>AP028445.1:15695298-17131819 GCA_036509395.1 Antheraea yamamai
CAACCAAATTATGCCCGAACCGAGGAGAAAGAGAATTCGGCAACGGAAATAATTAAATTTTTAACGTGCTACTGCACTGCCACTGTGCGCAAACTTGTGAATACATCGCAAACTCTTGTCACAGGCTTCGTTTGCTTTATAAACCAAAAACAAACTCAACTCGGCTCAGTGGCAAGTCAAGCCAAGCCATGAGTTTGAATTTGTTGACGCTTATTCAATTTTAGAAACACTATGAACTCGACGTAAAATGACATCGTCTAATGAAGGTTATTCTTTTATTAATAGCTGGTAAATAAATTTACAAAAAAAATTGTAAAGAATATGCTAGCATTTACATAAGCATGGAAGGGGAGTTTTGATTGCTTTGGATTGTTGACGCTCGGAATATATTTGAATAAATTCACATAGCCCAAATAAAACGAATATTTTTAGAGTCTCGTATGAAAGAAAATATGTTAATTTATAGTAGAGTCCAATAAAAAGCGCAGTTAAGAAAAAAATTACGTGTCGGTCAATATTTTTCAAAATTTCCAAAATCGAATTTATTTCCGTTATATCGTTATTTTCTACCATCCTGCCATTTCAAGTCGATGTTTTAATATTTAAGGTCGCTCAAGATGTTGTTCAGGTTCCAAGTGTAGCTTAGACCTGTTCAAGCATTTTAATTAATATAGAGAATAAAAAACAATCGATTTAGGATTTTTTTTAAATGTTGCGTTTACCTGTGAATTTTTTTTAACTGCGCTTTGGTGTCGGCAAAAGTAACATAATTTCGTAAGAGACTCGAAAAAAATATTCGTATTCTTTGGGCCACCAAAATACATACTTTACTTTATTTAATTTAGGTTATATTCACATGACCAATTCACAGTGGTATGACGATGACAATGAACCCAGTGTTACCTGAATGCAGATACTCCAATTACCTTTGCTGAGAAGGGACAGACGATATTCTTAATATTTAAATGGTCCAATATTTGGTAACAGAGTCTGGAGCCGAATAAGTTGAACGGTTCAGCGGAGTGTGCTTCGGCGCTGCTGGTAGCGCTGACGCAGCAGCCACAGCTCGCAGCGGATCTGTACCGCGCGCTCTCGCCCACGCTGCCCGCGTTCGCACAACACCAGACTCTCATCGAGGTAATCCACTCACTCATCACCATACTAATAAACTCATCATCATCTTACCCTTATTCCACACAATTAAGGTCAACACATGTTTTCCTCTTCCACTTCTTCCACTCACCCCTGTCAAATGTCATCTCAGTATTCACACCTTTTATACACATATCATTTTTCACACAGTCCATTCGCACATTCTTTGGTCGTCCTTTACTTTTATAACCGTCCTCTTACATACCCAAAAAATTTCTTATCATTTCCTTCGTAGCTCAGCATCCGGATCCATGTAACAACTGGTCTTATTATAGTTTTAAACACCTTGTCTAAACATACCAATAAACACAATGTCTTAAGCTATACTATCTATACTAATATTATAAAGAGGTAAAGTTTGTGAGTTTGTGCTGTTGTGAAGTTGTAGGGGGTAATCTCAGGAACTACTGTTCCGATTTGAAAAATTCTTTCAGTGCTATATAGCTCATTTATCAAGAAAGGTTATAGCTTGTATATCATCACACTAAGACAAATAGGAGTGGAGCACCAATGAAGAATATTTCAAAATCGGGGTTTTTTCCTCTTGAATGTTTCCGCTGCGTGTTAGCTCAAAGTAACTATTGCACGCGAACAAAATCGCGGGCAGAGGCTGGTATACGTATATACTGAGATAAGACTTAATTGGGTCTTTTAACATAAACCTTCAAATTCGATTCATACTGCAACATTTAACAACACAACGTTTCTGACGCAATAAAAGGCGGAGAGGGGAGGTCCTTGGCGAGAGAGAGAACGATTTAAGAACAACTCTATAGACCGAGAATGATAGAACAAGTGTACAGACAACAACGAGAAATTCAACTTATTTGAAGTGTATGCGCTGTTTCTATACTATAAATGCTAATAACAACAAATTATATATAGTATAAAAACATATAAAGAAGTGGAATTTCTTGTTGTTTTAAAACGTTTAGCCTCTTCAGGTTTTTACTGTTAGCGATGCGGCGATATGAAATTATATAAAAATTTTCGTATAACCTTCGATGGAATTTTACATAATTTCATATCGCCTCATCACTTTCTTAATCTTTTTTCTAAAAATGACTTTGCCTTATAAACTCATGTAGATTAATTTACGTTTTTTATTGAGTATAGGTAGACTCTATGGTCACATGGTTTTCTCGACAACCTAAACAAAAGAATTGAATACAAAATTAAAGCAGTTAAAACCTGAAGTGACTTCAATTGATATCATTACATAGTATAAAACGAAGTCCCCTACCGCGTCTGTCTGTCTGTCTGTTCGCGATAAGCTCAAAAACTACTGAACGGATTTTCAAGCGGTTTTCATCAGTGGATAAAGTGATTCATGATGAACGTTTTGGTATATAATTTGTCAAGGATTTTTTTTTATAATCAGGGCGGGACAACGTCGGCCGAGCCCGCTAGTATATTATAAGTTGACTTAAGTCATTAACTTCTATGGATGTTTGGTGATAGATTTTTATGGTGAGGGTAATAGATAGCTTTGTTTTGAAGGAAATTTCTTTTCCATAAAAACTGTAGGATTTGAATACAATAAAAAACATTGATCGATCACACTGCTGCAGATTCTATAATGATTATAATCATTGTTCCAGCCAATGTTCAATATACTGAATCACACTGTGTCGACACTTATGTTAGACAGTCTACCGTTCATGTCGGACATTGCGCAGCTTACGGTCACAGCTTTCAACAATCACCCCACAGCAGCAGGACTGGACCTCGTTAAACTTGTAAGTATTTTCCTTCTGTAAATAGGCAAAGACAACAATTCAAACAAACAAACAATTCAGTACCTTTTCTTGTAAAAATAAATGTACTGTTCTTATAATGTTCGATATATATTTTTTGTATAGATATAATGTTAGGTGTCTACGGTTGTACGTATATGACGCAAAAACTATTGGATAGATTTCGGTGAATATTTTTTAGCTGCGCTTCTTAAATATTTGGTATTTTAAAGTTATTTCAATATATAAAAGTTTATGAGACTAGGATTTTCATAAGCACCGTGTGTACACGGATATTTGTTATCTTATCATGGAGATATTGGGCAAGTGGTGTTGTGCGCAAACGTAGGAGAGGAGAAGTAATAGTATGTTTCATTTATTTTTTTTAGTCAATTTTCTCGTAGATTATTACTGCCATTGTCGAGTAGGTAATAATATTACAAGTTTCGTGCGATCATTTCAATTAACTAACAAGATGGTGGCCGTCTTGATATTACAAGTTTCTTGCGTTCATTTCAATGAACTAACAAGATGGTGGCCGCCTTGTTAGAACTTTCTAGGTTTAACTTTGTGGTAACTCAGAATCTATCCTGTTATTTTCTATCCACTTGTGCACAATAACCAAACAATAATACGTAAAACACCAGCAAAATATAGAGCCATATAACATAAGATTATGGCTAAAATATAAAATCCACTATATGACATTTCAAGGTCCCGCAAAAAATCTCGTGTAATGTTTATTAGTGCTGTCTTTATAAACGCAACATCGTAAAGCAAACAATGGAATTTATTAATAAAATAGGCATTGTTACTAGCTTACTTTGTAACCGGATCTAATTGGGTCTGCAGTAATGACCTATATGTCATTACTGTCATTTTGAGATCTTCCTTTTCCGCCGTAGGTGGTACTAGTGATGGGGGGTGAGTGGGAGGGGGCGAGCGCGTTGCTTCACGCGAGCGTGTCGCAGAGCGCGCGCGCACTCGCCCCCGACCCGTCGGCGCGGGCGGACCTCACCGAGGGACTCTTCACGATGCTCCTCGCCATCACCAAAAAGAAACCGAACTATATGCACTGGATCGACGATCTTTTATCTGATCTAGTCGAGTTAGGTACGTTCTACACCACTACATATTATAAAACAAAGTCCTGTGCCAAGTCTGTCTGTCTGTTCGCGATAAACTCAAAAACTAATATATCACCGGATTTTCATGCGGTTTTCACCAGAAGATAAAGTGATTCATGAGAAAGGCTTTTAGGTATATAATTTGTAAAGGTTTTTTTTTTCATTATTAAGGCGGGATAACGTCCGCTGCACCCGTTAGTTAATACTATTAATGAGTCGTTACATTTAAAAATAAACTAAATCCAGTTTTAGCTTTTCGTAATATTTTCCTGTTTTTCAAGATCTTCAAATTTTATACATGAAAAAAGGTCATAAAAAAATCGAAAAACCTTTTGAATGGCAAAATTTTAATTTCGTTCTCGGTGTATGAAAACTGCAAATCTTAAAAAAATCAAACATGTTATATGAACGATTAAATTAGCTCATTTTGAAATGTAGCGACACAAATAATCTTATTACGTCTCTAATAATACTTCTTTATTGTTTAGTGGCAACCTAATGGTTGGTAGTGACCTATGAACAGAGTGAATTTGATCGAAACAATTGAAAGTAATGTGCTAAGGGGGGACACTCTTGATATATATCGAGGCGAAGTTGAGGTGGTAGTTCTAAAAGTGGACTGCATAATATTTTTTATATAATATTCAGAATCAAGAAAAGGTGCATCTAATAATTTTTTTTTCGTTCACTTATGCGCATATTTTGAAATCACATTTAATCAAAATTAGTTAAACCTACTTACCTACATATGCAAGAGACAGACTTTTATCTCCATATTAGTTTAGTACAGGGGTGGCCAACCTGCGGCTCGCGAGCCACGTGCGGCTCTTTAAAGGATTATTTGTGGCTCTCGATAAATGTACTCGAATTCCCTTTTCATTTTTGTGCTGTTATATTTTTAAAAGGTATTATCGTTCCGTATGTGTTTCAAAATGTCTTTTAAATTACTGACAACAAATATGAAAAACTAATGCCCGGTTTCTGAGATACTCGGTTAAACTACCAATAGTTATGGCCCCTTGAATTTTACTATCATTTATCATATGATTGTGTATTCAGAAATGCAATTTTAAAAGTTATCGAACCGATAACGCTATTGAACAGATAAACTACAATTAAAGTACCTAAGAAACCGGTCAAAGTGTAACATTGTAATAAATTTCATTTCTGTCCAAGTTAAGAATAATATGACTCACCAAAAACTACGAGAGCAAACAAAAATCGTGACGTAATCGATCAACTTTCATTTATGTTTTCAATAAATGTAATTTCTATAAAAAAATAATACCTTTTAAATACGTATTTAATTGCGGCTCGGGAAAAAATTCTAATTTTGAAAAATGCCTCGGATTATCAAGAATGCTGATCTGGTGAAGGTTGCGAGAATCTCCTGTTGAGCTAAATCGCTGTAGCGATTTATGAGGAAGGATTATGCCCAGCAGTGGACGTCTTTTAACTGAATGGATGTGTGGAATATATAGACATGAGGAGACTTGACGCTGGCCGGTATGACATCGGCGACCGGCGTATCGTCTCTTGGAGGTCGATATTGTTTTTGGATTGTAGTGTACTTACCAGCAGGAATAATGCAATTACTTTGCCGTCCTACAATAAAAAAAAGACGAGTGTGTTTTACACCACACGATTGAAGTAAAACTTTTTTAGCTCCATCTATGTACATATATATTTAAATATATTATGGGTTTTTATTGTAATACGAAACGTAACTCTCTGTCTTTGTATCTTCATAAACTTTATATGTCCCTCTCAATGTTCCATTCGCCTCGCCCGATGACACGTTTTCGTAACACTCTCGTGACGCATTCACCAGCGTACTCCCCAAGTGAAGCGTGCGTAAAGAAGTTTTACTGCAATATATATGGTAAGGGTGAATGGTTCCGCAGCGTGCGTGTGCGTGCGCATGTGGGAGGCGGGCGGGGCGCGCGGCGCATGCGGTTGGCTGGCTGCGCTGGCGCCGCGCCGTCCCGACGTGTTGCTACCGCAGGCTCGCTCACTCACTGCTAACGTTCTTGCCTGTATAGGTAACTATTTTTTCACGGTACACTGCTCGAATTCGCGATAATATATGTGTATTTATTCTCAAAGGAACTGAACCATTTATACCTTTAATTATTAAGAAATCATGAGTAACTAGCGACAATTTTTTGAGCAATAAATTGGTAATGTTTATCCATTTAAATTCCATTTAATGAATATATTAGAAGATATTAAAGATTTAAAATAGCAACAAAAAAAATATATTTGTGTGCCGGTGAGACGTTAAGTGTTCATCCTGGGTTTATGTATATCAATAGTTAAAATATTATTATGGAAATCTAAAATTGGCTATTATTTATCCTTAAATTTCCTCAATGTTATAAATGTAAAATAATAATGGTTTATACCTAAATTTATGTTTTGGGAATATATCAGAGCGGTTAAAAAGTTTAGCGAGGAGTATACATACATAAGAGATAGTAAAGTATTGTATGTTTGTGGCAGGCGGTGTGACCCCCCGCAACCAGATCGAGCCGCTGGCGGAGCTGCTGCTGGCGCTGAACCGCACGACGTGGCGCAGCGAGCACGGGGACCTGGCGGCCTGGCTGCGGCACGCGCTCGCGCACGCCGGCTTCCCCACGCCGCACGCCACCGACGCGCACAAGCAGGCCTTCATAACCGCGCTCCTCAAGTACCGCACCTTACACCTACACTATATAGTACTGCTCTATAACGTTTCACTTCCCTTCCCTTCCCTTCCCTGGCGAAACCAAACTGCCCAAGACCTTATCACCATATAGTTTAATAAGGCTGCCAATTCAGATTATGTCAATATGTGCAAAGCAACCTTACTTTCCTACTTTAAAAATAAAGCACTAAAATTAAATCAGCAACTAGTACTAGGTCCCCCAAGGGTTAAGACTAGGTTAGGTAGTGGTATTTAGGTAGTGGTATTTTAGGATTAGGGTTAGTTTTAGGAATGGAGGTACCCCTCAGGGAGGCTGAGGTGAAGAGGAGTAAACATCATAGAGGGGCCTTCCTCTCCATTGCCTGCTGAACGAACCCAGGGGGAAGGGGCAGGGCCCTGACCTTCCATTTTGCATGGGTTTGGCAGGCTGGGAGGCAGTCCCAGAACCGGGCTGCCTCAGGCGGGTGTGGCGTGAGCTATATGCCTGCCGCCGGGGGCTGTTGTGGAGGCTGCTTAGGCACCGTCACCGGTGAGTCCTGGTACGCACCGGGCGGTCGACTCAGCTAAGAGCTCCCCCGGGCCTGACAGTCTAATGAGGTTTCTTCTCTACGCTAAGGTCCCCCAAGATTTTGCAAAAGATTTGCCAGTAACAAGGCACTTCGCATGACCTTGGGAGCCAGAAGTGGTTCAAAAAAGGCCCACGGCTATCCAACATAAGGCCGAGGTATTTCATGCAGGTACCTACGTTTACACGAACCCCACCAATCTCTATATACCCTCCGGCGGAGGGGAGCATCTTGTCTGTCACATGCTACGCTTATACCCTCTAAGTATGACCCAATTAGGTCAAACAGAAACTGTGGTACTCGGTGGTACTTCAGCGCCTCCTTAAAACACTCCCAGGGAATACTGTTGAATGCATTGCGCCAAGGACACTGCCAATAACACAGCGCCCTGGGAGTCGCCTCGTCAAAAAGCGCCTTATCACGCAGGATGGGATCAGATGTCGACCGACCAACCCGAAAACCATATTGCGCTTCCTAAAGTTTCGGCCCAACTCTGACCAATTGGCGAACCAATCGCCGTACAACGATGCGCTCAAAAAGTTCCCCAACTTCATCCAGCAAAACGATCGGGCGATACCCTGACGGAGAGTCTGTAAGACGTCCCTGCTTCTGAAGTAATATAAGGCGACCCACTTTCCACTGAGGAGGAAACTGTCCAGACAAGCATTAAGTATTAAATATTCATCTCAATCTCCCGCCGAGTGCTGGCATGGCCAAAGCCCAGGCACGAACTGAAACAACGTCGGAACCTTGGACTACGTTTTTTGCTCGCATTCGTCTCACGTCACGTCCAGCTCTTCCTCAGTAATAGGCATTACGACCTCCTCCGTATCCCGCCCATTTAAGACAGACGAGGACACGTAATGAGAAGCGAAAACCGACCACTGTGGGAAGAGTGAAGACATGAAGTCGTCCAGTAATCGTAGCCCTAGACCTTGCGCAGTCGACTGAGTCTGCGTGCGCAGTGAACAGAGTACCATTCGGTACGGACGGCTCCAGGATTGATATCCAGGGGTTTTTTTATAAAACGTTGGTAGCAAACAAGCATCGCCTGATGTTAAGCAGTCACCGCAGCCTATGGATGCTTACAACATCAGAGGTGGTACATGCGCTTTGCCGACCCTTAAATAACCTAAGTATATTCCCCTTGAAGAACTCCATACTATAGTCCCCAGGGAAATCCTCAGCAGGAAGCTCATTCCACAATCAGAGCGTTCGTGGGAGGAAATCCCTTTGGAACCGGTCCGTCCGAGGCCATTTCGGTACCAATGTATGATGATGAACTCCCTGCCGATGATGAGCGGTGCGATGGTGGAAAGCGGCTACAGGCGTCATGTTGAACATTTCCTCGGAACACAAGTCATTATACAAATGGTAGAACACACATAAAGAGGCGACGTCTCTCCTTAGACTTAATGGTTCGGTACCGTTTCTGGGTTTGGGATCGTCAACAATTCTCATAGCTCGTCTTTGAGCCGAGTAAAATGGTCCAAGTTGGTATCCAGGTGCTTCCGACCAAAGATGATAACAATACTCCTTAGGAAATCCACCGTCGCCTGGATTTTCGCCTGTTTGATGGAGATTTGCAGCGTTTTTTTCGCGCTCTCCTAACCACTATACAGCACTACAGTGGCGCTCCGCCCCTGACGTAGCCTGCGATGCCTGGCTAACAGGCGTCTGGCTGCCATACACAAGGCACGTAGCCGGGCAATGTCACCCGTCCACTAGTAGAACTATCGTCGGGTAACGTAAGATCTTCAATAGACCCTCCTTGCTATCGCACACAGGTATGATGGGCCCTTGTATATGAGGAAAGCCCTGTGGTTACAGCCCACTCCTCCAACACACTACTTTATGAATTAGTGACCGCGGCATACATCGGAGTCCCATGTAGCAGATTTCGCATGGAAACCGCCAGCCACTAAGTACGGGGCCTGGTAACTGCTAACAAACGAGAGCTCTCAATTCCACCAGAAAGGCTTCAAATTCGGCGAGCTTCCTGTTTGGCGAGAAATAAACCCCCACCAAATCAATGTCCCCCCCCATGTAGCCACAACAAAACTAGAGCCTATATCAATAGGTTCGTCCTCACTGATGTCGAGGCGACGATAGCGACCGTACCCATGGTGTCTCCTATCCAGTAGCCTGTACTGGGGACAGAGTAACGTTCGGACAACGAAATATAAAAAAGCAAGACTTATTTATCACAGAATTTGGTTTTATCGCATACAACTGGAAATAAAATTATTCTAAAATCTAAAAATATTCTCGACTATTTCGTTTCTATGTTTAAGTCGTATAAAATCGAATGCGATAAACTAGGCCAGACCTATAATTTAATTAATGACAGAAAATACTTACATTTGAATTGTATCCATGGATAACCGTGCTAATTATTTTACTATCATCTATGGATGAATTAAAACAATAAAAAAAATTCATGGTGATCGTATTTTTTACCACATATCAATTTGTCGACCACTTCTCTGGTTTATCTGCCGGCTTTGATTTTATACGACTCATCTACGTTAGGGAAAGAAGAAACAACATAAGGGTTTGTGAAACTGTGCTTCATTCCTTTCAATTACACCTGTGAGGTTATGGAGTGATGATAAATCGATAGATTTTCTAATTTATATTCTCATTACAGAGAAAAAAGCAGCAAAAGACGGCTGCTGGAAACAGTGCGCGAATTCTCACTCGTGTGCCGCGGACTCGTCGGGACCGAGTACGCGCGGCAAACCCTCGCCTCCAAACAACTAGTTACGTGAACATTTCTCTAGGAATAATTGTTTATTAAACCCTTGGTCTCGTTTCATTATAATTGTAAAGAAAACGGAAGCAGAAAGCAAAATGTGATAACCGTTAGAGACATATAAATGTATTTCTTAGAATATTGTTATAGAACATATTTATTGACAATATTAGTTTTGACTGTTAATTTATTTTTTAACTAGCATTATATGTTAAGTAAAAGAAATTACAATTATAAAATTACAGATGATCCCTTAACTTACACTCATTTACACACGTTTCTATAATTTCACTCAAATAGAATGTGATAAAAAGAGAATTACATGATCTTATTTATTACTAGAATAAAAGTACAGGTAGCTTAATAATGAAATTAATTTGATTTGTAAAGCAGTCTTTGATTTTGATTGATCACGAGTAAATTTTATCTTTGTAGTTAGTAAAAATGTGTTTGTGACATGAGTTGTAACATGAGTTCTGCAAAAGTGCAAGACAAGGAAAAAACGAGGCATAAAATGCGAGGGTTTTATGTTGGAACAAATTATTTTTGGTTGCCCATTCCTCAATGACTCGTATATCTATTTTTGTACGTAATCCCATTAAGCTCACCAACGTATTGCATTGTTCATCATAGAAGTAATTAAACATGTAAGTGGCTTTAAAAAAAGTACAGATACAAATATAATTTTAGTGTGTCTGTCATTCCGTGTACCAAAGATAAGGACGAACCACACAGTTCGGTTGACAACAAATGAATGAATGAAAACCCAGCAACCTGTTTGTAATTAAAATGAAGGACACCTCGTATTTTATGTCATAGAAGTAAATATCGTGCATATAACATTTCATTTGTTCTTTCAATTATCGAATATATGGTTAAATTGTACAATGTGATTTTGTATCTTCCTTTAATACTTCGTGTTTCACTTATGATTTCTTACCTTTACCGTAAAATTAATAACAGTTTAATGTCAATGAATAATTTAATTTCGAGATGGATAAGTTATTTTAGGGGTGTGCGAATATTAGAATTAACTATTTTAATTATTTTACTAATAATATATTTATCAAATACTAAATTATTATTAATATAAATAATTTGCTCAATAGATTCGTTTGTCAGTCAAAGGAATTTTAATGAACTAGTTTGAAAATTTATAATAAATAAGAATGTTTATCTTATAAAATTATATAATTTAAGTTTTTACGCAAAAAAAATAATAATCGGGAAACGTATCTTATCCTACAACTATTAGCTTAGTAATTCTCCCTCATTCTAAAAGTGTTGGAATGGTTCCAATAGTTCGAATAATTCGGTTTGTTCGAATGATCCGAATATTTGAACATTACTATCTGAGTCAATTTGAGCATTATTCGCAAACCCCTAGTTATTTTATCTTTATTGTTCTATATATATATATATATATATATATATATATATAAATAAGAAAAAATTAACCCCTATTAACCTCAGTCGAGTAGTTAAAAAGTAACGTAAGAGAGGCCGTAAGGAAAATGGACTCTTCTAATAAAAACGCAAATCGTAGAAAAGTAAAAAAAATCTGTGACTTGCACTTTTACATTTAACTTGTTTTTTGATTAATTGTAGTCTGAGAATATAAGCTGAAAAATACCAAAAAAAAAGTTATTAGATGTTCATTTTTTTTCCTGATTTTTAAGATACATAAAACGTATTACAAAATACATCAATTGCGCTCCTCTGTCATTGGCCGGCAGAACAGCGCAAAAGTATTTATTGAAGTATGTATACCTAATAACAGGTATCCTAATTATTTGTAGGAAAAGATACTGAAAGTGTAGGAAAGGTAAACCCGAAGAATAGATTATAAAAGTAGTTTTTTTTTTTAATTTCAACTTCATTTTAGGATATAAAGACTATCGACTTATTTCCTTGTAAGTAGGAGTTCAACGCGTATCTCTGGAAACGAAGGTTTGGTATTTATTGATTCTAAGAACCATTCCCTACGATAGTGTATCGAAATTCAGTTTATTGTGAAAAACTTAACGTAATTAATAAATGTACTTTGGTAGACTCTGCTATAATCAACAACTTTTATTCCATTTTCTTTTGTCGACTATACTGTATAGTCAAAATGTGTTCAAGCTTTATTCTTTATAAATAAATTTTGTTAAACCCCATCCGTTTTTATTATTCACTTGTTCTGCGTATACACGAAGACAATAGTCATAGCTTTATGTTATGAAATGCTAGTTAATCTTAAACTAACATAACGATGTGGATATTGTATATAGATGTAGTGAATTATTTTAATTCTATATTAAGTATTTAAAGTAGAAATAAAATGACTAGTAATACATAATAATACGTTTTATTTCACCGTGATATATAGTTAAACATACATGATTTACTTAAAGAAATACATCAACAATGACTACTGTTTTAAAATATACAATTTAAATTTTCGAAAGATACATGACGTTTAAACTACGAACCTCCTTCATTAATGATAAAGATTATATACTATGATAACTTTTGCTAACAAAATAGAGTTTATAACCTAAAATGAAGTAACAGGAAGTTATCTCGCATTGAAACTCTCTTGAACAATATATAAGATTTTAGGATATATAAGAACTAAAATATAAGATCACAGGAAAGTTAACAAAAACAATGAGATATAGATAAGACTTCAGAACATAGATAATCAGAATCAGCCTTTAGATTGATTTCTTAAATTAATTATACGAGATCAATATCAAGGAGCACCTTCGAACCGGTAATAAATTGAGTAAAAATTTTCACAAATAGAATGGACGTGCTCCATTACTCCTCTATAAATTTTCAACCAAAAAAACTTCAAAAACAAAAAAATATATATAAATTTGAAAAGAGAACAGCATCATGATATAGACTAAGAACTGGTATTACGAATCTACTCAATTATTCCTTGATGTTGAATCATAGTACATATACAGGATACTGAACAGTTCTAAATAACTCACGCCATTATTAATTACCTTGATCAACCTATTTAAATGCAATGGTAGAACTGAAATTAAAAGTAGCGGCGTGGCAATAATTACAAAAATATCTTAGAAGTTCTTAAACAACAATACTTAACGATAACATTTAGTGAAATATTTACACGGGGGTCGTGCTATTAAATTTGATTTATACATTAAATTCTAAAACTTCACAGAGCCTGAAGTAGTATACAAATGGCGGCAAATTTATTTTCTCATTATTTGGTTGAGGTTCTTATAACTCGGCCAATATTATGTAGATAAATATTCAGATTTTAGAAAAATACTATACGAAAACAATAGATAAAATATTATTAAAACTATGACATTATATAAATCTTAAACAATTTAAGATATGAGTGGACGAAGGTGATATAATGTTTTTAAGATTTTTCATTCTTTTGATCTAAACAAGTTTCATTCACATACAAATAGGCGTAGAAATCATAATAACCGAAATGCCACAGCGATATATATATTATTTAACCAAAATTTGGTACACATTTCTGTAAAATTACATATTTCTGATATACTGCCTTTATCCACTGATGCCTTTAATTGATACTACAATCTCATATTAATAATTAAACATAAAGTGTACCTAGATTCACTGTCCAGTCTATTCATATCACTGATGAAAAGCTTCATTTTAACACACACTCCCTCCAGCGGGTTCATTCCTGTTATTTTCATTTGAATCAGTTTCCAAAACTTCCCTGATCACCGAGCACCAACGTTTCAGTTTACGAGAGTGTCGAGCCATACGCATAGCTTTAGCGATGCGAGTCTTCACCAGTTTCGATATGAAATCATCGAATCACGAATCCGAGTTGACCCCGTCCGTGTTCTCCAAATCGGAACGGGAGATCTCCACGTGGAATTTCAAGAACTTCTCCGGCTCGCAGTTCCTGTTTTTGAATCTCAGGAAATTTAGTGCTTGATCGAGGTTCAGATGGAAACAGTCCTGCCGATTGAGATTCAAAGATGGACTCTCGAGATCGCTGTGTGTCACTCTCGTGTAGACGAGTTTGCGTGCGTGATGTTGTCCGTCCACACGGACCTGTAATAACAATTTTCACTAATTTACATATCAAGTTACAATAATTATACAATGACTAGCTCTGCCCGTAACTTCGTCCGCGTGAAATAGTTACTTTGGGCTAACGCTAACAAGCAACGGAAGCACTCAAAAGGAAAAAAAAACAGATTTTGAAACATTCTTCATTGTTGCTCCGCTCCTATTAGTCTTAACTTGATGATATAGCCTTCCTGGATAAATGAGCTATCTAACACTGAAATAATTTTTCAAATCAGGCCAGTAGTATCTGAGTTTAGCGCGTTCAACCAAACAAATTCTCCAGCTTTATAATGTTAGTATAGATGTCGTAAAAGAACCAGTTAGAGTATCTTCTCTTATAGGATAATGCTCAAACCACTTTTTAAAATAAAAAATACTCTTAAGTAATGAAATAAGCATACCTCGTACATAAAATTGTTTGCCTTGCATTTTGGTCCAATATAAGATACATAGACAATGATACCCCAAATAGGGAAGTCCACGTCAACTTTTAAGTGGAAGATTTCATCGTATGCCATTATCAGCCAGTTGTCATGCTGTTCCGCGTTCACTTTCATCGAGAAATTGTGTTTTTTACCAATTACCAGCATGGGGAAATGTTTGGTCTGAAACAATTATAATAGACTTATTTCTTTTACATACCAATGAAATTGTTAAACTTTCACTATCCAGGTGAATGTTAAGACAGTAGCAATATTTATGCAGGACATTCCGCACTCGATTCTCGTTCTAAATCAATTTAAAAAATAAGTGCTTAATATTATCTAGAAACATACAAAAATTATACTAAATCCTGTAAGCGCCTATGTTAAAGCACGGTGTCAATGACCGACAGATGATGTGAAAGTGAAGCCAACCAACTAACAAAGGATAATTTTTCGAAGTTTGAACAAACAAGAGTTCTCCGGGTCGCCGCTCGCAGTTTTTATCACCGGTCATTCAACCTGTTTATTTCAGTTATTATCTATACTTTTGAAATTCTCAGAACAAACTTTAGCGAAAGTTTTCTTAGTTGTCTATTAGTATTTGTTTGACATTATTATTTCATGTGTTAAATGTGACCATGAAGTGTCATATCCTAGAATACTGCGAGTGTTTAACCTTTCACGTGGTATATTAATAAATAATTATAAATACGACAAATATCTTATTCGATAAACTACAATGATTAATATTTTTGATCTTTATGTATTATTTTGTAATGGTAATGTTAATGTGAAAATGATGTCAATATGAAATTATGGTAATGTGAAAGTGATTTCAATCTGAAATTATGGTAACGTGAAAGTGCTTTCAATATGAAATTGTGGTAATGTGAAAGTGATTTCAATATGAAATTATGGTATTGTCAAAGTGATATCAATATGAAAGTATGGTAATGTGAAAGTGATTTCAATATGAAATTATGGTAATGTGAAAGTGATTTCAATATAAAATTATGGTAATGTGAAAGTGATGACAATATAAAATGACGGTATTGTGAAAATGATGTCAATATGAAACGATGGTATTGTGAAAGAGATGTCAATATGAAACGATGGTATCATGAAAGTGATGGCAATATAAAATGACGGTATTGTGAAAGTGATGGCAATATGAAACCTTGGTATTGTGAAAGAGATGTCAATATGAAACGATGGTATTGTGAAAGAGATGTCAATATGAAACGATGGTATCATGAAAGAGATGTCTATATGAAATGATGGTAATGTGAAAGTGATGTCGATATCATATGATGGTAATGTGAAAATGATGGCAATGTCGAATGATGGTAACCTGGAAGTGATGAGTTAATTCTGTATATGGAAGAGGCACGCGCAGAGTGCAGCCGAGAGCAGGGCAGTTGTACTTGCGCGCCGGACAGCTCGCCTCGTGCGGCCCGCGGCGTCGCAGCTTCACCTCGCGCCCGCACCCGTGCCGGCACGGATACCGCAGCATCTCTGCCACCTACTCACACACACCAAGCGTCACCCACCTCTCACTACCATTACACTCATTGGCACATTATTTCTTTTCGAATACCTATGCACAATTGTATAATAATAATTACGTAAGTTAGCAAATTATATCCGCTGTGAAATTAACATTAAATGCGACTGCATTTATCGTTTCTTGTTTAGTTCACTATAAAAATGTATAGGCACTAGACATCGGTTGACTAAAGCTGAGAAATTCACATTACTTACACTGGGGGATGTTTAATGTATATCCAATATATCCAAAAATCATTTTATTTTAAAACATCACAACTGGTTGGTCGACTTAAGCAAATACAAAGTATATCTAGCAAACCGAAAAAATATCTGATCTTGTCATGTTCAAAAGCTTCGTCGTGTGCGAAAAAGACAGAGAGATTTGATTTTTCGTTCCGCGTAGAATGCAATGTCTTGTCGTGCGTAAATTCATAGACAGTACATAAAAGTGTGCTTGTATTGGACGTACCAGCTTTAGTTAACTGACATATATAAATGTGTTAGAAAAAGATGCTACATTTTTAGAACAATGCATATATTAAAGTCGTCTTGATCACGAAATAGAATATAAAGAGACGATTACAAGGAACCAGTTATTTCATATGCCTATGATCACTTATCTCACTCTTCCTAACAAACTAAATATTAACGAACAGGGATCACGAATGCGTGTGCGTAAGTTGAGTTCAACCATAAGTATTTATAAATCCCGTCAAAAACATAACTGTGAAATGAGAGCCAAGTTCAATATTGTGATATATGCCTTGGTTGTTGACTTCAACAACAAAAGAAGTGACATCTAAATGGGTGCCAAGTTCAATGGTCAGTCCTGAAATTTATTTATAAAAACATACAATATGTTACAACTTAAAATATCATTTCTGCTTATAACTTGGGATAATATTGAAGCCCAAGGTACCTGACTTGGCTATGAGATATGAGGGGGTCAAAAGTGGCTCCAAATGGTTCGTGTAATATTACACACGATAGCGCGCGCTCGCCATTCTGTTACCTTGAACTTGGCTTGACACGCTAATGCGTGTCTAGGATTAGAGTAAACACGAACACAACGTAACTTTATATATCAAGGCACAACGTTTATACATGAAATACTTAGGGGTGGTACCGATTTCAGAGAAAATCAAACTAATGCGAAATACAATAACGTGACACGCGATTTGATGATATTGTTATGTTGACTTTACCGGGACTCTCGGGCTAAATCGCTCGAGGTCATCAACGTCCTTGTCGGCCATCAGTCCTGGCTGCACAAGAATAACATTCGTAGGGAGTGAAGGATAAAATCAATTGTCGTTTAATAAATTGTCTTCATATTTTATACATTAGATATATTTTTCTGCTTCTGTGATAAAATTACTCGTGTACTCTGACCATCAAACTACACATAATAAGACAAATGGCAATTGGCAAACGAATCGACAATAATTGTGACATGAGACTGCTCAGAATGAATTTCTCATTGTGTCGCAGTCGAGAATAGAATGAATCATCGAATACACCTAACATATATATGAGTATACACATTGAGAATACGTTTGCGATTGTGGAACACTAAACATAATATAACTCGTAAAAATCAAAGCCAGCAAAATGTGGAGGTAATAGCCACAGCAGAGTGATGGTAAAATAAATATATAAAGATGGATTTTTCTATAAATCCTATTGACTTTTAATAGTATAAATGAATAGATTTTCTTTTTATTGCTATATTGTAAATCGGACCTATTTTGCTCCGTTTTATTTTAAACAGTTCATATAGCATATCTCATAATGAACGCATCCAAAAACATTTACTTCGATATCTTCTGATCAGAACTGCCTATTGCTAAACTAATTTGCAAATGTCTTCAATTTCTACTATTCTAATTACTTAATTTATTAAAAATGGGCAGTTTTTTTATTTCTATTTTAGCATTACCAAATATTTACAATCCCTTTACCGATGTTATGTTACTTCGGTGAAAATACTGCGAAAAGAAGATACTATATTAGCCAGTTTTTTTTAATAGGTTCAGCGACTTCGGAAATTAAGTTCGGAAAAACAATGGACACTTTAGCCCATTCCATGCCTACAACGCACCCGAGTGTGTTTGGTATACGTAATGCTAAATATGCGTTTTTTATTATTATTACGTTCACAAAAATGTTGCAGATTTTTATTCTACTGTAAAATATATATTATTTTTCATCTAATAACACCGTTACTGTGAGGAAATATAGATAAGATAATATTTTCGCCTATAATTCACCATAAAAATCGGTGGCATACGGCACAAACTTTTTGTTAATGGATGGCATCGAATATGTTAATTCGATTTACATGCATAAATTATTCATTCATATAGATAACGAGAATGTGGGTGTAAGTTGATTGATACTGACCCCTTCCATGGCGCGGTTGCGTACAGAGGAGAAGAGGGAGCGGCAGACGGGGCAGGAGGCGAGCCGCACCTGGCAGCGGCCGCACACGAGGTGCCCGCGCCGGCACTGAGATATCGGCGGCTCCATCCAGTCGAAGCACACCGGACACTCCAGCAGCCGGAGCAGACCCTGCCCAATACATGACTCGTTACATTTCAAAATGACCTAAATCCAATTTTAATCTTCTATATCATTACATAGTATAAAACAAAATCCCTTAACGTGTCTGTCTGTCTGTCTGTTCGCGATAAACTCAAAAACTACTGAACGGTTTTTCATGCGGTTTTCACCAGTGGGTAAAGTGATTCACGAGAAACGTTTTCGTATATAATTTGTCAAGGATTTTTTTTATAATTAGGGCGGAACAACGTCTGCCGTGCCTGCTAGTTTATACATATAATAAGGGCCGCTTGTACCAAACGACTTAATTGTGTTTAACTTACATTTAAACACAATTTTTAATTTAAATCAAACAATTGTCTTGTACCAACAATTTTAAGGTGCTAAATACGTTTAGTTATCTGTCAAAGTTAAATGCTCTGTGGGAACAGTTTAGCGCGGCTAAACGTTTTTAGTGAATTGTTGTGGAGTGTCATTTTGTAAATCTGTACTACGTTTTTCCGATATAAAAATGAGTTTTTCTGATTTATTCTCTGATGATGATGAAGAATTTATAGAATTTTTGAGCAGACCTATGCGACAAATATTTGAAAGAAGTAATTTATTTGAAAGCCTTCCTGACGATAAATTTATAAGGAGATTTCGTCTTAGCAAGTGCAGCGCTACATATCTGTTGCACCAAATAGCATCAAAATTAATTAGCAATACAGACAGTTATGTACACAATGTCTAACCATCTCGGTAACTAGATATAAAATTTACATTTATCGTATAACCTATTCATAACATATAAATTACCTCTCATGTTCATTACATACTCTTTACTTGTTTTAGAAACAATGCAGGCTCACCAATGAATCAATTATTATGTACGTTACGATACTATGCTACAGGCAGTCTGTTGATTTCATGTGGGGATATGATCGGTGTTCATGAGTCTACATATATATATATAGCCTGTTGTATAGTACATCGTGTTACACATGCTATTGCTTCATTGTACCAGAAATATATCAAAATTCCAAATTCTGAAGAAGAACAAGCTAAACTGTTACTGGACTTTTATAATGTATCTAGATTTCCTCGGGTTCTTGGTGTAATCGACTGTACTCATGTAAAAATAATGTCACCAGGTAATATCTCTGCTAATAGTATAGTATTACTTGTCTTTATTGTAAGCTTTTGAAAGTTATCTAGTTACTTTATATTTAGGTGGATATAATGCTGAGATATATCGGAACCGAAAAGGCTATTTTTCAATAAACACACAATGTGTAGTTGCTGCCAATCTGTCCTTTTTGAATGTAGTTGCAAGATGGCATGTTTCTGTCCATGATTCTTATATTTGGGATAATTGTGCATTGAAGAGAAACTTTTTACAGGTATAACTTAATATTTCACACTGTATTTAGATTCATTTTGAAAAATGTTTTGGGAACGTCTACATACAAATGTTGTTTCCAGGGTAAATATCCTAATAAGCACTTGCTTGGAGATAGTGGTTATGCTCAAACACAGTATATGATGACACCACTTTCAGATGGTAATGTGCAAACAAGGGCAGAACAGTTATACCAGGAATCACAACTCAAAACAAGAAATATAGTAGAAAGAGCCTTTGGTGTATGGAAGAGAAGATTTCCAATTCTTTCTCGAGGAATAAGTGTTCATCTTTATAAAGTACCAGGTAGGTAATTTAAATATAAAAATAGACGAGGATTCTTTCTATTACTCATTAATTAATTTTATTATTACATTATAGGTATAATTATTGCAACAGCCGTCCTTCATAATTTGCTCATTGAACAAAGGGAACATGTTCCTCCAGAGGATGAAGAGTATCCTGTTCCTCAAGAAAAAAGGGCAGTTAACACACCTGCAATACAGACACAACGACGTAGTCGCAACATAGAGCGCACTATTCTCATAGAAGAATATTTTGCTAGGTATTCAATTCCAATCAAATTAGTTCATCTCATTCAGTACCTTTACCAATAGTAATTACTTGTGTACCAATAGTAGTGCATTTGGTGGAAATGCCTTATATATACTGTGTTTATGTATTAATTAGATTGTATTGTTGTTTCAGATTGGAGTAAAACAAATACATAAATTAAGATTTCAATTAACACTGTGTTCAACTTGCAAGATTAATAACAATTTTATATGAGAATAAAAATAATACACTGAAACCAATATACAACTTTGCTTTATTTATTGAAAGCCTTAATTTTTAAATCTATAAGTAGGGCCTCTTTTTGTCTCATTTCCTCTTTAAATAACATTTCTTTTTTCAAATTTTCCCTTTCTAATTCATAAAGATTCTTTTTATGAGTAAAATCCATTTCTTTTAACTTCACGTTCAATATCCGCTCCTTTAATTCTTCTGCTGCAATTTCTTTATTTAATTTTACTAATTGTAATTTTTCTTCTGTGAGACACAGAAAAGACTGATTTATGTTTTTCTTTTCTTTTGGTTGTCTCTCAGTTTTCTCTAAAATAAAATGTGTAGATAGTTATGTTATTATTATATTTTATACATTATACCAACTAAAATGTCAAGAAATACATACCAACACTTAAAGCAGAACTCGATCTCTTTTTCAACATAGAGATTCTATTTTTTTCTATTTTTGGGGTTGTATGTAATACTTCATTGCATTGTGAAGTATTGCCTAAAAATATCAACATGATTATAGTAGGTAGCTATGCATATTCATTCTCTTAACTAGAGTTATAGGACCACCAAGTTCAATATTATTTTAGTTTTTAAAGGTATTACCTATACATGATTTTTATCTATTCTATATTGAAATTTATCTTTACAGTAAAAAAAACCAAACAATAACTATACACTAATATTTTAGACACAAGGCATTTTTTTAATATTAAAATGTATGACTACTAAAATAAACATTTAAATGTGCAGTTAACAATTAAACTTTTCCTTGCAAATAATCAATATAAAAACTTACATTGATCCCTATCTATAATGATAGTTTCTGTGTCTTCCGGTTGTGATGGGAAATTGTCTCCATTAGTAGCAGTTTCCAGAGCTAAACAAAATAATGTTACAATGAGTTGCATATTCAACTTGAATATATACTTCATAGTATAAAATATAATGATAAATTTAGTGGACTAGCCCTTACCATATTTTTTTATAAAATCTCTTTCAATTGGCTCAGCTCGTTCACCTTCGGGAACACTATGCTGAAATTGTTTCATTAGATCTGCGTCACCATCATATGATGTATACAACCCATCAATTTGAGGTTCTATGATTTTTTTATTCTATTGTATGGATCATGGTCAATTGTGGAAGGACCTCCACCTAAAATTTAAAACGAAAATTATACATACACAGAAAATTAAAGCAACATTTAGCAGAATGTGGGTTTGTTATATCATATAATTGTATAGTTATTATGAATGTACTTTAGCACCATCAATAATCACACATGTTATTTCATTATAATTAAAAACATATTTTTATTTCCTCATTTAACTTACTCTCATAGCTATTAATTATTTATATTTGGGTTACCTGTACCCATTATTTTCTTTTTATGGTCGTTATTACATCTATGACTCTGTTGTTCGAGTCCCTTGAGAGCTATTTTACACACATCAATTGGCAAATTTATTTTATTTGACACAGAAGGCCAATCTTGGCCATTGTCCTCGATGGCTATTATTAACTCTTCTGTTTTTGTAGGGTCTGAAAAAATATTTTTAGTTTATTAAATAGTCATAATAGCCACAAAATAAATTACATAAACATTAACATGTTACCTTTTAAAACCATCTTAGCATCTGAACGTTGCTTTTTTATTTTAGTTTTCATATTTCTATAGCAGCTAATTAAATTATCGGTTGTACGAGAGCACTGCGTTGTATTGGCATTATAAATTTCTGTTATTTTTGCCCATGCTCGCTGCTTATCACGCTGTTTTACATAATCTGTCTTTTTTGATTCTATTATCGAGATATATGGATCAATAACCCTTGTAAACAGCTCCTGTTCCTCTCGTGTAAAATTTGGTGCACGTGAACGATGCCCAGAACTTACTTCGTATTGCGTATTCATATTGTATTCAAAGTATTATAGACACAATATAATATACAGATTCAGTCGAACAAACTATTAAACTTAACAAAACACAATAACAGTTAACACAATAATAATCCCAGTAAGTACGTAAAATAACACGTTCGTCATTTACAAATATGCGCGCGCGAAAAGTGCAAAATGTCAAAGTACAACTCGGTAAAATAATGAACGTTTCGTTTACGCATACATTTTTGCTATTGTACACAAGTTTTATTCAAATTGTGGTTTGAGTATAACTTAAGCGTGAAACGAAACGTCATTGACTACTTTGCCGACATGTTAAACACGTTTAGCTAAATCGAAACTTTAAACAGTTGGTACAAGACAACGCTAAACGCATTTAAGTTAAAAATGTTTAGAGCGTTAAAAATGTTTACTTAAACGGTTTTTAAATATTTTTAAATGGCATTTGGTACAAGTCGCCCTAAGAATATAAATCTAACTTGTCTGTACTTGTTCGATTTTCATGAAAAAATATGTTGCAGGTGTCCAGGAATAAGTAATAAAATACATTTCAATCATTTTTAGAAATATCGGTCTGCCTGTCTGTTTTATGAACACGCATCACTGCTAAACTACTGGGTACACAATAAAACCACACCAGAAAAGCATATCCTCGAATGTAACTTAGTCTTTGTTTCATTAAAATCGGTCCACTCTATCAAAATTATTGTAACTCGAACGACGGCTTGAATTAAATAGTAATCTATACTAATATTATAAAGTTGAAGAGTTTGTTTGCTTGAACACACTAAACTCAGGAACTACTAGTCCGATTTGAAAAGTTATTTCTTTGTTAGATAGCTCATTTATCAAGGAAGGCTATATAGGATATATCACCACGCTAAGACGACCAAACAAAAGCGGAACACCAATGAGGAACCATTCAAAATCGGGGTTAACGTACGTATTATTTAAAAATATTTTCACCTTCTACGTAAACGAAGTCGCTAATTAAAGTTAGCGTTAGCCTAAAGTAACTATGCCACGAGGACGAAATCGCAGACAGAAGCTAGTGTTTCATATAACATGTTTCTTTTTTTAAGATTTCCATTTTTTATACACCGAGAACGAATTTCAAATTGTGCCGTCCATAAGGTTTTTAGTTTTTTGTATAATCTTTCTATTTTACATATACAAAATTTAAAGATTTTCAAAAATAACGTAATATATTAGGAACGGCTAAAATTAGATTTAGCTTATTTTGAAATGTAACGACACACATGTGTTCAACCCAACACCCACTACCAATGCCGACGACCCACATACTAGATCCAATAGATCGAAGTGAAACTTCTATGGGAGGGTCTTGAAATTCTTATCGGCAACCTTTTTGTGGTAAGGGGTAAGCACTGTTTTCACAGTTACAGTTTAAAACACAAACTACAACAGCAGTTTATAAATCGGAAATACATAAAATAATGTCGCATAAATATATAATAAAACTAGCGGGCCCGACGGACGTTGTCCCGCCCTGATAATAAAAAAAACCTTGACAAATTATATACTAAAACGTTCCTCATGAATTACTTTATCCACTGGTAAAAACCGTATGAAGATCCGTTCAGTAGTTTTTGAGTTTTTCGCGAACAGACAGACAGACAGACGCGGTAGGGGACTTTGTTTTATACTATGTAATGATAATGATATATTATATTACTTACTTGATTGAATTCCTTGACAGAAACAATATCCTCGTTCTGGTCGGATGCTGAAATTGAATTATATATTTATAATGTATTGTGTTATGACCTGTATTATAATGCACTATTTACGAATATTTATGGACAAACTAGAATTTTCTAAAGTGAAACACCATGTATAGATTCGTGTAAAAGATAAAGAGCGTCAATATTCACGGAACACGCACCCACTGAAAATTTATCGGTCCCCGAGTGTCATAAAAGTCTTAAATTTATTAGATATTTTTTATATTTTATTAGATATTAGATAACCTCTTTACCTATGAAATTGCCGTTCTGCAGTACTGGCCATTTCAAATCAAAATAATTTTTGTTTGGCTAAGAATAATAATTTCAAATTAATTTTATTTTAAAAACATCGAATTCTTTTTCCAAAAGTAGTCATTTGTTTATTGATTAGTGTTACATTTTCATCACATTTCAATCTTTTTTGTCATCATGGATACGTTAAAAATTCGAGTAATTATGGAATATGAGTACCGTCATGCAGCAACGCGGCACAAGCGGCACGCAACATCAACGACGTTTACGGAGTTAACACTACAAACCAACGCACCACCTGTTATTGGTTTGCTCGCTTCCGTTCAGGGAATTTTGACCTGAAAAATGAACCTCGCGGTCGTCCCAAGACTTTGGTCGACAATGACGAATTAAAGGCGATTGTGGAAGCTGATGATACACAATCTACGGCTGAATTAGCAGCAGCCTTCGACGTTAGCGTCAAAACAATATTGGTCCATTTGCGTCAAATTGGCAAGGTAAAAAAGCTTGACAAATGGGTGCCCCACGAACTCAATGGTCGCCAGCGCGAAGTACGCGTCGAGACGTGCCTTGCACTGCTCAACAGACACACAAATGAAGGAATTTTGAACCGCATTGTTACCTGCGATGAAAAATGGATTCTGTTTGATAACCGCAAGCGCTCAGCAAGTTGGTTGGATCCTAGTTCAGCATCTAAACAATGCCCTAAACGAAAACTTACCCCTAGAAAAGTGATGGTCACTGTTTGGTGGTCTAGCGATGGTGTGATTCATCACAGCTTCTTAACAAACGGGGTGAGCATTACTGCAGATATGTACTGTGAAGAACTGAACACAATGATGGAGAAGCTGACACATCTCCAACCAGCATTGGTCAATCGCTCGTCTCCGCTGCTCCTGCACGACAACGCGCGACCTCATACTGCACAGCCGACGATTTCCAAGTTGCAAGAACTGGGGTTGGAAGTTCTCCGTCATCCGCCCTACTCACCAGACCTTGCGCCTACAGACTATTACTTTTTCCAGAATTTGGATAACTCCTTGGCGGGAAGCCTCTTTAAGAAGGGCATCAATAAACTGCCACTGCATTGGCAAAGATGCATTGATTGCATGGGTGATTACTTCGATTAATACAAATAAAAAATACATGAAAAAAATTCGTTTAAATTTTTTCATATAAAACGGCAATTTCATAGGTAAAGACCTAATATTTCTAACCTTTCTTTAAACGTTCTCGGTCTATCTAGAAACTTCGACCACTCATTTTTATCGAGTATAGGTATAAACGAGAATACAATTCTACCGATGAGACTTATGTGCTGATTATAAAAGCGACAACCGTAATAACACTGCTATTGAATAATCGTTAAAGTATTGAGTAAACAGATTTTTTGTAATTTATGTCCCTGGTCAGTAAAATTAAGCAATGCTCCCCCTCCCACTCCATCCAATGCTTACGATAAACATTTATACATTACTAGCGGAACCGGCAGACGTTGTTCTGCCCTGATTATAAAAAAAAAACTTTGACAAATTATAGACCTAGCCCTTCCTCATGAATCACTTTATCTACTGGTGAAAACCGCATGAAAATCCGTTCAGTAGTTTTGGAGTTTATCGCGAACAGACAGACGTGGTAGAGGACTTTGTTTTATACTATGTAACGGTTATTTAATTAGTTCCGGTTTCCTTATGATTAACGGACAGCAGTTAAGGAGATTATAGTCTATAGAGGAATCAACTTAAAGTGGTTCGTTACTAGGGCGATGGTAGCTCAATGGATAAGATTGTGCGCCTCACACATTCAGATACCCTATCTCTTCTGTCATGTCTGTCTGTCTGTCTGTCTGTCAGCAAAAATTGCTTACGTAATACTTAAATGATCCCTGTCGAATGTCTATGAATAATTTTACTTGAGTGTAACTTGTACTACATTTATCTTCGTGAGTAAATAAATTTTTTTGAAAGCTGTTACATTAACATCCTTTACAGAACTGCAAATTAAAATTTATGGAGAAGAAATCTCTCTTATAATTATATACCATACACAATTTTCAAACTAATAATCCAACTAATTTACCATTTTTCTTCCTCTTGACACCGACAATTTGGGTTTCTGTAGTTGTTGCAAGAGAAGTGCTTGTACTCTAAAAAAATAGTGAATGTTGTCGCATACATTTTAAAAATTAAGAGAAATAGGTTTAGATGTACTCCCACTAGGATTCGACATAAATTCATCAAACCATTAACTTTTAGGAAAATAAATGTTACAGACGCAACAGTATTGCATTTTCGTATTCGGCTGGATAGTAGAGCCACGCTGAATCTATTACTGGTTTCAGCATGAATAGGTCGGCTCGTCCGGGGTAGTACCACCCTCTCACAGAAAACCCACGTAAAGTAACAGTGCTTGCATTGTTGCGTTTCGTTAGGTCAGTGAGCGCCAGAGGTAGGTCCACCTCCCGTCCCATTCCTCCCCCCAAACACAGACTGGCAACGCACTTACGATTCCCCTGGTGTTGTTAATGTCTATGGACGGTGGTGATCACTTAACATCAGTTAATCCATCTGTTCGTTTGCCTCCTATGACATAAACAACGAGCTGGAGGAGAGGAAAAGTGAAGAGTGGAGGAGAGGAGAAGTAGAGAGTGGAGTAGAGGAGAAGAGTGGAGAGTGAAATGGAGTTGAGCAGTGGAGTAGAGTGGAAAGTGCAATGGTGTTGAGGAGAGGAGAAGTGAAGAGTGGAGTGTGAAATGGAGTGGAGGATAACAATGAAGAGTGAAATGGAGTGGGGGAGAGGAGAAGTGGAGTCAAGCTGATTGTATTGATAGTTTTACTTTTGGCAACCAATCTTCTAGATTATTACTGCCACTATTGAGTAGGTAATAATATAAAAAGTTTCTTGTGATAATTTAATTGTTTATACAAGATGGTAGCTCCCTTGTTAGAACTTTACATGGAGGTTTTGTGGCATCTTAGAATTCATACTCCATGGCATTATTTTCCATCAACTTCACTTGTACACCATAACCAAACTATATTATGTAAAACACGATCAATATTACAAACATCGAGTTAAAAAAATCACTATATGACACACTAAGATCCCGCCAAAAACTTCTCCAAGCTGATCTTGTGCTAAACATGTATCCTGTTCTCCAGCAGCGATATGTAAGAGCTAGTTCCACAAATTCATTTCATTTTCGGGCACTTCGTCAATTAACACCAGATGAAATTGCGGTTAAAATTATTACAAAAAAGTTAAATTTGAAATTGAAATAAAATTGAATACTTGCTTTAAAAAAGTTTGATTACATAAGAGTATTTTACCCTTGTTTACAGATGGACATTATGTAAATTATAAATATTCTCTAACACTTGTCTAAGTTGACAGTTCTTTTTATATTGTTGTGATTTATTGTATTTCTATTTGCCGGCGAAAGACGTTTCGTAATAAATTATGAATTTCCTGGGAATAATTAACTTAAAAGAAATAAATAAATTACACAATTTTAGAGATTAACAAGTAAATCAGAACTACTACTATATGACACTATTGACATCTGAATCTATTAATCTGACATTATACTGTTATTCCACCTTTGACGTAATATATTAATTTTATAAATTGCTTATTTCAATAATTACATAATTTTCTTTTAACTAAAATGACACAATAATGATAACAAATTTAACTTAAAATAAGTAAATTTTCGTAATGAAGATCTGAACAAAAATATTATTCATGAATTAAAATGTCACAATAATGATAACCAATTTAACTTAAAGTAAGTAAATTTTCATAAAGAAAATCTGATAAAGATCTGATAAAAAAAAATCTGATAAAAAAAAATTATTCATGTATTGAAATTGTTCGGATAATATGTGTATGTAATAAAACGTTTTTGAATGATGATACTGAATTGAATGAATGGTATTCAGAGTTGCTTGCATAAAAAACTTTAACTAGATGTTTAGCTAGAGACCGCTTAGACACACTTTAGTAATAAAGTATTATAAATATATGTTCAACTAGGTTTAAAATTTTAGGCACTGCTTAGTAAAATTCGTGTTAATGCCATGTTCATTTTTGTTGTAAAAAAACCGAAAATGTTTAAATTAAAAAGGAAAAGTTTACTCAACTTACCGGATTTGGCTCATGGTTGGTATCCCCGTCCACATTCACAAACATAGTGCTATCCGTTCTATTTGTGGGCAAATCCTCGTGAATCTCTATTACCCCTTCTTCAAGAGTTACGGTGTCTGCAGAGGACTCCATTGCCGAATCTGTGCAATGAATATATATAAATGACTATTTGCTTGTTCAAACAATTCACTCAGTGATTATTAGTTTTTGGACTACACCACACACTGACTGTAACCTACAAATAAACCCATTTCTTTTGTTAAGACTCCTTTTTTTAGTTTACTGTATATATAAAACAGAAACAAATATTACCTTCCATATTTTCTTGCGCGACATGATTATCACTTCTGTCAGGTTGTGTGGTAGCTGCTTCTTCGGCATCTTTAACAATTTAAAATACATATTATAGGACAAAAATTTATATAGATTATGGCGGCACTTATTGTTACAAGAGCGTAAAGATTAAAGTGGCAGTAGGTATATAATTTTAGTACTTTAATTTTATATTATACTAGTATTAACGGAATATTACTTTACCTACAATTAACTTTCATCAATTACGAACATATATTTATTTCATTCCGTTTGTGGACATAAAAGTGAGTTTAAATGCAATGCATGCAATAAAAATCCAATCTTTTCGGAAATATTTTCATTGTATAGAATTTGACTTGACATTTTAAATATGACACAGTTTAAACAGCATACTACAAAAGAATTCACTTCAAGTATCTTTTTTATAATTTAATTTATCATTTACTTGTTCCGTACGTCCTGTAACTTGATGAAATAGAATATGTCCAGATAACATTTTAGGAATAAAAAACACAATAACATAAGTTGAATAAGTCATTCTGGAGTTATAAACACATTCATACACAGAGAAAGGTTACATTTTATAATTTTATAATAAGTATGGATGGAAAGGGTGTCAATGTTAAGTTAGCTAGAATATTTTGCATTATATTTTTATTAAATATTATTAAACTTATTATTGCTATTTTAATGATCTATTGGTTTCGGAATGACATATGCACCACTATACATACAAAAGAACCGTTGAGAATAAACCTTTAACTTTCTTTAACAATTTTTCTTGATTTCTAAATATTTTAGTATACAATAACAATAACAATAATTTTAGTAATGTAAAATTTAGGATCATATCAGCCGCATACACATAAGTCATACAAACCATTGTCAGAGAAACTGATGTCAACACTGGGCACGGCATCCGCTGATCCATTGAGTTCCCTATTTTCTTCAGTTTTTATATTTAAATTTCGCGATTGTGGCAAGTTGCTGGACGACGACGTGGGCTCTTCCGGGACTGTAAAATTATTCACTGTGTCATAAGTGTTGTTAATTTTCGTTTTGAACTCAATTTACTTAGATAACTTTCATAACACACCACAGCTTTCTGGTCAGTGATCAACAACTAACCATCCAAGTAAGCCGCTGTCCTAACCACCGCAAATACAGCTTTCAGGGATGTATTGTTAATTTTCGTTTTGAACTCAATTTACTTAGATAACTTTCATAACACACCACAGCTTTCTGGTCAGTGATCAACAACTAACCATCCAAGTAAGCCACTGTCCTAACCACCGCAAATACAGCTTTCAGGGATGTGTTGTTAATTTTCGGTTTGAACTGAATTTACTTAGATAACTTTCATAACACACCACAGCTTTCTGGTCAGTGATCAACAACTAATCATCCAAGTAAGCCGCTGTCCTAACCACCACAAATGCAGCTTTTAGGGATGTGTTGTTAATTTTCGTTTTGAACTCAATTTACTTAGATAACTTTCATAACACACCACAGCTTTCTGGTCAGTGATCAACAACTAACCATCCAAGTAAGCCGCTGTCCTAACCACCGCAAATACAGCTTTCAGGGATGTGTTATTAATTTTCGTTTTGAACTGAATTTACTTAGATAACTTTCATAACACACCACAGCTTTCTGGTCAGTGATCAACAACTAATCATCCAAGTAAGCCGCTGTCCTAACCACCACAAATGCAGCTTTTAGGGATGTGTTGTTAATTTTCGTTTTGAACTCAATTTACGTAGATAACTTTCATAACACACCACAGCTTTCTGGTCAGTGATCAACAACTAACCATCCAAGTAAACCGCTGTCCTAACCACCACAAATGCAGCTTTTAGGGATGTGTTGTTAATTTTCGTTTTGAACTCAATTTACTTAGATAACTTTCATAACACACCACAGCTTTCTGGTCAGTGATCAACAACTAACCATCCAAGTAAGCCGCTGTCCTAACCACCGCAAATACAGCTTTCAGGGAAGTGTTGTTAATTTTCGTTTTGAACTGAATTTACTTAGATAACTTTCATAACACACCACAGCTTTCTGGTCAGTGATCAACAACTAATCATCCAAGAAAGCCGCTGTCCTAACCACCGCAAATGCAGCTTTTAGGGATGCGGTGTTAATTTTCGTTTTGAAGTCAATTTACTTAGGTAACTTTCATCACACAGCACAGTTTTCTGGTCAGTGACCAACAACTAACCATCCAAGTAAGCCGCTGTCCTAACCACCGTAAATGCAGCTTTTAGGGATTTCAAAGAAACAATAGGAGATTGTATACTTATTGTTTGTGTTAACAATTTAACTTGTAAACACATGGAAACAATAAATTGCGAGAATCTTTTTGTTTTGTACATTCATTTGAGATGACTCATTGGCAGACAGTTTATGTTACAGAGTTCATCGAAACATTTCTTTAAGTAACTCAGGGCTAATACTGAAATTATTAGTTTAAGTTATGGAGGTTGCTTATTTTAAGTAATAGAGGTATTAGGCTCTGAAGGGAAGGGAACAGATTATTTTTTGAAGTTATACAGGTTTCTTCTACCTTATCGACGTTCTAGTGTATAGTTTGCGCGTTTTTTTAAAATATATTTCACATGTTTTTACAATGTACAAATATTCAGAAGAATACATACGCGTGAACAGTGATCCAACATTGTAGTTCAATGAATTTATATTTCGGGCATCTATTGTAACTCTGCCCTGTACGTTACCCGCCATTGGTGGTGCAAAAATCCGATTCATTGGTCTACCTATAATTAAATAACACAACTAAGATTAACCAATATAATGTGTAAAGTAAAATATTCAATTTAAAAGAATTACTATTTTTTTTTACAATTTTAATAGATATATTATGCATTAATCCTATACAATCAGTTTCGTAAACCGTGAAAAGCGCGTATTCCATTTTTAAGTACTACAATATCAATTATAATTGATTGTTATAGGGCAACTAAGAAAACGTTTCATTTACTGTATACGGGACCATTCATAAATTACGTCACACGTTAAGGGGGAGGGAGGGGTCGACGAAGTGTGACATTGTGTGACAAGGGGGTGGGAGGGGTCCTAAATTTTGTGACGTCACATTTCCAAATATACGTGTTAAAACATGAACTTGGCACTATTAACGAAATACTCAATAACATTTGCACTCCTATATGTATAAACATAAGATTCAAATTGTTTCGCGGATTAAACGACGTAGTCTTTTTAGTTTTGGTATTTTATGTTTTTAACTTACGAAACAAATTTAAAATGAACAAAACGAGTGATTTACGTATACTTTATCGTACAATATATGAAGCATACAATGCAGTCTATGCTGATAAAAAAAAAACAAAATATAAAAAAAGAAGTTAGTAGATTATGGGAAAGTTTGAAAAATGGTGACAATATGGAAGGTAAAATGAAATCAAAGATCAAAGAATTGCAAATAAAAATTATGAAACAGAAAGCGACACTCGTGATTTTTTTTCGAAAATTCCTATGTCATCAACCTCAAGAATGTAACTGGAGTTGGAGTACGTAAAAGTAAGTTCGAATTTTGTTATAGTTATCAAACTAATAACTGGCTAAGTATTGCTAGGTCGTTCCGCAGAACACGAAATATGTATACAGGATGGAAAAGATAAGTGATCTCATTCGATTATTTTTTAAGTGCACAAAATAATTGTTATTGACTTTAGATAAATTAAAAATATACTTAAGTATCCTAATTCGCTGTTATTTTTATTTTTTTATGCCAAAGAACAGCAAACAGGGAGACGGCCCATCTGATGTTAAATGGTTACCATCGCCTATGGACAACTCCAACACCAGGGGCATCTCTGTTATGTTGCCGATCTTGAAAATTATAACCTTAACTCGATAAGTATATAAATTTTTATATTCCGTTCATGACGCAAGGTCTGCGGTTCGAGTCCCGCACAGAGACAGATAATTATATAAATAGCTGTATCGGGTTTGTTTGTTTGTGCTACTTTTATTAGTTATGATTTTCATAACACAACACTTTTAGCAATTTGGGTACATAATGTTGTAATGTGTGTGTTGTAATTAAATAAAATATATATAAATATTCCACCACATTCACAAGGCGCTATCTAGTACATCTAGTATCCAAATTAAAAACTATTTTTTTGGAAATATTTATCTACTTAATTTTTTTAATTTGGGTTTGAATTGCGAACTATGCCATGTCACCGCTAGAAAGTATGACATAGAAAATCACCCAATCTCAGGAAAAACACATATGATCATCACATAAAAGTGTGTCGTTTGCGGATCGAACTCATCGAACCCACAACCACGTGATCGGCAGCCGCTATACACAACTATTAGACGACGGAGGCAGATATGAGAAAACAATGTTTAACTTAATTTATTATTTACTGAACCGATAAAAAAAAAGTAGTGACTAAAAAACATAGAAAATTTTAGAGCTTTATGAAAGTAATACCGACTTTGCAGTAGCTCTAAAAATTCGAGATTTGTGTGTCGGCCTAGAGTAGAAGAAAATCAGTGCGGTATGCTTGAAGTCATAAAGAAGATTGCAATTTTCGGTGGTGCAGACCGTAGCAAAAGATGACGCCAAAGGTAAACTCGCTCCACTGATACTTCAGTTAGTTTTGGATCTTCGAGCGTCCTCACATTTGAAGGAAGTTATAGATGCTATGAATATGCATATAGATGCAAGATAGCTATTGCCCCATACATACTTGTTTAAGCGATCATGTGGCATCTGTGGTCTATATTTTGCATCATACAATGCCACTAATCAACACAAGCGATAACATAAAAATCAACAAAAAAGTTTTGCCCATCGCGAAGATGCATTCTCAAAGAATTGCTGCTAGACGAGTCAGAGAAACTCTTTGTTTGGATGAAGACGGTGATGCTGTATGGTTGGATGAAATAGATGTTGACACAACGAATGTTCCCGACATCAACAACTCAAACGAGAACAGTGATTTTTATGCCAGTTACAAATAATTTAATGTAGTGGGTTCATAGTCCATGGACTCAAGATGATTAAGTTTTCTTTAATTAATAAAGTAATCGTATTTTGTTTTGTTTATCTCTTCAAATGTTTGACTTTATACTCATTTTTATTCAAAAATAATTTAAATGGATATAAAACTAATTTCGAACCTGCTGTTTGAATTCAATAATTTCTAAATTTAAAATTGAAAAATATGTGACGTCACACTAGGGAGGGGGAAGTCTCACAAATGTGACCAGCTGTGACAAGGACGGGGGAGGGGTCAAAAAACCATGAAATTCGTGTGACGTAATTTATGGAAGGCCCCTATACCACATAAGACATCATCCCTAACAACAAGTTATTATTTAAAAAATTGCTACAAATTAAACATATTGGTCTCCGAATTCTTATATAGAATAAAAGTTTCTATAACAATCAGAAGATAGTAGAAGCTAAAAACAACGAATTATTCTTTTAAAAAGGTTGTTATGATATCTGTTTTACTATAAACTCACCACTAGGTCTGAGTACTGTGTATCAAAAAATGTAACTAAAGAGTATAAATTACTTAGGAACATATTTGCCTAAGAATAGAAAACGCCTATGAAATCTATACTATTGAAATTCTATTTACCATATACTCATAAAGGTACTTACTGCGTGGTGGCACAACAATTGAGGTGGAAGTTCTGTTTCGTTGGCGTAACATTTCACGTGCCACTTTTTTAAAAGAGAGAAGGCGTTGTATGTCTGAAGGAATTCTCCGAGATTCTACACCTTGATTTTGACGCGGGCATACATAACCTGATGTTGATGGTGATCCATTTTGTTGTGACATACCACGATACGATCTAAAACTAAAATATAACTACTTAATTATTCATATACAGAACTTTCATATTAATTAATTAATTACAATTACTAAAGTCTTACCGATTTACATTATATGGTTGTAGACCACAATCCATTTGTTGGGTGTTCATGGTTTGTCGTATATTTGAACCACTTGATTCTCCTACGTGTGCAAATCTTGGCAAATAAGGCTTGTAAAATCTAGAGCCTGTGAGAAATTCAAATTGCTGAGAACTGTGGTTAAAAAGCAACATCTACCTACCAATTCATTATCTATTATAGGTATATATGTACCTAGTCGAATCAAAAATTCTGTCAAAAACTTTTAATGTATTAATTATACACTTTTTATTAATTGGTTAAAGATCGTTTATAAATACAATTTTATTTACGTTATTCAAACTGCCATCCTTCATTTTGAATACATGCCTTTAATTGGCGCGGCCAGTCATCGATTGCAATCACGTGATAGATTATTAAAAAAAAGAAGTAATAAAAATAATAATTACAAAGTAAATGTGTATAAGAAAGACCAAATGAGGTATGTTTTGGTTAAGATTAAAAGATTTCTGTTAAAATGTACTAGCATTTTAATCAAATCATTATACTGTCTTAATAGGGTAAATAACTAATATGTATAAATTGTTATGGAGAAATGATCACCAAGATAAATTTCAACAAATTAGCAAAGACTCTATTTGAGGAGCATTATGTTTCATTTTACAAAAAAAGAATGTAGTGAGTGATGTTAGTCCCTCGCCACTATTAAAGCGCCGCCGCTCGGGTACCGGAGTTCAGTAGTCCGGTGAAGCTGTTAAGACCTTGCTAGGTCAATAGCGTAGTCAGTTCGAGAAAAAAAAAAAAAAAGTACCGGAGTTCTGTTTGTTTTAAACTATCGGTCCGAGCAGAGCTCTGGTGTAAAGTGTGTTCATTTTGTTTTCAACTGTCGGTTCGCGCGGATCTCTGGTGTAAAGAAAGAAGTAACAAAGCTAAGTAAAATATAATAATTTAATTTGTTTAATATGTATTTTCCATGAATTTAAGCACTGGTGATATTTATTATTTTATGTTTATCCTGTGAAAATATGTCACGAAAAGATAAAGATAAACCAGATCAAGTTTCTTGCCGGTTCTTCTGGATGAACTGGGTTGTTTTACGAACCGGTGGTAGCTTTAACGTTCAGAAGCGCCAAATAAAAATTTAACACACGCACCACATTAATTTCTATTTCTAGTTTAACCAGAGATGTTTAGAGAGACTCCAAAATCTGATGGGGTTTAGTGTACTCTCTCCTCCAAATGTTGCCATATCTTGTGTGTATAAATCTGTACTAGAAGAGTATCAGTCTTTATGCCTAGTCTAATACACGGGTGGCCAGCAAGTTTTGTGTGTTTCGTGCCTTATGAACTAGCCCAGAATCCTGCTGCAATATCCTGTTTCTGTTTTCGAATATTATTTGGGAACGGGGATGCACTATGTTAGTTAGGACGGGATTTTGGTATACAACAACAAACAGAAAAACACCTCAGTTAAGTCTCAGTATAAGACTCCAAGGTGAACCATAAATAACGATATGCCCTCATTAGAAGTTTCTTCAATGTTAATAATATTTTCGTCGGCAAACAAAATTTCGCGGTATTTTTTACCAGCATACCGCTGTAACAAAGCCTGGGGTCTTTCCAGACTAATTTTTTTCAAATGTTCATTCAAATAGTCTGTTCTTTTTAGGATAATCGAATAGTCCCGGTCTTTATTTAACACTCTTTTGACCATGCTTCTGTTCAGCCCCATCTGAAGAACTAAGATTTTTTTGCTTACACAAGGGATTCACACCTTCACTGTTTTGATGATTGATGGTGTCCTAACTGTGCAAGGTTGGCCATTCCTCTTACAATCTTTGGAGCTTGAATCTTCAGTGTAGTGTTTGATAGTGCGATAAAAGAACTTAAGTGTTACTTTCAATATCTGTAGAATGTTGAAAATCTCTATTGGCACATAACCACAGCGGTGCAAGGTGCAATGCATTTTTCTTCTTCCTTCAACCATTCTATTTCCAAAATTTGTCGAAGAATATGTAGCCAGTATTGGAAAATTACAAATAATAAGGTTGTTGTAAAATTTATGCCCACAGTACTGATGCCAGCATGTGTGTTCTGAAGGTCGAGCAAGAACATTATCCTACATTATTCATGGTTCGGCTTGGAGTCGCATATTCAGTGTAACTAAAGGGTTTTTTTGGGGTAAAGTCTGTGCTAAACGTCATCAGAATTTGTAGTCTCTCTGAGCATCTTTAGATAAAGCAGTGGTAGATATAATTATGAATGTAGTATGTGCTTGTATTTAATTATGAATTGTGTTGTGAAAATGAATGCTGGCCGCATTGATCAAGAATATATTTTCAAATGGGGGAGGGCATTTAGAATAAATCGGGGTAGACTTTGTTATCAATATAGAAACCAAAAATAATCCTTTTACAATTGTTGTCTGCCTGTCTGTCTCTCTGTCCCTGTGAACATGTATCACTCTGAAAATACTTATTACAAGGTTACACAAGGGGTTTTCCAGGATAATGAAAGACAAAAATTTGTAGTTAATGTCACTGGACTTTTTTACGACACCTTAGTACAAGAGCCAGCAATGTTGGAAGAACGAGAATTTTAGAAAAGCTGGTTCTTTAATATATTATGCCCTTCCAAACAGGATTCAGGATACCTGGTAGCCTGTTCATGTTGTTTTTTAATGCGCATCACACCTTTACAGGTCAAAATTTTGATTTATAAATAATTTTAGGCACATTTTTTTTCAGTAACTTTAAAACGCTATTAAAAACATGAATTTATCACTGCCAGAAAATTTTGTTATTGACAATAATGTGCGGGGTGATATTCTTTATAAATAAAATAATTAATTTCAAACCATTTTATTTTTTCCATTGCAAAGAAAATACTTCATTTTATTAACCAATGGTTTCAACATACTTTTTTTATTTACAAAAAATAGCATCGGGCACATTATTGTTAATATCAAAAATGTCTGGCAAAAATAATTTCATGTTTTAGTAAAGTTTCAAAGTTAGTGAAAAACAAAACATTCGATAATTACATAAAAATCAATATTTTTGCCTGTAAAGGTACGATATGCACTAATAAACCCAACATTTACCGGCAGCCAGGTAGCCCGCACGCTTTTCGGAAGAACATTAAAAATTGGCTTATTAAAATTTGCTGTTGAAACCGTTGCTAGCTCTTAGACAAATAGTTACAGGCAAGTGACAGTTGACGCGTCGTGCTCATATCTTTTTAATATTTATATTTTTTTTTTTCAATACAATGGAGTGTGAAAAAGTTTTAATACAAGTTGAAAATAGTTATATCATTCAGTGTTTAATTTATCATTATTTATTTTATCCTTTAATTTACAATTTAACTCTACTTGATATTTTATAATGTCAACTATACTGACTGTATTGTAAATGTCTACAAAAAAGGAAAAAGAACTTCCTTCCAACTGGGGGTCCATAGACCTCTCAAGCTTTTTTTTACATTACTGCCAATATATGTAGGTTAGTTTTTATTTTAATTGAACCCCCTAGACGAAAGATGCTATGAACGGTTTGTAGGCTTATTTGAAAAGATTTCTCACATACCATCTGGGTATATGTTTGAGTGAGTCCCCTGATAGTTTGGATTTACAATTGGAAACGGTAGGTGTGGCAGCAATCTGGTTTTAGGTTTATTAAAAAATTTCATGTTTAAAAATATAATTGAAACTGGTGATAACCTATTTGATGCAGTCAAAGTTGCAAGGATCAGCTAGTATAAATAAAACTCTATTGTACATTTTAAGTACTTGTCATTAGATATCTAATTTTTTTAAAGTTCATAATTAGTTTCCTTGCAACTTTTTGACAAATAGGATCCCACTAGGTATAGAACATCTTGTAGATTTTGTTTTGATGCTATTTATAGAGAACAGGATAGTCCTATAAAGTAATTGATAAACTAATAATAATATTGCTCATTAGAAGGGAATCTAACAATAATGTAACAATAAATGTTATACAAATATTAAATAAACAAGATTTATTTACCATTTACTATAGCCCCATATGGTACAGCTTTTGACCGGTCTTCATTTGTTGGTCTTTGTTGTGAAGATGTAGCTTGAGGTTCTAGAGTATTAGTATTTGGTCTTTGATCACTGCTATCCTCATCTTCATCTAAAATAAAGGCAAAAAGATTGGTTTTCTACACTCATTTAGGTTCACAATTTTTTTTATATCTGAGTCCTTTTCTTGTGGGATAAACTGAGTTGCACTACAAATAATTTATTTCTTTTTTATTTTACTAGCTGTACAATTTGTTGTCCTCTGGGCTTCTATCTACATTGAGTTTTAATGTGTCGAAAGCAACAGCAAGCCAAACATTGTCTAGTGAAGAATTGGTGTAATTCCACATTAAGTCATGTGAAAAAGGAGAAGGCTCTTTTCGGAAGGAGAAGGATTCTGAAATATGTTACGAATATTCATATGGCACTGTTGCAGCAAGCTGAGACCTTTTGTATATTAACAACTTGGTGATTTTTAAGTTAAAACAAAACTGTTTGTACAATACTATGTCTATATACAAGTAGAGCAACATGATTTCTGGAAAAGTGTAAATTTTAAGTACATAAAAATCTTGTAGCAGTACTAAAAATCATAGCAACTTTGCATGAAAAAAAGGTGAGTTTTCAACTAAAAATATTTCACATTTAAGCTCATAGTGGTTAAAAAAAACTTAATCTAAAATAACAAAGAATGTGATATGTGTTCCCAATACTAACCTATATAGAGGACTAGGGTGGGAGAGAAGCTATGCTTCACTCCAGCCCTATTACTCTATTAACCTAACGCGACTCAGTCAGATTTGCTCCAACTAGTTTGCTTACTCGCCTGTGCTGTATGTGCAAAGGCTTTATGATCATACAAATAATTTATATTATATTTTTTCTGTGATTCAGACAGTTGGGTTTTGGATTAAACATAATACAAATAAAACAAAGAAATTTAAGATCACGGAAAACGTTTCGTTTGTCCTACAAATAATTTATATTCGATTTATTAATTTTTTTTTTCTAAAATAATAGTGAACAATTATAAAACAACAATAAATACATGTAAAACAACAAAATAATATAGTCAGAGTCATCTTGATGGCCACTCTGATTATAGTTTCAAGTTCATTCTTGCGCATAGTACAGTCAATAGGTTAGTACAAAACAAAATCAGAATATTATTAAAGGAATTTAACATTCACGTTTTTTAATCTTTAATTTGTCTCGATATTAACCTACATAACAGGTTTTAATTAATTATGATTCACGTAGATATTTGCCTATTACATTAAGTAATAAAAATGTAGTAGTATAATAACTGCTACTTTCAGAAGATTCTGTATGTGAAATGAAAGTTTGATTCTGATTGTGTCGTCTTGTAAACGGCTTGACAGCTGGTTTACGAGAACCTATTTATATTAATTGAGCAGACATATAGATACATACAAGGTATACATAAATATAGATTATTTGCAATGAATTACATATAAAAACGAACAAATAATAAAAATTATATCTGTGGTAATTAAATAACAGTCAAAACTAGAAATGGAAGAGCTGAATGATGATAAAGTTAAAATATTAATAGTTCCCCACATCATGTATTTGTCAGTTATAATTAAATCCAAATAACATTTAATCACCTGGTTTGTGAGTTTTGGGTGATCGCTTACTTTAATTGAATGATTGCCTTTATACAGTATTTATTTATATCTGTCAGATATATCTAGTAGCATATATTGTGCAGATATCATGCATGTTCCAATACCCTTATTGTGAATGAACTACATTCATAATGAATAAACAATTTGTATTAAAAATTAAATAAACAATGCCTTTCATAGAAACGTCATTATTCGAAGTGGATGGGTCTTCTAATAATGACAAATAGACAAGAAAAAGGAAACAATGAAAATAGCAATAACATGTAATTAACAACAACAACACTAAATTGACTTCTGAATGCGACTGTACTGAAACTAGTAATAACAGGACACGTGTGTCAACATGGGTGAAATAGGGGGCGAGGTACGCGCACGGGTGAGCTTGCTCCCCTTTTACCTCACTACGTCCCTGTGATACCTAAATTTTTGTTCTGCGCATGTACATCAGAGCGGTTAAAACGTTTGACGCGGAGTATATTATTATAAACCTTGAAAATGCCATGCGCCATAAAGACAAAAATCACGTTTCGTTATATGTAATTTCAAACACATGTAAAAATAACGCGTCACCGCGAGCTGAGGGGGTGTCTTTTGAAAGGGGTAACAACCCCTATAAAAAACAACCCTTAACAACCCCAAATTCGTAATGCGAATTTCTAATGCCAACCTATCTAAAGTACACTAAAATCAGCCAAACTCTAATGATGTTTATCAGTGCGATTTTTTTCAATTGCGGTGTAAATGGCATATTCTATTCAGGCACCTACCTGAACTCCACGGATATTCAGTTATTCCTAGAGCCTTTTTTAGGCATTCTTTTCTACTTCCCATAATTAAGAAGAAATAATAATGTATATGAGCTTTATGATATAAGATAACAAGTAACTTTCTTAGTAAAACAACTGTTCACAAACGAAATAAAAACATTTTATAACGAGCAGAGCTCTGTGGAGCAGAATCACAGATGGGCACAGACATAAAAACAAAGAATAATAATCATAGATAAAACAATAATAATAATACTCCTAGCGGAGCTAGGGATGCAAACGATACATCGATGTTTATACATATAGATGGAGCTAAAGAAGTTTTACCGATGGATTCAGGAACAAAGTGTTGAGACTTCTTCCTGACCACATCATAACTCTATTGGTTTGCATCTTCAATGCGGCCATGTCCCAGGGTCACTTTCCAACCGTCTGGAAAAGGCCGTAGTGATAGGCATTCACGAGCTCATTATTATACGAGCGACTCCTTCTGGACCGTCTCCAGGTCTAAATTACAGATCTAAAATTAATACCACCTGAGCATTTTTGATTTCGCGCCGAACACTCTTGCACGAATCAAGTACACCGCCTCACGGAGTACATTATTTCTAAATTTAATAATGACCCAAATCACGATGCGAATCCAATGAAACGTAATCCGAAACGTACTATAGCAGTCTTCTTCGGTGTCGTCAAGGCCTTCGATAAGTTCTGGCACGGAGGGATCATACATAAATTATGCAAATTTCGCGTACCCGATAGATTAATTCATATTATTCGTGATTATATCGGTGAGCGACAGGACTTTCCACTTCAGAGTGGACGGTCAACTGTCCCCGTCCCTCCCGATACGCTCAGGTGTGCTACAAGGCTCCATACTCGCGCTCTCACTCTTCAATCTATTCATCAGCGACCTACCTCGGCTCCCGGGGGTAGAGGTAGGTTGTTATGCTGATAGAATACCGCGCCGGGCCCCGATGGTATCCCTGGACGTGTATGGGTTATGGCTTTGGAATACCTGGGTGGGAGACTCAGGCGGCTCTTCAGCTCCTGCCTAAAGACCGGCACCTTCCCATCACCGTGGAAAATGGGACATCTCATATTGTTGAGGAAACATGATCGCCCAGCTGAGTCACCTTCGGCCTATCGACCGATCGTCCTTCTAAATGAAGTAGGAAAACTACTCGAGCGGATCATCTTTCATCGCCTTATGGAACATCTCAGGCACGTCGGACCTAATTTATCAGATGCCCAATACGGGTTCCGCCAAGGACGATCAACAATAGACGCAATTCTAAAGGTGAAAGCTCTCTCTGACGAAGCTATTTCCCAGGGCAGAGTCTTACTAGCGGTCTCGTTGGACATTTCGAACGCTTTTAACTCGCTACCACGGGAATGTGTCAGACAGGCGCTCCAATTCCACAGGATACCTGGGTATCTACGTGGGATTATTGAGTCATACCTGGAGAACAGGTATGTCACATGGGTTGGCTCGGATGGGAATAACTACCAGAAAGCAACGTCGTGCGGTGTTCCTCAGGGGTCGGTCCTTGGACCGCTCCTGTGGAACATCAGTTTCGACTGGGTGCTGCGGGGAGCTCTTTTACCAGGAGCAACGACCGTCTGCTATGCAGATGACACCTTGGTGACGGCTCGAGGTAAAACATTGAGAGAGGCAATAAACCTAGCCACTGTTTGTGTGGAGCTAGTCGTCGAGAGAATCACGCGACTGGGATTGGAGGTTGCCCTGTACAAAACCCAAGCCATTTGCTTCTATGGCTCGAGGAGACCCCCCCCCTTCAAGAACGTACTTGAACATCGGAGGAGTCAGTGTCATGGTACGCCCCACCATGAGATATTTGGGCCTTACACTGGACAGTCGCTGGACTTTCGTGGAGCATTTCCGCCAATTGGCGCCCAAGGTCATGAGGACGGCTTCTGCGCTGGCGGGGTTGCTGCCAAATCTCGGCAGTCCAGGACCAAACTGTCGCAGCTTATATACGAACGTAATCAGATCGATGGCTTTGTATGGTGCTCCCGTGTGGTACGAGAACCTGACTGCCACAAACAGTGCTGTTCTTCGTCAGATACACAGGACTATGGTCATCAGATCCATACGAGGCTACCGCACAGTAGCTTACGAGTCGGCATGCCTACTGGCAAGTTCAGCTCCTTGGAAGCTGGTGGCCCTATACCAAGCTGAGTTGTACTTCTGGTGTTTCGTGCGAACAGCTCGGGGAGCAACCATCGCCCCGAGAGAGAGGGCGGCTCGAATAACGCAGATGACAGAACGCATGAGGAGGAAATGGAGAGACGCGTTGGACTCACCTCTTGCAGGGAAAAGGGCAATCGAGGCGATTCGCCCGGTGTTCAAGGAATGGATGGAGAGGAGTTACGGTCAATTGACCTTTAGATTAGTGCAGGTACTGACCGGACACGGGTGTTTTGGGAAGTACCTGCACAATATCGCCCAGAAGGAACTAACTCCGCATTGCCACCACTGCAGTGAGTTACTGGACACCGCACAACATACCCTCGAATGGTGTCCGGCGTGGGCAGAACAACGCCGAGCGCTCACGGATTCCATTGGCAGTGACTTGTCCCTGGCGACAATCGTCAAAGCCATGGTCGAGAACGAAACAGCATGGAGAGCTGTCGCTTCGTTCTGTGACACTGTCATGTTACGGAAGGAGGAGGCAGAGCGGGCCAGGGAGAGGGACACTGGTGCACATACGACGCGTCGTCGTGGTGCCAGGCGTGGGAGAAGGAGAGGGGGTGGCAGTTTCCACCAGAGGCCGCCCTGAGGGAACCTCCCAGGTAGGCCACGTAGGTATGGGGGGGGTTAGGATTAGGAAACCTCTGGCTTGCCTACTTACCTGGTAAGTAGGCAAGACCAGGGGTTAGGAGGGCGTAGGGACTGAGTAGGTAGGTAGGATTGTAGGGTTAGGGTGTAGGTAGGGTGGGGGGATGGGGGGGTGCTGGGTAGGTGACCTCTGGCTTGCCTACTTACGTGGTGGGTAGGCAAGTCCAGGGATCGGAGGGCGTAGGGATTGAGTGAGGCAGGGTAGGGTTAGGAACGAGGGTTGGGGGGGGGGGGGTGTGTGTAGGATAGCGTAGGCCGGAGGGGACCTCAGGGGGGCTGAGGCGGTTGAGGAGTAAACCTCGTTAAAAAATCAACGGTGGGGCGGCGGCGGAGCGGTTTGGCCTCTCCGCTGCCGGCCGGACCCAGGGGGAAAGGGGCGGGGGCCCTGGACTCCCATTGCACGGGTTCGGCGGGGCTGGACTGGGAGGCAGTCCCGCAACCGGGCTGCCTCAGTCGGGTGTGGCGCGGGAGCGCCTGCCGCCGGGGGTGTTGCGGAGCTTGCTAACGCAACCCCGGGACACTCCCACAGAGCGGCGTTGGTTGTCGTGGAGTTTTTAGCCGGTTCAAGTCGCCGTAAGGCCCCACCCCTGCGTGGCAGCACAAAGGCTGGTGGGCGGTTCAGGTCGGGCTCTCCCCCGAGGGCCTGACAGTCCATGATGGATTTTTCTCTCCACGTTAAAAAAAAAAAAAAAAGGTTGTTATGCTGATGATACAGTTATCTATGCCTCTGGCTGACGGCTGGAACAACTTAGGAAACGCATCGAAGAAACCGTTAGCACACTCAGTGATTGGTTTCTTGGATGGCGTATAGAAGTAAATCCCGATAACAGTGCCACGATAGTTTTCGATCCCAAGCAACGAGGTAATAACCTTCAGCCCTTCAGGCTATACGGAACCGATATACCTTCGACCGATGAGGTCAAATATCATGTGTGTGTGTTACGTTAGATAAACATGTAAAGTTCGATTTATATATAGATAGAGTGCGAAAATCTTACATCACTGCAACAACATTACACATATGACCTCCACACACGTGCACGCACACACGCTTACACATGAAAGTGGAAGGGTTTTATTTATTTTTGCCCCTTATGGAACGGAAATAGTTTAGAAAATTGTCCAACATAAAATATAAGAGTTATTGAGGTATGTATGCTTGGTACACATATATATTTCAATAACTCATATACGTATAAGTATGTAGCTTAGCTTAGGTTAGCTCAGTTAGGTCGTGAACTCAGGGAGCCGACCGCCGCCTGTCACGAGTGCGGCGTTGTCGAAGATACCGCGCAGCACACTCTGTCTGAGTGTGCTGCGTGGGGGGAGCAGCGCCGCATTCTGGCGGCGGCGGTAGGACCGGACTTATCGCTGCCGAGCGTGGTCTCGGCCATGCTCGGCAGCGAACAGGCGTGGCGAGCGATGTCCTCCTTCTGCGAGGACGTCATCTCGCAGAAGGAGGCGGCGGAGAGGGCCCGCGAGGCAGACCCGCTAAGTGGCCATCTCCGCCAACGGAGGATTGGCAGGAGGAGGCGGCGCTTTGCCCAACTCCTCCTGCCACCGTAGCCGGACCTGAGGGGGTGGGCCGGGGGGCCCATCTCCTCATTGCACAGGTCCGGCGGACGAGGGGGGGCAGCCGGCGTGTACCCGGTCTGTCCCTCTATAGGTAGGAGCCCGGCGGTCACCTTCCGCTGGGCGGACCGTGGGGGCGGCTCTACAAGGTTGATTAGCTTGAACGATCCCTTGCCGCCCCCACACAACGGTCTGTCGGTACACCGTGGGGTTTTAGTCCGTGCGAGTCGGACATAACCCACTCTCTCCCCCGGGAGGGTGGGTATCCATAAGGGATTTCCCCACGTTAAAAAAAAAAAAAAAAAAAAGTTAGGTCGTGAACTGCGGAGAGGGTCCGTGAGCAAAACCCTCAAAGTGGCTGTCTCCGCCAACGGAGGACGGGCAGGAGGAGACGTCAGTTTGACCGCCTCCTCCCACTGTAACCGGACCAGAGAAGATGGGTCGGGGGGCCCATCTTCCCATTGCACAGGTCCGGCGGACGGAGGAGATGGCTGGTGTGTACACGGCTGTCTCCCAACAAGACGGAGCCCGGCGGCAGCACTTTTGCTGCTGGGCCAACTGCTGGGGCGGCACGATGAAGTCTATAGAGATCTCGTGCCGCCCCAACTATAGCGGAAGACGTACACCGAGAGGTTGGTGTATCCATAAGGGATTACCCCACGCTAAAAAAAAAAAAGAATAAAAGTTAGGTCGCGAATTGCATGAATCACGTAATAGCCCAAGCAGAGGTGTGCCGTGCACCCTTGAGCTAGTTGTCAAAATAAAATCGGCTGAGTGCCTTAAGCACTCGCCTTAATAGTCCGGTGAAGTTATTAAGGTCTTGTCAGGCCAATAGCATAGTCAGTTCAAGGAAAAAAAAAATGTGTGTGTGCGATTCATACACTATAGAAGTGAAACTTCAGTAAATCGACAAAAGAATGAAATGAATATATATAACAAGGGTAGGATAGTTACAAAGTTTATTTGTTTAAAATTGAAAGTATTTTGATTAATTTTAAAAGATATTTTATATTGTACTAGCGGGCCCGGCAGACGTTGTCCCGCCCTGATTATAAAAAAACCTGGACAAATTATATACCAAAACGTTCCTCGTGCATCACTTTATTCACTGGTGAAAACCGCATAACGATCCGTTCAGTAGTTTTTTAGGTTTATCGCGAACAGACAGACAGACAGACGCGGTAGGGGACTTTGTTTTATACTATGTAATGATTTAACATATGTTACAGTATACAGTCGTATTAGCTCACGTACTTTTCACATATACCAACACACGTTAAATGCTCAAATACAAGCAAGTATTAAACAGTGTGCAATATATATACACACCAACATTTGCTCTCTCGCTCTGGCTCACTAATTACAGGCGACTATGCTTAGAAGACGGGAGTGGGGATGCTACGAAGTATGGCACAAAGAAGAGAGACCGATAATATAAAATAGTATGTATATTTCTGTCTCATTCCTTGCCGGCTTCATCCTACACATTTTTGTGTTTGTGTCTCTTACCTGTAGTTTTTTCCGTTGCATCCGGTTTGAAATCACAACGATTTTAAAGAAGTTTTACTTCAAAAATTCAGTCGTGTGGTCTAAAGTAGGGATTCCCAAGCTGGGTAATTCCGTAGGTAATTCCGTAGAATAGTCATCAGGGTTCCCCAAAAATTATTCATTAAGTGCTATCTTAACATTACTCCCATTCGACACAACGCATCGTTGTGAAACAGGCTTTTCAGCCTACTTTTATACAAAAAAAAAATACAGGTCAAGATTGGATCCCACCCCAGATATACGCATACAATTGTCGGACATAATACCGAACTATAAAACGATTATTCATAAAACAGTAAAACAACTTCATTTTTCACATTAAAACTTTAAGTTAAGAATAATGTGTTTCAATTATATTACACATTTCCTTTAAAAAATGTTCTTATATAAATTTCAATGTTCATCTGTAAACATTTGATAGGGGGTTCCATAAAATAACAGGTATTTGGTTGGTGTTCCCTTATCTTTAAAGTTAAGGAACCCCTGGCCGAAAGCACACTCGTTTTTTTTATTAATTATTTATTTACTACGTACGTACTTTAATTACTACATATAACACTATTATAGTGATACACATAATACTTACACAGTATAGCCCGGGTCAAACTTTTTGGCGGCTCTGACTATATCTTTAGGTTTGGCCTTGCGCATAGTACAGTCAAAATGTTAATACAAAACCAATTCATAATTTTACTATAGGAATTTATAATTGCAATTTATTATTCTTTCAATTGTCTCAATATTATACGTGCTATTTAGTACGGTTTGAATGAATTATGATTCAAGTAGATATTTACCTATTACATTAAGTAATAGGGATGTGACAGAATAAGCATCACATTGCTACCTTCAAAAGATTTTGCATGTGGGATGACTCCGATTGTGTAGTCTTATAAACGCTTTGACAGCTATTAATTTACGAAAACATGTTTATTTTAATTAAGTGGATATATGCATACATACGAGATATATATACATATAAGATAATTACAAAGGATTGGAGATAATAATGAACAGGAATAAAAATTAAAGTTTTACTGGCGTAATAAAATAAGGTAAAAGCTAGAAATGAACAAATGTAGCTAAAAAATAAAGTTATAAAGAAATCTAGAATAATAACAGATCTTCACATAAGTATTAGTTAATTATAATTAGCTCCAGATAACATCTGATCACTATCTGTTTGGTGAGTTTTGAGTGATCGAGTACCTTAATTAAACCACTGTATACAGTATTTGTTGCTATCTGTGGGACTTATCTTGTAGAATATACACTGTATAAGTATTATATTTGTCACTATATTATTATATTTTTGATTTTTTTTAAATATTGTAAATGAAAAAAATAATTATTAAAAAATACGACTGTCGATAACTATATGTCAATATCGATGTTGTCAAAAATAAACCTTGAAAATAATAGTTTTAATAAATATTTATTATTGGAATAATAATGTTGATATTTTTACATATTAATATTTTAGCATACATAGAGTAACAAACCTGCGAGTAGTAAGTTGTAAGTGTAAGCGGTATCATAATTCTATGTTATCATATATATTATTGGAACAATAATATCAAGAAAATAATTATATCGATATTTTATCAAGTTCTAGTTTGTGGTGCATCACTGGCCTGTACTGAATTTGAGACGTTTATTATTTTTTCACGACGTTAGTTCAAAAATACGTTCAGTAGGTAGATAGTTAGAGGTTTCCTTTTTATACTATGATACTGATGTTGAAGTTCAAGTTTTGAAGTCTGATATTAAAAATATTTCAAAGATAATTTACACGTTTTTATATTTCGGAATGGCGGAATTACCTTACCAAGCTGAGTATGCCAAAACCGGCCGGGCATCGTGCAAAGCTTGTAAACAAAAGATTGATCAGGGAGCCTTACGCCTTGCCGTGATGGTGCAGGTGATTATTCTAAATACATTATATATACATTTTAAAAGTTTCTTCATCTATATTGTGATTTAGAGAAAATTCAAATATTTTCATTCGACTCACGTGGTTTTGTCTTGAACAAGTTCTAACATGTTACAGAATATTTTTCCAAGAAAGTTGATTTCTTGTAGGTACCTACATATTGTAATGGTTTGAAACTACTGTTTTGACTGATTTGTTGTTATTTTTTAGTATTACATCATGAAACAATGCATGTTGTACATATGGGATGATAATCCCCATAAATCAATAAGTAAAGTTAATACCTAACTAAATTTAGAAAAGTGTATATGTGGTTGAATATTTTGCTCAGGAAAAATGAATTAGCTGAAATTATAGAGGTGAATGTTATATGAGCTCCTCAATAAATATTTGTTCTTGAATGTCTAAATTTTGGATAAAATTTAAAGTAACTATTTTATTAGTGCAAGTTACTATATTTTCTAATAAAACAATAAATTGTTTGTTTTCATAATGTACTAGCTGTGCCCTCGACTTTGTCCGCATGGAACCTGATGTACAAAACAGTGATTAATAAAGTCTACTTACTATCACTTTTCTCTTGTATGTAAGTCACATTGTCATTAAAATTACATTATCTTTTGATAGACTAAACCAACTTGAATGAAACAATGACAAAATGTTACTGGAAGATACACTTTAGTCATGGGTGTCCAAACAAACAGACAGACAGACATTTTTATAAATGGTTGCAACCTATTTTATTACTAACTAACTGACCCTTGCAACTTCGTCTGCACCAAATCGCTTATTACCGGTTTCAAAGGTATTTTTCAATGCAAAAAATCTTAAAAAACCTAAAATCCGATTACAGCGTTATCTACCGCTTCCAACTGTGAATCCAAACTATCCAAGGATTCACTCAAACATAAACCCTGTTGGTATGTGTCAAATGTTTTAAAATAAGCCTAGAACCTTTTCCCAGCATCACCTACCGGGTCCAATTAAGATAAAAACTAACCTACATATATTTCTGATAATGTCTTTCCAATATCCCTTGGGTTGCTCCTGTGGTGCTCACCTCCATGCCTGTTCACTATTCACGTGGAGCCAGCAGCAACAACTGCACAATAATTTTGCTGACTTATAGTTTATATTTCGCTTTATCTTCTGCCTAACTTTATTAATTAAAATAGTGTAAAAACTAAACTTTATCTACATTAAATGTCCATGTTGATTTAGTTGTTTGTTTTATAAGAATTTGTAAAGTATATGTGAAATCTGCATCCAAACTTAGTCTTTTCAAATTTATTTTATTTTTGACATATAAACCATCTTCTGACTGAGATATTGAACTTATATATACGAGGGTGCTCCAATGAGTACTTAGCCTACAAAGGTATAACAAAAATTTAGGAAAAGTGGTGATTTATATATCAACTTAATCTCCTTTGAGTTCCATACACTTAACCCCATGATGCTCCAATTTCTTTAACCCGTCTGAAAGATACGATTTCTGGAGGTCTGCAAAGTATGCCTCCGTGGCAGTGATAGCTTCCTAACTCGACTCAAGTTTCTGCCCGGTGAATGATGTTTTCAAATTTGGAAAGAAAAAGAAGTCGCACGTGGCCAAATCCAGAGAATACGGTGGATGGGGCAGCAATTTGTAGCCTAATTCTACTAATTTAGCTGTGGCGACGGCGGTGATGTGAGCCGGTGTGTTGTCGCGATCGGCTTCAAATCGGCTCAATATTTCGGCATAGTAAAGCCCTGTGACCGTTTTGCCCTTCTCAAGGAACTCGATATAGATCACACCCTTTTAATCTCAGAAAACAGTGGCCATCGGTTTTACGGACGATAGGACAGTTTTTGCCTTTTTCGGAGCACGTTTTCCGGGTGAAATCCACTGTTTGACTGTTCTTTGGTCTCTAGTATGTACAGTCTTCGATCAACAATAACTAGATATCGGGTCGGCGCGAAAAATACGTCTTGGTAAATAACAGCCCACTTGAAATGTGAGCTCTTATTTTGTTTAGTTTGTTTGAAACACAGCCAATGTCAGCACGTTTCACAATGACACAACGTATTTAAAAGATGCAAAAATAATACCTGAAAAATCCGAACCTGTGGTACAAATGTTTGGCCAAGGCTCGCCAACCACGCACAATAACGGGAAAATGTACTTTATTCATTGCGTGTTAAGGTTTAATTCACACTAAATGTTGTTTATGTTGTCTTTTCATTTGTAAGTGACGGGAGTAATTTATTGCTTTGCTCGTTTTATCGTAAGTATTACATAATATTTTGAACATTTGTGACTTTATTACTAGGTGTCATTGTTGTAATTAGGTTGAACTTAAAATTGTTTTAAAACTTTTTTTCTCCCTTCCTTAGTAAACAAATAGCTACATAAGTATATATTTACTCGGACAGCAGTTAGCTTCGATTTTGTACGTGACCCTTTATCTAGTTATTGTTGATCGAAGTGTACAGTGTATCCATGTTTCGTCGACGGTCACGAAACGACACAGAAACACCTTCAGATTGCGTTTAAACATCGTCAAACACTGCTCTGAATTGGTCTGACGGTTGCACTTGTTGCCTGAAGTGAACAAATCGCGCCGACAACTTTCTCATGCCTAATATTTCATGTAGGATATGACTCACGTGGTCTTTTGAGATGCCTACTCTCTCAGCTATCTCGCGCACCTTCAATCAGCGGTCTACCAATACGAGATTGAGAATTTTAGTCACATCCCCCGTGGTAGCCGTTTTCAGGGCACCTGGGCGTGGCTCATCAAAAACCGACGTGTGACCATGTTGAAACTCGTTAAACCAATTTTGACGGTTGCCATCGAAGGAGTAGAGTCACCGTACACAGCATCCAAGCGCTCTTTAATTTCGCTACGCGATTATCCTTCCAAAAACAAGAATCGAATCACTAACCGATATTGCTCTTTTCCATTTTTCTCAAATTCGCGGACACGTTCGCTTTCACACGCGGTCAAAACTACTCGTCCGATTCGGTTGAAATTCTGAAAGTCTGTTTGACAATATGCTACGCAATAATACTTATTATCATTACATAGTATAAAACAAAGTCCCCTACTGCGTCTGTCTGTCTGTCTGTTCGCGATAAACTCAAAAACTACTGAACGGATTTTCATGAGGTTTTCACCAGTGAATAAAGTGATTCTTGAGGAACGTTTTAGTATATATTTGTCAAGGATTTTTATATGATCAGGGCGGGACAACGTCTGCCGGGCCCGCAAGTTATTATATATAATTGTTCTTGGGTTGTAGTGCTATCGGGGGGTGAGTACTTATCGGACCGCCCTCGTATATATGGTGTCCTGGACTTTTTTTTAATAGTAATGAATATTTTTGTTATAGATTTTATTCTTTTATTTCAAACAGTACAAGCAACGCACGCTATATTGTAGAATTTTGCCGATTTCAATTACATCTATTGTGTTAAATTATTGTAAATATATATTTGCCAAAAATTGTTGAAATTATCTATAGCACTGCAGGATAATATATCTTTCTAACAGTGAGAGAATTTTCAAAATAGGGTCAGTAGTACCAAGAATTCGACAAAAACAAAACTTTACCTCTCTTTATAATATTAATATAAATATAACATAGAATGTTAATTGCAAACACCTCAACTAATTACTTTGATCATAGATTCACAAACCTGAACCCAACTCCTTCAAACTCAACAATATTGAGAAAACTAATTTTATCAAATATCGAAACAACACATACTGACAGAACTCTAATTGAGATTCATTTTCTACAATGCAATGTAACTATTATCTAGGTTTATGTTTTAGGAAAAATTCTTGTCACCTTTGCTAGCAAACATTTTTTTATACAATAAAATAGTGTACCGTTTCGTTTACACATATTTTTCAACTTTGTCAATATGGTATTATTAAAGTGAACTTTCTTCAGAATCGTTATGGTTCGAAAATCCAAGGAAAGAAAATGCTTCATGGCAAAGAGACAAACACTTGTTAGATTTTATACTTCTAATTCAACTAATTGATAATTACGCTTAGAAAAGTCATGTAGCCGTAGCTCAAATATGACATACTGCACATTATACGGACCGACGGAGGCGTCGGTTCGGAACCCAACGGTAATTTTTTTTGTTATTTGTTTTTTTTTAGAAGATGATATGTTTCTTAAATTTTTAGCTAATCTGTGTGCTATGCTATAGCACAAACAAAATTTACCAAAATCCGTAAAGAATTTCATTAACTACAAATTTTTAACTTTCGTCCACTATCCTGGAGAACCCCTCGCATTTTATGGGACAAAAACTATCCTAGATGTAACTTTATAATATTAGTTATCACTCTTGGTCAAAATTGGTTCAGTACCTTCAGAGTGATACCTGTTCACAGGGACATACAGACAAAAATTGTAAAACGATTATTTTTGGCTTCTATATAGACAACAAAGTCTATCCTGATTATAATTTTTATATCATAAAATATTAAATAATATTTTATAAAATATTAAAAAATATTTTATGTACAGATTTGACCTCCTTACAGTTTTATTATTGTATTATATGTATGTATATATAGATTCGTAGACGTGTGCAACAGTTTTTTTACAAAATTCTAAAAAGTACAGAAATGTTAGACTTACTTTACTAAATCCAGATTATCTAAGTTTTTGCAGACATACATCAAACTCTCAAGAATATATTGGGAGGGCAAATTATGGTTCTAATCCATAAAGTTCGATGCCTAGTAACCAAGTAATACTAAATCTGAATTGAAAAGTTAATTACATTTATTAACCCTTTGCACTCTTAAGGTTTCTTTCATTCGCTTTACTAGCAACTCGAAGTGTGTTGCTCAAACCGTGATTGTCTGCTTTTATTGAGAGTATAACAGTCTGCGGGACTCAACCGTCATATGTCACAAACAACGAAACACTCTATAACTAGTTTTTACGATTTGTTTTTGTTCTTATGTTAAAAACTGGAATTTTTTTAATGCAGTAATGCGTCCATAGCGAAGTTCATGCCAAAGCTTATCTTTGTATTGAGCCCGAGTCTTCTCTTCAACCCTTTTAATATTTTCTGGTGTAAAATACTCTGCTATAACATTTAAAAATAACTTGCAATCTCCAATATCACAATAATCTGTTATTAAGTAATGAAGTGATAATTTTTCATAACTTCTCACTCTGCAGTTATTGTATCGCAATGTTTCACATGTATTGACATCTCGTTTCATTGCTTCCTGAAGAAATTGTGGCAATAAGTTATTTTGTACAATAACCTGTGTTAAACATGGTTTTTTACCAGCAGACAGATCCTTGGCAGTAATATACCGAACATTAGTACCGACTTGAGCCAATTTCGATTTTTTCCAGTAACATTGTATATCAGTACTAGAAGGTTCTTCACTTCTCCTGCGGACCCACATCAGGAATGCCACAACATGTTTTTAACCTCCCATTGATGCAGCACAATCATGACACTGAACGCTAATGATTTTTCCATTCTTTTCTTCGATTATTATACTCGCTTCATAAGATTTAGCACGAATTTTATGTTCTGGGCATACCTTGCATTTGATGGTACATATATTTGATTCACGTCGAAATTAACATACCCTATGGCATCATCACCGTAGGATTGTCTTGCCGATCTGAAAAAACATTAAAATAAAATAAATGTATCTCATTTAGATTAAGAAATAAATTTTTAATAATATTTTTTTTACATAACCTGTGATTGTAGGTTAAATTTTGTTATTTTCAATAATTGTGTAGTATATCACGTAATTATAATAAACGAATTTTTGAAATACACAGATGTTTTAACATTTCGAAATTCGGCTGCACAAAAGTCTAAATTAGTGGCAAAGAAATTTCCAACCATTATAATATCTACTCTTGGTAGATTTCTACTGTCGGCTTTCATATATCCAGGTTCCATATTAAAAAGCACAAAATCCTTTCTTAGCCTCTGTTATACTTGTTGGAGCACAAATTGAATGGTTTCTAATATAATAATTGATTATTGATACGGTGTTCAAATAAAAAGTCAACTCAATGAACAACTTCACCACCACAACGCTAGCATTTACTTACGTATGACGTCACGCGCAGTGATTGGAGTTTCATTTGACATATAAAACAGAATATAAATATTTGAATTATTAGACTTTATTTCTTGATTTAAAAATGCAAATCAATATTATTTCACATAAATATTAAGCGAATTGTTATTCTTATAAAAGCAGGTCATATTTATCAACATCTTATATTTTTTTGTGACTATTGTCCGGTTGCCTATTATAGAAATGCTCTTTAAAAAAACTTAACTAAAGTAAAATGTAACATATACATTAGATATATAAATACTAACAATGTGGGAAATGAGGCTTATCATCAGCAACATATTTGGAATGTTAACCCACCACATCCCCTCAGTGCTCACTTACACTGTATAAGGAACTAATGAAAAAATTACTTAAAGATGCATAATGATATAATATGCCTATATTATTAATAAGTACTACGTTTATGTTCTAATATCTAATTAGAAAGACCCCTTCTATCTTAAAAATTACTATTAATAATAATAATGTTGAATTGTAAACAATGAATGAGCTGACGTCTTGAAATCATGCATAAATATAAATCAAGATATAAAATGTTATATCTATCTAAGCAGTTTTTAATATTTGACAATATAAATAAAATAAAATAGCCGCCAAAATGACCAAAAAGGCAATATAATTCAGAATACATACATACAGATATATGAATTTCAATTATATTTATTCTTGGGGTCCAGTACAACGCACGTCGTACGCATATGTTTAGAGTGAATAGCATATTTTTGCTAAATTTCATGCGGACAAATTCGCGGGTTACAGCTAATCTAAAGTAGAATAACCTAAATTATTTTTTATACGGTCAGCTATCTGCCGGTTTAAGTCCAATGAAAATCGGTCCAATCGTTTTGGAGATAGCATTGCGGGTAAGGCCACGTAACTGTGGTAACAGCTAGTCTAAATTAAAATAGACTAAATTACTTTTTATAATGTCCGCTATATACCGGTGAAAGTCCTGTATACATCGGTCGAACTGTTTTAGACATAGCAGTGCGGGTGAAGCTACGGTTACCAGCTAGTCTAAATTAAAATAGATTGAATTATTTTTTATATTGTCCACTATCTGCCGATGAAAGTCCCGTAAAAATAGGTTGAACCGTTTTGGAGATAGTACTGCGGGCAGAGCCACAGTTAACATCTAGTCTGAATTAAAATAGACTAAATTACTTTTTATAATGTCCGCTATATACCGGTGAAAGTCCTGTATACATCGGTCGAACTGTTTTAGACATAGCAGTGCGGGTGAAGCTACGGTTACCAGCTAGTCTAAATTAAAATAGATTGAATTATTTTTTATATTGTCCACTATCTGCCGATGAAAGTCCCGTAAAAATAGGTTGAACCGTTTTGGAGATAGTACTGCGGGCAGAGCCACAGTTAACATCTAGTCTGAATTAAAATAGACTAAATTACTTTTTATAATGTCCGCTATATGTCGGTGAAAGTCCTGTATACATCGGTGGAACCGTTATGGAGATAGCACTGCGGGCGAAGCCACATAACTGTGGTAACAGCTCGTCTAAATTAAAATAGACTAAATTACTTTTTATAATGTCCGCTATAAACCGGTGAAAGTCTTGTATACATCGGTCGAACCGTTTTGGAGATAGCAGTGCGGGTGAAACTACGGTTACCAGCTAGTTTAAATTAAAATAGATTAAATGATTTTTTATATTGTCCACTATCTGCCGGTGGAAGTCCCGTAAAAATAGGTTGAACCGTTTTGGAGATAGTACTGCGGGCAGAGCCACGGTTAACATCTAGTCTGAATTAAAATAGACTAAATTACTTTTTATAATGTCCGCTATATGCCGGTGAAAGTCCTGTAAACATCGGTGGAACCGTTTTGGAGATAGCACTGCGAGCGAAGCCACGGTTACCAGCTAGTCTAAATTAAAATAGATTGAATTATTTTTTATATTGTCCACTATCTGCCGATGAAAGTCCCGTAAAAATAGGTTGAACCGTTTTGGAGATAGTACTGCGGGCAGAGCCACAGTTAACATCTAGCCTGAATTAAAATAGACTAAATTACTTTTTATAATGTCCGCTATATGCCGGTGAAAGTCCTGTATACATCGGTGGAACCGTTATGGAGATAGCACTGCGGGCGAAGCCACATAACTGTGGTAACAGCTCGTCTAAATTAAAATAGACTAAATTACTTTTTATAATGTCCGCTATAAACCGGTGAAAGTCTTGTATACATCGGTCGAACCGTTTTGGAGATAGCAGTGCGGGTGAAACTACGGTTACCAGCTAGTTTAAATTAAAATAGATTAAATGATTTTTTATATTGTCCACTATCTGCCGGTGGAAGTCCCGTAAAAATAGGTTGAACCGTTTTGGAGATAGTACTGCGGGCAGAGCCACGGTTAACATCTAGTCTGAATTAAAATAGACTAAATTACTTTTTATAATGTCCGCTATATGCCGGTGAAAGTCCTGTAAACATCGGTGGAACCGTTTTGGAGATAGCACTGCGAGCGAAGCCACGGTTACCAGCTAGTTTAAATTAAAATAGATTAAATGATTTTTTATATTGTCCACTATCTGCCGGTGGAAGTCCCGTAAAAATAGGTTGAACCGTTTTGGAGATAGTACTGCGGGCAGAGCCACGGTTAACATCTAGTCTGAATTAAAATAGACTAAATTACTTTTTATAATGTCCGCTATATGCCGGTGAAAGTCCTGTAAACATCGGTGGAACCGTTTTGGAGATAGCACTGCGAGTGAAGCCACGGTTAACAGCTAGTCTAAATTAAAATAAACTAAATTACTTGTTATGATGTCCGCTATCTGCGTCCCGTGAAAATCGGTCCAACCGTTTTGGAGATAGCATTGCAGACGAAGCCGTGGTAAACAGCTAGTCTAATTTAAAGTAGCCTAAGTAACCCGCTGTAATTTTTTCTATCTGCCAGTGAAATTCCCGTCAAAATAGGTCCAGCCGTTTCGGAGATTACCCGGAACAAACAGACAGACCGACAAAAATTTTAAAAACTACATTGTTGTCAGTTTGTATATACTTTCACACCCAATCAGTAATAAAATGTTATTTTGAAATTACATACAGAAACTTCATTTTTATTATATGTATAATGATAATCAAAAGAATAAAACTTACAGCAAGTAATTTTTATAATTTTCAAGTTCTTAATCTGTTAATTATGTGACTGCTATGATATTCCTCACACAAAATGAGTTTATTCAGTCAACAATTTCCAATTGAACTTGCAAGTATAGTTGTATTACAACCAGTAGCTGGTCACAAGACTTGTGGTCTTAAGTGATATTTGTAGGTATAAAAATCAGTTACATGTATATAACTTTTGATAACTGAACAGGATGCTGACAGCTTGTTATAAAGAGCTGTTTTTCTTGTACCCCTTTTTTTCTTCGAACTGACTACGCTATTGACCAAGCAAGGTCTTAACAGCTTCACCGGACTACTAAGGCGAGCGCTTAAGGCACTCAGCCGATTTTATTTTGACAACTAGCTCAAGGGTGCGCGGCACACCTCGGCTTTGGCTGTTGCCTGATACATGCAGTTCGCGACCTATGTGAGCTAACCTAAGCTAAGCTAACTATTCATACATATATGAGTTGTTGAAACATATATGTGTACCAAGCATACATACCTCAACAACTCTTATATATATTTCGTATCGGGTAATTTTCTAAACTATTTCAGTTTGATAAGGGAAAAAAGATAAGACCCTTCCACTTGCATGTGTAAGCGTGTATGCGTGCACGTGTGTGGAGGTGATATGTGTAATGTTGTCGCAGTGATGTAAGATTTTGTGTCACTGTATCGCGCGAGCAGCGTACTCAAGGGCTCCACACCGAGGGAACGGACCTAGGCTTGAGCCGATGCCGAGGGGGGCCTAGTCTGGTGTGCGGGAGCGAAATTTATCCCTAGACCACGGCGGCGTGATCTGTGGTTACGCGGGCGTGGGCGTGAGCACGCTCTGTTTGGAGAGACAGGCTGGTACTGATCGTTCACTGCCGTTATTTCATCGGGAGGGTCGGTAAAAATATGTCGCGGTCGTCTTTTACAACGCGCAGCGTTTGGTACGGGTTTGTATTTTGCGGCGGATACCACTAACGGACTGGGATGATTCGCGGCTTTTTCAAAATAACTAATCGTAAGTGATTTTACGTACGCCCAGATAGAAGGCATCTCTAGGTCCCTATGTAGATCAACTCTCCGGATGTACCACGGGGCACTGGTCACTTTACGTAAAACGCGGTTTTGAAGAACCTGCAACTTATGAAAATTATCTTTTGACATATGCGCAAAAACGGGACTGCTATATGTCATCACGGGACGGATACACGTCTTATACAAAGTGAGCTTGTGTCTGAGGGACATCTTACTCCTATAACAAAGCAACGGATGGAGGCGCCCCAAGACCATAGCGGCTTTGTTTCGCACTCTATCTATATGTGACTCGAAATTTAAATGTTTATCTAATGTAACACCGAGATATTTGACCTCGTCGGCCCAAGGTATATCGGTTCCGTATAGCCTGATGGGCTCGAGGTTATTACTACGTCGTAAAGGATCGAAGAGTATCGCGGCACTCTTATCAGGATTAACTTCTATGCGCCATCGACGAAACCATTTACCGAGTGTGAAAACGGCCTTTTCGATGCGCTTCCTAAGAAAGTCCGACTGCAAGCTGGAAGTGTAAATAACGGTATCGTCAGCATAGCAACCTACTTCGACCCGTTTAGACCGAGGTAGGTCACTGATGAACAGATTGAAGAGCGAGGGCGCGAGTATGGAGCCCTGTGGCACACCTGAGCGTATCGGGTGGGGCAGGGATAATTCCCCATCCACTCTAAAGCGGAAAGTCCTATCAGTGAGATAATCGTGGATAATATGAATTAACTTATCGGGTACGTGGGATTTACATAATTTATGGATGAGCCCTCCATGCCAGACCTTATCGAAGGCTTTGGCAACATCGAAGAAGACTGCGATTGTGCGTTTCGGTTTACGTTAAGGGTCGGCATTAAAATTAGAGAAAATGTACTCCGTGAGGCGGTGTACTTGATTCGTGCAAGAGTGTTCGGCGCGAAATCCGAACTGCTCAGGTGGTATTAATTTTAAATCTGTAATCGAAACCTGGAGACGGTTCAGAAGGAGCCGCTCGTATAATTTACCTAATGTATCTAACAGGCTAATCGGGCGATAGCTATCGGGAAGCGTAGCTTTTTTGCCGGGCTTGTGTATGCCTATCACTACGGCCTTCTTCCAGGCGGCTGGAAAGTGGCCCTGGGACATGGCCGCATTGAAGATGCAGACCAATAGAGCTATGATGTGATCGGGAAGGAGTCTCAGTACCTCGTTCCTGATTCCATCGGGACCTGGGGACTTCCTGAGCTTGAGACGCTGGATGGCGGTCGAAACTTCATCGAAAGTTATTGAGGTTAGGGTATCCACGGGAGGGGACGCTAGTGCATGCTCTACCGACAATTCGATCGACCTAATATGGATAGGGTCAGTGTTGTCAGTGTTCGGTGAACACTGTGTTTCTAAACTCGCGGCAAGACATTCCGCTTTATCTATGCTATCGAACGCATGTTTTTCTTGTAGTTACTATACTACTATTGGCTATATATGACTTATAATGTAAATAATGTTCACTCTTTGCTTGGTTGATACTTTGCTTAATTAAATCAATCCTAGATAAAAACTAATCACTGTCACTGTAAAATATAAAAATACATACAATGTGAAATATAATAATACAATTTTTTTCCCAACTGACTATGCTACTGGCTTGACAGGCTTTCACAGATTTACCAGAATACTTTCCAATTAATTGTTACGACTGATGGTATAATAGGTTTAATTTTAGGACTTAGGCTAGTACAAAAGTTCATTGTGATTCATTAAATTAAGAAACCTAATCAATACAACTGAATGTTTTTTTTTTCAACTGGTTGATTTGTATAATTATTACATATATTAATTTCAGTCAGCTTTTCACGATGGAAAACAACCAAACTGGCATCATGAGGATTGTTTCTTTAAGAAACAAAGACCTCAGACTTTCAGTGACTTTGGAAATTTCAATAAACTTAAAAATGATGATCAAAAACGATTGAAATCAAAGATTGGTAAGTTTTATACATTAAATATAATTGTTGTGTACTTACTGGCTTTATATATTTTTTCTCATATATTTAATGAAAAAAAAAAAAATTAAATAATTTCACGACTATTCACGACTATTCCTTAAATTCCACTATAATTTAAAAATGTTTTGTTTAAAGAAAACTCGACTGGAGTTGTTATGCCAGAAGCGGGGGCCAAGGGGAAAGGTAAAGGCAAAAAGAGAGCAGCTACAGACACATCAGCAGCTAACGAATCCGCATTAAGAGATTTTCTTGTTGAATACTCAAAAAGTAGCCGAGCTTCTTGTCGTCAATGTGAAATAAAAATTTGTAAGGTGAATCTATACATATAATAAAATGAAGTGTCTGTATGTAATATCAAAATAACATTTTTTTTTTATGATTGGGTGTGAAAGTATGCACACTACTGATTACAAAATGCGATTTTTAAAATTTTTGCCGGTCTGTCTATTTGTTCCGGGTAATATCCGAAACGGCTGGACTGTTTTTGACAGGAATTGCACTGTTAGATAGCTGAAATTACAGCAGGTGACATAGGCTACTCTAATTTAGACTAGCTATTTTACCCGCGGCTTCGTCCGCAGTGCTATCTCCAAAACGGTTCTACCGATTTTCACGGGACTTTCACTGGCTGATAGCTAACCTTATAGGAACTAATTTAGACTATTTTATTTTAGACTAGCTGTTACTCACGATTTCGTCCGCATTAGATTAAACAAAAATATGTTGTTCACTATAAACATGTGAGTCACGCGTGCGCTGTACTGGACTCCTAAGAATAAATATAATTGAAATTCTTGTATTTATATGCAATTTTAATTATATTGTCTTTTTGGCCATTTTGTTTTATTTGCCGCTCTCTTGGTCTACATAACTCAGTAACCATAGTAATGTATAAGAATATTGCTCCGAGTTCATGGAGAACTATTTAACTTGATAAATAACTAGCCGACCCGTGCCCACTTCGTTGGGCAGTAATAGGCATTATCAAGCTACAACTTTTCTCTAGAACTCAATCATATATATATCTCATAATTAAGGCAGCGTTCCTAAGAAACGTTTTCGTTCGACCATTTTTCTCCGACTCCCCAGATATTACCCCCTACAACCTCACAAACTTTACCTCTTTATAATATTAGTATAGATTATAGATAATATAATTAGGTAATAGCTTCTGCCCGCGACTTCGTACGCGTGGAATAGTTATTTTGGGCTAAGACGCAGCGGAAGCTCTCAAAAGGAAAAAATACCCCGATTTTAAAACATTTTTCATTGTTGATCCGCTCCTATTGGTCTTAGCGTAATGATATATAGCCTATGACACTCACAAATAACGTGGCTTTCTATTGGTAAAAGAATTCAAAATCGGTTTAGTAGTTGCTGAGATTACCCCCTACAACGTCACATACTCACAAACTTTACCTCTTTATAATATTAGTATATAGATTATAGCCCCTGCCCGCGACTTTGCCCGCGTAGTAATAGTTACTACTCTGGGCTAACGCTGACACACAGCAGAAGCTCTCAAAAAGAAAAAAACGTCTTGATTTTGAAACATTTTTCATCTGTGTTCCGCTCCTATTGGCCTTAGCGTGATGATATATAGCCTATAACCATTCTCGATGAATGAGCTATATAACACTGAAAGAATTATTCAAATCGGACCAGTAGTTCCTGAGATTACCCCTTACAACGCCACAAAGTCACAACGTCACAAACTTTACCTCTTTATAATATTAGTATAGAAGTATAGATTATAAGACATTGTTTCATAGTTCCTTATACAGTGTAAGTTATCACAGAGGTAGTTATATGGTGGGTTAATGTTTCAAATATGTTGTTGATGGTAAGCTTCATTTGACAAACATTTTTGTATTTATATATCTAATGGACACGTTACATGTTACAGTATGTGGCGTGAGTGTCGTACTTGCAAATCTTTTTGAAAGAGCGTTTCTGAAATTATGCATTTTCTCACAATTTTACATTTCTTTAATACACTTTAAAAAACGTGTGCCGAGCTGCGGGTACAGTTAGTAATAAATATTTACATTGAATGTAAAACTAAAGTAATATATTGCTTTCATACTGTATCAATAAAATACTATTTCAAAAAACAAATTGTTAGGAAATCTTTTTTTTTCATCATATGCAAATAGGACTTAAGAAAAAATTTGGTATCTAATTGGGCACATTCTAATATATACTTATCCTTTTTTAACTTTTATATATTATATGTATAACTTTATATTACTTATTTGTTTTTGTAATTAAAACTAAAAAAAAATAATATAAAGAAATTATAATAAGCCATTCATACCATTACTCTAATACATGGAGTCTAAATGTTTTGTGTAGCACTATTATTTCTTGTAGTTCGGTAAAGGCCTTGCTAGACCAATAGCGAAGTCAGTTCGAGAAAAAAGAAACTATGATTTCCTGTGTAAATTTCTGAGGGTGAATGATTTGAACTGTGAAAATAATTGTGCCTTGTATTTCCAGAGATAATTAAATGTTATTTAGTTAAAAGAATTCAATCAGCTTAATTTTGATAATCATATGTAACAAGATATTTATAAAATGTACATTGGTGTGTCATTATTATTGAAATAAATTTGTTTACATGCAGGGTGAAGTTCGTATATCCAAAACTGTATATGACACGGAAGTAGGAAGCAAGTATGGAGGACAACCATTGTGGCATCATGTGAAATGTTTTGCTGAGCGCAGAAGTGAATTATTGTACTTTGCTGGGGGTGAAAGCCTCCCAGGCTTTAAAACATTAAAAAAAGAGGACCAAGAATTTGTTAAAAATGAGATAAAGTATGAATTCCAATTTTTTTTTGTTATAAACGCGCCTAATAGACGTGGTATTTTAAAAGTTGTAAATTTTATAGATTTTACGAAAAAATAGCAAGTGTATTAAATAATGAGGTAATATTAAATGTACATATTTATATTTCCTAAAATACAGTCCAAGATTAACTTAATAATATTACGTTTAACATAAAGCACTGTCATTGAGACAGTAGAGATGGTATAAAGCTTGTTTTACTCATAAATTTGATTTAGATTATAGATTTTATTTGTCCTTCATTACGATTATATTTATCTTATATGTATATACATAAAATGATACAGATCTGAAATGATGTGTGTATAATGCCAAAGCAACTGACTAATTTCAAACTTTTTTTTTTTAATTTTACTAATTACAAACTTGTTCCCGATATAAAAATAAAATTATCTTCTTCATTTAATTATAAAATTATTAATGTGCTAAGAAATAATGATTTTGATAAGCATTACGCATTCAGTAATGTACGAAGTGGGGCGAGTGGTAGGGCGCGCATAGGCAGAATAGGCATAAACTGATAACCTATATGTACAAAGATATTTTTAATCAAGGTATATTTTTGTTTTACGTTTTCTATGATATCTTCTTCATATTAAATATACTGGTAAGACAATGAACAATCGATGGTGGCTGCGTGCAGTCTGGTACTTCATGTACTGTAAAATATTCCGGGTGTTCTGCTCTGTACACTTTCCAACACTTATTGAGGAACTGTTACCTTATGGCTTACAAGTACAATCGGCGACCACATTTCGGCTAATATATATTTGCTGGTAAAATGCGCTGAACGAAGAAGCCTCTAAAGTCTGTATAATTGATAATAAAAAAATAAAACATCCTCCCAAACGTTACCCGTGACTAAATCCACATTTCTACACGTCTACTTACCAGTTGCAACTAGTCGAAAGTAGCAGGGTCTCGACAAAGTCAAAAGTCTTCTCCGAGTATGTATGTAGTATGACTTACATTATTAAGTCCTTTTTTTTTCAATATCAGTATGTTTTTTTTTTGTTTTTGGTATATTACGATTTAGCAAAATTTGTGAAACGGTTTTATGATTAATAATTAAATGGAAAAGCGAGTCTGTGAGGTTTTAAAATACATTTAATTTATAATGCCATTATATCATTACAGACCATTCAAAAATGATGAAGTTCCAGTAAAGAAATTAAAAGATGAACCAAAGGATGAGGCAGAATTGAAAGCGGAAAAAAATAAAGAAAAAGAAATAGAGAAACAAAATAAATTGTTCCAGAAATATAGAAAGTCTTTGAATGATTTGTCTAAAAATGGTTTGGTACAAATACTTGAGTACAATTCTCAAGAAGTCTTTTCTAGTAAAGATGAAGTGAGTATTTAAAAATTATCATAGAAATTTGATATCAGTGCTAAATGTTAGGTAAATTTTCAATAAGCCAAATGATAGTATCAAATATAAATGAAGGTAATGAGCCAAAAATCCTTTCATGTAATTTTTGCCACTAAAGTTACTTCTGAAAAGTAAACATAATAGAACTATGTAATTTATAATAATTTTTATACTATAGTGTCTGGATCATTTGGCCGACTGTATGGCGTTCGGAGTATTAGAACGTTGTCCTGAATGCGAGCTGGGACAGCTTGTTTTGGACACATTGGCATATAAATGTACGGGTAAGTTGAAAAGACAAATGATAAAACTGATAACTATATTATGTGAGCAAGTACATTTGTTGTTAGTTTGTGCATAAATGTGGAAAAAGAATTAAATATTTCAGTAATTCAGGTGTTACCTTAAATAAGTACTCGATTTTCGTCAGGTATTCATAAAAGACACCTCATGTACTGGTGAGTAGCACAAAATAAATTAGTAAAGCGCTATAGAACATTTTACCCAGGACACAGAGAAGATAAAATCGGCACTGGATATGTGTTTGTATAATTTAGCTATAGAAGTTGTAATTATCCAAGTACACTCTTACAGTAAAAAATGTTATCGTTGCAGGTGATATCAGTGAGTGGACGAAATGCTCCTATGTAACTCAAGATCCAAAGCGGGTACCGTTGAAGATTCCTGAAGCCTATAAGGATGGTCCTGCATTTCGTAAATATAAGCCTGTAACAGGTGTGCGGTTATTCCATGCTGCCCCACGACCTGTCGTATTCGTCAAAGACGAACCGAGTACAAGGTAAATTAATTAAAAATATTTTAAAATGTGGTGCGAAATGATAATATTATTTCACGCGCGATAAATATTGCTATAATTATAACGACCCAAGAAACGCACTGTAATGAATAAATTCGATCTATCATATTATACAAAATGTAACGACCAACATTTCTATAGTTATAATAGCATTTCGAAATAATAGTTAAAATCTAGAAATCGAGTTATAAAAACGAACTACAATCATTACATAGTATAAAACAAAGTCCCCTACCGCGTCTGTCTGTCTGCCTGTTCGCGATAAACTCAAAAACTACTGAACGGATCTTTATGCGGTTTTCACCAGTGGATAAAGTGATTCACGAGGAACGTTTTGGTATATAATTTGTCCAGGATTTTTTTTAAATCAGGGCGGCACAACGTCTGCCGGGCCCGCTAGTTATAATATAAAAATCTAGTGTTTAGCCAGTTAAATATATTATAATGTAGTTACTTTTTATCTAAAATCGATATTCTTAGTATTTGGTGTTTAATCACTACATATTATAAAACAAAGTCCTCTGCCACGTCTGTCTGTTCGCGTTAAACTGAACGGTTTTGCATGCGACTTAATGATTCATAAGGAAGGTTTAGGTATATAATTTGTCAAGGTTTTTTTTATTATCAGGGCGGGACAACGTCGGCCAGGCCCGCTGGTACGTTATAATTATAGTAGATTCTAACTATAAGATCATAAGGAATAAAATTATTTTTAAAATTCACGTTATAATAATTGCTATATAGTATATTATTTTATTAATATTAAACTAGTCAGTTGTGTAAATATGACGTCATGTTGAACACTACTCGCTTGTTCGAAGCAATACACGTGTGAACACATTGTGACACTGCATTGTGTATTGACTAACTTTGACCATATCTAATAGACATTAATCTGTTAACCATTCACCAGATAAAACTAACGTCTTGTTAAGTAAGATTTTATGTATGACTGTAATTAAAAAGTTTAACTGTTGTTGAATAATTAATATGATGAATACAAGTTATATTTTCTTTTGTAGTATGAAAAAAGACATACCTATTCCTCCGTTAAAGAATCTTCAGTTCTTCCTATACGGAAAACTGAAAGACAAAGAGGCCGTTAAACATCGTATACTAAAACTGGGAGGGGTCGTGGTTAGTAAGTTGGCAGACACCACAGTAGTTGTTGTATCTACCAAGAAGGATCTAGAAAAGATGTCTGGTAAAATGGAGGAAATAAGAGAGAAAGACATTGGGGTAATATATTTTTAAATATTCATAAATAGAAAATAAATATAAAACAAAGAATTTTAACAAATTGTTTAAATTAAATGGCAACATTGCAATAGCTACACTCGTGTGCGTATGGGATAGTGCTGTCCTTTTGACACTTATGTTAGTTGGCAACTTGGGATAGATGTTGGTGATGTCGTTCTAATGAATAGAATATATAGTTCAGATGTTATTTATCATAAAATAGTTTTAAACATTATAATGATATTATAATACATATGATTTGGTTCAAAGATGTCTATTACATTATCCAATTTCATATCATCGTAAAAATATATCGAAATAACTAGGATGGTTATGTGTCCAGTTACCTTAGGCTCCTTAAATATGTTGCGTTGCTAATTTATACCGACTATTATTCATACCAATTGTAGATGTGGTGACTACACCTATAAACCAATATGAAAATAATTTCACACATTGAGTATGTGTGATAATTTAATTTAGTGTGTTAAGATAAGCTGATAATTATGTTCATACTGAACAAGTACATTATTTGCCGGGATGAAACTCGAGATCTCGGGTAAATCAAGGGCCTTTAAACCAGTGTTATGAGGCCTTTATGGTTATAATTACGAGTGTCTATCATCTTACACACAAAAATAAATCTTTGCTTGAGGAATAACGTAAAATTATCTATTTAATTGTTTAGGGACGTATTCATCTCGTATTCATCTCGTTTTAGTCTAATATTGTCATGTGCTAAAATTACTAAAGAAGGGGGATTTAAAACGCTACTCTTATAAAGCACTTTCAGCAAATGCAAAATGTATGCATGTTAAGAAGTTGTGTGGTAGAATTTGTGCAGTAACAAAAATAAAACGAGCTGTAACATATATACAAATAATAACATAATAGAGAGAAAAATCGATTGAGCAGTAAAATGGGTAGTTGTCAAATTTTATTTAGTCTGTATGGAAATTCTAAAAATATTGCCGCTGCTATGTGTATGATGTCACATTGGATTCGGATCTTTATCACAGGTCCAACTTAAGCTAACCTAGAACTATGTCACAATTTTTTTTTCGAACTAACTATACTATTGGCCTGACGCGCCTTCACAGCTTCATCGGACTATAGCTTCATCACAATATACTGCAATTTTCTGTCGAAGAGTTCGAGAACTGTTGAACTATTTACCTAACATGACCGTTCCTTTTACTGGACATTTATTTGGTAAACAGATTGGGTATTTTTTGTACTGGCGCTATAGAATTTTTATAACCAATTTTTTTTTTATCTACTGTTCATAATTTTCTGTCATACTAATTTACCTCCGGCAAGAGATAAAGATTTCTGATCGTGTTTTTTTCAACTGCGTTAATAATTCTGGTATTATAGTAACAGTCGGGAAAGTTTATATCTCATTACTAGATTGTTTACTTCATTGTTAAAAACCTTGATAAGTAAATATTGTTATTGAATACTTTTTTTATAATTATAAATCGGCTCTTGTGGTCCCTGTCCACAATTCTGCCGGTTTCATGTGATGATTATGGTAATCCAAGTGAGAAAAGTATTTATAAAAATTTATAACAGTTACAAAAAATATTTAATTCTAGATCCCAGTTGACTACAACCCACACCTAAAAGGAAAATGATTAATGACAACACACCTTGGATAGATTTGATAAGTCTCATGTATATAATAGAATTCTTCCTATAGCTTAATTCAATTCAGAGAAATAGATTTGATTACTCAAATTTAATATTAAAATATTTTTTTTCTAAACATATGCATAGATTAAAAATATCTTAATATATATATTTCTTGTGTGCGTGTGTATGTGACTGAACTCCTCCTAAACGACTGGACCGATTTTGATGAAATTTTTTGTGTGTGTTCGTGGAGATTCGAGAATGGTTTAGATTGACAATTGGACTCGGTAGGTGGCGCTTCAGTTGACTTTTAGGATTTTTTTTATTATCAAGGCAGGACAACGTCCGCCCGGTCCGCTAGTATTATATAAAAATCTTTCATTTCAGGTGATAGAAGACACATTCCTCGATTTGATTGATTCCGAAAAGGGAACCATCGCATCCTCATTAGAGATCATCAAAAATAATAATATCGCTGATTGGGGAGCTGACGTAAGTATTAAGGATGTTCAAGAGTGTGATATTACCAATTTATATTATGTATTTTGATATTTGTTTATATTAATCTCATTATAGCCAGCCAATCGCCTACCTCAGGATGTTCTTGACGGAAAGTCCATTCCAAAATCGGGTAGCATGTACGTAAAATCCTCAAAATCGGGTGCTGTTAAGCTTAAAGTTCAAGGTAAAGTTCATTTTTAATGTAATGTATTACTGGAGCGATATTGTGCCATGAGAGAGGAGGGAAAATATTTATTATCTCGCTGTTGTCTTTAAGTATTTATTATTTCTACTATAGTGTTAATATATCTATACTTATACACTTAATGTATCTACATAACGCTATTTATAGCTAATAAATTGTACACAAAGCATGTACATTACCATAGATGACAATAATAGCTGTATATTAATAACGTATTACCCTTTTGTGTTATTTTACAAGGATTGTTGTTATAAACTGTGGTCCATTATAGATTTCATTGGTAATTTGTTAGTATTACAATAAAAAATGGTGAATTTATCTTTTAAAGACATTGTAAATATGTAAAGTAAATTAAAGAGTTCTTGACAAATTTGCTGTTGATATTGTTCAATAACTTTATTTAAGGTAAAGTGGTATCAGACTGATAGAGAATCTTATCAAGTATTATAATTAAGGTGGAAAAATTGTGTACTATTGTCAATTAAATATAGTGATATGATTGCTTTCATTGATATTATTGTAGGTGGTACTGCAGTGGACCCGGCATCAGGACTTGTCGATAGAGCACATGTTTATATAGACGAAGATGGTGTTAAATATACATCAGTTCTCTCAAAAACAGATGTGGTAGCACAGAAGAATTCCTACTATAAATTGCAAATCCTAGAAGATAATGTTGTGAAAAGGTAAATTCAATTCCTAGTGTTCCGTTATATTGTTATTTTTTTCAACACTTCTTTTTTATTATTTAAAAGTAGTAGTAAATATATATTTTTTTTTTTATCGTAGCTCGGCAAAATGACTGTACTGTGCCTGATGGTAAGCACAGTACAATCCAAAAACAATGGCGACTACCGAGAGATATACTACCCATCGCCGGTCGCCGCTGTCATGCCGGCCTGCGTAAGTATCTCTTCACGTTGCGATTGAAGGACCCCATGTCATAGGAAACTTTAGTACTTCGAGGGTCCATCACTGAATGAAATCGTTTGTTTCGTTTAGAATAATCTGTTTATTAATTAAGCATTTGAGTTATTTTCCTGCCAATCTGAAAGATTCATAGTTTTTACTTATTTACCTACCTAAAATGTAATTTAGGTACTGGTTATTCCGATCTTGGGGTCGCATTGGGACTACAATAGGCGGGAATAAGGTTGAAGATTGCAAGTCGCTCGATGAGGCGGTTGATAAATTCGAAAATATATTTATTGAGAAAACTGAGAATCCATGGCATTGCGATGTTTTTGTGAAGGTTTGTGGTATTTTGATCATATATAACTCTACAATTCTCTATGGATGCCTAATAATTTAAAATTTAAGTTAAACGTGACTGTATCACGTATGAACAACGTTCACTTAATAATATCCTTTAAAATTAATTGTGATTAAATACTTTTTTTTTATTTTTGGCAACCAACCATACAGATCATTATTGCCATTGTCGAGTGGTTAATAATATTACAAGTGTCTTGCGATAATGTCAATGTTCTAACAAGATGACCCATGTTGTTATAATTTTCCAGAAAAATTTTGTGATATCTGAGAATTCATGCTCTGTGGTATTATTTTCTCAACCGGTTTTTTTAATTCTTTTTTGTTTACTAGCTTTTGATAAGCTTTAGTGTTATCAGTTAATTTTTTTGCATTAGTATTAAAACTAGAAAGATTTATGATTTATGGTCAAATTCAGACGATTACTAGTATTAATAATAAAACAATATACTTAGGTTAGGTTTTTGTTTTCTTATTAATTCACTCAAACAATGTAAGATTAATCCGACCCTTACCCAATTAACCCAACAAGCAATTAACCCTACACGCACAACGACAATCGCTGATCATTTCATTTATACATATATAGGTTAAAAATCATTTTTAAATTATATAAAACAAGCTATCCCAGTCACGCTTTACTGTGGCTTAGTTATTACATGTTGATTTAAAATTATGATAAAGTATTTGGTAATATGGGTCTGCCTAAAAACTAGATACAGAAAAAGCGACGTTATGTATAGGGTGCGTTCCACATGACGTTCACAACGCTCACAATAGCCTTTTAGCCGTTCCACTTGATGGCCGCGATCGTTGCGGTCGCACCGAAAATGTCATTAATGACGTCATAACATACGGTCACGCGAAGCTCACAGCTCATGTCTGGAGGTGGGTCGATATGAGCGTTGACAAAATTGGCGGGATTTTCAATAAAGACGGCGACTGTAAAAATGTTATTATTTGATGCGGTAAAGAATATTTATATTAAATAACATATTGTATTGAATGAATGAATTAAATTTATTAATATCTTTACATGAAATATGTTAATTAAGTTTTGATAAGTTTAAATTCTATTGAAAACTGTTGTGAATCGTTAAATTCTATGTAGAAATTAATTTATAATCATTTAATGATAATTTAATGTTTTTTATTAGGCCAAAAGGTCATTTTATGTTTTTATGATAATTAAAGTTTGGTATATAAACAAAATTAAGTAAACAAACGGTTTTGTACAATTTTATAACATATTTTAATAATGTATACGATTTTCATCAAATACCTAACCGCTGCCGCAAAAGACATTTTGATTTTATGTGAATGCAAATTAATTAAATACTCCATTAAAATTAAATATAAAAATTGAATTATACATTTTTTTTTCAATGTACTTAAACCAATTTAATAATAATTAATATTTCCTGTTAAGACTTAGAAATTGTAACTTAACCTATTAAAGCTTTTGCTTTACTTTTTGTAGACCGCCATTTGTATTATTTACCTGAACGCTCAAAACGCCTCATAATGGGTTCCACTTTGTTTTATGATATAGTAATGCTCGAGAGTAAGTGGAACGGGAAAAATAGCAGTTGTGAGCGCTTAGGGGAACGTACTCATAGTAAATAAATTCAGAATTAAAATGCGGCGCCATCTATGAGATATCTTTAACGGTCTGTCTTATAGTTTCCAGTCAACAAACTAATTTAAAGCGCCCTCTGTTTGAGACTGACGAAATTTACAATTAAAAACGATAATTAACATTAACAATCATTTAATTTGTAATAAAAAAATATTGAGGTCATTAACCGAAAATATAAATTATCCTACCTCTCAAGTTGGACCAACTTATACATAGATGCCAACTTTTAATGAAGATCAGTTGATTAGGTTCGGGGTTCATTTTGGACAAACATAATGCCTCTGGATTTTTATATATTTAAGATTAAGATGATATAATTGTTTTACAATGTACTCAAATATAAATTTGCAAGTGAACTTAATAATAAGGGAATACACAGGTGACTTGTTAAACAGCAGCAATATTTTCAAATGTTACTAGTAGAGTAGTCGTTTCTGATTCTAAATCAATAAAAAATAGGTGCTTAATAATTGATCTAATTATCTACAGAAAAACAAAACTGATATACACTAAACATCAGGTGATTTACGCAAAAACGAACTGGTGTTATAATAAGGAAAGTAATGAATCACACCGTCCCTTTGTTCGACCGTTCGGCATTCCGACGATAGGCAGTTACGTAATGATTAACCTTGAAAAGCGCCCCTTTAATGTTGTTATTTAAACCTAGGTATGATTTTTTTACGTTTAAAAGTATCGTTCCCATACTTTTAAAAGTATTAGAACAAACTTGTTGTTTATTTGTGTTTGTTTTTATTATTTTACTAGCTGTACCCGCAGCTCCGCACGCGTTTTTTTAATCGTATTAAGAATCATACAATTGTGAGACTATGTACAATTATAGAAATGCTCTTTAAAGACAATTGTAAGTATGACGCGCACGCCACTAAAAGTAACATGTAACGTGTACATTAGATATATAGATACTAACACCGTGCCAAATGAAGTTTGTCATCAGCAACATATTTGGAACCTTAACCCACCATATAACTACCTCAGTGCTCGCTTACTCTATATAAAGAACTAATGAAACAATAACTTAAAATATTATTATAAAGATTTTCATTTACATTACATTTAATATACATTGCCATTATAATTAAGAGTCTGTGACTATACAAAAAATAAACGCTTGTCTGTTCCGCAAGAAATTGTATTATGGAACTCTTTACGTAATACGTTTATAATCTAAGATCTCATAATAAGACCTCTATATCATTAAAGTTTATATCAATTATAATGTCGAATTGTAAGTAATAAGCTGATAATTATTTCTAATATTAAAAAGAAAGAATAAGTTGAAATCTTGTTAAATTTCCTGCAGACAAAGTCGCGGATAACAGCTAGTCTAAAATAGAATAACCTTATTATTACTTTTTATAAGGTTCGCTTTCTACCAGTGAAAGCCGAGTGAAAATCGGTCTAACCGTTTTGGTGATAGCACAGCGGGCGAAGCCACGGTTAACAGCTAGTTTAAATTAAAATAAATTAAATTACTTTTTATAAGGTTATCTACCAGTGAAAGTCTCTTGAAAATCGGTCTAACAGTTTTGGAGAAAGCACTGTGAGCGAAGCCACGGTTAACAGCTAGTATAAACTAAAATTGCCTAAATTACTTTTTGTAAAGTCAGCTATCTGTAAGTGAAAGTCTCGTGAAAATCGTGAAATTCCTGTCAAAATCGGTTCAGCCGTTTCGGAGATTAGCCGGAACAAACAGACAGACCGACAAAAATTTTAAAAATTGCATTTTTGTTATCAGATGCGTGTATACTTTCACACCCAATCAGTAAAAAAGTGTTATTTTGATATTACAAACAGACACTTCATTTTTATTATATGTATAGATATGTTAAATGTGATCATGAACTACCAAAGGTTTGAAGGGTGTTAAACCTTAAACAATCACCTGGTATAATTATTCACACCATAATATAATTAAAACTAATGTTCATTTAGGAACCGGGGTGTTACTTCCCACTCGATGTGGACTATAGCGAAAATGATTGCCAGAATGATTCGACACAAATTGTTCTCAAGTTAGACCCCAATAGTAAACTGGCAGAGGCAGTACAAAATCTCATCATAAAAATATTTGATCTAAATACTATGAAGCAGACTTTAATGGAGTTTGAGGTCAGTACAAGCACCGTTCTTTATAACACATTTCCATACTAATTATACAAATTAATTTTTCTAAGGTTAAATATGCATTGAATATAGGTTGTTATTAACAGTTTTCATACTTATTTAGTTGGACACAGAGAAGATGCCATTGGGAAAATTATCCAAGCAACAAATAAAATCTGGGTATGAGGTTCTATCAGAACTACAGATGCTTCTTCAAAAGGGAAAAGCAAGTCGAAGTAAAATTGTGGACGCTACTAATAGGTAATATTTTTTTAATACTTTATGGGTTTTAGCGTTTGACTACATTCTCATCTGATGTTAAATGTCTACAAGGTTTATGATGGGAAGCACGCTAAAAATAGAGTGGTCTAGCTCTCAAGTGCACCTGCCGGAACATACCAACAGGTGCTTAGCAATAAATTTTCAACTTGAGGGTGCTAGCTAGCTGACAGCGAACTTATAAAAAAAACCCTATCACCTTGCTATGGTTGAATCACGATGTTTCCCTTCACCGGAAGATCCAACTCGGTTGCAACGATCCAACTTACGTCCATCGACGCTATGTCCGAACACGCGATTAAGTATCATCGCTTCAAAATATAATATGAACAAGATACGTATACATAAATATTGTGTTATTATAAGTCTCTGTTGAAAAGGACACAAAGATTCATCATTTTCTCATTTCTTCGTCTATACTATATATACTATAATAATATAATAGTAATAATAATATTATAAAGATGTAAAGTTTGTGAGTTGTGTAATTATTCCACGCGAACGAAGTCGCGGGCAGAGGCTAGTTATTTATATGTTCATTTCTGGTTAGATTTTATGCAATGTAATTTGTAATACTTAATTCTATCGCCTAATAAATAAGTAATAGCGAGGCAATTATTGCGCTCGATAACTATACGGGGGTGAAAGTTTAAAGAGTATCAATATTCACAGAGGTTACTGAGTACTCATTTCTGGTTCTAAATCAATTAAAAGAGTAGGTGCTTAATATTTGACCTAATTTTCTTGAGAGAAACAAAACTGATATACACTCCTAACGCTTAGTTTACGTAAAGACGAGCGGGTGTAATAAATAACGACGCGGTGAGGTCACGCGCCTAGGCACGTTCAGTGTGCGTGCTAGCAAGACCCTCCCGCTACGTTCGTTGAAAAAAATATTTTACGCGTTATGTAATGTTAAGGTTGTTCCCACGCGATTCACCTGAACCATGAACTATAATTTCCTTGAATGTTACTACTTCTTAAACTTTCACCCACTATAAATAAAAATACAGAGGTCTAGTTCGACTGAAAACTACTGGATGGATTTAGATCCTTTTTTTGTTTTACTTTTTAAACACTTGGTTCTTATTTAAAAGAAATATCACGATAGCTTTATTTAATATAGATTTATTAAAGTTATAAGAAACGACGGTTTTTATAAGCAATACCTGTTTGATGGTGTGATTTTTTGCCGTGTTCCTCTGTATATAAAATGTATTGTTTGTATAATAAACAAAGTAGACGAAGTCGTAGATAACAAATAGTTATAATAATGCAGTGTTCCGAATAAAGTGATACAGAATAATACATATTTATTATTACTTCAAGTTTTTAAATTGTAAATATCGTGTTAAATATATTTTTTTGCAGTTTTTTTACATTAATTCCACATGACTTTGGTGTTAAGAATGCTCCTCTATTGGACAATCCTGAAATAATTAAGAAAAAAACAGAAATGATGGACAATCTACTTGAAATAGAAATAGCTTACAGTTTGTTACAGTCAGGTAAAATATGTATATTAAATCATTATCTCGGTTTTAAAGTATTTTTTACCGTTTTAAAGTGAAACGTTTTTTCCATCGCTTCAAATTTTTTCGTATGTCTATCGCATGTCACATTACATGCGGCGCGCGGCCGCGGGGTAAGGGGTAAAGTAAAAGGCGCTCGGCAGTGCAGCCAATGCCAATATGATGGTGCCCTTCGCTCAATTCAAAATGATTCAATGGTTTAAATAAATATTATGCTCAGTTTTTAACATGCGTCTTTATATGAATTATTCATTGTATTTATTATGTTTTCCGTACTCTAATACGCAGATTGAAATTAAAATTTATAATCGGATATCTTGTCTACAATTGATTTTCGAGTATCATCCCCATTTTCCAATTGTTAGTTAAACACTAAAAACCCTATTTTCTATACCCAAAAACGAGTAATTTTTTGAAAATTTTCATTTAAATGGCTACGATCTGAAATAAAGTTTCACTTGCATCGTGGTTTCATAAAATTACGTATTTTTTTTAAATGTTCATGAATAATGACAGATTCTGATGATAATGAAATTCAGCTTGATGCGAACTATGCAAAACTAAAGGCGGAGATAGCGCCGCTCAGCAAATCTACTGACGAGTTCGCCATGATTGAAGAGTATGTTAAGAACACGCACGCAGCCACTCACTCCTCCTACTCACTGAATATTGAAGAGGTCAGATATTAAACGATTATTATTTATTATAGTCGTGGTGGTTGAGTGGTTTGACTGGTGGAATGTCATTTCAATGCCAACGACCTTTTCGGAATTCGCATACAATTTACTAACTTAAATTAGTAACACTATCGGGTGACGGTGAAGGAAAGCATAGTGAGTAAACTTTTACTTGAGAAATGTGCTTGTAGTACGGTGGATAAATATAGAATTGCGGAATACACGGAGTATGAAATTGTCGATAGGCCGTGGACTGGAGTGGTGATTATGCTCATCATACCTTCTTCGAGAAGTGACCTTGCAGTGATTCTCTTACTATGTGATGATGCTGATTACTTTATTATATGTGATATGTTGATTACAATTAAATTTCATTATGCTGTTGTTGATTATCCGTTATCTGTAACTATTATTGACAATAACTATGACCGTCTTCTCTTACCGCGAAGTGCGAACGAGCACGCATTATCCAATAATCAAGAGTTGTAAACTGCGTGAAAAGTGAGTGCGTGAGCACTTTCTTTTCACGCTCAAAGTCACAATAGGAACAACGAAACAACATTTCATTACCGTGTTATTGCTACAAATTGTAATACGATACAAAACAATAATTTACCCAGGAGCAGAATAATTGTAAAGTGTTTATAATAAGTTTTATAAAATTACACAACAGTGAAATTTATTATTGATATATAGTCTTTATTGACAACTATAAGACTCAAGTTGAGGGTTGGATGTAATCGAGTGAAACAGGATTACGCTCATTTCTCGAGAACTCTGAACAGTACACCTGAACGTAAATTGGCCTGGTTTGTGTTTATTTACTTTCGAAAGAATTCGCATGTGGTTGCATTTGCTTTTTCTCCGTTGGTTTCTGTACGCCGCATAACGCGACTGTTTAAATTGGCTATAACATTTGGCCATTAATCTGTTTAGTTTTATATAAGAACAGGCAGAATTTAGTCCATCGATTTTTAACCTTAGAAAAGTAGTCTATAGTCGACGCATTTTAAACTGAGTCGGGCAATAAATGTCACTGACAGTAGGAACGTGCACGCAATGCAACTCGTTATCGATACTTAGCTACCTGCGCACGCAGGGTCGATGCGCCATCGTGACCTTCATTAGCACCTTGACTCCTGATTGGTCGTTACGAGTAAGGGTTGTTGTTTTTCTATAAATATAAGATTTTTTGTTGTGACACTCACTCTGTATGATTACGTCGACACAAACATTTTATCTTACAAATTAAAAACTTTTATTTTCAAATAGCGAAAAATTATTTCAATTAATACTTAACATAATTTAGCATATCGATCGTACCTATCCCATTATCGATATGCATCTCTACAATTCTTATGCACATCACTACACCTCTCCATAAGACCCGTAAGTGTGAGCGAGACAGACAGATAAATATGATTTATGACCCGAAGCCTCAATTCATAATGCGTCGACTATAGGCTGATTGTAACTCATCAATTTATTTTTTACTTACAGGTGTTCAAAGTCGTGCGTGAAGGCGAGGATAAACGATACAAACCTTTCAAGAAGTTGCACAACAGACGACTGCTCTGGCACGGTTCACGGGTAACTAACTTTGCGGGCATTATATCACAAGGTTAATACATAATATTATACAATAATATAATTTATTTCGTCGGAATATTTTAGCGATTATCTTTTTTAATTTTATTATTACTCCTTCGTGTATGTGGATAAGCTTTATGATATTTAACCAAAGAAAAAACTCTGAAATGATTCTATTCGCTGTTATGTCTAATAAAAATGGGTCCAGCTGTTTCAGAGATTAGCCCGGACAAACAACAAACACTACAATTTTACTGTACTTATACCTATTGTAACGACCGTGCGGGAATTAAAATTGTTTTAAATCAAATAAACTAATTTTGACAAAATTTCACTACACCTAATAATGATGTGGTCGCAATCTAAAATTTCTTCCTTTTGCTTCTCTTCGTAATCTACATGTCTAGTCACAATCTAGTCTTCTATGTTCTAGAATTGAACTTTAATCAGACGCACCTCGGTGAGCGTCTATGCGTTCTAGGGTAGAAAACTCCAGAAGGCTGACATCATTATTGCAATCGGTGGTGTATTGCGTAATATAATTTGGTTATTGTGCACAAGTGAAGTGGATCGGAAATAATACCAAGAAGCATGGATTTTCACTTGCCACAAAAACTCTCTTGAAAGTTCTAACAAGACGGCCACCGTCTTGTTAGTTCATTGAAAAACATTATTACCTACTCGACAATGGCAGTAATAATCTACTAGAAGTTTGCTTGCCAAAAATATATAATCATCTGACACAGCCTATTTTTAGAACCTACATTATTTTCGATTCCCGCGATCGATGAGTCATCCGTTGTTTATTTGTAACAACGAGTTCGCATACAGGGTGTATTACAATATGTATATATGACTAACAAATAAATTATTACATATGTAATTTCACAATCTCAGTATACCTTTAAATCGAATATTGTATGATTATTAGGCCTGCGTATAGCTCCTCCGGAAGCGCCGGTCACTGGATACATGTTCGGGAAAGGTATATACTTTGCCGACATGGTGTCCAAGTCAGCGAACTACTGTTGTACTAGCGTATCGAGTCCCACTGGCCTCATGTTACTATGTGAAGTCGCACTTGGAGAAATGTAAGTATTTATTTGAAATCATACTTTATAGATGGAACTCTGAGCTACACACTCACCATTTTGTGGTAAGAAGATAGATTTCTATTGGCAATTTCTGTTTATGAAACTTATTTATAATTTTTGTTATAGATAGTAATATGTATTGTATATAATATTTATTGTGCTATAAGTTTTTGAACCGATGTGGCTAATTTCGATTGCAAATTAGATATGTCAAGTGAAGAGTTTACAGTCTGAGTACCAGAAAATCAGACAGTAGCCTGTGTCAAATTTACAACATAATATTGTGTTAGTAAATGTTGCGAGCATTAACAAACCAGAGTTATAATCTTAATCTGTCATATGGTGTTTTTGGGTTAATTTTTACACTAGATTAGGTACTATAGGTGGCGTTTTTCAGTTCACTCATTATGCTCAAGTGAACTGGATTGTCAATTATAAGTATAAAAACCTCTATTTTGATATTTTAAACTTGAGGCTTACCACCCTGTTAAGTGACGTTTATAAATTAGAAGAATAAGACGAAATGAAGGGATAGGTTCGATGGGCCTAACAAATAAAAAAACTACCCCAGATATCACTATTGTAATTTGTTTTTGATTACATTAGCATCCAAAGTAAGAAGGGTGCATCTGGCATTTTTTTACAATATTCGGGTTTTATAATATAATTGTAATCAGAAAAGAAGGAGGCATTTAATAATCAAAACTTTGTTTCTAAAAATCGGTTACAAGGTAACTAATTATCTAAGACTTCGAAGTAGACAGTACCTGTAATATCGAAGACCAAAATATGAAAATAAATAGGTTATTTAAGGATCGGCAACGCGCATGTAACACTTCTGATATTACAAGCGTCCATAGGCTGCGGTGACCACTTTACATCAGGCGGCCCGCATGCTTGTGTGCGACCGTCGTGGTATAAAAAGAAATATGATTCCAGTTAGACTTGAAGAGGGAAAATATCGTTAATAATGATAGGGTAAAAAAAATAATTAAAGACGTAAAAAATGTTAGTGTGTGTGAAAGAGAGAAGTGTGAGAAGTATAATGTCACGTGGCAGTGATGTACAATTCTTGGACTGGTTGCTAATAGAGTATCTTTTGTCTGTTTGTGTCTGTTGTCTGTTCATATGAATGCTACTATGAGTTTCTCTTCCCAGATTACACCTAATCAAAAACCGAGTTAGATTTACTTTGCTAAAGGCACAGGCTGCAGACTTTTCGACTTTTTTCCAACTCTTGTTTTAGATGAGCCCTTTTTCCTTATGACGGCTTTACACTTTATCTTATACTAGCGGGCCCGGCAGACGTTGTCCCGCCCTGATTATAAAAAAAATCCTTGTCAAATTATATATCAAAACGTTCCTCATGAATCACTTTATCCACTGGCGAAAACCGCTTGAAAATCCGTTCAGTAGTTTTTGAGTTTATCGCGAACAGACCGACAGACAGACGCGGTAGGGGACTTTGTTTTATACTATGTAATGATAATGTGGCTAATTAATAGGAAAAAATGTCACCACGCGGAGCAAGTGAAGCTTCCTCCTGGAATGCATTCAGCATGGGGCGTCGGTCGCACGGCACCGGATCCCAAACAAAACCGGGTGCTTGATGATGGCCTAATAGTGCCACTCGGAACACCTGTCACAAAGAATGATGAACAATCTTCGCTACTGTACAATGAGTATCCTTTACAAGTTAATAGTTATTTCATATGGTTGGGATTAATGGTGGTTAATATATTATGTAGCAACTATTATAATGTGAATTTTAGAAATTATTTTATAAATGTTACATCTGCTATAATTATAACGTATTAAATACGAAATACGAAAAATATCGATTTTAGATAAAAATGGTAACGATTCATTCGTTACTCTGATGGGGCGAATATAAACCATATGTCAGTTTCTTAAACGAAATCAAACTACATTGAAAGTTATTTCATAGGCTAACTCTTTTTTATAACCTAACTAGCGGACCCGGCAGACGCTGTCCCGCCCTGACTATTAAAAAAACCTTGAAAAATTATAAACTAAAACCTTCCTCATGAATCACTGTATCCACTGGTGAAAACCGCATGAAAATCTGTTCAGTAGTTTTTGAGTTTATCGCGAACAGACAGACGCGGGGGGGGATTTTGTTTTATACTATGTAATGATTCGTGGACAACTATTATTACAATATGCTATTTATGTTATAGCAATGATAGGCTGTTATATTTGGTAGCTGTTTCGTTTAATAAATCGTATTTATTCAGTACAGTGCATTTCTTAGGTCGTTATAACTATAGCAGCATATGTTGCGCATGATATAAAATTAGCATTTCGCACTTAGCAAGCTAAGTAAACATCTAAATATTTCACATTGGTTGCTTTAATTTGGGACTACAGTTCTTTTATGTATGTTAGTTATATGTGAAGTTAATAGATGCAATATTCACTTTATATTAATTAGACACAATAGAAAAAAATAAGTAAAGTAATCTTATTTATTAACATTAATATAAATTTACCTTCTGTTTTAGATATACTCTTCGTTTTTTTTTAATCTGTATAGCTTTTAGCGTCTTGTCAAAATCTCAGTATCTCTGTCAGAGGGGAACTGACGTTTAAATGTAGCTACCGGAACACATGTGTTTGGCGACAGATTTTCTACTTGATGGTGGTAGTTAGTCAGGCGTACTCAAAATAATTTTCTCTTACGACGGCCGTTACTATAGGTATACTCCTTGTTGGTCTTTATTACGATATATGCCCATTTATTATTTTTAGAATTTAATTTTTTCTTTCTAAATTTCTAGTATCAGAAAATATTTTTTGGTTCCACATTCTTGAATAGTTTTATTTTTGTTTCTATGACAGATCTGCTTTAATATGTGTTAAAAAATGTTCGGTTTAGAGTTAAATGTTGGTACATATCAATAGCATGTATATGGTATATATGGTAAGTGATCACCGCCGTCCATAGACACTAGCAACACCAGGGGAGTCACAAGTGCGTTGCCGGCCTTTCAAATACGAATACAAAAATAGTTTCAACCATAAAACCATTATATAATTACTATCAGATATGACAATAAATATCCTTAATCCATATATACAGATTTATTGTTTACGACGTAGCGCAAGTGAAGGTAAAATATTTGTTGCAGCTGAACTTTGGTTACAAGTAATCCCTTTTATTTTTACTAACGATCCTTATTTGTAAGACTCGAAATAATTTATTTTTATAATTCATGAACTTCGTTGATTAAGTCTACCTACCGCTTATAACGATATTTATTTTTTGGTATCTGAGATTATTAATTTCTAGGATTCAACTTCTAAAATTTCGACTTGCGGAGTCAAATTTATATAATGATTCATCTAAGTTATGGTTTATATTTATTTACATATTAAAACAAATTTCATACTAGAGAAGTAGACCAAACAACAAAAAAAAAATCCATTGTTTTCTTTTGATATAAGAAGCAATTTCCAGATTTTTTATCAATTATTTTTTCAAGTTCAAACAATGAACAGAAATTATGATACTCGATATCATCACATCTTTCAATGTATGTTGATTGCAGTTCTGGCTTCGAATGCTCTACTTTTAATGAATGTAGTCACACAATGCACGTGCATACAGGGCACAAACAATATATTAGAAGACCCGAACAATCCTTTTGGATTGTATTGCTATGATTTCGGGGAAATTCAAGTAAGTCGTTATCATATTTTACTAACTACGACTTACGGAGTCTGCTTTTTGTAATTTATACAAAATATAACGAGTTATAAAGTATAAATAGGTATTAACAATACCTCGCAGGGAAATAACATTTTGTTGGAGTTACAAAGTCTAAATAATCCGAGATATTTAGGGGTTCAGCGGTAGGGAATGACATTTTTTTTCGGTTTACTGAGGATTACGACTTAACGAGGTTTGAGTTATAGAGATTCCACTGTATTTTCTTTTAACACTACTATCTTAAGTCTAGTTTTATTTGTATGTTTCTATTGTATTCTTAGCTTCTTAAAAGGTGTAAGCACCACAGTTTTATATGGTTATTATACATGTTTATCTACTCATTTCGTCGAAAACTAGAGTCCTTCTTTCTTTTATTCATGTTACATTAATAATAACATCATGTTGAACTTAAATTTGGAGGTGATTGTTAATCAATAACTAAATGTGATTATACAAATACTGTTTGTAATCTAAAATTTTATACTACATGTTTCCATAAGTCGAATGTTTGAGTTATCGACAATCTCTTTTATGTTAATCTTATATAGTTATGTCATAATTAAAAGTATATTTGGATTATGTTTGTATTATTTATAATCGTAATCAGTATCCAGCCTGTTTTTTTCTTTCCTGAGAAGAAAAAGGAGTGCTACTTAAGTATTTCAGATATATTAATTACATTGGCTCCTCTAAAACAAGTTGCTGGTACGTCACGTATATAGTCTATAGTAGGGGTCGTCATACTTTTCAGCCCAAGGATAACGCAGAACAATAAATCATTGTTAATTATTATCTTGATTATATGATTCATCTTTTTTAAATGAAGGTACAAAGTTATCGAATTAAAGGTATTGAGTATTCCACTCTAAAACGCATACATAAAACTTTCGCGTTCATACTAATAGTATTATGTATATTGTATTGAGTATTTCGCGTCGGGTGCGATGTTTAGTCCTTACAATCTGTGGCTGATAAAATATATTTTGTATTAGTTATCTGAATCGCATATTTAAAAATAAGTTAAAGTCGTTCGTTTTTCTGTCTAAAGCGCAGAAGTTGTGGCCTTCCGAAAGTGTCTGGCGATACTGGATCCTACTTTAGAGCATACAAAATATATAATATACAAAACCTATACCATATGACTGTTTAAAGGGCGACAACGTTCAACCGTGTGATAGTTCATGGTCGGTCACATTTAACATATAAAATAATAATATCAAAACAAATACTAATAAACAACAAAAAGAACCATAGTTAAAGTTTGTTCTAAAACTTTTAAAAGTATAGAAACCATACTTAACGTAAAAAAACACACGCTTATGTTCAATGAACAAAATGTGAAGGGGTGCGTTTCAAGGTTAATCAATACGTAACTATCGGAACGCGGCACGGTGGAACAAATCGCAGCGGGGTGGGGGCGAGGTGCGTGGCGTGGGCCGAAGTGCGCGGCACGGTGGCGGTGCACATTGAATATGCGTGACTTACCGCGTCGGTATTTACTACACCAGTTCGTTTTTACATAAATAATCTCATTTTGAGTGAACATCAGTTTTGCGTTTCTCGAGATAATTAGATCAAATGTTAAGCACCTATTCTTTTAATTGATTTCGAACCAGAAATGACTACTCAGTAACCCCTGTGAATATTGCAACTCTTTAACCATTCTGGCGGTATAAAAATCCAGCCATTCAAAATTAAGTAAAGTAGCTCTTATTTTTAATCACCTTTCTCACCTGGTATCTATACATTTGCCCCAAACCCAAACTCTGTGAGTGCGCAAGCGTTTTAAGTACATGATACACTATACTGAGAACTTAAAGTTTCATATATTTCAAAATAAGTTGTGTCTGGTACCTCTGGGATCTTGGATTAAAACTTCATTGTAGAGTTATATGTTTATAATAGCTCACTTTTAAAAAATTACAAATTGAAAATTGATTTCAATTGTTCGTCATGTAATTTAACAGTAAGAAAGTTCTTCATTGTTAAAAAAAAATGTTACGATTCTTTTCAAATTTCATTTATTCAATGATAGTTCAAAACTCCGCGTTTAAATCTGCCCCACCCTACAACGTATTTGTGAGGGTTTTTTTCGGAATTAGAACAGTTATATCCAATTTCTTGGAACATTCCAGTTTTTTAGGATAACGTTATAAAATTCAAATATATTACAAACGATGACGTCAATCTTATCTTGAAAGAAACTGCCAGCATACTTTAGTAACATGTAAAAATCTATAAAATATTATAAAAAAAAGAATTAAAATATATAAATAAGATAACGTTAAACCTATTTCCTTTGCTTAATCTCTTACTTGATCATAATACTAATAAAAAGCATGTGTGTGGTTCACATGTGGTAGAAGTGAAACCTTCAAAAAGAAATCGAGAAGAGCGAATGGACACCCTATGCAAGCGAGACACTGCTTTCACTCTACCAAACATAGTGTTTATGTCCACCACTTTTCGTCACTCAAAAAGGGTGCAGATCAGAATTTCAAAGTCTTCCGATAACAAGTTTTACTTCAAAAACAGTTTATTAAAAAAACTATTATTATCGTCAGAAACAAATAAAAATGATAAACATTATGATATTTTAACATAATTTTTATTTGACTCTGTTATAGCATATTAAATATCATCAGCTATAATACATATAATACAATTTGTAAATCTTTTCTTCATCTTAAAATGTTCATTTTCCTTATTCAAAAATGTCGATTCGGAGGCTTAAAGTAGAAACCTAGAAGAAGTTCAAAAATATGTAAATCTATATTTTAATTTTAGCATTAATTATCCTGCAGCTAACAAACCTTTAATTTGTTGAGGATAGATGAAGAGAATTGAAGTCATACAGCCATCTATCGTGTTTATGTTTAACTAAGTAAAAATTATCTAAATAAAAAAAATGACTCGTGAGTTTCTAGTGTTACAGATTGATTAAAAATATCGTTTAAAATAAACGAGATTTCAAATTTAAAAAGTGTATAATGCGCTAATCGATTTCATATCGACATCCCTACATTTGACGTTGTCAATAATGTCGTTTGTCACAACAATGTTCATTTTACAATTTTATTTATAAACATTATTTGTACATAGATATCTCTCAGTGTTTATTTGCTTATTAAGGTTTATAGTACATTTTATGAAATTACTCCTGCATTTTTTTATGTCTACGTAGTTTAATCAGTGCTATCAAATAAAAGTGAAATTGATGACAATGGAGTCTAATGTTGTGAATTGGAATAACAAAGAAGTGTTAGATTTATTACATAAAGAAAATATGACCAGTTTCATAATAGATATCTGCAAATCTCACGATATTGATGGGCAGTGTCTCTTGTCATTCGTCGATAGAGATTTTTATGATTATCCATTTGATCAATTGAAATTTGGTGAAAGAAAAAGATTTATTTTAGTTGTAAAAAAGTTACAAAGGAACAATCGTTCGTCGATGATAGAGCTTGGTTTGTGTGACGATCTGCTAAATCCTGCGACGAACATAAACTTTCTTGGTACAAATTTATCACATTTAAGCTATAACCTAAATAATAAAATACCAACTGAGATTGCATATACAGACAATACAGAATGCATATCGAGTTTCCCTCCTGAAGTGAAGGCTTCCAGGCTGAAACCAGAAATTTGGAAAACTGCTATAGCTTTAGGTAATTTTTTATTAATTCTTTACACACAAAAAACTAAATACTACTATTTATGACATCATTAATAATTTAATTTTTATTCTGAATAATATATTATGTCCATATTAAATTAGGTTTTACAATATTAGGAAATTAAAATTAATAAAATATGTTCTACTAAAGTTGGAACTACTTTGTTAATTGTAAAATGTTCTAAATATAATCTGCTGATAACAATTTCACCCATTACCAATTATTTCAACTTTAAATATGCTCAGTTATATACTCTTGTTTAAAAACTATCAATACAGTTGTCTAAAATTCTTAACAGAACAAATTTTTACCATTGTTGTCAGGCATAAGATTCCATCGAATATGATAAATGTATATTTAGTGTATTGATAAACAGTTCTCACAGGGTACGTGTTTCTGGTGACTTGGGTGACAGCTGTGGTGATGGTAATAGTTCATGATAAAGTGCCAGACATGAAGAAATACCCTCCACTGCCGGACCTCTTCTTAGATAATGTGCCACACATACCATGGGCCTTTGATATGTGTGAAGTCACTGGCTCCTTCCTTATGGCCATTTGGCTTATTGTACTTTTCTTCCATAAGCATAGGTAAGTGCTTAATATTTGGAACAAACATTATGGTTATTAGATTTTTTTTTATTACATTTATATTTTGGAGGATTTATATGATGCTAGAGTAATCAATTGTACTATTATACATTTATCATATGTAGCCAGCAATTTATAAATTTGTGTGTTAAATCTCATTTTGAATAATGAATATATATTTTATGTTTACATTAAGTAAATAAGTCGGCCATCTGATATTTTCACATATATTTTACCTTCTATCTATGTTTTATTTCAAGAACTGTTAAAATTATATATTCTGGGTGAAAATACTATGGTTATCTGGGCACTGAGCCAGAGGCCTCAGTATAATTTCAAAGCCCCCCTGGGCAATTTTTTTTTAACTTATACTCTGAAAAATGGGTTGGTAGACACCTCAAACGAATACTCTCCAGGTATGAGCTCTTCATTTTAATAGGAAAGTCTTCCGCCTCTCAGTTTTTTTATTTTTTCCTTATTATTAGAAAGAAAAATTCATATTTCGGTATTCACTATTTAAAAAAAATATCTCTTCTCATATATTTGTAGGAAATTGAATTTTCTACAAAAAAGGTATCTTACAATTTTTTTTTAAACCTCACCGTTTTAAAGTTATTGAAGGTTGAAGTTTGATTATTTTCAAGCAGATTTCTTTGTTCTTATATCATCATAATAAATAATTAAACTTATTTTTACTTAACCTATTTTTCAGAGTATAAATTAAAAAATAATAGTCAATTTTTTTTACCCACTCCAATATATATTAAGGTTTTATTTCTGTTGTGAGGGTAGCTATGGTAGTCAAAAGAATCTCTAATTTATTATACTGGTTTATTTGAACTGTGTAAAGCATAGTTGATTCAAGTTAAATATATAGATTAAGTTCATTTGAAGGTAAGTTTAAAATATGATTTTTTTGAATAATTTGCTTATTCTCTCAAGTATATATATTTCTCTATTGTCACAAAAAAACTTATTAATGAATGTAAGTGTTAGACAAACAAGACAGTAAACAAAGAACTTTGCAATGATTCAAAGTCCACAATTGTTGTTATCTATGATTCATACAGGACATTCAACATATAGTTAATGAATTGTGTGATAATATAATAATCTACAGATTATATAATTATGTTTCTGGCATAAAAACATTGATATATCAATTTTTTATATAAGGCATACAATGACTGGTTGGGGGTAAAATTGATTGTCATCAAATTTTATTATTTTATAATATACTAGCGGGCCCGGCAGACGTTGTTCCGCCCTGATTATGAAAAAATCCTTGACAAATTATATACTAAAACGTTCCTCATTAATCACAGTATCCACTGGTGAAAACCGTATGAAAATCCATTCGGTAGTTTTTGAGTTTATCGCGAACAGACAGACAGACAGACGCGGTAGGGGACTTTGTTTTATACTGTAGTATACGTGTTAGCGTTAGCGCAAAGTAAATGTTCCACGCGGACGAAGTATTTAGTGAAAAACAAAAAAAAAAAGAGAAAATCGGTTAAAAAACAGGCGGATGACATACTTTCTACTACCTATTTATATGTAGAAGATAAGTTGAATATCTATTACAATGCGGCTGCTATCAACCGATCAGTATTCTCGATTGTCGCAGCTGTTACTAGATTTGTGTTGATAGTTGCTTATCAATCGCAGCTTCTAGTGTAATCGTGATACCTCATTTAGTCATGTTTTAAATGAAACATATATTTTTATAAACATTCAACTGATACGGATATGACCTATATGTATATTTATAATACGGTTTTCTCTATAATTCTTCAAGATAGTATTAGTATTAGATTATAGTTTAGAGATTGTACTTATCATTGCTTAACCACGCAGGGAGATTTGCTGATATAACGTGTATCACTTTTAATATCCGCTTTAATATGTAGGTTTTATGATTTAATACGTGTTTATTGGACGTCTATCGGTATTTTATACTTGTCATACAATATAATAAAACGCTTATAAGCCGTGAAAGAGATATATAGTTTGATGATATGTGCCTTCAGATAATAAATTAGTCACATACCTATACTAAAGGTATATTTAATAACTAGATTCTGCCCGCGACGTCTTCGGCGTGGAATAGTTACTTTGGGTTAACGCTAACTTTTAAGTCATGACTTCGTTTACGTAGAAGGTGAAAATTTTCAAATGGGACCATTAGTTCCTGAGATTTGCGCGTTCAAGCAAACAAACTCTTCAGCTTTATAATATTAGTATAGATAAGTAATAGATGGCTACTGCTCAAACTTCGTTTTCATGAAAGTATTTTTCTTCTTTCATCTGAACTACATGTTTCGTTTCGATCAACTGTGGTCTGTTTATTATTTTTAATTTAAATTTTCCCCGTATGCCGTATACTTAAACTAAAACCACTTTATCGATTTCAATTTCTCCCTATTACATTCTATTATTATTGCTTAGTGCGTATGGAAACGTAATTATATGTAGTAGATACTCCGAAAATTCCATGATACTATTGAAAACCGATTCGGTTGTTTCCGTAATTAGCTTGGACAAATAACATCGTCCACATTTTTTTGTGTATGGACCAGGCGTATAAACTCAGTGGGATTTTCCATCGGTAGCTTTTCATATATCTCATTGCCTCTAGGGGGTGAAATATCAAAAGTCCTTTCTTAGATTTGATTGCTTTGTTTGACTTCTGAAAATAGTTCAAAAATATAATAATATGTATATTACTAGCGGGCCCGGCAGACGTTGTCCCGCCCTGATTATAAAGAAAATCCTTGACAAATTACATACCAAAACATTCCTCATGAATCACTTTATTCACTGGTGAAAACCGCTTGAAAATCCGTTCAGTAGTTTTTGAGTTTATCGCGAACAGATAGACAGACAGACGTGGTAGGGGACTTTGTTTTATACTATGTAATGATATGCGAAAATATACGCATTATTGAAGGTCGTAACATTCTTAACAATGGTGTGTATTAGTAAACCTATTCAACTTAATCTTAATTTTTTGCCTGATAGGTGTTATCGTCAATAACACTTGCCGTGTAATATTTTATTGGAAATGTATTTTTACATGGCAATGACTTATGGTTCACTTACGTAATATGAGAAACTCGTGTCCAAATTTTCATACTTCTTGATTCCCACCTGTTTAAGCATATGTATATATGCAAACAAAGATGTAAAATCTACTTTTATTACGGATTAAGCTATAAGCAATCCTTTTCTTGCTAAAAATTTCGTCCGACATATAAACAAGTTTATGTACCTAACAGTTTACTTTCTCTACGCAAAATTCATGGAAACGTGAATACACAAATATTTATAATATACAACTGGTTTCTAAATTATTTAAATTAAATAAGAATTAAAATATATTAATATTTATCAGTTGATATATAAAAATAATTTCTAGTGCCTGCGATTTTTTACGTTTTAATTACAAAATTTAACTTAAATTAGCCTATAGCCATTAAAACGTAGGGCACAGACTCTTAGACACAGACTTTGTAGGTGGTAGAGCCACGCTGAATTGTTTTTGTGTGCCACGCTGAATTGTGAAGTTGGTTTCAGCATGAATGGGTCGGCTCGCCCGGGGTAGTACCACCCTCTCATAGAAAACCGACGTGAAGTAACAGTGCTTGCATTGTTGCGTTTCGTTAGGTCACTGAGAGCGCCGGAGGCCCACCGCCCACCTCCTCTCTGCTCTCCCCCCTCGCTCCCTTCCCCCAAACATAGGCTGGCAACGCACTTTCGACTACCCTGGTGTTGTTTATTAGTGTCTATGGACGGTGGTGATAACTTAACATCAGGTGACCCACCTATTCGTTTGCCTGCTATGACATAAAAAAAAAAACAGATTTTTTAGAACAAGATCAGAAGTTTCAGAGATTACTTACTACAAATATCTAGACACACAGACATTATCTTTTTGAGTATATTAAAAATAGACCTAGATAGATAATGAGACGGATGAAAAATAATACATGTAGTAAGGCTACCTATGTTAAGATACTACCTTCTGCCCGCGACTTCGTCCGCGTGGTATTGTTACTTTGGGCTAACGCTAACACGTAGCGGAAGTTCTCAAGAGGAAAAAAACCCGATTTTGAAACATTCTTCATTGGTGTTCCGCTCCTATTGGTCTTAGCGTGATGATATATATATATATATATATGTATATAGCCTATAACTTTTTTTTTTATTTACGTGGGGAAATCCTTTATGGACACGCCACCCTCTCGGGGGAGAGAGTGGGTTATGTCCGACTCGCACGGACTAAAACCCCACGGGGTACCGTCCGCCGTATGGTAGGGGCGGCCAAGGATCGAACCTGCTGTCTTCCTGAGAAACCGCCCTTGCGGCAGCCTGGCGAGTGAACGCCAGGCTTCGTCCTACTATAGAGAGACTACTGGGTACACAACCAGTCGTCTCCCCTCGTCAGCCTCATCTGTGCAATGAGGCTCCTCAGGCTCGGTTATAGGAGGGGGCGAGCGTTCCACCTCCCCCTCCTTCCTGCTCTCCTTTGGCGGAGAGGGCCACTTTGCGGATCTTCCTCGCGGGCCCTCTCCGCCGCCTCCTTCTGCGAGATGACTTCCTCGCAGAAGGAGGCCACAGCAGTCCACCCCTCCTCGCTGCCGAGCATGGCCGAAACCACGCCCGGCAGCGAGAGATCGTCCCCTACCGCCGCAGCCAGGGCGAGAGAGAGTGTGCTGCGCGGTGTCCGTCTCAACGCCGCACTCGTGACATGCGGCGGTGGGCTCCCTGCGCGCTATCCGGTGCAGGTACCAGCCGAAGCATCCGTGCCCGGTCAGCACCTGCACCAGACGGTACGTCAGGGAACCCCAGACCTTATTCACCCAACCCGGCAGGACCGGACAGACGGCGTCGATGGTATATCTTCCGTAACGCTCGTCCGCCAGGTCCCGCCCCCACCTCTCTAATTGCTCGCTGCGGGTTCTCGCCCGCAACGCAGCAATCTCCCTGGGAGCCGGAGGTTGCCCTCGGGATTTCCCTGCCGCCGCATAGTTGTATACGGCGGCAAGAACTTCCGCCTCCAGCTCCCAAGGAAGAGAGCCCGCAAGCACCATGGTCGCCGCCGAGGACACCGTTCGGTACCCGCGGATTTCCCTCAACGCCACTGTGCGCTGCGCTTTGCGCAGCACTCGAACGTTCGTGGCGCTGAAGGAGTCCACCCACAACGGTGCCACGTAGGCGGCCATGGCCCTCACCACCCCTGCATACAGACGGCGGCAGGCAGCGCCCGGCCCTCCCGTGTTCGGGAGAAGTCGGCCGAGAGCCGTCGCCGGCCCTACTATACGCGGTCCGAGCCCCTTGAAGTGGGGCTCGAACCGCCAGCGCCCGTCCAGGGTGAGGCCCAGATATTTCATGCAGGACCCCACCCGGACATAGCCTATAACTTTCCTCGATAGATGAGCTATATAACACAGATAGAAGTTCGACCCAATAGTTCCTGAGATTACCCCCTACAACGTCACAAACTCACAAGCTTTACCTCTTTATAATATTAGTATAGATGTATGTGGTGTTTAATGGGTAAGATTAGACATGATTAATGCATGAAAATAGCAACAGTGACAGAAGTTGAGATATAATAGAATAGCATGCCTTGTGAATGTAATGTTAAAAATCATATTACTAAAAGAGTATAAAGGGGAATGATTAAATAAGTCGAGAAATAATGAAGAAGGTATGGAAGGATTGTGTGACGAATGTCACATAAGTCATATAAGAGATGACGATTGACATAAGCAAGTGAAAGAGAAAAGCGTATTCTGCCGACCCTACGTTGTGTATAAAAAAAGAAGTATAGATAAACAGTTTAGCACGACGCTATAATCATGAAACACTAGTTCGACAAATTGACTGCTTGATGGTAACTGCTCAGTGTATTGCGATGTAAAAACTACGGTTATCTCTCTAATGACTAATATCCATCGTAGTTATCATGCTCGCTTGCAAAAACTATTGTTATCGAATCGGTCGATAAGTCGATGTATATGTCCGATGTTTAACCAAAATATTACTTGATATTATGTGTACTCGAAAAACAAGCAGTAAGTAAACTACACAAGTTAATTCTCAATTACAACTGCGAAAATATATCATATCGACGGATTTTCTTTATTTTTTTAGAACTGACTACGTTATTGGTCTGACAGGCCTTTACAGCCAACGCGAAACGATTGTTTAAAAGACTAAAAAATCATGATGTTACTAAAAGATGTTTCATGTAATAATTGAATAAATAATTATAATTGTTCTAGATTAAAGGAAACCAAAAGAGATAACCCTAGAAAAGGTCACCCACTTGGAAATTCTACATATATTAGAACCGTTAGAAAATATATTTTTATGCGTTACAGCAAACTTAATTAAATTTTAAAATACAAAATTTAGATTTTCATCCTCACTCGAAACATAAAGATTGTTATTATTAGACTGCCAGTCTGGATGAAATCTATACTAATATTATAAAGAGGTAAAGTTTGTCCCAAAGTCAAGTCAAGTAAAGTTTGTCTTCGATCCCAAACAACGCGTCAATAATCTCGAGCCCATCAGGCTATATGAAACCGACATACCTTGAAGAAGTCAAATATCTCGGTGTTAAATTAGACATACAGTTAAAATTCAATTTACATATAGACAGAGCGCGAAACAATGCCGCTATGGTCTTGGGTCGCCTCCATCCGTAGCTTTGTCATAAGAGTAAGATGTCCCTCAGACACAAGCTCACTTTGTATAAGACGTGTATACGTCCCATGATGACATATAGCTGTCCCGTTTTTGCACACAGGTCGAAAGATTATTTTCATAAGTTGCAGGTTCTTCAAAACCGCGTTTTACGTAAAGTGACCGGTGCCCCGTGGTACGTCCGGAGAGTAGATCTACATAGGGACCTAGAGATGCCCTCTATCTGGTCGTACGTAAAATCACTTAAGATTAGTTACTTTGAAAAAGCCGTGAATCATCCCAGTCCGTTAGTTGTATCCGCCGCAAAATACGAACTCGTACCGAACCCTGCGCATTATAAAATACGTCCGCGACACATTTTTACTGACCCTCCCGATGAAATAACGGTAGTGAACGATGAGTACCAGCCTGTCTCTCCAAACAGAGCGTGCTCACGCCCACGCCCGCGTAACCACAGATCACGCCGCCGTGATCTGGGGGTAAATTTCGCTCCCGCACACCAGATTAGGTCCCATTTGGCAGTGGCTCAAGCCTAGGTCCGTTCCCTCGGCGTGGAGCCCTTGAGTCAAAATCTTACATCACTGCGACAACATTACACATATCACCTCCACACATGTGCACGCATACACGCTTACACATGAAAGTGGAAGGGTTTTATTTTTTTCCATTATAAAACTGAAATAGTTTAAAAAATTATCCGATACGAAATATATATGAGTTATTGAGATATTTATGCTTGGTACACATATATGTTTCAACAACTCATATATGTATGAATAGTTAGCTTAGCTTAGATTAGCTCAGATAGGTCGCGAATTGCATATATCAGGCAACAGCCCAAGCCGAGATGTGTTGTGCACCCTTGAGCTAGTTGCCCAAATAAAATCGGCTGAGTGCCTTAAGTGCTCGCCTTAGTAGTCCGGTAAAGCTGTTAAGACCTTGCCAGGTCAATAACGTAGTCAGTTCGAAAAAAAAGGTAAAGTTTGTGAGTTTGTGACGTTGTAGGGGGTAATCTCAGGGACTACTGGTCCGATTTGAAAAATTCTTTGAGTGTTATATAGCTCATTTATCGAGGAAGATTATATATATCATCACGCTAAGGCTAATAGGAGCGGAGCACCAATGAAGAATGTTTCAAAATCGGGGATTTTTTCCTCTTAAGAGCTTCCGCTGCGTGTTAGCGTTAGCCCAATCTAACTACTTGTGCACAAATATACTACTTAAAGACAATCTTCAAATAGTTTGATAATAACGATAAAACAATAGATAAAAAAACTAGGTCCAGACGCAAAATTGCCTTCTTAGAAATTATTAGATAATATGTAGCAAAAACTCACAATATACGGTACCAGTTTCACGCATAATAAAATAGATAATATATTTTAAAAAAAACATAGATGTAAACATAATGAGGACTCGTATTCAACGTCGCATCGTGTCCATATAAATGTAGTTATTATAACACGATAACAAAATAAAGTTTTTGTAAAACGTTAGGGCTGCGTGTTTTCTGGTGGATTAAATCATAATTAACGATTTTAGGTAATTAAGAATTACGTGTTTTATATTTTTAATTTTGAACTCAACAGTGATTGTTTGACATACTTTTGAATTTATGCAGAAATTTAAAAACATTGAATTATTAAATATTTAAAAATTGTGATCCTTAATTGTCTTATTAGTAAATATAACATATATTTCATTAATATCAGGTTCTCTTTTACTGTATACTACCGGGCCCGGCAGACGTTGTTCCGCCCTGATTATAAAAAATATTTGACAAATTGTATACTAAAACGTTCCCCATGAATCGCTTTATCCACTGGTGAAAACCGCATGGAGATCCGTTCAGTAGTTTTTGAGTTTATCGCGAACAGACAGACAGACAGACGCGGTAGCGGGCTTTGTTTTATACTATGTAATGATAATTATATAATGATAATGATGGAGCAAATTTTGTATATAGTCTCTTTCCTGAAAAATGAATGACTGTAATCGATAATTTAAAAGATTTCAAAAGTGATGTAATCAAAATCATTGCGGTAGATATATGGTGTTTTCATTAATATTATTTTTAAATCGAGTATATCATTACATAGTATAAAACAAAGTCCCCTACCGCGTCTGTCTGTTCGCATTAAACTCAAAAACTACTGAACGGATTTTTATGCGGTTTTCACCAGTGGATAAAGTGATTCTTGAGGAAGGTTTTGGTATATAATTTGTCAAGGATTTTTTTATAATTAGGGCGGGACAACGTCTGCCGAGCCCGCTAGTTTATTTAAAAATGAGCTTTAGCAAATGCTACCATCATGTACCTGTTTTCTATATTGACAGTCCGCTGTTGTCCGTATAAAATGCATCATTAACCATAAAAAGTAAAGTACTGTTTGTTAGAACGATTTTTTTAGTATTTAATTTTTTTAAGTAACTACCCTGCCTAACACTGTCTAGTTTTAACAAGAATGCTAGAAGGTTTCTATACCCAATAAATAGAGACCAAAGTGTCCTATAAAATTGGTTTCAATCTCCTCTTTATATTTCTGTACGTATATTGAATATATATTATACTTTGTTGTATATTTTTATTTAGATTTAAAACTGACATTGCATTTTCTACATCATCATCATTACATAGTATAAAACAAAGTCCCCTACCGCGTCTGTCTGTCTGTCTGTTCGCGATAAACTCAAAAACTACTGAACGGATTTTTATACGGTTTTCACCATTGGATAAAGTGATTCACGAGGAACATTTTGGTATATAATTTGTCCAAAAGTGTTTTATAATCAGGGCGGGACAACGTCTGCCGGGCCCGCTAGTAATATATATAATAATAAATATACTAATAATTGTATAAGTAATCTATATATTATATAAATAAAATTCGAAACGTCTGTTGTTTGTTCAGGTAAATTTCCTAAAAGGCTGAACCATTTTTGTTGGTATTTTTATTGGCAGTTAGGCGATTTTTTAAGCTATCGCCTAGACTACATACCCTTACGCTTTTTAATAACAACTAAGCAATAATGATGAAATTTAGCAGGGGTAATTTAAAATCGATTAAAGAGTTAAACTATATATAACATTATAAAAATCCACTTTCGCCAGAGCAAAGTCGCGGCTACCAATTGTATTACCAAAATTTGTGTCATCAATTTTCATGGATTTATGATTAGAAATAAGGGTCAAAGAATCGTCATACAATACCGTGATAACCTAATTATACCGTTTTGTATAGTACAATTAAAAATACACAAACAGTGTTGATTGGTGTTATCTTAACTTAACTGAGTTAGTTTAGAGCTGTAATAACAGCCTGTAATCGTTTAAGGCGTTGGTTATCTTTAAAACTCTAGTTTAATTGATAATTATTATTGTAGGTTTATAATATTAAGGAGATTCTTCGCGTTGGCTGGTACGGTTTTTCTACTGAGATGCTTCACGATGCTAATCACATCGCTGTCGGTACCGGGGTCACATTTGAAGTGTGAGCCGCGGTCGTATCCTCCCGCCGATGACCTGACCGTGTGGGGTCGCCGTCTACGTCAAGCTTATGATATATGGAGCGGTGCCGGCATGTCCGTACGCGGGGTGCGTACTTGCGGCGATTACATGTTCTCGGGCCACACTGTAGCTTTAACGTTGTTGAATTTCTTCATTACTGAATGTAAGTATGTTCTTCTTGTTTCCAGGTTTTTAGTGTGTCTATAATATTCTAACACAAGCAGTGTTCATTTAAAATTAACTAGTGGTTAAAATTCGACCATAAAAAGAAATACAAAGTTTGGTACTTTCATATTAAATGCACCGCACTCGCTGACCGCTGCCGCGGCAGTCTCTCGTTATCTTTTTGAAGTGAAACTTCTAATGAGACTTCCAAGAAGGTTGCGTTAAACGTTTAACGCTACCATGGAGGGGGTATGAAAGCTCTGTTGCGTTAAACGTTCAACGCTCCTGGGGAGGGGCAATAGTAAGAGACAGAGCGAGAAAAATAATCAAACATTTCGTATCTTACTTTAGTTATCATATTCCCATTCTAAATGTTATAGATTTGGATATTTCTCCACTCGAAAATGATAATTAAAAGATGCGATCAATTGTGAATCGATGTTAATAAAGTGTGCCTTAAAGAAACAATATGATTTCACTAAAAATCAATTTCTACCCCTTCCTATTGTCATTTCCCCATTACGAAGTTTCACTTCTTCCGCGCGGAGGGACTCTACGCACAATTTTTTCGTAAGTCTAACCTAATCAAACTGAGAGGAAATTGTTTTGAAAAATCATCTAGTTGGTAATATACAAAATTACCATTGATTGTTCGGAAGTAACATAACCTCAAAATGGTACCGCAGTGCGCTCGCCGACCGCTTCCGATTTATTTTTCTCATTTTTCCCGTCTTGGTTCGGTTAGGTTAGGTCAGACTCCCGAAAAAAAAAAACGCGAGCCGGCTGCGGTAGCGGTGGACGATCGCGGTGCATTTAATACGAAAGTACCCAAAAAGTTTTTTTTATTTCACGTGTTACTATGTAGATATTATTTGTATTTCTTCTTTATAAATGGTAAAAATTGTATTGAATATCATACAAATATTGTAAGTAAATTAGTTGACACAAGGATCGTGAAGTATGACAAATAATGACTTAAGTTTTCAATTCGTTAATGAAAGAAAAAAACATGAACTGTTTGTAATTTATTTTATTGATAACACTAAAGCTCGCGAATAGCTACTAAACAAAAATAAAATAAATCTTGTCTTCCCCTATTTATGTATAGATTCTAGGCGTTCGCCTCATTTCTCTTTGAGTTCAAATGATTAAATTAGATGGCCTTTCCCGTACTCTCTTTTTTGATACGAACGTAGGTAGGTTCTTCTTCTATTGGAAGACATTTGTGTGAGTCAAAATAAATAAAATTTAAAGATTTAAGTAGCTAAGTAATTATTTATAACAATATATTTTCCAAATGCATGCATTAACGTGGGCAGTGCGCATTAAATATGATGGGTTGTGTGTATTCACTAAAATATGTTCTAATAACCTTTTATAAAATATTATTTTATTTTATTATATTTTTCACCTTATAAACGTCGACAACATAAAAATTAATCAGCTGCTAAGGAAGCATCGACGATCAAGATGTTATCTATATTCAAATAATAACAAACATGTGTGTTGTTTGTTATTTTCTTTATAATGTTATTCGAGTTGTGATAACAAATTAATCTGAAAACACATACGTCATTGGTATCTGCTTGTATCACTACTAGATATAATAGGGCTGCCAATGAGCCTATTTTTCTAGGAAATGGCCTAGTTAGTAATAAGTAATATCCTAGATTTTCAAGGCTTCATGGTAAGGTTGTGTATTGTAATATGTGCATATAACGTGCACGACTCTTGATTTTAAGCCCACACTCTCTCGATTAACTCTGAAATTCTTAAAAAATACTTTCATTAAAATTTCTATTAGTGGTCTTAAAGTATCTGCACATCCTTTTCTAAAAATTTATAGATGGCATCTCTAGGTCTTTAATAAGACTCCACAGCAGTACCTTAGTCTGAATACTCGGTCATTATGTATGTAAATAATGTAACTGTAAATATGAATAAGATTTGTTCACATAGCCTAATTTAATCTAAAAGATGAGAAATTTAGAAGACGTCTATTTCAATAACTTTGAACCTATCAAAGAATTATAATAAAAAAAAACAGTGGTCAGGAGCCGAGATGATATTGTCCCTAATAAATATATTCCAGTTTTTCTTTCTGGGAATTACTGGATACCATCACTTAACTCGTGATAATATTATATTTATTTATCATTTCGTCATCTTAAGGTATTAGGTACTCTATAACCACTATATAAATTCCCATTGTCAAGTGCTAATTGACCTTCAATGACGCGACTGTTAGTATTTTAATTCCATAAAATAACATTGAAACCGGTAATCAATGAATAAGTTGCAAATAATTTAACAGCTGCCGTTACATATTGGCAACACATATCGATGAAATGTCGTAAAAATAAAATAAAATGCTTGAAATATAACCGAGTTAAATAGTAAAATTTTGTTTGCAGATACGCCGCGCAATCTTTACCTACTGCATATATTGACGTGGGTGATGAATATGTTTGGGATATTCTTCATACTGGCCGCCCACGAGCATTACTCTATCGATGTGTTCATCGCGTTTTATATTACTTCCCGACTCTTCCTGTATTATCATACGCTGTCGAACAATCAGGCGCTCATGCACAACGACTCATCCAGGTAATGTCTCACAATAACGGGAACTTGATGTTCCCCGTCATACTAGCGGTAGTTACCCGTTATTCACCTAGATCCGTGTACTACAATGTTTGTTTACTTTTTCATTTATTCAATTATATATGTCTAGTCAATGATTTCAGATTCACAGTAAAATGTAACAACGTTTAAACATTGATACTGTTACTTACATGAACAACAAATAGCTGATAGTTATAAATTATTCCAATTTTTTGTATAAAATTCTATTATTAGTATTCGTTTAGATAAGGAGAAATATGTTAGGAATTAAGGTATATATATACATTATTGATTTGAACTTGTGGAACTTCGAACATGTGGAACGTAAATTGTTGAATATCAAAAATCACATACATTATGCATCTCTCTGGATGTTGAAATTAAGGTCGATAGTGTGACCTTTGCCGGTTTTATAGAGTATACTAGAGTGAACGGGTGAATTTGTAAGACATTAATGGGGGTTTGAAATAATAAAGAATAGAAGCGCACAATATTCTTCTTTTTTATATTATAAGTGGCAAACGAACAGGCGGGTGACCTGATTGTAAGTGATCACCGCTGTCCATAGACATTAGCAACACCAGGCGAATCGCAAGTGTGTTGCCAGCCTGTGTTTGGTGAACGGGGGATCGAAGGGGGAAGTGGGGGGAGGGAGGTGGTCCTTCTTTATTTGCCTGACTAAAACCTAACTCTAATTTACCAAAAAATCTAATGGGTTTTAACATGAAATGGTAAATACCCAGCAAATACTACAACTTAATTTGACATTACAAACAGATCCTGTGTGTATATATTTATAATATAAATTGACACATCATCTGTGTGCTGTCAAAATTAGGTAAAGAATCTACTTCGAAATCATCACGTATTATACGTTCTACAATTTTTTTTATTCTCGAACTGTCTATGCTATTGACCTAGCAAGGTCTTAACAGCTTCGCCGGACTACTATACGCTCTACAACATTTTTCATTCATACTCGGCATTTCCAGCTACCGATCGTGACTTGGTTTTTCGTTAATTACAATAAAACATAGCCTATGTGTCACTGAAGGATAATATAGCTTCCTATTGGTATAAAATTATTAAGATCGGACCAGTATTTACAAACAAACTCTACCCCTTTATAATAACATAGCTTTATATAGTACAGTTATATAAGAATCCAAGTACTCAGTATTTTTATTCCATTGTATTATGTACTAGTTTCTACCCGCGACTTCGTCCGCGTGGAATAGTTACTTTGGGCTAACGCTAACTTTAACTCGTAATTTCGTTAACGGAGAATGTGAAAATATTTTTAAATAATACGTACGTTAACCCCGATTTTGAAACATTTTTCATTAGTGCTCCGCTCCTATTGGTCTTAGCGTGATTATATATGGCCTATAGCTATCTAACAGTGAATGAATTTTTCAAACGGGATGTTGTTCCTGAGATTAGCGTGTTCAAGCAAACAAATCTCTTCAGCTTTATAATATTAGTATAGATTTAATAGTAATATAAAAACCAGCAAGAAGTTTTTAAACGTTGATGCGAATTATTTTTTTTTAAGTTATATACATAACCGTGTTTGGCGACCGAATTGTTCATTAAATGGATACTATTTTATATACTTTCAGAACAAGAATATGGTTTCCGCTACTGTCATTCTTCGAATCAGAAGTAGACGGAATCGTGCCCAACGAGTACGAAGGTCCGGTGACGATACTGTACAACCTGAAAGACTGGTGTACTCAGATGGTAACAGATGTTAAAGAATCATCTGTAGCAAAGATAGCCGGAATCAAACTGCAAGAGGGTGCGGCGATGGGCGAGTACTCAGTCGTCAGACTCGTCGATGGAATAAAGAGAAATCTTAGTCTCGTTGAAGAATTCAAGAACTCCCGACAACGTTTAGTCACTTTAGATAAAAACGTACAAGCCTGTATTATAGATGAATATTCAGAGACGGATTTGCGGCATAGAAATATAGGAGAATTACAAACAGAACCCGTATTAAAGGAATTTAGTGAACCTCCGTTAGCAAAGAAGAATATATGAATGTACTAACCATTGTAATATAATTAGAGAGGCTGTTTTATAAAGTTTTCATTGTACATTTGTTTATACAATGATTTAGATACCTGAACGTTTTACATTTCCATTATAGATTTTATATCGTGTTATTCTATATTTATTTTATTTTTAAGTTCAATGTAGAATAAATTGTTAAGAAATTTTATTTGCTCAATATGACTTTGAATTAAAAGTATTACGCTTATAGAATAGTATATACAGTTTTATGCTTATGTCATTTACCTTCCGGTAAGTCGATGAGTTATGAGACCGCAGAAAGCTCTTATAGAGATTTCAAGGCTGCCAATTGTCGCATGACATAAAATTCTATAATAATCTGGTGTTATATAATTAAGAGCGCGAATTGATTAAAAAACCAGCATAATGTCTGAACGTGACATTTTATTCCATAAGGATTTCCTGTTAGAAAATTTTTATATAAACTCCTTTTATAAGAAAATGGAAAATGAAACAAAAAGATATTTCGATTTTATATAATTCATATGAAAAAAAATGTTAAAAAAACTGTCTTTAATATTAATAAATTGATTATTATAGTTTGTCATGACATAAGGGTATAAACGACAGTGCTTCTCCTTGTTTGTTACTGTGATGTTTATACTGCTTGCATGAGAATAACATGACACATGTCACACAATTTTGACCAAATTATATGAGTACACTGCATTTAGAAAAATATGTAAACACTTCAATTAACAAGTTTTTTTGACAATAGAATAAAAACAACCTCATAAACGAGATCCTAACAACCTCTTTGTATAAAAGATATTTCATTCCAAATCTTACAAAAAATACATTAAAGTTAAGCAAAAAAAAATTAATACTTTAAAATAATACAAGCCTTAATAATGAACTGTTATAAAAATGTTAAATAAATTCTTACTCTGGAACATTATAGAAAAATTTGATAAATTTTAGTAAACCTAACGAATATGATTATAGGCCACTTTATAGCACAAAATGTGATGCCACATAATATATGTTCATAACAAACTTCTTTGCATTATATACAATGACTAATCATGTCAAAGAAGTGAATGATGCAAATATAAATAATATAACTTATGAAATAGCAATTGCTTAGTGCTAATGGGGGTTGATTTGAGCTGAGAAGCAAATGTGTAATCAGTCCATTAATTTGCCGAGGCTGCTTGCTCACTTCCAATAAGTAGTTCAGAAGGATTCTCCTTTTTTTGTTCAATGACATCTGTTTCATCTACAGTAGCTTGTTTTTCTTCAGATTGCTCACGAGAACTTACAGTACCATTTTCGTTAATAGATTCTTCTTTTTCGGGAGAACTTTCTTTTGACGCTTCTTTTTTGGGAGAACTTTCTTTCAACGCCTCTTTTACGGGAGAACTTTCTTTCGACGCTTCTTTTACGTTCACCTCATCAGTAGTTTCATTTTCGGGAGATTCTATTTTTTCAATTGATTTTTGTCTTTCTGGTGATGCTTCTTTTTCTGCATTTATTTCATTCTCTTCTTCTGGTTTAGCAGATTCTTCACTTTCATCAATAGTCGGAGTTGCTTCCTTCAATGTAGTTCCATCTTCTCTCAAAGGTGTATTTTCCTTTACAGGAGATTTGCTTCCATCTTTTTTAATCTCGGTTTGATCTGTATCATTAGCTTTGTCTGTCTCAGGTTCTAGTGATTCGTCTTTTGATTTTTCCCCATCTAAATCACCATTCATTGCTTTTTCCTATAATGAGATTAATAAATATATTACTAAGATCAAAAATGAAGGATATACTTGGCTTATAAAAGTAGTATATTGTTTGGTACATTAATACAGTTTGGAAACTGAAATAATACTTGCTACACAAAACTCGGTTAATTATATGGTTTGATAATTTCATTTATCAGAACAAATTTTAGTTCAGTTTTGTTTTCCAATACAAAACTTGTATTTGAATCATACAATTTATTTACTTTCAAAATAACTATAAATATACCAAATAATTAATTATGCTTCATAATCAAATGATAAATGCCCCAAAGTGTTGTAGACAAAATTGTAGGAGAATAATTGATATATCATATAAATTAATTGTGTTTTTATTTTAATTATCATAAAACCGATGTGGCTTTAATTTTATAAACAAACTCTACTTTCTAAGACAGCCAAATTATGTTATTACAAACATTTAGGCAGGATAAAATAAATAAAGTAAAATTGGTAAATATTGAAAAACAAATTTCATCATAAAACTTATTCAGAAGCAGCAGTGTAATGATTATTTGTTTAAGCATGTCACATTTGTAGATGATCAAATGTAATTATTTCATGGTGTCTATTAGTTTTCACAATGGTATCTGTAGACTGGCATGGTACTGATAACTTTGACATTGTTGTATTTGTTATATTCATTATTTTTACATTGTACTCTATATATATCATCTAGTGCAGTGAATCATTTAGCTGAGAAAGATATTTTTTTACAAAATACTTATGGCATTTTCTCTTGTGTGATTGATTATCCTGATTTTTGCTCTACAACAAAACTCACTAAGTTTTCTATTATACTCTTCACAGATCTATTACTATTAAAGCATATGCTTTTATATATATATATATACTATATACCCTATATACATATATATTTATATTTACATACCCTTCCATGAATTTATTCCCAGTGATAAAGGTTACATTTTTTAATCTCATGTCTCCTGATCTTAAATTAATATGTGGCTTAGGATTATCGCTTGCTAAATTTATATGGGCTGACAGAACACCTATAGATGCTTCTAAACAAAGCTCTAACATATGGGTTTTACCTAATCAGAGAACATTCTGACTCTATGAAGGATTTAAATACATCTTAATCAACATAACACAATCATTGACCAAGTGTTCTTTAAAACCCATTGCTTCAAAATGATTTTACTTCATGAGCTTTTCAATTCGAAAATTAAGCATAGTTCAAAATCAAATATGTATATCTCTAAAAAGTTGGTCTGGTGTGGGGATCAAACCTGTAACTTGTTAACTTAAAGGCAGTTACTGTACAAGTACATAATACACAAGGTTTATTTATGAGAAGGGAATAGAATAGGGATTTATCAACAGACAATTTATCTTGGTGCAGCTAGACAGACAACTGGTAAAATGAGGTAAAGTATTTTCAATAAAGATATACCCTCACCTGGGCACTTTCAGCTTGAGGTGGCTCTTCAGGGGACACTTCCAGTTTTAAGAACTGTTCCAATGTATCTACCTCATTTGCAAGATCAAATTGGTCATAATCCTGAAATTATAAAATTTGACTATTTGGTACTATTTTATAATATAGTAAAAACAAATGCACAAACGTGTGTACTATTACAAATTAATAACTTGGCATACCATGCAGAAATTCCAGCATATGGGGAAAAGTTCAATATCCAAATTAAAGAACTACTGTTTAGTTAAAATCTCAACTAAAAATAGACAATTTGTTAATTGAATTCATTCAGGTATCCTATAAGTATAAATCTTTAAGACAGAAATTATCAGATTACAAAACAAGAATGAAGGATCATACTCCACAATATTCCTCATCATTGAACATTTGGGGTGGCAGTGGCGAACGCGGGTTGGGGTCGCTAACAGTGCCACCATTTGATTTCGAGTTGTTTTGCATAAAGTCCTTATCCGTCTCCTTGCCTGGCTCTGTGATGTCGATAATTTCATATTTTATATTTTTCGAGTCTAAAATCATTAATACCCGTTGTTGTCTTTTCTTTACCTGGAATTAAAGGAATTCACGTAATCAAAAACAATCATTACATGAATCAGCTTGGTGAAATAGATGAGAACAGCACCCGACCATCCTAGGAATTTTCTAATATTAAACTTACCTCCTTGTTGCCAGAGATACCACTGATGTATATTTTGACAACCATAGTTGTTGGTTTGTTTTGTAAACTAGAAAAAATGATAAACAACAATCTCGATGAAGAAATAAATCAGAAAATAGGCTGGGCCATTAGTCAATCTGTTGTAATAATAATAATTACCAAATGACAGCACTGACACAACTAGTCAGCGTGTGACCAGATTAATAAAATGTATGACATGTTTGAAAAGTATCACTGTAAAAAAAACTAATTCTATTTTATAGCAAATGTAGTGTTTTTATTTGCAGAGCAACTTTCATTTTGTAATGTAATATTACTCATTTTTATGGTATACTACCAGTTCATGCATTAATTTCCTTATGCGTTTTTATTTAAACTACAATACTTTTTAATCTGGTCATATCGATCAAATTTGAAATTTTAAGTTTTGCCTCCTATCTATCACCCAGTTCTCTCGTAGTCGATTTTTCAGCTCTTTCAATGTATATTTTAAATATTTTTAACTACTGTAACCGACACTGTCGAATCATTTATTTATATTTTAGACACTATATATTAGCTATACAGTTAAAAGTATGTGTACACCTGGAAACATATATCAAACACGACTAATTGTTACCATTATTACAATAAACTAGTGGGCCCTGCGAACATTGTCCCGATCTGATAATAAATAAAACCTTGATAAATTATATACCTAAATCTTCCTCATTAATCACTATCTACTGCTCAAAACGGCATGAAAAACTGTTCAGTAGTTTTGGAGTTTATCGGGAGCAGATAACTTTTTTTTAATAATATGTAGTGATAAGTATGTAAAGGAATTATATGCATAGGGACTACGTTACTTACTAGGACATGGGGATTGGATTGTGACCAGCATACATTCAATAATTACCATAGTAGCAAGCTTCGGTGTATCACAGTAGAACACTGACTTAGAAATAAAGACCGATTATATTAAATCTACTTTATTATCATTGAATTGCTCACAAAACCAGTTATCTGAACACATGGTGTCTGCAAATGTTTGTATAGAATCTGTTGCTGAAAATATGTTGACTCAGCTACCCAGCAGCAACTATGAAACTTCTGGTTGTGGTCACTCTGAGTCTTATTTTGATACACAACCTCTATCAACAAATACTACCCACTATACACCTTCCACATGTCATTTGCAGACAAATGTACCACAATATAAAATTAGAAATAATACTCAGAGCCATGGGGGTGCTAATGTCAATGTTGTTACCAAGACTATAGTTTATAGTGATAGGATTGGTAGGGGTATGGGTTCCATGTTGGCACATTCATTAAATGACAATATGATTAATTACTGTATGCCTGGTGCCACATATAAGCAAATAATTGATAAAATCTTGAACACAGACTTTGACAGTCAATGTAATATTGTAATTTTAATAGGGGACAGTTCCGATGTAAAAAAGTTTGATTTATATAAGACATCAGAGAAACTGTTAAAATTGAATGTGGGCAGCATAATGTTATGTGCTTTTCCATATTCAATTTCCCTACCACAAAAAAATAACAATAACATTCATATGTTAAATACTTTATTATACAACTTGACATGTCGTCATAATGACAAATTTATATTTTTTGATGTTAATAAATTTATTAACATCTTTATAATAACGCAGGAAAATATGTTTCTTTCCAAAAAGTATAAGTGTGACATAGCTACATTGATAGCTTATAATGTAAATAGGTTAAGTGACTCAGCAGTGTCATATAGTTCACCTAATGACACTGTGATAAAAATTTTAAACTAGCAGATAAGACAAAGGAGAAGTGTAATATTACAGTATATCACCAAAATATTAATCGCTTCTCCGGCAAAATTTTAGACATAGGCTTATTATTAAATAGAGAGAGACTAGATATATTATGTTTTACAGAAACATGGCTTAAACCGAACAAGATGCAATTCGATATACCCCATTTTTCGGTTGCCAGTGTATTTAACAGAACAATCGCTGTCGGTGGTGGTTGTATTATATTATTAAAAAATAATTTAAAATTTAAAGATAGAAAAGATATATGTAGTCTCTCAATAGATCGTATCTGTGAAGTGGCTTGTGCAGAGATGGATAAATTAATTATACTTTGTGTTTATAGACCTCCATCATCAAATATTTGTCAATTCCTACAAAAAATGGAGGAAATTCTTATGAGAATATTGAATAGTAATAAGCGGGTTTTGGTCTGTGGTGACTTTAATATAGATATCTTAAGTATGTCACCGGAGGTCACTAAGTTCACATCTTTATTCAAGTCGTTTAACCTGGATCCCCTTTTTAATGAGCCGACCAGATGTACGTTTCAAACTGCATCTTGTATTGATAATATTTTTAGTAACTTCAAGACCATTGGCAGTAGTATTGTTACTGGGATCCGCTCTGATCACAAAGGACTCCTTGTTAAAATAAGTTGTGATAAACCTAGTGCTGACTGCAAGAAACAAACTAGACTTATATCGAAAAGTAGACTAGATCTTTTAAATCATCATATTGCACAATGTCTATCTTCCAAAACTTTTAATAATCAAGATCCAGATTGTTATTATGACAATTTATTTAGTATCATAAGCACTGAATTCAGTAAACATTGCCCAAGAAAGGTTATTAATGTAAAGAAAAAAACTAGTTTTAGTGAATGGGCAACAACAGGCATTAAGAAAAGTAGAGATCGACTGTATGATCTTTATTATAGGAGATCACTAACAAGTAGTGAATCCTTTCATGCTTATGTTAGAAATTATTCTAAAGTTTTTAAACGTGTTTGTATTGCTGCCAAAGCAAAATTTTTGGGAAATAAATTTCTCGAATCTAGAAATAAGACCAAAACTGTTTGGCATATTATAAATAAAGAATTAGGTAAAAATAAAATAAATGATAATTCACTTAATCTAAATGTCGACGGAGTACATATTTCCAAAAGTACAGAGGTAGTAACTGTTTTCCAAGATTATTTCACTAATATACCTTTACAAGTAACAAAAGATATAACATCATCAGCCCAGGGTGCAGCAGCTCTTTTAAAAAATATGAGTGCACCTATAGATTCAAAATTTAAATTCTTATCTATTAGCGCAGGTGAAATAATAAGGACCTTCACGCAATTAAATTTAAAACACACCGAAGACATATGGGGTATATCGGTAACAGTAGCACAGTCTTTAATTGTTACTATTTCACCACATTTGGCTAATATATTTAACCAGTGTATAGCAAAAGGAACTTTCCCCAATTTAATGAAAATAAGCAAAGTAGTTCCTTTGTTTAAATCAGGCTGCAGAAGTAGTCTTGGAAACTATAGACCTATTTCTGTACTTCCGTCCTTAAGTAAAATTTTTGAAAAGATTATGCTCAACCAATTAGTAGACTATTTCAATATGCAAAAGTTTCTGGATGGTGGACAGTTTGGTTTCACGAAATTGAAATCCACTACTGACGCGGGTGCAACGCTTTTAAATTATATATTGAGGGCCTGGGAGGATTCGCATGATGCAATTGGTGTGTTCTGCGATCTGTCTAAGGCCTTTGATTGCGTTGACCATAGTACGCTTATTCTAAAATTAAAACATTATGGTATTTGTGGATCTTCTCTCGACCTTCTAGTCTCTTATTTAAAAGATCGTTGTCAGAAAGTTAGCATACAAGGGGTAACCTCTGCAGGATCCTTTGCGCGAATTGGTGTCTCACAAGGCTCTATTCTGGGACCGTTCTTGTTCTTAATATACATAAATGATCTACCACTAATGGTCAATAACTGTGCTGACATGGTGCTTTTTGCAGACGATACTTCAATTATATTTAAAGTAAAAAGGACAGATTCAGAGGTTGGGCACGTAAATAATATTTTAAACAAAATTTCTCATTGGTTTGCATTAAATAACTTAGTACTTAATACAGGTAAAACAAAATGTATGAGATTTATTTTGCCTAATGTGCCACAGATTGATAGTAGCATTAAGATCGAAGGGAATTTTGTAGGGTTAGTTGATAATACTGTATTTTTGGGTATCACACTAGATTCAAAATTACAATGGGATCCTCAAATTAAACAATTGGCAAGCAAATTAAGTTCTGCTGCATTTGCAGTACGTAAGATTCGCCAGCTAACTGATATTGCCACTGCTAGGTTAGTCTACTTCGCCTACTTCCATAGCCTAATGTCTTATGGCATTCTGTTGTGGGGGACAGCAGCTGAGGTAGACACCATATTTTTATTACAAAAACGAGCAGTTCGTGCAATCTATAATATGAGACCTCGCGAATCCTTAAAGACCAAGTTCAAGGAGTACGGTATCTTAACTCTGCCCTCCCAATACATTCTTGACAATTTAATGTATGTCCGTAAGAACCTAGAAAAGCTAGATTTCGTAAAATACCGGCACAATCTAAATACTAGAAACTGTGACAAACTGGTTGTCCCACGTTTTAGACTTAGTAAAACCAGTAACAGTTTTTTGGGAAATAGTGTTAGATTTTACAACAAAGTCCCAAAGGATATTACCGATTTGCCGGATTGTGAATTTAAGCGCCATGTCAAGCGGGTTTTGGTGTCAAAAGGCTATTATAGAGTGGATCAATATGTGAACGATGGTGATGTCTGGAATTGACTCATCTCTGTGCATCCATTAAAAACGTTTGTGAAATTTACTATTATATAGAATATATTATTATTCTAAATATTATATATATTTGTTAAAAAGATAAACCAGATCGAATTTCTTGCCGGTTCTTCTCGATGACTGGGTTGTTTTCCGAACCGGTGGTAGTTTTGACGTTCATAAGTGCCTTCTTAGGGCCTAAATTGAATAAAGTGTTTTTGAATTTGAATTTGAATTTTAACACCAACCAGAATAACATCAGAGTAGTATAACACCAGTACATATAGTACAATACCACCAGTATAACCAAGCAGGATGGTGGGTATCTGTACTGTCTGTGCCCGGACTACCATACAAATCGAGTTAAAACTGACACAATAACTCCTTTAGTTTTTTGCGTTCCTAAATCAGCCAGTATGCATTCTAGCAAAAGCCTTGTACGTTCTCAGCGATCGTCATTGTTCTTGGGTTTTACTGTACTACCTATCAGGCCATTCTACCTTAAAAAAGTGCAGTGGCAATAACTAAACAAGGAAGTGCTAAATATGTTTCCTCCCACTACGTTTTTTTGACATGTTATTACATAGGTTTGCATAGGCTAATTATAATATTCGAAATTAGGTAACTGATCCTAGTTCTTATATTATGGATTTCTTAGTGTTTAGATTATTTTAATATTTATATGTTATACATAGATTTTACAATAATTTTTACTTAGACAAAAAAGGGAAATAAAACACATATATTTAAAAAATGCCAATATAATCGATTTAATTTCAGTACATAAACAGCAATATTGCCTTTTAAACATAAAAATTATTTAACTGTACTACCGCGGTAACCCAAGATCGCACATGATACATACACGCACAATATAGTATTTACACAAACAAATAATTTGAATATCAACTTATCTAGGTACTATCTACGTTTACTACTTACATGTCAACGACTCACGGTAGAATAGTTTTTTTAAAACTCGGTGTATCATGACGCTATCTTCCAAAATTTCAAAGACGCTCAAGCAAATTCAAATATAGTTTTAATTAATATTTTTCAAATATCTAATTACTTATTATTCTCACACAAAATAATAACTATAATAATAAGAACCATTTTATCTGAATGAACGAGAAAACAACATAAGTGGAGTGTAAGAAAGATACTAAAGCACAGTTACAGTTCTATTATATTATGAATTAATCAATACCGTTTATCTTAACTTCTTCTAGGTAAAAATCCTTCATCTCCTAATTCCAAGCTAATTTACTATTATTTCACTTACCAACAAATAAATATTTATTTTAATCTACACGGCTCTCATCACTATTTTTATATAGCGCCCATTTTATTTTTATGATTATGTAGGAGACGGGCTTAAAGGTAAGACTTGATGTTAGGTAGGTTAGTGAAGCTGTTAAGACCTTGCTAGGTCAATAGCATAGTCAGTATGAAAAAAAATAGGTAGGTTAGTACAATTTATAACCAGTAGGACCACAATCTTAACAAAGGCCAGTGATAATATGTTGCGGCTAGTGTTACTAAACACATAATTACACCCTTCAGTCTGGAACACAACAGCAGAAGAAATATGTATATTTGGTGGTGGTTTTTGGTAGAACCATGTACAGGGCATTTATATTTTAAACTGCACCGTCTATCTGTGTTGTTCTGCGTATGCGAACTGCTTCTCTTCCACAAAAAATTACACATGAAGCGTAATTTTTACAAAAAACGTTTCTTAAAACTTCTAATAACTCTATATGAAATGAAAATATCATGATTTTTTAGAAGTAGAACTAAAAAGGATTTTTTTTCCCTTAATTTTTAAGTTATTCATTATCGAATTGTATTATTTTATTTTCTTCTTCATTTTTTTATAATTCTTTCTTCTACTTTTATTGTTTTCCACATCGCATCTTATGATGGTTAATGCTGTAGTCAACTATAATTAGTGACATAAATAATTTTAAGTTTTTTGCATGTATGTTTTTACCTTATTATTTTTATGTTACTGTTGTTGATTCTTATGATAAATAAATAAATAAATAAATAAATAAAAAGATGATCGGAATCTATGCAGCATTCTTTCCGTGATGTGCGCAAAACAGTAAACTTCTATCACTTAATTTATATAGATAGTGGCATGATTATGAAATATTTTGCATTACACAGTACTCAGGTGTATATTGGAATTTGGAAATAATTCCCTTCTTAAAATATTCACCCTCCGACACTTGTACGCAGTTGAACCACGAAGGATTTCAATAATCAAATAATTTTTAAGTTAAAAACAACGCAACTAAATTTTGTATATTACTTATTCAAAAGCTACACCACAATTATGAAATATTTATCTAATGATGTCAGAATGCTTACAAACAAAAGTAGTGTGTGATGCATTCTGCGAATTGAATCGATGACCTACGCAAGATAGTGGTGGCCGTACGAGAAAGGCATGAAGATAAGCCGCAATCTCAAGCAAAAGTTAAGCTAGACAAAGGATAGCATTGTTATATAGGCTGATATTAAAAATGTTCAAAATTCAAAGTGCCTGCAAGTTCAAATTAATTCTGTGTGGTTTGCAGTTATAATAACAAATGATCATTACGTTATTTTATTATTATAAATTGTACACTCTTTGTCAATCTATTTATAAATCTTAAATATAGATAAGCATTCGAATGAACATAATATGTGAGTTTGTGATGAGCGGAAAATATTATTGGCGTATGTCCAGTTCGCTAAACATTTGTTACTGTTTACGATTGTAGAAGTAATTTACAGTGATATGTATTATTAAACTAACATATGCTGCCCTCTGATACAACATCTGATAAGAAATTTAATCAACTGTATACTGCTATTAATAGTTCTTTCCTTAAAACCTTAAATTTCCCATGATTTAATACATATTTCTATTCGAGAAAACACCCATACAGTGGAACGACATTCCGTACAATTAGGGAAAGTTTAAACGTAAAGAAAGGTGTAATGACTAGCAGGAAACTTGATACTGGCACGCGCCGTGTTATGTAATTCCAGGCATTATATAATTGGATAATTTGAGAAACGTGTAATACTTATAACTGGTTCAATATGAATAAAACGTACATTTACAGAAATTACTACATGTTCAGTTTCCCATGAGTCGTCAATGTTTTCAAATTCTATACTATATCTGTCATATTAAATAACTATTCATAATACCAAAAGCGGATTAAGCAGCTCCGAACCTGTAGCAAATGTTACTAGGTGGTACTAAGGTTTTTATTTAATTTAAACAATGTGGTATCGTAAAAAGATATTTATATTTGATTTTTTTTTTGCTGTTTAGTTTTGTGCAAAACATATTGCAATTAATTCTAAACATTCTTATGAGATTATGACGGAGTGACGTGACGTTTTATTTTGAGATCGATTGGAAAAAAATGTACTGAACAGAAGAGACGAATTAATAAAAATGTGTAAATGAAAAAAACGGCGCATATCTGGTATCCCACAACATTTTCATCTTTATTCTATATGTGGAGTGGAAACAGGTGGCCCGTAGGAATTACTTAAAAACAGTTAAAATAACAAACGCCGCCATATATATATATATATATATATTAGTTTTATTTTACAGGCATGAGATCCTCAGAAGCGCGGGACATTTGCTACATGTGGACTACAGCTAAATCCGGCCCTGCACATTATAAATGTCAACTTCAAAATAAATAAACACTAGCAAACACTGTAGAAAATACTTACAATAATAATAATTAATCGGTAATTTTAAAATCAATTTTACTTTTAATCAGGAATGTTACATCGTGGAGTACATGGCGATTACATCATTCTATTACAAATTGTAAAATTAAATATATCCTATAAATAAAATGTACAAATAATATAAAAATATAACGAAGTATTTTTTGCTTTTCCCGCAGAGAGTAATTACAGGTTCAGGTTGTCAAGGTGACTGACAACGGTTTAACAGGCGGCAACGCGAAACACATGTTCCCTACATTACAACGTTCTCATAGCGTGTCTCTGTGGGCGTTGCAAACAAAAGTAAATAAACCATGGCATTGTAAACTTTCTTAATAATCTAAACTCATTAACAGATTAGGGTTAATAATACGATAAATCATATTTAACAGTACGAATATATTGCTATGAAAATATTAAGCAGCCATACTATCTATTAATAATAAAATTAGTCTATTATAGTCTATTAATTTAATATCGCTCCATAATTTTATACAATTTTCGGTGCACAGCCAAAGAATGACTAAACTTAATCCACATTTTTGGATTTTCCACTAGGTTGTACCCGCGTCTACGATCGCGTCGAAATAGCTTTTTTTGTGGGAACTCTGTGATTTATGTCTGACTTTCTTCTATTTTTTTAACGTTTTTCTTTATTACTACACTACACTTATACTTTCTTGTAAGTAACTTTTGCTTTCTTTTTCTTTATGATTATTGTATAGATTTTATTATAAAGAATCGGAGTAGCGGTTTCGGAGAATAGCCTGGATAAACAAACATTTTATTGGTACGTGTATAGATTATTCGGTAGGCAATGGATTATGTTAATAGTACAACTTGCATTTTTTGCCAATGTATCTAAATCAACAGGGATTCAACTACTCACTGTTGGAATTGTAGAATTATGTTGTACGTTGTAAACAACGAGAACTCGCACAGGACATGTTGTAACTCATTCCTCATCTACTACATATCTAACGTACATATATGACAATATAATTCAAATTACATACATAGATACAGGTATATGAATTTCAATTACATTTATTCCCGGAGTCCAGTACAACGCACGTCTTACGTACATGTTTACAGTGAACAACATATTTTTTGCTAAATGTCATGCGGACGTAGTCACAGGTTACAGCTAGTCTAAAATAGAATAACCTAAATTACTTCATATAAGATCAGCTATCTCCCGGTGAAAGTTCCGTAAAAATAGGTCAAATCATTTCGGAGTTAGCACTGTGGACGAAGCCACGGCTAACAACTAGTCCAAATTAAAAAAGACTAAATTACTTTCTATGATGTCTTCTATCGGCCGGTATAAATTCCGTAAAAATCAGTCCAACCGTTTTGGAGTTGGCATTGCGGACGAAGCCGTGGTTAATAGCTAGTCTAATTTAAAGTAGCGTAAGTAATCCGCTGTAATTTCAGCTATCTGCGAATGAAATTCCTGTCAAAATCGGTCCAGCCGTTTCGGAGATTACCCGGAACAAACAGACAGACAGACCGACAAAACTTTAAAAATTGCATAATTGGTATTAGTAGCGGTTATACATTCATATCCAATTAGTTATTTTTTTTTTAATTTTGATATTACATACAGACACCTCATTTTTATTATATGCATAGGTGAAACTGTGAGTTGAGCCATTCTTCTGCTATGCGAGACTCGTTTGTGAAATATGTTCTATAACTTATCAGAACAATAGACCAAATATATGTTTAATGAAGAGTTATATTCGATTATTTATATCTGAACTGACTCTTCTTATGGAAGCGCTTTGAAATTCAGATCGGCAACCTTTTTTGAATGACGAAAAGTGGAGGTGGTAAAACACTGTGTCGAGTACAGTGTTGAAAACACCGATTCTCATCCGATCTCATAAGTTAAGCAACGTCGGGCGCGGTCAGTACTTGGATGGGTGACTTGCCTGCGAACACCGCGTGACGTTGGCGTTTTGTTATATTTTTTAAATTAAAATGTTTCCCTGTCATGCAAAAGTTTAGTTTCTATGGTATGTCTATAAGACATACCCCATTTTTTTTATAATATTAAATATATGTCAGGGCGGTACGGAATATGCTTGTTATATAACAATACATAATATCAGTCAGTATCTCACATTCCTATCGGCGTAGTTACGAGACATTATCCACTAGTTTGTTGTCGGAGTCAGAATGCGCTCGCGTTGGCAACATGACAACGTTTGATGTCCGATTAGCTTCTCTGACGATTTAATGAGCTTTCAGAAACCGACTGATAATTACGGCGCATCCCATCAAATATTTGGCAATAACAACGCACGACAAATACGCAGTATCGTTTACTCACATTACGATATTGTAACAGATAATAATGATCTTACACTGCAACTTTTCGAAATAAATGGATATTAATACACGGTATATTTCTCACATACAAAATAAAAATACATATTATACAATAACTGCCAGTAATATAAACATCTTCGTCAAAAATCAATGGAATTATCGACAACATATTAGTAAGTATTATATAGTATCGCACTATACGTTATAAATTAATTTTACTATATAATTTGTAACACATAATAAGCCCGTAAATAAATATAACTATATCACTTTAGGCCGAGAGATCTCAACACAAATACCAAAACAAACGTAGACACTTCACAATTCCGTCAATTTTTTTTAAACCATTGTCTTATTTACACACAAATATTATAAAATCGTTTCACCAATCAATGGCGCAGTCAGTCTCCACAACATTTTTAATTAATTATTTTCAAGCAAAATGGTGAAACATTTTATTTGCATTCTCTAAATCCGCGTGGACTGAATACATTTTTAGCAAAGATCCATGGGTGCAGAAACCTTTTTGAAGTAAAACTTCCTTACGCACGCTTGACTTAAGCTGACACTTGGCGAAGTAAGTTGGTGAATGCTTGACGAGAGCGTTACGAAAAGTGAGATCGGGCGAGGCGAACGGAAATTGAGAGGGAGATATAAGTTAGTGAAGATGGAAAGATATCCATATATCTATATACACACATATATTTATAAGAAGATAAAGAAGTTTTACCTCATGGTCTAAATCACACTGATTTTTTTTTGATACTTCAAAAGTAATTATCATTATGATTTTTTTTTATTACAAAATGTAAAATGTTGCTAGAAATTATCACCTAGCGACAACTAACCTTATTTATTGCTACAATAATTTATCTGTGCGAATTCAGCAATCGAATTACAAATATTGATAATAAGATCATTGTCGAATTTACGGCTCTTATTAGATAGATTAAATTGACTTGCGTACGAGATCTGCAGAACAGAGCAACAGACAGTCTTTTGTGTGATGTACCTGTTAAAAATTATCTAGATAATGTGCAAATTACCTATAGCGATACGTTAAGTGCCGAAGACTGCTTCATCGCTGATTTCGATTGTGCAAGTATACGACAGTCTTATCATTTCTATAGTAACCTAACGGTGACCTGTTAGTTTAACTTATGTTAGTTACTCCGCAGATTAACTTATCTGACGTCTTTCGAACTTTAACAGTAACATGTTTACCGCTATTAATATTAAATTATTAACATCACAACTTTATTTTTAATTACATTACAGACATCGCTGAATATCTCATAGCGGAAATTTTAATATAATATTGTAAAGGTAAATTCCAATCGTTTTAAATCTTGCTTTTTATTTATTTCAACCTTTTTTCATACGAAAATCTGTCTTTATACGTAATGAATCTATATACTACTTCTGTTGCGACTAATGAAATATATTTAAACTAGTTTTAACAATTAACATAACACCGCTTTTAAGCATTTCAATAGTCTTATTCAAATTGACCGTGAGTTGTTATAGAATTGTAATAAAGCATTTATGGAATGTAATGACATTATAAACGATCACAGTTTTTATGTACAATTGTGATCTATTTGAAGAGTACATGCTGTGAAATGTAATCGGCGTTGAATGCGAGGAGGGAGCGGGAAGAAAAGCGAGAGGAAGGCAGAGTCAGAAGGAGAAGGAGAGAGAGCGAAGAGAGAAAGAGGGCGGGAGTTAGAGGGAGACTCTTTCAGACAGGAGTCCCGAAGTCGGGGTCTCCGTCGCCGGCGAGCACTCGCGGAGGAAACTTGCTGCGTTCGACGTCACCGTTGGTCAACGGACCGTTGTCTGTGATCCTTCGAGCCGATCCTATCCTGTATGGAGGTTAACTCTATCGTAAAAACTTTTGCCACATTTGCAAATAGCCTATGGCCATAAGCCTTTTTTTTCAGTTTCGTCGACGTATTTATTTTTGCAATAGTTAATTTCAGCGGAATAAACAAAAAAAAAATGTTTTAAGTTTTAACTTCCGTAAGGAATATAGGACATCAAGTAGTGCAGCGCATAAGGCGATCTTATGCAAACTATATGCACAGAAAATTTGCACATTTGTCTCCGATAAATTTTATGCATTTTTACTAATGATATAATTTGTTATTCATTATAGTTTTTAAAGTTTGACCACAATCTCATGCTAAGCCTAGAAGGGACTGGCTCTGAAGTGCAGCCGCCGGAACTCACCAACACGAGTTTGGTGCCAGATTTTCAACTCGAGGATGGTAGCTAGCAGACTGAAAAGATATTATGCTTTCTATCGACACCTAATTCGGGAAGCGGAGCATTTCACGTGAATCTGACAACGAATAAAAGATGAGGTTCTCAAAATTCGTTCATATCCAGCCTAATTGGACTTCTAGTAGCTATGAATGTGAATACCCAAAATATTTTTGAAGTAAAACCTTCTTTAGGCGCGACTAGGAGGTTAGTGCACGAGAATGCAACGGAAGTCTGTTACGGCAATATGGCGTCACGTTTCTGTACCAGCCGGGTTTTAAATATTTTTGATGTTGTCAATAAATAGTTTATAAACAAACGAATCAAATATTTTTGAAAAAAAAAATATTAAATTGAATAATAATAAAAATCATAAAATAGAGATAATTATGTATATATGGGCGCGCGACCGTGCTGCCATCTGGTTTCAATGTAAGTAAAGTAACAAATTAAATCAAAGCTACATTATCTGTAGTGCCATCTATCAGCTACTGTTATAATGCCAAAAAAGTATTACTTCAATTGCGTCTGACGGTTACACGCACTATTTTTTTCTATCACATTTATTTGTCAAGTTATGGGCTTCTAAAGAACAGTCATATTTGAAATTCTTTTACAATAAAATATTAAATGCAAAAAATTATAGAGAAAATTAATCGCTTTTTCAATATGAATATATTGAATAATAAAATGAAATATGAAAACACTTTTTTTAAATCTATATAACCGAAAGTGTAATTTTCAAAACGAAATTTTATTAACTTGGATGATCTTATGAATGAATTTCAGAACCTCATATTTTTATCGTTGTCCGCTTCACGTGAAATTCCCCAAGTGTGAAACGTAACGCAAGTAAATCGCAACGCTGCTCATTTGTTGTAAACGGTGTATTGATTCCTATGTGCGTGAGCGAGACAAAAGTCTACTTTAAAGTAATTCATTACTATATAGAAATTAACTCCTATTAATTAATAACTGGTTTTTATATACAAGGCAAAAATTATTACGCTTCTGTCGAATGATCTAACACTGTATACTTTTTAGTTAATGAAAATTGATGGTAATGATAAATCATTTTTTTTTGTACTGAACAATATTATAAACAAACATACCTGAAACCTTTACTCTCTCTTCTTAAGGATTTAATTTCGCCGTTAGATTTAGCCGCTTTTGTATCGATATCTATAAGCGTCGCGGTCTCCGTACAGAGTGTCGACGAGTCCGCTGCAACTGCTTCTGTCACTACAGATAATTAGCACAATAAATAAATAAAAACAAACTGTACGTGTCTCAGTATGTACGTGCGGAAGAAGTGAAACTTCTTTAGCTTACATGTATACAGTGTAAACTCTATTTTACCGCACTCGATTTAACAACAAACTCCTTAAAACATCGAAATTACTCGATTTTGGTTGATCTACCTAAAATATAATAATACTTATTTTTCTTCTCCGTGTAACGACAACTCTTAATAACGTCATAAAATGCGCAGTCTTTGGAGTGCCGTTAAATAGAGTTTACACTGTATGTGAGACTGCTCATAAACTACATACTATACGAAGTCTCATAGTATAAATACTTAACTATACATTTACTCATCATCTTCTTACTAATATCCCACCTAAGTAGGGTCGGCACAACATGTTTTCCTTTTCCACGCTCGCCTATCAGATGTCATCTCAGTATTCACACCTTTTATACACATACCATTTTTCACACAATCTATCCATACCTTTTTTTTTTCTCTCGAACTGACTACGCTATTGACCTGGCAAGGTCTTTACAGCTTCACCGGACTTCTATCCATACCTTTTTCGGTCATCCTCTACTCTTATATCCATCGATTATCACGCTCAAAGCTTTCCTAGTTACATGGTCTTCATCTCTCCTCATGAAATGCCCATACCATGCTAACCTATTACTCCTTAACTTCTCTGTCTGTGGTGCTATTTTCGAACTTCCTCTGATATATTAATTCCTAATCTTATCCATTCTAGTCACACCACACATCCACGTTAACGTTCGCATCTCTGCCACATGTAGTTTTCTCTCTTCCGTCTGTCTCGTTGCCCAGCACTCAGATGCGTACAACATGACTGGTCTTATAATAGTGTTATACACCTTCCCCTTGAGTTTCAAGGGCATTCGTGGGTCACAAGTTACACCAGACACCTTTCGCCATTTCATCCATCCTGCATTTATCCTATTCCTCACGTATATGGCTAGACCGAGACAGACACTTGCACATATTTACACATAGACAGAAATACATACCCCTACTTACTACCTACGATTAACACTTAACGAAAAATTATCCCTACCGTGCCATAAAAAGTTTCACTTCAATATTTAAGACGTGATTAAAACTATTAAACCTATATAATATTAACTATTGAAACTTGAGGATGGTGTAGGTAAAATATATGGAGTATAGAGAGAAATATACAAACATTTATGGAAGTTTTCATATAATTACACTAAGATGGCGTTACTGTAGCGTAACGTCCATATTTAAAAAAAACTGCTAAACATTGTTAGAAAAGTAAAAAATTAAACACAGACAGATAAATATTTGCCAGGCGTTGTTTAAAAAAAATGGTTGAAGTTTGAGTTGCTTTGAACGCCTATAAGTTAACTCGTCTATAAACTATAAATTCCTTATTTCTAGACTCCGTAAATTTTGTCTATGGAAGAATGCACAAGGAAACCAGAACATATTACAAAATTCTTATAAAAATATTAATGTTAGCATTTTAAGAATATTGCTTACTTTTGCTGACAACGGAGAGGGACCAGTCAGAAATTACAAGTTCTGCTACGTAATAATTGAACAGGCTTTTACAATTGGAGCCATGAAGTTAATTATGAACTAATAGCTGAGGAGTTTATTACATACCATTACTGAGTACAGTGAGTGTGTGTATGGGGGTTTCACAGAGCGGCTCGTCCGAGGAAGGCGGCTCCGCCTCTAATGCTCGGTAAGCACCCTTACTACGCCAGTCCTGTTAATATAATTTCAACATTAATATATTTTCCCGACTCTGCCCACTTAATTTGCAATAGTTTACTATTAAAGTGATTATTGCAGCTATAGAAGTTAAGGCATCCATAGAAGTTATTTTCAATACATTTTTATTAGATAACCTCGTGCTAGTTATAAAGAAGCAAATGTATTTAAACCATAAATTTGTTTTTACAGTTTATTAGTTTTGTAACAAGATGAAACACAGAACGTATAGTAAGATTCAATTCCTCTCCGAATTAACTGAAAAGAAATTTCTAAGAATGACAATGCCTAGGGAGTTAAAAATATTTGTTGAGAACGTATAAAATAACAAACATTTACTGCTAACAATATAGTACAAAGAATGAAAGGATAGGTGGCGCTTAAAACAAATCTAATGTTTACGTTGTAACTTAATGTTCGCCATGAAATAATACTAGGTGAATGTTTAGACAGTAGCAATATTTATGGAGGATACTCTGCACTCGATTCTCGATCTAAATCAATTTAAAAATCGTTGCTTAATATTTGACCTAATTATCTAGAAACATACAAAAATTATACTCAATCCTCTAACAGTCTATGTTAAAGCACAGTGTCAAGGACCGTTGGGTGTATTGAAAGTGAAATGAAAGTGAAACCAGTCAACTAACATGGGATGATTTTTCGAAGTTTCAACAAACAAAAGGGTTTATTTTCCGTTTTATAATCGAAAGTTATTAACTCCGAGTCACCGCTCGCAGGTTTTATCACCGGTCATTCAACCTAGGTTTATTTAAGTTATTATCCATACTTTTCAAATTCTTCGAACAAACTTTACCTAAGGTTCTCTTTGTTGTCTATTAGTATTTGTTTTGATATTATTATTTTATGTGTTTAATGTGACTATGAAGTGTTATATTCTACAATACTGCGAGTTTCTAATCTTTCCCCTGGTATATTAAGAATGGATAATTAAAACCATTTAGATTGACTTATGTAAATAAAAAATGACCAGTGGTTTGCGTTTCTTTTTTAGCGTGTGCGGTCGCACGTGCACCGGCGTCGAGTGCGTCGAGTGTAGCGACCGCGCCGACTGCCCGCCTGGACTCGATTGCACGGACTCGCCTGCACCCACTAGCACCCTCGCCCTCACTCCCTTCCCCTCTCCCGCATCCGCCCTCCACTCGCGTTGATCACACTCTTTCCACTGCACACAATGTTATATAATTTTTTTTTTTGTAAATCAATCTTCTATAGTCTGACCGCAACCTGTGCCGGGCCATAGGTATGCAAGCGGCGAGACGGGGAGAGAACGTACTGTCTGTGTCAGACACACATGAGATAAAATACCGAAAGATAGGTCGTGCGTGCTCTTTCCTTCTCACTCCCCACTGACTTAACTTGACTTGCAGTCAGATTATAGTAAATTATTACTGCCAGTTACTGCAAGTCACAATCCATGCTCCGTGGTATAATTTTCCATCCACTTCACTTGTGCACAATAACCAAACTATATTACGTAAAACATCACCAATATTACAAAATATAGAGCCAAATAACACAAGATTATGAATAAAATATAAAATCCACTACATGAAATTTCAAGATCCCACCAAAAAACTTCAATGTTTATCATATTACTATGGAGTATAGAAGTAAGGAGAAACATTTCTGTGTATGAATAAGTGTCCGTCAAATAGCGTTAAATTAGGGTGGCGCTGTAGTAGCATCAAGGTATATTATTGTTCAAATATTTCAGAAAGTTTTATAAAAGTAAACATTCAAAAATCACTAAAAGTATTATCTAAACTTTACGAAAATTGTGTCAAACTCCGCGTTTTTTTTTACAGCAGTTATTTTAGTTTATATTTACAAGATTATTTCGGTCGGATCGGATTCGGTCGGATTAAGCTATACTCAACCTGCGGCCCGCCGGGTCTTTGTAGTTGGTCCACCCGATTATACTTTATTTCCAATTATTTTGAATTTTGTGCCCATCAGGAAAACGATGAGCACGCTGAGTAAATTAAATATAAGCTTGGATCTTAGGAATTACTGGTCTGATTTGAAAAATTCTTTCAATACTAGATAGTTCATTTATCGAGAAAGGATATAGGATATATATTATCACGCTAAGACCAATAGGAGCGGAGCACCAATAAAGAATGTTCAAAATCGTCTTTTTTTCCTTTTGAGCGCTTTCGCTGCGTGTTAGTGTTAGCAGAGTTACTAAACCACACGGACGAAGTTGCGAAAACTGGTAGTAAGATCAGTAGCGAAAAGTCAGGCAAAAGAAATAATTTCACATATTTTCTTACTTCTTAGGCCAGTACGAGAAATTCCGTACAGTGCTTTGTTTCCATTTAAACTCTTTCTTTTATTGTTAGTAAGCCATTGGTTATTATAGTTGGTTTATTTGTTTAAAATTTTGCAAACACAACCACGATATACTGTAGTATAATCACGGGGTTACAAAATTTCTAATTGGAGTGATAAATTACTTACAAGTATCGAAAAATGTGCTGTAAATAAAGTTCAAGGCGTCGTCATACGTCGAAATAGTAATAAAATTAATAGATATTCACCTCGAGACGCGTACCGCCGATCTGTATGGAGTCTTCGTCCATGTCGAGTATTGTGAGGTTGTTGTTGACTGCGCTGTAGTCGCCATAAAGCGCACAAGGCGCTGTGTCTTCCACTGAATCAGCGATGGAAGCGCGTCTAGCGACATAACGAGTCACTTAAATAGAAGAAAAACTAGCTGTGCCCGCGACTTAGTCCGCGTGGAACCGGATGTAGAGAACACTGACCAATAAAGTCATCTCAATGTATTAAGGCTAATTACTTTTTTTTACTTTTCTACTACTTTTTTAAATTCTTTTACTTTTCTCTCGTACTTAAGTCGCATTGTTATTAAAATTACAATAACTTTTATTAGACGAAACCGATTTTAATGAAACAAAGATTATATGTTACTCAAAGATATGCTTTATGATTTTCTTTAAAAGGTTTTACCATGAAAGCAGTACTTTAGCAGTGATGCGTGTTCATACAAACAGACAGACAGACATTACTAAAAAAGATTGATATATATATAGACGTTGTACCGCACTTAAAAACTGTATCTAATGTTAGTATTAGAATTCCACGGACCTACTGTAGTCGGGAGTACGCGGTGCCGTGGGCGTGGCCCCCGACCCGTCTCCCTCCCCGCAGTACACTTCAGTTTCCTCCGGGTAAAGGGGAAACCTGGAACAAATCACTCATTTCTCTATATTTGAAACAACAAGAAAAATATATTGAACCCAATTATTAGTCTTATAACAGTCTTATCGCTACTTTAATAAAAAAAGACAACTCAATATATAAAAATATACAAATACAAATATACAAAAATATTACGTTTTTCTAGTTTTCACCAAAAAAATGGATTAACCTTGCGAGAGGAATACGTCCTTAAAGGAAGGATAACGTCCCATTCAATAGCCACTTCAATACTACCAAAACTATCAATATAGATGACAGTTGTTCTCTTTTTGATTTAAACGCGTTAAAAACTTAGTCTCCTATGACCGTTAATAACGTGAAGTAAAATGAAATAAGTCTGTTTTTAAAAAATATTAAAATAAGGATTAATTCATATTAATGTCACTTTATTGTAAAAAAAATGTACGTTGTTATCTTGGTGATAATGCGACTTCGTTAAGTTTTATTGTGGTGCACTATGGTGTTACTCCATCTGTATTGGAGTCTTTACATAGTATAAAATGAAGTCGCTTCCGCTGTCTGTTCCGAAAAGCCGAAAACTTCAAAGATTTTTAATGTGATGTCGTAACAAACGTAATTATTTTTGTACGTTTAAATCGCAAAAGCTAGCTAAACCTTACGAGATAGATCAAATTAATGTACTACGGAATTGTAAATTTTACAGTAATAATATACCTTATGCATCAAAATAACACAATCAATAAGTTTTAAATTGGCCGAAATATAATATATATGTCAAGTAAGTCTTCAATGTTCCAACATTTAAGAGCTGTCTAGACGTGTGCTGTGTAAACCTTACAGTTACACGAAGATAATATACCATTATTTATAAAGATACAAATACGAATAAAGTCGCCGGCGGCTGCTAGTCAACTGTAAATCAGAGATCTCAACTCAGCTGTAAAAATGACGGTTTGGACCTGCGGTTTGTTATATGAATGAATTCGCGTCTAATAAAGTACGGAGAAGTTAATATTAGGTCTTTACCTATGAAATTGCCGTTTTGTATGAAAAAATTTAAACGATGTTTTTTCATGTATTTTTTATTTGTGTTAATCGAAGTAATCACCCATGCAATCAATGCATCTTTGCCAACGCAGTGGCAGTTTATTGATGCCCTTCTTAAAGAAATCAGCTGGACGGGAGGCAACAAATTCTTCAACGACATTTTGTACTGCCTCTCGGGTGTTGAATTTTTTTCCCGCCAAGGAGTTATCCAAATTCTGGAAAAAGTAGTAGTCTGTAGGCGCAAGGTCTGGTGAGTAGGGCGGATGACGGAGAACTTCCAACCCCAGTTCTTGCAACTTGGAGGCCGTCTACTGTGCAGTATGAGGTCGCGCGTTGTCGTGCAGGAGCAGCGGAGACGAGCGATTGACCAATGCTGGTTGGAGATGTGCCAGCTTCTCCATCATTGTGTTCAGTTCTTCACAGTACACATCTGCAGTAATGCTCACCCCGTTTGGTAAGAAGCTGTGATGAATCACACCAGCGCTAGACCACCAAACAGTGTCCATCACTTTTCTAGGGGTAAGTTTTCGGTTAGGGCATTGTTTAGGTGCTGAACCAGGATCCAACCAACTTGCTGAGCGCTTGCGGTTATCAAACAGAATCCATTTTTCATCGCAGGTAACAATGCGGTTCAAAATTCCTTCATTTGTGCGTCTGTTGAGCAGTGCAAGGCACGTCTCGACGCGTACTTCGCGCTGGTGATCATTGAGTTTGTGGGGCACCCATCTGTCAAGCTTTTTTATCTTGCCAATTTGACGCAAATGGACCAATATTGTTTTGATGCTAACATCGAAAGCTGCTGCTAATTCAGTCGTAGATTGTGTATCATAAGCTTCCACAATCGCCTTTAATTCGTCATTGTCCACCAAAGTCTTCGGACGACCGCGAGGTTCATTTTTCAGGTCGAAATTCCCAGAACGGAAGCGAGAAAACCAATAACAGGTGGTACGTTGGTTTGTAGTGTTAGCTCCGTAAACGTCGTTGATGTTGCGTGCCGCTTGTGCCGCGTTGCTGCCACGACGGTACTCATATTCCATAATTACTCGAATTTTTAACGTATCCATGATGACAAAAACGATTGAAATGCGATGGAAATGTAACACTAATCAATAAACAAATGACTACTTTTGGAAAAAGAATTCTATGTTTTTAAAATAAAATTAATTTGAAATTAGAATTCTTAGCCAAACAAAAATAATTTTGATTTGAAATGGCCAGTACTGCAGAACGGCAATTTCATAGGTAAAGACCTATTATAACACCTATAATATTATCAAAATCGATTGCGAATAGCTTTCAACAATATTTTAATAGCTCGTAGTTTAAAATATCAATGATTGAAAAAAAATGTTTAAGAGAAGAGCTCTCTATCTTACCTATAATTATCTTCAGAAAGGCGGTCATCGTCATCTGTAGCAATGAACTGGACACAAAGCGCACAGTCTCCCTTCACGCTTTGCAGTGTTTGAACGGCTTCTTTGTGACAAGCCTGAGGGGAAAACTCAACTTATCGAAAGGAAACAAACATATCTAACATATTGCTACAAATACATACAAAAAGTATACAGTTTAAAAAGACCCCTGGCGTATTGCAAACGGCGCATTTTTGTGTATACCAGGTGACTTTTTAAAGTTTAACACCCTTCAATCGTGGAGTGATTAATGATGACATTTAACATATAAAATAATAATATCAAAATAAATACTAATAAACAACAAAGAAAGCCTTGGTTAAAGTTTGTTCTAAAACTTTTAAAAGTATGGGAACGATACTTCACACCTAACTTCATTGAACAAAATTCAAGGGCGCTTTTTAAGGTTAAACATTACGTAACTGCTTATTGTGGGAACGCCGTACGGTCAAACAAAGGGAAGTGGGGCGCGGGTAAAGGTGCGGGACGCGGCCTGGAGTAGAAAACAAGGTGTGATCCATTTATTGACATTTGTGATACAGTTGAACACTAGTACAGATGTCAACGAAAATTACTATTCGTATGATGATAGCTAGTGTACTTCATACAAAGGTTACTCAGCTAAAGTTAACGTCATAGATTAAGTATCTACCTTTGTCATTTGCTTTGTTTTAATAAATGTTATTATTATTATTTATTAAACCAGTTCGTTTTTCCGTAAATCATCTGATGTTAAGTGTATATCAGTTATGCGTTTCTCGAGATGATTAGGTCAAATATTAAGCACCTATTTTTTTAATTGATTTAGAACGAGAAGCAAGTAACGAGTAATTGCAACTATTTAACCAGTCATGCTGTATATCTCATTAAAGTAAATACATTACCGGAGCCTTTAAATTTCCCAAGCAAATTCAAAATAATAAATGAATATCTTTTTTAATAAACTCAAAAGCGAATAATAAAATTAAATTCCGATGTCAAATTTCAAGCCTATCCGATGTTTATTTATATTCGAATAATGGATATTTTTTAAGAATGCGAAGAGTTCTAATGTATCGTTATGAAGTAATTGAGTATCGATAAACAAAGTTTGCGAGTTTCTTCAGTATTACATCTTCACGCCTTAACAACTCAAACGATCATAATAAAATTTTGCATACACTTTTCCTGAGGTACAGAGAAAGATTGAGAGAGGGATCGAGTTTCTTGTCGGTTCTCATCGAGTTTCCGATTTCCGAACCGATGGTAGTTTTGACATTCATAATCGCCTTCTTAGGGCCTAAATTGAATAAAGTATTTTTTTATGTGATTTTGAGACACAGTACCTTTAATCTACAAATATATACTGATAACAAAGTGATAGGTAAAATCTACATTAACGCTAGCGAAATCGCGAGCAAACGATAGTTTAAAAACATATAACTTAATAGCCGAAGGTTATGGCGTTACCTTCACTTGCTGTTGAAATTACTAAACCACAAAATACATGAAACAAAACCACATTATAAAAATTAATTAACGTAAATAATAGTCTATATATATGAAGCAGATAATAATAAAAATATTAATTGTTTTAATGCCATTGTTTGAATGTATTGTGTGATTGCACCATTTTCTTAATAACAAGAAACATAATTTATATAAACATATTGCAAAAGGTGCTGTTAATATCATAATATCTCAGACGAAAAAGACTGTTATTCTTTTTGCGATACGGACTACTTACTGTATATTAATATTACCAATTTCGTACTTTTGGGTTTCGATGGTTTTAATGAAAACTAAAGTATTATTTTTAGATGTGACCTTCGTCACTATTCAGTTGCATATTACAATAACAGAACGACAGCAGAAATCGACAAATGTGAAATAGACCATATTATTTATAAGTCATAAGCAAGCCTTAGTAAAGCAACGACAGTGCTGCCGCTCTAAACGTAGTACCAAAATCTTCCCACGAGTAATTCAATAATGATAAGAGTGCACATTTTACTAAATACTAGTTCTTACCCGCGACTTCGGTCGCGTGGAATTTAGTAAAACTTTTTTTGTCGATCGTACACAGGGCGCGCACTATATTGAACGAAGTTTCTTTAGTTTATTTATTATATTTGCACGGAATTTTTTTAAGTAAAATAAATGTAGCCTAATTTACTACTTATAAAATCAGCTATCTGTTAGCGCAACTTCCGTCAAAATCGGTCCGTTTCGGGATTAGTCGGTAAAAACATTAAATATATTTTTGTTATAAATACTATAGGTATACACATTTATACCAATTTAATAAAAAGTTGTTATTTTGACATTACAATCCGACATTTCACTTTTATTTATTTGTATAGATTATTCGTCACTTGAGTTTGCCATTTCGAAGCGGAGTTTTGGCCACTTGTGTTATCGCTGTTTCTGTTGCGAAATCCCTAATTTGAGAACCAGGTTGTTTCTAACTGTTACGAAAAGGTAACATATAATAATGTAATAAATATTATTAAAAAAAACCTGCGTTAGGTCGACGTCGTTGATGGCGAGTATTGCGTCTCCGACATAGAGGTCGCCGGTGAGCGCAGCGGGGCCGCCCGCCTCTAGTTCGGAGATCAGGATCGGAACGCCGTGCTCTCGTCCCCCCTATATATATATCATTATGAATATTATAAATACCTCTCCGACTTGTCAAAAAGAGCGTAACCACACATCACGCCGCCGTAGTCTGGCGATGAATTTTGCTCCCGCGCACTCGCCGCGACTCCCCTCGGCAGCGGCTCAAGCCTAGGTTCCACTAGGCTCGTAGACTATTCAAATTTTACCGCCCTTACCGAAGTCTATAGTTTCAATTACAATTACAATTTATTTTTCAATCAAATTGTAACGTTATAATTTGTGCGCTATCGTCTTCATTACACCCCTTTTTCCGCAATTTATGTGATTGAGAACTAGAGGTTCGATACAACAGTTACTAAATTATTATTTTTACAACCTAACGATTTAGGTAGTTAAGATTACACAAGAATTATTAATAAAATAAAATAGCCTACTGGTAAATCCGCCACTGCTAGGTTCGATCCTCGGAGTGGAACCCTCGAGCACACTGCTAGTGCGCTATATTGACACATATCTATGGTCCGCGCCAAACTTTTTGGCCCCTCTGAATATAGCCGTGAGTATGGGCTTGCGCATAATATCATTAAGATTTGAATACAAAACAAAGTAAAAGTAGTATTATAGGAATCTAAATTGGCATTTATTTATCCTTAAGTTGTCTCAATGTTATGCATATAATAAAATACCTATAATTACGTAAATTTGTGATCTACGCAACTATATTCAGGGCGGCCATAACATTTGACGAGGACTATACGTCTATCTCGAGTTCGATTTTCGGAATTCTGGTTGTTTGTGATAATTCATTTCAATAACTTATAGCACAGGTAACTTCTTTGTTATTAACCGAAGAATTTAGAGAGATCAATTACTACTTATGCTATATATGTAATGTATTAGAATCGTACCATCGTAAATATAAACAGCTATTTATTGTACTATTATTTTCTTTATTTTACATTCCGCTGCTGGATACAAGTTTTTATAAAAACGTTATAAAAACATTGATCCAGAACTTTACTTAATATTAGATGACATTTTAGTTTAAACGGTTTATGCCCGGTTTCTGAGGTACTTTAATTGTAGTTGATCTGTTGAATAGCGTTATCGGTTCGATAACTTGTCGAATTACGTTTCTGAACACACAATCAAACGATAAATGTCAGTAAAACTAAACGGGCCATTTGACAGTTTATCCTATGGATAACTTCGTTGAGTCAATAACTATTGTTTTAACCGAGTTTCTCAGAAACCGGGTACTAGACGCGTTCAAGCCTAAGAAGATTGCATCTTAAGTGCATCTGCCAGAATACACCTACAAATGCTCGTCGACAGATTTTCAACTAAAGGGAGGCAACTAGTCAGGCAGTTGTTAATTTTTTATTTTATTTTTTATTTAGGAGTTTTTCACAATAGTTAAATCAGGGTTATTATAACCTAATGTTAATTAAGGTTAAACCCTCGCACACTTCTTTACATGAAATCGTCTTTACATCGTCTTTACACATCATTTCAGCAACATCACTAGAAGGTCTGACTAAAATGAATCACGATCTGTTCCATCATCGAAAGATTAAGTTAACATTATCAAACAATTCGAATGTAATTAAAAAAATTCAGAAGCAGTGTGGGTATTTATGAACAGAAATATACTGCCATCAGTTCGGGAATAGATTGAGGTAGTATTCGAACACGCTACCACAATTATCGTCAGCTCAAAATGCTACATTTGCAGTTATGACTATATAAATCTATCAGCGGTTTACAAGTTAGGGACCAAGTGATTAATCATGGCCCTACTTATATTGCGCGAGCAATAATAATGAATCGGCTTACGTAAATAATTGTTGTTTAAATTTCATCTCGGAGAAATAATATTTTTACAATTTTGAATTATGTCTGTTGATACCTGAAATTATATAATGCGAATTGTCTATGGTTAATTTGTTTCCGCCAGTTCCAACCTAACCAGTGCGCACTCAAGATCACAGACTAATAAGAGTTTACCAAACGTGATAAATAATGAACTTTAAATAGGTATGAACTACGTAGCCGGATTTGACTTGTTATTATTCATATTGTTCGGGCAGTATAAATAGTGCCGTGATTCATCTGTAATGGAATACGTACAGTGACGGAGATGCCGAGACCGAGGTGAGGTGAGCGCTTGACACGCACTGTGCGCGCTCGCGAGCGGTGGTGTGTGCCCGCGAGCACCGCGCTCGGGGGCGCGAGCGGGGGTGCGGGCGGGTGCGCGGGCGCCGGGGCGGGGCTCGCGGGGGCGGGCGGCCGCGGCGGGCATGGGGACAGACCGCGGCACACGCGCACCAACGTCTTATGCCTCTGCAGCAAGATCTCAGCTTCCACCTGACGACCACGTATACGAAACATGCTTTATTACCACAAATACCATTAATCCTAAATTAATACTATATATATATAACAAAGGTTTAGTTACACGATTTATAACTCAAGAACGGCTCGATAGATTTTAGATTTGTTAGTTTCGTCTCAGCCCCGGTCAGCAAATTTGCGAAGAAAAAAAATTATGACGAAAATTCATTTTCTCGTACATATTGTTCTTTTTAGATGTGTACTATTTATTTATTTATGGTTAATAGACAAGCAGCATAATTGCTGATACGTCTATATCATACTTTGTCGAAATTTTTGTCGGGTTTTGGTCACTGCAGCTGTTCACTTATTAAGGTGAGTTTATTAGTCCGAAACCAGTTGTCGAGTCGGTTTTTAAAACCATGGACAGGGGATTATGTAGGGAATCGAGTGCAACACATGCAGCAAATAGTTAAACAGAAAATAGTGTAACTGTATTACGCGAACATTTTCAATTCGCTACAATAAAGCGAATGCCTTCCTGCCTACAAATGACATTCATTTCAATGTGATTAAAAGACTTTTTTTTGGATCTATGTACATTTTTTAACGTAATTCAGTTTGAGTATGCATTTTATCTTAATAGAAAACTTATTTTAATCCAGCTGATAAGTTAAAACAACATCTATTGATTCTTAAGCGGTACGAAGTTCACCGGGTCATACAGTAATATTAAGTACGAAAGTGAATGTATCTTTTTGTTACGCTTCCACGCCTTAACCACTTAACTGATAGTCATGAGGTTATGACATTTTACATACACATCATTCAGAAAATAGGCACTATTCCCGGAGGACACGTCGAACTGTGAAACCATAACGAACAAACAAACTCACTTTCGCATTTATAATACTATAGTAAGGATTGTCACCATATGCAGGGCTGCATGTGTTCTTTAATAGAAAGACATAATGACGTCACTACATCATAGTCTATCACTACATCATAATCACAGTAAAATACAAAAGCAACGACTACAGACGAGAGATCGGCAATCCATCGCCGGTGTCACGACAGGCTAATTGTCATTCTGGCTATAATACACTTGTTGATACCGAAACGCAAAAAATAAAAAATGAATCACTGTGACAGATTTATCATCAAATGCATGGTGAATGCAAATCTAGTTTAATCTGTGACTGAAGCTTCGTTTCCGTAAAAATATTGTCACATTGGAACTACGTGTTTGATCTGGATCAATGAGATGTCTTCTATTTATTTTTATCATTGTAATTTATTTACTCATTACTACTCCACCCCTAAACTCTTTTTAACGATTTTAAATTACTTCTGTCAAATTTTATAATTACTTCTTAACCCGTTTAAGAAATACATAGTATACGTAATACTCTGAATAGTTTGTAGCGGTTCAACCGTTTTCAATATTATTGTAGCGTGTACAAACTACATCGCTTTTATTTATAAGTATAGATGTAAAAATGTCTTATCGTGATAAATTACTATGAAATTAATTTTTCTAATTGTCGTAATACATATTTTCTACAAATATAATAGTCGTTGTTTTCGGGTGTGCGTTAATAATTAAAGTTTACAATAACTATTTACAATATTTTTCCAAGAGTTAAAAAAGTAAATATTACCGGTGTTATTACAAAAAGTTAAATACGTATTGAATACTTGCTTCAAAAAGTTTCGTATTAAATGCACCGCGCTCGCCCGAGGCAAGTTCGCGTTATCCTTTTTCGCAAATCTAATCTAACCTAACCAAAGCCAGACAAAAGAGCGAGATGGCGAACATTCCGCGACCGCGGAGCATTTAATACGAAACCTTTTTAAAGCAAGTATTCAGTACGTATTTAACTTTTTTGTAATAACACGGGTACAGGTTTAACTGAAGGTAAAGATGTGATAATTCTATCGGTATTGTAAGCAAAACGATTATAACATATCAGATTAAATAATGTTGATCATCCAGGAAAACCGTACGAACACGTCTTTATATTTTATGATAAACTAACCTCTGCCCGCGACTTAGTCCGCGTGGAAGATTATGTAAAAAACAGTGATTAATAAAGTTATCTGAATGTATTACGTCCATTTACTTGTCTACTTTTCTCTCGTACTTACGCCGCGTCGTCATTAAAACTACAATAACTTTTGATAGAGTGGACCGATTTTAATGAAACAAATACTAAGTTACTCCCTTGGATATACTTTACGGTTTTCTTTCTGAGGGTTTATTGTAAACCAAGTACTCTAGCAGTGATGCGTGTTCATACAAACAGACACACAGACAGACATTTCTAAAAATGAGTGAAATGTATTTTATTACTTATTCCTACACACCTGCAACAATTTTTTTCACGAAAATCGAAAAAGTACAGACACGTTAGATTTACATTCTTATTATATGTATAGAAGACTAGCCTCTGCCCGAGACTTAGTTCGCGTGGAATAGTTACTTTGGGCTAACGCTAACTTTAACTCGCGACTTCATTTACGTAGAAAGTAAACATATTTTTAAATAATACGCACGTTAACCCTGATTTTAAAACATTCTTCATTGGGACTCCGCTCCTATTGGTCTTAGCATAATGATTAATATATAGCCTTCCTCGATAAATGAGCTATCTAACACTGAAAGATTTTTTCAAATCGGACGAGTAGATCCTGAGATTAGAGCGTTCAAGCTAACAAACTCTTCAGCTTTATAATATTAGTGTAAATAAATAATTACCTGAGCCCAAAGAGAATCTCTGACCTCGGAACGCATGTCTCTGCCGAGTAATTGCAACTGTTGTATCCTACCGGCCAATTCCTTGTCTAAGTATTTCGTTGCTAATCTGTTAACGAAATAACAATGACCTTCAACAACTTTTGAAGCAATTATCGCTAGTCGATAGCGTGTTCGGACACCGCTTCGATGGACGTAGGTTCGAATCCTAATCCTTTGAAATCCGGTGAATGAAAACATCATGATGGCATGAAAGCGTAGCACGGTAGCAGGGCTTTATGTAAATCCGCATGTCTAGCTAGCACCCTCAAGTTTAAAGCAAAGCACCTGTTGGTGTGTTCCAGCAGTTGCACTCGAGAGCCAGCCCCTTCTAGGTTTAGTGTTTGTCACCTTAGACCACGTCGTTATTTAACATCACATTATATTGTAAATCAAACGTTAAAAACTATAAAATATTTAATAATTATGAGCTTGTACATTATAAAACATACAAAGATTTAAACAGGTTTTAATATACGCTATAACTAAACAAAAACATTATGAGACTACAAATTGCACACTAAAGACGTCATTAAATTTCAATATAACAAAACACTATAGTTTACGCAAATCTATTCGAATGATACTTTGCATTTATTATATAAATAAGTCAATAGTTTCAATAAACTTACATCATCATTGTTTATTAATTCAGTAGTAGGCAGCACAGCCATAAGAGCTTCCTAATGCGTGCCATTGAGTTGCGAAATAGTGTGGGAGCTAACGGTTATTATTGTTACAGACTGCACTGCATCACGAAAAATTAGTGCTTTACATTGATTTCACTACACCTAAATAAGCATTTTATTGTTAAATTAACAAGAGAAAATAACTAAGGAAGTCTATGACTAAATTTGAAAACGGAACGAAAGAAAAAAACGAAAATTGTATTGTACAAAATACTTTTAGTCGCAAAGAACAATGTCATAGATTGCTTAAAGAATATTTGCTATTATTGCAATTATTGTACCTGGCTCCGAATAGTTCAGAATGTAACGCCAAAACTGTTTCTCGCAGAGCAGCGTTCTCTCGAGCGAGCTGAGCTGCTTCGGCACGCGCGCGGGCTGCGTCCGTCACGTTCCCGGCCACATCACCGGCGTCCTGGCAACCACCTGCAGCGAAATCACTCTCATTGGACTCACCAACATCTTTTATAAACAAAAAACAAAAGATTCGAACGTACTACGAAAAGACGCTTTAGTCCATCAGACAGCAACCAAAATTTACTCAACTTTTCGAAAATATTTCATACATATAATTCGGATTCAACCGGGAACGAATAAAAGTTGGTCGACGCATATTTTTGTAGTTAAGGAAGTGTTTCACTGAAAATAAGGTTAACCTGTCCGTAGGATCTAGGACTTGTATACTTAGATTAATATACTCATACAACTGTGATTCTGATATCATCTCTACGAGCGTTATATAAATACACCATTGTGCTTTATTAGGTATTTCATACAATAATTATACGTGGGTGGTGTTCGTGCAACACAGAGGAATTTGCAATCTGATAAACAACTTACCAGCAGCGCGCGCCTGTACTAATTCAGCTCTCATGTCTACGAGTTCGGCCTGCAAAGACGAAAAATAAACGTTTATCGGTAACGTCGAAATCCCAGCTACAAATGAAACGTATCATATATCAACAATAAGTGGTGTCGATTAACACGGGCGTGATTCAGCATCCACAATAGAATTTAATCTCGGATCGAAATCAATGGCGGCGTAAATCCGAATTAAAGGGGACACATTATGGCGTGTTCGATCGACACGCCGACATGAGCACATAAATCGTTTGACTTGTGCACCCTCGCACGTGGCGTTCACGCTTGTAGTGGGTCTGAGCCCTGCATTCACTCACTACCCCCATTCACATTACTGTTTCAATTCACAGAGACCAATTCCTTGGTGATTTATTTTACTACAAAAGACAATGACGTGTACGTGTAAGAATTGGGGTATCACGATGTCCCGATTCTGTCACTAATTTAAAGGCTATTAAAACTTACACATCGTCGCTGCGCAGGGTTACTGTAATGGAATTGAACCAATGAATTTAACCGTCGTCGTGAATTAAACTATATTAATTTTAATGCGTTCTCGCTTGCGATATTACTGACACGAAGTAAATTCTATGTATAGATAAAAGTATACATCATTAGCGAATTTCCATACTGAGATAATTTTATAAGTGATTAAATACAATCCAGTGTAATAAAGGAAAATTACACCGGTAAAAATGATGGGTAGTTCATAAAATGATTAAGATAATTGCCAGCATAAAGTCACCAGCCGACGCGACGTCGCCATGTGAGGATAAATCTACTTATATAAAATGTCCAACATCATTCAATGCAAATATCTGTTAATGGCTATTCATGGAAACACGTCTAGACGGTCACTGAATAGAAATATGCAACATCGACACCACAACGTTCGTAATTCTATATCGTTAATCGGTTTTGCCGCTTTTATTGTTCACGGGACCATGAACTAAATGAGACCTTATAGATTAATGTCATATTGGACAAAGATAATAATACTTTGTTCGTCTGCATTACACAATCCACAACTCTCTGATCTATTAATGTATTTTTAATCTCCGCTTTAAATTCGTTTACGCGTAAAATTTCTTCGAAATCACAAATTCGTTTGAGACGATCACAAACGCAGATGAACATTTTTAAATATGCTTCTTATTATGTTCGTGTTAAAGTCGCTTTGATAAATTAGCATTTAATCAGAATCTAACAACGACGTTGTGATATTAATCTATGTTTGAATCAGTTAATTTTCTTTCATTTCTTACAATTTTAATTGAAATTAAGCGAACTAGAGAATATTTCATATAATAGCATCCTGTACATATTTCACCGCTCAGCAAAGACTATTTCCCGAAAATAGACGTGAACTTAAAAGTTGAAAGTTTCAAAAGGTACGTACTTCCTAAGACAATGGACAGTTTTCTGACGATATTTTCATTTACAGTCATCAGGTTTCATATTGATTCACAGAACATATTGATTCCACGTTCCTAAAATCAAAATTCTGCCATGACTTCGAATTCTTACGTACGTGTCGGTCGTGAAATCGTTGATATGTGGATATATAAACGTTCAATGTATAAAAATTAAACATCACAAATATATTTAAAGTAAGTTTATACGCAACCGATATAGATGTTTCTAGATTTAAAGGCGGAAGTATCTGTAGACGTTCGCGCTCAATTGTATATAGTGCACGCAACCTCAAGTGGATAGAGTAGGAATCATACGGCGACTGTTCATTCCTTCTTAGTTAACGCCAGTAGTATAGAAGTTATCGAAAATATTACATAAGGCCAAATAATATGGATTTCGTTATATATAGCGACGTTGTTTGTTATCTTAGTTGAAAAAGCAACACGACGATGTTTAGTTAGTTTTTGGGTAAATAACAAGTTGAGATTGAAACAAAAATTTACGAATAAACAAATAAATCACATTCTAGTTCTATCATTTTTTATCTTATTATAATAAAGGAGTAAATTTTGCTTGTAGGAAGCAATCCTACCATATTCTGAACTTGTAAAATATTGTATAAAATGTACTTTCACAGATAGAAAACCATGTTAACTCTGACCGAAATATATTACTAAGTACACAAGTCCGAAGTTGCATGTGGTTGTTAATTCACAATAAACATAATTTCTAATAATTAACTGATAATTAAAAGAAATGTTTGATTTTTACCGAGGAACATAACATGCAACATTTAATTTTATTTTAAAGCAATTCTTTCTTAGTAAAATGAAGAGACTGTAAAACTGACCATCTATTTAACTTTGACCATAAATATTTTCGAACAATACATTATCGACAAATCATAATAGACCTTTTTTACGTCGTTTAATTCTCTCTGCAAACCATAAATATATTATAAATTGTTCCTGGGGTTGTTCTTCTATCTATATAAATCGGCAGTGGGAAAACAGTTAAGAACATCTACCTCCTCTGTTTCTCATTTCCGATTTTCTTCATTTCTTTTTTCTTTAGTAGTTATTGACCAGCTTTAGTCTTATCAATAATAAAACTTGGAAAACGTTTTTTTTTTCTCTATGGTCGAAGTTCGATCACTGGACGAGAACCCGTATAAATAAAATGATAAAGATCTGCCGTTGTGTGCATCACTCAATAACTACTGGATAGATTTTAAGACCTTAATTTAAAAAAATATTAACGATATCTTCAATTATTTATTTTGGAAGTTTTAAAAGAATATTATTTTTGTAAGCAGTTCAGTTTTCAAGCACGTGTTGAAATAACATTAAGTGTTTTCTTTTTAGGGAAAAGTGTGGTTAGCAACGTAGTCCTTACATTTTTCTGCCTGTACATAAAATATATTGCAAAGATACAATTCATTGTTAACATTAAAGAATATGTGTGTCTGTAGTTTACACGCGGTATACGTGAAACCTTTGTAAAGAAAGCGAAAAGAGCTTATGCCTCACTGTTCTCCATTAGACGAAGGCAAGAGACACACTGATCCTACTTTACCCGACACAGTATTTACCCCCACCACTTTTCATCAGACAAAAAGATTGCGGATCAGAATTTTAAAGCTCTCACATAAAAAGTTTCACTTCAATAAACAATACAGACGAAATCCCGGGTACCATGTAGTATTAGATAAACAATGATGTTGAGAAAGTAATATAACGTAGAGTATACGATTAATAGCAAGCATGAAATTACATTTAGCTTACACTGAGCGGAATTACAGCTCATAATCTTTTTAGTAGGTACAATTATAATTATAAAATTAATAACGTAATAAAAGTAGAGAGAGTAATTAAACGTGATCATAAATCCCTAAGGTGCCAAAACAGATTCCAGTTACTGATTTCTCACATATCCACTGATTACCTATACGAATGCATGTAATTAATTAAATGAATATATTACATGGCATTACATCAATTAAGATGATACAATCAATCACCATTAGTTGCGCTACTAATAGGATTTTTAATTGTCTCAATCTGGAATAAAAAATCCAATATACCATCGCAATAAAGGTGATTATGATCAATTTAAGTGTTTATTGCCGTTCTCGTTGTAAGCTCAAATCACTTATGTAATAGCCACCTAATGTACATAGAAAGTTATATCTGCTTTCACAAAATGGTATTGGGGGTTTTCTCTCAATATAACCGAAGAAATTAGTTTATAGTCACTGCAGCGCATAATTTAGTTAGACAATGTAAGATATCTGAATGATTAAAATATAAAAGTTAAAAAATGTTCTCCCTATTGCTTTGGGTATTATTAACATTTGAGGTCGTTTTTATACGAGGGTCCAAGGATTGCGGGATATTCAGCCACAAAGTCCTAAGGGGCGCAAACCGACCACCATAGAACATGATTTTTTTTACAAATTTTATAATTATAAAAATAACTATAAAAAATATTTACGGTCAACTGTGGACCTAACGTGGATCGATAAACTTAACTACTGGAAGCAGACGTTAAAAAATTGGATTAGATTAAGAAATATTTGTTTGTATTTCAGGAAAATAAGTAAATTACACATAAAACGCATTGCATTTTTTGTTAACAAGCATGGAGGCATTGGCTTATTTTCACAACCCCGCACGAAACGTATGTACTTAAAACCGTCCTAATAACACTAGCGGGCCTGGCGGACATTGTCCCGCCCTGATAATAAAAAAAACCTTGACAAATTATATACCTAAACCTTCCTCATGATTCACTTTATCTACTGGTGAAAACCGCATGAAAATCCGTTCAATAGTTTTGAGTTTATCGCGAACAGACAGACAGACAGAAGTGGCAGAGGGCTTTGTTTTATAATATGTAGTGATACACTAACACAACTACTCCAGTCATACAATAGGCGATAAAGTGTGATTACATATCTACTTGTTAGCCAAAATTTTATAATTATATATGAATGCGAGACAATAAGTAAAGTACTAAGTAGAACATAATCCACATACTTTTTTTATATATCTTGGGATGCAAACGAACATGTGAGTCAACTGATGTTAAGCGATCACCACCATCCATAGACACTTGCAACACTAAGGGGAGTGACCGAAAGAAACGGTAACTGTTACTTCACGTCGGTTCTCTGTGAAAGGGTGGTACTAACCCGGGCGAGCCGACTCATTCATGTTGAAACCAGTAATATATTCAGCGTGGCCCTACCACCTACATGCTTGTAAAACGATGAGCTTAATAGACCTAATAGTAAAAACATTATATAGAGAAAATAAATAAGATCATCACATCGGCCTGTATGAGACGCACTACAAGACATAGGCCTTTCCCGAAGGAAGGTTTGGGCGTATTAACCACACCAGCCCACTACGTATTGACGATCCTAGAAATAAACAATCAATATTTTTCTTCATACTATTTATAAGGATATTTCTCGGGTTCATATTTCCTCACGATGATTTCCTACTCCCTAAGCCGTTACCAATTTAAATTAGCAAATGTGCGCGCGAATTTCCAAAAATTTGTTGGTACATGCGGGGATTCGATCATAAGGGCATTGAATTGTCATTCCGCCGGTCAACCCACTCGACCACCACAACTAATAATAAATAAGATACAATAATTTTTAAAATAAGGAGTCGGTGTAGCGACATAATGAGGTATGCGGGTAGTGGGAAAAATTAGAGGATGCGGACTTAACAATTCTGCGGTTCGCTCCGTGGTGTGAAAATTTTCTCTAGTAATTCCCGTGCGCTGTTAAATTCAATAATTATGTACCATTTACAACTTTCTAAACACGTATAATTGTCACTCGTGAGTTTTCACGTTAATTACTTAATATTTAGAGATTTTTAACTACAACTAAAATATGACTGTCATTTTATTTCTTGCATATTATTATGATTTTCCTTATCCTTTTTTTCGTCGTTAATTAACTGTAAAAGGATATGCATCGATTATATATTTTTTTAAATTACATTTTAAAATAATAAGATTAGGTTAAAACATAATCCCGCATTTTTTATACATCTAATGTTTTAAGGCTATAAACATTCATTAATTTACTAACATAATAAAATACATGAAATTTTACTTTGAGCTACGAATTCATAGTACCGAGTATACCAAAATTTTTAAATTTTTCAAAGAGGGATTTTGAATGGTATGTTTCTTCTAGGATCAACAAAGGAGCGTCAGTCAGACTAGCACGAAAGTGTTTCATTTCAGGATACAAACAAAAACATGTATTTTAAACAACCTTCTTCTCAATAAAGCCCTACCTAAATAATTGATACCATTATGAAGACATCCTTTGTGTTCGTTCGAATTTAAAAGATTTCTTGCACGATACAGTACTCCGGTAACTCGACTGGAGAGAGTTTCGATGATGATAAAGATTACAAAACAATGCCGATTGATTTTTAAAAGAAAGTGAATTGATATTTGTTGGGCTCTCGATCGATGGCCTCATTATCACTTTCCACAAGGTTCAATTAAAATCAATTTAAAATGAATTATGTATTGATTTGTATTGTCTTATTAAAATAAAGCAAAATGAAATATAATTATTTTAAAAGAACCTATCGATCAGTGTCTTTCAAGATAAACATCAAGTAGTTTTGTGAAACGTTAATCTTTATAGGTTAACTATACTGCGTAAACAAATATGAGGTAATTATTTTCCTATATGCATTACATTAAATAATGTTAAAGATTAATATAAATATGAATGAACATTACAAGCCGCAGTAATATTGAACAGACTCTTTTCTAACTTTTGTAAATAACACGTTAGTTATTAAGAAAGGCAAATATAAGGTACCTTGATAAATAGACATGCTCCATATACCACCATCATCCGTCTTCAGAAGTATAACCGAACTATGTCGAAATAGCTACCTATTAGGGCTGTCTTCTTTTATCCATATTTAAAGATCCCGAAAAACCTAACAATCAAAATAACACTATTTCAGTTTCTTGTGCATTCGTGAGACACTTCCCAGTCATTAAATCTTGATATATCAACTCGTTCTAATAATATTCGCCAACGACCTTTCGCTGTGACTGCAGCACGGTTGTGGCACTCGCTTCCAGTGAACAGTTAATTAACTAACTGTCAGGACTCTTTCAAACGAATGATTATACGTAATTTTCATTCGGGTCTGTTATACGTGTGTCTAGATTTACTGAATAAACATTATGAATACCTTTCTTGCGCAAACCCGGATGATTGTAGAGATTGCTATCTAGCAAACAAGTCCTTCATTTGTTAATCCCATGAAAAATTAAATAAATATTGTACATTTGCACGACATCGAAGATTGCTACAGCTGAAATTACGAGATGGCAAAAGAGTGATTAAGAGGGAAAAGTACAAGATAGGACCACCTAACATCGCTTGATGAGTCGAGTGTACTCTTTAATATATTTGCTATGAAATTAGCAGAAAGCTGTATTAGCTTTTCGGTAATGTTATTTAATAAACAAAATTCTCTGGACTGGTGCTAAAAGGGCCGAAGTAAGTTTTTGTAATGAAATTGTACTGGTAAGTTATTGAAAAATCAGAATATTTATTTGTGTTAAAAGTATATAAGTGTAACAACAACCTCTCAAAACATTAACAAACACTATATAAATATGCCAATATGGTTATGTGTTATCATACTGTTAAATAAAATGTTGTAAACGTTAAAAAGGTTACAATATACTTAAGTTTAGGAAAAATAATTCATTTCACTGGTAATAAATGTACTTATAAACATTAATTACATATATCAAATCAAAATATTTTTATCCTGCCATAAAGTAAAGATATAATAAATCATTCAATATCAATGCGGGTTCAATATTCTGTTCTGAAAACAGAAGAAGTTTAACAATAGCCCTATTAACGCCTATTAATTTGAAATGAATAGAGAGCATATCTATACATATCTTAAGTCTTTTCATGCGAACCTTTACCTACTTATTCGAAGTTAACGCTGCCCATATTAGTCTAACGAGAACGATACGCTATTTTCTCTCAAAGTTTCACACAGCTGGCAGCTTTCTAAACAAAATTGAATGAAACTCCAATGTAAAGTTTTCCTTTTTGGCAAACATATTGTCGTGAAACGTGCATTATGTGTAAAGTTCACAAAGTTATGAACACTATACAGCATAGTGTACAATAAAGATTCTACGTGCTTTATCGATGGTTTGACATTAAGTTTATTTGTTGCCGTAAGCTTTTACTTTCTGCGCCACGACCTGCAGCACCTGTGCCACTATCCTTGACATAAATGATTACGCACTGACACACAGCGTCAGGCACATGCTTGGATATGCGATTAACTCACACCTAAAAATATAACTAACATTGTTGAGATGAAAGCTAACAACCGAGTGAACGCGACCTACGCCGATTTCAAGATCATTATCGCCTGAACACGCAGTGGGCGTCCGCGTTGTTGTAACAGTGATTGTAAATATTATGGTGGATCGATGAAGCATCTAATGCAGTACTATAATATTTTATGTTACATAAAAACCATTACAATAAATGAGCAGTTAACTCCACGAGACAATGAATGCGGTTCATTAGAGACCAATAAAATACGTTTGACATATACCGGACTCGACAATTTAAATACAAACCGATAACAAACATTCCTATTTACTTTTATCTCTTCCCTAATTAAGTCGCGAGTTATTGCGATATGCTCTCATATTTCAATGATTAAAGCGAAATACTATACTCATTGTATCACCAAAAGATAAAGCTACCTATGCACATTACAGATCTAATGAACTTGCTAACGACCGCAAATGTAATATTTTTTTTAGACCAAACGGCGATATGGAATGAAAAATTGATTCACTATTTGATATCATTGCGAGCATCTTAGATACAAAAGTGATAGAAATCTCCGGCGGTCGCCGCACGCGTGGCCAATGGTTGCCGCACATGCACCTGACAATTCATGCTTAGCAACAACAATAAATCTCCAATCTCCAACACTGCGACGGCTTACATGACGAAATTTGATTCTCATTTGAATAACAGCACGGGATATCACATTTTAACAGTAACATGTATTTCAATGTGCATGGTGTCAATTTTCTTGATACGGGACCACACTAGTAGACTAAACTTATTATTTACATATTAAACACTGCTATTAAAGCTTTCACGTTTTCGCCCTGACTCATGTTTTACAATATGGTGCTTTAGGGTACGAGTAAAACACGGAAGCAAGAAGATACCAATAATGGATCAAGAACATACAGGAAATTGTTCATGAACCTAAATATAACAGTACTTATTGTTCTATGTTTTACATGAGGTCGATGGTTGTGTGGCGCGCTGCGCCCTACGTGTATTGTTTATGCGTCAGACAAATGCTTCCACAATGTGCAACTCCTCATTTACATACGTCCCGACCGGGCACGCAGTCATATCACGAAGAGACATACAACACTTGCCCTCAACATTTTCACTCGTTACCACTTTATATGCAAACTCATTTCAATGCGTTAACTGTTTCGAAGCGACAATAAAATGAATGGACAAGAAAGACTAATTGGTAGTTAAAAGCTCGAAACTAAATTATCGTTGACTGTGTATAACTCAGTTCAGTAGACGGTCTCACGACTTAAACTACAACAAGATAGAATACGAAATTGACTATACTTAGACATAAAACTATACTGGATTACTATAACAGCCAGTAAATGTTCCACCACTGGGGAAGAGTTCACGGAGGAGAAATGGATATAATCTGGTTATTAAAGTGTTCTGTGCTTTCAAAGACCTAGAAATCAGTAATTTTGTAATTTTCTACTACATTACTATACAAGAAATACATTCTTAATCTAAGATTTGACTAATTAAGTTAAAATTAGTAAACGGATACAACGAATATTTAAAAACATTGAATCTGCGTATATTCGACATGGGCTTGATATTCCACTAGTATAATACAGGCCATCAGCACCTGAACGAGAACATACGAATGAGTACGACAATTCATACAGATAAACAAGAGATACGTACAATAACGGGTGAGAATTTACCAGATAAATTCGAAACAATGGCGAGAGTTTAAGATACAGAGGTGATGGATAACCACCCAGGAAACGGATGTTATCATGCGGACCAATATGAATTGTGGATGAGATCACGACGGGGAGCTCGCTCTCGATTTGACCCATTTGATACATCTTAACAGATGTAAAGCTTTTCACGTAATGCTACACTTACAAAAATTTGGCGGCAACGTTCTATTGAAATTTGACAGTCCTTGTAAAAGAAGTGTAAACACATATACTTATTCTAATTTGTAAAAACGTGTCACCATGTAAATCCGTCGATGGTGATTGTTGACTATCGGCAATTGTTACAGTTAGCTTACAACTTGTTAAATTTAGTTTAAATAGGTTCACTGGTTAATGCCAACAAGCGCCGCACCGTTTTCGGGTTGTTCAGACTCAGCGCGGCGGTTAAATATACACTTTTGTAGATAAAATATTACATCGCCGTATTTGTAATGCACATGATTGTTTTATCCTATACGTAACAAATGAAAACGGGCCAGCTACTGTTTATTATGTTTTTTTTTTCCGAACTGACTACACTATTGGCCTAGCAAGGTCTTAACCGCTTCACCGGACTATCTGTTTATTATGTTTGACAAATGATCCTTAGAAACATCGGATGACAATCGCACCATCTTCCTTTTCTTAACGACATACTATATGCAATCCGGAAATAAAACTTTTTCAAGAGGCATTCAAATTCGTTAATTCGTTTGAGTTTAATTGAATCAGTTTAAAAAATATATATTTTCTGTCACAGTACTATATTTGGGTTTCTCATAATAGATTTTTAGTTGTTTTCTTTTCTGCTAAATAAAAGAAATTAAAAATGGCTGTCAAGTGTCAATTTTGCAAAAATACTTTAAGTATCCTTCTATTCAATATCTATTAATTAACTATTTAGACATGTTTACAAAATTCGTGATAAGCCAAACATTGAACATTTATTTATGTTACGTTGGCAATTGCATTTAGCAGTCACGAGCACAACCGCACTCGATTCGCCGGTCGCTGTCGTCGCGTTGTCTACGACAATTTTGCGACACACGCTTCTCAGAATTGAATCAATGCAATGCATGTACCGCACCCAGAATGAGGATATGCTAATGCCAGCGTTCCTATAAGTGTCTGGTGTTCAATTACCTAACCATGTTTTATTGTAATCGTGAGCGGAAAAGCATTCCTTAACTATTCATACTGTGAAAATGATTTAATCGAAACGATAATTGTGTATGATCTCACACGAAATACATCATACACTACGCAGTAACAAGGTATTTGCGAAAGCTCGACATGATTAATAATTTCGGTTCAAATTACACTTGATGAGTCATTAAGTCAAGTCGCAGGGCCATATTACATATTGAAAGCGGGTCGCAGTAATTTTTACATCACACATTATATTATATTGTACCTTCAAATAACTCGGAACGTTTTGATATGAAAGTTTTCGAAGGTAATGGTTTGATTTGGTAATGATTGGCATGTACCTAACAAATGTTTATGACTTTTTTAAAACGAAAATCGTGTCTGGAAACGGGTTTTCACAGTTACTAGTTATAACTTTATTTGAATACATCTTTAACAGCACCGACAGTAAGTTAATGAATTGAATGACTCGTCATAAATATCTCTCGATGTTGGCTTAAAATACTGATCGTAATGTCAAGCCTATTTATAATATCCAACTGCTGAAGTGATCTACTTAGGAATTATTCGCAATAAAGTGCAAAATGGTGTCAAGCCGCGGGCCAAGAATAGATATTACAAAATTAGAGTGATATTAACAGATATTATCGAACTTCATACAAAGTGAAGAGAGATTTGATAAAAGATTGATGTTTGTTACATGATTAGATGATTCGCAACTTCATTTTTTACATAACTACTTCACTTTTCAATTTATTTTGTAATTATAGACGTAACACATTATAGGGTTTCATTAAGTTCGATTATGTTTCTATCAGTGTCTTTAAAATGGAAAACGCTCATTGAATATAATGAAATTTTAAATATACCTCCATATACGATAACAATGTTGTATAGTAATTAATAAATACTACTACCAAATTGAAACCATGAGGTCTCTATGTCTGATCTAAAGGAATAATTCCTTCAAATTGCGATCGCAGTTTGTATAATACAATTATAGGTAAATTAGTAATATAGTAACATAAACAAAGTTAAAGAAATAATACCCAATTAGAATTTAACAATTAATTCATATCATGTGAACTATGTGTGTGAATCAACCTAATAAGATTTATTCAAAGTTTCGGACCATGTGACCGTATAGTAGTAGCCAATAAAGTTTACTGCCTTCACTCTCCAAGTAAATTCAGTTCAATGCTATATAATCTTGCACTACCTATATACAACATTCAAGTGAGATGTGATCGCATTTCCTGTCATAGTCGATTCAGCACTCAGTGCGCACAATAATGTTCAGGGATTGGATCGCAGATAAAAGGCAGGAAACAGGTTTACGTGGAACAACGTTTGCGGTCACGACGTCGGGAGTATGGTGGCATGCTTCATCGGACCACAAAATGAACCACAACCGGCTATCCCGCCACCGACCGTGCTCTCATCGTTTGCGCGGATCGCAAAACCACAAAACGCGAGATCATTAATGTACCCATCACCCTGTATCATATTAGGAGTTTATACAGGAATACATTTTTTTCACTTGAAACGACATATCGCGGTAAGCTATATAAGGTGCGTTTTAGTTACATTAAATAATCATATTTTATTTAATAAAAACAAAAATTTCTCATTACATACGATTATTTATCTTCTTTAATATATCACGCGTATAGTATAAAACTGAAGCCCTATAATAAGTATGGTGTACCAAGTTCATATTTCTTTAATTACACTATAGGATTGTAAGCCAACATTTTCTTCTTTGTATTATGATAACATGCGAAAATTAGTTTAACAGTGACACTAAGTGAGTAAATCTATTGTTTCTAAAATAACTCAAATGAAAAAAAGTATCATAAAGTTTATACACTTTTAAACAAGGAAAGTCTAAGCAATCCCCTCCAAATAATACAGAAGGCAAAGAAAAAGGTAAAATGAAATATGTATATCGTACAGCGTATAACAAATGTATTCCGGACACAAAGGTGAACACTAAACTGTTACAAATTCTATTGTGTTTTTTACATTAGTACAGTTTTAAAATACACCGTGTTTAGATAAGAATTTGGGGGCAAAGCAGCCATTTGTGCAAATGTGAATATTTGTATCTCATCTATTGAATGGTCACGTACGTTGTGCTAAATCCTGGTCGACCCACATGCGTTTAACTAATACTAAAATTACTCGGTGTTCATTCTTACCACGTCTACACACTAAATGTTAGAAGGCGTAACAAAGAGGTTAATCGACATCGATATTTTTTCAGGTAAGTTAGGTAAGAAGTTTTTGTACCAATTCGTTCAAAAACTTATATTGACATCATACATTCCGAAAAGTCCACATGTTTTTATTTAAAAGTATGTATCACGCATCAGCTATTTGAGTCGATAGATTTCAGAATGAGCTATCCAATTTTGATCGTTTATATAACACTAGCGGGCCCGGCAGACGTTGTTCCGCCCTGACTATAAAAAAATACTTGACAAACTATATACTAAAACCTTCTCCATGAATCACTTTATCCACTGGTGAAAACCGCATGAAAATCCGTTCAGTGGTTTTCGAGATTATCGCGAACAGACAGACACGGTAGGGGACTTTATTTTATACTATGTAATGATGATATATAAACATCATGCTATGTGTTTACTGCCAATTTATACAAGCATCATATAAAGCACTTAATATATTTTTTGAGTTTTGACAAAAAAATTAAAGTTTGCAAAGTTGTGGTTTTAAATTTTATTTGGTATTACTTAATAATATATGAAATAGCTAAAATATGACGTATTTAATGAATTTAGGAAAATTCAGCTTATCCAGAAATATTGTATGATCAATCATTTGGAGGTCATAAACCAGTCGAACCAAAAAAGAAAAACTATGTAACCATGTAACTAGAAAAGTGTTGAGTACGATTGTGGACGGATATACGAGTAGAGGAAGACCATAAAAAGTATGGACGGACTCCGTAAAAATGATATGTGTGTAAAAGGTGTGAATACTGAGATGAAATTTGACAGGAGAGAGTGGAAAAAGAAACCAAGTCGTGCCGACCCTACTTAGGTGGGATAGGGGTAATGATGATGATGAAACCAGTCGAACCAAAGCGATTTACCACACCCTTGGATTATGCTACGTGTTATTTAAAATGTTGAATATTAAATTTTACAAGTTAAGAAAACTGATATATTTTTTTAATATTTTATAAGTTTTAGATGTGCAAGGTTTTTCTCGGTGTAGCCTAAGATAGTAAACATGGTAAACCTAGACGAGGACTCGCTGCAGGAAAAAACCTATACGAGCTTTGATGTTAGCTAGCCAGGTGGGTTTAGAAAAAACCCTAGAACTATGCTATAATTTCATAACGAATCTTCATTAATCAGAAAACCGCACTCAATTTTCTTTTTAAAACAACTTACCGCATAATCCGCCTTTCGATTATACAATAATATGATTACAGAGACGTAATGCAAACTATGATTATTAGTTCCCACACGTAATAATTATCGCCTGTTGATATTATCTATTCAATGAGCATCGTTTAGTCTGTCGATTGCTCACTGATTCAATATTATACTCTAAGCTTTAGTGTTGCGAACTTGCTAATGTATAGCAAAGTTTACAATGAAGATCCTATATTATCCTATATTAATCATTACATATTGCAAATGCTTAGATTTAGATGTATTTTAATTAAATAATTTCATTCACGTAATTGCTGACAAATAAACAAACTTGTGTCTTTTGTTATTCAATTATATTAGTATCCCTGACCCCTCTGAAATTCCCCAATGATAATAAAAAACAAATAAACCTAGAATTGTAAGGATTTATCTTTGGTCTAAGGTAAACAATTAATTTAAAGTGCTATACGGTGTTCCTAACCACAACATTATGCATTATTTCAATTTGCTTTAACACTAAGCTACGACTTAAATATGCACACACAATAACAACAATTGGTCGTCATAAATATGCCATAGCATTAATGTACAATAATGCAGGCTTAGCGATAGAAATATTATACGTACAGTTATTATAAAGCCTTAGGTATATTGAAATATAATATTTTGATTCAATACTTTAGTTTGCCGCCTTGTATTTTATACGACTCGAATAATAACAGTAATAAATAATAATAATAACTATAAAAACACACAGCTGCAAAATATGCAAACTTAATTAAAAACAATTTCCATAAACCTTGTACCATCATAAAAACCAAAAAAATATATAAATACAAAAACTAATTAAGAAATACTATAACTTCGATCATGGCAATAGTCTCAGTACGGGTTACTACGTAGAACAGGAAAACATACCTAGAACTTTCATTTACAGTCTGATATTCTATCAAAACTTCTAGATCTCAGAGTACCTACGTGAAACCATTAAAAGTAGCACGTAAACGTTGCGATCTGTGGCAACAGCAATTGTAATTACTTGCTGTCGTTAAATAACGCTTTCGTATTAAAATCCTGGTTTAGTTCGTCGATCAAGTATCATTGTGCCGCATTACTAGAACGAGTCGTTGTACCCCGTGCGTATGTAAGTAGGTAGACGATTATAATTAATCATCGGCGGTTAGAGTCGCTCCTGAAACGTGCAGCGAGCGATTCCCACGAGACACCGAGAGGCAGACCTGTCGCATTATCATAAAGACCTACTATGTAAAAGCGTGACCGAGTGTATCCATTTCTGCAAACGTTACAGACGCGTTAAAATGATGTTTTATGTAAGCTCGAACCTTGGCCGGTTTACTTCACGCTTCATCTCACCGTTTCAATGCGTCTTGTTTATTCTCCTAATAGAACACGCACGCATGACACGTGAACATGGATTAATACCAATTATGAGCTTTTGTGTTATCAATTAGTATAATCCATATGAAGAATAGGTAAAATGAAGCTGATTATTAAGCTGTGAACGTGGCCGTAGTAGCATAATAAGGCCCACCTGTCGTTCACACGGCCGGCAAACAAATTGTAATCAACGTTACAAAATTCATTTATAGCTGACTGTAGTACTCCATGGAAGTACTGTGAAACAATGCACGCAATTAAAGTCGCGACGAATTCGATATATTACGTTGAGTAGCCAGAAGCACTTTTGATGAAAAGTACCATCGTAAGTCTTTTATTATTATAGTGATCCTTTTTATGACTTCGATTTTTAAAGACATGCCGCGATAATCTTTAACGAGGCATTCCACTTTATGATCGAAAAATACTACAGACAATTACTGTTGCTTACTATTGGTAAGCTAAATATAATAACTGATGTTGGAAATACTAAACTATTATTTATTTTCTATCTATCTCAGTCCCAAATAATCTATACTAATATTATAAAGCCGGAGGGTTTCTTTGGTTTAAAGCGCTAATCTCGGGAACTACTGGTCCGATTTGAAAAAGTCTTTCAGTGTTAGATAGCTCATTTATCAAGGAAGGCTATAGATATCATCACGCTATAACCAATAGGAGCAGAGCACCAATGAAGAATAATTGAAAATCGGGTTTTTCCTTTTGAGAGCTTCCGCTGCGTTTTAGTTAGCCCAAAGTAACTATTCCACACGGACGAAATTGCGAGCAGAATCTAGTATGTATTATAAATTCGAATGTGAGTTTGTTTGCTTGTTCGGCTTTCACGCCTTGATTACTCAACCGATAATCATGAAATATGGCACAAACGTTGTCAAGAGTACAGTAAAATATACAGAGTAATTTTCATCCAGAGAAAAGTACGATTCTCAAAGGATAAATCATATCTACATTAAAGCGAGCGAAGCCGTGAGCAGAAGCTATTCTTGTATAAGTTATAAACATAAAAACTTTTAGCATACTCCTATTATTTACAACGTCCGGGGTAACTTACAAGAAGTACTTCGTTTGAGCCTATCTCCATAAAGGAATATAGCATCATACTGTTTTTGCTGATATAAAAATGCAATGTTCGCAAGAAATTCATTAAGACATTGTTTCTGAATTATAAAGAGAACCAATAAACCGAAGTGCAATATCAATCAGGAAATTTGCATCTACTTTATGAGGACTATAAAAACATGGTGGCTTATCAGCAGAAAGCGCTGTATAATATGAAATATGAGTTATTGTAAATCAACGTAAATATGTTGAACGTTTAAAGCTTCGCTGCTATCATAAACATAAAAATTGCACACAGTATCTAGTATTGGTGCTATGGTATATTCCTTATATTGATAAATTACTGTCAGTTAGCCAATAACTCCATCTCGAGTTGTCTAGGCTATTACTACAAGAGAAAGAGTGCATTTATGCCTTTTTTTATATCATAAGAGGCAAACGAACAGATGGGTCACCTGATGTTAAGTGATTCCCACCGTCCATAGACACTTGCAACACCAGGGGAGTCACAAGTGCGTTGACAGCCTGTGTTTGGGAGAGGCAAGGGGATGGGAGGGGAGGTGGGTATCCGGTGCTCTCTCTGACGTAAATTAATATTTAACGCCACACTGTCTTAGATAAAATGTGGAAGTAAGATTGCATATTCTCGATATCGGTGATGAAAACGCAATAGTTATATGTTGCTCAGATACGGGCGGATTGACGAGGCTAGATCACGTTTGCCAACTATCCAAGTTTTAACAAGGCGCTGTCGTAGCGCTTATGACGTATCTACAGCTTTTTAACCGACTTCAAAAAAAGGAGGAGGTTATCAATTCGACTGTATTTTTTTTATGTTTGTTACCTCATAACTTTGGACTGGGTTAACCGATTTTGATTATTCCTTTTTTTATTTGAAAGCTGGTACTTCCCGTGTGGTCCCATTTCAATTTAGTCCAGTTCCGACAACGGCATCCAGTGCAAAACCGTATAAGTTTTAAATTTGCATTAATTATGTAAACGACAAATAGACGAATAACACAATATCACGCTAACCGATTTCGATGATTCATTTTTTATTGGAAAGGACGTACTTCAAGGGTAGTTTGATGAGAATTTGGTTAGGTTCTGATCATGGGATCCGTGACAAAGTAAGAAAACTTTCATGAAACGAGCCTACTCCTTTCTTAAGGGCCGGCAACGCATCTGTGCTTCCTCTCGTGTCGCAGGTGTCCATGGGCGGCCGTGATCACTTACCATCAGGTGACCCGTATGTTCGTTTGCCACCAATATTATAAAAAAAACTCTTCAATTCTTAGGAGCCTATTGTGCTTATGTTCGTTGCTGTGTTGCAACATGACGCAAGCATTGTAATTACATTACTTAAGGTGTATTATGTGTGAAGCGATAGTAGCCGAGTTGGTGGTAGAAACTATCGCGGATTATTGATAAGGTTGCGTTCGTACTAAACGTTACTTATTGTACAACCAATTGAAACCATATCGCATACCATACCGATAGATACCATACCGCAAAAATGCGCATATTTTAATATACTTAAGGCGGAACGGAGTTCGCAGGCACTGCTAGTAAAATATATTTATGTACACTAAAAATGGAAAAATAAAGTAAATTTTCAAAAAAAAGTATTAACCGACTTCAATATCAATCAAAAACCCATAATTCACTAAAAAGCGGTAAATAAATAGTTTATCAAATTAACCAAATTAAATAAAACATATGAATATGTGTGCTACCTAGAGATGTATTGGAAGTCGGTGCGAACCGAAAATCATATCATCTACATAGGTACAAAGTTTAAGTCCACTCTCGCGTCTCTGTAATACATTTCTACCTGGAACAAATTTGAAATTTCGGTTGGCACCGACTTCCAATACATCTCTAGGTAGCACACATATTCATATGTTTTATTTAATTTGGTTAATTTGATAAACTATTTATTTTCCGCTTTTTAGTGAATTATGGGTTTTTGATTGATATTGAAGTCGGTTAATACTTTTTTTTGAAAATTTACTTTTTAGTTATAATATCATTGATTTATGCCCTTTAACTTTTACATTTGTATGTCGACAAAGTTTAATGACTCAACACTTAATATCTAGAAAATATATATAATGCTTATTCCTTTAAAGGGAATAGTGATCTTGTAAATAGGTATTAAAATATAAGATTAATAATAACTATGACTACAGTTAGAAAAAAAACAACATATAAGGCAGTGAAGGAAAATAATGCGGAAAGTACATCGGGAATGATAATTATAATTGAATGATAATTATAATTGAACGTGTTAAATATAGAGTATTATCAGAATATGTTGACTTATAATTAAGCGTAAAATACCGACCAAATAGGAATGCAAATGTTCCTATATCGATAATCGTACAGAATTTAGAATTAAGTCATGGCGTTATTTAATTAAACAGTCATGGATTTTCATTATAATGAATGTTATTAAATTTTATGGTACGCTCGTTAAATAGTACTTATTTATTACTATGATATTGAGACCGGACGTTCGAAGACATTTACAACAAGCATTTGATTCCTTTGTTTGATAACGGACTTCATAATATATCAATTTATACAAGGCAACACTCTGTCCTCTACCTACTACTCGGTATTCAATTAAAATAACTTGACCATTAACTACACAAGACAGGAGTATAATTTTTTACGAGTATCTGTAAACACTAGGCGTTACTAGTGACAAGTATTACAGATAACATCAATAACTCAACGATAATTGAAATAAATTGTCAACACACTGAGCTTTCGGTTTGGCGATAAAGTCTTATTTGTCGTTGATTTAATGTGCATATTTTATCAGGTGCATATATAAAGCCAACACTTAAATTGTCATATGAAGTAACCTCGAGTGTTAAGATAGTATTTCCATTTCGAGTTTATAGGTCAGTAACAATTTACGAGTTTATTTTAGTATTATGTATTCTACATAATAAACAGGTTATATAAAGAAGTGGCAGTGATTAATTTCGTCTTCTCTAGAACATTACGTGATTAATTGTTTACGATTACTAACGAAGGTTTTTATTTTAAAATTCCATACAAAATACAAATCTTCACACGTGTATAATTATATATTATCTTAACTAAATAAGATCACTTTAGGAATAATTAATTTACCATTACAAATACATAGGTATGGACAGATTCAATTTCAAAAGTTATAATATTCAGATCTATAATAATCTCAAGTAATTGAAATGATAATTTGTGCAACGTATTATAATGACTCAGTAATAATGAAAGTGCCAACAGCCCGTAACAAATCACAGTTACAATTTCTAGGGAACAAAACTTAAAGCAGCAATTTGAACAAAGTTGTAAACTGAATATTAGCGTAGACAAACTTAGAGCTATAATTCAATCCCGTAAAAGAAACGATACCCAACACGATAACAAAAGTCAAACACGAACTTTATAGAGCGCGACTTATAAATCAGGCTCACTATGGAAAACAGTGATAAATTCAAAAATAAGTTACAAGTACCATTGCAATGGCAAATACATAACAAACATCATACGATGGCCATAAACAATATTATTATTATAGTAAAAAGGAAAATCATTCCATAAAATGAATAGGTTTGTAAATTGATTTCGCGCGTTACGACGTGTGCCGCCATATTAAAGATGGCGGAATAATTTTCCGAAACAAATAGTAAATACGACACGAATTACTGTTAAAATAGCAAGTACAATTCTAATAATAAAGAGTACCTAGGGAGTGTACATCTTTATTATGAGTCATCAAGCTGTAAATAACATGATTGCACATTCTGGCCACTCTGAGAAACAGGACCACGGTGTTTATTCATTTGAAAATACTCTTCCAATTCTACCAACAATTTAGTTGCGGAGAATTAATATCTGCAGCAATTTGTGTCTTGATAAACTTTCATTTTCACAAATTCTTCGGCGAGTCAATCAGATGTGTGAATTTAATGGATACTTATGGACAAACCCTTCATCTATATTACTTGCTATTTGTCGTTATACTACACTATTACTTGCTACTCGTTAGGAAATGTGAAACAGACTCAACTGATAAAAAGATAACTTGTTAGGACTATCGCGGCTGTTAATAACAGAAATGAATATATCAGGACATCACAGAAAAATAGGGATGATGAATTTAAATCATGAATCATGTCAAAACTACTCAACATACTTGCATAGGACTATACTCATTTGATGCAGATTTTTAATTTTTTAATTTTTCGTAGATCGTTTTTATTTCTATTTTTGGGATTCGATTTGCCATTTTTTCAAATATCGAACGAGACGAGAAGAAAAAGGGGTTCAGCTAGTAATCACATAAAAATAAAAATGTTATGAGTTACATAGAAAATGATTATTATGTGCATCGAGCCGTCTCATCTGTGCATGCATATTCCAATGGAATCGAATGACAAAATGAAACCCATATAACGTGTCGGAGAGTAGGCTCTATGATCAGCGCTGCACTCACATTGGACACGCTCTGAGATAATTGAAAATCAAAATTGTCTAATCTGGCGTGTGACCACGACACTGCCTCGGATCAGGTTTGTCGCAATTCATAACTCGAAACTTATGCAGCATTCTTATCATACATTTATTTATTATGCTTATTTATTATACATATACTTTGACAGTTACGTTTCTACGTAAACTGTACAAGTGTTTGTAAATTAACTTATTTATTAAATTGGGATTAAAGATAAGTAATAAAATACGTTAAAACGGTATTGGAATTGTTGTATATTTATTTAAGCTATAAATATTAAATTCATGAGAAAACTAAAATTGACTGAACCTAACTTTAAGGATAGAAGAACTAAGCATCGTGTTATCATGTAATATTTAAAATATATTTTTAATAATTATTAAAAAATAAAGTGTGTGTACTTATGTACACACGTTAGAAGTTATACTTCTTTGGCGTAACAAGATAAAAATCTTTTCAAAAATTTTATCTTTCGCCTTATTTAATACATTGAAAATTTTAATACAAAGAAACAAAATGTTGACTATAGCTAACTTCAGGGTGTTGGTTTTTCGTGACAGTGTGCGCGCGCATCGTAATAACTTCAGGGTGTCGGTTTTCGTGACGGTGTGCGCGCGCATTTTAAAAATTTACTCTCATCATTTTTCCCTAACGCGCCAAAAGAAGTATAACTTCAAAAAGATTATTTATTATCAATGCCACGTGAACAGAAATACTAATCACAGCGCGTGATGTCGCAGCTTCCGAAACATTGTTCTGACATTTACACTTGAGTATATTCATGCCATACATACAGGTACTATTGTTTAGAATGGTGTGATTTGAACCCAACACCGTGTCCAAACATGAGCGTATTAACGGGACCATTTCAAAATAAAAATATCTTTTTTTTCTCCTTCTTTTTGTTAGACATAACAGACATGAAGCTATAATTGACAGTATTTAAAAAAAAATGGTCATGTCTCTAATACTTTGATATTATTTAGTAGTATTTATTTTACTCAGTACTAGTTTTTGCTCGTGACTTCGCTCACTACCTCTACCTCTCTCTAAGCCTCGGGAAGAGTCATTTTTTTTATAGTACCCTTTGTACTTTTCTGTACTCCTGAGTATATGCAAACCGTAACAAGCACATAAAGAAATCCACTTTCGCATTTATAATATTAGTCAGGATATAATTTGACAAGTATATCATCTAATTGGCGCCCAATTACATCGACAAGGACACAAGGATATGCGCTTGTTAACCGATTTTTAATTAGACGCAACGATGACTATCATTATATGGTATAACTTTGCCCAAACTCATAATGCTTCTAAAACAAGCACTGCAATTCGATCCTCGTTTCTATTAATTATTTCAGATATTATTGATTTTTTTGTTTATTAATAAAATTGAATTAGTATCCGCTTTATATTATTAGCAAAACTTACTATTATCTATATAAATAAAATTATAGAGGTTTGCAGTTATGTGCGCAATTTAATTTTGTTATTATTCTATTTCCTAGACACTTGGCCCTTATCTAAAAAAAATAGATTATCACGATATCTACTCATTTAAGTTATAACAAAGTAAGATTTGGTACTTTCGTATTAAATTTACTGGGCTCGCCGACCGCTACCGCGGCCGGCTCGCGTTATCGTTTTTCGCAAGTCTAACCTAACCTAACCAAACCGAGATAAAAGAGCAAGCAATCGAAAAAAAAACTAACTTAACCGATTTATTTTTCTCAATTTTTCGTAATGGTTCAGTTAGGTCAGGATAGACTAGTGAAATAAAGATAGCACGAGCCGGCCGCGGCAATGGTCGGCGAGCGCACTGCGTTGCCTTTAATACGTAAGTACCATTTTGTATATCACCAACTTGATGATTTTTAAGTTAAAACAAAACAATTTCGTCTCGGTTTGGTTAGGTTAGGTTAGATTTCCATAAAAGATGACGTTAGCCGACCGCGGTAGCGTGTGACGAGCCCGGTGCATTTAATATGAAAGTACCTAAAGATTTTTATAAACACTGCGCGTTCAGTACCGTAGAGAAGTGGGGCAAGCGGTTTAGTTTTGTTTTTTTTTTTTGCGCATAAAATATATTGTTAAGATTCAACGCAGACGAAGTCGCGGGTATCGCTTAATAAATATATAAGACAGTAAATACACGAAACATGGCAAACCTCTTATCAGTTATTCATTACAGCAAACAAAAGTCAAGATTTCTGGCACGATAACTACCTACCTTCGAGTTGCACTATGAGTAACGGTACAACAACGGAAATAAATTTTATATCACTATAAACACTTTATACTGTCCGTGTACTAACATCTATCTACTATCAGATAATTTACGCATGAAACTGACATTTATAATATCCTAAAAGAAGCAACTATGTCATACTCGTACTTTGTAAGAAATTATAATGTTATACAATGTATCAAGGTTTGAAATTAGCAATTACAATCTTTATATTACTAGTACGCTAGTAATAAACCACATTAAGGTATAATTTTTTCACGCTTCTCAATCATTAAATACACACAAACCGTGTCATTCACAACTGATGACCATATTTTCATAATTCGTACATAAAAATAAGCTCGTATAGTAATCGATGAACGCACAGGTGTTTTAGAAACCAACTTTGATCATGGTAATATTTGGAATCCACTTACCAGAGACACAACAGTCGAATCACGGAGGGGAAAGTCAATTATTATGTAACTGAAAGTGGCAATAAAATCAATATTGATTAAAGATGATAGATGAATATTCGGGAGCTTCTATACAATGTGATGCAATTAGAAGTACCAACTGTTTGTAACTTAACGTTTAACTACGTATGTACTTTAAACATACCGTAGCCGTAACTACGTACAGAGATGTTATTCTTACATTAATTAGTATCAAATAAAGGCTTCATTTAGTTGAACATCGAGTATGATTTTATGAGCGCCATACAAAACACTTTCTCACGAACGTTATAGTCGAGAGTCAGGTACCGAGTTTTAGATTTAGATTTCTTAGAAAATTCAGACTAGCAGACACTCATCATATAAACAAACCATCACAAGTTTCTTTACACATCATTGATGATGGAGGGTTTCTAACACGATATAGATTATAATAAGTAAAGACATATACTCATATATAATATATATAAATGTGATATATGTGAGGTAGGTAAACTTCAAAACTGTTTGTCTGATCACTATGTAAGTTGGCACACTTCAATGTTGTTGCTTCGAGAAGGTTTTACTTGTTATATATGTTGTTTATATCTTATTATACCTCACCACTAGATGGTATTGCAGCTCCACAGATTCTATACAGGTCAACTGATATCTATGAAAATTGGAAGTGTAGATATTTGAATACAGAAAATATTTACAAATATGTTGTATAATTCAACTATATACCTATTACAAAAAATAATAAAAAACACGTCAGGAGTCGCAGGCACAGTTAGTTACTAGCTACCAATCAATATAAAAGTGGACTGCAAAATACTAAACGATTTCAAACAACAGACTGATGGGGATATCTCGAGTCTTGGAGCATCGGTTGAAGACGTAAATACGACACTGTAACGTTAACTTGACCGGAAAACGCTGAAAATGCGAGATTGAAGGCTTCAGCGGTCGAGCGGGCGGGGAGGTGCGCGTACGCAAGGGGCGTGGCGCTGGCTGGTACGCGAGCAGCTGGCTGCCAGAGCCGCTACGGAAGCTGCGGCAAGCGCACCTGTCGCGTGCTCCCCTGTTTCAACGGCACCGATACGCGCATCGCACGTGTCTACATTAAGTCCGCGAATCAAACTGTGAAATGACTGGTAATAGTGCCAGTGTGAGTTCAGTGACAGTGACGATAAAGCAGCCCTAGAAGCGTCTGCGTCTACGCATTCTGGTTCAACCCTAGGTCGGTAGCGCAATGTTTGTCTTCTTATCACTTTATCGCATGTTTTGATTAGACGCGCAACATCCGTTGTGCGAAAATACACCAAGTTTTAGTGTTAAGCCTAGTGTTTTAATAAAATACTATTATTTTTCCTGCTACGATACTACGATATTTTAGATGTATAAGGAATACGGAAAAATATTTAATTTTGATGATACTGTTGAGTTCAATATTATTAAGAATACATAGCACAAACATTTATTGTAATGATAATTCGTACGTTCATTTTCAAAAAAATAAGTTTTAATTATAAAAATGCTTAAATAATAACACAAATTTATTGGATTTGTTCTATATTTATATAGTAATTATGATAATAATAAAATCTAGTGCACACCTTAGGAAAAAACTCATTAAAAAAAATAAAATCCCTCTTATATGATATGTCTTCTTTGAATTTCTAGAAGTTTCCAAAACTTGATTCATATAATCAGTCTATATTAATATCCTTATAGGATTTAGATATAAGTAAACATATTAACTAGTACGAGTCCGCAATTTCGTTCTCGTAAAAAATGTTTTTTTTTTCATGAAAACTCAGTGTTTAATTTACTGTCTTCCGTTTTTAAAAAAATAATAATTTTATGCTTCGAATTTTATCATAAGCACTTTTCTACTAAATTAAGTTACTTCTTATAAATTGTATCATTCTTCCTATCAATTGTATAATGACACGCAGCCAACATTATACTATGAAAAGTCATCTACCCGTTAGCGAAAGTCTCGTCTAAAACGGTCCAGATGTTTTGGAAATCAGGCCGAATAAAAAACAAGCACTTATAATAAATTAAAATAATAAGTTTATATATAGTGTTGAAGTATGTCATACACTTTTCCGAAGTAGCACTGAAGGGGATAAACTTAGATTACATCAATCAACAAGTGTATTCACGGTCATTTCTAAATCTAAGCGACTATTGCACGATCTTCGAATAACTTAATAATTACTAGCGGTCCCGGCGGAGGTTATCCCGCTCTGATAATAAAAAAGAACCTTAAAAAATTATATACATAAACCTTCCTCGTGAATCACTTTATCGGCTGGTGAAAACCGCATGACAATCCGTTCAGTAGTTTTTGAGTTTATCGCGAACAGACAGACAGACGTGGCAGAGGGACTATGTATTATAATATGTAACGATAACATATCCCGAAGCTCATGTTACCAGATATCTCCGCAAACAATGTTCAGAAACAACGTCCAGAGATAGTGTCGTCGAATGACTTAATCATAAGTGACTCAAGACTGAAATTAAACAGTAACTAACCTATTTGAAACTTTGCATGAAATAAGCGCTAAATCTAAATAAGTAAGCTATTTAATTTTACTCTATCGAGCTGTCTGAAAAAAAAAACTTTTGCTCATGGCTTCGCTTGCATTAATGTAAATTCCATCTATTCCTAGCAAACAGACATTTTTCTGAATGAATGATACCGTATCCTTTCCTATACCCGTGATAACGTGCAAAGTTTCAGGATGATCGATTGAATAGTTAAACAAACAAACAAACAAACAAACACACATTCGCATTTATAATATTAGTAAGCAGGATAAGTAAAACTATTTGCAAATCGATGATGTTTACAATATATACGACCGAGATAAACTAAATGGAAACATCAAATACCGCTTTTTTGGCCTAAATCTGACAGGAAATCGGCATAGAAATGATGTCACGTTGTGGTAACGAGTGTTAGTGAAATAGCACGTAGAGCAATAAATAGATGAGGGCGGCATAGACGCAACTTGTTTGATCGCGCACATGACCCCCGCAAATCGACCACAAACATTTTGTATCTACTAATGTTATTGACAGTTGATATATTCACAGATACCAGTCGGTAACATACTGGTTCTGGTAATACAAGAGTAACCGCTATGCTAATATTGCAAATCGAATGCGTAGTCCGTATTTAAAATAATTGATGAAATAAAACAAATTGAGACGCGCAAATAAACAAAAGAGCTTCAATTTAAAAATGTATACCGCTAGACTGAGATAGAAATATATCGTCTCGCCTAAGCTTTTAATAGCACACTAGTTTATCTTCATATAATTTGTATACTAACAAGTAATAAATAACCCGCTAAAAGGAAACGTCTAGAAAAATGAGCAAGTTCTCCGTTGCTCTAAATAATTTCACTCTAATTAAAAGTGAAAAAAATAACACTAAAACCTTTTTTCTGGGAAGGTTTTTTTATGTCAAAGCTAGCAAACGAACAGGTGGGTCGCCTGATGTTAAGTGATCACTACCGTCCATAGACACTAACAACACCAGAGGAGTCGAAAGTGCGTTGCCAGCCTGTGTTTGGGGAAGGGAGGGAGGGGAGGTGGGCCTCGGGCGCTCTCACTGACCGAACGAAACGCAACAATGCAAGCACTGTTACTTCACGTCGGTTTTCTATGAGAGGGTGCTAATACCCTGGGCGAGCCGACTTATTAATGCTGAAACCAGTAATAGCTTCAGCGTGGCTCTACCACCTTCAAACCTACAGGTAAAGTAAACTAATTCAAGTAAATGTATCCAGGATATGTTGATCCGGACGTTTCTTCGATGTCCCGACTTAGCCGACACTGACGTACGTTTAGGATTGTTTTATTCTCAACCGACAATATTAGAAATACGAAATCTTTTAATTTTAATACACACGTTACGTTCAAACGATATAAAAGTATAATAAAGAATAAGCAATTCAATGAGCATCATATACCTTAATATTGAAATTTGCGTAAATATAATCTTAGATAGACAAATAATATCTTAGAATCGTTATCACAAGAAATAATTTTACTGATCTGTTATACAAAGTTTACTATATATTTTTCCTTTATATTTGTATTATTCTTTATTATCGCAATTGTTTTGTTACATCTCAAAGGTATTAATTAGGCAGCGTTTTCTACCAAAATTCCCAGGCGGCCTGACTTTTTCCGACACTGCCAACATTTATCGTTATATTTCAACCAATTTACACAAACTCTTGACCAAACATACACCAAAACCTTCCTCGTGAATCACTCTATCTATTAATAAAAACCACATGAAGGTCCGTTAGTTTCTAAGTTCATCACGAGCAGACAAACAGACAGACGTTTTTTTTTTCTCGAACTGACTACGCTATTGACCTGGCAAGGTCTTTACAGCTTCACCGGACTCAAACAGACAGACGCGGTGGAGGACTTTGTTTTATAATATGTAGTGACTTACTTAACTAAAGATGTATTTAAATATGTTTTCAATTTGTTTATAAAATACTAGCCTCTGCTCGCGACTTCGTCCGCGTGAAATAGTTACGTTGAGCTAACACTAAGACGTAGCGGAAGCTCTCCAGAGGAAAAAAACCAATTTGGAAACTTTCTTCATCGGCGTTCCGCTCCTATTGGTTTTAGCGTGATATATAGCATATAAACATCCTCGATAGATGAGCTATATAACGCTGAAAAAATTTTACAAATCGGACCAGTAGTTTCTGAGATTACCCCCTGCAACAACGTCACAAATTCACATACTTGAACTCTTTATAATATTAGTATAGATAATATATATAAAAATATCTAAATGTCAAGTTTTATAGATAATATTTTTATCTGTCATACTTATATTAATGTATACGCTATTTAAAACAAAATTAAAGAAATTCTGTTCTTGTAATTATGACAGTGGACTAAAGTTCACTAAACACACATAAACAAATAAACAACAACATTGAATGAAAGTATGCGACTCGACCAGAAGCATTTCAGGGCATTTCCCATCGGGCTAATGTGAACGAACTAGTAGTAGACGGTATAAATCAATGCGCTAGTGCAGCGCGGCCTCGGCCCGACATTAGTTAGTTAGATATGGGATGCACTACGCGATGGATATCATAATCAGTGAACCGATAAACTCACATTAATTACTTGTAAGTATAGATGCTGGCGGCCCCTGAACTGAAAGCTGCTTTAACTCCCGAGGCCCTACCATTGCATAACGAACAAGTGAACGGCGTTCGAGAGCAAATACTATAAACACTTTAAACCGATGATTTCATACGGGTCAAGGAAATATCTTTAGAAAAGTATCGAATCAAGTTTTTCTGCGGGTACAGCTTCTCATACCGGCTATAAAAAATAGTCACTATCTGTATACACTTGTATATATATATATATATACTTATAAAATCTGTATATCTAGTACTAGCTTCTGCTCGCGACTTCGTACGCGTGGAATAGTTACTTCAGGCCAACGCTAACTTTAACTCGCGACTTCATTTACGTAGAAGATGAAAATATATTTAAATAACACGTAAATTAACCCAGATTTTTAAACATTCTTCATTGGTGCTTTCCTCCTATTGGTCTTTCTCGATAAATAAGTTATCTAACACTGAAAGAATTTTTCAAATCGGACCATTAGTTTCTGAGATTAACCGAGTTCAAGCAAACAAACTCTTCAGCTTTATAATATTAGTATAGATAATCTGTGGACCTTAAAAATGTGTATTTATACTATGATGCAATAATTTATTAGGTAAACTAAATAATATGTGTTTGCTTCGACATCTGCCCGGTAAAAACTGCGCAAGACATTTTAACAACGTGTCTATTTCATAGCAGCTTAAGGTTAATTTATTGGACATAGTTATATTTATACGTTTTTTCTTAGCATCTTATACTAATTGATATGAAAACTAACGAAGATTTAAAATTTTAAATAAGCTTTTGAAAAACTCGAGCCATTGGCAGAAGCCGCGTATAATTGTACAGATTATGTAGATAAGTATACACAAAGTTACGGAAAAGTATAGGACGCGCAACACGGACCTTGAATTAACTCGAGATACCTAAAGTCGGCAAGGTAAGTTCTTCGAATTCCGATCGCGACAGTGTGTATAGTCATTTTATTCGTTAAATATTTTAATAACGTACAATTGTCGATTATTTTTTCTCAGATATGACATATTGTAAAATGTGAATATTTATTTATACATATAATTCTTACATATTATTATAAACAAAGCAATACAAAGGATAATTGCTATAATAACGGACATGATTTTATGTCAAATAGTTTACAAACTCCATTTTACATTTGCGAAAATCGAAACCAATATTTTTCTAAAAGGTCAGATATATTTTGGTCTTATATTTTTACACGTATTTTTAACAAGTTTGAGGATTACACATTAGAAAACCTGTCATATTTGTGAATCACCATATATTATAAAACAAAATCCTCTGCCACGTCTGTCTGTTCGCGATAAACTCAAAAACTACTGAACGGATTTTCATACGGTTTTCAACAGTACATAAAATGATTCATTCAGGTATATAATTTGTCAGGTTTTTTTATTATCAGGGCGGAACAACGTCCGCCGGGCCCGCTAGTTATTTAAATTATTTTATTCATCGCAACTTCATTTTTCTTTATAATATAATTGCACATCCGCATGTTTATTGAAAAATAATTAACCGAGAAACCGCATTACCCATACATATATGCAATTAATGGACATGTTCAATCAGTAAGCGTTATATTTCACATGAAGAAAATTAAACATCCAGTTTGTATAGTCAATTCAATATAACCATAGTTCGATTATAATTAAGGGCCATAAATATTGTTCATACGCGGAACAAGAGTAAGGGAACGCGTACCTCCGCGTCTCGACTCGACTACCGATCTCAATGAACTTTCGCTAGTAAATTCCGGTAACTGCACAATTATAAAAGTTCCCTTAATTCGGGCCCCGCCTCTCACTGACCCAAAAACTTGTACTTTTTCTTGACTTTTTTTTAAAATTCAATCACGTAATACTAGTAACAGTTACCTTACCTTAGATATAGGTATATATAGAGCTTCAACATAATATTCACGTTACAAGTTATGACTACTATTGCAATGCCAGCTCAATAGTACTGTAACTTTAGACACAACAGGTGCATTTTATCTCGGTTCGCTGGATTTTAATTACAAAATCCATCCTAGGCACATTTCTAATAGGGCAACAGATGTTGTTTCCCTTAAGGAATAGACGTTTACATTCGAATCCTGTTATTAAATAGGAGGTATGCATGTCAACGTAAGCAAACACGGCACGAGCAGACGGTGCTCCCGTCTACCACAAGTGCGTCGTATTTGTTCTCCACAAACAGAGCTCCCGGCACGTCCTCCGAGAACTGCGAGAGATAATAACTTCCAGCCTAAGGACAAACGGACTCGACTGCATTTGTTTTGTAAATCAAACCCGGCTATACATACCTTTTTAGACGCGATAAAGCTTTCATAACACCTACTTAACATTTACAAAACAATTCACTTACGATCTCGTTAGCTTTTATACGCCGAATTTATAATAATCTCTTAGCATGTTGTTGCAAAACCAACCAGTTTGGTAACAAAAATTTATTAGGTATTCTAGCCTGATTTAAAACTTGAAATATTACACATTTACGATTGTGAATTATGAGAGGAGTTTCGTATCTAAAAACCGAACGAAGATGAAAATTTGTTATTTTAACCTCCATAATTCATACTACCGGTATGTATCGGTCGTGAGACGAGAGAGAAAGTACCCCTTATTTCGTAACTTTTGTTTTGAAACGAGTAACAAAAACGAAAACTATTAAACATCAAAAGATATTGATCAGTATGTTATAAATACACTATTGCAACGTACTAACAGCTAAGAAAGATGTAACGAAAGAACGGGTCAGAAACTAGGGAGCAAATAATTGCGAGAACCTCGGGCTGTAGGTCGATCAGTATAATATATTTATGGTTAACGGTACAGGGTCGACCAGGGTGGTCTGCCCATATAAACAAAATCGCTACTCTATCACTATAATTGAAGTGCGGGAAGCGACTCCAAAGTCCGAGATAAATCATCAAGTTGTTTGCAAGTATATCGCAAAACATAGCACTTGTGATATAACAACGCCTAACGCGTATTCAAAGTTAATATTTCTCATAATAATAGTATCATTTAGATAAATACGATATCATCAAACTGGTTTATGGACTCCTTTTCTGTAGATCTTATACCAAGAACTGAATGTCGCTATTTATTACATTATTATGTAAGATATTTTAAAATTCAAAAGCACAGTCACACCTCTTATTATGTTAACAAGAAATATTTATATTGTTTTAAATTATAAAACTCATTTCTCAGAAGACGACGAAGACAAAATGATTGTAAACGTGTTAACGCTTGTGGTATTTATTATATTTAAAAGCTTTTAGTCCTAACGTCAAACCGAAGCAAAATCGGATACACCTACCTGTCGTATATCCTGATGGAATTTCGACTACTAAAATTTTAAAGCTCATTTATCTATTTTTTTACTATTTATGGGGCATTGTTTAAAAGTTTTCTACTGTACGATGCATTAACATGAAGACATTGAACCTGGTTGTGCTGACCCCCTTGACACGAGTGTACTTATCACATAGTAGACGACACCTATGAATCAGCCTTTTCAAACATTCTTAGCGATAGAACAAACGATGATATCACAACTATTTCAGGAAAAACAATACCTCTCACTAATTATATAAATTTTAAACAATTCGCATGTCGATTTAAGATAAGCTCATTAACAAGATCACTTCATAAATATAAAACAAAGGCAACAGTAAGCTTTGTATTAGGAATTGGGCATTGTTTTGACCGAGTCTCATTGATTAATATCTTTAGAGGGCGCGGCGCTGCGTCGAGCGCACGTGATCTGATACAGTTTCGTGATGTAGTCAAAGTTACACCCAGATTACAGCGACTTAAATATGCAGCCCCGGTATTGCATAATGCGACTTGTAAGCGGCTTTCCCGTGACACTTAACGGTTTTTTGAATCGTTTGATAACGAGATAAAGCATGTTTCCAATAAGTTTAAAACACAAACACGAGTTATCTCTCATATGAAATAACTACACGTACATTGAAAGATTGAAGTCATTCAAAGCCGACATGAGAAACTATCCTTTTGAAGAGTGCGTGTGGACTCGCTATTAAAATTACTTAATAGCTTTTTTTAGAATAATATTGAAGAATTTAATAAAGTACACCATTGCCTAACAGCACGAGTAATAATTTAGTCAATGCCCGCGGCAGCCCTCACGCAATTTATAGATACTTTTAGACTCTCTTATAATATTTAAGAATACCACTTTCCTTTACGGCCGCGGTGTTCACTCAGTACAAAAGCTAACGTGTTTAAAACATAAAAGAAAAGGATTTTTGACGCCACATAAAAATAAACGACGTCACGCAACAACGATTTTTTCCGACAAACAGGTATGAACGCATAAGGAGTTGTTTTTAGAAAACAACTGATACATTTTAGTTATACCTCACAAATACATTTAAATAACTAAAATTAATGTACAATATTCAAGTTTAATATAATCTTATAAAGAGTTGGTAAATATAATTTTCCTCCTTTATTATTTGCATATACAAGTTGCTAAATAAAATAATATGTCATTTACATATTGCAGAGTTAATTTTATACAAGTAACTGTACTCAGAGGTATAGACGAAGTTATTCGTATTTTTATCCTAACCAGCAATACGCAAACAAACCAAAAGCAAGACACGTGTATATTATCGGCATAGCATGTAAAATAAAACGCACGTAATTCATTATTTTAATATTCCGACTATTCACTAATATTTATTACCGCTTATAACTGCTGAACGATAGCCGCTATTGACCTGTCAGTCTATTGTATTATATTTATTTATAGCGACTAGAGAGAATTTGCATAAGAAATTCTAGATAACTGATAATGTTGGGTACTTTAGATACTGCCAAATATTGAGTATTAACTAGTGGGCGTGAGTAGTCGCCGCGCCGTCTGTACGTTAACACCTACTTCGGAAACACAATGCAATCAACACTACCTTTTGCAACTTAAGGACATTTGTCAATTCGTATTGTTAACCTAACGTCAACATACAACTTACAAACATAATAGGATATCTAACTGCATTTCTATATTGTTATTAAATTGGACAGCTGTCAATTAACCAACACCACACCCTGTCCTTACTTGGATATTGAGCTCATCTTGTAGACATCTCTCGCGTTCATTATTGCCTTTATGTGTGTTCCAATATCTTTTTTCACTTTCATATAGCTTTGTACTGTTTTCTTTTAATTTCACCGATGCATTCCCCAGTTTCCACTTCCGGTAACATTTGCAATGAATCAAAGTCTAGCTTATCTATCACCAGTTACACGTTGCATGTATCAAGAGCAAAGAACCATGTCAGCCAAAACATAATGTTTATAACTGTTAGCTTTATCCTCATTCTACGTGAATTATACAAATATTCGCAAGCGTTTTAAAAACGAGGCCGGTGAAACTACCTGAGGTTGATAACACTTGTATATCCTTAAAAATGTAGACATATTAACATTGTTGTTAATATCGCAAGAGGGCAAACACGTCACGGCGTCAGGGATACATTTTTATAGAACGTAAATCTCAGCTTGTTAAACGTATTTATAAATAAATGCATGTCATCAAGTGGATTAACAAGCTCCAAAGCGTGTGATAGTGGCAGACACATGTCAAGCGTTCACCCTTCTGATGTGGGACCGGCTGATGACGACTCACGTCCAAATACTTTCTTTCATAATCACTCTCGACTATTTAATTGAATGACCGTCATTGCGGTTAAAATAAACTATAATAATTGGAGTAGTTATTAAGTTTTCAAGCATTAATAGAGGGTAATAATGTCCTGGTGTCTTGCTAATTTTTATAATTACGACCACAGAAAATATTCGCCGAGTTGAATCATAAGGGAATGTAATGAATGTAATGGCAAAATTATAATCAGCTACCTGACGACATTCCACGAGTCTCGCTTACTCGCAGACAGGTAAAGTCGCGGTGTCGCATACGGCGCGGCATGGCCACTACACAGACATAACCGAGCATAGACGAACAAACACTTGAATAAACACTAATACAACCGTCAGCGATACCGCCTAAACACTCATTTAAGCATTAAGATTAATATTAACAAAGTGAACGATCTACCTTGAAACTTAAATATTTTCAAACTACATTCGTTATTCATCGAACTAAATTCAATCGATATGCTCGTTTCCTTATACGGAGGTTGGAGGTGTCATCTCGTTGACCGCGTTCTCGAAGCACATACCACGTGAATACACCGCAAAGCCGTAAAGAGGAGCCTATTATTATGGTAATGGTTAACGTAAAGGAGTTAAATAGAGTGTAAAGCAGCTCTATCTGCCATCTATCTTTATTAAGATCAACAACATTTATAAGCTCAACGTGACCGGTGAGTTAGCTATTCAACGCGGATTACCAGGATCTACATATTGTATAATGCATATCGAGTACGGACAGAAAAACCCGCTTAATAATAATGAGATTTCTAAGTACTACAATAAAACTTCGCTCACGACTACTTCTACATAATACTAATTAGCCTCAAAACATCCGGCGTCATTTACGAATGATGTAGCAAATGTTTATATGTAAATATCAGATACATATGGTACAAGTATAAATTTATTGTTTAGCATTTAAACACGAAATGTGATATGGATTACAACTGATTCCAAAAAAACGTATCTATTATAATGGATATCAATTTAAAAATGTATTCAACTGCAACTAAAAACAACAACCAAACAAATTTAAGCAAACCTATACATAATCTCGGGTGGTCCTACGTTTTCATTGTGATGCTTACAACAAATCAGAGTACGTATTACGGGGCTACAGAATAAAAAAATTAATAGGACATCCTCCTACCCTACGTTTTAATTTAACAACGGAAGCAGCATGACTCGCCAAGAATGGAATCAGATTAATTTCTAGCGTTGTCCCGAGCGGGACGCGTTCAATCTGTAGAATAAATTGTTTCAAAACAACGGAACGACTCTGACGCGTAGACAAAAAGGAACAGACAACAACGTTACACATTACAACGAAAGTATAGAGAGCCTAGAAATAAACGTGATCTCACCAGGAAGTTCGTACATACAATAGGATGAAAGGGCCAATGACTTTGTAAAAATAAAGACTGTCAGAAACTATTTATAAAGAGCATTTTCAGAAAACTTTAATTAATTAATAATTTTATATAAATGTAGCATTTAATAAGGAATAATTTTACCAGGAAAATAAACGGTCGTATTAGAACGATAAAGAAATTCCAAGATTGCTTGTGACGTTCATTAAGTTTCGTTATGATATATGTGTTCCAATGAAAGGGCTGAGCACCTGGAAGCGTGAGCTATAGCCGCTTTGGCTCGCTTCCAGTTCCACTGAACTTTGACGAGCCGGGGCAGTAAATTACTGTAACACTTCTCTATCTTATACTTGGGTGGCGTAATCTTATATGCATGCGGTCCGCCAGCCACATGCCGTCATGGGAATTATATTCTAGAAAAACAAAAACAAATGCGACAGCTCTGATGAAAAGACAAGTCTTTCCCACATACGTGATATGAGTCGAAATATCCATCGTACTTCTGCATACCCGAGTCACAAGTTTCGAGTACTGCGAGGTCGACGCACTTCGAATACGCGCATTCCTTCTCTCATTCTGAATTTTCGATTGCCACCAGGTATGTATCAGGAACAGTAACTTAATGTAGTTGCACCAATTCTCTTTATGAACACGACGGTAATGTTCAAAGACCTCGTTAAGAAACGCTTACTTAAGAAGGATATTGGTATGTTTTTTTTAAATATGCGGGTTGCCCTTTTATGTAGTTTCATTAAGAAAATTACTGTATCGACGTTCATTCATTATGATTATTTAGTTGTCATTGATCACGTCCGTCTCGGAAACCTCTGCACCAATCCAGACGACCACTATGTGAAAAAGTTTCAACATCTGATCATACGTCAACACTTAACGGTGGTACACAGATCACACAGCTCGAACCGTGACAAATCGTAACGATTGCCGAAACGACCAGAGTACGTGCCCGTTGGTATCCGACAACTTGAAACCGCAAGAATAAAATTATTAATCGAATTCCGTATCGATTAATTTGCTCAATCGATTACGCTGCTTTCGCGATGCAGCACGTGTCAAACCGGCTGCATCAAATTAGAATGTGTAGATATATTCATGAAGAACCGTATAACTTGTTAATAACAATTTAAAATTCCATATCAATCGTAGTAGTTCTAAGTAATGTACATTTATTCGAATGGAACGGAGTCAGCCCTACCTCACGTCACATTTCAAAAAGATACAATCGCAGAGACTGACGTTGTAATAGCAAGACGAAGCAAGATTACGTAAGCACATGGAGCAGACAGAGGGCTGATGAAAGGTTGACCTCAACGGTGTGTGGGCGTTGCTAGACAATGACAACCCGACAGAGGTCCACAAACTATGCCGGAATGCAAATATATCGTTACATGTAAACAGGACGAGACGACACACCTGTCGCCGATCTCGATACGATATAAACGCGACACGGCACATCTTCAGACAACTAGTAATATCATGCGAGGGACAACTTCGACACGTCAAACCATATACAATTAATTACCTTTTTATACATCAAAGGACTGCTCTTTCTGTGTTAATTTATATTCAAGATATAATTAAAACGCTTGTACATTAATTGCTTATAAGCTGCGGTCCATCATTTAAACAACATTAAAAATTCGTACCAACAATGATGCTTACGTTTGCAGGGCACGTTCTCTGATATAGATTAGGCAAACTATACTCTTTAGTAAAATAGATTAACGTTACTCAGAGTGCAGGGAATAGGTTTTAAATAATACATCATTTTATTAGTTTTAATGAAAAAAAGTAATACAAAAGTTATTCTGCCTGTGTACTTACATAAACTATTACTTAGCCGCAGGCAACCGTTTCGTAATTACCACAGCACATTCAAGAGATGTTATATTGTTCTGTGGTAATTACTAATGAACGATAAACAGTAATTGAAAGGAGTACTAAGTCTTTTGAGAAAATGTAAATTGACGTAGTTAATTGATTTCACACAAACGTTCTTAAATAAGCTTTCCACAGGGAGTTCTACCTTCAGTTTATAATGAACCGCGACACCGATATCATTGACTCTGGTGCAGACAATACAAGCATCCATTGGACATATTAGATAATGTTATATAAATCAAAGGAATATTTAATAGATAACTTCGAAGTGTATATTGAAGTAAATTTCTCACTACATATTATAAAACAAAGACCTCTGCCACGTCTGTCTGTTTGTTTATTCGAGATAAACTCAAAAACTACTGGACGAATTTTCATGCGGTTTTCACCAGTACATAAAGTGATTCATGAGGAAGTATTAGATATATAATTTGTCAAGGTTTTTTGTTAATAGGTCTTTACCTATGAAATTGCCGTTCTGCAGTACTGGCCATTTCAAATCAAAATAATTTTTGTTTGGCTAAGAATTCTAATTTCAAATTAATTTTATTTTAAAAACATGGAATTATTTTTCCAAAAGTAGTCATTTGTTTATTGATTAGTGTTACATTTTCATCGCATTTCAATCTTTTTTGTCATCATGGATACGTTAAAAATTCGAGTAATTATGGAATATGAGTACCGTCGTGGCAGCAACGCGGCACAAGCGGCACGCAACATCAACGACGTTTACGGAGCTAACACTACAAACCAACGCACCACCTGTTATTGGTTTGCTCGCTTCCGTTCCGGGAATTTCGACCTGAAAAATGAACCTCGCGGTCGTCCGAAGACTTTGGTCGACAATGACGAATTAAAGGCGATTGTGGAAGCTGATGATACACAATCTACGTCAAAACAGTCTAGTTAGCGTCAAAACAATATTGGTCTATTTGCGTCAAATTGGCAAAGTAAAAAAGCTTGACAAATGGGTGCCCCACGAACTCAATGATCGCCATCGCGAAGTACGCGTCGAGACGTGCCTTGCACTGCTCAACAGACACACAAATGAAGGAATTTTGAACCGCATTGTTACCTGCGATGAAAAATGGATTCTGTTTGATAACCGCAAGCGCTCAGCAAGTTGGTTGGATCCTGGTTCAGCACCTAAACAATGCCCTAAACGAAAACTTACCCCTAGAAAGTGATGGTCACTGTTTGGTGGTCTAGCGCCGGTGTGATTCATCACAGCTTCTTACCAAACGGGGTGAGCATTACTGCAGATGTGTACTGTGAAGAACTGAACACAATGATGGAGAAGCTGGCACATCTCCAACCAGCATTGGTCAATCGCTCATCTCCGCTGCTCCTGCACGACAACGCGCGACCACATACTGCACAGCAGACGGTCTCCAAGTTGCAAGAACTGGGGTTGGAAGTTCTCCGTCATCCGCCCTACTCACCAGACCTTGCGCCTACGGACTACTACTTTTTCCAGAATTTGGATAACTCTTTGGCGGGAAAAAAATTCAATACCCGAGAAGCAGTACAAAATGCCTTTGAAGAATTTGATGCCTCCCGTCCAGCTGATTTCTTTACGAAGGACATCAATAAACTGCCACTGCGTTGGCAAAGATGCATTGATTGCATGGGTGATTACTTCGATTAATACAAATAAAAAATACATGAAAAAAATTCGTTTAAATTTTTTCATACAAAACGGAAATTTCATAGGTAAAGACCTAATATTATCAGGGCGGGACATCGTCCGCCGGACATGCTCGTGTTATATTATAACTAGCTGAATCCGCAGCTCCGCCCGCGTTTTTTTTTTTAAATCGTATTAAGTAATTATAAAATTGTGAGAATATGTACAATTATAGAAATGCTCTTTAAAAGCAATTGTAAGTACGATATGGACGCCACTTACAGTAACATGTAACGTGTACATTAGATATAGAAATACTAACAGCGTGCCAAATGAGGTCTGTCACCTGCATCATATTTGGAACTTTAACCCACAATATAACTACCTCAGTGCTCACTTACACTGTATAAGGAACTAATGAAATAATAACTTAAAATATTATTATAAAGATTTACATTTACATTACATTTAATATACATCGCCATTATAATTAAGATTTTGTGACTATACAAAAAGTAAACGCTTGTCTGTTCCGCAAGAAATTGAATTATGGAACTTTTTACGTAATACGTTTATAATCTAAGATCCTATTAGGAAGACCTCTATATCATTAAAGTTATTAATAACTAGCTGACCCGTGCAACTTCGTCTGCACCAAATCGGTTATTACCGGTTTCAATTGTATTTTTAATCGCAAATAATCTTAAAAAACCTAAAACCCTATTGCAGCGTTATCCAGCACTTCCAATCGTGAATCCAAACTATCCAGGGACTCATTCAAACATATACCCAGTTGGTATGTGAGAAATCTTTTAAAATAAGCCTAGAATCTGTTCGCAGCATTACCTAAAGTAGTGTCATCAAAGTGAAGATCAAAACTAACCTACATATATTGCCGATAAATGTCTTCCCAGTACCCCTTGTAACTTCATCACGTAACATACTGTAAAAGTTGAACTTTATCTACATTAAATTTCCATTTTGTTTTAGTTGTTTGTTTTATAAGAATTTGTAAAGTATACGTGAAATCTGCATTCAATTTTAATTTGGTCACATTTATTTTACTTTTGACATACAAACCACCTTTTTTACTGAGATACTGAACTTGGGATAATATACCTTTCTAACAGTGAAAGAATTTTTGAAATCGGACCAGTAGTAGGTACCAATCATTCCTCGAAAACAAAACTTTACCACTCATTATAATATTAGTATAAATACAACATAGTAACTGCAAACAGTAGTCCGGTGAAGCTGTTAAGACCTTGCTAGGTCAATAGCGTGGTCAGTTCGAGAAAAAAAAATAACTGCATACACCTCAACTGATTTATTTTAATCTTAGATTCACAAACCTGAACCCAACTACTTCAAGACTCAACAACATTTAGAAAACTAATTTTATCAAATATCGAAACAACACACGTACTGATAGAACTCTAGTTGAGATTCATCATCTACAATGCAATGTAACTATTATCTAGGTTTATGTTTTAGGAAAAATCTTGTCACCTTTGTTTAGCAAACATTTTTTATACAATAAAATAAATGTAACAACATATAAGTGACAGTTTCGTTTACACATACTTTTTCATATGAGGTTAATAATTACGCACAGAAATGTCATATAGCCGTAGCGCAGTCATAACGTACTGGACATTATATGGTCCGCCGGAGCCGACGGTTCGAATCCCGGCGATCCTTTTTTTTGGTATTTTTTTTAAAGTAGCTTAGGGAAATATAGCTTCTTTTTAGCTAATCTGTCTGCTATATATAGCACAATGAAAATTTACCAAAATCCGTCAAAAATTTCATTAACTACAAATTTTTGACTTTCGTCCGTTATCCTGGAGAATCCCTTGCGTTTTATGAGATAAAAAGTATCCTAGATGTAATCTCGTAATATTAGTTATCACTGTGCCAAGTTTCGTCAAAATCGGTTCAGTACTTTCAGAGTGATGCGTGTTCACAGGGACAGAAAGACAGACAGACAGACAGACAGACAGACAAAAATTGTAAAAAGATTATTTTTGGCTTCTATTTCGATAACAAAGTCTACCCCGATAAAAATTTTCAAAAAATATTTAATGTACAGATTTGACCTTGCTACAGTTTTATTATAGTATAGATTATAATGTCGAATTGTAAACAATAAGCTGATAATTATTTATCTTATTAAAAATAAAGAATGACTTGAAATCTTACTAAATTTATGCAGACAAAGTTGCGGATAACAGCTAGTCTAAAATAGAATAACCTCAATTACTTTTTATAAGGCTCGCTATCTACCAGTGAAAGTCTCGTGAAAATAGGTCTAACCGTTTTGTTGATAGCACAGCGGGCGAAGCCACGGTTAACAGCTAAAATAAAATTGCCTAAATTACTTTTTGTAAAGTCAGCTATCTGCCAGTGAAAGTCTCGTGAAAACCGGTCTAACCGTTTTGGAGATAGCACTGCAGGCAAAGCCACGATTAACAGCTAGTATAAACTAAAATTGCTTGAATTACTTTTTATAAGGTCAGCTATCTGCCAGTGAAAGTTTCGTAAAGATCGGTCGAACCGTTTTCGAGATAGCACTGCGGGCGAAGCCACGGTTAACAGCTAGTATAAACTAAAATTGCTTGAATTTCTTTTTATAAGGTCAGATATCTGTCAATGAAAGTGTCGTGAAGATCAGTCTAACCGTTTTGATTTTAATTAACAGCTAGTCTAAATTAAAATAAACTAAATTTATTTTTATAAGGTCAGCTATCTGCCGGTGAAAGTCCCGTGAAAATCGGTCCAACCGTTTTGGAGATAACATTGCAGACAAAGCCGCGGTTAATAGCTAGTCTAATTTAGAGTCTAGAGCCTAAGTAACCCGCTGTAATTTCAGCTATCTGTGAGTGGAATTCCTGTCAAAATCGGTCCAGCCGTTCCGGAGATTAGCCGGAACAAACAGGCAGACAGACCGACAAAAATTTTAAAAATTGCATTTTTTTATCAGTAGCGCGTATACTTTCGTACCCTATCAGTAAAAAAAATATTTTGATATTACATACAGACACTTCATTTTTATTATATGTACAGAAGATAGATGATCTATAAAAAGTCAATAACACTGAACAATAACAAAGATACAGTATATATTGTTGAATAATCTATTTGTATTAGAATTTTGAGTACCGAGAACTAGATACTTATAATACTACATACTTATACTTACTACATACTTATCAAAGGCCGATGTCAATACAATAATTAATAATTTAATAAGTGATTCCCATTAATTTAATTTAATATAGTCAATTCTTTAAATTACTGCGAAATTTGAGTTCGTTTACAGACTAAAAAAGAAAACATAATTAATAGTTGCAGTCTACGCTTTTTTTACAATCATATTAACTATAGCATAAACACTCCATATACGAAAATTATGTTGTACTTTTTAATTCTGGTTTCATTTTGTTTTTTTAACTATTATTTATTTCTTCCAAACAGGGCCATGTTAAGTGCGGTAGTGACGGCGCTAGCGTGCCTGTGTTTGGCGCGCACCTCGCCTGCCGAGCCATACAATCTAAGAGTCTATGCTCAGAGTTTACACAACCCAAAGGTAAATATAGCTTTAGCATAAATACATTTATGTTTTATACGAGCACAACTAAATATATGTTAGTAATTATAAAAGATATGTTAGTTATAGAAATGGGTATAAGTTATTGATTTTCAGCGTCGCCGTTTTATTTCCATTTTACATACCTTCTTATAAAAATAAAATAATAGAGACTTGTCGTTGTGCACGTATCACGCAATAACTACTGTATGGATTTTAATTGATTTTTTTTCTTTCACTTCTCACGTATGTAGTCCTTACCTAAAGAAATATCATTTCTTCTTTTATTAAAGTTTTAACAAAGTAAGATCTTTATAAGCATTACGCGTTCTGCGATGTGTGTTTTCTTTCAGCAGAGAAGTAGAGTAAGCGGTAATGTGCGCATGCGCAAGAGTGTGGAACAGAAAATAATGCTTAGAAATAAATGTTGTAAGGAAAGCTTATTTCTACTTTGTTTTTTTTTAGTTTTTCCATTTATACCTATAATATATTGTTACGATAATAAACAACGCCAGCAAAGGCGCGGGTAAAAGCTAGTAGTGTTCAATAATTATTGAATTTCCCATAAGCTGTACTTTTATTAAGGTGCTGCTTTACAATTCAGACAAAAATTTACTTTCCTTCCACACCTATATGCGCTATCGTTTGGGCGTGAAGTTATTTTTAAATCAAATTATATTAGTTAGATTCTTTTGCTGAAGTAGTTGTTCAACTGATAACAGACAATGAAACTTCGCAGGACATAAACAACATCTTAGCGAACATCGAAGAAAGACTGCGCGTACTAGACTCCATTAGTAGTGCACAAGCGAAACAAGCTCGAAACCTCGAGATGATTCAGGACAAACTAGGTAACTTTAAACTTAGAATAATACCACATAACCAAAAGCTAATTTATTTAAAAACAAAATAATAATAATAACGAACGGCATAGTTTAACTAAAGAATAACCCATGTGTACTTTATATATGTATAAGCATTGTTTCTACTTTTATAGAACTGTTTAATTTTCAAAGGTAAATAATTACAACCTACTTACTTTGAAAAAAAAAAAAAACAACTTTTTCAACGTATACAAACAATAGTTTTCAGTCAAATAAAAAATCAGTGTCTTAAAGTAATTTTGTAATTGGAAAAAAAAAGATTGCTACAGATATAAGTGATTGACAGCTCACACTATTTTCATTCACGGGTGTTTGTTTTACCTAGATTCATCATATCGGTAAACTGAAATAGTAATTTAACATTCTGTAAAACGTTTGTTCATTCATTTATTGTGTCATTTCCTATTTTACAATGAAAGCGTCAGGTCGCCTTTCGCAATACAGCAACCCGATGAATTAGTAAAGGGCTCCGCATACACTGTACCGTTAGTAACCAAACTGAATTTATATGCAGTTCAGAGGGCAATAAACTGTGACAAGTATAGAGGAACCTCTAATTGCTTTCAGATCGTGTAGAGACTACATTGACTTTAAAGTTGGAAAGAGCGCAGTTGGCGGCGGAAAGACTGGAACATCGACTACATATGCTACAAATAAATATACAAGTGATTATAAATTTTATTCAAATAGAGTAAACTCTACCGGTGTTATTACAAAAAAGTTAAATACGTATTGAATACTTGCTTTAAAAAGGTTTCGAATTAAATGCACCGCGGTCGCTGAATGTTCACTATCTTGCTTTTTTGTCTCGCTTTGGTTACGTTAGGTTAGACTTGCGAAAAAGGATAACGCAAACTTGCCTCGGGCGAGCGCGGTGCATTTAATTCAAAATATTTTTAAAGCAAGTATTCAATACGTATTTAACTTTTTTGTTATAACACTGTACATGTTTTTGGAAATCTTTCCGGAACAGGCTACCTTTTGACAATCTAAGATGGAAACATCAAGCCTCCAATTTCCTCTTTACCAACAACATCGTTTAGTTGCATTTTTTAATACATTATAGGGTTTGGCGGTTGAGCATAATGTGTTCTGATGTTAAATGACGATGCGCTCTAAAATGGTAAACACATCAAACCTAGAGGGAGACTGGGATTCAAATACATCTGTCGGAACACAGCACAGCAAAACATTATCAACTTGAGAGTGGTAGTTAGATACGCAAGGTTAAACTAAGCCCTAACACCATGACTATGGATTCATCACGAGGTTTTTTTTTTTTTTTTTTATTTACGTGGGGAAATCCTTTATGGATACGCCACCCTCTCGGGGGAGAGAGTGGGTTATGTCCGACTCGCACGGACTAAAACCCCACGGTGTACCGTCCGCCGTATGGTAGGGGCGGCCAGGGATCGAACCTGCTGTCTTCCTGAGAAACCGCCCCTGCGGCAGCCTGGCGAGTGAACGCCAGGCTTCGTCCTACTATAGAGAGACTACTGGGTACACGACCAGTCGTCTCGCCTCGTCAGCCTCACCTGTGCAGTGAGGAGATGGGTCCCCCGACCCATCTCCTCAGGCTCGGCTCGGATTACGAGGTTTACCTTCACCGGATTCGATCCTATGTCGAATTAACGCGATGTCGAAACACGCTAACCGCTGAGACATTTACCACTACATTTATTTTTCTTATCCCCTTCTGACTATCCTATATTGGGTATGGCACTTACTACTGTCTACAAACAGTACGGGCTATAATGCACAACATTAAAAGTATAATTTATGTAGGTACACGATTTAGTATAATCGTGCGTGCGGGAGATTGATTTTACCATCTTAGAATGCTCCAGTTAAACCATTAACATTTATTATGTTGGTCATAAACCACAAAAACAGTCAAACAGAGACTGACAAATCGAAGGAGTCGTTAAAGCATCGAGAGTAAAGTCACTTTTGGGAAAGATGCTCAACAAATAACATTGTGCTGTGGCATTCATCCTAAGTGATATTCTTTAAAAAAAACAGTCACTTTTTTTCTCGAACTGACTACGCTATTGACCTAGCAAGGTCTTAACAGCTTCACCGGACTACGAAACAATCACTGTTAACGAGACAAGTAAGCAAGAGTAAAGTCACTTTTGGGAAAGATGCTCAACAAATAACATTGTGCTGTGGCATTCATCCTAAGTGATATTCTTTAAAAAAAACAGTCACTTTTTTTCTCGAACTGACTACGCTATTGACCTAGCAAGGTCTTAACAGCTTCACCGGACTACGAAACAATCACTGTTAACGAGACAAGTAAGCAATAATAAATCAGCAGCAGTACAGTTACAAACTGCTACAATATACGTAAGTTCAAATCCTGCAATATCTAGGAATTCTAGATGAAAAGATAACGCCTGTGAGATTGTGAATAAAGTGTATATATTGTATAGCCCACCATAGAAAAATACAATAATCTATCTATAATATATTCATAACAAGCTACAATCCTGCTTGAAGCAAAACAGTCCCATCTACCTAGCATTCAGTTTTACAATACAACCACAAGAATAGCAACTTACAGCCAACTAATCTTGCTTATCTCTCTTTTTTTCAGGCTACTATCAAAGAAAATAGTGAGAAGTTAGAACGAAGCGAAGAAAAAATAGTTAAACTTACTCAAAATTTAACTAATCATATTGATACACACAGACGTTTACTAGAAAAGGTAATAAAGATTTTTTATAATGGTTGACTAATTCATTGATAAATAATAATATTATAAACGAGTCAGTTTGTGAGGCCATTTGGTGAGATCTTATAAATGTTTGTCACTCTTTCACACAAAAATGACCGCTCGGATCTTGATGAAAATTTATTAATAAACCGTATTCATCACAATAAGGCAACGCATCACGATAATTAATTAAGGTACTTTCTAAATTGACCAAAATATAGCAATAACTGCCAAGTTAGAAAAAAAAATTAGCATTTGATAATTAACTTGGTGTGCGCTACCTAAACAATTACATGAAGATAATGTATGTTGTCATCGTTTATGAAGATACAAATTTATACGAAGTTGCGGGTGCCCGCTCGTACACAATATCAGTGCAAAGAGAGACGTTAACAAAACGTTTTAAAAACTGACGGAATGTTTAATAACGCAAAAAAAAAGTATATAAAATAAGAGCATGAACGTAGATTTTGACCGATAAAATACGACGATTAATCATACTTATCTTTGCAAAAGCATATGTTGACATAATATCAAGCAATTCCGCCAGAAAAGGAATATAAACAAAACACTGGATTACAGGTCAATGGTGCTTATGCAGATACGTGGCACAGAGGACTAGTACTCGAATCACTTATGAGAGACGGCCTCTCCTTAGTTAATGTAACAAGGAGGGAACTCGCAGACGGTCTACGAGCATTAGCGAGACGACAAAGGGATACCCGGCTTACATCGGCTGATTTAGAAGCAAATTTCGCAAAGTGGTTTAACGAAAATACTTATAAAATCGACACTAAGGTATAGCAAATTTTGTTATTCATCGATTACATAAATGAAAAAATAAAATCTCCTCGTCAATCTTTTTAACCGCTCTGAATATAGCATTGTCTGGGCTTAAACATAACACAGTCAAGAATTTAATACAAAAGAAAATGAAAATATTATTATAGGAATCTAAAGTTGAAAGTTACTTCTTAAGTTGTCTCGTAAGTTGTATACATGTGAAATAATACCTATTTATAACTGAATTTGTGTTCAGCGCATCTATAATCAAAGCGATTAAAAAGATTGGCGAGAATTGTGTATATAATTTCAGTCCTTAATTTTAGATGCAAGAGGTCCTAGACGTTCAGAAACGTTTTATAGACTCCTGTCAACGAATACAACACGATGATCCGAATTACATTGCTGACGTTCTGGATAAACTAATTGATTCGTTAATTAACAAGTGAGTAAATTAATATCAACATTTTTAATTAGTCCTTTAAATTCAAACTATGCAATACTCTTCATTAAGGCCGATAGTTAAACATCTAGATCAAGGAACAGTTTATTTTATGTATAGCTAATATTTAACATAGAGAAAGTGTTTACTTGAAAATTTACCTAAAAACATACAAGCGTCTTTCGTATTTACACCTAGTTTTTCTTCCCACTTCGGTAACAAATACTCATTACTGAGGATTGTTAACGAGTGGGTATTTATCATATTCTATATAGCCTTGTTTTGTGACAATTCAATATTTAAAAAAAAATGGCTTCTTATACAACTGTCCTGATCCTGTTCATGTCTTTGTGACGAGGCAGAACTCATCTCCCATACTATAATTTCTCATACACTCCACTTGGATACAATAGCAAAGCTAATTACGCAATATAAAATTAGATACTGCAAGTTTATAAAAAAAAATGCCACTACATGACAAAGTGCCGTCTAAAACTATTCCCATTTAAAAGATACTAGATACTTAAAAAAACAATGCATAATGAAGTTGATATGTGCCCTATTTTATTTCTAGCAATTAATTATGTTTACAGGACTGCCGCTACGTTCCACGAACTACAAAGCATTCAAGTCACCATGCGAAATCATGACAACAGAGTTATGAAGTTTCTAAGCACGATACGACCTCAACCGCAAGTAACTATTAATCTTAAGAATTTTAACTCCAACCCCAAACTACTTGCTTATACAATTTACCTTTGGACGAGGCAGAGTCAATATGCAAATGATACATGCTCAAGTACCGATCGACACAGAACCAAAATGCGGCAATAAGGCCAAACTTTCAGTGAAGGAAAATACCGTGCTGATACCATAATGCAGTGATAGCGTTTATTGCAAGGTCCATATAACTAGTTACCACACTCAAGTTGACAATTTGTCGCTGAACACCCATTATAAGGTACGTTTCAGTAGTTGCACTTCATAGTTAGTCCCCCTCTTATTTTAGCATGTTACATCATTATTTGTTATTAGCTGTGCCCGCGACTCCGTCCGCGTGGAACCTAATGTAAACAAACAGTGACTAATAAAATCATCTGAATGTATTAAGTCCATTTACTTATCTACTTTTCTCTCGTAGGTACTTAATTCGAGTCGTCATTAAAATTATAGTTACTTTTGATAGAATGAACCGATCGTAATGAAACAAATACTAAGTTATTCTCGAGAATATACTTTATGATTTTCTTGGTATGGTTTTATTGTGAACGCAGTACTTTACCAGTGATGCGTGTTTATAGAGATAGACACACAGATATTTCAAAAAATGATTGAAATGTACTTTATTACTTATTCCAAGACACCTGCAACGTTTTTTAAAGAAATCTAAAAAGTACATAGACGTTAGATTTACATTCTTGTAATATATTATAGAACAGGTGAGATAGTGGTCAAACGCTTAAAAATTTAATTTCAATAATTCTTAGCATTGCTGTTTATAACAGACAAGCATCGTTTATAATATTAGGTGTCTATTGAAACCAGAATTAGAGTTCACTTTTAATTAATTATATTTAAAACAATTTGTTTTAATTTTCCCTAGATCGATTCAACATGTCGTCGACTAGAATCGGCAATTCGCAACTCATCTAACACGGTATTAAGAGAAAACGAATTGAGACAATTAACAGAAAAATTCGTAGCGTTGACCGACCGAGCAGACGCAGCACTGCAACGATTAGAAGCACAGCTTGCTGATGATCCTGAAGAAGCTATACCTCCATCAGAGGTCACTGCGGAAGCCGACAAACTATTACTTAGACTAAAAGAATTCAAGTTAGTAAAAGTGATTTTTTTTTTCGTTAAACAAATTTTAATCAAGAAATACAAGTAGAAATAAACTTTAAAAAACAAACTTTAAGTGTTAAATAAAAGTAGGCCAAAAAAATAATTTTATAACAAGCCCTGCCTTATGCTAGCATTTATCCGCAAGCTCTCGTACAGGCAGTTTACTTACCATAAAATAACCTATGGCCACTGATGGTAATATGCATGACGAATAGTTGAAATAAATGAATGATGAGGCTAATGTGAACCTTAATTTCATTTAGTAATATCATTAGTATGTAGAATTGTATAAATTTTACACATATACTGCACGGAACATTTTGTAGATTTTTTTTGCATATATTATTATTTCAAACTGTTTGATCAGAGTACGTCAATAAGGTAGCTAAACGGCATTAACTTTGCCTCGGTAATTAACAATAGAACAGCCTATAACCATCACACAGAATGTAGTTTTCTATCACTAAACATTTTTTTTTAAAGGAACGATAGTTAAAAACATGTCTTATTATAAATATAGACAAAGATTATAAGCAACACTGTAGAAAAAAAATAGTATGACCATCATTTTTTGTTGTTTACAGAAACGAGCAAGAATCTAATGAAAGATTCAACTGGGAAGACGAAGGCTATTACGAAGACGGCGGCGGAGGTGACATTATGGGCGAGGACAAAAATATCTTGAACCAGGTTTATAAAAAAAACGCAGTGACGATACGCACAGACAGTGCAACCTCTCGGCCGCCACACCGAAGACATCTTCACAAGCATCCCTATGACCGCGGTCCGAATTCTAGATCGCCTTCAACATCTTAAATTTAAGCTTGTATTAAGTATATTCTGAAATGCCAGTCATTGTTGTTTTATTGGAGAATCTCTTAAAGTGATTCCCCTTTCATCTGGTTTGCGAAATTCATCTTTTTTCAAATTTCAACCTTCCTATATAATCCATATAATAGCAAATAATATACATTGTACAAATTTATTATACATACATTCTGCTACATATAATATGTTTCAATTTTACATGAAATGATAAAAATTAGGCAACATTTAAGTACAAATCAGGTGAAAGTGATAACCTTACACCCTAAAATATAAGTTTTAAATACTATATTAATTCACACACATAGTTTTTTTAAAACTGCCTTTTAAACCAAGGTCTCTTTTCTCACTATTATTTTAATAAATAGTTTTTTATTATAAAATATGTTGGTTTGATTAACACTAATTGTAAGCTAATACTCTCTAACTCAGTGATCTAAATAAATATATCTATACTAATATTATAAAGCTGAAGAGTTTGTCTGTTTGAACATGCTAATCTCAGGAACTACAGATCCGATTAGAAAAATTATTTCAGTGTTAGATAGCTCATTTATCGAGGAAGGCTATTGTAGGCTATATATCATCACACTAAGATAAATGAGCGGAGCACCAATGAAGAATGTTTCTAAATCGTTTTTTTTTCCTTTTTAGAGCTTCCGCTGTATTGTAGCATTAGCCTAAAGTAACTATTCCACGTGGACGAAGTCGATGGTAGAAACATGTCTAATTATATTCAGAAAGTACTAAGTGCCTATAAGGCTCTTATTCGTGTAAAAATGTAATCTCTTAACACCAGTTGAAATTGTGGTCAAATCCTAACCTGTAAACAACAAAAACTAATTTCCTTTTCAGAAATTAATAACATAAATAAATAAAAATAACAAGTCCATAGTGTTTCTTGCCGGCTTTTCATGATAAGAGAGATGTTTTTAAATTATCACAAGTGCCTTCTTAAGGCCTTATTGAATAGAGCATTTATGATTCCACATTATAAAACCTAAAACAATTCTTATTATGTTACAAAATACATTTGTAATTTCTCAGGAGATCTAGGAATATCCCTTTGACATATCTTTAAACACAAATGTTTTTTGTGTAGAAGTAATATTTATTTATCGATTGTTGAAGCATTCAAATGTATCTGTATTTTGTTGAAAATACTTAATTCGAATAACATCACTTCAAACTTAGTGTCAGGACAAATAATAAATATATTTTATAAAGTGTTATATTTGATGGAAATTATTAATTAAAATTTTCTAATGTATGAAAATTTTCACAACAGTTCATTATGTGCAATGATACTTGGTACTTTTTGCACTGCCAAGCTGTTTCGCTTGCTTCTTATATTTCGTTTTATGCAAACAATGCACCTTTTTGCAAGGTGTATTTTACCATTTGTCTGGCCACATAAATTTTGAACTGTGAACAATATCCAGATTTCGATTCAGAAAGTTTATAAAATTTTATACCAAATCGGGCTCTTTTTGAAGCAATAAACTGTACATAGCCTAGCCTTCCTGGAGATTTTATCAGTGATTCATCAATTGCAACAGGTTCATATGGGTGTGTAACTGATGAAATTTTTCATTCAGGTAATCAACCACATTGCAAACTTTTTTTAGCTTATATTCTTCATCCAGCATTTCATTGCCCGTAAAATGTAGAAAGTGAGATATAGCTCAAAACCGTTTTTGGGGCATTGTTTTTGAGAATATTGGTGTATCTACAATTGGTTGGTTTGGCCAATACTTATCTATAGAAGACTTTTTTATTTACAACATTATAATACATAGTGCAAAACTCACTTCTAATCCTTGCAAACCCAAATCGTTGATACCAGGTTGTTCAGTGAATGGTATTATGTTTCGAATATTGTCTTTATCTTTCCATTTGCATTTTTCTATACTTGCACTGTAAACAACAACTTACAAGGAAATGTTGAGGACTCTGAGACACGTCAATTATGGTTTTGACACAGGAAACAAGACTTCTTCCTATGTCAAGGGGTTAATAATTTGAAATACAATCAAACATTTCATGCCAACAGTGATACTAACTGGTGATTCTAGTTTATTTTCGTTTCCACTTGATGTCGCACTACTAGAAAAACATATGTGAAAAAGGGTATATGTTGCTTCGATTTTAATTAGCTTACCTATGCTCTTTGCAAAAAGCAAATCTTATAACAGTATGTGATCTGTCGATATTATATATAATCCCTATAGCTTTCATTAGGAGGAAATTTCACAATCTCCATGGATATGAAAGCCGAGAACAAGGCATAATATAAAAATATGCTTACATTCTATATCACTATATGCTAAAAGCCATACCTCTAACTTGGCACTGTTTTGAAATATTGTGAGTGCCTTGTGAGTGAGCTGTGCGAAACATGAGCTTAATGTGGCAATCTTCTGACGAGCAGTAAATACTGCTTCTGGTTCCTCTGGCTCCAGATCCACTGAAAAATATTACAGAATAAATGTGGTGATATTCCTCAAACTTCTAGTTAATCCGATTTCTTTAGATAAACATACTTTCAGTAATAAAAATTGCAATCTCAATTACAATACAAATAAAAAGTCTAGTAATTAGGTACACATTAGGACATACATCTATACTAATATTATAAAGAGGTAAAGTTTGTGACGTTGTGGGTTTGTGAGTTTGTGACGTTGTGGCGTTGTAAGGGGTAATCTCAGGAACTACTGGTCCGATTTGAATAATTCTTTCAGTGTTATATAGCTCATTCATCGAGAATGGTTATAGGCTATATATCATCACGCTAAGGCCAATAGGAGCGGGGTATTTTTCCTTTTGAGAGCTTCCGCTGCGTCTTGCGCAAAATAACTATTCCACGCGTGCGAAGTCGCGGGCAGAAGCTATTAACTAATTATATTCTAATTATATTATCTATAATCTATACTAATATTATAAAGAGGTAAAGTTTGTGAGGTTGTAGGGGGTAATATCTGGGGAGTCGGAGAAAAATGGTCGAACGAAAATGTTTCTTACGAACGCTGCCTTAATTATGAGATATATATGATTGAGTTCTAGAGAAAAGTTGTAGCTTGATAATGCCTATTACCGCCCAACGAAGTGGGCACGGGTTGGCTAGTATAAGAATAATTAGGAAAAGTGCTGTTAGAAATTCTTTTAATTGAAATAAAATGTAGGACCCCTTAAGATTCATTATAAAAAGTTTACACTGTGTTTTATTTTGGATTTCAAACCATAGTTTTTTCAAACTATACTACATACAGGTAATGTAGTTTTCCATGGCTACTTTATAAATAAAATTAAAACTATTTAGAGAGACCAAAGTCATTGATCATTCAAGAAAATCTTAATTTTTATTAATACTAAAAAAAATGCTGTTAGTTATTACAAATAAACTCATTTGAAAAGACTAAACTGTTTAAAAATAAAGACATCTATTATCACATACTTCTTTATTGTTCTTTAATTAAAATTGTTTTTTTTTCTTAGCAGTTATTATACAGCTAATAAACTAATGATATAGAACAGTAACTCTCAACCCACGCTAATATACTTTATGAAGATTATATTTTTAATTTGACAAAAGCAAAAAGCTTTCATAGTCATTCACATAAAACAAATTAGTGATAAAAAAAATTGTGGTGCTTAGCAAGACATTACTATTATATAGTAAGTAACCTTAGCATTATTAGTATTAAAATAACTGCTATTTCATAGGAAACTACAAACTTAATATTCGTTATTAAAAATATTGTTTCAATCAACAATAAATAACGAAATAACATATTTATAGCTGAAGATATGAGAAAAACTAACTGGTTCTGATACTGAGTTCTTATCTCGTTACCATCTTAATAGCACCTTGTTTAAGCCCAGAGTTTCCTATAAGTAGTAGCACGCAGTTACTGATGAGTATTCATAATTCTTCCAGGATGTATGAAGTAGTCTATGATTTAGTTTTACAGCAGAAAATCACTGACGGGAAGATACTAACATTCATAACTATCTATTTATATATGTACCGAATGTGTAATTACTAAATATAAAAGTTATTCACAAAGAACATAAAGAGAACAAAATATAATTTGTATTTTTAAAACCTAGTCAAAACAGCAGATCATGTCTACAATGTCCAACAAATATAGCATGGATTCATACGTTAATACTCACTTATTGATGTATCCAATTCGACACATGCTTTATCGAATTCCTTTTCTAATATATCCAACCACCGAAAACCAACTCCGGTAGTCGCCATTTTCACAATATAATTGTTGACAATTATCTGTCAAACACAAGTAGTAATAGTATTCGTCCAATAGGACAGGCGAAGGAATTAATCCATACTGCCAATTCTGAAGTTATCAAAATAGGTATTTCTTATATATCCTTTAACCAATTTTCTTCCGTGTCCAAGTTAATATAAAGGCATAAGTGCCAAATCTTCTATATAATATTTCGTACATATTCTTTTATCCATGTTTTTATCTTAATCTCCTTGTTAATAGTAGCGTACCAATTTCCTTTTGTCTGAATTATTTCGTTTTGCCAATTCTGCATTTTTCAATATAGGTAGTTCTTATGTATCCTTTATCCATTTTTTTCCGTGTCCAAGTTAATATAAAGGCATGAGTGCCAAATCTTCTATATAATATTTCGTACATATTCTTTTATCCATATTTTTTAACTTAATCTCCTTGTTAATAGTAGCGTACCATCTTCTTTATCTGAATTATTTCGTTTCTCTCACCCAGAGTGTTTGTTAATTTTCGGAGTGTTTGTTAATATCCATTGTCAAGTAGTTAATTCAAAGTTCTAACAAGTTGGTGGCTCTCTTGTTAGAACTTTCCATGGAGTTTTTATGGCTTCTCAGAATTCATGGTCCGTGGTATTATTTTCCATTCACTTCACTTATGCACAATAAACAAACCATATCACATAAAACACCACCAATTTTACACAATATAGAGTCAAGTAACACAAGATTATGAATAAAATATAAAATCCACTATATGACAGACCAAAATCCCGCCAAACACTCTGTCAAACACAAATTGCTTTGACGTGTAGATTTTAATGTCAATATATAAGTTTCGTTTTGAAATCAGAGTAGTATGATTTTGACCTATTTAATACTACCGTAAATAAAGCGATAACGTTTTTAACAAGGACGTTCTTTAATGATGGCGATTGCAAATAGTAATAGACTGTGAATATTCTTGAATATCTTCTTTTATTATAATGTATACCTAATACCATATAATGCAAGTGATTGTATTCTGTTTTATATCGGCGAAGACTTATAAATGGCTTGATGTTTTCTATTCTAATAACTATGTATTGTATATTATAGCTGTTAGTTTTCCTAATAAATAAATAAATAAATAAATAAAAAATAAATTATCGATATTAATTATATACTATAGGTAATTTGGGTAATCATTTAAAAGTATTGATTATTATCATTCCTAACTATCTTTACTAATAATATAAATGCGAAAATGGGTTTGTTTGTTATGCTTACACGTCTTAACTACTCAACTGATTTTTGTGAAATTTTATATTCTCAGGGTTACAGAAAAGGACATAGGATACCTTTCACACAGAAAAAGTGTATTATTTCCGAGGGATAGATAAAATCTACAATGACGCGAACAATGTCACGGGGCAGAGCTAGTATTTTACCTATAATTGGCAATCAGCAGTATATATACCAAAGCCTAGATGAAAAATTTTGAAGAAAAGATCTAGAGAACTTCTTATAGTAAGAAATACCATTAAAGCGTACAGTCCTCCTTAAGTTTAAGTGATCGCAGCAACCTAAAGCTATTATTTTTAACCAAGTTTAAAGAGGATTAGTCTCAAATAAAACTACTCATGTTGCTACGTCAGCTTGGAATAAAAATATATAATTATACCGACAGTACCTGAAAATGGAAACTTTGAAGTACGAGATTCATGTGCTACATTTTTATTTCAACATTTATATTATTATATTCATAGCGACCGTGTATACAGGTTCGGCCGCTCTTTTTTTAATTACTTTTATTGAAAGTCCCTACTAAAAACCGAGTAGAACATTAATTAGAGATCATCTACTAACTAAGTACATATCGCGATGATGGATTTCGTTACATGTAGATACCAAGCATTATATTCATCAGAAAGTGATTGAAATAATGTAGTACACAATTTTTATTTACCATGGTAGATTATAAATATTTTCACAGACTTACAGAGACAATGAAATTTTGGATTGCATTACAGGATATTTACATGGATACAATGTTTACGTCAGGATATATTTGCTAAAAAAAGACCGAAGATGACAGTTGATTACAAAAGTCGCCCTCTTATAACAACAAAAATATCTTCCAACATAGATATTGCTTAATACTCTGGACTTGTCTAACAAATGGTAAAATCGTGAATGCTAGAGAGCTAGAGCTTATTTTCAGACCATTTTTATGTGCTTCGTTTGTGTTGAAACGATAGTCGGCTAATTAGAAAATCTTTATTACTCACTATACTGTATTGTAACTTACCAAAACAGAATTATAATTGTAGATATACAAAAGAAATGACATATAATATGAAATACAAATTAAACAACGTCGCTAAACTAAGCTCGGTTAATGATATAAAGAACAAAGAAAAGAACACACATCGATCTCTCTAATACGTTCTTTGCGTTAAACCTCATTGACGGAAAGCAAGTATCAGTGTTTGTGTTCAAACTCTTTGCTTCATACCTCCATCGCTTATTCGCACAAAATACGAAGCCTCTTAAGTAGCCTGTGCGCACAATCGACATTTTTTGGACCCATAGGCGCAGCCAGGATTACTTTCAAAGAAGTGCATCAGGGCTGTAGCTAGAGTCGAATTTGAGGTAGGGCAGCATTGGTACAGGTAGGACGCAAGTAAAAAAAATATCACAATTGATCTGCCCTCAATTGTCACAAACTATGGTATGTTCGGAAAAGTTTAGATACTTATCGCCACAATTTTTTTTGTCTCAAAGTATGAACAATTTAATTATAATAATTTATTTTAGATTTTGATATTTTTAAGATAGGGCAATGTGATTTCAAGGTAGTTCATTGCCCCCACAATGCCCCCCCACCCTTAGCTACGGCCGTGATCTGCATCTTCACATACTACTATAAACTACTAAAAAAAGAGATTGGAATAATAATAACCAATATGTATATTTGTACCTAGAGAAGCCCGCGACTTCGGGTGATTTAGTCACTTTGGGCTAACACTAACAAGCAGCGGAAGCTCTCAAAAGGAAAAAAATACCCGATTTTGAAACATTCTACATTGGTGCTCCGCTCTTATTGGTCTTAGCGTGATGATATATAGCCTATAGCCTTCCTTGATAAATGAGATACTAACACTGAAAGATTTTTTTTAATCAGACCACTAGTTCTAGATATTACCCCCTACAATCTCACAAACTTTACCTCTTTATAATATTAGTATAATAAGACCGTAAAAGTTTGAGAACAGGCTGAACAGAGGTAGTAGTCGATACGGCATTTTGAAAAGGAAGACGCCAAGACCCTGGCACCCGCACCCGCCTGTCTACTGTAAAACCCGGCTATGCTTTCACGCACAACTTGTATATGCTTGGGGTAAACAATAAGGACTCCACATTAGGATCCCACCCACCTAGGGCTGTTACTCTGAATTTGTACAGTTATTAAATAAATAAGACATTCTATACTACGTTAACTTTTTGCTTTACGGGTTTTTGTTGCGCTAGAGATTAGTTTAAAGAGCCGTCCAATTAATATTAGTAGAAAGCCAATTTCCCTGCATAGCTTAACTGAGCTATGCAACTAAACTCGGTGCATTCGCAAGCCAAAGAATACCCCCCCCCCCCACACTCGAAAGGTACTGAGAAGAATAAACAAACGATCTAATACCGGGACATAAATTCGATCATTTGTTTTATTATTTTTGCCAGTAGATAATAATTTGATCACAACTTTTTGTTTTCAGTAAGGCTTTAGTTTGATTTTGTACAACATATAACTAATATTTGTATTGTACTTGTAATTATTTGTTCCTTATAAATTCAAATTAAACAAATTTAAAGCGTAGTTGTAATCTTATAAATAAATACGTTTTAAAAGGAAACCAGTAATATTTAGATGATTATAATAATATTCCATTATTACATGAACGAAGCGATATATAACTCATAATAGTATCGTTCGTATACAGTGTTGAAAAACGACGTAAGTTTATATCGTACAGGGAGTTCAAGAACTGAACAAGAACAGAAAAAAATATCGTGATCAAACAATAGCATTATCATAAAACAGTGTTTTCAACCTTTTTCAGGACACGACCCTCTTTGTATTTAAAATTATTTGGCAACCCCTATTCTTCGCTGTTTCTAACCTGTATTTTTTTATGTTATAAGCATCGAATCCTTACATTTTTATCTATTTTCATGGATAGGTATCGGTTAATGACTGGTCGGTACCTGATGGAAAGTACAGTACAGTCCATAAATAACGGCGACTCTCGGCGTTAGATAACAACGGCAGTCGTCGCTATCATACCGACCTGCACATCTGCCTCTTCACGCCTCGCTTGATGAAACACATGTCATGAGAGGAAGGGAACACACTGGCTGGGAGGCAATTCCAAATCTTCACAGTACGACAAAGATAAGAATTTTCGAACTTCTTCGATACAGACGATAAAAAACGCTCAGTGAGGCAATGTCTCTTCGCAATTGAAGCGGTATATATAATATACATATACGAAACACAACATTCAATCAGTGAAATATGATTTATAAGTATCCTTCTTATATTTATTGATTTTTAGCAATGTATAAATATCCTTCGATTAATTATCTATACTAATATTATAAAGAGGTAAAGTTTGTGAGTTTGTGACGTTGTGGCGTTGTAGAGGGTAATCTCAGGAACTACTTGTCCGATTTGAATAATTCTTTCAGTGTTATATAGCTCATTCATAGAGAATGGTTATAGGCTATATATCATTACGCTACGGCCAATAGGAGCGGAGCACAGATAAAAATGTTTCAAAATCGAGATGTTTTTTTCTTTTTGAGAGATTCTGCTGCGTGTCAGCGTTAGCCCAGAGTAGTAACTATTACTACGCGGACGAAGTCGCGGGCAGGGGCTAGTTTTTAATAAACATGTCTTTGTAACTTTTTTGTTTTTCTTTTCCTTTATTACTAGGGCTTCGTGACGTTTCAGGAGACAACTGCTCACACTGAGATAGAACATTTTTTTAATGTCGCCGGATAAGTTGCTTGTGTACCGTTTTCAAGTTGAAAATCTATTGTTAAATTCCTTGCTAACCATTCATTTTAGGTTTCACGTTTTACTATCTTGAGCAATGTCGTTACTTACCATCAAATGAGATCTGTGATGATACGCTACATAAAATGTACAAAATAAAATGCTTCGTAATCATTTCATTAATATTCGTTCGTTAAAAAGGTCACTGATTTTGCAGTTTAAATATGTTGGATAATTAAAACACAATTAGAGGTATTCAATTATATCGGCAGTAGTATATTTTAACTTCTTACAAGTTATGTACAAATAAAGTTTTACCTAAAGCTAAATCATAATTTTCGCTGTACTTAACAACTTTGCACACAATTCAAAATTACAAAACCTGTGTATATATTTCTATGACTTTTTTCGTGATGGTTTTCCTTACACTACATGTTCAAAGTTAACAGAGAGATTACTTAGATATAGATAACTTCTTATAAATATCAAAACGATACTTGGTACACATATAATTTTCAATAACTCATATAAGTATGAATATGTAGCTTAGCTTAGGCTAGCTCAGTTAGGTCGCGAATTGCACAAACTAAAAATTACATACACAAATAAAAACTTGTTAAAATAAAATCAGCAGAGTGCCTAAGCGCTCGCCTTAGTAGTCCGGTGAAGCTGCTATGGCCTTATTAGGCTAATAGCGTAGTCAGTTCGAGAAAAAAAAATATCAAAACGTGATACATATCAACATGTGACCATGTTTTTTCTCTGTTTGTAAATTTGTAACTTTATTGCGTGTATTTCGAATGAAATGCAACACAGATCAGGTGGCAAACCACTTATACTACGCATGAATTTATATTTGTCTCTGTTACACACTTCAGGACATCGACGTTCCGTTTTACACGCGAATTATAATTTTTATTAATTTAAATTATTAACTTATTACTTTACCGAGCGCAGCGATATGGTATAATTTTTTATAGCACACTAATAGAATTGAACGTTTAACAAAACCAAGGCAATTTTATACTTGTTAGAGATAACAAGTATTATTTATACGTAACGTAATAAATGTTTGCAACGAAATTGATTTAGTTAATTGCCCAATAAAATAAAAATTATTTTATTACAATCAGGAACATACTAAACGAAACTGTGTAAACTGTGTAAAAAAAAAATGAGCGTCAATAAATGGATATAGATTTCAGAAACATAGACAATAGAGTTTTCATATAAATGTACAAAACAAAACGAGGAGAAGATTGGGGAGATAGGGGAAAAGCAGCCCTAGTAGGTTTTTATCAGATTTAGCAAGACAGTGAGAGCAGTGCGGGCAGCGACGGTGAGCGTTCGCATAGTTAGAAGCCCCTGAAACATACACTTAGATAGTAAGTGCACAGGTACCTGCACGAAAAATCCAAGGAACATTAAGTACTTCAAATCTCTCTCTCTCTCTCTCTCTTATATACGAAACATAATCCACAGTTATTTATGCATTATTTTTAGAACATTTATTCTGCTAAAATAATGTTGCTAATAGATTTCGCATATGTTCACGAAACAAATAGTAACGGAAAACACAAAATTAAAGGTGATCCACGCCTATCTCTCTGTTATCTTTAAAAGAATATACTTATTCTACTACAACAAACTTTTTTACGCGACCTTAACGACTACATATATATTTTACAATAACCTATAGCGTAGAATTAAGCTAAAGTACGTTATAAAGAAAGTGTAACGATAGGAAATGCTGATAGAAGCAAATTTGCAAATAGGAAAACAACCTGAGACAATTAAGATAGGGCAGAATTAGAATGTACATGAAAATCACACGATAAAAATGTAATACATATATGAATCTAGTCCACGTTAATTTCAAGTAAAATAATTTCTTTACAAGATATAAAGCCTTAAAATAGCAATTATTATTTTTTAAACATGTTCGATTTAATTTAAAAATATATTATCCTGATTTTTAAGAGAAGATATTTTAGTTATAAAAATATATTTATTCATGGTGATATAGTATTAAAATTACACAATCAACTATATGGAATTTGAATTAAAGTAATTGCATTGAATACCTAATGGTACAAAAACAATAACAAATACAGTCCGCGAGGCGTAAGCTGAACTTTACATTTTTGTAAGTGATTACCAAAAGTATAGTCAGACAAAAAAGTTTAAAAATAAATGTTATTATGTTTTAGGTAGGCACATAAGGTATTCTAGTTCAGAAATAAAATAAAACTAAATAAGCATAAATTGTTAAAATAAAGGCCAGCTATGGATATGTATGACTGTGTACATATGTAAGTATGACTCAGAAGTCAGAGATCAATAAATAAAATGTAATAATGTAGTTACACTTGTTGTCTTTATCGATCATGTCTTTAAAATACCTATTTAAATTACAGAACGTTTCTTTTACTATTGAAATGTTTTCGTATTCTTCGTTTATTTGTATTGGCAGCCATTTCACGAATAAATCGAACATAAAAACAAAATATTAAGAATTAAACACTTCACGCTGCTACCAGTACAAGAGGTGAAATGTGGAAGGTGCGCGGTTTTTTTTTTTTTTTTTTTTTCGAACTGACTATGCTATTGACCTGGCAAGGTCTTCACAGCTTCGACGGACTACTAAGGCGAGCTCTTAAGGCACTCAGCCGAAGGTGCGCGGTGGAGTTGTGTCGTGTATCTATATGCACTCACACAAATGCAAAGGTCAGCTTACGCTTCGCGAACTCGTAACAGATTAAAGAGATCGATTTGAAGAAGCGATTGAAATTTAGTACGTATCATTTGGTATAGCATGATAGGCAGAAACAAACGTGTAGTGTACATTATTGGACAAGCAAGTATGAATCACATACCAAAGAAGTACAGTAATGGCTGAAGAAGTATGTTTATATAAAAAAATGTTACCTGGCAATGCCTCGAAATTAGCATAGCTTAACAGTGTTTAATGTAAATACACAATATAATTTCTATAATTATCCAATCAATTCACCAATTTATACCATACCATAATTAAAGAATTGTTACAATAGGCAGGCTATGAAATTTAAATAACGTGGTTACCCTATCCATACTACATCGGTAATTTACTTTCAGCAAGCTATACTTTTCCGTATGGTGCCAGCAGAGATAGTCAAACTATTAACATACTAATAACTCTTATATATATTTTTCATAGCTAAGTTCAGTGATCAAAAGAAGTTACAGCGAAAATTTCTCTAACAGAGCCTGTTAAGTTAAGTGCTACTTGCATCTTCTAAACACAAATATTTGCTAGGAGTGCGTCGTGATATTTCATAGAGGGGACACAAGCAAGCAGCCATTAACTAGCTTAGACTATGTAAGATTTTAAAGAAATGTAAAATTAACAATAACACAATTTATCATATAACAATTAAAATATTGAGTACCGGCTTTACATAAAAACGAAAAACATATACACGATATTGTGTTAAATATTAACATCTACATAAGGTTCAACCGTTTGGTTCAACAAATATTTTCTCATCACCTTTATTCATAGTGTCTCATATTTATAAATCAAATATTAAGGTATACATTGAATAAATAGATTGATAGTTCTAAATGCATATTCAACCTAAATAATTACAAAACACTTATTGTAATAATAATAATGTACAAATAATACATCGCTATACAAATATTAAAAAAAAGTGATTGTAAGACATAAAATATTGCTCTAGAGCCAGGATAGATAAACTTTTCTTCACAATACTATTATCATAATTATGTATATCGACAGTGGACGAATAAAAATGTACTAAACATGTAAACAATAAAAGCATGTATTATTCATCATAAAATTTATAAAGGTGTCAATGTTTTATAATTCCCTCTAAAGTAAAATATACAACAGCAAGTCAATAAGTCCATAACATAGTTGTATGTTATTACTTCTTATCACTCAACATATATATTAACTTTTTTTTATTAAAAAGCATTTAGGAGCAACATTTTGTCAATGGCTACAAGCATAATTGTAGAAAAAGTATTTGGAAGCTTTGCAAAGCAACGTTTTTTATATACCAACGAATACTAGAATGATTTTTGGTGACTTGGGTAGAAACATCATCAACATCAATGTATTGTATTTGAGGTGATTCCTCTCATCCGGCCATGAGAAAGTAAAAGTAGGTTTTTTAAAATGAATTCATTTAACAAAAAATAATAGAAATTGAATTTTGGGAACCACGCGAGAGAAATCATAGGCCCGGACATAATAAACTATTAGCAGTGGCGAAAAAGGGACAACCGCAAGAAACTGATTGAAATACTTTAAGCAAATTCACATAACGTACATTCTAATATCATTGACTTACCCCTTTTACACCGCGAACATTTTTTGAAATATTGTATCATAATGTAACAAGTAATGAAATACAATCAAACACGCTGTTATATAGAGCTAACGAGAGAATTATATATTCTATAACACGAAAATTAATTCGGGAGTTTTCCAGTTCACAAATATCCATTTCTCGCCACTAAGTATATATCTGATAATCAAATTTGAGCTATTTTCTGATAACACTTTAGGATTATTTACGATTCCCTGAACACTTTAGGAAACATCTTTGTCCATCATTTACTTTTTACACCCACAACATTCTGATGAACATATTCACATATTCATTTCCGTTTATTTTAGATTACATAATGAGGTAATATAATTTGTATTGATAACCGGGAGTGCATACATTTATAGAACAATATACATAGACCTGTAGCCAAACTAGTTTCTCACTAACCTTATTTGACATAATAAATATATATGTATGAATAGGTACTATATATTTTATATTTAAAAATAACATACATTCAAATTGCAGTTACTATTCATTATATTATCACATAAGTTTACTTATTCAAAGTGATGCTATAGTAGTAAAAAAAAATAGAAGTGAACAAAGAATATTGCAGACATATTTTGTCGATTTTGAGGATCCCGCACGTATTTTAAAGTAGTTGTGCTTGCATCAATATTTTCCTGTGCAGAGTTATATTAGCAAAATGCACAGGCACAAAAGGCATTCTAGTCCTTAGAAGTAACCACCTAGCTAAACTAACCACAGACTAAACCTAGTTGTTTGAAGTTCTATATAAATATATATGACCTTAATCTACAGCAACCATTCGATCCATTCAATTAGGTAAACTAGTAATTAACCAAAACTATCATATAAATAATGATTTTGAATTGACTCCTTGAAGGTGTTCTGTATTTTCAGCAAGATATTAATGAAATTATATTATATACGATCACAAGATAAATTGTTCATGTAATATAAAGCATTTAAAAACTTAAATACTTATCTATTAAGATGTTAAATGAGTTGCCTTATCTTATAGCCTAGAAGAAAATAATCCTGCGGTAAGAAATGTAGTTTCACTCAGATATGATGCAATAAATGGAAATACAACTACTGTCTATTATAGAAAGAATTTGACTATGATTAATATGTAATTAATCCCACATAATAATATCTTTAATGTAACAATTCCTATAAAATTATATAAGGTTAGTGAATAACTACATAATTTAAAAAAATCGCTATACATTAGCCGTGCACACACAGTTACTAGATCTAAATCACTTTAGCTTAAGCACTTTGTTTATTACATAAACAAACAGTTTCATTAAGATACAACACATCCATTCTTGTCTGGTATATGTCCATCTGACCTTTCAATCTCTGACAGTATAGCATGAAACATATCAGTTACAGACTAAAACAAAAGAAATAATAGTTACTCATTGACATATTACACTTAAAAGATCAGCAGATACCGAAATAATTAAATCATTGTTAAAAAATGTAATGAAAATGGTTAAATTTAACAAAGGGCATTAATAGGACCATAAAACGCTTTATTATGTGTAAAACATGATTACTTCTCACAATAATACAGCACATGCATCCTGATTCGACCTAAGTACATATTTACTTTTCTGAATAATTTTTCCCACTCTATTAAATGTTTGCAATGTTTCAGATAAGTTTTGATTTTGAATAAAACTAATTCATATTTACCTCATTTCTCTTAGCACTAGTTTCCACAAAAGCAGCTTTCCATTTCTCAGCTAGCCTTTTACCTTCTTCTGTACTAATTTTCCTTTCTAAGTGGAGATCTGTTTTGTTGCCAACTAGCACTATTGGTACACTGAAAAGAAATGTTAAGATTTATACCTTAATAAGGTTCATTGGGAACAAATTTGGACTTTGCAATGGGCAAAAACCTTCAATGAAGGATAACATCATGATGAAACCATAATATGATGGGTTTGTCTAACACCCAGTTAGCTGTAAACTACCCTCAAGTCGAAAATTTATGGCCAGGCATATATAGGCGTGTTCTGGTAGCTGCACTTGAGAGACACTGCCCCTCCCGCCTTAATATCAAATGAGAATGTAGTCAAAACTAAAATATATAAACTGTAAAACATAGAATAAAGGTAGTCCAGGCCACATGACCACATTAATGGCCTTCAGGAACGTTCACATTATTGTGACACATGTAGCTAAAATATTTCTCATTTAGACCAAGTTTATATCAGATTTCTAGGAACACAAAATCCAATAATCTTTATGTCCTCCATGAAGTGGCATACATCAAAGAAAATTATCGAGAAAAATATCATTTCCCTGGTTATGGTTAATCTAACTCAATCCGCAGCAAGACATTCAAAGCTTCACATGGGTATTATGAGGAGGGTAGGGGGGGGGGAGGGGCTGAAGTATTAGGTAAAGAAATTTAAAAAAAATAAAATTGTATTAATTATTGTAAATATTGTTTTATTACGGCTAATTTTGCTCCACACACTAGAAACTTTTTTCTTTAAATAATAATAGGTCTTTACCTATGAAATTGCCGTTCTGCAGTACTGGCCATTTCAAAATAATTTTTGTTTGGCTAAGAATTCTAATTTCAAATTAATTTTATTTTAAAAACATGGAATTCTTTTTCCAAAAGTAGTCATTTGTTTATTGATTAGTGTTATATTTTCATCGCATTTCAATCTTTTTTGTCATCATGGATACGTTAAAAATTCGAGTAATTATGGAATATGAGTACCGTCGTGGCAGCAACGCGGCACAAGCGGCACGCAACATCAACGACGTTTACGGAGCTAACACTACAAACCAACGCACCACCTGTTATTGGTTTGCTGGCTTCCATTCTGGGAATTTCGACCTGAAAAATAAACCTCGCGGTTGTCCGAAGACTTTGATCGACAATGACGAATTAAAGGCGATTGTGGAAGCTGATGATACATAATCTACGGCTGAATTAGCAGCAGCTTTCGACGTTAGCGTCAAAACAATATTGGTCCATTTGCGTCAAATTGGCAAGATAAAAAAGTTTGACAAATGTGTGCCCCACGAACTCAATGATCGCCAGCGCGAAGTACGCGTCGAGACGTGCCTTGCACTGCTCAACAGTCACACAAATGAAGGAATTTTGAAACGCATTGTTACCTGCGATGGAAAATGGATTCTGTTTGATAACCGCAAGCGCTCAGCATGTTGGTTGGATCCTGGTTCAGCACCTAAACAATGCCCTAAACGAAAACTTACCCCTAGAAAAGTGATGGTCACTGTTTGGTGGTTTAGCGCCGGTGTGATTCATCACAGCTTCTTACCAAACGGGGTGAGGATTACTGCAGATGTGTACAGTGAAGAACTGAACACAATGATGGAGAAGTTGGCACATCTCCAACCAGCATTGGTCAATCGCTCGTCTCCGCTGCTCCTGCACGACAACGCGCGACCTCATACTGCACAGCAGACGGTCTCCAAGTTGCAAGAACTGGGGTTCGAAGTTCTCCGTCATCCGCTCTACTCACCAGACCTTGCGCCTACAGACTACTACTTTTTCCAGAATTTGGATGACTCCTTGGCGAATAAAAAATTCAATAGCCGAGAGGCAGTACAAAATGCCTTTGAAGAATTTGTTGCCTCCCGTCCACCTGATTTATTTAAGAAGGGCATCAATAATCTGCCACTGCGTTGGCAAAGATGCATTGATTGCATGGGTGATTACTTCGATTAATACAAATAAAAAATACATGAAAAAAATTCGTTTAAATTTTTTCATACAAAACGGCAATTTCATAGGTAAAGACCTAATATATGTATTAAGGTACATTTAAACTATAATCAACTCTTAAAAACGATTCTTTAATCAAAACTAGGAAAAGACTATATTCAATTGTTTAATTTGTGTTTTTTTGTTTTTGATATTAATTTAGAGCTTAGATATTATTGAATACTATCTCCTGTTACATGTATGCATATTCAGCTCTAGAAAAATTCAGATATAAGGAAACAAATCTTACATGATGAATTTAATTTTGTGAATTTTAAATAATTATATAATTTTTTAAGTGGAATCAGTTTTATAAAATCTGTGTTTGTTGTCTGTGGTTGTATAAAAACGCTTTTGTATTTTACTTTTTATACAAATAGTAAAGATGCATTAAGTAATGATTTGATCCCATATAAAATAATGTGACTTCAACCATTACTTTCCTGCTTTTCATGAACTCCCCATGATTTGTCATGAGAATGAAAACACTGAAGTCTGTATAATTATGTGACCAATGCATTAAGTACAAAATTCACCAAAGCCAATAATTAACTTTTATCATAAGAACTGACTGTTCTCAAGAAATGTTCGCTAATTACGCCATAGCTTTCAAATCCCTAATAGACACCATATAAAATGTAAAAGAATTGGTTGAACTAAAATGAAAAACAGAAGATACAACTTATGCTTACCAAAAAAATAAGAGACTTTGATATTTTGCAAGCTAAACTCGTAAAAACATGATGTCGACAAAGTCAAGATTTATTTTAATGTAGTAACAATTGGTATTCATGTTTTTACCATATTCTCTATACTAATACTATTTTTTTTTTCGAACTGACTACGCTATTGACCAAGCAAGGTCTTAACAGCTTCACCGGACTACTAACTACTAATACTATAAAGAGGTAAAGTTTGTGACGTTGTAGGGGGTAATCTCAGGAACTGCTAAACTGATTTTGAAAATTATTTTACCAATAGAAAGCGACGTTATTTGTGAGTGTCACAGGCTATATATCATCACGCTAAGACCAATAGGAGCGGAGCAACAATGAAGAATGTTTTAAAATCGGGGTATTTTTTTCCTTTTGAGAGCTTCCGCTGAATCTTAGCCCAAAATAACTATTCGACGCGTACGAAGTCGCGGGCAGAAGCTATTAACTAATTATATTATCTATACTAATATTATAAAGAGGTAAAGTTTCTGAGGTTGTAGGGGGTAATATCTGCGGAGTCAGAGAAAAAATGGTCGAATGAAAAGGATTCTTACGAACACTGCCTGATGAACGATGAGTGATATATGATTGACTTCTAGAGAAAAGTTGTAGCTTGATAATGCCTATTACCGCCTAACGAAGTGGGCACGGGTCAGCTAGTAATCTATAAAGAATATTGTTGGTATTGTTGAGATTTAAAGACATCCTTCAAATAATCACAATTAAAGTTGGCAGACAGAAAGTTGTCATTCTTCATATTTTATTGTAACTCATCACTAGGTGGCACTACAGATTTTGCAACATCTGTACTGTTCAATAAATCAATATGAAAATTGGTAATTTACTACAACCCAAGAATTTATTACAATAAATAATAATATCAAAGGTGAAGATAAGTTCAAATGTCTATGGTTACATTAACAATATGAGTGATTACATAGAAATGATTACATATACATATATCTAACTAGCAGGCCTGGCAGACGTTGTCCCGCCCTGACTATAAAAAAATCTTTGACAAATTATACACCAAAATCTTCCTCATGAATCACTTTATCCACTGGTGAAAACCACATGAAAATCTGTTCAGTAGTTTTTGAGTTTATCGCAAACAAAAAGATAGACAGACGCGGTAGAGGACTTTGTTTTATACTATATATCTAATAACTTAACTAATCATGGCATATGGCACATGGCATCTTAAAGCACAGCAGTTTTTGAATGTTCACAATATTGAAATACATCTGTAAGCTCTTTATAACGAAATTGAAGGGACCCTACATATTTCTTGATTATAAAACATCATCACATTTCTTTCCTCCCATTTTTATTGCATGTATCAAACAAACTTTTTTGGCAACACATAACACTTCTTCTATAGACCATATTAAAAGTTCATTTACAATTGATAATAGGTGCCCGGGGTGTACAGTAACTAAGAGCAACATTTCTTATATATACTACTAATTCCAAAACTAATAGCACAGGTGTTTGTGGTAATCAACAATAATAAAAGATCAGATGTCTTTCTTAGAAATTTCTACACTACATAGATTTCATAAACCAATTAAAATAAATAAAACGTCATACTGGGAATATATATTGAGTTCAAAATCATGCAGGTATTCCTTACTAATCGAGACTAGACATTAAGCTATAAAGAGTTTATCAATGTATAGTTTTAAGGTAAACAAACCAAATGTAAGGAATACTTATTTTATAAGGAGTTTTCCATTACAACAAACAATTTTATAAAGAGGTCACAATATAATCAAACACAACGTTTTTCTCATGATACTAATAAAACATTTGTGATATTTATTATGATTAAAGGTTAATTATTTTACTAATAATCACACAATACTTACTGAATTTTTCCGACCATATCCAAGAGCTTATCATATATGATCTGCACTATTTGAAAACTTTTGCTTGATGTGATTGAATACACAAGTACATAACCGTGGAAATCCATGCTGTACTGCAGAGGAAATATACTGTATTCATCCTGACCGGCGGTATCAACAAGTTTCACTTCATACTCAGTGGAATTCAGCCGAATGTACTTTGTAAAAGCTGGAAATAAATGATTTGAAATCTATTTTATTACATGACATATGGGTAAATTATGTTACTACAAAATTTTTAACTATAAAAAACCACAAAACCAATTTATTTTAATGGTAATAATTAAGTTCAAAGTACACAAGTATTTCCAATGTTGGTAAAAGAATTTGTTCACATGATAAAAGAACATAATAATTATACTCACTATTCTCAATTGTTGGATCGTAGGAATCAACAAATTGACCTTCAACAAACTGTATGATCAGGGAAGATTTACCTAAAACATTTTTTTTAATAGCATGTCATGAACAACCATTATTATTAAGACGCATAAGGAACGAAAACTTTAATCTTACCAACTGAACGATATCCCATCATTGCAATTTTTCGCTGCTTTGACGGCATCTTATAAATGGTGGATTAATTACAACAATTTATTTTTTAGATACGCACTTGAAACTTATTGCAAATTCGCAAATCTCATTTTTCTGCGAATTCGATCAAAGAATATTTTGTTTGTTTGACGTAACTGTCACATTTGGTTTTGACAAGCCAAGCTTACTTTTTTTAAAAAGCACCAACGACATCTGCGACACAGAAAAATAACACTCCTAACAATTACCAAGATTAGTGTATAGATATCCTCAGTTGATTTCAATTCCGTTGGTCTATCGAAGTGATTTAAGGACTCATTCTTATAAGAATATAATATACAATATCGGAAGAAAATAGAATACACTAGTTTATAGTAATTTGCTTTAAAGCTACTCGACGTTTTAATTTAACTTTTTTATAATTACAATAAAAATATACTTTACTTATACCTCGCTACGTCAAATATACTTGCACAAATATAGATAATAGGACGATAAGAAAATTATGTATTTAATGAAACCACATAAAAATATGTAACTATTATATTTTTTAATATTTCTACATACATGGGTACGTACCTATCTTACCTCTTTCTTCCGCCTACTTATTGTTTTACCTAAGCTATTAAGGATATTTTTATAGTGCACAGACTTTTATTTCTCTGCGAAGTACAGTATCCGTCCGTACATTACAATTACAAGTCGATTTTGCCTTGAGAGTCATTTGTAAATAAGTGAAGTAACTATGTATTTTTACCTACGTTTTAATTTAATTAGAATTACTATTCAATTTCCAATCTATTAAGGTTATACAATAAGCTTCTACAATGTGATATTACCTAGCCTGGACAATATATGTACCTGCACCATGGCGTGGTCTCTTGAGAATAATATTAAGTATAATGTAAGTGCCCGCGCGCACTAGTTGCGATGCGGACTAAATACCGCACCAAAAAAAAATCCGCAATAGGTGGTCGTGCACTGCGGTAGAATTTCCGGATAGTCTAAAGGCCAACACACCTCACACTGCTGGGGAACAGCGTGAGGGTTATGTCGGACTCCTACCGACTAAAAACCCCTCGGCTGCTTAGCGTGAATGTGAACCAGGGTGTGAGGTGACTATTAGCAAACTCCACTGCCCTGAATAAGCGCTTGGGTCCCCGTGGATGAAAAAATGGGGGACCCACCTCTCAGGGAGAATTATGGAGGCACTAGGAGAGAGACTCAGGCGGCTATACAAGGCTTGCCTGGAGTTGCGTCAGTTTCCTCCCCAGTGGAAGGTGGGCAACCTCGTCCTGTTGATAAAACGGGGTCGACCTGCAGACTCATTATCGGCGTACAGGCCAATAGTACTCCTGGACAAGGTGGGCAAACTGTTGCAACGTATCATCTCGCGTCGCTTGGTGAGGCACCTGTCCTGCACTGGTCCTGATCTGTCCCCGGTGCAGTTCGGCTTTTGAGAGAGCCTGTCGACATCTGACGCGAGCCTGCGCCTCAAGGCCCTCTCGGAGAAGGTGGTTTCCAAGGGTGGAGTGCTGTTGGCAGTGGCGGTAGATATTGCCAACGCGTTCAATAGTCTCTGCTATTTTTTTTTTGTTGCAGATAACACAAATGAATATGTTTACCATTATCAAAACTGAATTATATTTGTATTATAAACTGCACAAGCAATAAAGTTAAAAAGTGTACTCCCGATATAATATATTTACTGAGTAACCGACATCGCGACAGATACGCAATGAAGGGTTGCAAAAGACTTAATTCACTATCTCACTTCCATTTACTTGGATATATATTGCCTCACGCTCGGGCCTATAGCTACCCTATATGTTTTATTTATTTATTTAATCTATATAAATAATACACCATTATTCACAGGCACTATAAAATATTTCAAGTTATGTGATTATTACATTCTATTTTGTCTGATGAGGGGTTAGAACTGTCGAAACATAGTTGATATTTTATAGACCTTTGCTACCTTTGTTACCTGCCAAAGCCACGATGATCCAAATTTCATACTAGCTAATAGTTTCTACCTATATCTGAAGCATACGCTGAAAAACTTTCAGCTTTTAAAAAAAGCCTGGCGGAATTCACGGGCTCTTTATCTACAAGTTTTAGCCTTCGTATTTATTTGTAACATTAGGAACGCGCCGAGGTTTCGCAAATAAAAAAAAATACTAAGTGATTCTTAATAGAGAGATTATATTCTTTTTTTAAATGTATTCTTAAGATGTACAACACCGTAGTATATATAGTATATTATTTATATCTATTTATCTCATAAGGTTTAGCCATCGTTATTAATGAAAGCGCTCCAAGGCTCCTTACGACTTCATTAGAATACGTTGATTTTTCTCTAGTTCATTCATAAATATTCCATTGTTTTACTTAAAAAAATTCCGAACAAAATTGTGAAAATGGTTGTGAATACTGTCAAAATCTGTTACGAATTTTATAAAAACTAAAGAAAAACACAAACAGACAAGACACAACACCCTCGTTACCTAAAACACGTGGCGACGATATTCCTACACCGTAGTTCAAGCATTACTGCGATAATTTGCGGTTTCTTTCCACACTTACGGTATTTCAATTCGGTGCGGAATTTTACCCGCAGTGCTGGCGCTTCCATACAATTCCATTTGTTACAAATCTAAAGCCATCTTTTCGCTTGTGATAATATTATAGTGACCAGTGACCAATATCTTCTTAGTAGTCGGATAGCAAGTATAGCAACTAATATAATATCAATGACTTTTCATAATTATTGTAGTTCATACTTTTGGTTCTAATTGAATATATCAAAGATTTTTTTTTTTTTAGTTTAGTTATATCTAAGGAATATCTTTAGAGTCATAAAATTATGAAACCGCTTACCTACTCGCAGGTTCGTTACTCTATGTTTAGAGTACTCTCTTACTAGTCTGTATTTCCCGTAGACATGGGTAACTCAGTGAAAATCCTTTCGCTAACACAGTAACTCAGGCGCAGTTAACTGCGCCGGCTCATTGCGCTAACTGAAAATTGCGCCATGATGCAATAAAATGAAAACATGCCGAGTGAGCAACTAAATGCGTGCCATCTGCAGGCCGCGCTCACAGGTACTTAGCACAAACAGCGTTAAACTACGTTGGCTCATTGTTCACTTATCGAGTGAAAAAATGAATAATATCAGGCATGACTGTTGACTTGGGCACTTGACTATGTTCATTGAGGTATTGTGTGTGTTATGTATGTTTATGGGAAAATAGTATGTCCGAAAATGATATATTTCAGTGAATTTTTATCTTTATTACTTCACTGCACTTTAGAAAACATTTAAAACAAACTTAATAACAAATTAAAATAAATCAACCAATTTTTCTTTCTTGAACTGACTACGCTATTGACCTGGTAAGGTTATAAAAGCTTCACAGGACTCTCAAATATATATAGTCTCCACAGAATCGACTACAGTTCATTCGTATTGATTTTCGAACGTAAACGTATTCCGTCATTTGTTTTACACACAGCTGTCAACTCAGTCATTTGTCAAAATAAAACCTTATGTCCAGTAATTAAAGAGAAATCTAGAAAGTAAACATTATCTAGGTTTACATTTCACAGAGTTGCAGTTTATAAAAATGATATTCGAATTTCCCGGTCCTGCGTTGTGCGCCAACTCATTTTGAAGAAGTGAGTTAACACATGCAGCGCAGTGAACTGAGTTGGCGCAATTGTGCGGCGCAGCGCAGTGTTACACATCTCTAATTTCCCGTAATTACAAACTATAAAAGTAGTCTGTGAGTCTGTTTTTCTGTCTGTGGGTTCTATATAATTTAGTAAATTACTCACCAATCATCGGGAGTATTATTATTCTGTGCCTATCATGTACCTAACGACTGCTGTATAAATTTGATGCGCATTACTACATATATACAAGTGTAATATTATTATTTATTGATTAAAATGGCCAACATACCTGAGTGTCCACCAAGTCTGAAACCCATTCAGCACTACCTAAAGACTGCTGTAGAACACGAAACTAGAGATCCCGTCGTAGCGTACTGGTGTCGCCTTCACGCCTTGCAAATGGGCCTAAAGCTTACTACAAAGAAAACTCCAGAAGAAACTAAGCTTTTGATAGGTAAAATAAGTGATAATTACATACAGTTCTAATCATGCTACATTGTTGTATGTGTCATATACACTTCTTTAATGTATATATGAATTTAAATAACAGTATCAACTTTACTCATTTCTTGATATATTCTTGAAATTGATATATTTATTGGTATTACTATTGAAATAATTCAATTTCTCTCCATGGCACATACATCCCTTCAAGGAGTTAAATTGCAATGTCTAAATTAATATTTGGACCGTTTATTTTGAAAGTGGTGTAAGTCCATTTTCTTTTGTTTCGAGAAAATTAAAGGTTACTATATTTGTTGATTTAAAAATACAGGCAAATCATATGAGGTCTGGCATTGTTTCTATTGTTTTATCAACATTTAATTTGTTTATATAAATTTGTTTTTGGCTAATTAGACTACGATAACACATATTTATGTGCTGTAAATGGACTTACACCACTTTCAAAATTAGACAATTGTAAAAATCGTTTACATTCAATTTTGAAAAATCAAATATCGCTTAAAATATACTTCATTTTAATATAATTTTGTTTACAAAAACACATAAAATTTTATTTTAGACGGCAATTACATTGTCATTACAAGATACTGATTACAAGAATTTACTTATTCTCTGCATGTGGTAGTGTTTCAAAATATGCATGATGCACCGGAGGTATATAGGGTTGTAGCTGCTTCATGTCTTTATATTTTTCGTACGTAATAGGTCTGGCATTTTGGTACAAAGGCTCCAGGGCGGTTTTTTCAAATTTTAACGGTATTCCATGACGTAGAGGTAATAAATTGATAATTTTAAATTCTGCGTCCGTCATCATTGTTTTATAAAAACTGGTATATGGTGCAATTTTGAGGAACCTCAACCAACATATTTGCAACCAATTGACCTGTTCCCCATTAGTATTTTTTTTTTTTATTGCATTTTGGAGATTTTTTGTTGAAATGAAATTCTCCCGTTTCATTTCATATAAAATGAATTTATCCTGTTTTCTACATTACGCTATTACATTATAGTAATCTTGTGACGTGTACACAAAATTCATTTTTCTCAATGCCATTTCTATGATGCCAAAATCTGCATCGTTCGGAAGGTATGAATGCCCCGAGAGTAAAAATTTGTGGTCAATTATCTCAATGCTGTTTTCTGACTGGACAACCTTCAACCACATCAATGCCATTTGTAAATTTCGATTTTGCCCAGTACACATGTCACTGTAGGCAATAACATGGCTTTGGGTCGTTACATTTTCTAAGTGCTTCAAACAGCATGAAGCCACCTCTTGCAATCCCCTAGAAGCAATGGTTTTGTCCCACACGTACATATTAACTTTATTATTTTGTAAATTGTGAAAACCCTCGTTTAAGACGTACATATTTCTTTGTAATATGCGATTGAGACGGATAATTTCGGGTATGGTAAGGCTTTTTGTAAATCAAAAGTGAAAGCAAAATATTTATCTGGATTTTCTGATGCTAGAATTTTATCCTCTTATAATGCTTTTCTTGATAATTCAGCATTTTGCAAGTGAACGTCATGTCTTTCTACAAGAATCATTTTTTCGTCGTCATCAGTTGTAGTCTTAATTTTCATGTTTAGGATATCGCATTTCGCACAGGTATCTTTACGTGGCAAATGGAAGCCTAACTTAAAATCTCGTTTAAAGATTTTCCTGTATGTCCATTCATTAACTGGGCTCAAGTTGTTCTCCTTGCATTTTTCCAAATATAAACTATACATATTTCTTATATTTAATTCCGGATTTAAAAGCATTCATTCTGGATTTTGCGATCGTGTGTAATGACTTTCAAATGCCAGAAAGCTTTTTATGTGGTCTATCACTGTATTCGTCAGTAGCTCACTAGTTCTTCTGCAAGAGCCATCCATTTTTCCACGCATGTCATTTGGAATGTTCTCATGCGATTTTAGGATACGATCAATTCGTCCAGTAGATATTTGGAAAGTATTAATAAAAAACTTCTTACATACTAAAATGTTTCCACCAGAAGTGACTAGGTAAAATTTATAAGCATATACTCTTTTAGTGCCTGAATTATTTCTAGGCCGTCTTCTATTGACAGATTTTCGTTGAACACTACCATATAAAAATACATTTTGCTTATTAAAATCACCTATATTCCAGAATTTATCAAAAATCTCCATACATTGTGCTTCATTAATACATTCTATACATTTCTTCGAACAATTACAATTTTTGGATTCAAATTGTTTTGCAGGAATGAATTTTCCTCTTTTTGTATAGTACTTTTGTCCATTATTTCGCTTAATTTTGTTTATTTGTTGCAAATATTTTTCTTTATTTTGTTCTGCAGAATCCGTGTTCTCAATAATAGTATCTTCATCTGATGAAGATTCTACCTCTATAATTCTTCTTCTCTTTGTTCGATTCGTTAATTTGTTGTTCCTAGCGGAATTATTTTCATCCTCTGAATCTAAGATTATTCTTCTGTTTATATTCATGGGCTTTATGTCTGTGTGAATTTATTTATAATTAAATAAAATAAATATTTGCAGTTGTTTTAAGATAATAGTGGTTTACCGTTTGTTCTTGCCTATATCACTATCTGATGTTAATATAAAGTTAGCCATTTTAACAAAAAAATAGAATAACTAACCTAAATTAGCACCTCTTGACACGTAATATCACACGTAATCCTATAAATATTATAAGTCTGAAAGTTTGTAAGTGCTTGTTTTTTTTGGTAAAGGTATCGCCAAAAGTACGTAATAGATTGGTTTCAAATTTAATACACAGCTAGAGTATGAATTGGAATAGTACATAAGCTACATTTAATTTAAAAATTCAACTCCTAAATAATATAAAATTAGAAAAATCGTAATAACATTGCGGATTTTTCTGCAAAAAGATGGCGCTACTGTTGTTTTTGTTGTTTTTTTAATTCGCCAAAATACGGGCAAAGATACGGAGTCATACAGCCTTGTCGTATTTATTTTCTTCTCACAGGTTATGCGCTGTACATTTTCTAATACATTTCTCTAATTTTTTAATATCTATCTTTTAACTTACGAGTAGTGGAAACACGGAGGGGAAACAATGCAAATCGTCCGCGGGTGAAACCGCGGGACACAGCTAGTATAAAATAAATGAAAAATAACAAAACACTGATCGGTATCCATCTGCTATGCCACCTACCTCTGTCAATTGGACTTACACCACTTTCATAATCGATGATTATGCAATTTCATTTACCGACCGATTTTAAGTTGTACAAAACATGGGATTTTTTGAGAAATTAAACATGGACTAGTTATATATAAAAAATTTACATTAAATTAAGCATGAATTACGCGATAGCTCATTTTTCTCAAAAATGGACTTACACCACTTTCAAAATAAACGCTCCATTTGATGAACTTAATGCTCCAAAGTACTTTTATCATAATCTTTGTGTGTCTACATAGAATGCATGCATGTATAAAAACTTTTTAACAAAAAAATTAAACCGCCGAAAAAACCAAAAAGCAAAATATAATAAACCTTTTTTTATTAACCTTATTAACTAAGTTCTTAACCTAATGTAAGTATACCTAAGTAATTTTAAGTCGGCGCCAAACAAGCAAATTAATTATTGACTTAAAGCGTAATGCGCAGCATGGCATGTCCCTTCGCTGGAAAACGCCACGCGTTTATGAAGTTAATGTCAACGAGACAGCAACCCAAACGTGAGGGAACCCATGAGGGCACACGTTGTTATAATTGGTCATGCTTAGAGCTTAATTTTGGGATTATAAATGCTTATCACTGGATATTTCCCATTGCATTGTTAATTTGATTTGGTTATTTGTTTGAATTTAAGGTAATTTAGTGATCTTTGTTCATTGATTGTTGGGCGCGGTCTCAAAATTACTTAGGTGTACTTACATTAGTTTAAGAACTTAGTTATTAAGGTTAATAAAAAAAAAGGTTTATTATTTTTTGCTTTTCAGGTTTTTTGGCAGTTTTATTTTTTGTTAAAAAATAATTGTTTTATAATTTTTTTGGCTATAATCTACTAATAACTACATGCTTAATTGAAATTAATTAAAAAAAATTAAGAGTATTTATTTGTAGTCCTTTGAAACAGGTGAATCTGCTGTAGGAATTTTGTATGAGTGAAAATTATATGTAACTTATTTGATTTTGTTAGTCCTGTAATAATAATTATAGATGTTGAAATAAAACACTTCATTTTAACAATAAAATCCCTCACAAGAATTTAACAATCAAACACATTGTTTGTGAAATACACATAATGCCATATCTATACTAATATTATTAAGCTGGAGGGTTTGTTTGTTTGGTTGAACATGCTAATTTCAGAAGCTAGTATTGGTGCTACTTGATGCAGTGTTAGATAACTGATTTATTGAGGAAGGTTTTAGGTTATATAGTATCATGCTAAGACAAATAGGAGGGGAATACCAATGAAGAAAGTTTCAAAATCAGGTTTTATTCAATTTGAGAGCTTTCGCTGCATGTTAACTTCAGCCTAAACTATTCCATGCGGACGAAATCACGGGAATAGCTACTGTTATCTTGTTTGATTTCAGGTCTTATGGATTGGTTAGAAACAACAAAGAAAGAAAACAAGGACAATGAAGCTATTTCAAATGAAGTTGTGGCACAGGCTCACCTTGAGAATTATGCCTTAAGATTGTTTACATTTGCTGACAAACAAGACAGAGAAGAAAACTTTGGGAAGTAAGTATACCATTGTATAAATAAATATCAAATAATGTATTATGTCAGTGTAATTTATAAAAAAAAACCTCAGCAATGTCCAGGTGAAATATTGGAATGACCATAGACTTATTAACCACTCCAGTGTTGGAAACCATAAGGATTTAAGCTCCATACAAACGAAAGTAGACCTTATGATGCACAGGTCAGCAAACATTTTGGCAGCATAAGTTTAAAAAAAATACTGAATTTATTACAAGAGTTGAATAATACATACATAGTATAAAACAAAGTCCCCTACCGCGTCTGTCTGTCTGTCTGTTCGCGATAAACTCAAAAACTACCAAACGGATTTTCACGCGGTTTTCATCAGTGGATAGGGTGATTCATGAGGAACGTTTTAGTATATAATTTGTCAAGGTTTTTTTCATAATCAGGGCGGGACAACGTCTGCCGGGCCTGCTAGTAAATTATATAATGTAAAATTACAACTTTTGTATAAAATATATAATTAAATTATTCTTTCATTCCTAAGAACTTTTTTTTTACTTAACCATGAAGTTTACAATTTATTTATTGTATTTATACTTTTAGGTTAGAAAAAATGTTTTACATGAATTAAATAAATATTAAATTATTATTATTATATAAATATTTAAAATTAAATATCTAATAATTTAGACGTATGAATAGGATAGCAGCAGTTTTTTAGTCAATTAACTTTACTATTTTCCTCCCTATTTATTTCATATAAAACTTATTGTAAGAAAATATACTAAGACCTAGCTAAAGGTATAACCCTTTAAGACTAAAACAAAATCTATACCTATCAATTGTTTTTCTAATATGCAAGGATAGCAGTTTTTTATGAAATATATAGCAACGTTGATAGTCATATTACATTCTAAAAATTAATTGATATTGATGTGAAAAAGGCATAAATATCATGTCTTGAGAGTATTTCTCCTATAGTGGCCCTTTTTATACTAATCAACCATACAATAAGATTGTTACAATATAAGCAGAAACCAATGAAATTCAAAAACTATAATTATACTTTTGAAATAAAGATAAATTTCAATAATTTATACTTATTACTTTATATAACAATTTTCAAAACTGATTTAGAAATAAAACAATTACATACAATTACATTTTATTAAGGTATCATAAATAATACATTCTGTATACAAAATGAAGAAACTAAAAATTATAGTGATATTTGATGACCACTGCTCTTCATATACAGAGCACCTATAAACATTACAGAATTATGGTTTTGTTTTGAGTCAGAATTTCTTAAGCGGGCCACAAAAAATCGACTATTCGATTTTGATATATCTATGAGCATATTTTGGTAGCTTTATAGGTTGAAAGTAGTACCCTAAAATGATTTTTGAAAATTTCAATTTTTCAAAAATTTATGATCAAGTAAAAATTTCGAGTACTTTTTTTTTTAATTAAAATATATCAGTGAATAATTGCTGGATTTTAATGAAACTCGGTTTATATGCTAAGGAATAGCAGATGAATAGAACAAAAATAATTTAGGTAAAAAAAAATTGTTTATAATTAATTAACTTCATAATAAACAAATGGTAATTTAACTAACTTCTCGGTGTTGTAGAAAATTTTTTTTTTTATAAAAATATTCGTTGAACTATTAACTAAATGATGGCACAAGAAAATTTTAGTGCTCTCTTACCAGGAAAAAGATATGAACGATTGAATGTGGTAGACAGCGGCCGAGGCGGACGTGCTACGCCTAACGCTGCTCCTATGCCGAGCTTCCGAACATACTTCTACCTTCTGCAATTTTCCAGGCTAAATAAAACTTTAAAAATTAATTACATTATTAAATATTTATTAAAATTTAGAACTTATTTCTTTACAGATTTTTTAACTTTCATGACAGAACTTTCGCAATAATTTGAAATAATTTTTAATTTTCTATCTCTTGGATTTTAAGTAGAAGAGTATTTGAAGGAACGGTTTTCAACAGCTAAAACCATTAATGGAACCCGTACATTTCATTCGTTCAAGCCGTGTAAAAATAATTCCCTTGAGTGTAAAATTATTTCAAATTATTGCAAAAGTTCTCCCATGAAAGTTACAAAATCTGTAAAGAAATAAATTCTAAATTTTAATAAATATTTAATAATGTCATTTATTTTTAAAGTTTTATTTAGCCTGGAAAATTGCAGAAGGTAGAAGTATGTTCGGAAGCTCGGCATAGGAGCAGCGCTCGGCGTATATCTGACTTTATTAAAAAAGAGTATTTGAAGGAACGGTTTTCAACAGCTAAAACCATTAATGGAACCCGTACATTTCATTCGTTCAAGCCGTGTAAAAATAATTCCCTTGAGTGTAAAATTATTTCAAATTATTGCAAAAGTTCTCCCATGAAAGTTACAAAATCTGTAAAGAAATAAATTCTAAATTTTAATAAATATTTAATAATGTCATTTATTTTTAAAGTTTTATTTAGCCTGGAAAATTGCAGAAGGTAGAAGTATGTTCGGAAGCTCGGCATAGGAGCAGCGCTCGGCGTATATCTGACTTTATTAAAAATGTCATATTTATTACTTGGTCTACAAATATTGCTTATTTTTTTAAAAGCAACATATTTATATTTTCAGGAATGTTGTTAAAGCATTCTACACTGCGGGTATGATTTATGATGTGCTCACAACATTTGGTGAATTAACTGATGAAGCTGCTCAAAATAGGAAGTATGCTAAATATAAAGCAGCCTATATACACACTTGTCTTAAAAATGGCGAAACACCTGTTCCAGGTAAGATTATCTTAGTATTGTAACTAATCTTCATCCTTCACTTAGTTCTTAACTTTTCTCTAATCTGTAATAGAAATACATCACTCCAATAGATCATATAATATTAACTTGACGTCAAAGTTCCTAAAATGTAATATTCATTGGTGAAATTCATTATTTCAGCCGTTGCATTTCAAAATTAGCTAAACCCATTTTTAGGTGTTCTTATGACATGTTTAATTATTTTTAGATTTCCAGTTTTTACACACTGAGAACGAAGTTCGAATTTTGCTGTACATAAGTTTTTTAGTCTTTTTTATGATTTTCATGTATATTTGAAATGTATACAAAATTTGAAGATCTTCAAAGATAATGTAAAATATTAGGAACGGGTAACATTGAATGTAGCTTATTTTGAAATGTAACAACTTATTGTAATAAGATACTGTAAAAGTTATTTTATTTGCATCAGATTATTACACAAAATTACATTGTATTTCCAAATAAAAATATATGTTCTAGGTCCTCCTGTGCAGTCTGATGAAGAGGGTACTAGTAATGAGGATGGAACTAGTAATTATCAACCTACTACTACAGATACCCCTCAAGCCCCAGGGTTCACAGCCACCCCTTCCACTCCACCTGCAGTGCCGACCAGCTTTAATAGTCCTTTACCAGATTCTAATGCTGCAATGAGAGCCGCTTCACAACTGCCTCCTGTTCCATACACTCCAGACCCCAACCCTGGTGGCTTTGTGCCATATGATCCCTCTCAACAGCCACAAATCTCTCAACCACAACCTCTGTATGGTGATGACTCGAACTTACCTCAACTCACACCAGACCAGATAACCAAAGCCCAGAAATATTGTAAATGGGCTAGTAGTGCTCTCAGCTATGATGATATTAAAACTGCTATTACTAACCTAAGGAATGCTTTGGAATTGCTGCAAACAGGGCAGGATCCAGCTTAAAACCATATGTAGTCTGTGTAATACAGCTTAAATTTGCTAGTTATTCGACAAATTATAAGTTTAATGCAAACATAGTACCTTAAATCAGAGAGGCACTTGCAACAGTGTAAAATGATTGTATTGTAAATCATTTGTAATGATAATTGAACAAAATATTTGTGTTTTCATTTTGAAATTTAATATGACTATAATATAAAGTGATATAAATGATCATAATTATAATTTTATAATATGATGTATAAAATTTTATTTGTTGTTAAGGTCGAAAATTGTTATTGTAGTGTTAAATTTAACCACCTGTATCACGATTTTGTATTGGCACTGAATATATTATTAATAAATTGTAACTTGTTCATTTTGGTTCCGAACAAAGCCGTCGCCATTTTGTTAGAACTCATTCACCAGAAAACGTTAATAACGAAACAGTCACTTATAATGACAGTAATAATCTGTAATGAGGAATAGTTAACGAACTAAGATCACATATGTAAGTAATCGATTATTATGTCTTGTACTCTATATTTATAATTTTATGTCTATAATAAATTGATTGCTTTTTACCATGGCATTATTTTATACTATGTTACTCCTTTTTGTATTAAAAAAAAAATTGCAGGTGTCTAGGAATGAGTAATAGATTACATTTCAATCATTTTTAGAAGTGTCTGTCTGTCTGTTTGTATGAACACGCATCACTGCTAAAATATTGGGTTCACAATAAACTCTCAGCAAGAAAATCGTAAAGTATATCCTCGTGAGTACCTAACTTACTTTTTGTTTCATTAAAATCGTTCCACTCTATTAAAAGTTATTATAGTTTTAATGACGACGCGGCGTTAGTACGAGAGAAAAGTAGACAAGTAAATGGACTTAATACATTCAGATGACTTTATTAATTACTGTTTTTTACGTAGGCTTCCACGCAGACGAAGTCGCGGACACAGCTAGTATTCAATAAAACTATAAACTTACCTCTTTGTAACAATACTATAGATTTATTTAATAAAAACCATTTAAATGTATTTATGAGTTTATTTGTTTACAATCACATTCTGAATATGACACATCACGCAGCACATTAAGAATTAAATATTATATAATTATTGACACTAGATTTATTAATTCTATGAACAAAATTACAAAGCTTCTTTACTATCCTTCTTTCCCTAGTAAATTGCTGTCATGCATAATTAAAAGCTAAAATATAAATACTAATATATTACTGTATATAATAAATATATCAACGAGAATAGGCACAGAGCCATAAAAAGCCGTGATAATTTCTACGATTGAGCAAACGATATTCATCTCAAGTGCATTTATCTATAGTGTGCAAGAATTATTCCCTAGGCTTATCAATATAAAGTGGCAGTACACTTTAGAACCCCATGATGTATATCTAACCACAGTCAATCATACAAGAACGAATCTATTATGTATCGCTTAAATTAATATCACTTTTCGAATAACGCAGAGTCCCTCGCGGCGCATCCACCGCCCACTCCCACTGGATTATATGTGTATAATAAACTAAACTGTATTCACTGTCTAATTTTAAACAGCGAGAAGGTCGAATCTTAAATTGCAGTATAATTTTTTTACAATAATATAACTACTATCTGATTTATGTAATAATAATATTTTAAAAAATCGTTTTGTACGTTTCGACTAGTCAAATCACAGAGTGATGATAATCTTTTACAAAAAAGTTCGTCTAATTTTAAAACGAAATATTTCCGTCCCATTACGTCGTCGGACTGACGTGACAAGTATTTATTGAAATAATTCTCTTATTCACTCTTCAGTCCGTTACCGTTTTGCGTGGAAGCGGTTCGCTCCAGATCGTTACGGCGAGTTGTCTGATACCTGAGGAATGCAGAATAAATGATTTTTTATATAAATATATCGGATAAACTCCAACATTATTCGACTGATTCTTTTGAGGAGAAAACTTCACTAGGCGCGTTGAGCATTTTTTTTGATGAACTAAAATCATGGAACTCGCGTCATCGTCACCGAACGCTTTCCATAAGCTATATGTATACTGTGTATATATGCACATAGATATACCTCCGTGAGTTATTAGTATGAATTATATATAATATATACAAATTATGGAATTGAAACAGTTCACGGCATAATTAATTTAATAATTCAAAACAGAACACAGTTATTCTATTGTATTTAGGTTTCACTACTGTCGGCAATCCCTATGACTGCCTCGAGATTTTTTCTTGAAAAAAACTTTCATGCTATCCATTTGAAACTGGTATACATAGATCAGGAGTGCTGAAACGGTCATACGCGAGTGCTTTTTGAGCCGATCTCGAGAAAAATTTGCCAATATATAACTATTTACAGATTTTATTTTAGTAGGTAGATTACTAAAACTAAATGTAATGAATAAACAAGTAAAATTTATTTGATCCACAATTAGGCTAGAATAACCCTTCATCACTTTCTTCTATCGTTTTTACCTACACCTACTTAGACGATAATCCTGCATCGCACATACTTGCAGCTGTTCAGAGTCGATCGATCCTAATCTAACAATATTGAGGTGGGTTAACAGCGACTCAAGTTTGAGCACCCCTGACTTAGATGTTTAAAAATTTCACGCTATGTATTTTCCTACACCTTGACTATTACATCGAATAATAATGTGACAAATATTTAAAAAAGCATGTGGAGTCGCGGACATAGCTAGTAACAAAAGAAAACTGCATTGTATTAGATTACGTGTTTAAATTGAGTGGAAAAGAATATAATTCGCGCGACACATCGGGTTCGTCGCGTCGCTGTGGATTCTCTGGCACGAGTCCAAATGATCATCGAGCATGCGAAAGCACTAATTTCGTTTCGTAACTTAATGATATTTACAATACATGAGATTCTGGTCAAGGTACGTCGTGTTACCACCTTCGTATGTTACGAACACAAAATACATAGTACAATGAAAATTAACGATCTTTTAAACAACTCAAACTACAGTACTGTATTACGGTTACTGAGGTTTAATAAAATTCTCTTATTACGTTTACGACTGTTTTTTATTACTCGAACGATATCGTTGTTTCGATGTCTTTACGTACTGGTTATTTTCTTAAAAGAATTTGTTTTATATCTCAGCGTTGTGTTGACATCATAAGGTCGAAACGGATCGGCTAATTCTGAGCTTCGTTGACGTCAATCATATCTGCCCACGGGTACGAGCAGCGTTCCAGATAAAATCGACGTGACCGTAGCAGAGAGCAGAAAGTCAACTGTACTTTGTACGAGATACATTTTTTATATACAATTCAATATTTTTTTGCGTAATTCTTATTTTCTGATAATAATCTAAATGTTCTAAATCTTATATACGATAACAAAAAGGTGGCTTTATTCTTCTAGTTCTCACAGTGTGACTTTAAAAATGCTTTCAAATGAAGATAACCGTCAATTCTTAGGCGCGCGTCGAAAATACAAAATTCGCAACGTTCAAGATCAGATTACAAGGCAGACGTTTCCATTAACATGAAATACGGACTGCATTATCAGAAGATATAAGTTGAGGTAAAACAGCTGTTGCCGATAGCAATACATAATCGAATGATGTATGACGACTGACTTACAAGACATGAAATTTGCTCCTTGTTGCCAAATATTTCCGACAGCGTTCCAACACTTGGAGTGGTGTTTATATGGAATACGGTAGTTGGACAATAGTATTCATATTGTTTTAGTTTTTAATGCGGTAATAACTAAATAGGGCGAGTATGTCTGTATAATTTGTTTATAATAAACATAATAAAAATCAGGGTATATCGCAAAGACACACGACAGAAGTGAACATTTTGTATTACAGGGAAATATTTTAATTTATAAAATTCAGCAAAAAGCCATCGTTACGCGGTATTCCCAGACAGTCACCCATCCAAGTAATGACCGCGCCCGACGTTGCTTAACTTCGGTGAACGTAGGAGAACCAGTGTTTTCAACACTCTACACGACACAGTATTTATCGCCACTACCTTTCGTCACACAAAAGGGTTGCCAAGCAGAATTTCAAAGCTCTCCCATAAGAAGAGAGCCAGACACCTCTAGGTCACCTCTGTTTACTATCTTAGACCACATCATTATTTAACAGCAGATGTGATTCTGTTCAAAGACTAAAGTACAAAAAAACAATGTCGTTATAATATATCTTAGCATGTTTGTTTATACAAATTATAATAATAACTAGATATGGTATAGCACTGAATATATTCAAGAATGTAATTCGGCAGAAGGTTGTCACTATGACTGATTTTTGTTCATGTACCTATATAACAGGTGATTGTAGATATATTTTTATTTATTTATATATTCTACCTATTCCTATGAATGATATTTATTGCCCTATGGTTAAAATTAGCACTTGTTTACAATTTTAACAATATAATACAATATTTACCAAACAACTAATCTTCCGCTGAGCATGAAGAAGAATACGAGCGCGGGCGCACATCTGTCGAAGGGATCTCCCACCATCACGTGAGAGTACGCTGCTAGTATCATAAGCAGTACTAAACCTATGTTCGCTGTGTTCTTCAATTTATCTGAAATGTTAATTATTCCTGTTATCATCAGCTTACAACAGAATCAATAAATTTCAATTTTAGATTCCTATAATAATATTTTAACTTTATTTTGTATTATCCTCATCATCAGCCTGTAAGAGACTCACTGCAGGGCCTTAGGCCTCTACTCGAAGGAAGGTATGGGTATACCTATTGGCGATTTCAAACTCTGAGAACTCCACAGTTCTATATTTTTCCCACATACTGTAGTTGTCAGAGAGGTGGTTGGTTTCAGGATTTCAGCAATGAAACAGCGATTGACTTTCACAACTTCAAACTGCAGTGGACTGTATATTTTCACTTTCACAATGTATATAATCGTATGTAACGAGCCTGTGTCAAAACGTTTCTTTTTTTTTCGAACTGACTACGCTATTGACCTGGCAAGGCCTTTACAGCTTCACCGGACTACTAAGGCGACCGCTTAAGGCACTCAGCCGATTTGGTTTTTAGGTAACATACACAAGGGTGCACGGCACACCTCGGCTTGGGCTGTTACCTGAGAAGTCGCGTCTGACCTAGCTAGCTATTCTAAGCTATTCATACATATATTCATTTGTGAATCATACAATCGAAATTGCATGATTCACAAATGCATACGTGTATATCGGAATGACCTGTGTCAAAACGATTTTTTTTTTTGTAACTGACTACGCTATTGACCTAGCAAGGTCTTAACAGCTTCACCGGACTACCTGTGTCAAAACGTTTTTTTTTTTTTTTTTTCGAACTGACTATGCTATTGACCTGGCAAGGTCTTTACAGCTTCACCGGACTACTAGGTGTCAAAACGCATTTTGCCCGGGTTTATATCTACAATTACGTTCTTACATCTAGTACATCATACGTGCCTTACTGCGGCACGTTCAGCCATACATTTACATATTTTTCATCATATTAACATTATATTTTCATTGATGGTTCCGTACAATATTACTCAATTAATAATAATATTCATACTGACAGTTATTTTCAAATTACGTTATAAACGATATAAAATGTCACCTTACTTAGAGACACATTAATTCTACATAAATATATATACTTCTTTTGGCGCGTTAGGGAAAAATGATGAGAGTAAATTTTTGCGATGCGCGCGCACACCGTCACGAAAAACCGACACCCTGAAGTTATTACAAAGTGCGCGCACACCGTCACAAAAAACCGACACCCTGTAGTTAGCTATAGTCAACATTTTGTTTCTTTGTATTTGTTGTTTGTATTTCTTTGTATTAAAACTTTCAATGTATTATATTTAATACATTGAAAGTTAATCCTTTTAAAAAGATATTCCTTTTGTTAGTGTCGTTTTTCCTACAAACTTAGAATAACGCGAAAGATAAAAATTTTGAAAAAAATTTATCTTGTTACGCCAAATAACTATAACTTCTAACGCGTGTACATAAGTACACACACATTTTTTTGTTATATATTGTCGCCTATATTAGGCGCAATCCCAAACTTACGGCTAAATTAAAAGCGGCCAAAATCGCGAGGACTGTACTTATTTTCATTGATAAAGAATAAGGTGGGCTCTGTGTAGCGACTGAAGCTTGTGTAAGACCCGAAGTAACGCAAATAAACGAAGGAGAAATTTTTGGTGCTGTACCTAGTTTTGGATATATAAAATATATTAGATTTAAGACAATGTTTTTAAAATTTCGATACAATAGATTTTGATGCTTTAATATTAGATTTGCGTAGAAGATCTATATTTGAATTTTCAAGATAAATGATAATAATAATGATAATACCAAGAGCTGCTGCAGCGCTTGTACAGCCTTAGAATCGTCCTTGAGCTGGCACACTCATTACGACGGACCATATACGAATAGTTTCCCAAAAGTTATCTGTGTTTATATTCTTATTGTACAAAGTTAGAATCCCAGAACTAATTATGCCTAGACAGCGTACAAAATCATTGCTGTTCTAAGATCTAAGGCCTATGGGCTATTAAAAACAATGTATTTTACATTCCTCACCTTGAGAAAATACAGTGATTATTTTCTTATATGTCTTTTTTTATCTCAATTAAAACCAGTTATTAAGTCATTTTAGGCATCAGTCATTAATAAAAAATAACAGAAATAAAAACTTCTACCTCCATGTAGCACCTAACCTTAGTTAGGGTTGCCCTATTTAACGCACATTCGAAGTTATTATAAAAATAATTGTAAATCCAATTTTGTACATATTTTACAGACTAAATTTCCGATACGGCCCAAGAAACTATTCTCGTATACCTAACTAGCTAGCTGCAAAATTTACTTATATACTGTTTGGTGAAAGATCTCAAGTTGTGATAACTAGAAGAACACTAAAAACTTCTCTTACGTTCACGATGTAGTTTCATCATATTACACAACCGATAACTTAAAACTAAACTTGACTGCAGTTTAATACGACTCTACAGCAAGATGCTTCAATTCCATTTTCTTTGTCAATCGCTCAATACACTCATATTCGTCAAATAAACATTCATTGATATTCCGGCACCACAACTGGCGTGTTAGTACAATAAATGTTTTCACAATATATGTTTATACACAAATCATTTGTTCGACTTTTAATTGACGCCCGAAACCCATATAGAAGCCAACACATCAAATGTTATAATACAACCGGTCGTTTTATGGTCTCATAAATAATAGCCAAAGCGACAGATGTGGCTAATAAGTAATACATAAAATATGTTCGTCGGAAAATAATCTCAATTGATAAGAATATACATTATTTCTGTAAAGTTACAAACAGACGTGCAGTCCGTATAATGTTAAGCGGTTCCTGCAGCTGTTTATAACTCTAATGTAGAATGTCTCACGTGTTAGTATGTATTACTACATATTATTAAACAAATTCTTCTGTCATGTATGTAGATCTGTCTGTTCGCGATAAACTTAAAAAATACTAAGCGCATTTTCATACGGTTTTCACCATTAGATAAAGTAGTTCATGAGGAAGATTTACATATATAATTTGTCAAGGTTTTTTTTTTTTATCAGGGCGCGGCAACGTCCGCCGGACCCGCTAGTTAACTACTAAAAGACATAAAAGTAACGGAACAAAGTAGCCAGAGTACTACTGTTTGCTGCAGATAATTTAATTGTGGTATTGTAGCTACCTCAAACGAACCTTGCCCTGTGTACAGGATCTTTTACCTCTTTTAAATAGATTCGTATCTATGAAATACAAAAACATTCAAATTATTAATTTAAACATATGAATAAGAAGAAAATCAACATAATACAAACTAATTGTTATATGAATCGAAACAGCGAAGAAATATATCGTGTATTTATTAGCATTGTTACAGAAGATAGGGTTGTCTAACATACTATTTATCATACTGTCTACCATTATAATATATGTATTCTTATTTTTTGTATTATGAATTATCTATACAGTACTTTTTTCCGAAACACACTAGTATGTTGAAGAGATATATGTTAGATATCCATACATTTTTAAAGACATATTTACCTGCCTTGAAGAAAGAGGCAAGTAGTGTGGAGTGCATGCGCAAGACAACGCAGACGAAATTTCGAGTATCGGCTAGAATAGATATATGAACAACCAACACAGACCTAACATTCATGCTCATCATACAAGTGTAAGTCATGTGCGAAGATCGAACTTGTGATCTCTCGGCTCAATAATAGGGCTTAATATTACTCTGTAGTACGGCTTAATATTACTAAGTAGTAGGATTTAATACTACTCAGTAGTAGGGCCTAATGCTACTCAGTAGTAGGGCATAATGCTACTCACTAGTAGGGCTTACTACTCCTCAGTAATAGTGCTTAATACTACTAATTAGTAGGGCTTAATACTACTTCAGTAGTAGGGCTAAATACTACTGAGTAGTAGGGCTTAATACTACTGAGTAGTAGGGCTTAATGCTACTCAGTAATAGGTCTTAATACTATTCAGTAGTAGGACTTAATACTACTCAGAAGTATGAATTAATACCAAATTATACATTATTTTATTTAAAACCATTGTTACTCCTACAATAACAGTAACGATGAGTGTATGTTGTATATGTATATTAAGTAGTTTGAAAATTGATAAACAGAGTATATAAATACAGATAGGTTATAACGTTACGTTATGAAACTGTAAACATTATGCATTATATCTCTTTAATAAGAAATATTATTTAGTAATACTTACGACTTGGTACGACTGCCAACGCCAGACCGAACAATATCTCGAACCCGCCCACAGCTCTCCTGTACCATTTTGATGGCAACTTAAAGTCTAAAGTATCAGACAGTGGAAACACTTTTGCGTATCTTACGTATTCTTTCCTCTGAAACAAAAATATAAATAATAAAATGTTAATATTATTACTTTTAGCGTCGGTATAAATAAACGTTTGAAATAAATATAAACCGATAATATAACTAATAGAAATACGGAAATAGAGTTATTTATATATAAATCCACATCAAAACCTATTACAAGTATAATAATACGATATTCTTTTAAGTTTACTATTATTAAAAACTAAAGATATTTATTAGGGTAGTTCATTTCCGCAAACATTTTTTTTTTCGTTGCTCATCCAAAATATTAATCTACATATAGAAAAAAAAATTCTCAGCAAGTTTGAGCTCTTAATATTAATTTTAAGTACTTACAATTTAAATTTAAAGTTTTACCATTCAAAATGCATTTATAAAAATCTTTTTTTTTTTTCAAATTTCTAATGCTTACCCGGCTTTTACAATATTGCAGATCGGTTTGATGGAACTTGTGGGGAATTTCACGCTCTTTAAAATAGTCTTAGTGTTTTTTTTGTGTAACTCGCACTGGTTCACCAGTAGGAGTCGTCAAAGTACAATTTTTGAAAAAAATATATTTTCTCTGAATTTTTCGAGCAAACCGCCAAAAGTTCTGAATCTTGTACAAGCCAATATGAGTGAGCTCTTTATTGCAGATAATATCTAAAGTAGCTTTATTAGATTCTTCCCAACTTTGTCAAAACAAGAAAAAGATTATAGGCAGACTTGATATTCATCGCTGGAGTCCCTTAAATCCACAAAAGTTTCAGCATTTATCGTTCCGCAATACAAGGGTCCCGGCAAACGTACATTTATAGAATGCTAGAAATGTCGGCGCTCAACATATGTACTATCTCGACGAAACGTCTGCATCTCATACATTGGTAAGTTAAGTGTGATGTAAAAAGAGCCTGAATATACACAAGGTGATTTTGAGATGTGATTAATTATGCGAATAATTTTATCTAACAGCATGACTGAAAATGGTATAACGCTTAGCTTAGAAAAGAGAATAGCTTTCAAATGCGTCTGACGGAATAAACTCAACTCAAAAAACAGTGATATAATAAAGACATCTGAATGTATTAAATCCATTTACTTATCTACTTTACTCTTGTACTTAAGTTTGATATAGCGTCTAATGACTAAATGTTAGTCCCCCAGTCCGTTAGTGATATCCGCCGCAATATACGAATCCGCGCATTATAAAAGACGTCCGCGACATATTTTTACCGATACTCCCGATGAAATAACGGCAGTGAACGATTAGTACCAGCCTGTCTCTTCAAACAAAGCGTGTTCATGCCCACGCCCGCGTAACCACAGATCACGCCGCCGTGATTTGGGGGTCAAATTCGCTCCCGCACACCAGATTAGGCCCCCCTCGGCAGCGGTTCAAACCTAGGTCCGTTCACTCGGCGTGGAGCCCTTGAGTACGCTACTCGCCCGATACAGTGACACAAAATCTTACATCACTGCGACAACATTACACATGTCACCTCCACATACGTGCACGCATACACGCTCACACATGCAAGTGGAAGAGTTTTATTTTATTTCCCTTATTAAACTGAAAGAATTTAGAAAATTATCCGATACGAAATATATATAAGAGTTGTTGAGGTATGTATGCTTGGTACACATATATGTTTCAACAACTCATATATGTATGAATAGTTAGCTTAGCTCAGATAGGTCGCGAATTGCATATATCAGGCAACAGCCCAAGCCGATGTGTGCCGTGCACCCTTGAGTTAGTTGTCAAATAAAATCGGCTGAGTGCCTTAAGCGCTCGCCTTAGTAGTCTGGTGAAGCTGTTAATACCTTGGAAGGTCAATAGCGTAGTCAGTTCAAAAAAAACTAAATGTTACTCGAAGATATGCTTTATGATTTTCTTTGTGCGGTTTTATCGAGAACTAAAGTAATTTAGCAGTGACGCGTGTCCAAACAAGCAGACAGATATTTCTAAAAATGATTTAAATGTATTTTATTACTTATTCCTAGACACATGCAACAATTTTTTTCACAAAAATCTAAAAAGTACAGTTACGTTACATTGGCATTCTTATTATATGTATAGATAGAAGATTAACTATTACCCGCGGCTTCATCCGCAGTGCTATCCTCAAAACGGTTGAACCGATTTTCAGAGCACTTTCACTGGCAGATAGCTGACCTTATAGGAAGTAATTTAGGCTATTCTATTTTAGACTAGTTGTTCATTACTTATTCCTAAACATCTAAAACAATTTTTTTCACGAAAATCTAACACTTACAGACACGTTAGATTTACATTCTTATTACATGTATTGATTTTTAGATACTAGATATATAAAAAGTTATGTAACAAGAAATATAGAGCGCGAAGCTCTCCTAAAAATTATTAGTAATAACGTAGTTCATTCAGTCTACTGAATAATCTCATCGTGTTATAAATAGAAAATAGCGGTCAAGAACGTGTGGAATTGCACATGTTTAAGATTTAGAGCTAATTCGCAATGATCAGTTTTATTATTGTAATTCAATAAGTTTGTTCTTTAATCATATCATTAGCGATCTGCATTTCTATTGCATTATTTTATTACATAGTATAAAACAAAGTCCACTACCGCGTCTGTCTGTCTGTCTGTTCGCGATAAACTCAAAAACTACCGAACGGATTTTCATGCGGTTTTCACCGGTGGATAGAGTGATTGGTGAGGAACGTTTTAGTATATAGTTTGTCAAGGATTTTTTCATAATCAGGGCGGGACAAAGTCTGCCGGGCCCGCTAGTAATTAGATAATGCGATTTATTGAGACAAATAATATTAAGAACATTTTCTGTTTGAATCATTGAATCAAATGTTTTTTTTTTATTTTATAATATTTTATAGAAATATCATACCCGTGGTGGAAAGGTTAATTTGACAATCTTTACATGTTAGTTTCCGCCGTTTATATAAGAGCTTTTCCTGTTTGATGTCATACCGGAAGAGTTGATAGTAAAGATGTTAAAACTCATTAAATTAGCAACAGTGATAATATTAGATTAATTATTATGACTGCAGAATGGCTAATTGATCATTGTAAATTTGAAAATGTTCACACGTTAATAAATGATTATGTAAGCCTTTCTATATTTAATGTATTAACTTAAATTTACAGTTTGTTTTATTTATATATTTCTCCATTTCTCATTTATCATCTTCGCGAGTTACCACAAAGCAATGCTTTTAGCTAGTAACGTTAGATTTATGGATCAGATACGAAAATTTTAAGCAAAAAGGCGCCTTTGATGTGGCTATATATATATATGATGGTTAACTTGATGGTTGAAAGAACTTTATCCTCTTTATTAAGATCTTATTACAGAAATGTTTAGGGGCAATGTGGTTTAAGAAGAGTTTGCAAATGTGAACACTTAGGTTATGGAATGTGCTCTTAGCTGAGATTTTCCGAAGGGAATAAATGTATGGGATTCTATAAGAAGTAAGAAGGATTTTCAAGACTTAGTTACGCACGTGAAACGCTTCTGCCATTGCTTATATCAGACTGCTTATAAGTTGCTTATAAGATCTGCTTATAAGCAGTAATTGCTTATTATCAGACAAACTGTACTACTATTATCGTCCGACTGTACTTGCTACTATTGTAAAAATAAACAAGAACTCACGGAGCGAAGTTGAAATAAATTAAATTATTAATTAATTTCGCCTTAATTTCAGACAGCAAGAAAACTTAAAAATTGCTAACGGCATATTATATGTGATATATAAGCATATCTTAGTAGCTACGTTATTGTCTATTATTTAATTATCTAAGCGTTCTAATATTGAGAAGATTTATTATTTAAGAATGTAGACGATGGCATTGTCCGTCAATTAACTATCACGTTAGTAATTACTATTGAAACGGAATTTTGTAGAAAACGGTTTGTATTGGCGACCCTCGACTTTTTATAATGATTAGGTAATATTTTTGAATAACAAATGATTTTACTATATTTCTCGCTCGTTGTACTTAAAATCTACATCATTCATTTACATTAGAAAACTTTAACATTTTCACAAAAAGGTTGAATTCTTTAAGTGACTTTTCATTATTTTAAAAAGGAGGTTAAAGCCACCGCACGTAATTAGAATAGAACTAGTTTTAATACATCACAGAACAAACTATCATAAATTAAGATTGAGCGCGATGCCTGCACCTCGAGCTATCTCGTCTTCACAACGGGACAAAACTCCGTGGTGGTATTAGGCGGCAGGCCAAATACCGAAATAGCAGCCATATTAGACACATCTCACAGCTACGAAAATCTCAGTGCACCTGACGACCTTTTTATCTACCTGTTCGAAAACACCATTAATTATACCTACTCACCAAATCTTTGTGTAATTCTTTTGAAATGAACGGCGTCAGTTTTGTTAATCCTACAAATATAAAGAATACACCAAGGAGAATAGATAAACTTTTCAGCACGATAGACGAACCCATTTTTATCGAACGCACAAAAATGTAAATTTGACACTGGTTTAGAAAAAGCACATATTTTTATTTCCTGTTTATTAATTCAAACAATTTGTAAAACATTATATATCTATCAGTTATCCTTATTATAAAATAGTCGAAAATTATATAGCGAAAAACATGGTTTATTCAAATTTAATAAAGAAGAAAAAATCTTAAAGGAAATTATAAGCAAAGCACGTTTCGCGCCGGCGCGAAAAAATCCATACCGACGCTTTGTGTGGCCATATTGAAAAATACAAAAGATATTGGGTGACCAACTTTTTTTTTACTGTAACTATTTGTCAGTTTAATTGCCTAAATAAATTAAAAAATAAATCACAGATTCTTAACTATACCGTGCAGCGCTGTGAAATATAAGAAACAATTCAATTTTATCTTTAAGTCAACGAGCTTCTTGTTTTTGGCTGACGGCTTCTCCCGATTTTTTGCAGTCATAAATTTGTTTTAACCGATTAAATAGAAACTAATTAAACACGACTTCGTAAAAATAACAATAAGAAAATATAAGTTACTCAATGTTTTGGCTTAGTCCATTATATTCCATACTATATTATATTATAGTCCATACTATTTTAGTCTACTACTAGCGCATTGCGAGGCGTTTTTTAATTCGCATAGGAAAAGATTCCTCAATAGGATTGGAACGCGTACTGCGGTAGAATTTCTGCATGTTTTACCATTCGTATTACACCCTTCGTTGAAGAAGCATCGCCATGAACTACGAAATTGAATTCTGATTTTTTTTTATATGTCCAAAAAATATATACGAAATCCGTCTTGAAGTCAGTTAAAAGTATGGAAACTTTTTAAAACATTTAAAAAAATAATTTGTAGGTATAACTACAGCCACTCGGCTTCTATAACTTCGGCTCCAGCAGCGCGTGTGGATAGTCTATCGCCCCGATGGGCGCTCAAAAAGCTAAACGCGAATCTCCTAGTTGAGGCTTCGATAGTGGAATCGTGGATGCCTGTACTCACCGGTCCGGTGAACATCATAGAGGAAACGGATTAGTTTCGAAACGCTATGACCCGCATCGCGGATGTCACTATGCCGAGAGTCCGGTGCCATCCTCCAAAACGAAGAGTCTATTAGTGGAACAGCGAGATTGCACAGTTGAGGGCCACTTGCATTGGTGCAAGACGTCACTTAGCCAAACACCGCAGACTGCGGCTCGGACCGAACCCAGTTAAGGAGGCGCTACTGCACGAGCACTACAAGGAGACCAAGAAGGCCCTCCAATCCGCCATTACGAAAGCCAAAGATCGGGCAAGAGAAAGTCTAGTGAAGACCTTAGACGCCGATCCGTGGAGCCGTCCCTATCGAGTGGTGATGAGTTCCCTACGACTGTGGGCTTCCCCAGTCACGCAGCACTTAGAACCACGACTGCTAGAGCATGTTATAGCAGAACTATTTTCACAGAGGACAGGGCACCCGCCCCCATATACGGCTGACTCTGACATTACAGATTTGGACAACCAAGTGCATTACCTCACCAAGTGGGAACTGAGCGCTACTGTGAAGCGACTCTGTGGGAAAAACACTGCCCCGGGTCCAGACGGGATTCCAGCCCGTGTCTGGGTGCTAGCACTGGAAGCACTAGGAGAGAAGCTGAGGCGCTTATTCAACGCATGTTTGGAGACGGGATCTTTCCCCCCAAAATGGAAAACTGGACGTCTGGTACTGCAACAGAAGTACGGGCGCCCCGTAGAAGTCCCAACCACATACCGTCCTATCCTGCTGTTAGACAAAGTAAGTAAGCTGCTGGAACGAATCGTCGTCAAGCGACTGGTCGAACATATGTCCAGTACAGGACCTGATCTCTCGCCAACACAATATGGATTCCGACAGGGCCGGTCGATGGTCAGCGCTATTCTCCGAGTCAAAGCGCTCGCGAAGGAGGCGATCTCCCATGGGGAGAGTGCTATTAGCGGTGTCACTCGACATCGCCAAAGCTTTTAACAGTCTCCCCTGGGAATGAATAAAGGAGGCTTTGAAGTACCATAGAGTACCCATCTATCTGCAAAGTCTAGTTGAGCCTTTGAGAAGATGGCCGCTCCTACTTCAGACAGATGTCATACGAAATCCCACAGGGGTCGGTATTAGGCCCGCTGCTATGTAATGTAGGTTACGATTGGGTGCTCCGCGGGGTTTTACTCGCGGAGACCAACGTAACCTGCTACGCGGACGATACGCTGGTTACGTCGCGAGGAAACACTGCTCAGGACGCGATTAGACGTATGTCAGTAAGTGTAACGCAGGTGGTAGAGAGGATCCGGGAACTCGGACTTAAAGTGGCGTTACATAAAACTGAAGCAATCTGCTTCCACGGGCCACGTAGGGCACCGCCAGCAGACGCACACATAACGGTGGATGGAGTCCTCATAAACGTGGTCTCCAGGATGAGGTACTTCGGTCTTACACTGAATAGCCGCTGGACCTTCAAAGACTACTTTAAGCAACTCGCACCGAGAGTGATGAAAACTGCATCAGCGCTTGCAAAATTGGTGCAGAACTTAGGAGCTGGGGCCGGTTGCCGCTCGTTATACTGAAGCGTCATCTGCTCTATGACATTGTATGGTGCCCCGATTTGGCATCAGAATCTGTCGCCAAGGATACTGGAGTATATCCTACGAGGCAGCATGCTTCTTGGCGGGATCCCTTCCGTGGAGGTTGGTTGCTCACCTGCAAGCGAAGCTGTACCAGTGTTGTTGTGAAAAAAGTGCACGCGGTAAAAGGATCACTCCGAGGGAGAAAGAAGCATGCAAAGCCAGCCTGTTACGGGAAGCACTTCAGATCTGGAGTAACGCGTTGACTACACCTAGTTTTAGCCTCAGGACCATAGAGGCGATCCGTCCCGTCTTCAAGGAGTGGATGGACAGAGGCTACGGCACCCTTACGTACAGACTGGTGCAGGTACTGTCGGGTTACGGCTTCTTCGGCAGTTACCTGCACAAAATAGCTAGGAAGAAGCTGACAACGGACTGTCACCACTGTCGTAATAATTTGGATACAGCTCAATATACCTTAGAGTCCTCCCAGGCTTGGACTGCGGAACAGAGTGAGCTGGTGGCTGCCGTAGCCGTACCTTTCCTTACCGTCCGTGGTAAGGGCCATGGTAAGCAATAAAGAGTCGTGGCGTGCAGTAGTCTCATTCTGTGAGCGTGTTATGTTGCAAAAGGAAGATGCTGAGAGAGCCAGCGAGAGAGATCCCGAGGCCCCAGCCAGACGCCGTCGCGGTGCTAGAGCCGGACGCGGGAGAAGACGAACAGGAGTTGTTCCACCATATACCTCCTTAAATAAACCTCTGAAATAGGCTGTGTAGGGGGAGGGAGAGCACAGGTTAAGATGCCTCTAGCTCGCCTACTTGTTTTAAGTAGGCAACGCTAGGGGTCAGATAGGGACGTAGGAGTAGGATAGGTTATTTGGGGGGATTTGGGGAAAGAAGTTGTTAGGTGTAGGCTAGTCTAGGCCAGAGGGGCCTTTGGAGAGGCCGTGGTTGACGAGGAGCAAACCTCGTAAAAAAAAAAACAATGGCGGGGCGGCGGGGTCTTCCTCTCCGCTGCCGGCCGAACCCAAGGGCGAAGGGGCAGGGGCCCTGACTTTCAATTACACGGGCTCGGCAAGCTGGGAGGCAGTCTCGCAACCGGGCTGCCTCAGTCGGGTTAAGCGTGAAAACGCTTGCCGCCGGATGGTGTTGCGAAGCTTGCTCAAGGACCCCCGTGACACCCCCCATAGTGCGGCGCACGGTTGTCCTGGAGTTTTAGTCGGTAAAAGTCGCCGAAAGGCACCGTCACCGCGGAGTCCCGTACGCAGTGAGCGGTCGACTCATCTCAGGCCCCCCTGGGCCTGTAAGTCCATGAGGATTTTCTCTCTACGTAAAAAAAAAGGTATAACTACGAAGAATATTTTGATTACTTTACAATGATCAAAAAATCATTAAAAAATACGGACCATAAAATTTGCACCAACTCTTTGTTAACGCAGACAGGTAGCAACGATATTACGTCACTGTAGATTAAACACTACTGCTAGAATTTGCGGATTTTTTTCGTAATGCGCGAGATTTCATTTGAGCTCATGGGATGAAAAAATTCTGTGCGGCGACGTACCACGACAAATCTGTAGCAATCTACAGAATTTAGATCTGGTGTATGTATAGTGCGCGCGCTTTTATGTAATTCTACGGAGCATAGATTTCGCAAAAAAATAATCGTACGTACGGAAAGATACCGCAGTTGTGCGAACCCTACATGTCTACATAAATACTATTTGCATATTCCATATATAGTGCATTTTGTTTTGTAATGTCCACCTTCAAATCCTCTTTTGTATAGTTTGGTAGGTATAGCATTCTGCCTTGTGGTCAGAATATAAGCAGAATACAAAACGAGCAATATAAATATAATGTGCAAAAGTTATTTTGTTTAAAGATAGGCACTTTCTATTCCTTATAAACCCAACATGATATGTTGCATAGCCACCAAACAATATTGTAAAATCAAAACAATAAAACATGTCTGTGACAATCCTTTATTTTGCAGCCGCTCACATAGTACACCGTATGACATTAACAACAAATATACCTTGATCACATAATAATTCGGGATGAATTTTGCAAATACATTATTCTGGTATATATTTCATAGTCTTCCCAAAAACTCCTCATATCATACTAAATTTTAAAACTATGTCAGTTTTTAAATTTTAAAACTATGACATTGAGATTTTTATCATAAAGAGCTGTTTGTATCTGTAATCATGTTAATTTGGAAGCTTGGCTTTTTTATAGCATTTCAACATTAACTACCATTCAAACTTATCTCAACTTGTTTGTAAGAAAAAAACTTTGTTACATAAGCATACAGATAGAGAGAAAGATAAATACAAAGTGATCCATTAAGGCTTTAGATTTTTGAGCATGAGGTACCCTGGAAAGATTATTCTGTGATGCTATTTATTTGAATAATACTTTATATAAACATTGTACTGATTGGTAAAAGGGTTATCCTTTTATTTCAATACATTTCTAGATATGTACTTATTTAAATCTTCAAATAATTTTCTAGCCAATAAGTGAAAGTATCAAATAAGTACTTTCTGTTTAATTTACAAATAACATTGTATTATTCATTTATGGAATTATATACCAGAGACTTTACATGAAATATCACTAACAATATTCTACCTTCTGTTTCCAACTTTGGCAATCAATCCTTGTTATTATTACTTGTTTTAAGATTATTACTACTATTACAAAATAGGTAATAACATTATAAAGAGTTTAGTAAAGTCAATTACCATTTATTTTGAAAGGTAATGCTTAGAAATAAAGTTCCTGATGTGACCAAGCCTAAAATATAAAAGCTCATTTCAATATCACACTTTAATACAAAGAATTAAAAATAAAACCAAAGACCTGTATCATATTTAAAACAATTGTATATTTTCAGGGAGCACATTACACTCATTTAATAACCAATTATTATACTCTTCCATAAACTGTATCGAGCCACATAACAAGAATTGATCATTTTTACAAAAGGGTTTTAAATTAGCAAATTCTTGAGTACAAAGTCTTCTGTTTATTATAGGTTCTTGATATTTACAATCTTGATTTTGTGTTATGTTACTTACATAGATATAATAATCAAAATTCCAATAAGATTTGAACAAGTAAAGTTCTTCCCTAAGAAGAATATTATTTATATTTTGACAGCAATATAACAAAACTAATTTAGTTATATCATCTTCATTTTGTAGTATATAGTCTATAATAGAAAAAAATGGTGCTATGCCAGTTCCCTGTGCAATCATTATTATCCTACTAAATTTATTACTAACAAGTTTATAATCACCATAAGGGCCTCGCCATAATGTTACAGCTCCTGGTTTTAAATTGCATAAATAATTAGAAACTAAACCATTATCATATTTTTTAACAATCACTGTAAAGTCGACATTTTCTTTAAACTTAAATTTAACTTTAAGCGGAGTGTATGCTCTCGTATATACATGATCTTCAGATGAGTATTTGAAAAGAAAATGTTGACCAGGATTCCACCAAACTTTTTTATTGTTTAATGTCTTTAACGCTAAGATGTTGTGTGAATTATGTAATGTGGCGATATTATCAACAACTACGAAAGTATTGTATTGCAATTGTGATATACCATTGTCTTCTGGGTCTGTAATATCCTCATTACCTTCTAAGTATCTCTCATAAAGTTCTAATTGCCTTTTAAATACATCAAATATACATGGACAACAACCGCTATTACAGCAATCTTCGTCTTTTGGTTCTACGGGTCGTTTCATTGTATTGTACTAATATCTTTTATAGCAAAAACAAAAACTAATTACAAGGAATTCATAAGATGTTGTTTATCTATAAATTCTTTGAGTAATTGTCACTAGGGACGTACACAGTACATTTTTATTAAAAAAAATATATATAAGTCGTTATTCCAGTCTTTTTTTTAACTTTATTTATAGCAACCAATCTTTTAAATTATTACTGCCATTGTCGAGTAGCAAAGAGTACTATCCGTAAAAAGGAAATCGAGTAGTTAATAGTATTACAAATTCTTCTTCCATTCCATTTTTGGCAACCAGTCTTCTAGTAAACTATTACTGCCATTGTCAAGTGAGTATCGATATTACAAGTATTTTGATATAATTTCAAAGAACTAACAAGATGGTGGCCACCTTGTGTGAACTTTCCATGGAGTTTTTGTGGCATCTCAGAACTCATGGTCCGTGGTAAACTATATAACATAAAACACCACCAATTTTACACAATATAGAGTCAAGTAACACAAGATTATGAATAAAATATAAAATCTACTACATGACAGACCAAAATCCGCTAAAAACCCCTATTCCAGTCTTATTGATATCAAATTTAGGTATTAATAATTGATATTTTTAATTTTTCATAATAAACAAAAGCACAATTGAATAAAAAAAAACTATAATTACTACTGTGTTATTTATTTATTTAAAATCACTGGAGTTTTTAATGTAGAATTCATTTAATTGATATAATAAATTTCGCGGTTACTGACGGTTACGGTTATCAATTTTGATAATTCTTTGATTATTAAATGCTACTTTATTTGTAATATAGATAAAGATTTAACACTAACAGTTAATTTGTTCATAACACTCAAAGACAGAATTTGTTTTCCAATAAAAAGAATTGCAACAAAAAATATAATGAAATGAAATAATCGATTATGAATGTAATTGTTTACCAGCAACACTTATGGCATCCCTCTCTCGCTCTGTTATCTCTGACAACCGTACCAAAACTTGCTGCTTATGTTACAAAAAATATATAAAAATCACAAAGAAGTAAGAAAGCTGATTTTGGTTTATGATATCTATAGATATAGATTGTTAAAACGTTTTTTTTTTTTCAAACTGACTACGTTATTAACCTAGCAAAGCCTTAACTGTTTCATCGGACTAGGTAGTTAAAACGCATTATGAATATATTAAGAATAACTCATCTGATATATTGAATATCCAACGGTTTCTCGGATATGTCATACTAAACTGTTTAATGTTTTAACCAATGATGTTATAATTAAAAAGTTTTTACCTATAGTAACAGAGTTAAGAAAATTGTACACTATGGTTACCCGCCTGTTCTATTGGACGAATATTATGAATACAATATGGTTACGATTTTTTATTCGTTGTTGACTTTAATAAATTGTAACATGTTACTTGGGTAACTATTAGAAGATGTTTCCTCAGTAGCCAGACAGTTTCGACAGTTCTAACCTTTCATCAGACAAACATACACGGTAGGTATAGGCCCGAGTGCGCGGTAATGTATATCCAAGTAGATGGAATTGAGATAGTGAGTTCGGTCTTTTGCAGCCCTTCATTGCGTGCCTTTCGGTTACTCGGTAAATACATTATACCAGCAGTACACGTTTTACGATTATTGTTGTGCAGTTTATAAAATAAATATAATTCCGTTTTGATAAATCATTATCATGGGAGACATATTCATATGGGTTATATGTAAAAAAAAAAGCAAAATAATATTGTTTTTTCAAGAGACGTTCAAAATAGAAAATAATATAAATAATAAATATCAATATAAAATAACGAAGGTTTGGCATGCACTGACTCTTAGACTATTCCGGAAATTCTACCGCAGTGCACGTACCATCTATTGCGTAATTTTTTCCTTGGTGGTTTTTATTTTGCATCGCAACTAGTGCGCGCGGGCACTTACTTATGATTACAATTTAAAAACATTATAGTAAATCACATTTTTATTACCATCTAGGTAACCATATTAGGGCTTAGTACCATCCACTATACTTTTATTACCATAACTTATAATTATATAATAATATAAATCAAATAAGTGTGTTTTCGTATTTATCTTATCGTTATTAATATTATAAATGTGAATGTTTGTCTCTTTGTTTTACTTTCACACTTTAACTACTCAACCAATCGTCATACACGTCGTATACACGGTGTCAGAGATACAAAAAAGATCATACCACCTATCGTCCTGAAAAAAGTACTATTCTGGAGAGATAGAGCAAATCTACATTAACGCGAGCGATGTTGCGAAGAATAGCTAATTACTATTATAACCAGAAAAGTTCGTAGGGATGGGTGGATGTTTGTTTCATTTTCGTGCAAAAGCTACATAACAGATTTGTATGAAACTTTACAGTAATATAGTTTATACACCACAATAACATGTAAGTCTACATTACCGCGAACGATGTCGCAAACAATAGCTAGTTACTATTATAACCAGAAAACTTCGTAGGGATGGATGGATGTTTGTTACATTTTCATGCAAAAGCTACATCACAGATTTGTATGAAATTTTACAGTAATATAGTTTATACACCACATTAACATGTAAGCTATAATTTACTTTTTAAAAAAGCGTGCGGAGTCGCTTGCGCATCTAGTAACTTTATAAGCGGTAAAATAATATCAAACATTTTTTTTACTGGTTTCTGATTCATTAAAATATTTTTATAACAATGTGATTGGAATAAAAAAATTCAAATCTATTATAAGTTATGTTTAATTTTTATAGCTGTTTTTGTACTTACTAACTTATATTTCTGTGTTGATTTCTGAAGTCTTTAGCGCCCTCTACACTGACGCCGTCCAAACATTAATTTTGCTGCCGCCCGCCATAAATTCTCTTTGGCCGATTACTCTAACGTTTTGCTGTGAACGTTGTAAGTATAATTATTTTATTTAGAAGTGAATACGCTATTTTTGCTCATCCACAAAATAAAAATAATTTTATATTTTCGTAATGGATAAACAGTGCATATTTTCCTATTGTACCTAGTAGAATTCATAATTGTGAGACCGACTCCATTATAAAGTGGCTTGGCTTTAGTAAAAAATTTCGTCGCGTGATTCAGAGTGGTATATTGTATTTCACATACTTAACATAACGTGTAATATAATTCTTCGTATTTTTATAGAATTCTTTTTCTAATAGCAAGGAATACAAGTTTCTCATAATTAAATTACTGAATTGTAATTTTTGCTGTTGTTGACGTTTTTCATTTGTTTTGTTTAGTGTTGTATATTGCAGAAAGGTAGAAAAATCGATCCTGCCTCTTCATGAAGCGTTCTAGATACTATTACTTTTGTTGAAATAAAATATTATTTAAAGCTCACTTCATTAGCGTCAATTTCAAATCAATATTGCGTCCATTGTGAGCTTTTGTGTACTCCTTTATGTAGGTAATTTGTATTAATGCAACCTTCTTGTTATATTATAATCTACACTTTCAGATTTTGCCCTTATACCTCTATTTTAATTAAGATGTCTGATGATGGATCAACAACGGTGGAGAAGAAGGGTCGTGGTAGACCAAAAGCAAATGGGACACAATCGGTGAGCAAAATATATATCCATAGTTTTGGTATTATAATACTATAACATGTATAAATAATCTGTGTAATGTATATTAGGAAACCAAAGAAGTGAAGAAGCGAGGAAGGCCTCCAGTAGCAGCTACTAAAACAAAAGAATCAGCAAAGTCATCTGATGATGAACAGGCGCCGGTAGCTAAAAGAGGCAGAGGCAGACCTAAAGGTTCTAAGAAAAAGTCTGCAAAGGGCAAGGTAACTAATCAATAATTATACTAACAAATCTATAATTATTGCATTAACTTTTGAAAATAAAAATGGCTTATTAATTACAATAATTTTATTACATTTTACAGAGTGCACCAGTTGAAGGAAGAGGACGTGGTCGGCAGCGCAAGGATGCAGCACCACCGAAGAAAGATGCAGCTTCTACTGAAGAGGAGGTGGATGATGAAGACGAGGAAGAGGGTTCAGAAGACCAATAAGCAGTGTTTTTTGCTAGAACACACTTAGTGTAATTTGTTTGTCATGATAACTCTTGTTTGTGTGTTACTATTATGTATGCATTTTGTTTACATTAATGTAAATGTTGGTATGACTTGTTTTGAAAGAACACATAGGGTTATCTTGACAGTACAAAACTCTCAAATGAGATTGTCCATTCGAAGTTATTCATGTAAGAATTTAAATGAAAGTTCTTTTTTTGTATGGATCAAATGATATGGTCATGATGCATTTAGCTGGAAAATTTTTCAAGTATTATTGGTAAATCTTACATGATTAAATTTGGGTGAATAAGCTCTCCTTAGAAACGTACAACTATAAGGAATAATTCATAAGATCCCTTTTTGTAGATTCTATACAAATAGGTATTTTGTAATCTCTTGATTTATCATAAGATGTCAATCGACCTTTAGATTTATAAACTTTCGACATTTACGTAAATAAAGTATTATTTTCTATAATAAATATGTTCATTTTCCAAATAATTTTATTTTATTCCTAACATAAATCGAATATTGTGAAATTGCTCTAATTAATAAGTAAATTGTATTCACATAGCTGTTAAATGGAATTTGGTAGAATCACTGTAGTTTTTGGGTAGTGCCATTTTGTATTAAACATTTTTTGTTCATATTTTGGCTGGCTGATACGAACGTTTTTTTTGACATTTTTACTGTGTGTATGTGCATGAATGTACAATGTTAGGAAAAATATAAATAAATCTTTAAAATTACGAGCTTTCATTTTTAGTATTATACTAACTTTTTTTTGTTATTAATATAGTCCTTTGAGTAGATTTTCAGTTGTGGATATGGGCTTCATGTTAAGAAGTTCAAACTCATACTAAGGGTAATGTTATTTTTTATAGTTTGTATGAAAATATTTCTATTTTTTACGATATATTTGATTTTAAACATGACAAATTCTAAGTTAATATAATAGATTACGATCCTCTAAGGTTTATTTTAGAAAAACCTTTAATCAAAATGATTAATTACTAATATAATATTTAACTAACACCCTAAAATATCAACAGATTTATACATTTATAAAAAATTATGTATCATTGAATATACTAATAGTTGTATATAATATTTTTATGTTCTGATAGACTTTCTTTTTTCAACTGCTGAATGTTATCTAACACACGAAAACATTAAAATAAACATAAGCTCCGTTATCGACAAGTATCTTTTAAAAACGAAGTAGATGAAAAGTACGAAACAATCTGAAGTACTTATAGTTCCCTATTCTATTAATATTTTATGCTGAGTCTGAGAGTGTACTACACTGACGATACCTATATTTTTTGTTTACAATAATACAGTCAACAGTGTATGAAAAGTCCGTGCCAAACTTTCTGACCGCTCTGAAATATTGCGCAGAACACGTTAAGGCATAATTATGTACGTATTATATTATATGTTTACATATAATATAATACACGTAACATCTGCTTGACTCGTAATTAATAAAAAACATTATAATGTACGTGTAATATCAAGACAACTTAAAGGATAAATAAATGTTTATTTTAGATTCCTATAACAATATTCTCTTTGTTTTATTACACGCAAGCACCAATTTACTATTATATTCAGAACAGCCCAAACAAGGAATTTATAAGTAAACAACTTATAAATTCCTTGGGTTCAAACGATTGACGAGGACTATAGTTATACTTTTGGTAGAAGTAGACAAAACAGTCGTTTAGCGAGTAGTTAGTGATTTATCGATAACCATGCACATAGTGTAGTCTATGATTACACTGTTCCACTTTTTTATGGTTATTTCGCTAAATGTTGTACAGGCGCGGCTCGTCAGTATTTTAATGTACTACATATTGCTTGTTTTATTACATATTACCTGGTTTGCTATTATCATGAATAGTTCGTGTAAAATAACTTATCTATGAGTCAGAAAACTCGCTTGGCTTAACAGTCATTTATATAAAGATTGTATATAAAGATGAATAAAGAAGCTACATAATTATTCATATATTAATAGAACAATTCAATTGAAAGTGTTAATTTAAAAGATTTCTTCAACCCTTTTCTCTCATTTAAAAACCGTTGTTATCTTCAAATACGATGTGTGAAGTAGATTACCGTTTCTCGTATATGCGAATCAGGTACGTTTGTCATATAATCGTTGAATTATTTTTTTCATTTATTCATTCATTTCATTTTAATAAATAGCATCTTATATTACAAATATAATTGATATAAATATAATGATTATCTGTTACATTTTTTAACATTTAAGGAGTTAATTCTTTTTGCACTTTTGATTTGGACACTGGCGAGCTTAATGCCATAAGGCATTTTCTTTCAGCTAACCAGCGGTATTGATGTTAAACAAAACTTTTTTGGAACCTTTGGATTAATGGTTCCATTCCATTAGATACTTATTTTAATGTTCAGTGGTTTTAAAAATATGGTAACTTTTCTGTTTTATTATAGTCAATAATATTTACAAAAATGTTGTGAATTTTACTAATACTTACCTATTATTTCTAAATTCTACAGTATATGTAATTACTCCACATTACTCGAAAAAACACATTAAATATGTGTGGCTTTTAAACAAACTTTTTTTGATAATATAACGAATTATTACTACCTATTGACTGTGTATGAAAAAAAGGAATTTTCAAAAATTTCTACCTGTTAACATTAAAGCTCGTTAATAACTTACGAAACAAAAAATAAAGAAAATGTTTAATACATAGCAGACGAAGAAGCACATATTTGTTTTATATCTGCTTATTTATATATAGATATATTTTTCCTACTTAGATAATCTAAAAAATATTCCCTTAGTTTACTGATGATTTTTTAGAATTACTAATGATATTTTGTAATATAATCTGGCAGCACTGTGTCAGTCAAATTTCAACTAAATTGAGCGTCATTCGTATGTCTGAACTGTGGTCGTTGAAAAGCGTTTTTCGTTTTGTTTCCGATAACCATCATCACTAAAGTAGTTTTAAACTTTATTCATGTGTTTTATCCAACGAAATTTGTTAGTGAATTCAGTATCGGAGTTTTTGTGATGTGACAAATAATGATGTTTAACTCTTCCAATAGTGCCTTGAAAAGTTTTTGACTGATATCGAAGTTAAATTGAAGTGATAGTTTTTGATAAATTTGCCCTTCGATTTGTTATGTGTCAATTTTATTGGATCGAAATCAGTAAATCACTACCAGGTATGCATATCTTTTGGTATAGACGTTTATGGAATGTCGAGACAGGTAGATTAATCACGAAACGTTATCATTACATTTTCATTACAACTAAACACCTATTGACACCGAACGCATTCTACCATGTATCCGTTATGGCATGTTACTCTTAGATATGACATTATATTTGATGAGCCTGGTCCTTATGTCAACCTGAATAAAAATATCTAATTTATTTGAAGATTGACATACATTGTTATTCACAAATATGGTATATATAATAAGAAAAAAAATACTATCATGTTTATGATTAAATATGTTATTATCACTCTTATTTACAATGATGAGTAAAATTTTGTTTAATAAGAAAATTCAAAGACAAACCTTCGATACTTTATAGTATTTATTAATATTGCATATCAGTTACTTAAACAGTTTTAATTACTCTTATTTATATAGCACTATGTATTGCTTATCCAATTACTAGGTATTGGCTATGTTCACATTAATGTAGATTTGACCTGTACCCTGGGGATGGAATTTTTTATGTCCTTTTTTGTATCCTTGACAACATGTATGCCAAATTTAAAAGTAGATATGGTATAAGTGAAAATATAGCAAATAAATACTTACCTTTAAAATTAGAATACTTGTTAGTTAATATTGTAACCTACACTAAAGTAATTTTGATCTTGATAGTAGATCTTGATGATAGTACATATGAAATTTTAAATTTTTATCTTTCCATATAATTGGGACAATTTCAAGTAATTTAACTCTTACAATGTAGAATTGAATGCTTGGAGTTTTGAATTGGAATTTAGTTTACTAAAATAGAACAAACAAAATAATAAAGTGTAGTATGATAAAAATAATGTGTTAATAAAAATACATCAGTTTTTTTTATTATGATAATAATATACTTGCAAATTACACTAGATAATCTGCTTCTTTTGTTTTTTAATTTCAACAAATAAAGTTTTCTAGCAGTAACTTTGGTATGCATTTAGAATGTTAAATAATTTTAAAAATTGTGATATTAACATACAATAAAATAAATGATTAATAAAATAGCATAATATGTTGTTAATTTATCTCGAAATACTGTTCTTAAATTATTGTGTTAATATTAATTTATGACTGAAGTAAGAGCCCTTGTGATGAATACTCCAAAAACATTTCATCTATACTAATATTATAAAGAGGAAAAGTTTGTGAGTTAGTAGGGGGTTATATTTGGGAGCACTGATCCCATTTGAAAAATTATTTCAGTGTTAGATAGCTCATTTATAGAGGAAGGATATAGGGTATATATCATCACTCTAAGACAAATAGCGGCGGAGCACCAATTTACAATGTTTCAAAATTAGGGCTTTTTTTTCTTTTGAGAGCTTCTGCTGCATGTTAGAGTTAACTCAAAGTAATTATTCCATGCGGCTGAAGTTGCAGGCAGCAGCTAGTATGAGATATACTAAAAAGTACTGTAAAAAGAAACTGTTTTTTTATTAGTGGCCAAGTATTGTATAATACTAATTTTATTGTCTTTGAAGTATACTATAAAATAAATCTGTTTTAACTAGTGCTGTCAACACTTTTAATCAATAACTTTGAAGTGATGATTGCTCAATGGTCAACGTGTTCACTATCCGGATCATCGTAGGCTTGAATCCTTTGTTAATGAGGCATGGCATCCGAGGAAGGATAGTATTGTGATAAAATAATAGTCTAGTCGTAGGGCTTTTCTACACTCGCCAGCTATCTACCACTCTCGAGTTGAAAATTTATCACCAAACACCTATAGTAGGGTGTTTCAGTTGAAACTAATTTTTTTTTTCATTGACATAATGAAATATCTCCTTATTTTTATACATAATTTTATTTCTCAATATTTTCAAACGTTTGTGACAAATGATGTATAGAGCTGATATAAATTACCAGAATAGAGTTAGAGTAAAATAACTATATAAATAATACTACTAAATAAATAACTGTGCTTGATATTATGATAGCTTACAATCCCGGTAATGTTGTAGAAATTAAAAAAAGAGTGTTTTGAAGTGCAAGCTTTTAAAATGAGAAAAATTCAAAATCAATATAATAATAAGGAAATACTTGAGATTAAAATGTGGGGCTTAAAGTTTCAGGGGATTCTTTCTCGGCATCTAGAAGATATTTCCGGAATCAACGAAAAAAAAAACTTTTTTTCATGAAGCACCCTAACCTATAGGTGTATTCTAGCAGTTGAACTTGAGAGTCAGTCCCTTAGTAACTTTAGCACGTTTACCATCTTATACCACATTGTTATTTAAGATCAGGTCAGACTGTGGGCCAATGTAAGCCCATATTTTCACAATTGCCAATAAGGTTTGATGTCTTTACACAAACTTTTTTATCTATGCTGCATATTTTTAACAGTCGACAAAAACTTATTCGCGATCTAGACGTAGGTCTGTTGATAAATTGGAATTTATACGTCAATGCAGTGCTTTTATGTTACCGGGATTTTAATTCCAGTACCGTTATCGTAGTAGTATACTCAACATAATTATTTTACATCGAATCACAGTCACGACATGTGCCGTCATTCTCCTTAGGTACGTGTGCCATTCCTATGTTTCGAGTCATATTGACTATACATTGCTCACGAGCTCTACATACTAATTAGGGTCGTATGAACGTGAAGTAATTGTCGATTGTTGAAGACACATTTGCCATATATAAATAAAGCCTAAAATAAAATATTAACAATAATATAACGTTCTAACCCAAATGGCGTGTCATATCTATTGTTATTTTGGTCATGAATTTCATAAAACTTAGGTATGCTATGATAATTTTATTGTGTTTATAAAAAAAGGAAGGAATCTGAAGAAGCAACCACTGCAAGACGATCGTTCATTTAACATTATAATGAATTAGATTTTATCTGGTTAGATTACGATTAGTTTGGCACCACCCGGTCGTTGCCTCAATGAGTCACAGAATATGCAAGTCGCGATTTGACTCCGGTTGACTCAGTGCGTTTAGTTTATTGATACAATGATCCCCGACACTATAGGTATAGGTTCCATATTACCAATTTTCGATGTTTCTTTACAATTAACCATTAAAATGATCGTAACTATTATTAACAATTTACGTGCCTTTCCTATAAGTGGTCATTCAAGTATTAGGTAAGCCTAATTTGCCTTGATCGACCTTAATTTGATTGACTTGATTAACCTTGATTTACTTATTTTTGATGACATAGGGATTGAGGGGGTCTGGATGGTGATTACGTCAGCAATATTTATTTAATGAATTAGAGCAGATTTGAATATGCTTATATAAATGTTTACTTAATTATGGGGGGGGGAGGGTTAAGAATATTCCTTACTTTTGCTGACCAGGGGAAGGGGACGGCCTGAAATTACAAAAATTCTGCTTACGTGAATGGCCCCTAAATAAATCATACAAGAATGCTTCGAGCGTACTTACTTCTGTTAAATATTTATGAGCATTCCTATAATATATCTTGCGTTGGACGACCTTGAGTAAGTTGTCATATCTTTAAGATATTTTCATCTTATTATTTAAAGAAATGTAATCTGTGAATAAATTTCAATAATCTCTTAAACATTGTGACGAAATTGTAGAATCGTCGTAGAGCACTTTCTACTACACATGTAATAAGTCAACCACCCTCTACAGTCCTCGGGATGATAAAATCTATCGCCAGGCATCTATCGATGCGTTCCAGTAGTTGATCTTGCAAGTAAATCCCTTTACCAAGTTTAAAGACCATTTCCGACAACACGTATTGTTTAATATTATGCTATAACAGATGCTTTAAAGTAGTCCTATAGATTTAAAAATTCTATTAATATTTTATGCTTAGAGTCCGAGAGTGTACTAGACTGACGATACCTCTATATTTTTCTTTACAAAAATACAGTGTATGTAAAGACCACGCCAAACTTTTTGACTGCTCTGAATATTGTTGCGCAGAATACAAATTTAGGTGTAAATACATATTATATTATACTAGCGATTCGCCCCAGTTTCGCACGGGTGTTATGTAGATACTAAGATGGGGCAGTGTGGAGTGATTAGTAATATTATTTAAGATATACAATTCCATAGTACATTCATTTGATCTATCTTGTAAGGTTTAGCCATCGTTTGCAATTTAAGCGCACAAAAATATGGTTGTTATGATATCATATTACAAATCTTTGAATTTTCCGGCTTTTACTGTGTATGTATTATACATATAAACCTTTCTCTTGAATCACTCTATCTATTGCTGAAAACTGTACTAAAATCCGTTGAATAGCTTAAAAGATCTAAGCGAACAGACAGCGGAAGCGACTTCATTTTATACTATGTAATGATATATAACATCAACAAAACCTAAGCACAAGTAAATGGCAATTTTAGCTTCCTATAATAATATTTAAACTTTGTTTTGTTTTAAACTCTTGGCCATATTATGCGCAAGCCCAAACTTAATGGCTGTATTCAGAGCGACCAAAGATAGACCAGGACTGTTTATAAGTACCTTAAACCAATAACCAACAAATGAACGAGGTAATTTAAGCCGTGGTGTTAAAGAACAATTTTAATTTTTCGTTGGATAACATTAGGACATGTTATAATTATGATAATATATATTAGCATATTGTATGTATTTTTATTAAATAATATATCCATTGAAGTCGGGTGGAGTTGCGGTTCTATGCATTTAACTGCGACATAATACTTACATATATCAATTGGCCTTTTTTGTTTCAGATAACATGTTATAGACCTAAACTATAATTGGTTCTGTGATAGCAGATCATATAGGAAAAGTGCCTTAAGTGAGTTAACAATGCTAATTTCATTGTCTTACCAAATACTGTATTACTTTCTACTCTTGTTTCACATCTCTCAATTAAGAAATCACTGTATTCTGTTTGAGTAGTGAACATTTAGAAAGACGTTATATGTCTATAGTAGGTCAGAGGCTCAGACGTGCAGTCGCCGTCCTGAATTTTTAAATACTCTATTAAGGTGCCACCATTGCGCTACTCGTCCTCGGTTTCTCTGGATGAATGCGTCTCTATACTTTCTTAAGGCAGACTCATCAGACCCGCTTTACATACCCATCAAACCCTCCCGGCAGAATCTCACTCGGCGAAAAATAAGGCAAAAACCGTTTAGTGTATATCCACTATCTGATACCTCGCCCGCTTTGCTCATATATAAACTGTTAAGATAAAAAAATGGGTCAATGGAGTTTAATAGCCTTCAATAGCCTAGAAAATTCTGCATCGAGTACTCATAGTCTTTTGCCGATACCGAATGTAGATTTGACATGATTGAACCTCAAAGGAGCTGTGTTTTCATTTTAAATATATAAATGATATCATAGTACTGTTTATTATTGTATATATTTGAACTTAATTATGTCTGAGGTTTAAATTTAATATTTAACATGTACGGTCTTTAAGATACAGATTTTGAAGCAATAAGGGTTACGTGTTTCGACATTGCGTCAATCGATATATGTTAGAATGGTAACAATAAACCCAAGCTTTCAATGAAGGAATATATTGTGATAAAATCACATCATGGTGGTTGGCCTTTTTGTAATTCCTGCCTAGCTAGTTACCACTCACAATATCATTATTATCAGTCGTCAAACACCTGTAGTTGTGTTCCAACAGCTGCACTTGAGAGCAAGTTCTCTTTAGCGTTACTGACATCTTATTGCATATATTTACTTAACATCAGGTGTCATTGTAATTAGATGTTACATGTATGTCTATTAAATTTTTTATTTGTTATAGTAATATAAAAAATATGCCGTGAGTTGGCTACGACCAAATAAAAATACGCCAGTTTCCGTTTTTTTTCTTATAAATATTTGTATGTAATTCCTGTCATTATGTTGGTCAGCAATGCAGTATCTAGTTTTCTAAGGTTAGTTAAAACTTTCACGACTCCCTCTCGCGTAAACGTTGTCCAACCACTTACAACCAGTTTTTATACGCAAAGGGGCTTTCTGTGTTTCTTCGTATCGTATTGCATTTGATACCGCAAGGGTTACGCTCTGACTGACACAGGAAGGGTCTTTGGCTACGTCTTTATCTATATTGTTATAAAATAGGTCTTGTGACACTATTTTAACTAAGAATTACGTTTTTTCTATACATTATGTACTCTCTAAATCGTAAAATGACCGGAAACAACTACGAATATATTATTAATTTCTCCTGTGGTAAGGATATTTCACACATATAATAAGAATGTAATTCTAACGTGTCTTTACTTTTAGAAATGTCTGTATGTCTCTTTGTTTGAATACGCATCACTGCTAAGGTACTGCGTTCACGATAAAACATCACCAAGAAAATCATAAAGCATGTCCTTGAGTAACATTTAGTCTTCGTTTTATTAAAATCGGTTCACTCTATCAAAAGTTATTGTAATCTTAACGACGACTCGACTTAAGGACAAGAGAAAAGTAGATAAGTAAATGAATTTAGTACATTCAGATGATTTTATTAGCTACTGTTTCTTTACATTAGGTTCCACGCGGACGGAGTCGCGGGCACAACTAGTTCTTTATATAAGTAGTCATAAGGGATTCATAGTGCCTTAGCGCAGAGTACTGCGACACCAGAGCCGATTGCTTCTAATTGAATTAGGCTGCAAGTGGAACGCGCCCTGCATACTCTCCACATACTCAGTTGACCGCTGTATACACTCTCACCATGCTAACGTTTATATAATATCAGATATTTGTTTAGAGAAACTCTGGGAATGCGCGAATGCTTATGAATGAAATGTTGAAAACCTTCTAATAGGGCCTCGTTATGAAGTAGCTGCTTATTATCGTTATTTGTATTTCGTTTCCGTATTTAGATAGTCTGTACAATATTTCAAATCACCTTTTACAAGAACGTTCATTTTTTTGTTAGCAGAAACAATACGATACTTGAATAGTCAGGAAATTTTCTATTTCAATCACATTTTGTGGATAAATTAGATAAACCTAGAAATGACTGATTGTGAACTGAAATGACAGTTTGATTCACTGAAGCGATATCCTTAAAAATTATTAACTACGCTAGAAACGTTTAAAAAACTTAAACCATGAAGTATGTGAACAGTGTAATTAGGTATACTGTATGGTATACCTATATTTACACATTTCCTTTGCAGATTTGTTACGATGCAATGGAATGTGCCTTATAACTAAAATAATAGTGGAGTATTATTATTGATGTTGATCCTATTCACCGATTAACTTAAAATCAGAAGTTTAGCAGAAACTTGTTCAACCACATTGATATAGAGAAACCGTGAGATTTCGTTCCGCCGGATGTAATGGGTACATTAAAATTTTATATGGAAATATTTTAATACGTGCTTTAACACTTTATCATGTACTTGCAAAACGGATTTGTTAAACAATGGTATGTAAGATTGTCTTGCTTTGTTTGAATGGTGCGATATCTGCCTTATAATCTATTTCAAATGCTAAAGTTTATTCTGCGTCACTCAAAAATAATTTACTGATTGCTCATTTATTTCTAACGCTATTGTATTTATTAGGTCTTGGGAAAAGTCTGAACCATTCATTCATATAATCAGAAAATCTGCAGTAAAATCGTTTTGTTGCTTACTCAATTTAGCGTTGTGAATAAATAAATATAACCCTCGCCTCAAAGTCAATGCTTGCACACACATTCATATATATACTTCCTCTTAGAAAATCATTCCATTAATAAATTATGTCATAATCATGTAAGTTCAGATTTGAGGAAATATTCGTTAATAAATTGAAATGTATGAAATACATAATTATAGTTTGTATAATACATTTAATTGTAAAATGTGAATGTTATTTTGGGTTACGTGGTTAAGAAAGTAAGTATGCGATATGTCATATTTCATGTCTCATTTATAAACAAGAACCTGCGTGTGAAACGCTTCTCATTGCACAGCACATTTCGTGCCAGTCTCAGACTGTCTCCACATCGAGCCTCCGGTCGATACAACTACTAATAAATGACAAAGAATGGCTTTTCAATCCGGCTACCGGCCCTTTCTATTAGAAAAGGTTTTGTGGCTTTGTGACACTTAGCGGTTGTTGTTATCGCGTATTTCGCGGTCCCGTTGTTGTTGAAAGCGAAGGCGTTGTCCGGTCACGGTCATTTGTTCGAGCAATACTGATGAAGATCATGGCGTCACACTTTTCCTTCATCGATAGTATCAGTATCATACAGACGTGGCACTCAACGCCAACAGATCGGTGACTACAGCCGCGTCGCGCTGCAACGTGCCGCGCCGCGCCGTCCGGTCCTCTCTCTGACGCTGTCTCCGGCTGTCCTACTATCACTTTAGCAATAAACTCGAATCTCGAGTCATTTGATATCGCAGACTGATGCGGATGTTTTTCTGTTTCGACGAAAAGTTAATTTAAAACCGGTCAAATATATTCAAGTGCAAAAGCGGCCAGTGATAAATTAAACGATGGTTCTCTGTTGTAATTCGATTCCTCAATTAAGTCACGTCGAGTTTATAAGGAATGCGCAGCTACATATCTCAAGCAGGTGGTTGTGCACGTTTGATGTGGAGTGCTTATATTATTTTGGCTTCTTCGTTGCACAATAGTTCGGTCAACTCATTCTAACATGGAAGGTCAACTAGTGAACTTTATATGCTATATAGAATTCTTTTTTTATTAGCTTATTTCTAGAGACATCATTATAGATTAACTTAATTTTTTATTTATAAGTAATACCTAGCTAACCACTCGATAAGTTGCGCGGGTGGAGCCTAGTGGTTCGACAGCGAGTCTTGCATGCTTATACAGTGAGTCATTTTAGTACCTTAAGCTCGGTGCTTTTGCATTCCGTTTATTGATACGATGTGCGGTCTTATGAATGTCTATGAACCGCCGTTTTAAATATTTTTATTTTAAATATCTTGATAACCATTATACCATATATACATACCTTTGATGACCTTGATACAATCCGCGATCAGTTCTGAAAAGAATTTTGAATAGCATAGCATTTTGAGAATTATAATGTGTTCTTACACTAATAGTAGTGACGTTTAGAAATGATAATTTTAAAAGTGTAATTGAAATACCATGAGCGTTGCACTGCTAGTATCCCCAGTGCACGTTTATAATCGTAAAATAAAAACTCATGTCTACAACGAGGGCACCGGTGACACAAAAACCGGTTTTAAAATGTTTCGCCGTTTTGAGATAAGAAGTCTCGATGCTGTTTGAGTAATACGATGTAAAAATGTCACCGAATCGCATTCGCAAGGTTCATAATATTGTATTATCTTGTGCTGCACTGTAACAGTACTGTTGCGTTATACAAAACGACATGGGAGGCGGCACACGAGAGAAAGAGTTCTCAGACATTTTGCCGCGCTTGTTGAGATCATGAACCGAATCGCGGGAATTCATTACACTCTAATATTTCCGTAACCTACGTTAGTGCATGCGACTGTACTAATGGCGTATTCTCGCTTTGTCACACATCGCTGTCTAATTTACCGCTAGGTAGTTATTTAAAATAAGCCAACCGGAATAAAAAACTGAGAAATTGAATAGTATAGTATCTAGTTACAGTTTTTTTTATTTACTTTAACATATTAATTATACTTTTTACATATACTTCCATTTTCCAAAAATCCTTCGCGTTCTTCTTTGAATTATTTATAGTAGTGAATTATATTTACAATTTTTACTGATGATATTAATTTCAATAACTGATCAATATGCTTACTTATTTACACTTATATGTATAATTTACTGTATTATTTTTTGACCGTTAACTTACTTTCTATGGTTCTTTTGTTAATTTCATGAATAATAACTAAGCTTTTTTATCTTGTTTTCGGTGTATACTTTTTATATTCATTCTAGTATGGTCGCTGTAGACACGTTGGCGCCACGCCACACCAACGTTTTAACCGGCCTATACCATAAAACCTCAATATTCAAAAGTAATTAAAAAAGTTGCAACACAATATATTGGCTAATAAAAACACGTGAAAAAGAGTTCGTATAGGTCAGCGATAAAATTAGAATGGTGAAGTTTTTTATATTCCTTTCTATTCTAACAAAACCGTGGGAAAATAATCTATCGTGTTTTTTTATTGCGTGTACATATAATAATATTATATTAACTGTACATACAAAAAGTAATTACTTGATTACATAAATATGTTTCTATACCGGTTCCTTAAGGTTACTATTGTGGATTTTGTGTTACAAAGTATAGTTGAGAATCGCGAACCAATGGTAGGAAGATAATGAATAATCGATAGTGGTAGACGTCATGCCAGCCTGCGAACATTACAACAAATATAATTAAAATTTATATAGGATATGATATACAATAAACAAGAAAGTATATTAGTACAGTGCCACATCGTCGCGTCATTGTTATATTCAACCTTTTCCGCCCCTATGCACTTGTCGAGGGTTCAAAGTTACTACACCCGCTTACGTCAATGCTCGCTTATTATAATTTTAAGCGGCATAAATTCCCACGCTGCACTCGAATAAAATTAACCCGTTCGATGGATAGTAAATTAAGTGCGACCATGTTTATTGTTTACACTTATAATTACGTGTTACGTTTGAAATGTTTAAAACATTGCATGCTGTAGACGTTACGTTAGCTGCTGTATTAATTACGTTCATATACATTCCATTAGGTGCTTAACACCTTTAAGTGTATAAAAACTGTTAAAATTCTATTACAAATCATATTTAAGAAGTATCGCCATAAAACACGATGTAGACGTTTAAAAATATTACAATCTTAAATTTTTGTAACGACAATATTATACGTTTTGATATATGCCTTAAGAAATTATCTGGTATTATAATTAAGTTTCTTCTTTTAATTTGGATGATACCAACAAGTCTGTTCGTGGGAATTATTTTCGGTAAAATTTCATTCAACTGCAAAGGGGTAAGTTAACCGTATTATTTTTATTATGCGGTTATGTAAAATACAGGGTATAATGAACATATCAGTATATGTATCTACATAATGTGTTTCGTCTAACGTGGCGCCGTTGCTGCTGGTGCACACGCCGCAGGAAGAGGCAAGGTCGGCGTCCAAGCGTGAAGTTCCGCCACTATTGACAACCACTATAAATACTAACTAAAACAATACCTTTGCAACGAAAATAGCAAGTCTGAAATCGTGTTTCGTCCTTGGCCAATTTTACCCGTTTGTGTTTCAGTGCTTTTGATTTTATTTCACCTAAAGATGTCTTTCTCTAGGATTAAATAATATGAAGAACATCAGATTGGGTTATAGGTGTCATGAAGTGAATTTAGTGTTTATAAATAATTAAGACAAGGTTTTATAAATTGTGACACAATTGTGTATTACTTTTATATGATTATTTTTCTACAAAGTTTTGTTAAACGCAGCGTTGGCTTTAGAATGTATACGGAATATATATATTCTTAAAAAAATAATAATATATGTAATATATGTATTGCGTATGATGACTAAAATTGACTTTTCCTTTGTTTAAGTATACGATCGCTGGGTATACCACAAATGGCTAGTAGTCTTTTTTTGTAGTAATTACAGACTATCAGTATTTAATAACGTTATGTAATCTGTAGAAATGCGTTGCCCACGGTTACCGATGCGTGTTTATTTTTACGAGTCAACGATCCGTATTTTGAACTGTTCGCGGTTCCTCGTTCCCGACTGCGAGCTGCAGCTAGCTAAATAGCGGAAGCGAGCCCAACCATAACAACACTGACTGACGCCTGTTTTGCTTTCTGACACCTAACACTAATAAACTGGTTTCGGATGAAAACTGAAATGAAGTAGGAACACGTTTCCGAGTAATTCCGAAAGGTAAACTTTGCGGTGTTTATTACAGTTATCGAACTACACTACCCAGTATTATTGTACAGTAGATACTGTGGAGAAGCCCGCTTAAGTGTATTTATTGATTAGTATTCGACGTATGATAATTTAATAATAACTTTTCAAAAATCATATATTAGGTCTTTACCTATGAAATTGCCGTTTTGTATGAAAAAATTGAAACGAATTTTTTCAATGTATTTTTTATTTGTATTAATCGAAGTAATCATCCATGCAATCAATGCATCTTTGCCAACGCAGTGGCAGTTTATTGATGCCCTTCTTAAAGAAATCAGCTGGACGGGAGGCAACAAATTCTTCAAAGGCATTTGTACTGCCTCTCGGGTGTTGAATTTTTTTCCCGCCAAGGAGTTATCCAAATTCTGGAAAAAGTAGTAGTCTGTAGGCGCAAGGTCTGGTGAGTAGGGCGGATGACGGAGAACTTCCAACCCCAGTTCTTGCAACTTGGAGACCGTCTGCTGTGCAGTATGAGGTCGCGCGTTGTCGTGCAGGAGCAGCGGAGACGAGCGATTGACCAATGCTGGTTGGAGATGTGCCAGCTTCTCCATCATTGTGTTCAGTTCTTCACAGTACACATCTGCAGTAATGCTCACCCCGTTTGGTAAGAAGCTGTGATGAATCACACCGGCGCTAGACCACCAAACAGTAACCATCACTTTTCTAGGGGTAAGTTTTCGTTTAGGGCATTCTTTAGGTGCTGAACCAAGATCCAACCAACTTGCTGAGCGCTTGCGGTTATCAAACAGAATCCATTTTTCATCGCAGGTAACAATGCGGTTCAAAATTCCTTCATTTCGGTGTCTGTTGAGCAGTGCAAGTAACGTCTCGACGCGTACTTCGCGCTGGCGATCATTGAGTTCGTGGGGCACCCATTTGTCAAGCTTTTTTGCCTTGCCAATTTGACGCAAATGGACCAATATTGTTTTGACGCTAACGTCGAAAGCTGTTGCTAATTCAGCCGTTGATTGTGTATCATCAGCTTCCACAATCGCCTTTAATTCGTCATTGTCGACCAAAGTCTTCGGACGACCGCGAGGTTCATTTTTCAGGTCGAAATTTCCAGAACGGAAGCAGCAAACCAATAACACGTGGTGCGTTGGTTTGTAGTGTTAGCTCCGTAAACGTCGTTGATGTTGCGTGCCGCTTGTGCCGCGTTGCTGCCACGACGGTACTCATATTCCATAATTACCCGAATTTTTAACGTATCCATGATAACAAAAAAGACTGAAATGCGATGAAAATGTAACACTAATCAATAAACAAATGACTACTTTTGGACAAAGAATTCCATGTTTTTAAAATAAAATTAATTTGAAATTAGAATTCTTAGCCAAACAAAAATTATTTTGATTTGAAATGGCCAGTAATGCAGAACGGCAATTTCAAAGACCTATTATTTCTTTATGTTTCGAATTTGTGTTTAATTAGAAGTAAACTTTCGTAAGAATAAAAAAACGAGTTACAGACAATTAGCGGACTGCCCAGAAGGAGGTAGTTAGTCTTTTTTTTCGGGTATATGTGTGTTTTATTTATTTGGAAAGATTTATTGTCTAATCAGTTGATCGATTTCGTTATGTGAGTTTACATTCGTCTTAACTGACGTAAGGTATTGCAATATTTGATTACCACGTCTGGGGACCATAAAAAAGAGGAGAGATATTTTTTTCTCTTATCAATACTAAATAAACCAAACCATTAATTAATATATCTAAATACATTTTCAGTGTTTTATAGTAAAGTTTCTTATTTTTCTTTGTGTAAAAGTAGTATGTGTTTTAGACTTTGTTGTCTATAAAACGGTTTTGTTGCTTGAAAACCCGTGTTTTACGTAAATTGGTTGTGGGCAGTCTTTTACTTTGTAATGTAATTTTATCATTAATACTTAAGTACTAAAGAAGTACTAAGTCAAGTACTAGATAACTTTATAAATTATTATCTAGACATCATGTTATTAATACTAGGCACTAATGGTAAAATTTAACAGAGGTAATTTAAAATCGCCAAGAATGTTATAGAGGTTAAAACATTTTAAAAGGCCGGCAACGCACTTGCGACTGCTGTGATGTTGCTAGTGTCTATGGACTGCGGTGATCACTTACCATCAGGTGACCCACCTGTTCATTTGCCCCCTATAATATAAAAAAAAAACTTTGTTAAATTTTACCATTTCTGCCTAGTTGTAATAATATGATGTTAGGTAATAATTTATAAAAAATCTATCTGCCCGAAAAGTCTCATCAAAATGATTTTAACCGTGCCTAAATTATCCCGTACAAATCGCAGACACTTCAATTTTATTAATATCTTAGATTCCGCTTATTTCAGTTCAGATTGAAATAATCGTTTATGTTCAACCGACGCGACGGAGAGCTTCTTTGATTAATTAAACGCTTGAATAAGTGATATAATTAAAAAGTATTATAACAATTTATTTTGTAAAACTATCTACTGATATATTTTAGAAGTTTACTGATAATATATAGATAACATTTGATCTTTTGTTCTCTTTCATAATTATGTATTAATTACAGTTGACATTTTGTTGATGGACAAAAAATATTGAATAGAAACCGTTATGTTTATTTTCAACTTAATCGTATCACATCTCACAACTCGTGTAAGACAAATAACTTCTGTATCTCTATATCTTAATTATTGTAATATTTATAAAGTTTCCATGCAGTTATAAATATTATTACCGTATAGGTACGTTTAACGCAGGAAATCCACTGGCATTAGTAATCGGTCAGTTAATGACTGGCCAGCGGGGCCATATGTTTATATTATAAATACCTATTCGGCTGTGTAGGTGATGCTGCGGCCGGCGCATGATGAATGCCAGAAACCGCCCACTTCGACTTTTTTTTTAGATTCGATTGGAACTTGTAAAATTTAATGATATCGTTATAGGTTATTTTAGCTATTATATACGACGATAAACTTTAGATGAAAGAACAATTAGTAAAGAATTTGTTTTGATGGCAAGCGCAATCGTGGCCTCGATTATTAAAAAATATCGAATATTCTAGTACAATCCATCTAGATTTATACGATACCATAAGTTTCAATTATGCCAACAAACATTAACAAGTTTCAAAATATTTTGGTTTTCAAACCTGCTGTGCTGTTGTGCAGCCAAACAACGAGCTGTGCGCAGATATTGCGTTTGAAGTTAAGAATCGGTTTTATAATCTATCGCTTTGTTGCAATATTCAACGGGCATTTTGTGTTCAATATTTGGTACTAGTTTTGACGTCTTAAAAATCATGCATACATGATTAGTCTTCATTTTATTAAATTTCTTAAAAAAATATTAAATAAACTCTTTAATAATTGTGCTCAAATCCAATAAACTTTGCCCTTAAGCATTGGGATTTAAATAAATATTTATGTTTTTATTATAGAAACAGTACTGTTTAGTCTGCATTTCCTAAGTAACTTATTTAGATGTCTAGGATTACTGTAAAGTGTACTGTAGTGTAAACTAGTTGCTGCTGTTGCTAAAATTTATTTTAGACTTTCGGAATTCGAATTAAAAATATATAATCTTTGATCATAATGAACCGATGGTGTTATCGGTTAACTTCCTACATTACTTACTATAAAAATTCTGGATTATATCAGAATAGTGAATAGGCCGGATGCCGCCTGCCTCATATTTTGATCCGATCTGTGAAACATTTTAAAATTCAGCTTGAAAAATTATTTTGCACATTTCCAAATATTGGAATTTATCTCAACATTAATTATCTACTGTCTCAAATTCAGTGTCATGTTTCTCATTATCAATGTAAGATTCATGTTCCCTTGATAAATATAACTTGATAAATGTATAAAACAAAGCGTTTTTATCACGCTTTTATTAACTTCACCTGTATGTATGTATGTAACCGACGACCCCTTTGAGCTCGATTTTGTCCTACTTTGAACGATCAGATTTAATTTAAACTTTGCACACCTGTCAAAGGTCGATGATAATGCAATAATCCGAAAAAAAAAGTAAAAAAAAAATTTTAACTAAAAAATGAAAAATAAATAATAGTTTAAAAAAACTAAAAAAACACGCTTTCATATAAAATCCAACTAAAAAACAGAAAATAAAATTTAATAAATTTGGATTAAGAATAGTAATATCAGCACCTCCAGATATCAGTATTTTTATCATTTTTTTGTCACTTTTTACAAAAATATATATTTATTTCTAATTTACACTATTCTTAATCCAAATTTATTAAATTTTATTTTCTGTTTTTTAGTTGGATTTTATATGATAGCGTGTTTTTTTAGTTTTTTTAAACTATTATTTATTTTACAACTTTTTTTTAATATCATATGAGGCAAACGAACAGGCGGGTTACCTAATGTTAAATGATCACCGCCGTCCATTGACATAGGCAACACCAGGGGAGTCGCAAGTGCGTTGCCAGTCTGTGTTTGGGGGAAGGAAGAGGGGGGGGGAGAGGAGGTGGGTCTCCGGCACTCTCACTGACCGGACTAAACGTAACAATGCAAGCACTGTTACATCACGTCGGTTTTCTATGAGAGGGTGGTACTACCCCGGACGAGCCGACCCATTCATGCTGAAACCAGTAATAGCTTCACCGTGGCTCTACCACCTACCAGATAATTGGTAGTTTGTAGGTGGTAGAGCCACGCTGAAGCTATTGTTGCGTTTCGTTAGGTCAGTGAGAGTGCCGGAGGCCCTCCTCCCCTCCCCGCCCCTCTCCTCTCCCTCCTCCCTCCCTCCTCCCTCCCCTTTCCTCAAACATAGGCTGGCAACGCACTTTCGACTCCCCTGGTGTTGTTAGTGTCTATGGACGGTGGTGATCACTTAAAATCAGGTAACCCACATGTTCGTTTGCCTGCTATGACATAAAAAAATAAACTGGAAGTTTAGACGGCAACTTTCTAAAGTTTACCAATAACTCGCACAAATAAACAACGTGAGGCGTGAACTGAATAGTTTTAACTAATTAAAATGTAAATGACTACTTAGCACTACTTGCACAAATCTAGGTAATAGTCCAGTACCCTACCCTAGTGTCATAGTTGTAATAAGTAAACGAACACACTATTTTGTAATAACGTTTTCAATACTAAAATACCATACAAATTCATACCTTGATTTAGTTAACTGAAAATGGTATTGGGACAAAACGGTATTTTCTTTGCCGAGGTTTTGGAATAACCAGGAGGCCCATAAATGTTATTGATTAGGTACACGTTTAGTTTGGGTTAGATGTGCAGCAATTCATAATTATAATATATACTAACCGCCGTTATGTTAATAACGATTTTACATATTTATGTTCGATTTAAATTTATCTTAAAAATAAATAAATCATAGTTAATTCAGTTTTTTATAAAATATGTTATAAAATAATTTCAATACAGACGGAGTAACAACATAATGCTCCACCATAATTAGATAGAACATAAGACAGAATTAAGTTGCATTGTCACTAAAAGAACTACGGACATCGAAAAAATACATAAATCTGAATTAATGCATTTATAAATAAATTAATAAAAAAAAAGTTGCTTTTTATTAAAACATGGACTTAGTACATGTTACTCTTATGTTCACTAAGTATAATTCGGATATTAAGTTTTTCACACGTTCAAATTAAAAAGAGAACAACAGTCATCTATTTTCGTAGTATCGATTTTATTGAAGTGGCTGTTGAAAGAGACGTATTCTTGTCGCAACGTTAATTTACATTCTGGTGAAAACGCAAAAAAACTAAATTTTGATATATTTTTGATTAAAGAGAGAAACCGATAAGATTCATTACTGTTGTGCTAATGGGCATCATATTTAAAGTTTAGTCAGGAAATGCTTTCTACTTGCATAATAATATAGGTTCTACCATAAATTAATGTTTTCCTGTAATTCCGTAATGTGTATTGACGGTTGAGTTACTTGTAAATTTTTATCTGTTTTATCAGTGTTTGTTGATAAGTAATATTAGGTGCGGCAATTAGATATTGTTATAGATTGTAAGAAAGTTCCAATTCATTTTATATTAAATTGGATTGGTCAATTTTTTTTCCAACAGTTTGACATATATGTCTGCTAATTAAAATCTGAAATGATAATAATAATCTTTTTAGCAGTCACCGTATAAACAGCGATGCAATATTTTAATATATTCTATACTATAACAGAATTTTCTTGTGGATTATCTTCAGGTTAGAGTTTAAAGAGATTAACCTAATTATACAATTATCATTTTTGTTACTTAGCTGTGGTAGGTTCATGTCATAAGGAATGGTGAAACTCATATAACGATTAGTAGAGTGTTAAGATCTATATCAGGACTAACAAATCTTGGCGATTTAATATTATGCTCATGCAACACGTCAAAGGAGTGAGTACTGAATCGTATCAAATTGCGATCACCCCTCTCTCCCTTTATATTATCAATTCCAAATGATGTATTTGCGAAAACAACAATTTTGGAAAAAAAAAGTAAAATGTTAAGTATGGAAGTGGGTAAATATATCAAAGTAGAGGAAGATTGATAAGAAAAGAAAAGATCTTAATAGTATGAGTCGATACAAAAGAGTGAGAGACAAACATATATTGTGACGAACTTAATTATGTGGAATAAACCCAAGAAAAAAAAAATTGATAACATGAAAAATTGCATTATAGAGTCTTTTTGATACAACTCATATGGACATTCACAATCCTCTTAATCATTGTATATTCCTCTCACACCCACATAAGTTTTATCTAGTTTATTCTTGAGCGAATGATACATAATAGGGGGTCATTGTGGATAATGAAGCATACTGTTATATCTACTTTGTACTTATATTTGCACTATTCAAGGATTGACGTGATAAATAAAACTAGTATTTAATAACAGTTTATAGAGAATTTGTACGTTCACAGTTAACTGTTAAACACTAATTTCGTCGGCATGTACAATGTTTTCCCCAAACTTGTGGTACTAGGAAATAACAGGGGATGAAAGAACTGTTTCTTTTTACTGTTTAACCGTGAAATTATTATTCATTCTTCTTATTTTGAGTTTGTTGTGTTAAGTTATGTTATCTTGAAATTCATCGAAATTGACATATAAAAAGAACCAAAAAATGTTTTTTTTTTTACATTGTGTTGCAATTAAGCTATACTTATTAGTATAAAATGCTAAAGTCTGTATATATGTACAAGGTTCCAGAAACGACACACTGGAAAACTATTTTACTGATAGTAAGCTACATTCTCCTTGAATGACATAGGATATATTTTCTTGTTAATAAGTTATACATTCTAACTACCTAGTGCACTTCCGCTTTACTGGGCGACGTTTTTTTTCTATTCTGTTATACGTATCTTACATCGCTCTCCAGATCTCAGACTACTTTTATACCCTATTACATTGCGATTAGTTCAGAGGACGCATTATTATTTTCGTATTTATAATATTTAGTGTGTATTATTGTTAATATAGCTAATCGTTATTATATAATTGTTTTCCAGGCTGACTTGATGCGGTGACAGGATGGATGCAGCGGACAAGCGTATGCTGGAGCGGGAAGCGCTCCGCAATATGATCCAGCAGTGGAACGCCAATCGTCTGGACCTGTTCGCGCTAAGTGAACCAAATGAGGTATTATGCTAATAAGTATATTAACGTTCTGCCATGTTAATGAATGAATTGATCGATATTGACGAGTATTTGATCAGTGTATAAACTTTCATGAAGGCTACCGAAAGGTCAGCTTCTATGCAGGAATGAGAACGTAGATAGTACGAGAGTAAGTGTGGCATGGGGTGAATGTCACTGTTGTATCATAAGGCTTCACTTTGATCTCTGAAGCCCCGTCTAATCATATTATACTTGCAGCAGCCCACATGATTGTAATGACAATATATTTGTTTTCACATCAACAACTTCTCTAAACCGCCTGCTGGTGATTTTACTATCTCCAGTCATGCCTTCCTTCGGACTTTTAGATTATGGTCTAGAGCTTGTTGAGACTAAATAATAAAACCTTTTTAGATCTTTAGTCTGATTTAGAATGATAATCAGAGAAAGGATGTCAGTTATCAATCTCTTGTTTTCTTTTGCGCTTATGTTTTTTATTGGTTTATACAGTTCACATTAATGGTTAAAAATTTATAGTAATTAATATTATTAATTTACACAAAAAAATATATATGGTAGAAAAATCTTATACTATAAGTATATCATCATCATATATATTAATACGTGAAGCCAAAACTTTGTATCCCTTTTTAAGAAAATTGCGTGAACGGATGAATGTGAAATTTGGCATAGTTAAAGTTTATATGAAGGAGAAGTGCAGAAAGCTATTTATTTTATATAAAATGCATTATAAGTACATTAAATTAATTAAAATATGCAGTACTCACACTACTGCTCCAATTTTACACAACATATACACACATGTAAATAAAAAAGACATTTTGACATCCGTCAATAACGGACTTCAAAAAAGTAGTAATAATATTCGTCCAATAGGACAGGCGAAGGAATTAATCCATACTCCCAAACTTCAAAAAAGGTTGCGAAGGAGGTTGCTATGCTCGACTGTATGTACTTTTTTTACTCTTACGTTCCAATTACCCTTTTTTATTCTACATTCAACAATGATATTATAGCGTATCTTATATATTAACACGTGAAGCCAAAACTTTGCACCCCTTTTTAAGCGAATTGCGCGAATGGATGGACTTGAAATTTGGCATAGTTAAAGTTTATATGGTAGAGAAGTGCACAAAGCTATTTTTTTATGTAAAATGCATTACAATCATATTAAATTAATTAAAATATACATTACTCACACTACTGCTTGCATTTTACACAACATATATGTAAATGAAAAAGACGTTTCGAACATCCTTCAACCTTTTTACGTTCCAATTACCTTTTAAATATTTTTAACATGATTGACGTTGCATGCCTTACAATATGCCCTTTGAAATCAACTGGTCAAATTGTAGGTTAATTTTAGAGTAATATAATATGTAAATTCATAATATACATAATATTAATTGATAAATAATTTATCTTTACTAAATTTATGGAACTACCGAAATAATTATTATTCTCTTTGGTTTTATTGAATGTCAAAATTTTTATGTGACAGACTGCTTTCACTTCATGTCATTTTGCTTCATGTTGCCATAAGAGTAAAGCAATATTTCCAAAGTCAATGTCAATATTTTAATGTTTAGTATTTCTTTATGGTGTACTCAAATGATTCAATAAAAAATGAGCGAAAACTACTTTGTGAAATCAAAATAAGAAAATTTGTTTGGCCATGAAAGTAATCCATGACTTATATCTCCGCGGTTACAATGATGCAGTTCAACTTGATGTAGCAATTATATTTAGTACAGTTGATGATGAATTATGAACAAAAATGAATTCATTTTCAAAAGTTAATGGTAGTATTATAAACATCTTTGTTTTGGATTCATAATTTGATTCTATTGTGTATCCATTACTTTTCCAAGTGATGATACTGGGTATATCACTATTCCTCATAATGTATAGACTATATTTAATTCAATATCACCCAGAAATACCACGCGCCCATGGTGCCGTGTAAAATTAATTGAAAATTGTGTCATGAGGGGGTCCGATAATTTTTTTTTATTTTCGTAAAGTTATGTTTACTTAGTATTTAAGAGCCTTACCACCTTATGTAACCGCCTGTTTATTGTTTCAAATTTATAATTAATTTCAATTTTCATTTAGACATCGATTTTTTTTATGTTTATATAATTGAAAAAAAGTGGCAAATAACTGAGTAGGCATGATGAAAGACTTTGATTATAGAGGTTATAATACCCTTTGATAAAAGAACCCTAATAAAGTTCAAACTTTAAAAATTCAATGAACTATAGTCGAATGTCGACCACTGGGCGCCCACTAGTAGTTATAAATACATGACACAACGTATATTCTAGAAATAAATATAAAATATTGATATCATCTTTTATAGGAATAAATTTTTTTTCGGTAATAATATTAGTCTACAATAAGCTTAGTAAGTATATTAGGTCTTTACCTATGAAATTGCCGTTTTGTATGAAGAAATTTAAACGAATTTATTTCATGTATTTTTTATTTGTATTAATCGAAGTAATCACCCATGCAATTAATGCATCTTTGCCAACGCAGTGGCAGTTTATTGATGCCTTTCTTAAAGAAATCAGCTGGACGGGAGGCAACAAATTCTTCAAAGGCATTTTGTACTGCCTCTCGGGTATTGAATTTTTTTCCCGCCAAGCAGTTATCCAAAGTCTGGAAAAAGTAATAGTCTGTAGACGCAAGGTCTGGTGAGTAGGGCGGATAACGGAGAACTTCCAACCCCAGTTCTTGCAACTTGGAGACCGTCTGCTGTGCAGTATGAGGTCGCGCGTTGTCGTGCAGGAGCAGCGGAGACGAGCGATTGACCAACGTCAAAAGCTGCTACTAATTCAGCCGTAGATTGTGTATCATCAGCTTCCACAATCGCCTTTAATTCCTCATTGTCGACCAAAGTCTTCGGACGATCGCGAGGTTCATTTTTCAGGTCGAAACTCTCAGAACGGAAGCGAGCAAACCAATAACAGGTGGTGCGTTGGTTTGTAGTGTTAGCTCCGTAAACGTCGTTGATGTTGCGTGCCGCTTGTGCCGCGTTACTGCCACGACGGTACTCATATTCCATAATTACTCGAATTTTTAACGTATCCATGATGACAAAAAAGATTGAAATGCGATGAAAATGTAACACTAATCAATAAACAAATGACTACTTTTGGAAAAAGAATTCCATGTTTTTAAAATAAAATTAATTTGAAATTAGAATTCTTACCGAACAAAAATTATTTTGATTTGAAATGGCCAGTACTGCAGAACGGCAATTTCATAGATAAAGACCTATTATTATCGATTTATCGAAACATAATTTGAAGACTCGTGTAAAGCAGGTTTTATTTTAGAGAGATTGTTACGGGAGGGTCGTTATTCAGATGACTCCCCTTTTGTACATTCACGAAGAATTATAAAGTGAATTTGTTATAAATACGATTACAATTTAAACAATTACTAAAATAAATACGTAATTATAATAATTGAATCTCCTGTCGGCGTTTCTCGATGTCTGCGATGTTTTACGAAATAATGCAATTGACGTAAGGTCTATATTGTTTTGAAATTTATCTCAACAACAATATATATATATATATACAAACAGTTTTTTATTAAAAAAATCGTGATATCTATACTATAATAAAACTGTAGCAAGGTCAAATCTGTACATTAAATATTTTTAGAAAATTTTGATCGGGGTAGACTTAGTTATCGATATAGAAGCCAAAAATAATCTTTTTACAATTTTTGTCTGTCTGTCTGTCTGTCTGTCTGTCTGTCTGTCTGTCTGTCTTTCTGTCCCTGTGAACACGCATCACGCTGAAAGTACTGAACCGATTTTAACGAAACTTGACACAGTAATAACTAATATTCCAAGGTTACATTTAGGATACTTTTTGTACCATAAAACGCAAAAGGCTCTCCAGGAAAACTAAAAACAAAAAATTGTAGTTAACGTAACTAGACTTTTTTGCGACACCTTAGTACAAGAGCCAGCAACGTTGGAAGAACGAGAATTTTAGAAAAGCTGGTTCTTTAATATGAAGATATATTATGCCCTTCCAAACAGGATTCAGGATACCTGGTAGCCGGTTAACGTTGTGTTTTTTAATGCGCATCACACCTTTACAGGTCAAAATTTTGATTTATAATTAATTTTAGGAAAAAAAAAATTCGGTTACATTTTAACGCTATTAAAAACATGAGTTTATCACTTTTAGACAATTTTGTTATTGAAAATAATGTGCCCGATGATATTCTTTATAAATAAAATAATTCATTTCAAACCATTTCATTTTTTCCATTGCAAACAACGTATTTCATTTTATTAACCATTATGATATTGAGATTTCACCGTGAAAACTGAAAAACAACGATAAACGTAGACATACGACTTGAGATTGATGTTATCTTGAATACATGCGTCTATAACAGGCGCTTCTACAATTATCGCTATCTTTATCATACATAAAATGGGGTAAACATATCAATGCAGTTGCAGAATTTAGCTCTAAGTTTCTAAACGTTTTCAAAGCATTAGCCGGTTTTAATTGGGGTGTTCATCCATAACATTTAGTCGTTTATACTTCAATATTACACGCAGTCGAATTGACTATGCGAGCTTTCTTTATGATAGTAGTGCTCAGGTTAACCTCTATAAACTTGAAAAAGCCCAAAACTAGGCCATGAGAATTATTGGGGGTTTCATTAAAAGTACTCCAATCTATGTTATGGAAAGCGAATTGAGCATATGTCCGTTACATCTTAGGAGACAATATTTACCTGGCAAATTCTATTTAAATATAAGTCATTCGAAAAAAACGAACTATCCAATGTATCAGAAGAACTGTCCACCCCTTTCCAATCACTCTATTGGCGTAAAAGAAAAATACCATTATTAGTTTCTATTTTTTCTCAATATAAAAATACTCCAATTCAAATAAATATAAAACATGAAATGTTCACTTTACACACCTGGGTCGATAACATTGATTTGCACAATATAATTAAAATAAATGTAGATGGTATTTGGAAACCAAAGCGTCAATATGATGTTCTTAAAATAAAAGATATTTGTCTTCAATATATAAATAAATATAATCAAAATTTTGTTAAAATATACACTGACGGATTTAAAGCTGGGAATTATTTAGGAGCCGCATTTTTGGAGTCATATTCCAAAACTTTTATGAAATTTCAAATTGATGAAAATATTTCAATTATGCACACAGAATTGATAGCAATTGCAGAGGCCTTCTCATCTGCTCAATCAACTGAGTCCACTAAGATTGTTATTTTATCCCATTCAAAAAGTGCTCTTCAACACGTAGCTCGATGTACCTCGACTTTTCGAGAAATACCGATAGCCTACACTATTTTGAAGCAATTACTAGATTTCAAAGCAAAGAACAAAGTAATTGTTTTACAATGGATCCCTTCTCATATAGGTATAACTGAGAATAAAAGAGCTGATCTTTTAGCAAGAGAAGGATCCTCCGAAGGTGCTCCTATTAATATTTTACCAACTTACTTGGATGTATGCTCAGTATTTAAAAATAGCTGTTACTCGCATTGGAAGGAATACTTTGATGAGCGTTCTAAAACAAAAGGAATATGGTACAGAACGATTCAGCCACATCCCTTACGGTCACCATGGATTGATGACAGTACGATTTGCCGTCGGGAAGCAATCACAGGAATGAGATTACGCTCAGGACACATCCCATGTAAAAAGTTCGCCTACCTGATGCGTAAAGTACCATCACCACTCTGCCAGAGTTGTGAGCTCATCGATGAAGTGCACCACATCCTGGCAGAATGTGTTCGAAGCGAATGAAATCTCGGCTTAATGCTTCTGGTTCGTTCCACACTGGTTTGTACAATTCGTTATTCTCTGACCCCATTTCGAAAGATGCTAAAGAATTGTACAAAATTAATATAAGCTATTGTTAAGTTTATTGTCATTCTTATTGTTATATAGTTATATGTCATTTAGGCGATATAGTCGCTAAGGTGACTATGCCTTCATTAAAAAAAAATAATAATAATATTAAAATTACAGCTATCTTAACATGGTTAGAATATACTTATTTTATTTACAAAAAAATAGCATCGGGCAAATTATTGTTTATAACAAAAATGTCTGGCCATAATAATTTCATGTTTTAGTAGGGTTTCAAAGTTAGTAAAAAACAAAACATTAAAAAATTATATAAAAATCAATATGTTTGCCAGTAAAGGTGCGATATGCAATAATAAACGTAACGTTTACCGGCAGCCAGGTAGCCCGCACGCTGTTCGGAAGAACATAAAGATATATAAAAAACTGTCTTATAGAAAATTTGTCGAAACCGTTACTAGCTCTTAGACAAATAGTTTACAGGCAAGTGACATTTGACGCGTCGTGCTCATATCTTTTTAATATTTATATTTTTCTTCAATAAAATGGAGTGTGAAAAAGTTTTAATACAAGTTAAAAATAGTTATGATATCATTCAGTGTTTCATTTATCATTATTTATTTTATAAATATATTTTGTCGTTTAATATACAATTTAACTCATAAACTTGATATTTTATAATGTAAACTCTACTGACTGTATAGTAAACGTCTATAAAAAAGGGAAAGGAATTTCTTTAGAAACCGGGGGTCCATAGACCTCTAAAGCTTTTTTCACATTATCGCCAATATATGTAGGTTAGTTTTTATTTTTTATTGAACTCAGTAGATGATGCTACGAACGGGTTGTAGGCTTATTTTAAAAGATTTCTCACATACCATCTGGGTATATGTTTGAGTGAGTCCCTTGATAGTTTGGATTCACAATTGGAAACCGTAGATGTGGCTGCAATAAGGTTTTAGGTATATTAAAATTTTTCGCGTTTAAAAATATAATTGACACCGGTGATAACCGATTTGGTGCAGACGAAGTTGCACGGGTCAGCTAGTACAATATAAAAATGCAATGACTATATGAGTATTCGTCTTCAATGTTACACAATATATTCGTGCCAGAAAATACAGTTGACAACTAATTGACAATATGAAAATTGTGACACATGAAACCGTTCATTGCACATGTGTCATAAATTACAATTGTTATCTTCAATTGGTTCAAATCCTGGCGACGATTGTAAAATATTGGTGTTATAATGAACACTATAATTTTTTGTCACTATTCAAGATGGATAAAGCAATATAAAATATAACGAATTATATATAATTTAACACCAAATATAATATAACTCGATAATATCATGGTTTTTTTCAATTTTACTCATAACAGTGTATATATATATGTATGTATATTACTGCTACACTGAGTGAGATACACACAACAAAAATGCATTCTTTAGATGTCTATTTATTAAAATAGAATAACAATAAACAATAATCAAGCCAAAAGTAGACAAAGCTAATTATTCTATGATAAAAATATTATCTTTATTGCCTTAGACAGAATTTTTGTGTTACTTCTCAAAACAAGCAATTCTACGTCCCAAAGTTTTCCCCGAGTACACTGGCTGAAATATCAAAAAGAAACTCTCCCTATCAGAGTTCTGTCTTGTTTACGTTTATTAATACAATCTCTAAAAAGTTAATTGTAACCAAATCAAATTAAAAATACTTTATTCAGTTTAGGCCCTAACAAGGCACTTATGAACGTCAAAGACTACCACCGGTTCGGAAAACAACCCAGTCATCGAGAAGAACCGGCAAGAAACTCGATCGGGTACATTTTTTTAACATATATTTCCAATACATCATACAATATAGCTTTTAATAGCTTTTAGTGGATGCACAGAGAGGAGTCAATTCCAGACATCACTATCGTTTACATACTTAGGCAGAGGTGGATTTTAATGCTGTAGTAAACTGATCATGACATTTTTATTATCAGGACTTTAATATATCTGTTACATAAATAAAGTAGCAAGTAAAATAACGAAAATAACCTTAGATTTTTTATAATAATATTTTCAATACTTATAGTATCATATGCTCACGCTTATGTTTCATTACTATATTTCTATACCATTTCGGCTGCTTGCGGTTAAACTTTGACGAGCTGTACAGACGCTCACGAAAATTTGTCAGTTGGTACAACTATGTTACAAGAGATGGCATGAAAGTCATTACAAAAAATTGAGTATTTTATTTAGTTTATCGACTGTTCGAGTGTTTTCAAACGCATGAGAGCTTGATATAGACATTATTACGTTAGATTGTACAACATCTAAAATGTAAATTAAATGTGTTTGCACTCTTGAAATGTCACATCTATGTCATTTTCAAGTTCAGTTTAGTTGATATTGTTATTTCTGCAACCAATCGTGGCATTGGCACCGTTCAACATACTTTGTTGATTAGATTATGCGGGCAGTCGAATATGATTTGCATATACAAATGTAATCTGATTTTAAAATACAATTAAATCTCTGCATCTCTCTCTCTCTCTGTATCTCTATAGTATAGATAGTTAATTATTTATTGATTTCTATATATTTCGTGTTTTTTGTTAAACAATCGGTCCTTTGTTATCCGTATGTTCAATTATTGTATCGATAATGCTTTATACTGATAAATATATCTAGGTAATTAAATATCAATCAAATTCCTTAATACATTTTTAAGTTTTAATTAATGTAAACGTTGTGTATCAAATTTTGATGTACTCGAGTAACTTAACACCCAAATAGTTAAGAAGTATAATGATTCTATTACAGTCGATTGAGAATTAATCCTATAAAACAGATTATCTACTTGTTGTAACTTATAAAGTTATATAAATCAGAGGGTGGAAAGATGTATTGTGATGCACGATATTTTCAATCGTGAGTTACGGTATACCTTTGATAAATATTTGCGTAGATAATAAAATCGTGACAGTATACGACGACACTATCATTCTGAGAACCAGTTCAGTGATAATAATATTGTTTCCGGTTATTGGTTTATATTCATTGCGTTTTTTTATACCACCACCGGAGTAACCGATACAGAAATCTGCAATCGATTTATAAAATTTAATATGCACCGTAATAACTTCCTCAGACTGCGACGGCAATTTATTTTTGGGTTTATTGATGTATGTTAATAATTATTTTTAAATATAAGTAATTATTAATGAGTGTTAATATAGGATCTTTGGACATTGGAACATGGACAAGAACATAGGATAGTTTTTAAAATGAAATAGTAAAAGAAATTATACTTGAATTTACTTAGACGTTACCAACCGGACAGAAGACTACATAGTACTCTTCACCCAGAAAAAAAGTACTTTACTCGGGTCATATCTCATTGACGCTTGTAAAGTCGCGGGCAAGAGATAGTTTATTAGGAAAGGGAAACTAACTTTTTCTATTTTGTTTCAGAATTTGGAATTTCACGGTGTCATGCGGTTCTACTTTCAAGATCTGGGTCAGAAGATAGCGACGAAGTGTATACGTGTTGCATCCGATGCCACAGTCAGCGATGTCATAGGTTAGTGAATGATATTTTTAATAAGAGAAAAATATGCCAATAATATTACCTTCGAGATTATTTGTTTTTTATTATATAGTATTCTTATTTTTATTATTTAAATACCAAATCATTTCTTTTTCCCGACGAAGGGATTGGTATTACGTACAGGGTTTAAAAAAATTATGGCTCTATACAATATTTTATTTTTATAAACTGAAGATCTCAATTCTTTAAGTTGTAATAACTTCATATAATAACTATAGTTGACTCTAAAATGTAATTATTCCGATTTTGTTTGTAGCGTTAGTTAACAGAACCGAAAACGATCTTTAAATTAGAACGTTTTCGAAGTGTCATTTACAAATAAGTGTGTTAATTATTTACTTACATAGTAAACTCTGATCAGTTTTAATGGCCCTTTCAATTACCGGTACGTTTATGAACTAAAAACACAAATCATTGTAAGTCGTATGTTCTAAGTTTTATGTAATAAAATCGGGTGCCAACAATTGATTTAAATATACAGTTTTGGGCAATTCTTTTTTATTATTTATGTTTGATTAATTTCCGTTGTATTAAGGTATTTTAATTATTTATGTATGTAAATTAGAGAACACAATATGCAACTAGACGTGCCTTTAATTATGTACATTTAGCGCAAGCGTGTGCATAAATGAGTTTTGTATTCTGTTTTGTTTTCTTTTAGTACGTATAGCTTTTTAATACATCCTCTATATGAAACCTCTAGAATAAAAATATTTTCTTTATTTTAGATTATATTTGAGATAAATATTTTCCATGGTTTCTGAAATTTACATATGTATACTACTGGGTTGAATAATTATAACTAGTGAACGTGTAATAGTCGAGATTCGAGCCGGTTTCAATGTTAAGGAAAACAAAAAAACTAATTATTTCTATTTTTTTTTACCAACAACACTAAAGCTTGTCAAAAGTTACTAAACGAAAAGCAATAAAGAAAATCGGTTGAGAAACAAGAAGAAGATATTCATAACTGTCTTCCATCTGCCTTTTTGTGTATACGAGTGCTCATCCAGTGCTCGAACTTCGACCATAGAGAAAACAAACTATTCCAAATTTTTTATTGATAACATTAAAGCTCGTCAATAGCTGCTAAACAAAAAATAATAAAGATAATCGGTTGATAAACAGTGGGGGAAGATGTCCTTAACCTTTCCTCATTGCCTATTTATCACTACATATTATAAAACAAAGTCTTGTGTCACGTCTGTCTGTTCGCGATAAACTCAAAAACAACTGAACGGATTTTCATGTGGTTTTTACCAGTAGATACAATGATTTATGAATAAGGTTTAGGTATATAATTTGTCAAGGTTTTTGGCTTTTATCAGTATCAGGCCCGTTAGTATATATAGATAATATATTAATAGTTAATAATATTTTGAACAGAAACTCTTATTGAGAAATTCCGTCCGGACATGCGCATGCTGTCTCTGGGTTCGTACTCGTTGTGGGAGACGCACGGGCCAGACGACGAACGTAAACTCGAGCCCCACGAGAAACCGCTGCTGGTGCAGCTCAACTGGCACGCAGATGATCGCGAAGGGCGATTTTTGTTAAAGTGCCTTAGCAACAACGAGGTAAAATGCTTCTTGAATATTCTAACACGATTTAAAAGATAGAATAGAATTCATGGCTTTTTTATATTTTGTAGTAAAACAACAAATGACTCGTTACATTTAAAAATGAGCTAAATCCAATTTTAATGGCTCATATAAAATGTTTAATTTTTTTTTAATTTCCAGTTTTTATGCACAGAGAATAAAGTTCAAATGTTGCCGTCCATAAGTTTTTTTTTATGATCTTCATATTTTTCATGTACAAAATTTCAAGCTCTTGTAAAATAACGTAAAATAATAGGAACGGCTAAAATTGGATTTACCATATTTTGAAATTAACGACTCTACTAATAAAAATAACGTAAAAGAGTGAAAAAGAAATCACCGATGATAATTTGTCAATGTAACAATCTTTCTTTTCAAAGTAGTTAAGTATAAAGTAGTAAAGTTTACATTTTAGATATCGTAAAATCTAGACAAGGTTGGGAAAATAAGCGTAAGGATTATAGAATCAACCGTATTCTTATTTAAGTCGGCAGGGTTATGAGACATTCTAAGTTCTGGGATAGCACCGTTGCACCTCTCGGTTGGACTATAGTCCCTTTAGTAGTTGTTAGAGATGATAATAATATAATAGGTATAGTGAATGAGTCTGCTATATCGCATCATATAGAAAGTAATAACTTACAGCAGATGAAACATTTGTTTTATATAAATACTAGCTGTCCCCCGCGGCTCCGCACGCGTTTTTTTAAATGTATTAAAGAAATGTAAAATTGTAAGTAGGTGTGTACATTACAGAAATGCTTTTTCAAAGACATGTGTAACTACGACACGCACGTTATCTACTGTCACATGTAACGTGGACATTAGATATGTGATGGGATGGGATTTATCATCAGCAACATACCTGGAACTTTAACCTACTATGTACCACCCTCAGTGCTCTCACTAACACTATATAAGAAAGTAATGAAAATTTTAAACTATACATTATCGAACAATATGTGTTAAATTGTTTATTATATGGATATAACATGCCCATATTGTCGATATAATTGTGTTATTCTTATACTTTGCTATAATCACTGAGTTATGTAGATGCAAACGGGGTAAATAAAACAAAATGGCCGCCAAATTGACCAAAATGATAATATAATTCAAATTACATACATTTATTCTTGGAGTCCAGTACAGCGCACGTCTCACGCGCTTGTTTACAGTAAACAAATAATTTTTGACTAATTTCACACGAAACAATGCACAGGTAACAGTTCATCACTTCATAGTGTAAAAAAAAGTCCTCTGGTCTGTCTGTTTATCTGTTCGCGATAAAGTTAAAAATTACAGAACGGATTTTCATACCATTTTCACCAGTAGGTAGAACGGTTCATAAGGAAGGTTTAGGTATAATTTGTCAAGGTTTTCTTTTTATTATCAGGACGGGAAAACGTCTGCCGAGCCCGCTAGCTTAAATAAAATAAAATAAAATAGCTCGTTAGCTAGTTATCTGCCAGTGAAAGTCCCGTGAAAATCAGTTCAAGCATTTCGGATATTCTACTGCGGCCGAAGGCGAATAAAAAACCTAAATTACTTTTTATGAGGTCTGCTATCTACCAGTGAATATCCCGTGATAATCGGTCCAACCATTTTAGAAATAACAATGCGGACGAAGCCGCGGACAAATAAAATAGAATATGTCAACCGCTACAATTTCGGCTATCTGCCAGTAAAATTCCCGTTAAAATAAGTCCAGCCGTTTTGGAGATTACCCGAAACAAACAAACAAACAAACAAAAAAAATATCCACCGAATATCAAAACATTTTTTTTGTTATTTGTAGCTATATCCATTCACCAAAAAGTTATTATTTATTTTTACATACACACACTTTCTTTTTATAATACGTAATATATTGCAAATAAAAAATTGGAAACAAAACTAACGTAGAATAAACTTTTTGAATAGGAACACATATTAATCTTTGAAAATGTTTGCGATAGAAACTTACCACGTTACCATGGTAACGTATATAATACTAACGCTAACACGAAGCGAAAGCAATCAAAACGAAAAAATTGCCCGATTTTAAAACATTCTTCATTGGCGCTCCACTCCTATTGACCTTAGCGTGATGATATGTACCCTAAAGCCTGCTTCGGTAAATGAGCTATCTAAAACCGAAAGACTTTTTCAAATCAGACCAGTAGTTCCTGAGATTAGCGCGTTCAACCAAACAAACAAACAAACTCTTCAGCTTTATATATTAGTATAGATATAGATAACAAATTAACATAAATTGCTCCTAATTAAGTAAGTAATTTATTATATGCTAAAAAGGACAGACGCAAATCTTGACACAAAAGGCAGATCTTACATAAATTAAGTAATATTGAATATATTATAGTATGGTTATTAAATTGTATTTATCCATTTACGAAGTTCGCTCTGAATGCAGGTTCCGTTATCCTCAGCAAGTGATAAGGGTGACCAGAATTTCAAAAGGAAATTATCGAAAAGAGAAAAAAAAGAACTAAAGAAAAAGGAGAAACTGTCCCGATTAAAGTCTGACACTAATGATGAAAACAGGCCTGTTGCTGAAAAATTATATACGGGTAAGTCGCAGCGAAATTATACTTTAAAATGGAAACTTGTGAGTGTAAATTATATTACCAATTAAATACTATTTTATTTGAGTATTGTATTAATAATATAGTTTATTAATTCAAACAGAACTACCGGAGACATCATTTATGCGTAGCATAAGCAACCCCGAGGCTGTGATGCGCCGCCGTAGACAACAGAAATTGGGAAGAAAGCTGCAGCAGTTTAAATCGAAAGATGGCGGTCCTGATACTGGTAATTTATTTTCATTTAACTTTCAACGACAATAAACTGTGCAGCTATTCAAAATAAACGCGCCTTGCTGTGGCGCTGCAAGCACCACTGTTGTAGTGCCCGCGTGTCATTATAGATGGCGGTTATTTGTATTCAGTCTTAAAGATTATCTACAAAACTTCTACACTTTATTTTATTTGATTAATACTTGATTTCTCGAAACAGACTTATTAAATATTCATGTGTGCAAAATTGTTATTTATTTATTGATTTTATAATGCACCAATATAGTGAAACCTTGAACTTTGTGAATAAAGTTATTTTGTAATAAAATTAACAGAAGACACCCTCGGCCCAGCAACCAAAGAAATTTCAGGAGTAAAACAATAAAAATAAATATATACATACTTAACCTTAGTAGTATTAAAGGAATGCTGTACTCTGAAGTACGATGCTAATGATGCTCTTTTGATATATATTCTTTTATTAGAGAATATATCTCAACTTTTATACGAAATCTTATGACCTAGATGTTCTGTTCATTGCAGATTAAATAATATTTACTAAAAAAGAGGAAGATCTTTCGATTTGTCGGGTATTTTTGTACGTATTCGATACATCTTTTTGTCTAGGATCATGTGTTTTGAAGCGATGTTAACTCACTGGTTGTTAGTGTTTTTGGATACAGCTTCGATTAGTAAGTTCGAATCTTTGCGAAGGAGCTGGAAGTTTCGGTGGAAGAGACTATCGTAATGGGATCATAGCATTGTGGTAGGGCTTTTTCTAAGCTCACCTGGAAAACTACCTCCCACAACTTCAAAGTCTGTCGCCAAGCAGCTATCGGTGTCTTCCGGCAACGGCACTTGAGAGCCAGTCGTCTAGATTTAGCATGTTTGGCATCTCGGACCGCATTGCCATTTAAGATCAGGTGATGTTGTGGTCATGCGTTAAGAAAACCTGTAATGTATTTTAATCATCATCAGCCTGTACGAGACCCTCTGCAGGGCTATAGACCTTTTTTCGACGGAAGGTATGGGCCTAATCATCTCGCCACCCCACGACGTATTGGCGATTTTAATCTCAAAGAAATCCACCGTTCTATATTTTTCCATATACGGTGATACTGCAGATATCGGATTGATATTCCACCGGTCAAATCACTCGACAACTACGACTTAGGTATAATGATTTAATGAATTTTGGTTGTGACTATAGGCGAATTATATTTTGTTGTGAGTGTAGGCGGAACGTTGAGGATATACGGTGGCATACTGCGGCCGGACGTCTCGTACATAACTCTGCTCCTGTCCGTAAACGACTCGGCGGCGACGGTGTTGCGCGAGACTCTCGACAAGTACGGTATGGCGCATCAAGACCCGCACCAATATTGTATTGTACAGGTAATTAATTATCTTAAATTTTTTGCAATATATTTAATCCTTTGTCATTTACTAATTTATATCTAATATATTAATTATTTAATAGTTAAATGAAATGAAATTCTAATAGTAGTTATGTAAGTATGTTATTACATAAATTAATCTAATAAGAATATTTTCTTCATAACTTTACCACTTATTGTTATCTTACTTTATTTATTTAAATTTTTGAATGTTACGATATTATAATAGTATACTATTTTGTAGCAAATTCTACTTATTTTGTCCTTTAGGTACCTGTCTAATCAGAACGAATGTTGATTGATTTACTATTTATATGAGACGAAAGACCTACGTACCTAGTAGGTACTACCTCGTTAAATTTTTGAATGCTACGATATATAATAGTATACTATTTTGTAGCAAATTCCACTTATTTTGTCCTTTAGGTACCTGTCTAATCAGAACGAATGTTGATTGATTTACTATTTATATGAGACGAAAGACCTACGTACCTAGTAGGTACTACCTCGTTAAATTTTTGAATGCTACGATATATAATAGTATACTATTTTGTAGCAAATTCCACTTATTTTGTCCTTTAGGTACCTGTCTAATCAGAACGAATGTTGATTGATTTACTATTTATATGAGACGAAAGACCTACGTACCTAGTAGGTACTACCTCGTTAAATTTTTGGATGCTACGATATATAATAGTATACTATTTTGTAGCAAATTCCACTTATTTTGTCCTTTAGGTACCTGTCTAATCAGAACGAATGTTGATTGATTTACTATTTATATGAGACGAAAGACCTACGTACCTAGTAGGTACTACCTCGTTAAATTTTTGAATGCTACGATATATAATAGTATACTATTTTGTAGCAAATTCCACTTATTTTGTCCTTTAGGTACCTGTCTAATCAGAACGAATGTTGATTGATTTACTATTTATATGCGACGAAAGACCTACGTACCTAGTAGGTACTACCTCGTAGGTTAGAGAATCCATCTTTTGGTTATGTATTGTGTAACTTATGTGTATTTAATTGTTATTTATTTCTAAATAAATAGCATACAAGGTGTTTAGTCCATCAAAACATACCTCCTCAGTTTTATGTCGTGATAATGGTACTAGTGTCAATAATTATTGTATAGTACAATCTATAATTATCATTGCCATATTTTTGTGTTTTGATTTTCCTTTAAAATAATTATTATAAGAACTACTAGTTTCTTGCCTTAGCATTCTAAAATTGCTGAAACATATAGCAAACAAATTTGACAAAAATATGAGAAAAACATATAGAAATAACCAAAGTTGTTATAGTAAAAGCTCTTTATTCGTGGGGTATATGTTCCGTAAATATGCCGCGAATACAGAAACCGTGAATATGGAACGGTAATTTATATGGGATTATAGTGGATACGTTCCTAGGTGATAAAATAAAAAACAAATATATATAAAATAAAAAACAATTTAATGGAAGTTTTTGACCATATTGATTAATTATTATCTTCAGGCTTAGGGAAGGGTTTAAATAATTTTGTAATTCTTTCTTACTTGGCACTTTTTAAAACCTCCATCAATATAGACTGATATTCAGCAGTGGCATTAGCAATTTTATTCTTAAAAATAACAGTTCTTTCCATAGACGGATCAATTTTCATAAATAAATCACGAAGCTTATTTGCCATTCTTAAACCTTCACTAAGATTTTTCAAATTAAATGTCACGTTTCCAGTGCCTCTTCTTCAATGGGCTGTGAATTTAACATTACCTCCAAGTCGGTTTCAGTCAAATCTTCATCTTGCGATTCAAGCAACTCCTGAAATTCACTTATTCTTTCTGTTCGAGCCCATATAGTTCTATTCCATTTGTAGTTTCGGCAATGTTTGCAGTTATAATTTGAATTTGCACAGATTGCGTAGTTGTAATAAGATCTATTTTAACTTTTTTATTAGTTCATTTGACGACGCGTATACAACGGATACCGAATCCTTTTTAAATACATATCCATGTACCGATGTACAGATTAGATCCGCAAGAATAAAGAAATATAAATAAATAAAGAAATATTTAGCCGCGAATATAGTAGGAATTGGGTCGCATTTTTTTTTTGCATTTTTTTAATCTGAGCATAGTAAAAGCGTGAATAAAGGAAGCGTGATTAAGGAGTTTTTACTGTACATTGTTCTTGAAAAAATATTAAAAATGATTTCAGTTTTCGAATACGAAATTATGATTTAATTTAATTTATTTAGATGTAATCGGTCCGAGTCGCAATAGCTCTTTGCACAGTATTTTACAATTCTTGAAGAGCGCGACAACAATAGACTTCTTTAAAGGCGAATTCTTCTAGTGTCTTGGGAACCGCATTTTGTTAAGCAAAACCTAATATAGAAAATAAATTCTTAACCTAGAAGAAGAATACTAATTTATTATAGTATATTCGCGCCTCCTGAAGATTTTTTGGATAGTCAGTTTTGTTGTATTGTTTGAAACTAGACGACGAATCTAGACTATAGACCAGTAGCCAGTATGTTTAGTCCAGACACGGAATATTATTTATTAACTTGCCTTGTAGGAGACGACTAAACTTTTTGAAACGCAGACCTATCGAAAATAGGCACAAAGCAGTGACAGTAGGAGTAGCATCAATAGCTCACACAGAAAAAAAAACATATTTAGCAAAGGCAAGCTCAAAAGTGTACTATTAATCCTAATTATTTTCTTAAAAATGTATCTATTAAACCAAAGATTAAATTTAAAAAAAGTTATGTGAATAAACTATAACTTCAATTTTGTTTTCTTTACATCTATCGGGCTCATGTGGGTTAAATAGAATTAATCGGTAATAATTTAATAACTTCTGTTAAATATTCGCTTGTGACTGTACTATTATTCATATTGCTATGGTAAACACAGGCTGTATCTTGTGAGTCGTTTGATTAAAACAAAAGGCAACGCTTTTTGTACACAACATTACGTTATAGCGCGTTAAGAACAAGGCGTTTATAGTTTTTCTCTCATGACAATAAAGTTCCTCGTAAAAGTGAGTATGTAATAATTGTTACTATTGTCTTTATTAGGAGGACAAGAGTGACAATTCGGAGTATATATTAGAAGACGACGAGTGTCCGCTGGCGTTGATGAATATGACTCGCAGTAAGTATTAGATATCATTCATTCAATTGGTTGCAAAGGGGCCAACAGAAAAGCCGACATTTTGTTATATTGAATTTGTTGTTAAACTTTCCTGCTATATTTTTTACCTGAATTTCATCTATTACTAAGTGACGATATGACCGAAGATGTTCACACGATAAGTGTAGAGGACTGGCACTCTAATGCTGGGCAACACAGCTTTCCAATTTAGCCCAGTCAACATCCAACATTCGGTGATTGGCCCAACAATTGGCCTCTGAATCAAAACCAACTAAGACATTAGCGCTCCAACAATATATTTGTTCTAAATTTAAATCTATGTTATCAACTAAAGTAGTGTATATATTTTTGAAATAAAATTGGCCTTCATGTTATGAGTTTAAAAAGAACTTAGTATATACAGGCTGAGACTCCTTTTTCGCCACTGACTATTTATATATTTATTGTTTATTATAATTTACCCTCTGTGATAATACGATTTGAGTATAATAAAAACTGTAATTATTTATGTGTATAATATATAAATTTATTCCAAGGAATGATTTATAACGTCATGATTTTATTCGCTAAATTATTTTTATCAAGACTTCATACTTTGAAACTATATTATAATATCACGGAATCATCACATTTCAGTGAATAGTGTTTAATACTTTTCAAAATGTATTAACAATATTAAAAAAAAAACTGCAGAGGAGAAATGTTATAAAATTACAAAAATATGTTATTACTTAGAATAAATCAAGAAATATATGTAGTAATATTTACCATTACTAATTGAGCTATGCTTATAAAAGCTATATATAAAATAATAGACCATCAATAGAAAATAAAAAATAATAATCTATTACTAATATCATCTATGGTAAAATTTCGATTAGCTGTTTCTACCATGTAACAAATTTTTTTCACCTAATTTAAATTCTTGATGTTGTAAGAATTTTGTTAATACATGCTTGGTACATTTTAAAAATGACTACAATAATTTCCCAGGTGGTATATGTCTATTCTCTAACACAGTAATCATTTATGTCTTTGAAATATTATTAAAAAATAATTGGATATTTGCGACATTATTAAAACCAATATAACATTAATCTGTTCCAAATAAATACATTAGTTACGTAGGCATTTATTATAAATAATTGCCCTTTATAGCATATTTTAAAAGATATCATAGATTTAAAATACGCGCACCAAAAAAAGAAACAGGTGATTCATACGCAGTTTCTATGATTTTGATGAATTTTTAAATGTTAATGTCAAAAAATAAATCTAAACCATTTAGCCGCTTATGACGCCACATTAGTACAATGCACTCTTGCGAAGAAGAGACGAACAGCATGATTAAGCAGTAAAAAATATATTTGAAATTGAAATTTCAAGGCAATTTGGATCAATATATACGTAATACTTGTCGTCTCTTGTGAATTATACAATATATTCTTGAAAACTGTACCAAAACTTCCAGTATTTGCGTATAAATAGTATGTTCAAGTAATTACCTTAAATTATACAATTCGACGAACGGAGACAATTTGAAACGAATTTTAACTACACTTATTAGATACTTTTATGTAGAAGTACAGCCCAGTGGCAAAATGTTTAGTCTCTATGGTTTTTGGTTAATTCCTTTAACATTAAAAGCAATAAAAACAGTCCAGTAGGTGAAATAATACTGAAATTTAGGTAGAGTTTAAACATATAGTAAATATATGAAAACGTATTACAATACATAAAGTTGTAAATTAAAGGCTTAATTCCTAATTGAACACAAAAACTGTGTCTGACATTTATAACGAGAAAACCTTTTGATTTTTTTATACGAAAACAGTTTCTTGTAGCTCAAGGTATAATAACAATCTAATTGAAGTCAAAACTTAACGAGAAAACATATACTTTATCGCGCTTTATTTGATAAGTTTTAGTATAATCACGATTCCAAAAAATAACCTTTTGAGTCTAAATCTAGAGTCGTAAATTTACACCAAACACAAAAGAACAACAACTGAATTTATATCCCTAGTGCTCCCGCAATCCTTATCGATCCTATTTTCTGGAACTCTTTATGTACCGACTAGCACATTTACGAATGTCTCAATAAAGTTCATGAATACAGAAATACTATCAAGACATAAATAAGTTTTATAGCGTAAGTTTACATTAAAAACTAAAAGGGTCGCTCGGTCGTGGCCATTCAACAATCACACTAACAATTTTTTTTTTTGTGGATCATAATTTACATGAAAACGTTATAATCGTGTAGATCGTCTACGCGTAATGTAGAATTTGGACGGATTATTTCCCCTATAAAAACTAGGACATTATATTTATAGGAATTATTACTGTTTGTAAGCGATGAACGATAATTTTAAGGCTGTTAAATAAATTTGGAACATGTTTTGTAATTTCCTAAATAAGATCGTAAACCGCGTAGTAAATGCTTGTTTAAAGTAATAGAAAGGTCTTGCTCGTGTTCCCGCAACTCGTAAAATTTATTCTTTTAAGTACATAACTATATAGTGCAATATCTTTGTAGGAATTAAATTTTATTGGGTTGGGTGGGAACTAATATGAATGGAATAGTTTTGTGGGGTGCCTTGGCGTCAGTGTTTAGGAACAGCATGTTTTTTTGCTGTTAAACCTAACAGTGTTGAGGCCCTCCCAGTGTACAATTCAGTAGTTAGTTATTTTAACTGAATACTGTGAAAACAATTTGTCGGCGTAACTAAAGGCTAAAGGCAAAATATCCAAGAGAAAAAAAATTGTACATAAAAAAAAATACACGGTGAGTGGTAATCGTTTTTAAAGAAGAAAGACATATTTTAATCATGATGCATTATTTACAAATATTCAATCTATACGTCTATACTAATATTATAAAGAGGTAAAGTTTTTGAGTTTGAGACGTTGTAGGGGGTAATCTCCGGAACTACGGGTCTGATTTGAAAGAAATCTTTCAGTGTTATATAGCTAATTTATCGAGGAAGGTTATATCAACACGCTAAGGCCAACAGGAGCGGAGCACCAATGAAGAATGTTTCAAAATCGGGATTTTTTTCCTCTTGAAAGTTACCGCTGCGTATTAGCGTTAGCTCAAAGTAACTATTCCAGGCGAGGTCGCGGGCAGAGGCTAGTAGTGGAGGCATTATGAAATGGAATTCAACTCAGCATATGCTAAAGTGTCATGAGAAACACTTAGCGGTGATTTTCAGCTGGAAACCAATGCAAGACACGGTGCGATATCAATTAAAATTATGAAATATAATATATACTAACAAACAAGTAACGTAAAAAATAATAGAGTACATAATCTATACAGGAGAAATAAATAAAATTAGTAGGATACATAAAACAACATATAAGAGAAGCAATTGCAAGCGTGGGTAAAATATATATCCAACACAAATTAGATGCCAAAACCTTTAATTTACAAACATTGTGATACTAATAATAATAACTTTTTTATTTTAAATGTAACGCGTGACGCGTTTTCACTGACAAGTTCAATTTCTCCGTTTAACTACATAATTTATATCCTATTTTCTTAGGATATTGCCATGTTTTTTTGTATGCTAATGCATTTTAAAACACTTTATAGGTTTTAGCGTTTGGACACAATTTCATAGTAGACGGTTTGGTCCAAAATGATAACACCCTAAAGCTATTAAAAGGATTCCATTAAGTCTAAATAATAGAATTGTATAATCCGATATATTTTTTATGTATTTAAATTGAACTAGTGTCCTGATATCTAGATACTTTACACTTTCCGTAATAAAAGTTTACATACATAAATTTACGGTCGATAACGAAACAGCTACAATTATATTATACGAATATTATATATTTGACATTAGTACACAAGTATTCCAAAATATTTCGAACAATAGAAAGGAATACTTTCAGGAAATAGACGGTATGGAATTACATGAGCCGATTTATCGGCTGACCCCTTTACGTACTTGTAGCTATGGCGTCTTAACCGGAGCTGTGTTTCTAAATATATTAGTAAATATGTTTCGTATAAATACACAATATTTTATTTCTTTTCCTCTTTATATTATATCAGCTTTAGCTCGCGTTAATGTAGATTTGACCTATCCTCGGTATCAGAATTCTTTTTCAAGATGAAAGGTATCCTGTATTCTTTTCTATGACATATATGGTCATATTACAATTTCAAATTATAGACTTAAAAAATGGTTAAAATTAAATTTTAACCAGTAGTAGAGAACCTGTGACACGAGTGTTACAGGTCGCTCGTATGAAAATGTTTCTAGCAGAGGTTATCAATTTTCATAATGCGTCCTTATTTTATCACCAAAAAGCAAAATTTAAAGAATGATAAATATTTAAAGTTAATAAATATATTCGTACCAGAAATATAATAAAACGTACAATCGTGTGACCCATAGTAGTATATAATTAAAGCAACTATTTTTAAAAATATTGCATGAAATGATGATTCTAGAATTCTATAGCAACAACAAAGATCTAATTAATCAATTAATCTTATGAGTGAAAAATTGTTATCTTATACCTTTATTTTGTGGATTTTAAGTTAACTCCTTAATGTGGCATAATAAAGGTTTATAAAAATCGGTATTTTACTCATAAGAATTTGCCTGCACATTACTGTATAGAAAAGGGTTTTAATATTTGAGACGCGGGTGAAGAAAGGTTCGCAACTGTGTTACTGATCCAAAAACAGGACTATGCCAGTTGTAGGCACTGAAAATTCTAAAACTTATTAATGTATTTAATTTAAAAAAAAATTATACAATACTAGCCCCTGCCCGCGACATCGTTCGCGTGGAATAGTTTATGGAATAGTAATTACGTCAATTTCAATTATAGGTTTTTGAAAGAAAGTAAATCTTTTCAAAGTTAGAGACTGAAAAAAGGCGCAGTCATATTCGGATTTAATAGATCGCGATCTTTCAGTGGACCATGATCTAATTTTGTGCGGGAAACGAGTAAGCCGTATAAAATTGTCCGATAAGGCTTTTTCAATCAACACGAGACCCACAGAAACCTACTTACGATTCCGTATATATAACCTAAAATGTATAGATTTATTGTAACGAGTTAAAGGAAACTTTACTGGTCTGATTTTGTACTCTTTGTAATAACGTATACATTATACAGCGATTACAAACAACTTTAAAAGTGTTGGTTAGCGTGCTAAAGTCATCGTAACCTCGTAATTTTCTTCTGCATATTTTACTGGATATCACGTAGTGTGCTTATTGAAAATATACCGTACCCATGATACCCAGGAAGAGGTTTCTAGTTAGTTGGGACAATACTTAGTGGCTAGTACCCAGTATTATTCACAAACGGAATAGACGAGCAGGAGCGTGCGGGCGCAGGACGCGGCAGTCGCCTCGTTGACGCCGCGCCGCGCGCCGCACAACTCGCGCCACTCCGCGATGGATTGGGGCATCCGCCGTAAGTTTTCACGAGAAACTTTTACTTTAAAACTGGTAGAATCGTTTGCGGCAGTTACGCCAAATAGGCAGCACCACCACAGCCCGCCGTCCGTCTCAGCGATCGAAAGCGGATAGTAAACAAACGCATGTGGCCCGAACGAGTAGTCTGACCGGTGTGTTCGCAGATGCCGGTCGGTTGGCCGGTATTTTTAACTTGTTCTCGGTTCGATGCCCGTTCGTTGGCGGAATCGATATGCATAATATCGTCCTTGAAATTTTCAACTTGTGCGGGTTTAAATAGAGTTTATAGTTTTTGAGTGTTCGACAGAGGATGCCTAAGATAACTCGCATAATCGTAAGTTTAAAACTTGTTTTGTGTACCGTATTCATTCATTCATAGTCTTCGTTTAGCCTGGAGGTACTGAACTTTCTAAATATTTCATGACGTCACGATTGAAAAGGTTGAGGGTATTTCTTTTGTCTCGAAGTAAACCAGTTTTATTTCACAGAGAATGTTGCGATAAAGAGCACTTTTATAGCCAACCCATAAAGTGGTGTCTCTACGAGTAATTTGACCTTTACCATTACATTGGAACAATCCCTAAAGCGGTTTGTTAGTGAAGACAAACGATCATTATTACACATGTCAGGAAAAGGGCACTCGTTTCGACCGTCCGAAGGTTTCCTATTAATAATGCCAACATCGACAACAGAATTTTCCTAGTAATCATTTCTTTTATAAGAGTTAGTTGTTTGAGGAAAGAATAAGAATTGCATTCTAATCGAGCAACGATTGTGGACTGTTTTCTAATGGACTGAGCCTATTCTACAATCAGGTCACGTTTTCTGCACAGTGAATTTAAGCAGCCGTTATATTCGTAATAGGTACCCTGTAATTGTATAGTGAAAATGGGCACTGGACAAGAATTTCACTAATATTGAGTCTGGTGAATACTCATAAACGAACATAGTTGCAAACTGTACATTCGTTCATTAGACTATTAAAAGCTCTTGGAAATGTCATATGTAGCAAATACATTGTCATTTCGAAAGAGACAATTTTTCTTATTAGTTTTTAAGTAATACTAGCTGTGCTCTAATGTAAAAAAATAGTAAGTAATAAAATCATCCGAATGTATTAAGTCCATTTACTTTTCTATTTTTCTCTCGTACGTAAGTCGCGTCGTCATTAAAATTACAATAACTTTTCATAGAGTGAACCGGCTTTAATGAAACCAAGACTAAATGTTACTGGAGGATATGCTATATGCGAGTGATGCGTGTTCAAACAAACAGACACACAGACATTTCTAAAAATGATTGAAGCGTATTTTATTACTTGTTCCCAGACACCTGGAACAATTTTTTCCCAAAAATCTAAAAGTACAAATACGTTAGATTTACATTCTTCTTATGTGTATAGATTGAGTTAATGGTAATATTTAAAGAGCAGATAATTAATCTTCTTTTACTTTATCTCTAATACGCGTGATTTAGGGGATGATTCCAATGTTTGTCAGATTTATCTTCATTATGATATCGGATGTCATAACTCGGGGCGTATTTGGATGTGATTGGAACAGAATGGAGATAGGCAGCAGACTTGTGAATGATTGCAAAAATTAATTGAACTAATAATGAGGCGATCGTTGTTACAAATTTGCTCAAGAAAGATTACCATCCTATCTCCATACCGAATAAATACGTTATTAATAATGACTTACAAACTTAATTAAAAAAGACGTAGGACTTTATTGCGGCGCGGCCTAAAGATTTGTTATGTGTTAAGGGTATTTTTACAATGTTAAATGTCACGTCTGGGATGGCTGACTAATACACATGTCCCACTGACCCAATAGAGTAAAACAAGAAGACGGATAGTGTGTTTAGTACAAGTCCATACTTACGGACAATAAACGTTGACCCTTCGAGCTTGCTCAAATATTCTGTATATATGTATATCTTTAGCAATATATAACGGATTTTTGCATTTACCTTTTCATAGCTAGATTCGTTTGGTATTAAATATGACGTAAAAATTATAGCATAATAATCGATTATTTAATACAATCAAAAAAGTACGTCTACTCGTTAAACAATGTTGTTTGTAGATTTATAAAATCTTTTTAAATTTAGCGTCTCAGGTTCACAAAGAACATATTAGTCCCATCGTACCGTAAACTTACCTCATTCACAGAACAGTTGTAAAGAACAAGAACAGTCCATAAAATCATGGCTTCCCGGTTTAGGGGATATTTTTGATAGTGTTGGTCTACGATTTATATATGTGGGTGTCATGCCGTTATCGAAGTTTTGTTATCATCGATTCGGATAATGAATGTGATCCCATAATTTGTTATTGACTGTTCAATCACTATCTTCTAATTTCGTATGTGGTAAGTAGAGTGATACTTAAATGATAATGTTTTGTCTGGCTAAAGTCTGACATTTAATTGAGTAATATTATTAAAACATGTATTAAGAACTCATGCCAATTCATAACAAATCATTTAATCTGTTATTTTTATTCATAGGAGCACTGAATAATCTCCCGTTACTTAATCTATCTTATAGGCCTTATAGCAAATGTACATTGTATGTATATATTGTTATAATTCTTCACCATAATCTGATTTTTTTTCTTGCTGTGCTTAATACAGTTAACTATAGTTACATAAAAATAGACGTATAATAATATAATATAGTAAGTAAACCTTCCGTCATGTTGACTTGCTCGTACATTGTGTTTATATTACAATATACTATGTTTGCACCAACTTTCGATGTAGACTACGTTGCTGTTGACTTGGGACAACTTCCGAGCGTTATAGAACTTTACGACACGAAACAAAGATTTTATGCACTTTTTGTTGAGAGCGCTAAAGATAACTAGCCAAATAAAAAGCCAAACTAATAATTTACGTGCTAAAATTATAGTGTATGGGTATAGGACTAGAGAAAGATCGAGAAAGGTATGGATAGATTGTATGAAAAATATATATGTATAAAAGGTGTGAATAGAGATGACACCTGACAAGGAGGGAGTGGAGGTGGAAGATATGTTCTACCTACTTAGGTGGGGGTAAGAAGATACTGGTGATGGATGATTCACCATCTTCGTTCCGTAGTAACGAATAAATACAAGAGAGTACAGGACTTTTTGCATATAAAACATTTATTAGGATCAATATCTATCGTTGTTAATTGAAACAACTGAGCGTGTAAAGTTTTATTTTTATACACGTTAAAATATTGTATCACATTTATTTTGAATTTTAAGTTAAAGTTAATAAACTTTATGTCTTTGGTTGAAATATACTGATGCTTCTGTAGTAATTTTCATGCCTGTTTTGAGGATTGATGTACCAAATAGGTATCATATTTATCTTGATTTTTAAAAAGTTACACTGTACCTGGTGGTCTACAGTAGAAAAACAATGGTCACTAGCGTGCGTAAAGCTCTCTTCACGTTACGCTTAAAATACTCGATGTCGTAGCTTCATGGTACGGCAAAGATAAGACGTTGCAACTTTTTAGTTCATGTCTAGATGCACATTATCGTAACACTGTGACTCTGATGTCCATCGCATGACGTTCTGTTGTGGAAGAGAGAGAAGGAAATAGTTTACACAGCTCTTCGGAATAATTATTATGATATAGATGCTAGAACACGATGAGCAAACAATGTCCCAGCTTAAACGGCTCGATGTATTTAGTAACGTCTTAAATCATTGATAATGTGAAAGCCTGTTTAAAGCATCAAGAAGGTATTTTGCGGATCCCTCCCAGAGATGCGACCGTACTTGACGAAGCATGCATGACCGAACTTTTGCCTTAAAGTACAGACTAAACCTTTAATGCAGATTAAAAATAAAATATCTACACTTATTTTTACTAAACACAAATATTCTTTCCACTTTTCTATAGAATTTTAAAATTTCCATACAGGTAACAAAGTTACACTTCTGGTTCTAAGATTTTCTAACGTGGACAGCCGTAAAAAGCAAAATTGAACCAGCTAAGATAGTATTTATTATTTTCAAATTTATTGTTGGCAAAGTCGTTACTGAATATTGGCTGCCAAAGTCTCTTCGGACTCATTTATCAAGACTTTTTATTTAATTTCCAACTATAGTGCAAACAATATTATTTAATTAAATTGTATCTTTATAATATATACATGTAATCAAAGAACATCGAATTTATTTGAAATATTTAATCATTCTTTTCTTTTTTTGTGATAAGCTTACCGCTCTCTCACGAATCTATAAATCAAAGGCTATTCGAAATTCAATTCAAATTTATGATAATGTAAACTTGAGCGCTACCGCGTTTAAAAGTCGGTTATGATTGTTGAAAGTTGTCCCTCCGCTCCGTATTCATGTAACATCGAGTTTTATTATATTTTCAACGTCGACAGAGACTTCCGTGTATGTTTTCAATGGAAGCGGTCCATTTGAGTGGATATCAATTTTGCACGCTCTAATAATTTTCATATGTTGTTTCGCTTCGAAATAAACACTTCATCGATCTTATTACCATATAGGGATTAAATTCCAAAGCTTCACGATATGAAAGACTAATCCAAAATAAACATTTCAGTAACATAGTTATATCATTTAGTCTCTGTTCCTGTACAGAATCCCCTACGCTGTTCATTCGATTAAACTTGTCGCTGCACCTTTATCTAACTTGCATCGCCTTTAATTATATGTCGGTGTTGTAATATTTTGTTCGTATAACATTATATACTTAATAATAATTATATTGTGTAACTAGCTGTACCCGCAGCTCCGCACGCGTTTTTTTAATCGTATTAAAGAATCATAAAATTGTGAGACTATGTACAATTATAGAAATGCTCTTTAAAGACAATTGTAAGTATGACGCGCACGCCACTAAAAGTAACATGTAACGTGTACATTAGATATATATATATATATATCCTCAGCAAATTGAATTGTACCAACTTAAAAATAAAAAATCTGGAGCAGAGTAACTATCCAGAGAGGATCTGAGACACCAAATGGAAACGAACTAACTCTGATACTACACATAGTATACTATCCGCAGATAATTAAATTGTACAAACTTCGAAATAAAAAATTCGACCGAAATTAGTAAAATCTCTTGTAGAATCACAAAACGGGGGATCGAAAATTTTATAAATTAGAATAACATTAAATAATTATAAAAACAAAATAGTTGTTGGTGTTTTGTAGAAAGGACGAATAATTAACATATTTGAAGCTAGTGTAAAGTGTTGGCGTAAACGTAGTAATAAAATAAATCAAGTTAAAAATATGGTGAGGTTATGTTGACATCTGACTCGAGAATAAGAGGCACTGTAGCCTCACGCCTACACGTTCACACACATTATTACATATGTTGTTGAACGTGTACTTGGCTTGAGGCACTACAGTGCCTCCGGATACTAACAGCGTGCCAAATTAAGTTTGTCATCAGCAACATATTTGGAACCTTAACCCACCATATAACTACCTCAGTGCTCCCTTACACTATATAAAGAACTAATGAAACAATAACTTAAAATATTATTATAAAGATTTACATTTACATTACATTTAATATACATTGCCATTATTATAATTAAGATTTTGTGACTATACAAAAAATAAACGCTTGTCTGTTCCGCAAAAAATTGTATTGTAGCGAGCGTATAACTAGTCTACTATCCTAAGGAATAGGATAGTAGGCTAGGCCGTTCAAATGCTCCACGAGCGATAACAGGTCATTGGAAAACAATGAGCTAAATTACGCCCTTTTTAAATGGCCACACATTATGGCCAATCGCCGTGCTCAACGCGCCAGCGTCATAATCCGTTGACCGACATAATTATTAAAGTGAAACTTTTATTACATCGTCTCAAACTTTTTCGTCTGTGTGTTGCATGTCGCGTGATGGTCGGCCGCGGAGTAGGGATAAAGTGAAAGGCGCTCGTCAGAGAAGCCAGGGCCAATATGGCGGCGCCTCTAGTTCGCAGCAGCTGGCCGTGTAGTGTATAGACTATTATTAGTTAAATGTCTATAGTGTGAAACAAAGTTTCACTTTTACTGTGGTTTCATAAAACCACACAATCCTTTTTATTAATAATTATATGCTATTTAAGTTAATGCACTTGTACCGCACACTCTCTTGAGAAATAAATCGTCTTACGCCAAAGTTGTGTTTTTGCTTCCATACCCTTGTACTGTTCAAACACACACCATCTTCAAACCTCTAATCCTAATTTTTATTTAAATGAATTTATTTTCACTCGAGGGTATGGAAGCAAAAACACAACTTTGGCGTACGACGATTTATTTCTCAAGAGAGTGTGCGGTACAAGTGCATTAACTTAAATAGCATATAATTATTATAATAATTATGTCGGTCAACGGATTATGACGCTGGCGCGTTGAGCACGGCGATAGGCCATAAAGTGTAGCCATTTAAAAAGGGCGGGTTTAAGCTCATTGTTTTCTAATGACCTGTTATCGCTCGTGGAGCGTTTGAACGGCCTAGCCTACTATCCTATTCCTTAGGATAGTAGACTAGTTATACGCTCGCTACAGTATTATGGAACTCTTTACGTAGTACGTTTATAATCTAAGATCTTATTAGGAAGACCTCTATATCATTAAAGTTATTAATAATTATAATGTCGAATTGTAAGCAATAAGCTGATAATTATTTCTAATATTAAAAATAAAGAATGAGTTGAAATCTTGCTATATTTCCTGCAGAAAAATTCGCGGGTAACAGCTAGTCTAAAATAGAATAACCTCATTATTACTTTTTATAAGGTTCGTTTTCTACCAGTGAAAGCCGAGTGAAAATCGGTCTAACCGTTTTGATGATAGCACAGCGGGCGAACCCACAGTTAACAGCTAGTATAAACTAAAATTGCCTAAATTACTTTTTGTAAAGTCAGCTATCTGTCAGTGAAAGTCTCGTGAAAACTGGTCGAACCGTTTTGGAGATAGCACTGCGGGCGAAGCCACGGTTAACACCTAGTATAAACTAAAATAGCTTCAATTACTTTTTATAAGGTCAACTATCTGCCAGTGAAAGTTTCGTGAAGATCGTTCAAACCGTTTTGGAGATAGTACTGCGGGTGAAGCCACAGTTAACGGCTAGTCTAAATTAAAATAAACTAAATTACTTGTTATGATGTCCGCTATCAGCTGGTGAAAGTTCAATTAAAATAGGTCCAACCGTTTTGGAGATAGCATTGCAGACGAAGCCGCGGTTAATAGCTAGTCTAATTTAGAGTAGCCTAAGTAACCCGCTGTAATTTCAGCTATCTGCCAATGAAATTTCTGTCAAAATCGGTTCAGCCGTTTCGGAGATTAGCCGGAACAAACAGACAGACAGACCGACCGACAAAAAATTTAAAAATTGCATTTTTGTTATCAGTTGCGTGTATACTTTCACACCCAATCAGTAAAAAAGTGTTATTTTCACACTTCATTTTTATTATATGTATAGAATAGATTATTTAAAAAAATGGATATCGAAGATAGTCGTCGAAGAAATCACACACATGTATGTGATTTATTATTTTCCCTATTTTTATTGATCCTTAATTAGAGGTGAATAGAAATCTAAGCCTAAAGGCAGAAATCTAATAACTGTTTGTGTGAAATAACCAGTCGGTAAAATTTTAAGAATATCGTTTATAGTCTCAGCACGTACAGCCTTTCATAATGTCGCTTGCTTGCAGTCCCTTTACTGTAGGGATCGTGTTCGAAATCCTGAAGAAGATTGTGTTAAAATCCTGAAGAAGATTGTGTTAAAATCCGATAATCGTTGAAGAAAATTGGATTTATACTGGATACAATAGTGTCCCTTTCACGTAGCACAGGTTCGAAGATAATAATGTGTAGATTATGTGGTATTATTTGGTACGCAGTATTCGAGCGTGTGCGTGATATGACGTGTTAGTCTAGCCTATAGGGTTCACAGTTGCTTACGTAAAGTCTGTTTGTTGGTGAATTGGTGGAGTGCGCACCAAAGACATTGCGTGCCTTTCGTCCATCGCCACGTCAGCTCGTCCTCTACCGGTCCGCCCGCCTCCTGTCCGATGTTATCGTGGACTTTATACACACCCATATCTATGTTGTCCTACATAACACATGTTGACCTACATATTTATGCTACCTTCCATTGTAGAATAACTCTATTTGTATATAATCATTAAACACACTATATTTGTTATCTATATATAAATCGGCAGTGGGAGAACAGTTAAGAACATCCCTTCTCTTCTGTTATTCATCCGATTTTGTTCATTCTTTTTTTTTCTTTAGAAGCTATTGACAAGCTTTAATGTTATAAATAAAAAAAAATGGAAATAGTTATTTTTTCTTGATGGTTGAAGTTCGTCCACTGGACGAGCATTCGTAATGTTTATTACACAAAAAACTGGATGAAATTAAATCATTACATAGTATAAAACAAAGTCCCCTACCGCGTCTGTCTGTCTGTCTGTTCGCGATAAACTCAAAAACTACTGAACGGATCTTTATGCGGTTTTCACCATTGGATAAAGTGATTCACGAGGAACGTTTTGGTATATAATTTGTCCAGGATTTTTTTATAACCAGGGCGGAACAACGTCTGCCGGGCCCGCTAGTATACTAATAAAGTGAGTTTATTTGCTACACTTTTACACCTTTACTAATTAATTGATCATCGTGAAATTTTGGATACAGGTGTCAGAATTACAGAAAAGGACATAGTTCATCTTTCATGTAATAAAAATTACTGTATCCGAGATAGGTCAAATATACATGAACGCAAGCAAAGCTGCGCGCAAAAGTTAGTTTACAAATAAACAGCTATTTGATAATAAATTAAATGCATTCCGTGCACGTCATACCAAACCTTAATTACATTATTTGGAGTTTATTTTTTTGTTAAGTTTAAAAGAATACTAAACATATCTGAAAATGATTCAACATGATTTTTTCCATAATAAAGGTGGCAAACCATAGGTAGCGGGAAAACATTGTGTATTCGTGACCTTTCCGAAAATGGAGTTTTCCGTGAACCCGTGCGCCCTACATCATGTTGTGTGTAACTCCGAGTGGCGTTTGTACAAACTGATTTATATTTCATTGCTACATTATTATAATGTTGCAAATAAGAGAGACTCCGGGGTTTCCGAGATAGAAATAAGCGGCAAGTATGCTCGGGTTGGACTATTAGGTATTCTGAACTTTAAAGAATCTTTTATAACATTGAGGTGTGTTATAATCAAAGAAATATTCATGTTTATATCACCTATGTCAATAAATTTGTAGTTCTGGCGTTTAGTATTTTTATATATAAAATATTAGCTCTCATTGAAATGTTTCGTTATAATTACTTCTTCAAATATACGCGTGGTGTCACAAGGATAGTGTAGATTCATAAATATTATTTTTATGAATCTCCATTCTGTATAAAAAATACGAAACAGGTACTTTGATCGAAACTCGTTAATCTAATATTTACTGCTGCCGGTAGTATAACTTTGATAATTGTTAACTATCGAGTCGGCCCAGCTATGCCTTGACGTGCGCTGTTAATTCCTTTGTAAATTAATACATATTTAATTTAAGAGTGGTTACAAGTAGCTATGACACAACATTTGCTTCCGACTGGATCGCGATCACAAAGCACAACGTGCCAATCACAGTGATTCTTTGGTTTGTCAAGTTTCAGACTCAGTTATAGTATTAATATCTAGTCTTCAGCGTATCCAGTTGTTGAGAGACAAGCATTTAAGCATGACAATTGAAAATGGAGTGTAAGATTTATCGGTCGTCGTTACTGTTTTTGCTATTGCATTGTACTTACTATTAATGTGCAGTGCAATTTTTCCTATCGATGTAAAGAAAATGTTAATTTAGATTAATATTTTTTTCTAGCCCTCGGTAATGTTCACTGTATCAGCCTGTTAAGAGATTATAAATAAAATAAAATAATATTGTATAATATTATTCGTTTGTTCATTAAAAACAAATATTTTGCGATAAATAACACTGTACCTTGTATCATTGAGAAATGTATGTGGTGATGTTTTAATAAAAGGTATAATAATATCACTCAAGTAAGTAGAAGCAACAAGTTAAGGCTATTACTGACAAAAAAATTCATGTATTTAAGCAAGTATTTGATGGACACGCACAGCGTACGGGCGCGGCCGATGTTAACAGACGACGCCCAACGCTAGCCACTTTATCACGCTTCACTTCACTGTGTGATTCAATCAACTAATATCAGGGTTATATTACCATTTTTATTATCTACGCTCGCTTAAACTCAGCTTGAATACGAATTTACCATCACAATGCACGTAGAGACTCCCAAGCGGCAATTTTTTCGGATAGTTACTGTTTTTAAGTCGTGTAAACTTAATCAGGAGATATATTTGTGTAGCTTAAGAAATTCATCAAATCTGTTTCTAAGAGCGAGAATACGATTTATCAGAGTAATTAGCTGTAGACACTAACTTAATTAACCTTAGGGAACAAATTACTGGAGGAGAAAAGTTTAATACAATGATAGTTTAGCGATGAGAGAATCATAATTAATAAATCAAAATCAAAAATACTTTATTCAGCTTAGGACCTAATAAGGCACTTATGAACGTCAAAGACTACCACCGGTTCGGAAAACAACCCAGTCATCGAGAAGAACCGACAAGAAACTCGATAATATATATAATAAACGTAATATTACTTACGATACACTATTATTTTCATAACTAAAGCCAAGAGTCGTTAAAAATTCGAGCGTAATGCAAATTATTGTACGTGAGCCACCAGGAATTACGTCTCCTATCATATAGGTACATGACGCTACGCACTATCAACGCATATGGTATATTAATTAGGGATGAACGCCGCGTCATTCATCATACAGTGACATTTATAAGTTTCAGACATTACCTTCTATTTTTTCTTGGAAAAACACTTTCGCTAAACTTCGCTCAACGGTAAATAGGTCCCGATATTGCCGTAAGTTCCCTTTTATGTTCGTGACTTCTAAAGAAAATAAATTACATTTGGTCTACTACATAAAAAATTCAACCGTTTTCGGATAAATGGATATCTTCTTGTGAAATGGTCACTAATAACAATTAACTGCTATTAGTAGAACGGTACTTTTGTATTAATTTATAGGTTCATGGACATCAAATGGACTACACCTATTTGTAAATGTTTACTTCTGATTATGGATAGTTGTAACACTTTTTTTATTTTACTAAGTATTTTCACTTGTTTTGAAAGTGGATCGCAATTTATAAGCATTCGTTATACTTGTAAATTTAACAATTAGATTAAAGTATCTTTTTTGTAATAGAATTCGTGTTTCAGAGGTTTTATATGTTCTTTAGCGAGAAGTCTAAAATTTGAGTTTCTTATTACACTTCTATAATTGTCTATTTTTCTGTACCGTTAATGACATTTTTTTGATAAAGTTATGGTTCCTGGTGTTAGTAAACATAGAAAAATGTAAAGTCACCAGAAGTCACTTAACTAATAGGAGGCAATTATTTTAAGTACTAACTGTGCCCGCAAATTTAAAAAAAACACTGACTAATAAAATCATCTGAATGTATTAAGTCCATTTACTTATCTACTTTTCTTTCATATTTAAGTCGCGTCGTCATTATAATTACAATAACTCTTGATTTTTTTTTTTTTTTTTTTATATCATAGGAGGCAAACGAACAGGTGGGTCACCTGATGTAAGTGATCACCATCGTCCATAGACACTTGCAACACCAGGGGAGTCGCAAGTGCGTTGCCAGCCTGTGTAGGGAGGTGGGGGAGGAAGGGAAGAGGAAAGTGGAAGGGGAGGGGAGGTGGGTCTCCGGCGTTCTCACTGACCGAACGAAACGCAACAATGCAAGCACTGTTACTTCACGTCGGTTTTCTGTGAGAGGGTGGTACTACCCCGGGCGAGCCGACCCATTTATGCTGAAACCAGTAATAGTTTCAGCGTGGCTCTACCACCTACTTGATAGAGTTAAACGATTTTAATGAAACCAAGATTAAATGTTATTCGAGGATATGCTTTATGATTTTCTCATAGAACGCAATACGTCAGCAGTGGTGCGTGTTCCTACAAACAGACACACAAACATTATCTAAAAATGATTGAAATGTATTTTATTTATTACTCCAACAATTTTTTTCACACAAATTTAAAATCATAGATTCTTTTGATTTACAGTCTTGTTACATGTAGAGAAGATGTTATTAAACGAAATGCCGCTTTGAAAGGTTAAAGTTTAAAACATCTAAAAAATGGAAAACGCCGATGAAAAAAAAAGTTATAATAGAAAAATAGGATCCAATCCGAATTGTGAACTCATGTTACATTAATTATTATCGAGGCAATATATGGAATGGATGTAATGGAAGCATGTTGCGGTATATGATTACTCATAACATGCACATTTTGTTATCAACTTTTCAACAAGCAATATCCCTCATGGGCAGAAAATGTAGGTGGTAGAGTCACGCTGAAGCTATTACTGGTTTCAGCATGAATTGGTCGTCTCGCCCGGGGTAGTACCACCCTCTCACAGAAAACCGACGTGAAGTCACAATGCTAGAACATTGTTGCGTTTCATTCGGTCAGTGAGAGCGCCGGAGGGCCACCTACCCCTCCCTCTCTTCTCCTCTCTCCTCCCCACTCCTTCTTCCCTTTTATTAAATACGTTGATTAATGCTTATATGCATTCGATGTACATTAATTAAACTTTTCTTTTGATCGTTTTTTTTCTAGTGTAAGTTCGTAAATTTAAATCAAGTGAAGTTCCAGCATCTATTTTCATATCGAAGGAAAAAAGCGGAATTGTCGTTACTTGAAAAACCCAACTTTACACCAGAGCCAAAAAAGTATTTCAAAAATTCATGAATTATATTATATTTATAGAGATAGAAAGTTGAAAATGGGTATGTACTTATATAATCTAAAGCCTATCTGATGAGCCAAAAATACTAAACATACTAAAAATATATATTTGACTCTAGTTACGATATTTTTTGTATGTTTATTGCTACTGGGCAGAAAAACCAAGGTCGTATCGATGAAAAATTACGATACGATTACGTAGGAAAACAAGACCCAGACCATTCGAAACTGTATTTTTTTTATACAAGAATATGGTGAATCACTTTGATTTAGCCCAAAATACAAGTTATGACATTTCCGCTTTCTACCGTCGATATACCCATTTGCTTTATATATTAGTTTTATCATACTTTCATGATTTATTTTTTATACATTTAGGTATATCTATTTATTCCTAACTCAGCCTGCTAATGTATTTTCTCTACATGATGAAGATATTTCACACGAAATGTCCTACCATTCATAGTTTTGACATAAGCTTAAGCTAATTTTAAAATAATAATATGACAGTGTTATCGGACTGTTGCAAAAAGCTGTGTAGTATATTTAGGTTTAGTAGTTAGTTTATTTAGATTTAAGAGTTTTAGATATAAGTATATGATGTATATATACATAGATATAAGTTATGATGGGACTGAAATGTCAAAAATGATAAAAGTCCCTAAAGAAAATAAAGAGGAAAAAAGAAACTGTATATTATGTTGGCAAAATAACGACACGGATCGTAGCAGTAAATACAACTCTCTTGACGGTCGCTATCGTTATGCCGAATTACTAATGTCACATCATTAGTTCGATGGATGTAGACTGTATTATACTTAAAATTCGAGATATCTACGATGTGTATTGTGGTGCATTAATGACAAAGCGTTTTTGATATTTAGTAAGTTGTATTTTACATAGTTGAAGAAAAGGTTCATGAATCAGAGCTCTAAGCTTTCTATTTTGAATATATATTATAGAATATATAATATATTATAATTTTAACATTTATTATTTATAATAAAACTGGATTATACTGATTATTAGTCCTTAACCTGTATTGCATCGGTCGTGAATGCGTAACCGGTGGCGGCGGCGTGACGTATGTACTGTGGCACTTTGTCCAGTTACAATTAGACCGTCGATTTGAACTTACGTACGCGACTCGCGACAGTCGCGAATATTCGACCGTGAAATGGCATACAAAAACATATTGCTCCGCAAAAATGCTTTTCAACAGATCTTTTAGTTCGCGGCTGCGGAACGAAAAGAAAGAAGTGGTACTCGGTAAATTTATTTATATCACTAGTGTCGGTTAACTAGAGTTATATATGTGAATGCACAAGGTGCAGAAAATGTAGTGTTTTGAAGCACAAAATTTTTATACAAACCATATGTGATTTTTACTCCATCCGAACTTTATTGCATTTTTTTTAATAACTATATGAAACGTAATCTTTCTCGTAGTTACTAAAAAGTTATGTATTTTTGACACCAGTATATACACGAATATATATATCAATATATGGGGAATCCCGAAATATCCCGTTTTGTAATGTTCACATTTTATAATTTTCATTAATAACTATTTTGGTGACCGTGTTCTTTTTATTTAGAATGCACAGTTGGGTGTTGGTATCTAGTTCAGATAGTCAATAATATTTTGATGTTACAGTTCTTTATGTTTTTCCTTGTAGACATATGTAGTATAAACATAGGAGCTACGGCGCACATCGTGGCGTTGGTGTAAATCTTATTACTACTTAAATTAATCTGATCTGTACCCGAGAGTTACACGAAGACCCTTGTTAATAGTTTTTGTCCCAATACAAGATGTAGGTATACGCGGTTGACTCTATTATTTTTAGGTGGCGTCCAGTTTCTATTGTACTATAACCTGGCACATGGTCAATGACATCATCAGTAAATTTAAAAGCAAGACATTTAATGTCCTATCACTTTTTATTTTATTGTACTATCAGAATGAAACGTCCCAATTCTTTAAATAAACTAAAGGTAATTAATAACTAATTGTGATTGATTTTTGTTTAACGCATCGATCCTATACAAAAAGCGTCACCAATATGTTATGATTGATCCTGTTTGACTTAATGTAGGTTAAGTAAACATCATTATACCGAGTAAAATTTTGTCAAGGTAAAACAATAGTTGTTTTGTTATATACCGTAATATCCATTTAAATATATTTAGCTATAAAAGCTTCTATAGAATGTATCAAATTTTGAAATATATGTAAAGAGATAAAGCTTGTTTATTTATATGAGGAGTTCTCTGGAACTACTGTCCATATTTTGAAAATTCGTGGAACTCATGGAAAAGTACATTTTCTCCAGTAACATAGCTATGCTTTATTACTTTTTAAAGCAGATGAAGTCTGGATGTCTACTAGTCTTTAATATTTTTAATACCATATGTGGTCATTCCTAAGTTAAAAAATTAATTAAAAAGCATTGCGTATAGTGAGCAATATTAATAATTATCTGCGATCGCTTATATGACCAAAAAATAATATTTTCCAGCTGGAAAAGTATAGTAATTATAAAATGAATTTCAAATAACTTTCTTTACGTAAAAAAATTCAGACCACTCTACAGCTATACACAAAACTCAGAAGCTTAAGTATCTGCTGTAATTTGTGATACGTCCACTTTTAGGGAAGTTTTTGTCCGCAATTATTAATTAATTAACCTTTTTTAAATCTCTAACTTTATAAACAATTAATTCAGACGATTACCAAAGGGACAATTTTGTTTATTTATATTTACCTGATAATTACGTGGACAACACTAAACGAAGTCGCAGATAGAAGTTTGTTTGATAAATTATAATTAAGCAATATCCAGCAAAGTCTTTAGCTCGCAGCCGCTCTCGTAGCTTCAATAGTGCGGCGCGACAATGTACTCGCTAATGATGTTGACACTAGACTCGGGGTGGATTCGTCTCCCCACTGAATCTCTTCTCGCGCCTACCGGCTCCTTGTCGAGTGCGCTTACCCTACACTTTGCTAAATGTATTCCTTGAAACGTTTCAAAATTGTCTTAAACATTTCATTGCCCGTCTTAATCGGTATAAATCTTTCCGTCGGAATTACCATTAAAAAAAACAGGTTTTATTCATTATACATTTTTTGCTCAACACGATGACGAAAACTCCAGAAAAGTTTTCCATTTCCATTGGCTGTTTTAATTAACGTTGCTTGCGGAATAGCTAGTTAACTTCGTGTTGGTATGAAATTACCGAAGTAGGTTTTGAGTTACGTAGTAAACTTTGATTGCATGCTATTGTTATTAAGTTTTTTAGGACATATGTCGCACCTAGAGAGCAAACCCTATGTCGCGTGGGACTCTAAAAAAGTATATACAATTCTAGTACCCTCAAGGTACACTCAAACTCAGAAAAATTATTTGTGGACCACACACAAATAATTATCCTGTTTGGTATTCGAACCCACAATACTAGGGACGGTAGCAACGGCAAGGCAATAACCGCTTAGCCAACTGTTCTATGCATGGAGTCTATTTTTAAATTTCGTTTTATCAAATGGAAGGTGGTTGTTTATTGATTTTGAGTTGACATAATGAGTTATTAGATTAGTGAAAAGTGCCTATGAGTCTTTGGTTTCAATGAAAAACGTTTAATTTACTATGCTATATCTATAAACGAGACAATAAATACCTAGTCGTGCCATAAATACTAAAACAAAGAAAGAAAAATTCTATTGCAAATAACATTTATTACTTTTACAGTGTGTTAGTTTAATAATATAATAAAATAAAAAAAGCCTTTTATTTCTTGCAATTTTAACAAGTTTTGAACAAGAAATTGACTTAAATATAAAGAAATTTAAAAATATTTACAATTTAGAATGTACTATTTGTTAAAGGGAAAAGTTAGTTATCATCTGCAAGAACCCCTCTACAGATGAAGGCCTCCTCCAAAGAATACCATTTTTCTTTGTCTTGGGCTGTCTCAAACCAGTTTAAACCGTGTTAGTTTAATAAATAATAGTTAAAGGCCCGACTAAGTATATACTTTATATACAATTTTGTATATGTCTTATATACAGCTGTATATAGCTTATATATACAGCAATTTATATAGCTTATTTATATATCGAGTTTCTTATCGGTTCTTTTCGATGGCTGGGTCGTTTTCCGAACCGTTAGTAGCTTTGATGTTCATAAGCGCCTTCTCAGGGCCTAAACTGAATAAAGTATATTTTGATTTGAGCTTTGAAAATAATAGTGCATTTACCTAAATAATATCAGGTCAAAGTAATGTAATAAAGCGCTTATTTTCGATCTCATTTCTCTGCAATATTTACAAGTACAGAGAGTACGCCTCTACTTTAGGTAAGAGTATTTGAGGATTAACGGTCGAGTGGTTTTGCACCCTTATACGATCCAATATTTTAGCTTAAAACATAAGTGGCAATGATTATATTTTATGTCAATTCAAAGAGTATTTCGAATAAATATTACAGAAAATCATTAATTTAACGATACATAATGCTCGCTTGTCTGATATAGTATGCAATTTTGACAATTATTTCAATATAATCTAAAACCTATAAGCATCTGTGTAATTAGTTGACGATACGGTGATTAAGATTTAGGTTTGGATGTGATATAGTGAATTCTAGTGGAACGGATTTACCGATATATTTACTGTATTTACTCATCGTTCACGTTTGTTTAGTAGAAATTATATATCTCTGAGGCAGTGCTCCTGTCAATCATTTATCTCGACGTGTGAATAATGTAAGGGGTTGTGCGGGCTTTCCAATGTCTGCATATATATACTGTACATATATTATTGTACTCTCTATCGTGTTCGCTTAAAGTACAACCTGTTTTAAACTTGACAAAATTAGAGTAAAACAGTGAAAGTAGTACAACTGTTTTATTTACACTTCAAAAAGGAAGAGATTCTCATTTCAGTTGTATTCTTTTGGAATGGTTGTATTTTTTATCATAACTTCATCATTTATAAACCGATATGTAATTTTTTTTTTGGAAATGGAATATATTTTTTATTACCATTTGGCCTTGGCTTTCGAACACGCAGTAGCTAACTAAAAAAATCGAATACAAAATGTATACTTAAGACATTAGTAGGTTTATGACAATCTGAGACTAGATAGATACCTACCATGGAAGACGTTCTAGCGCATTTCTTTTGAGTAGATTTTATTTTTTGTAAAAGCTTTCTTTACCCACTTTTAATCTTTGTTTTTTTTTTTTACTTTTGTACTGTCGTCTTGCAAGTGTATTTTATATGTATAAACTTATAATTGAAATAAAATTCCACAGAAAGGAGAAAGTTTTTTTCGAAGACAAAGAGTAGAGGAAATATGCATTTACTATATCGATTTTAATAACGTTTGTTTTAATGTACCGAATTTATCTGTCTTATATATTACGATTTGAATTAACTGTGTACTACATTACGTATTTGATATAAAATAAACTAAAAGTATTCGATGTTTCAGGTTTGCGACAAAGTGCCAACTATGTCATCTATCAAATGTATCATAATAATATGTTAGAGATATCTTCTATACGAAAATATTGGTAGACGTGCTCTAAGTGTTATTCACGAACAGTGTACTCACTATATGCGATTAGACTAATTATTCTATTGATATGTTTGCCTTCAGGCTCCATAATGTTCCACGTGCGGCGGCGGCCGGCGGATTCACAGCCGCGGCGTCGCAAGAAAAAAGCCAGTACGGGCAGTACTGGCGTTCGGCCGGGCACTGAGCCCGTGCTAGTGGAAGTCGCGCCAGATACTTCTCCCTTAGAGAATGGACGCAGGGTCAGAGTCACAGAAGCCGTTGAAGTAAGTAATATCATTCGAATACTTAAACCTACGTCACATTTGTATCTTCGTGTTCAAAGTCCTTGCAGCGAAAGGTGTTGAATATTAGCCGTATATTGCTTTTCAGCAGGTACAATAAGAACAGGATCCTTGAAAATTAATTGTATAATTGCAACTTTTGTTCAAATCGGTAACGAGAAAGAAATAATCTTGAACGTACAATGTACCTGAAAACACACTCTGGCAAAATGACTCAATTAAGTCGAAACGTTTTGTACTGTTCTGTATTATATGATGTTGTTTGATAAGGTACGTCATGTAACCTGTTCATTGTATGTATCGTACTTGAATAATTGTTTCTTGCGTACCGTATTTAGATAATTATATATTCGGTGATAACCTCTGTGATATTTTATAATCAAACGTGTTTTTGGAACGAAATTCCTTAACGCCTTCCTCATCTCTTTTAGGGATGAATTGATAGAAATCGTCACGTAAGGAAAAAGCGTTACGCTTATCTATCGCTTCCTCCATACTACTTTCTCTCTCATTATTTTTTTGTATTGTATACAAAAGTGTGTGTGTGTGTGTGTACATGCAAATATCAAAATTCGAGCAAACGTGTGTCGTGCGTATCCACCTAATTACGTTAAAGAAAAAGGAGATATTATACTTCTTACATCTAACATCATTGGTTGCTGGATATATTTCCTCAATACTGAACGCATGCAAATCTGATTAAAATTTATGTTTTAACTATGTTTCGTAAAATAGTAAATAAAACTTATGGATTCGATTCCTTACTTTACGTTATTTGCATTGAAAATTTGTAGATTTTTTTTAATATTAATAAGTCTTAACAATTAATTTAATATTTTTTTTAAATAAACAAAATACAGTTTATATAGAGTGAGAGTCGTATAAATGGGCCATTACGCTTTTTTCTTACTTGACGAAAATATAATGTCCATATCAAATGACATTCGTAAAAGGCGTAAGGACTGCGTTCCGGATAGGGATCGTGTAGTCCGGTGAAGCTGTTAAGGCCTTGCTAGGCCAATAGCGTAGTCAGAACGAAATAAAAAAAAAGATAGGGATCATCTTTTCTTTTGTTTTGTTATAATACTAAAAGTCGTTTTAGGTGAGAGAAAATTTCAATGACTTATTTTATCGTGAAAATTTGTACCACACAGAAAACAGAGAGGCAGTATTCTTAATTACATTTCGTGATTATGAACTGCGTTTTGTCAAAAGGAAAAGAAGGTGGTAGAGCCCCGCTGTAGCTATTACTAGTTTCAGCATGAATGGGTCGACTCGCCCGGGGAAGTACCACCCTCTCACAGAACACCGACGTGAAGTGACAGTACTTGCATTGTTGCCTTTCGTTCGGTCAGTGAGAGCGCCGGAGGCCCACCTCTTTTCCTCCTTTCCCTTCCCCTTTCTCCTTTCCCTACCCCTCCCCCATACACAGGCTGGCAACGCACTTGCGACTCCCCTGGTGTTGCTAGTGTCTATGGACGGTGGTGATCACTTAACATCAGGTGACCCACCTGTTCGTTTGCCTCCTTTTAACATAGCAAGCATTTTTATACTTGTCGTTTTCATAACAACAGTTTCTTTAAAATATCCAATTCGTAATGCAATATTCATATACTCCAATTAACGAAATTATATATTTGTACTAATTTGAATGTATAATTATTCACCAAAAGCACGAAATTAAGTAATTATTATTGTTAGAATTGTTGGCAGGTAAATTACGAATATTTTGTGCTTGTGTAACGTAAAAGCTTTTAAGCTATTACGGAGAAAATTGGCTCGGGAGTTTTCAATATTGTCAGTATATATGGGTAAACTTTTTCGGACTCTTTAGTTACATTTGGTGTACCGCAGTGCTCGATTTTGTTATTAATGTATATGTATAAATGATAGATATATATATACCTGTAATGGTAGATAGATTGAAATTTATAATTGTGCTGACGACATGGTTTTTATGGACCATCAAACCCCTATAACTCCTCACGTAATCAAAACGCATCCCTTTGTTACATTAAAGTACAAATCTTGTCGTTACTGCAGAAATTAATTTAAATTAAAAGTAAAAAGAATATATATAGAGTTTAGCCAATTAAATAAATATTTTAACACCGATTTTAGAATTTTTTGTTTTGAATGCAGCTAAATCCTAACATCTTAAGTATCAAAATGGAGAATTGTTTTCGGTTTATAATTCTGGGTTCCTGGGTATCAACCTTGATGTAGAATTACAACGTTCGTTACAACGCAAAAATTTTGATGAGAAGATTAAATCTTGCGGCATTGTTTAAGCGTAAAATTCGTCAGAAAATAAATATTACTATCTTATTAAGCAACTTCTATTGCTTAGTGGCCTATGCAATGGTATCTAGCTACGGTTTTCAGCAAGTGAGACATAAATTTTATATCCATACTGCAAAAATGGGCAGTTTGGGAAATTTACGACATGGGACCGAGCAAATCACTGAGGAACGACTTCAAGAATTTAGTAGCTTAACTTTGCTATTTATATACTTCCTTGAAAATGTAATGTATTGTCGGAAAAACTTATACAAGCTTTAACTTTTTAACGACCACTATAATTTCAATACTAGAAATTATAGTGATGTTATGATCAAACGGAAAAAATATTACTGGCAGATATATAAAGTGTAATAACTGTCAATGCATAATTTTTCACGCAGGTATCATTAAATGTAATAAATGTAGATGATTACTTCTTAGAATAAGAATTTTTGTAACAAAATTGAATATATTTTAGCCCTAATTTCTAATATGTAACTATATTGAGAATGTTGTTAACATGCACTTGTTTTTGTATATAGCGTTTCAAAATAAATTATACACTGCCGTTATATAACGCGTTCATTAATAGAATCATAATGTTTACTGCCACCTGAGACACAGGATTACCTAGTTTAGGTGGCAGTGGTCAAATGTAGATTTCATCAATTTTTTATCTACTTTTTGATAGTTTGCGGTCCTTAGTTCTAGTTTGATAAATTGTATAATAACATTTTTTTTTATAAGTTTATGATTTATAGTTAACCTTTTCACTATTGTTGTTTTAGCTTTTTATATATTATGTGTAATAAGTTATAATTACTTATAAAATAATAGAACAGCACCGTAACCTATTGTATCGCATGCAAAATAAATAAATAAATAAATTATGTAATAGTTATATAATACAATAAATAATTATAATTGGGAGAATAAGTAATAAAAAATGTTGTTCGATTTATTGTGATGTATTAGGTATATAAAAGAGTCCCATATTCAATTGTCTGTTCAAGGATCACCTGAAAATTATTTATTCATTTCCTACACTCATTAACAGAGTATTCCAAGTGCTATTCGTATTTATTGTAGCGGCTCAGAGCTCGTACCGTAAGGCCTATTTATCGAGGAACTATACTGTGTGAGCGGATCAGGTGGTTAATTGCGATCGATATTATGATTCGTCATTTAATAGTAATCAAGAATTACAGTTATTGTTATTAATAAATGTATTAACACCTTGAAATTCCATATATTTTGAATTTAAAATAACACTGTGTACGTTACTTAAAAATTTCCGTAATAAAAAAGTAAACCATTGTTATTCCATTGAATTTCATATTCTCAAAGAAATAACAGTTGTTCTTAATTATATACAAACATGTGTATAAAACTATAAAGTAGCGCGATAATTAGCTTCTCTATTATTTGGTCCTTTTCAATAAGCTTATTTTGGAAATACATTTCGATGCCAGCGCGAGTCGTGTAGTGAAAGCAGTTAATTGCATACCTATGTTAATGTACCGAGTTTGCGTTCCTTTCAGCGTATCGCATTATTAATTTAACGTACGTTCGTTTCCCGCAATGTTTGGCAGATTGCAGACTTTGACATTTAATTGCTCTATTTTAGACCTTCTAGTTTGGTAATTTTATGTTTGTTTTATTTTTATTTTTTATTTTATTTATTTTAGGATCGTCAACATGACAATACACTAGTAAGTATATAAAAAGTAGGACTATTGTGATACATTATAAATGTAGTCATATTTAGAGACAACCACGGCGTGCTCCAACGATAAATTAAATATTAAACTATTTTACATATTTAAAATTTTAACATACATAATACAAAAACAAGGAAATTGAAGCAGAAAGAGAGAAAAAAAAAAGAAATACTGAAACAATTATAACTGTATTTTGTGAACAAACTGATATGTCTCTATCGCTGTTTTGAAATGATTTCGTTTAGTTGAGAAAATGTCGCATGTTTTATGGTATGAGTTATATGTCCTAGATATTCTGTTGACCGGAGAGTAAAAGCCTAAATTAGTACATGACTGAGAAATATAAAAAGGGACGTATTTATTCGATCTCGGAAGCTTAACTTAAGCTTAAGCTTAAGCTTAGCTTCTCTTTTTTTTGATTATATATTTATTTTTATAAAGTCAAGTATTTAAGGTTCAGTCTTATGAGTATTTATATAATCTACATACATGTAATATACCAGTTTGAGATGAATATTGTGTATGATTCTAGGTGGGTTCGGGAAATGGTACAACTTTGCAGCTTTATGGTCCTTCTATCCAACCGCGGCATTGTGTGGTCGCGCCCGCTGAGGGCGGTGGATACACGGTGACTCCGCTGCACGCGGACGCACACGTATTCCTCAACGGACAACGAGTTGTACACACGCAACGATTGCAGGTATTATTTACGTGTTAATATGTGAAGGTAAAACGTAACCCTCTCAAGCATATTGCGCGGTAGTGTGTGAAATTTACCATAGTTTAAATTTTTCTAGAGCAGCAGTGTAAAGAAATGAAATTTATGTGTCATGTGTGTCAGAAATACAAAGAAATTAAAATATTCATTGTTTATGTTCATACTGAAAATATCAAACACATACTAATGCGTGGTCAAGCAGTCGCTCTGAGTAAAAATTCCCCTTAAAAAAGTTGTATGTGCTCAAATAAATCAAAAATTAAGGTGTAATTACGTAATTGAATGTACACACTCTCAGTTGACCTAATAGAAGAAAATATAAACTATATACATTTGCTATAACTATAGAAGTAGAGTCTTCGGTTCGATAACGTTAAAACTTTTAAAAAGTTATGAATTGCTATCGAATCATGACAATTGGGCGACGAACAATTTCATTTTTCACGTAAAATAAAACTCTTAAAAGTTAGACAATTCAAATAAAAGTTGCTTGAAGGGTTTTTTATAAGTAAAAAACAGATTTCGGCAAAAAGTTTTTTGTTTTTGCTTCACAGTTACGGATCCCTCAGCGATAAAACAAAATAAGGGACGCGAATCAACTTAAATATGAAATGTGTATTTACTAGGAATTTCTTTCATTAAACACATTTGAATGTTTGTTTTTAAGTGCTTTTTTTTATTTTAATTTAGGGGCTTTTATTCCACCGAACATATCAACCCCATTGTTCCCCAATCCTTCTAGCTCTATCATAAGAGTCGCTGATGAGGTATCATTATCAGGTCATACAACATCTTAGCTTCACCCGAACAGGGTTCAACCAAGATGCTGTGATAAATACTTATGTTCTGGCAACTACTTTTCATACTACTCATTTAAGTGGGCTTGAAAGGTCGAATGCCAGTGTTTTTTTTTTCTAACTTACTTCAAGTGAAAAATTATATAATAATCAATTAGTTTAGCATATTTTACTTATCTAATTAACTTTTAAAGTTTTAAATATTGCACGTACTTTACAAAATCTATCACACTAACATAAAATATTGAACCAACGATGGGGGATGTCTTGCTGGAAGAGTCTAAAGAATACAAACCGTGACTTTATTTGTAACCTGCGATCTGTTCCTCTGTGAATTATGTGATCATGGACTGATTACTTTTGCCTACTTATCTATTCAGCGCACGTCAACATCGATCAATAAGAGAGTAATTTGTATTATAGGTAACGGGCGTTTGTTCATATCCTTTTCTCTGTAATAGTAATTAATCGTTCCACATTTCTGCACTTCAATGAGATTAGGTAGATACGAAACTATAGTCAAAGATGTTCTCAACCATACTATTGGTAATTTTTATTCTATGTTAAAATTTTCTTATTAGTAAAGGATTTCTTTGATTACTATTTTTAATAAACCTCTTTAATATATAGTAACTTCTATGTAATTCAAGGCGTTTTCTTTATATCTCGTCTCCTTTCAAGTTTCAGTAGGAAAAGCTGTTTTCGAATTTTATTTTATTGGGTACTTAACATGAAACGGACCGTTTCCGTAACGCGATCGTATTAACGAGTTTCTGCGAATCGAATCATGTTTTTTTACTGACGTTAAATTATGTCATTTTAATGAGTGTGACCTAATTTGTAATTTTTGCATTTCGATTACCATCAATAGACGTTTTGCATTATTATAATGACTATTCTTACTATTATTATAAATACGAAAGTCAGTTTGTCTGTTTGTTACGCTTTCACGCCTTAAAAAAATTGCATACAGGGGTGAAGAAAATGATGTAGGCCTAACCTTTCATCCAGGAAAAATGTACTGCTTCCTAGGGATAAGTCAAATGTACAGTAACGGAAGCGAAACCACGGGCAAAAACTAGTTTCGTATAATGTTAAACATCTAAAGCAAACTATATATTATTTATCTACTCTTGTCTGCTATAAAATTTAGTTAGACCTTATTTACGTAGTATCGGACGCTTAACTGTGATATATTTCGGAAAGGGGTGGCTTTCGAGTGCCGGTAAAACTATTTATGACCTTGTTAGATACCTGTACTCTTTGTTGTACAGAATTTACCTTCATCTTGAAGGTAAAATGTACTCGTAATATTGTGAATTTGTGTTCGTTTATGTTGTTTCCTTAAACGTGTGTGCATAAGAAACTACTAAAGTAAAAGTAATGTTAATTTAATGACAGTCTTTAAAAATAATGATTGTATAGTTTTTTTACTTTAATTTCAGGTAACTTACATTCTTGGTAAATATGTGTGAGCTATATATAATTAGTACATTAGTTCTTAGGTTTCCTTAGGTTTGTGCTTTTTAACAGCTATCTCACCTGATTTTAAGTTACGATGTGAACAATGATATTAAAACTTTTACTCTACAGTTAACCCTCAATGGCAGCTGTTGCAAAAGGTACTTGCTTATAAATTTTCAACATTATGGTGATTGTCGGTATGAAGAACATTTAAAAGTGTCACGTCACCACTCAATGTACCTAACGTTGGACTTTATTAATGCTGAAAATTGTTATTGATATCTACTACCGGACATGATCGATACTGTTAAAAACTGGTTACCAAGGATTCTAATTAACGATTTTAAAGTCGCTCAAAGAGTTATGGAAAAACTATGTTCGGAGATACTTTGTGCAAATATTTCAACTAAATTAATTGTTCCGAGAACAGAGATACTAGTTGAGGATAATAAGTTTAAATAGCATGGAAGCGGAACTATATTTAACAATGTAGGTAACTTGGACACGGCCCACAGTTTGACCGCATACCTCGTTTTGCCAACCTTAGTGTGGCCCTAGCTAGTAGGTGCGTTAAACGAAGTGATTTGATTTCGCAAAACCCAAGATCAAATAGAGTTAACGTACTAATTAACATCGAAAGCACATGTCTTCATAACGTTTATTTCATTAATTACAAAAAATATATTATAGTACAAATGTACAATTAGGTTTACAATTAAATTTATCTTCCAATAAACAGCACGGTGGTCTTCTGAAATTCGGGAGAGTTTCGACGTTTCGATTCGTGGACCCAACGCAAGAGAACATCATGAACAGAAACTTGGCACAATCGCAACACTACGGCTCCGGTTCCATTTACGATCGGTATGAACTTATCGTTTTTTTTATTGTTCGTCCCTAAGTGTTGTCCCTAGATGTACCTTCTTTGTTGAAAATTAGATGTTAACTTTGTCAATACCAATATTCATTTTGTCACTGCAACGTTGTGTTACTTAGTAAATTTGTGATTTATATATTTAGTTTGGTTCAGTTCTAACACACCCGGCCTCGCCGCTTCCGATCACTGTCGATTTATGTTTATCATCTGTCATTGTTTTCTTTTGCATGTTATCTCTATCACTGGCTCACGAACATCCGCTTGTGTACGTTACCCTCACGTTAGCTCGCCGACGTCGCCCGGCGAGAACAGCGGCGCGTTGTCGCCCACGTCGCTCGGCTCCCACCAGCCGGACGCGCTCGACTCGAACGCGAACACAACCGACAACGACTATATGAGAACCATGAGTCCTGTCTCGAACGACACCTACTATAGGGACTCGAATGACCCGGCGCCTTACAACAACAACACGCTCAAACTCGATAACGAATCGCTCATGATGTCGCAACATTTGAGCGATTCCAAGGACGATTACGGGAAAGACGAGCATTCGGGCTCCGTTTACAACGTCCACGAGCAGAGTTCGAACGCGAATAGGACTATGAATTCACAGTACAAGGATAATTATGAGACGACGTTCGATTTGGAAGGAAACGTCGAGACCAAGAGTATATGTAGCGCGAAGAGCGGCGGTTCAGGACACGAGAACAGGTACATTCAATGTACAGTCGTGTACATTGCTTCAACTTAATTAAATCAGATTAAAATATGTTATATACTAATTTCCCCTGACGATACAAGCGTGATACGCTTCATTACCGTACCTGTTAAGCTAATAATTATTCACATCGTAGTTAAAGATACTGGTCTGTCCAGAGAAATACTCTTCTAAAAACTTCTTCAACTGCTTGACAGAAGGTTACAATACAAAGAGAAACTCGTCAAGCTTATAATCGTTAATATTAAACTACATTTGACTGCTCAATGACTATCGATTCTCTAACTTTAATTATAATTTAATATTACACAGTGTAAAACATACTTAATATTTTTTTTGAATTCATTGTGTTACATTCATCAAGTTCATTTAAAACATTTGGTGATTGAAAGTGATAACATTATCATGATCGTTTCAGTCGATAGAATATATGTTACAATATTCAAAATGCTTTCGTGTTAATCTATTATACCTCTATTTATGGTTAAGATTTTTAAGATTTTAAGATTTTATATTGAAAATCAAAGTCGGTGTAAAGTCGATATAGGGTCAATTAGCGTAAAGTCGATATAAAGTCGTTTAGTATAAAGACGATATAGACTCAATTAGTGTAAAGTCGATATAAAATCGATTGGTGTAATGTCGATATAAAGTCAATTAGTGTAAAGTCGATATAAAATTGATTAGTGTAAAGTCGATATAAAGTCAATTAGTGTAAAGTCGATATAGAGTCAATTAGTATAAAGTCGATTAGTTTAAATTCGATTAGTGTTAAGGCGATATAGAGTCAATTAGTGTAACGTCGATATAAAGTTGATTAGGGAAAGGTCGATATAAATGGTGTGATAATCCTGTAGGTCCGGTGGTGGAGGAGGGCGCATGCAGGAGGCGATCCTGCCGGCCGTGCTGGAGTTCCCGGACGCGGGGCAGGCGCAGTTCCTGTCCGCTGTCATCACGCGGCTCGACCCTCACGCGCCCGCATTCAAACTCGCGCCGGTCTACACGCTCTACCTGTGTGCCAGGTATACCCACTACCTAATAACACACTATGTCTTTTAGCAACACCGCCTAAATTGAAAATTAGCGGTTTTTTCTTTTAAATTTCATTGTGTAAACATTCTCATGACGCGTCAAACTACATATCATATTTTGAATTTTCTAACCAATAAGATATCAAATCACGAATTACTGCATGAAGATAAATGCAAGATAATGCAATAAAAAAACAGTTTTTCTTTGCCTTGTAAGATAAGTCAAAGTAAGATAAGTAAAGATAAGTCAAAGTGTTCCTTTGTATCCTAAGTGTGGTATAAAATCACTTTCATAACTCTGTCCATTCATTATTGTAGCCAATCTAATATCAAATGAATTTAGCACTATACCGCGATATCATCTGATATTAAATGACGATATGCCTTAAGAGGGTAACATATCTAAACCTGGAAGATGACACGACACATCCGTAACATTTTGAGGGTGGTAATTAATCAGGCGAGAAAAGTCCCACCATCATCATATGGTTTCAAAATGCTGTTTTCTTTCACCGAAAGCTACATTATATTGCAGGGTTTGTTCAAATACCCTATCACTGGGCCCTCATCGTTTTGAAATACAGACAGGTAAATTTAAAAAACAAACTGCTATACTTTTCAAAAGTAACGTGCAATTTAGTTAGTGCAATTTCCAAGTTAATTGACGGTTTTATTCAATATAGTAATTGAAATCTATATAAAATAAAAATATAGTTTGTATGAGACTCAATCGCATCAAAACTAGTGAATGTATGGGACTATGATTATTCTATGCGGAATTTTTCGTAAATAGTTCTAGACTACTTATTTTGGATCGACAGAGCGTTTTATTATTTTTCAAAATCAAAAATACTTTATTCAGTTCAGGCCCCCTAATAAGGCATGAACGTCAAAGACTACCACCGGTTCGGATAACAACCCAGTCATCGAGAAGAACCAGCAAGAAACTCGATCGGTTACATTTATTTTAACAAATATTTCCAATACATCATACAATAGCTTTTAGTGGATACACAGAGAGGAGTAAATTCCAGACATCACTATCGTTCACTTACTGATCTACTCTATAATATCCGTTTGACACTAAGACCCGTTTGACGTGGCGCTTAAATTTACAGTCCGGCAAATCGGTAACATCTTTTCGGACTTTATTGTAAAACCTAACACTATTACCTAAAAAACTATTACTGGTTTTGTTAAGTTTGAAACATGCGACGACCGGTTTATTACAGTTTCTAGTATTTAGATTATGCCGGTCTTTTACTAAATTCAGTTTTTCAAAGTTTTTACGGACATACATTAAATTATCAAGAATGTATTGGGAGGGCAGAGTTCAGGTACCGAATTCCTGGAACCTCGTGCTTAATGATTCGCGAGTTCCCATATTATATATTGCTCGAACTGCCCGTTTTTGTAATAAAAATATGGTGTCTTCTACCTCAGCAGCCGTACCCTACAGCAAAATGCCATAAGACATTAAGCTATGGAAGTAAGCAAAGTAGACTAACCTAGCATTTTTGTTTAATTAATTAATATTTAGTATACAACCAAACGAACGGGTATCAGCTAGTAAATAAACAGTTCATAATTTATTACCGCAATACCTTATCTAACGACAGAAGGTAGCTGTTTGAATTAATTAATAGTATCAGGCAAGTTGTCATCGATCTAAAATCAATATTGAGTTCCGAGTACAGCAAGTTTCCAAGCAAGTTATGTTGTCGTGTTGAAATAATGTGTGTTGTGTTCAGGTACCGCGCGTCGACGCACTACCGACAGGAGCTGACGCCGACGGAGCGCGCGCACAAGCTCACCGCGTTCCTGCACCACGTCGCTACTCTTATACATGCAACCGTTCAGGTACATCAAATCATACATTTCAATGCTTCTTTTATTATTAACGAGTGACGGTATCTTTTAAATATTTTGTCAAGTTTTCAGAGGTATTTTTCATGACTAAATGTTGACATAATGGACTGGAAAAATTATTGAAATAAAACGATGAAAATCTAAAATGTTTGATTTCCTGGAAGACTGAAAATCATTCAAAATTAGAAGGTCTAATTTTACTAACTACAGCTTAGTTGGTTACTTCCAACTAGGTATATCGGATGGCGGTGATTGTTTTAGTTAGTATAAACGTGCGTCCTGCACATGGCACTGTTTTTTTTTTATTATTATATTTGCGTGTAATTATTCTATTACACTATAAATTCTATATATTTTTCCTAAAATAAAGGTATTTATTTTATGTTACCTCATATAAAACCAGCTATCTGTCTGTGACAGTACCATCGAAATCTGTCCAACTATTTTGGAGATTAGCCGTATAAACAAATAAACAGATAATAAATGTATCAATAGTATTTTTGTTATAAGCACCTTATATGCTTTCACATACGTTTAGTAAAAAGTTGTTATTTTTTACTTTACAAAAGGGATATTCCAATTTTATTTACTTGTATAATTTAGTTATGACTATTTTACTTATTGTAACATTATAATTATTAAGATTGTTTATTTGTAATAACAGGAGCGTGCTGCAGATTCTGCCGCGCAAGCATTCTGGATGGCGAATGCGAGTGAATTGCTACATTTCCTGAAATACGATCGTCATATCTCATCGTTTTCAACGCAAGCGCAGGAGTTGCTACCGGTCACTGTACAAACAGCTTTCAGGTCAGTTCTGTAATATTCATATCATGCCAGAACGGTCCATTAATTTAATTGTATGTTCTTGTGTGAAAATAAATTTGCGGTAGAATTACTTAGAAGTTTTACAATCCTCGCTAATTTTTTTGACTACTTTGTTATAGATATGCAAAACTCAAATTGAGGTATATATACGTATTATATTATGTGTGCAACATCAAGAAAACTTTTATATTTAAGAGGATAGTTTTGGTAACGTTTTCTAAATGACTGATTTAACGTGTGACAGTAACCTGGTGACGTGCTTCCAAGAGGAGTTGTCTCGCGCGCTCGGCACACTGACAACTGGTGCGGGGGACGCGACGGAGGCGACGGCACCGACACTGCAAGCGCTCGCCACCGCGATGGTGCTACTACGCCGGTGTCGCGTCAACGCCGCTCTCACTATACAACTCTTCTCCCATCTCTTTCACTACATCAACGCTGTTTGTTTCAACAAGGTAATGATAATGTCATTCCACGAATTTAAGAATACCTCAAAAAGTATACTTTAACAGTTGACCTAGCCACGCGTTGCTGTTGCTCAGTTCTTACATATAGAATTAAGAAACGAGCAACTAATGATTAAAGGGTTTTGAATTTCTTATAAATAAGACTTTATAAAATCTGACAGTCAAGGTCTACCTTCTTTATTAGTTCTAACTAATAATTATTTTTAATAATAAAAATAGTAATAATTAATTTATACCTATGTATTTTTTAATATATCATTAAAATTTGCTTTACTCTAATTTTGTAGTTAAAAATATAATATAACTATGAATAATTTACAACACATGGAAATGAAATAAAAATTAAAACAGAAAAAGCGACTTACGTAGTAAATGGATTAACAGAACATGTGTGCTATAAAATAAAGTGGAGTAAATAAATTCAAAATCGAAACGTGGCGCCATCTATGAAATATTTAGTCGGTCCTATAGTTTTTTGTCAATGAACTAATTTAAAGCACCATCTGTTCGATACTGATGAAACTTACAATTAATAAAAATAATCAAGGTTTAATTTGTAATTGACAATATTGAAGCTATTAATCGAAATATAAATTATGTTATCTTTCAAGTTGGTTCAAATTATACGTAACTTTCATGGTTATCGGTTGAGTAGTTTCCGATTTCCACACAAATATCATGACAGTAGATTTTTATATATTTAGATAATGCAAATATAGAGAATATATTTGATGAATGATGAATAATTGTTGTTGAAGTTGGTGAGGGAGCCGAACACAGTGAGTCGTGCGTGGGGCGCGGCGCTGTCGAGCCGGCTGGCGCTGCTGGCGGCCTGGGCGGAGCGGCAGGGGCTCGAGCTCGCCGCGGACTGCCATCTCGCCAGGACTCACCAGGCCGGTCAGTACCTACACTACACTACTTGTACCGCTTATATAGACAACCAGAATACTTTTGTCTTCTAGAATCTTAAGCAAGATTTAAATATTCTTATATAATGTATATATCAACCATCCCGCATAAAGTTTTATAGACTGTGTATATGATACTGTTTTGTCTAGAGAAAATATGAAAATCCTACCACTATGTTGTGGTTTCATTAAAATGATTTCCTTGACCGGGTACTCCGCTTCATTCGCAAAGATTCTGAACCTTCGTCTCGATAGACGCGGTGTTTGAAATTGCTAACAACTAAGCCATAATCGCTTGAGAGGATTTCTTTTTTGAGAAAACGATAAAATAAAGGGTTGTGTTGGATAGCCCGGCTGATCCAGGGCACGTACAACACGGCGGAGGAGGTGGTGAGCGCGCTGGGCGCGTGCTTCAAGCTGAACTCGGTGCAGGTGCGCGCGCTGCTCGCGCCGCTCGTCGCGCCCGACGTGCTGGAGGCGGCCGTGCAGCACGCGCGCGACCGCGCCGACGAACTCTGCCGAGCTGACGGACGCGAGGTACATCCAAATACACTTACTAACCACTCGCTTTTTAATTTCAAATATTAGTGTTTCACTATAATTTCACCCGGTATTAAATGTCTATGTAGCCTAAAACGTTCGTTATTCTTTTTAGCCGCCCTGAATATAGCTGTAAGTTCGATCTTGCTCGTAATATAACCAAGAGCGTTATCTATACGTATAATAAAAATGAAGTGTCTGTATGTAATATCAAAATAACATTATTTTACCTGATTGGGTATGAAAGTATACACGCTACTAATAACAAAAATGTAATTTTTAAATTTTTTGTCGGCCTGTCTGTCCGTTTGTTCCGGGTAATTTCCGAAACGGCTCTACCGATTTTGACGGGAATTTCACTGGCAGATAGCTCAAATTACAGCGGGTTACTTAGGCTACTCTTAATTAGACTAGCTGTTAACCGCGGCTTCGTCCGTAATGCTATCTTCAAAACGGTTCGACCTATTTTTACGGGACTTTCTCCGGCAGATAGCGGGCATTATAAAAAGTAATTTAGTTTATTTTAATTTAGACTAACTGTTACCCGTGACTTCGCCCGCAGTGCTATCTCCAAAACGGTTTGACCTATTTTCACGGGAATTTCACTGATAGATAACTGACCTTATTGAAAGTAATTTAGGTTATTTTATATTAGACTAGCCGTTCTCCGTCCGAATGAAATTTAGCAAAAATATGTTGTGCACTGTAAACATACGCATAAGACGTGCGTTGTACTGGACTCCGGGAATAAATATAATTTAAATTTATATATCTATGTATGTAATTTGAATTATATTGTATTATTATATCGTCATGATTAACATCTTTAAGTCATTGTTTCACTAGTTCCTTATACAGTGTAAGTAAACACTGAGGTAGTTATATGGTGGATTAAAGTTTTAAATTTGTTGCTGGTAGTAAACCTCATTTGACACGCTGTTAGTATTTATATATCTAATGTACACGTTTCATGTTACTGTAGATGGCGTACGTGTCGTATTTACAACTGTTTTTGAAAGGGTATTTCTGTAATTGTACATGTTCTATTTCTTTGATACAATTTAAAAAACGCGTTCGGAGCTGCGGATAAATGCTAGTTTATAATAAATCAAGACTCGTGTATCCGGAACTTAAGATTAATAGAGAGAAATTTGCATACATGTTTATATTAATTTTTGAAGGACATTGACTTTATTGACGAATGTAATTTAGAATAGCGCAAGGTTGTTGTAGTTGGTTGATGTGCATGTGTGTGTGCAGGTGCGGGTCGAGGAGAGCGAGTGGCTGGGCGCGGGGCTGCTGGTGCCGGCGGACGGGTTCAGCGCGGAGGTGGTGCGCGGCGTGCCCCCCGGCCTCGCCGAGTTCGTCGCGCCGCTACAGCGCGGCGGGCTGTGCCGGCTCGCGCACCAGCCGCACGCGCCCGGCGCCTGGACCGTGTACATGGCACACCCACAGCCGCCGCGCGCCGCCGCCCCGCGCACTCAACCCCCCCGCGTGCACATCGTGCACCTGCACAAGAACGCGAACGGGATGGGACTCAGCATCGTCGCCGCCAAGGTTATATATATCCTCTTTGCTCTATATACACTATTCTAATTTGTATATTTCTCAAAGGTAACAACAACCCTCCGAAACTAATCAAGTGGTTACATTTCGAAATAAGCTTAGTCCAGTTTTAATCGTTCATATAAAAAAAATGTAGGTGGTGGAGCCACGCTGAAGCTATTACTGGTTTCAGCATGAATGGGTCGGCTCGACCGGGTTAGTACCACCCTCTCACAGAAAACCGACGTAAAGTGTCAGTGTTTACATTGTTGCGTTTAGTTCGGTCAGTGAGAGCGCCGGAGGCCCACCTCTCTTCCTCTCTCCCGCTCCCCAAACACAGGCTGGCAACGCACTTGCGACTGCCCTGGTGTTACAAGTGTCTATGGACGGTGGTGGTCACTTAACATCAGGTGACACATGTGATCGTTTGTCTCCTATTATATAAAAAAAAAATCAATTTTGTGAGATTTCCAGCTTTTATACACCGAGAACGAAGTTCAACTTTTTCCGTTCATAAGGTTTTTTTATTACGATCTTCATAATTTACATGTACAAAATTTGAAGATCTAGAAAAATAACGTAAAATATTAAGAATACGACTAAAATTGGATTTAGCTTATTTTGAGATTTAAGGATTCAATTATCAAAATCGTTTCACTCATAGAAAACTACATTCTCCTTAAGCACTGTAGGTTATATTCAGTTGTTATTCAATTTTAGATTGTAAATCGTGGTCTAGAAATCCCATTTTCTGAAAATTTGTTTCAGTGAAACATACATAATTTGTAAACTTCTGGATTCGGTTATCATTATAACAAAGAGTGAAAACTCATTCTTTTCATATAAGTTGTCATTACAGATAATAAGATATAGACTGCTATACATGAAAGTTCCGGTTGCTTTTGGCGTTTTGCTACCCGATAATGTATTAACGATATTTTTTAAACTCAGTTTGACGCGAAGTAGGTTAACATTACATTAATGGATAACCGCATATGTATCTACTACCAACAAGATAGTATGCTGAAAGGAGTTAGCGAAATATCAATATATATTGATAATAGGTCTTTACCTATGAAATTGCCGTTCTGCAGTACTGGCCATTTCAAATCAAAATAATTTTTGTTTGGCTAAGAATTCTAATTTCAAATTAATTTTATTTTAAAAACATGGAATTCTTTTTCCAAAAGTAGTCATTTGTTTATTGATTAGTGTTACATTTTCATCGCATTTCAATCTTTTTTGTCATCATGGATACGTTAAAAATTCGAGTAATTATGGAATATGAGTACCGTCGTGGCAGCAACGCGGCACAAGCGGCACGCAACATCAACGTCGTTTACGGAGCTAATGCTACAAACCAACGCACCACCTGCTTTTGGTTTGTTCGCTTCCGTTCTGGGAATTTCGACCTGAAAAATGAACCTCGCGGTCGTCCAAAGACTTTGGTCGACAATGACGAATTAAAGGCGATTGTGGAAGCTGATGATACACAATCTACGGCTGAATTAGCAGCAGCTTTCGACGTTAGCGTCAAAACAATATTGGTCCATTTGCGTCAAATTGGCAAGGTAAAAAAGCTTGACAAATGGGTGCCCCACGAACTCAATGATCGCCAGCGCGAAGTACGCGTTGAGACGTGCCTTGCACTGCTCAACAGACACACAAATGAAGGAATTTTGAACCGCATTGTTACCTGCGATGAAAAATGGATTCTGTTTGATAACCGCAAGCGCTCAGCAAGTTGGTTGGATCCTGGTTCAGCACCTAAACAATGCCCTAAACGAAAACTTACCCCTAGAAAAGTGATGGTCACTGTTTGGTGGTCTAGCGCCGGTGTGATTCATCACAGCTTCTTACCAAACGGGGTGAGCATTACTGGCAGATGTGTACTGTGAAGAACTGAATATAATGATGGAGAAGCTGGAACATCTCCAACCAGCATTGGTCAATCGCTCGTCTCCGCTGCTCCTGCACGACAACGCGCGACCTCATACTGCACAGCAGACGGTCTCCAAGTTGCAAGAAGTGGAGTTGGAAGTTCTCCGTCATCCGCCCTACTCACCAGACCTTGCGCCTACAGACTACTACTTTTTCCAGAATTTGGATAACTCCTTGGCGGGAAAAAAATTCAATACCCGAGAGGCAGTACAAAATGCCTTTGAAGAATTTGTTGCCTCCCGTCCAGCTGATTTCTTTAAGAATGGCATCAATAAACTGCCACTGCGTTGGCAAAGATGCATTGATTGCATGGGTGATTACTTCGATTAATACAAATAAAAAATACATGAAAAAAAATCGTTTAAATTTTTTCATACAAAACGGCAATTTCATAGGTAAAGACCTAATATATCTTATTGCGAACTTTCTTGATCAGTTGACTTTAGGGATTTGCGTACTCAACTTGGATAAGCCTCGTATTATAGAACTGTAATTTTAAACATGTATTTTTTACAGAAACAAATGTAAAGAAAATAGCACTTGTAGTGCATAAATTACAATTTAAAATGGGTTAACAGTCTATACTTCTATACTAATAATAAAGAATGAAAATTAAAAAAAAAATGAATTTAATGGATTTTGGAATGCAACAACACAAATAGATCCAACACTTTTTTGTTTGATTCTCTGCCTACTCTCAATCAAATATAGATTTGGTATTGATATCAGGGTGCGGGACAGAGTAAACTAGGCATCTATATCAAGTCAGTGGTACCCGGAGGTGCTGCAGCAGCAGACGGACGCTTGGCAGCTGGTGATCAATTACTTTCCGTGGATGGACAGTCCCTTGTTGGCATTACACAGGAGAAGGTAATTATTCTGTAGTAACTTATTTCCTGTGTCTTATTATAGTTATGAAAATTTACGTAGCAATATTTGATGGTTTTAAAGCTTTTTGATATAAAACTTTAAATGTGTCATTCAGGTTAAAGTTGATTATACACATCGTAAATAACGATTCTAATGATTAGATTTGTTGTATCCGCTTGTTCTCTCTAATACATTCCTATCACATTATTATATGCTTTAAAAATTTATTGTTATTTTATTGATTAAAATATTTTTCAATAGTAATGAATTTGAATTTTACAGGTTTTTTACACATTTTGTTGTACACATTTTACACATTTGTCAGGTCCGTTTCAATTGTTTTTTATATGTATATGAAAATTTACGTGCAAAATATTTACAGGCAGCTGAATACTTAGTGCGAACGGGACCCACAGTGACGTTAGAGGTAGCTAAACAAGGTGCAATGTTACATGGCCTAGCCACGTTGTTACACCAACCTGCATATAACCAAAAACAAGGTATGTACCTAAGAGGTAATAATGAAATCACTTAGCATAAGTTATATGATACCTGGGTAATGTTTAGTTAACATGTTGTGTGGGTCGCATTCAGCAGCACAAGACATAGAGTACGAGGACCCCGCGAGACGCAACTCCGGCACGTTCACGAACACGCACCCGGCGCTGCTGAAGCCGACGTCGCCGCTCACTGAGCTCGCCACCGCAGGCAATTATGTCTTGGCTATTTAACGCCTTTACACCTCGTTTTCCAGTTTCTTATTTCAATAAGTAAGCCATTGGACTCTTACAAAACATCGCCTGCCCTAAATGGCGTTATTATTTTTCTTTGTTTTATAAGGCTGTCTCGTGATCTTATGTTTTTTATGTTTGCTGTTCAAGGTTGTTTTCTACTTTTTTGTTTATTCGTAGCGTCAATTATCGTTTTCTTTTTGACTTTTTGTTTTGGCTACTAACAAGACATCGAGCGTCTTCCGATCTCGGTTTAAGCGATTCTAACATTGCAGGATACGGTCGCCGCCCCTGTTACTATCGATGCCACCTCTTGAGGGATGAATCTACGGAATCGAGCACAACCGACGAGAGCGAAGAATATTATCCCACCTACCACGGTTCCATTCCTAGATTAATAATAACTTTAGATAGAGAAAACGATCAGCTGCAGGAGGACCTGTCACCAGACACGCCGGGCTGTCCGTTCGAACTCAAAGATCCACCTTCACAGCGACCAATTCCGATATTCACGTTCACGTGCGAAGATTTTGATGAGCAGAACCGAAATGAGGAGAGGGTCGGACCCGCCGCGGAGACCGAGGAGCAAGTACCGCCGCCCGTGCCCGACCTCCCACTGTATGAACAGTCCAGTGAGAGCGGTGAGACCGTTCCTCTACCACCGCAGATGAACCCGATCGACACGAAGCTCACGCTCGAACTTTTCAATGCACGCGATTTGAACCTCGACTCGTACCGGCGACGCTGCACCGCGCTCGACGAGTGCGTCAGCGCCTGCGAGTGCTGTCGGACGCCGCAGCCAGAAGCTCAGCCCATACCGTTCATAGACGAGCCCGACTGCGAACCGCTCATATTCGAAAACGACTGCGTCTCCGATAAAGTTGCCACACCTAAAATGCGAAGAATATTGCCATCCCTGTCGCTGGACCGAACGGATGAGACCAAACCTACCACTGCCGATGCAGTTTGTCAAACTCCGTCGTCACCTCTGGCAGTTGATGTGAAGCCGTCGAGACCAACACTAATTGTCGGGAGAATCGATGATAATTTGGATGTTAAGAATCAGTTCCATAAGTTCGAGAATATGCACTGCAGGTTGAAGCGAACTTTGTTTAGTATATCAAAATCGTACTCGAGTAAGTCGGACGATACTGAAATACCCTCGACGTACTCTACGTCTGGGTCTCACAAGGAAACAACTAACCAGGATTATGTAAAGAAAACTGTCATTACAACTCCTGTTGAACCGGGCGCGAAGAAGATATTGGACAGTGTTGATAGAAAGTCTTGGAAATCTCCTGACGAGTTCAGACCTGCCCTTGGCAAAGTCAAAGCGCTGACAAAACATTTTAACGATATCAATCTCACATATAGTGTCAAAATTTATAAACGAAATTGTCAATCGAGTCCCAATCTGAGTATGCGGAACGATAAAACGACTAAAGTAATAGAAACGATACCGATGAGCGCTAGTCTTGCCGACATTCAGTATGAAGTGGAAAAAACTGATACAACGGAATCAAAGCGAGCGAAAATGTCAGACGATGAGGTAAAAAGTATACTTATTCAATTGGAAGACTGGTCCAAGTATGGATCGCGAGGCAGTGAAGATACTTTGGCGCAGGGTAACGAGTTCGAAATACCCAATCTACCTGCCGAAGAGACTGCTAATGGTATGCTGAATGGATATGTTTTCAGCGAAATAGTAGACAAAAAACCGAGGAAAATCACCCTGGATAACATTACATTGAAATCTAACCAGTCGAGTGTTAATTCGGATCAACTTAAACGGAGCAAAGAATCACTGATAGCAAATTTTAGTGTGGAGAGTGTGGATAATATTGGGAATCGGGAGAGTTCATCGTCGACGGTTGACGTGAGTGGAAAGTGTGAGGGTGTGAGAGAGGGAGGGCGCAGTTGGGTCGACACGATAGTACAGAGTTGTCCGGACGTGTGGCGGGGGAGCGCGCGGGGCCGAGCCGCCTGCACCGGCGCACCCGCCCGCCACAGCTGCCCCGCGCTCGCGTACGGCCCCGGCGCCGGCACCGGCACCACATCGCGTAAGGATTCTGTCCCCGCATGATAATAGGTGTGTGTATAGCCGAGCGCACACTCCCTCACTGTCAACATGACGTAACTTCACGCACATCATTGCAATCGGTTTAGGCATGCGACACGTGTACCGGCTTTTTTTTTGTTTCGTTTTAGGTACATCTCGATAAACATTATATATAGTTTTGAACGTTTTATTTTATAGAGAGCACGCTTCGATTATTTTTTCTTTGTTTATAAATTAAATGTGAATGTCATATTTAGTTAATTTTTAGCTTTCCTTTTATTCTACAGAATAATTTGGCAACACCCCAATCTAAATCCTTGTGAGAAATAAATGATTTACCATAGGATTTTAAAATGTTTTTGACACATTTCTCTGCACCTATTGACATCGTAGTTGTGTATTGCGTTGGTGCATACTGTTTATTTTGCATATATACTTACTATTAATTTTTCATATTTTCCGAGAAAAGTCGCAATTTTTCTAAAATATCTTGCTTATCGTTAGAATCATGGAGATAATATAAGGAATGAATTATGTTGTATAAGAGTAATGTAGAGGATTACGGTTGTCGGTAGCGTCAGGTGGCGCGATGCGGCGCGCGTCGGAGCGGGACCTGCCGTCGCGACTCGCCGCGGAGCCCGTGAAGCCGAGCAAGAGCACACCGGCGCTGCACCACGCCGCCGCCGCCGCCGCCGCCTCGCCCCCCGGCGCTGTGGGCCCCGCGCCCGTCCCCGCGTCCGGCCCTGCACACCGACAGCACGCGCCCGACTCCTCCCTACTACACGACAAATCGTTAGTCACATGTTCATATTATATCTCAATTCCCCACTTTAAACTTTTTTATATCAAGTACTCAATTATTGTTTTTAATGGTGTAATTTGAGGTATCCTGCAATACATTATAACTATAGTGCAAATAACAAAACATTTTGAGATCAAAATGGACCAAGTCCAATTTAGACGTTTATAAGATTTTAAGGTTTTTTATAAAGATCTCCAAATTTTATACACTCAGAATCTGAAAATCATTAAAAAATTCAAAGAATCTAGAAACCAAAAATTTTATGAATGACTAAAATTGGACTTAATTAATTTTGAAATGTAGCGATTTATTTGTCTTAAGACAATGTAAATTATCGTTAGGTTTTAGAAGCAAAGTCAGAAGGGAAAAAAATAAGTTTTGTGATATGAACAGTATGGGTGGCAGTCCGGCAGTAGGTCGCAGCCCCGCGAGCGCGTGGGCCGGCAAGTCCCGCAGCAGCCACAACCTCTCTGCCGGCGCCGGTTCACACCCCGACGGCTTCTACCAAAACCTCTCCACCGTACACTCCCACCACCACACGCTGCAAGACAGGTGCCTTACTTACTATCAATAAATATTACACTTCTATAATTTCAACCCTTACACTAATTCATAGCATTCGATGTAAACCTTTCTATCGAATTGAAAAAAAAATACAGTATGACTGGTTAAATAGTTGCAATACTCTCATAGATTACTCATTACTTGCTTCTCGTTCTAAATCAATTAAAAGAAGTAGGTGCTTAATATCGGACCTATTTATCTCGAGAAGCGCAAAACTGATATACACTCAACATCAGGTGATTTACGCAAAAACGAACTGGTGTAATAAATGGATCACGCCCTGTCGCGTACTACGGGCCGCATACCGCACCTCGACCCGCGCCCCACTTCCCTTTGTTCGACCGTGCGGCGTTCCCACGATAAGCAGTTACGTAATGATTAACCTTGAAAAGCGCCCCTTGAATTTTGTTCATTGAAGCTAGGTGTCATTATTTTACGTTTAAAAGTATCGTTTCCATACTTTAAAAAGTTTTAGAACAAACATTAACTAAGGTTCTCTTTGTTGTTTTTTACTATTTGTGTTGATATTGTTTTATATGTTAAATGTGACCATAAAATGTTATATCCTAGATTACTGCGAGTGTTTAACCTATCACCTGGTATACATTTTTTTTTCTGCAGGCTCTTGGTCCACACCTTTTTAAAATTACGTTTGTTTATTACTAAAAAAGCGTTTTTAGTATAGTGCAGCTTATGCTTTGAGAAAGACTTACGATATTATTATTATTAGACTTAACTACCAGTATCCTTATACTTAACCATTGTCATTAATATTATTTTATTCAGTATCATGGGTAATACCCATGTATATTACACAATATATTACGCTTAAAACTATTTTATATACATTATTAAGAATATTATCTTATTCACTCTTATATTATTAACAATTCTATCTTGCTTGATAACCTCGAATATATACCTTATTGCTCCATTAATATTTCACCTAAGCTTGGCTAAGAGAATTTATCCATGTCCGTATTATTAGACACTTAAGCACAAGGACTAACGATTATAATCTCTAATTATAATAGTATATTAAAACATTTTAACATGAAATTCGTAAAAGAAATATTAACCGGACTTACTCATCTTTCATAAGTTATTGCAAGTGTTGCACATCTCACACATTTTGGACACTCCAACTACAATACTGAATATATTATATTAAAACCCTCTTATATGTATGGCAAGGAAATATAATGTCTCTCATTATGCGTTATGTTATAATCTGTGTATGATGAACAACTCAATTGGTATGTATATATTCTAAACTATTTGATTCACAAGAAACACTCCTTACTTAATCAATACAATAAAGTGGAACTGAACTTTGGATATTTAATTAAATTCATGGAAACGTTAATGTGGTACGTGGACATGTTATGTGGTAAATATATGGGACCGTTTTTGTTTTCATCCTTATTTCTACCTGTATAATGATCTTTCTAATTTTTCATAAAAAATAAAATAGGTTGTTTCTTATTTATATACAAGAATCAATATTTAGACTTTAGAATGTTTCAGACATGTGAAAAAAATGACTTAGTTTTGTGACTGTTTTCAATAACTTCCAGTGATTCTTTATTGAAATTCTTTTTCATTTACAACAATATATAATTTGTGAGTATTTATTTATATAATATTTAAAATATAATCCGGCACAGGTGGTCTTCGTTACGAAGCTCGACAGGATCGAATCGTCCACAGTCGGCACATTTCTCGGCGACATCACAACCTGATCAGCCACCGGATTCACCATTACACCAGGTATCATCAAAAATATTCTTATAACATATGTAACAAGAGCTTAATGAATGTTCTGTCATAAAATAAATAAGCAAAAAAAATAGATTTCCCCTCGTCCTTAATTCTGTTTACCTGCGTTCGTTTGTTATATAAAAGTTTCGTTTTGGGAATTCCAAAATATGTACTGCTACTTTCTAGCACGAGGCTTGAACTAAAAGCGCATTGACTTATCAATATAATACTTATACGAAATGTTATTAGTCAACCTACAATTCCTGCAAAACTATAGGTAAAAAAAAAAAAAATAGGTAAAAATAGGTATAAAAATTAACATCAAAAGTAATTCCGGTAAAGGCACGAAAAATACTCATAACAACTTTGTTATTTCAATAAAAACCCAAAATTAGCGTTTCCAAGTCCTTTGATCCTTGTAAAAACTGCGGGCCCCGTTATTCTAATGCGTCTATTGTCACGCAGTACAGTTTGTAACGTATGACAGTAATCTCTTCCGCACCTGCATTTATTGTAAACTAGGCGTAACCGCAGCTTCGCACGCGTTTTTTAAAATTGTATTAAAGAAATATAAAATTGTGAGAACATATACAATTATCAAAATGCTCTTTATAAACAACTGTAAGTAAAACACGCACGCCACCTACACTGACATGTAATGTATACATTAGATATATAAATACTAACAGTGTATCAAATGAGGTTTGTCATCAGCAACATATTTGGAACCTTAACCCACCATATAACTACCTCAGTGCTCACTTACACTGGATAAGGAACTAATGAAACAATGACTTAAAGATGTTATTATGATGATATAAGATGCCCACGTTGTCAATAAGTAATACGTTTATGGTCTTTTTATCTTATCTTTTCAGAAAGACCCCGTCTATCTTTAAATTTCCTATTAATAATTGTAATGTTGAATTGTATACAATGAATGAGCTGACGTCTTGAAATCTTGCATAAATATAAATCAAGATATAAAGCTTTATATCTGTCTAAGCAGTTTTTAATATTCGACAATTTAAATAGTGCGCATTGACTTGGATACAATATTCTTATATGTTACTATGGTTGCTGAGTTATGTAGACGAAACGCGGTAAATAAAGCAAAATGACCGAAAATACAATATAATTCAAATTACATACGTAGATATATGAATTTCAATTATATTTATTCTTGGAGTCCAGTATAATGCACATGTTTACAGTGAACAACATATTTTTGCTAAATTTTATGTGGACGAAGTCGCAGGTAATAGCTAGTCTAAAATAAAATAATATATATATATATATACTTCCTATAAGGTTAGCTATCTGCTAATGAAAGGCTCGTGAAGATTGGTCAAACCGTTTTGGAGATAGCACTGCGGGCAAAGCCACGGTTAACAGCTAGTATAAACTAAAATTGCTGGAATTACTTTTTATAGGGTCAGCTATCTGCCAGTGAAGGTTTTGTGAAAATCAGTCCAATGTTTTGGAGATAACGTTGCGGGTGAAGCCACGGTTAACAGCTAGTATACATTAAAATTGCTTAAATTACTTTTTTATAAGGTCAGCTATTTGCAAGTGAAAGTCCCGTGGAAATAGGTTTAACCGTTTTGAAGATAACATTGCAGACGAAGCCGCGGTTAACAGCTAGTCTAATTTAAAGTAGCCTAAGTAACCCACTGTATTTTTTTCTATCTGCCAGTGAAATTCACGTCAAAGTCGGTCCAGCCGTTTCGGAGATTACCCGGAACAAACAGACAGACAGACCGACAACAATTTTAAAAATTGTATTTTTGTTATCGTTTGCGTGTATACTTTCACACCCAATCAGTAAAAAAGTGTTATTTTGATATTACATACAGACACTTCATTTTTATTATATGTATAGATTATGTTCAAAACAAACTTTGTGAGGATACGCTCAAATATGGGAATAACATTAGAGTTTTTATCATTTCATTTTTACTTTGTAGTTTATTAAAGACTAAAATTCAAAATCATGTAGCGTAGCGATGCATGCCATGGCGATGCGTCGCCACGCCAACAGTCTGTCTGACCTGCTGCTATAGATGTGTTATATGAAAAATCAATATGATTTTTAGGAGAGTTCAAAGTATTAAAGTAAAGTCTCACTAATCTGGCACCATTGTATACCAGGGGGTGTCGGATTATTGGATTTTATAGAAAACATGAAGCGTTCCAGGCTAAAAAATCGGACGGTCTGAATAAAAAAAAATATGTTGCCATTTACTTGACATTGCAATCTACAAAACGTATTTTAAACTAGAAAGGAGAAAGTATATATTGTGATAATTTTTGAGGTTATACCGATACCGATGCACAAACGGAATGAAAGTAGGGAGGTGTGAGCGTAAGGTGCTGGATTAAGGTAGACGTCCACATCTTCGCATCGTAAGTATCGGACGCATAACATCAAACGGATCGTAGTAATCTTTATATAGGAAGTCATACAACTACGTCCTCTGACCTACATCGTACGGATCGCATGAATCTACGAATCTTCTGCGATGCGTGACGATGACGTCATACGGAATGCTGATCTGACGGAATCTACGCATTCGCTCGCTCCGAGTCGTCCTCCATTATCTTGCACTTTACACCGTTCAACACTACGTTACCTCTCACTGCGAAGAGCCGAACGAAAATGACGTCGACAATCCGATTGCTGGTATTTGCGTAGGCAAATCCGATCGCTGCTGATACGGTGGATGCATTGTTAAAAATATAATCCGTTTGATGCGATACGTCCGATACTTGCGATGCGAAAATGTTGACGCCTACTTTTATTGGACGTATCGGGCTACTGATGTGCCGGACTAGTGAGAGTCTACTGTAGTAGTAACCTGTGACGTGAGTGTGGTTATATCGGTGAAAGGTGGTTTGTAACGGTTCGACGTTTCAGAGTCAGCAGGCGAGTGCACGTGCGGCGAAGCTGGCTGAGCTGTCGGAGGAGGTGTCGCGGCGACAGCAGGCGCGCGCTCCCTCACACCACCACCAGCAACACCCGCACCACGCGCTGCATAATCACCACCACATGCACGGTACACAACTATCATATCCCTGGATTATATCATCAAATAGTCGTACCCTTACTATTATCGATGGTAATTTTTTGCCAACTTTTCTCTTAAAGAACTTTTTACAAAGAGAACTGTGCAATTGATTGTCAATGTTTTAATATGTCGACCCCTCTCTCATGTAGATCTTATAACGGTTTCGTCCCGTCTATGTTGTGCGAGCTCTTCTCAGTATTTCCACGGAATATTAGATGTTGTTAGATAGATAGTTAGTTATATAGACAGCTTTAAAATACTTTTATAACACGATCACTTTGAGCACACTCGCGTTTGATTTATAAAAGTTCCTTTTACTATCGACACAGTTAAGTAAGCTTAAACAAATTTCTTACAGAACGTAACGGTTGCGACTGAACCGCTCGGCATAGATATACACAATTCAGCCCTTCTCTGTTATCTATGTTTGTTAGACAGTCATTATTCGTGATACCTGGCGCCGTGTCACATAGCTCATCTGTATTATTATTTATTTTTTGCTTAGCGTAGATTCTGATTTACACTTTTTATGGTAACTACGCCATTCGTACAACTCGTAGCTATTGGGGGTGATATAATAAACAAGACTTCTTGTAGTTTAAACTGAATAACAAGTTTTATTATAAAAAAATCACACGATGCACAGTAAGTAGTAAGTAAAGAACGACATGACAAAAGAGAGATGGTGACACTATCAACATTAACCTTCAAACTCCCGGAGCGGCAGATCTGCCGGAGTACAAAGGAAGCGCTATCTACGAAATAGATAGCTTTGACATTAGATAGCTACCGTTTGACAGTTCTGTCTTCTTTAGTGGTACTAACACCGCCTACACACACACCTTTAAAATAAACTTTATATTGTATATGTAGGCATCGTAAACAAATACGCCATTGTTGTTTACAGTGTATTTATTTTGTTTTTCGTTTTTTCTTGGATTTTGGGCATCTTTTTGTTCGAAAAGGTAAGTCTTTCGAATATATTTTATAATATACATATATGGTTCTCCTTATTTACACCTATTTGTAATTTTTTACATGTTTTCGGTGATAAAAGTAAATGATGAAATATATTGTTTTTTTCCACTCAAAATGTTGAGAACCTATGATTTCAAATGTAATATTACTTGTATAAATAGTTTCGTATCACGCTAATGTAAATATTTATAAATATGGACGCATTTGTTTAGATTTATTTTTGTTATGATAATTTGTAATTTCATACGAAAGGCTTGCTAAGCTACTGTCGATAAAGTTATCGATGTTTTTATTCAATTCTCGAAGTTTTAGTCTATTATTATCGACACATATAATAGGATTAATTAAGGGTATAGTTTTAGAGGTTATTACTGCTGTAATTTTATTGCGGTAAAAGCTAAAATACATGATTTATTTTTATAGGAATCGTCAGAATAAGTGGCTCACCCTCTCCCAGCACGTCGGAGTTCGTTTTCGAAATAGATGGGTGGGGACTATTACACAGTTTGTAAGTATGTTATACGTATATATGAGTCCGTACATTCAAAACATATAAAGTATTAAAAAAGTAATAATAATGCTTATTCATGTAATAAAAAAACTATACGAATATTCTTTATTTTTAGGTTCTTTGTTAACGAAGAATAGCGGGCGAAGGCGGAAAGGAAATATATTTGAAATAAATTATCATTATATTATAAAAAAAATAAATGATTGAAATAAATTATCGTTGTTTTTTTTAAATATATGCTTGGAAAAATTATAGAATAAACTGTATGACAATGAACGAATTTTTTTTTGTAAATACGTGTTATCGACGTTTATCGACACTACATGGATAGTATGGCATCACTAGTTTCAAAAGGGCCGGCAGAGGTTCGAATTTCACCCACACATGTATACTTTAGTTGAATAGGGCCTCTTGTCCGGTTACATCAAAATTGGTACTTACGTCATTATGGAATAAACGTTTGTTTTATTTCCTAGAAATGACAGAGGCATCATAGGCCATCCTTTTTACTCCGGAATGCGAACATAAAAGTATTAAACAATATGAACAAACAATGATATTCATAACATTAACCAAGTATATTAATAAAAAATGTAATCCAATAGTAGCATGACGTTAGATAACGTGTCTTTCATCTTAACATCTCAGCCTCTTTCAATAATGTACTTATGAAATCCAAAATTTTTTTTTACAAATCTTTGAATTCCAGCGAATAGTGCGTTCGAACAAACAAAATACAAGCAATGTCTTCAGGTATATATGATTTTGTAAATTAGCAATGAAAATAATATTTGCTATACAGGACAACCGCAAGCTGCTCAGGTTCCAACGCAAATGTCACCTCAGATGTCGACACAAGTGCCGAATCAGATGCAGACGCAAATGCCAAATCATATGCAGATGCATATGTCGAATCAGATGTTAACGCAAATGCCTAGTCAGATGTCGTCACAAATGCCAAACCAGATGTCACAAATGTCAAATCAAGCGTCGACAGTACAGAACCAGATGTCATCGCAAATGACAACTCAGATGTCGATGCAAATGTCTACACAGATGGCAGTAGGGGGCGGACCTCATAACGCGTATTCGCCGCATCAAATGTATTCCAACCAACACAGTCAATCTCAAAGGTAACGTACATTTTTCAGTACACGTTAACGAAATTACTTGATAAGTTTTGTTATCTTTGCGTAATGAAAATGCTAAATTCTGTATAAAGGTGACCATTTCTTTTTTTTTTCTTGAACATTAACATTAACATCTTGAACATTATTCGTATTCAATATTTAGATCAAATTCTTATTATAAATTAATGAATTCCTGTGACTTCGTTTTTTTTTTAATGGTTTTGTTGTTTCATGGGAACAACCTTTTTTGTCGTTTTATCTGGATATATTTTGGGCCATCTTTTGTTTTTGATTTGACTTTAATTCCATCATTACAGCTTATAATACTCTATGAAATCTGTATCGGAAATTAACGCAGATAAACACAGACACTCAATTTAGTGTATATTTATAGATTATTTAGTACATATCTCACATTATATTTATTAAGAAAAAAACAAATGTGTTATTACGATTTTCGATAACATTTTATAATATATTTAAGAAAAAGGTTTTCCCAAGTAAATTTATATGTTAGAGCTTTTATTATAATAATTATTGTATGGTTTTAAAAGGTATGAGTGGCACCCACCGGGACCACCATCTCCGATGAGAATGCAGCCCCCAATAGCACCAAAGCCACCAGTGAGTAATATTTCATATATGTTAAATAAAGCTCATATTTCTTATTTACATTATTGGAATTATAATTGTATTTAATTATGATGTAACCTGTATTTAATAAAAATAATTGAATTTATTACGTAATATTATATTATGAAATTGATTTAATGACTTTAAATCTTGAGGCTTACCTTATGAGATGTAAGAAGTTGTTAATTTTTATTGATTCATTTCCATAGTTTTGGATTACATATTTTTTTTTCCTACTATTTGTTAACTATATCATTAAAGAGTATAATAGAGTAGGAATAGAAGCTGATTAAGCTACCACAAGGCATGTCGAATGTTACTAAAAATTCCTATGCTGTGTAACATAATAAAATAAGCTACATATAATTTTTATAAAAGTATAATGACTTTATATAAGTAAATTTAGAGAGAACACGGAAAATCTTAAATGCTTACTGGTAATAATGGAAATCTTTCAAATTAGAATTCACGACGTTCCGAAATGGAGGTCGATGATCATCCGCATCAGCATCCACAACCGCAGACTCTCAGCTCAGTACAGCCTGATGATGGTGAGTATATCAATATATTTATATATTATCTATAGCTCTTACACGAGGAACTGGAAACTATGCCAATGTATTTTCAATTTGTAATGAGATTTTTATTGATGAAAATCATTTAACGTTTATTGACTTTTGGTGATATAAAATAATAAATCATGTAATTAGAATATTTACTATTACTCATATACATAAAAAATTACTTTTTTAAGTCATCATATTACTGATAGTGTCTGATAAAAGTATATATTTGAATTAATTTGTATTACATTTGTATAATGCTAAGGCATTTTATAATACACACCTAGTTAGGTAGCACTGTTATATTGAAAATTTGCCGTTAAATACTTATAGGTGTATCCCACATGTGCTTGAGAAAATTTTGTTGGATGTCAATAATATAGTAGTGCATAGTGTGTTCACAAGGAAATTTATAGCAATGATGCTGATCCATAAACATGATGTTGCAAGCAAATATTATTTTGTAGATTAAATAATTTAACATTAAAGGTTTACTAACAGCAAAGTTAAAATATTGGTTATGAGTCTTCGATTCATCAGTCTTTGAAGTCTTTGTGTGATTAGTATTGGGATTAAGATAATAAATAAGACTTTTATAGGTTTAAACTGAACGATAAGTTTTATTTGAAAATCGCACGATGCACAGCAAGATTATGTGACAAAACGCATAAATGGTGGTGACATTAAAACAAAATGAACACGCAAAGACGTTCATAGGATAAAACCAAATATTAATATAAAATTTGAACTCTCAGGAAAACAAAACATTATGATGAAACCATAGAATGGTGGCTTTTCCTAATGTCTTAGTTAGCTGCCACCCTAAGGTTAATATGTCGCAACGTATCTGTATGATGGGTTCAGGTCAGTTGCACTTTTGGACCAATTTCCTCAAAGAATTATCTTGTTTACCATAACAGGCTACGTTGGCACATAATATGTGATTATGTATTTGTGTCGCTATATTTCAAAATAACCTAAATCCATTTTTAGCCGTTATTAATATTTTACTTTATTCTTCAAAGTCTTCAAATTTTGTACATGTAAAATATGAAGATCATAAAAAATAACTAAGAACATTATTAACGGCAAATTTGAACTTCGTTCTCGTTGTATAAAAATTGGAAATCTTAACAAAGTAAACATCATGTATGAGTGATTAAAATTGGATATAGGTAATTTTGAAATGTAACGTCTTATTTGTATATTAGAGCGGTACGTGGCGAGCGCGCTGGAGCCGCCGGCCGTGTCGGTGTACCCGGCGGCCGCGGGGATTGGCGGGAGCGGAGCGCAGCGCTCGCATCTCGCGCCCCACAACCCCTGGCAACGAGAGGAACGCGAGCGTCAAGCCGAAGCCAGACGAGCTGCTGCACGAGCCAGGAGGTATAAATCCTTATTTCTATTATATTATAGCTCTGTGTACAAAACAAAATATAAAAACTGAATTACATAATCCCGGGCTTAAGCACAGTCTTATCACTTTCTGATATGTTACTTGAATGTGTGGTAACAGAGACGCGGCGATCGCGCAGCTCGTGTCGCTAGGCGCGGCGCGCACGCCCGTACAGAACCAACAGCTGCGAGCGCTGCAACTCGAACGAGATTTTGAGCTACGGGCAACACAACATGATCAAGTAAGTTTTTATTATATATCTCTCAAAACATTATTATTGTTATGTTTTTTTTTTTAATTTAATATAAATGGTAAGTTTTGTTATTAAAGTGCTGTTTGATTGTGTGACTCAGAAATAATGTTTTTACTGATTTCCTTATGTATTTTAAAGAATATATATCTAACTTTTATTTTTCCTATATTCCAGTTATATTACTGACTGTTATAAAATATAATGCTGGAGAGTGTAAACAATTATTCAGAGTATATGTTACTAAAAAATATTAACATTATGATAAATATAACGTTTCTATTGAGATCATCAGATAAACAAGCACTTTTACGTGAAGAAGACAACCTAAAAAAATTAAATACTTAAGTTTTTCGTCATATTTAAATATTTTAGTTCTTCATGACATTCAATTTATGCAATAAATATTACATACAAAAAGTCATTACAATAAATATTTACATATAAAATAAGATATTTGTCATATGAAATACATGAATAACAAAAAACACTTACCAATAATCCTATTGTTCACGTGAACGAAGTCACAGGCATAACTTTTATAATATGTATTTTATTTAATATGTATATGTTTCAGGAGGAAGGTGGAGCAGCTGAGGGTGGCGCTGAAGAGGAACGCTCGTCGCCGGAGCCCTCTGAGGAGTCTGAGCGGATGCAGGTCCAGCAAGTGGTTCAGCAGACGCACGTGCTCACGTCCACGTCCGCGCCCTCCACTGCTGTGCCCACGCACGTGCCCAAGTCCATACTGAAGGTCAACACGCGATCCGAAATCACCAACGGATACGCTACTGATACGGTATTACATCACAATATTGCTTGACAGTAGACATTTTGGGTAATAATGGGTACTTAGGTCTTGATTAAGGAATGGAAAATCTGGTTGACCGGACACAATTACATACTGTAAAATATGTTAGTCAGAAAAAGTATAGTATATCGTACGACGTTCAATTATTAGACATGTTAATATACATACAAATTAAGATGGCAAATGCTTTAGTTTAAGAATATGACTAAACTATTATGAAATTGTTTTTAAAAGTTTTTTTTTAATACTTTATAGACGAGCGTTTGATCACAAACTTATCTGATGTTAAATGACGACCTGATCTAAGTTCGGTGAATACGTTAAACCTAGAAGAGGAAGACCTGTGCTTGGCTACATACACATTTTCAACTTGAAGGTGGTAGCCAGCCAGACGTGACGTTTTCCACCACCCAAAAGCTTTGATACAACTGTGTCAACTGCTAGGATTCGAATTCGTGTCGACGGATGTGGTGACCGACACGTTATCAACTGAGCCATCATCGCTTCAAAAGCCATTTAAAAGTTTGACGACGTATTGAATAACAAATCACTACTAGCACCTAAAATTTGTATTGAGCTAAAATACGTACTTAGTTTTTTTTTTATGAGCTCTCAAATAAAAAATATTGAAATATCATCGACTGGCGGCAGCCGTCCGCAACTAAGTGAAATGTAGAGTAATATCTATGGATACAACTACTTCCAGATGATGCAGGAAGATGGTATGTTGATGTCGGAGGCGTGCGCCGGCGTCTCCGCGCTCAACGTGAGCGTGTCGGGTCCCGCTCCCCCCGCGCACCTCGCGCCCGCCCCCCCCGCGCGCGGCTCCTCCTTCGCAGTGATGGCGGAGCGGGCGCGTGCGCTCTCCCCGCCGCAACCGCAGCCGAGTCACGTGCAGCACGCGCACCACTCGAGCCCGCAGGTCGCGCACCACGCACCGCCTGCCGCCGACGCAGCGCAACCGCCACTGTTAGTTTCATATTCTCCTTTTTGAAGTTAAACTTCTTTACGCACGCTTCACTTGCGGATGCAAGCTGGTGAATGCGTCGCGAGAGTGTTACGAAAACCTGGCATCGGGCGAGCCGAATTGAACGTCTATAACGTCAGTGAATTGTAGTCCGGTGAAGCTGTTAAGACTTTGCCAGGTCAAGAGCGTAGACAGTTCGAGAAAAAAAAAACGTTAGTGAAGATAGAAAGAAAGAGAGTTATGTCTCGTATCATCAATGAAACACCATAATATATTTAAATATTTGTACAAAATAAATATATATATATATATATATATATATATATAGATACATGTAGATGGAGCTAAAAAAGTTTTACTTTAGTTGTGTGGTCTAAAGCACACTCGATTATTTTGTTTTAGCAATCAATGTTTTACTAGATTATTACTGCCATTGTCGAGTAGACAATATGATGTTACAAGTTTTTTACTATCATTTCAACAACTAACAAGATGGTGGTCGTCTTGTTATGACTTACTAGGGAGTTTTTGTGGCTAGTCTGAATCCATGCTCCGTGGTATTATTTCCGATCAACTTCACTTGTGCACAATAACCAAACTATATTATGTAAAACACCACCGATATTACGTAATATAGAGCCGAGTAACAAAAGATTATGAATAAAATATAAAGTGATGGCGTTCTTCGTAGAACTTTCTCTCGGGAGTTTTATTATTAATCTATTAATTTGTTTATACTATAGTAGCATCACTTTTACAGTTTTGATACAGTATATAATCTGTTCTAATTTACTTTCGTTAAATTAAAGTTAAAGTAATTAACACACAAACATAGTAAAAAATCAGTCATAGTGATTTATTACAGCATGTTGCATTTGGGGTTCGGTCAATGTATGCAAAGTGAAATCTGAATAGGTCGTTGTCCTTTAGCAAATGCTACTTCAGTCTATGATCTTACTGTCTGTTAATGAGTTCGTATTCCTTATTTAAAGGTGTCGCAGCTGTGTTGCGCCGATGAACGTACTCTGTGCGTGTGACCCGCATTATTTCGTAATCAGCTCGACTGAGACGCCTTTAAAAAGCGCCCTTTTTAAATGACCCTAACGCTCGCGCGTGGCCACGCCCTTTTGTCATTCACTGTGGCATTCACTTATATTTTACTATATTTAATCCTATATTAAGTAAGGAATGTTTTGGTAGTGGTTTATAAATGTGAATGATTTTGTAGATCTCCTGTGAACAGTGGTCGCGACAAGCGCGTGTCGTTCCACGAGCGTGCGCAACCCGCCGCCCCGCCCCCCGCGCCGCCCACCTCCTCCCCGCCGCCTCTGCACGACCCCCCAGCGAGGGAGGACCCTGACGTAAGACTAAACACATATTATCCCGACTTTAAGATTTTCACTAGGGTTTAACGTTAACACATTTCGTGCTAAATCAGTCTCATTTGATATGTCCTTCAGGCCATTTGATATTTTAACAAAAAAAAAAGAGATGTATTGTTCTGTAACTCTTTCGTTTCCTGTTGTTATCAAATCGTATATCACGGGAGTTGCATGTGGCTTAAAGATCAAGTCTACCGGTGGAACACGTCACATGAAACGTGTTACCCAGATGGTAAGTGAAATGCGGCCGAAGATTATGATACACTAATTAAGCTTAGAAAATGTTGTTAAATCAGAATCGAACGTGTAGGTCGCAAAATTTATCAATCATTATATCGTAAGATATACATGTATATATTTTGCAAAATAAAATGATAAAAAAATCGTTTTATCAATTACAAGTCTCACTTCCAGTTACCATGGTATTTAAACATTTGAGTAGACTAGTCCTCGATTTTATAATACGCAAATATTAATTTTATAAATGGCAATTGAACTGTTTTGTCGCTTTCCGACATGTTCATACCCGTTTATAAATCGCACAAGCTTCAATAAAAAAATCTTCGAAACATCCAAACGACAAAATAAATCATACAGTTCAATTCCTATATATACTCCCGTTTTAATACACTCATCAAAAAAGTCTAAGCAACATGTACTAATTTCAATTTTAGGATGGTTAACATAACATATAACATTATAACGTTGTATTTTATTTTTAAAATAATATCTTTAAGGTTCTATGATGTAAAAATAACAGCTGTTGTCTTTATAAGTTCTTTTAATAACAGAAATGAACAATATTAGAATATACTGTAGAAACTAAGATACATAAGAAACTAAACTTTTTTCTTACAAAATGAAAGAAAATGTATTTATTGTGAAGGAATAGAACAATTTAATACAAAGTATGGGCTCCTCTGCTATTCAGAACTTGTCGGCAACGATTATTCATTGAATTAATGAGACTGTTTATGTCATCTTGCGGTATTCGCTCCCAATGGAATTGTAGCAAATCCTTCAGCTGTTGGGTTGTTGTCGCTCCGTCCAAGTCCTTCAAAACACGTCTCTGGAGCATGTCCCATGCGTGCTCGATGGGGTTGAGATCTGGCGATTGTGCAGGCCAGGGCAATACCCGGATGTTCTCCGTTGCAAAGTATTCACTGGTTCGCCGAGCTGTATGTGAACGCGCATTGTCATGCATTAACCTAAAATCGGAGTCAAAGGTTTGTGCAAATGGGTAGACATAAGGTCTGAGAATATCCTCAATGTAATTTTCAGCATTCATGTTTCCATTTACAAAAACGAGCTCAGTTCGCCTGTTCTTCATAATACCCGCCCATAACATAACTGTTGAGCCGCTGTATGGATGAACTTCCTTCCTTTCAGTATTTCCGGGCCGACGATACACTCGCACCATTCTTGTATCAGGCTTAAACCCGAATCGCGACTCATCGGAAAACTTAATTTTATCCCATTGTTCCTGGGTCCATGTTATGCGTTCTCTATACCATTCATATCGACGAGCGCGATTCCCGTGACGTATCGGTGGGCACCTGATTGGGCGTCGAGCTCGTAGGCCGTACTCATGCAGTCGATTTCGCACAGTTTGAGGACTTACATCAACACCACTTGAAATTTGTAGCCTCAAACTTATCTCTCGAGCGGTTAACATCGGCTGGCGTCTTGCAGTCAGTTGTATGTACCGGTCTTGCCGAGTGGTTGTACTCCTTTTGCGGCCTGGATGCTGTTCAGCGGGTTCTCCTGTATTATTGTAGCGCTGCCAAAGACGACAAATAACACTTCTATGAATGCCAAAATGTCGAGATACCGGAGATTGATTACTTCCCGCTTGCAACATCCCTACAGCTCTTTGCATTTCATCTGCCATCAAATGACGTCGCTTCATGACGTAAAGAATATCTAACAATTCAATTTTGTCGCTAACTTTATTTAAATGGTTGGTAAAATTATAAAATCAAGACTAAACGTAGCAATTAAAACGCACTTAAATTCAAACAAATTCGCAGTCATTTGAATTTTATGAAAAAACAAAACATAATCAAATTTTTTTTACAACCAGCCAGTATGTCATCAATAACAAAAAAGTTTACTTACCTACGCACTTTGTTTGAGTAAATACTTAGAAATTAATTAATATAAATGGTAAAATTTGTAATATCACGCATGTTGCTTAGACTTTTTTGATGTGTGTATATTCGAACCGAAGTCGTAAATGTCCTTTAAATATGAAATATCTTTAAAAAATATACTTTCTACGTTTTAAACCACCACAATCTCAGCTGATGTTAAAGAACAATGTGGTCTAGGATGGTAAACACGCTAAATCTAGAGGGACTGGCTCGCAATCGCAGCTGCCGAAATACGCTCATAGGTGCTTAGCGACAAATTTTCAACTAGAGGGTGGTAGCTAGGCTGGCAGACTTAGAAAAAGCCTTACTGTCATGCATACATTGCGTGTATCAGTGTGTAAATGTGGAGGAAGTGATACTTCTTTGGCTTCCTTTGAATGTTTGTGATCTATACCTATATTCACAAAGTTCCTTAGTATAAATACCTAATTATACATTTACTCATTTTTGTATATTAGTAGACCCAGAGAGACACTTATACGTACTTACACATACACGCAAATACATAACTATCTTCAGTGTAACGTGTAACGAACATTTTTCCCTACCACGCCATAAGAAATTTCACTTCAAAATTATTCATACTGTGTATAAAATTAGCTGACCCGGCCACGCGTTACAGTGGTTATGATTAAAAAAGAAATTTAAAATTAAAACGTAGCGCCATCTATGTGTTATCTATAACAGTCCGTCCTACAGTTTTCTGTCAACAAACTAATTTAAAGCGCCATCTCTTCTAAACTGACGAAACTTACAATTAATAACAATAATCAACATTGACAATAATTTAATTCAAAAATATTGAGACCATTAATCGAAATATAAGTTATTCTATCTTTTAAATTGGACCAAATTATACGTAAACGCCAAATTTCATGAAGATTGGTTGAGTAATTTCTGAGTTCATCGTGGATAAACATCATGACACTGGAATTTTATATACTTAGATAGGTGTAGAAACTGTATATGATAATGTTGGTATGGTTTGATTATATATGTATATATTATTTATTTTGCATGAACACAGCGTTTCATAGAGGAAGCAGAGAGTATGCTCGCGAGTCCAGTGTCGCCGACGACTCCCGTCTCCCCGAGCGGGCTGGTCACCCACACGCCCGGCGTTATTGGTGCACAAGAAGTTTATAGGTCGGTCCCTACTAATGTTTTGTATGCTCTTATCTATATAATCATCATGACTCGCGTTTGCTGTATGCAATCGTGGGTAACATCTACGTGAATATCATTAGTATAAGGCACTGTCCTAATCTGAAGTATGACAAAATTATGGCGAAACAAGAAATATGGTCTATAAAAAATTAACATTTTTTTTTGTAAATATACATCTGTAACTTAATAAATAAGAATATACTGCTTTGTCATATATTTAACTAGTTTCCCGCCCGTCTTCGCACGGGTGTATTAACAAAGAAAATGAGATCAAATCTTTTCTTTACCGTAACTCCTAATTTTAGTTTTATCACTCAAACACATTTTTTTTTTTTTTTTTATCGTAGCTCGGCAAAATGACTGTACTGTGCCTGATGATAAGCACAGTACAATCCAAAAACAATGGCGACTACCGAGAGACATACTATACCTCGCCGGTCGCCGCTGTCATGCCGGCCTGCGTAAGTATCTCTTCACGTTGCGCTTGAAGGACCCCATGTCATAGGAAGGAGGAAACACACTGGCCGGGAGATTGTTCCACAGCTTCACGGCACGGCAAAGATAAGATGTTGCGAACTTTTTAGTTCGTGCCCAGATAGGATTTACCGTAAAACTGTGGCTCCGAAGACCAGCGCGCGTGGTGCGGTTATGAAAAGGAGAGGAAGGGATCAAGTTGAATAACTCTTCAGAACACTCGCCATGATACAGACGGTAGAACACGCTCAGTGAGGCAATATCTCTGCGCAACTGAAGCGGCTCTATGAACTCTGTAATGTCTGCATCATTAACCATGCGGACAGCCCGTCTTTGCAACCTGTCCAGGGTATCCAAGAGGTACTTTGCCGAACCGTCCCAGAGGTGCGAGCAGTATTCCACGCAGGGCCGAACTTGCGCCTTATAAAGGAGATATAGCTGTTCAGGCATGAAAAACCGTCGCACCCTGTTCAGGATTCCGAGTCTCCGAGATGCTGTGGAGATCACGCTCTGTATATAATCCCTGGGATTGAGGTCGCTGCGAATATCTATGCCTAAGATATTAAGACTGTCTCGCATTGCGAGCGAGACATTCTGAAGAGCTGAAAGGGGGGTAAATGGGGATCTCTTGCAGGTAAACGCGCATACCTGTGTTTTGTTGGCATTAAACTCAACCAAATTACTTGCTCCCCATGTTGATATGCGAAGCAAAGATTGGTCGAGCTTAATGACTAGTTCCTGCCGTCTCTTTTCTGTGTCTCCCTGACCGCAAGAAGGCTTGCTGTAATAGGACTCATGGATGGTGCTATCGTCTGCATAGCAATGAATATGGCCTAAAGGCAACATATCATTGATATGCAGAAGAAACAGAGTTGGCGAAAGTACAGAGCCTTGAGGAACTCCAGCATTTACTGACATGAGCTGCGAATCACATCCTTCGACAAGGACACGAATTCTGCGCTCATGTAGAAAGCCAGAAATCCATTTGCATAGATTGTCAGGGAGTCCGTACGCCGGAAGCTTCGAAAGAAGACCACGGTGCCAGACCCTATCAAAGGCCTTGGCAATGTCAAGACTGATCGCCAAGGCTTCGCCGTGCTTGTCAGTTGCTTCCCCCCAGCGGTGCAGTACGTAAGCTAGAAGATCACCCGTTGATCGGTTTTGGCGAAAACCATATTGCCGATCGTTAATTAGCGAGTGATCCTCCAGATAGCGGACAAGCTGGGTGTTGATGATCCGCTCCATGATCTTGCACAGCACTGAGGTTTATATAAAATAAAATGATTGAAGTTTACGAGTTCAGCGATGTGTTTTCTCTCTGCGGAGAGGTAGGGCAATCGGGGTGGTGCTTATGTTTTTTTCTTCTGTATAGTAAATACATTATTAAGAAAATAAAGGACGCAGATAAGGTTTGTAATAAAATGTAAATATTATTGCAGAGACCCGCGTGCGCGTCGACTTGCAGAACGCGAGGCCCGCGCGAGCGCCGCGCCCATTCCGGAACAACTCTCCTTCAAAGAGAAGATGAAAATGTTCGCGCTCGAGTCCGGCGACGCGTCCACTCCCAAGGACAAGGTAACCTGATCACCGACATTAGCGGCACCGTCTCTCTTGCACGCCCTCTACCGTCTACCCGTCGTCGAACAGACAGACGCGAACACACCCGCACCGACACCCGCCAGTCACTTTGTCAAAACCGTTATCGATCCAAGGCTCTAACTGTGGACTAATTTTCAGGTGAAAATATCGCGTGCGCAACGAGACATAGACGCGGTGCATTGACAACCCGGTTCGATATATCATCTACTTATATTAGTAGTACATTTTGTAATATAATTACACACAAACGTAACGAAACATTACATTTTTATATTTCAGTATTAAATTTACACATGTTTATATTATTATATAAATCAATGTATATATTCGTCATCACCGAAGAGATTATTTTAAACCTACAATTAATAAATACGCGTGCTCCGATTTTATTGTACCGGGAAAGCTTTTACGCTTCTCACAAATCGCGATTGATGCCCGTCTTTGCCTTGATCGGAACGAAGCACCGATTTTATACGTGAAATCCTAGATTGTAAGAATTTTACGAACAAACATTTTTATATTATATTTGAAATTTTGATTGTTTACAAAGCGACACCACACAGCATGGCAGTGCAATATTTTGTTGGGACTGATTTAAAATGTATCAAATCATATTTGACTATATTGAATTAAAATTATATTTACTATGTATTTACTTACGTATATGCAGGAGTGGTGCTGTTGCTAATATGAGAGTCGATTGTATTAAAGGAGAACTGCATGATGATAAAATTGTATTTAATTGTGATTATTTGTATGGCACATGCAAAACATTAAAATTCGTGTAAAAATTACGTGCCATTAAAACCGTTTGTTAATTTAATAATATTATTTGTATCTAATATATAATACTTAAGAATTTTAATTAATATGGAGGACCAATGTAACAATTCATTATTGGCTGGTGCCTTTGTGTGGACCTTATTAGTAATTCTACATATCCTTATATAATATTCAATAAAGTAAACTACTGATATTATTCTAAAACTTCGTTACATTCCAAAGAATATATAAACCCTATACTATTTCTATCAGAAAACATTCCCTTCGTTCAGGTTATATTTGCGTTGATATTTATGTGTAAAACACACGTTATTTCTTTAGCAATGAATTTATAAGATATAAAATTTTACAACTGAAAGCAATAAGTTACTGTGAAGCGTTTATTGTAAATACTACTTATGACTTTAATATATTAAGCACATATTTGTGCCAAATTGTGTATCGCTGTAGCAATCGTATTAGCGTATGTGTTTTATTTAATGTCTTCACAATAACAACACCGTCACAAATGATTAGTTTGTATTTGACATTTATATTTATTAATATATTACATCGTAGAAATAATGTCAATTATGAACTGGTCAGCTGTTACTTAAATTGACAAAGTTTATATTATTCATTATGGCACCTATTTTATGTATATAATGTAGTTTTAATAAATGAAATCCTTTATTATTATTAATATTTGTACACCTGATTGTTGTATATGTAAATGTTTATTTAAAGATGACATCGAGAGGTTTAGGAACGTATGTGCGAGGAGGCCTAACTATTTAGATATAGAATTAGTTTAGTTTCTGAGAACCAATTCACATAGATTCTCAGTATTCACCCAACGATAGTCAATTTAGCAAGTGATTGAGATTTACTCTTAAGAAGAAGGTTTATTAATTATTATTCGTTTAGACTGTATATAACTTGAGAGCAGCAGACATTAAATGAATTTTAGAACATTTATTTGTATTGATTATTATTACATAACTGGTATTATTATTATTATTAACGGATATTGTATTTCATCTATTGGAGATATTAAATAAAGTAACAAGTGGAAATGCAGTTTTATTTTATTACTGAAGAAATTGGCTGATATAGGTATACCAGTCTCATGGAAAATAGAGAAATGAAATTTTGTAGTAAACAACATCAGGGTATTTGGAATAAAACGTCTCGATACTATTATTTTTTTATTAATATACCTTAATATCATTCATCTAATACATTATTTGTATATATTGTAGCCCGGTGAAGCTATTAAGACCTTGCTTGGTCAATAGCGTAATCAGTTCGAGAAAAAAAAAATTGTATATACTGTAATTGGTGTTGTATTTGTTGTGATTAATAAATGAAAGAGTCCGCGTCACCACTCCAATGTTTAAAGACTTTGAATTTTATATAATGAAGTAGTAGTATGTTTTTATATTGAACTAGCTAGTACCCGCGAGTTCATATTTGTTTTGAGTAGCCTATTTCATTCTTTAAAGTTTGATCCTTTTTTATCTATTACTTATTTTCTTTAATTGATGTGATTGTGTAAAATTAAAATATTCCTTTTATTTCATGCCTGTAGGAACTTATTTACTATTATATTTTATTACTAGCTGCTGCCCGCGATTTCATCCGCGTGGAATAGTTACGTAGAAGGTGAAAACATTTTAAAATAATACTTACGCTAACCCCGATTTTGAAAGACTTCATTGATGCTCCGCTCCTACAGTCTTCCTCGATAAAAGAGCTATCTAAAACTGAAAACGTTTTGCAAATCAGACCTACTTCCCGAGATTAGTGAGTTCAAGCAAACTCTTCATCTTTCTAATATTAGTATAGGTGAGTATTAATTTTAATATATTTTCCATTAAAAAACATGGGGTGCACACAGACTTGTTAACTGAATACTTATTATTATCTTCTATATTTCCCAAAATAAATATTTTTTTATAATAATTATAATTTATTTTGTTATGTATTGAACTGTATATTGCTAAAAAAAACACGTTTATTCATATAACTATTATAAATTTGAAGAATACGTAATAGTTTCGTTACTGTTGGAATTTCTTTCGATACAGTTCTAGAATTATTTTATTTCGTATCAATTTCAAATGAAAACTGTGTTTATTAATTTTCTTTTTTCTGCCTCTGCTTTTTTGCCAGGTGTGGAAGATTTATGATTCGCCTTATGGTGGTACTGGAAGCCCCTAAAATAGTACATAATGATAATAAGGTATAAATTCAGAACATTAAATCAAATTACTTCAAGTATCAAAACTGTTATAGTCAGTTATGTTTGCAATCTGTCAGTTCAAGGATACGTTTTAAAGTCGAAAATTGCGTTTGATCACGTACTTTACAATATACCTTATAGACAATACTTCTTGCCTAGAACGAAATGTTTTTTTCGACACTTCTCGAAGGTAGTATATTTTGAAATTAAAGTATGTAGTAAAATCACAATTTCAGTTGACACCAGTAGGACACGTATTGACAAATGACAATTTAGAAACTACCATATGAAAAACCAATATTTTTTATTTTATTTTATTCAATTTAAAGAAATTCTGGTAGACCTATAACAACTTTTATAATTTTCGCATAATATAGAGAACCTTAACAAGAACAATGTTTACGGGAAAGGAAATCAAAAACAGTATTCAATTAACAGTGTTTATATTTGTTTTGAGGTTAATATTACGAGTGCCGTATGTATGGCTTTAGGTACCTTTAGAAAAAAGCACTAACAAGTACTAAAACATATTCAACGTCATATGTTGACAGTTGTTAATTCTTAACAGTTTGTATGATACAATTATTATTTTATTATAACAGAATATTTATATACAATTTACATCGCCGTTTTAAGTAATTACGTTAAAATGTCGGTTTACACAATACATCTGCTTGTAAAATACTATTGCGTGAACCGAACTAAACAAAGTTTGTGCACTACGATTATTATGACATTTACCTATAAATATGTAATTCCGTTATCTAATTACGGGTATAATAAGTAGTGCAAATCAATATTTATTTTAACAAAATAATATTGATTAATTAATTAAAAACATTCTATGTTTGTACGTGTAAATATGTACATACATACTTGTCATGTACTTATAAAGAATATAGGTACCGGTAAGGTGTATTTCAATTTCATTAACTATATGGTGCGAGTATGCACTCAGGATTGTTACAAACATATGGAATGAAACAATAAAACAGAATTGGTCAGTTAATTTATAACATATCTATAAAATAAGTTGGCAACCATTTCCAAGGAAGCTGAATCTCAATGCACTTTAAACTATGTATAACAAATGTGATTTGTAACAATTCTCTACCCATTATTCCTAAATAACATACTTAATATTAAAGCTTGTCGCTTACTTTATATTCTACAATATTGTTTCTCATTGTCATTAATCACTATAAATATAAGATTTTGTTAGAACAGGATTCGAAAATGTATTATATTATTTTCATATAAACTTGACCGGTAATAATAAACCGCCAGAGGCAAAAACATTTTTTGGTTTGTGATGAATAGCTCACACTCAGTAGATAACCTCTCTGCATTCTATATATACTTACGTCTCTGTTACCTTCTATTTATATAAAAATAGTCCTAACAAAATCTACAAGACTCCAAATAAACAACTTTTACTATAGAAGATATTTTCTATCAATAAATCTCATATAAACATATACTGACCACTTAATTACGTTAAATATATACGTATTTTTGGTATTGTTTTATTATTCGAGTCTAAAATAGAGATTACCTAAGTTTATATAGAAAAATAAAATATTTATAATGTTTCAATTACATTTGAGTACTGAACAATATTATGTCTGTCAAGTAAGAATAAAAAACAGCTTTATAAGAGCAGTGGTCAGTAAGTATTCTACTTACATATTGTAAATATTTTTATGTAATGTGTTTTTAAAGTATACAGATAAATGTATATACAATCATACATTCTCATTCATTCATTCACACATATCACTTATCAACAACAATGGAAGAGTTATCAGAAGCCCCGTACATAAAATCTCTTATGAATAATATACATATTAATTTAGTAAAAAAAATATTTGTAAAGATCAATGTTATGTCCATTTTTTCCTTAGAAAAAAAAAATGCTTTAAATTTGTTTAATAACATGTGGCACAAATGAAGTCAGCAATGACTGACAGAACCTATATCCTCACGGAGGAGAAACATTTATGGACAACACAACATACATTTTACAGTTCAACAGTCATTTATATATATGCAGGCGAAACCATTTCAATCAAGTCTTTAAATTAATTCGAATGGGCACAGAATGCATAGCTTAATGGAAGATTAATTCGGGAATGCATCTCAAATTGTGTGTATCCGCGCCCTAAAATATATAGATATCAAACTTATAAAATTGACTTAATAAATATGTATAAAGTATACTATTATTATATATCCTAAACATTTTTACTTAAAGCTAATAAATATGCGATCTGTGGCACTAAACATTCCGACAGTAACATTCAAGTGCACCGCTAACATGTCTAGATTAATTTATAAGAGTAAAAAAGTTTCGCAGCGTGCGTCAACAACTATTCTTATAAAATGTGCTATCAAACAAATAACTACACATACTTGGACTAAGATTAGTGAACGCCGTCGGCGGGTCTACTGCTTGCAACCTCTCGCCCCTACCCCGACTCTCGGTCATTTGTTAATATAAAATGCACTTTTGTAAATATCGCTATCATAACCAGTCGCGATACAGCCTGCTAAATCTGAAGGAGTCTCGCACGAAGCGAAACAGAACTATGAATATGTTTAAACTTTGTGACAACACTCGAACGCGGGGAAATGTCGGTAAGTCGGTAAAGGGGTAGACACGAGCCTCCGTCGAACGAGATGAGTTACGGCGCTGGGTGCGGGCGAGTGTGCTCACAGGGGGGGCGGTCGGGGGGAGTGCGGGGGCGCCGTGAAGAACTGTCATTGCGGCGTGTCCCGCGCAGCGCTCCACCGGTCGAACTCGATCCCGGAGTCTGGCGAGACGCCGGAGGGAGGCGCGCACCCGCACGGTGCCGAGCCCCCCGAGACCGCGCCCGCGCCCGTCCCCGCCCCTGCCCCCGCCGGCACGCCCGAGTCCGGCGCCTGCAGCTCACGCACGCCCAGCTCCTCCAACACCTGCCACCAAACAAAACTCTTATACTCCTGTCACTTCCTGTTTAAACATTACCTAGTCCAAACGGAACTGCTATTAAGAAAATTGCATTTAATATTATGAGTTTATACGGTGCTTACGTATTAACGCCATCGCAGTACGCTTGCCGTCTTTATTTCTCGCAAGCATAACTTAACCGAACCGAGACGGACGACGTCAATCACATTGCCCCGAACGATTTACGTAATAAGGCGACCGCAACTGAAGTTGATCAAGTGCAGACAGTCTATACGCGAGCCATGTCATTGATATTTTACTGTATATATTAATAGGTGAACTATTTACTTTTCTCAATTTTCCCCGTCTCGGTTCGTTTAGATTAAGTTAGACTTGCGAAACAAAGACAGCGTGAGCCGGTCGCGTCAGCGGTCGAAAAGCGCACTGCGGTGGCGTTAATACGTAAGTACTATTTATATTTTTTTATATTCATAAATAATATCTCCTGTTTAAATTAATCAATTAAAAAATATACATCTTTTTATTTTCATTAAAATCAAATACTAAACATTATTTATAATAATATGCATCTATGAATTTAGCTTATTGCTGCAAACACAATTTGAAGTGACAGAGCGTTTGCGAGTAGGTGGGGGGGTCGTGATAAGGTATGGGAGAGGGTTAAACGAGGCGCATTGTGTATTTTCATAGTAAGAGTGCAGACCTTACTCAGAGTGGCGCTGTGGTCGTGCAGGCCGAGGTCGCGCTCGAACGAGTGCAGCTGCCGCATGAAGTGGAAGTTGGGCGCGATGTCGGTCTTGCGGCTGCGGACGAGCTCGAACGCGTCGCGCAGACAGAGCCGGTGCCGCTGCATCAGGTACGCGAGCGTCACCGTGACGGAGCGCGACACACCCGCCACGCAGTGCACCAGCACGCCGCACCGCGCAGACATCGCCTCCTCTGCGCGACCATACAATCACCCATTGTACGTATACACACACCACAACACCGACCTTATCCCAGAAAGGTCCTCTGTAGAGGTGCTCCACATAAAATAATGTGCGAGCCAATACGTTTACAGACACAGACCGAGAGAGTGATTGTCCAAAAGATCATACAGTAAAACCACGGTAAGACAAACTTCATGGGTGTTATTACAAAAAAGTTAAATACGTATTGAACCCTGGCCTTAAAAAGGTCTCATATTAAACGCACCGCGGTCGCTGAATGTTCGCCATCTTGCTCTTTTGTCTCGCTTTGGTTACGTTAGGTTAGACTTGCGAAAAAGGATAACGCGAACTTGCCTCGGGCGAGAGCGGTGCATTTATTAGGAAACTTTTTTAAACCAAGTATTTAATACGTATTTAACTTTTTTGTAATAACACGGCATAAGTTACAACTTCGGTTTAGACTTTTAAAGGGTTTTTGTTTAAAATGAATTTTCCAACTAAATCTTAGATTTAGAGAGAGATAGTTGTATATCTTAGCTAATTGTATGTCATACAGGTGAAATAAACAAAAACTCGGTAAGTACCTTAATTATTTTTCTTCGAACCACATGGAGAAGTTATTAATTTAAAATAACTGGATTGTCGAGATAACTTGAATGGAGTTAGTTATTGAAACTAATAGGAGATGGAACGAGGATTTCTTTCGACATAGTTATAGAGGGTACCGACTCTTTGGGGTTTGTCTAACTAAAATTATCCTGTTGTAACATAATCCAATGTCTCATGTTTTTTTTTTAGATAAGACTGGTTTAGTGAAATCTTATAAATATTACAACATTTTCCGTACCACAAGATGCAAAGCAAAAGTTTTTTTGTTTCGTTCATTAATTCATAGTAGTGTATAATATAACTCTCAAAATTAATGTTTTAGATACACCTGTTTTCTTAAAAAGAAATGTAAACTTTAGTATTGACATTCTGTAATGACCATGAATATATGAATAATAAAACAATGACAGTTTCAATTGATCATTTTCAGAATATTTTATACAGTGATATAAGGACAACATTGTAAAAAACGTACTGATTATTTTTTTTCTCTCTTTTTCTTTTATTCTCGAACTGTATACGCTAGTGGCCTAGGAAGGCCATAACAGCTTCACCAGACTACTCGCACTGATTATAATTTGATTAAAATGAACATAATTAATATAGCATTAATTTTAGTAACAAGTTCAAGAAAATCAATCATTTCGTTTCTCACCTATGAAACGTATAGCCTGTGGGAAGTGCACGGCGAGGTTCTGGCTCCAGTGGTCAGCGATCGGTATCTTCAGATAGTTGATGCCGCACCCTTCCGCCTCGAACGTGTTCGGCAGGTCCGGTGTAACATTCAACACGTACTGTACATACAATAACATTATCATTTTCACCTATTTACCTTTACCTATATTTATTTAGTTGATTAATTATTTAACTAGCTGATACTTAAACAATATAAACTTGTTACCGTTTAAATTCTATCATTAGTGCTTAGTCCATATATGAAAGGGCGTTTAAATATTAAGTCAAATAAACTCTTCTATCCATCAATAAAATTGTAGTCAACGTCGCTTTATTAGTATGAACGAAGAATCATCGATTTTACTTTGGTGTATGGATTTAAATAAAATTATTTAACAATATTCCTAAGTATTGTATTTTACTAGAACAACATAAAATACAAAATTGTCGATTAAAAATGTACAATATAGAAATTTGCCCTTGTAAAGTGCAGTTATAAATAATATGTCGTGTCCAGTTAGTTTTTTTGTAAGCGAGTGTTCCATTAATTCATGAATTAATTGTTGCCGCGTTCGATAATATCAGTTCGTTGACTGCAATGTCAAGGTAAACAGATAAATATTATGTATTTAAGAAAAACTAAAGTCCATTTTGATACAACAAACCGTTCTACGTGACTGATGAAGTTTCGCATATTACGAATAATGTATTATACTTATTGCTTTATCATGCGTTAATTCGTATTTTAGACTGGCGACCGCCCGCTATTTCGTCTACGTTTGTTTTCTTTATAAAGGATTAAATTTGTGCGTAGGATTTATAGGGCGAATAAAGCTCCGATATAAATTGAAGCGCTCAATATATCAACACGTCCATTACACATTGTCGTATACAAAAACGCTGTAAGACATATTAAAACGATTGACAGCTAATAAAAGACTACCTGAAATACTATATCTTATAAAAACGTGTTGTTGCATTTCCGCCAACACGTCAAACCCTAATTTTCTTTCTTTTTCGATTAGCCGGAACAAATAGACATAAATTTTATTTGTTATACATATCTATTTAATAAAAAGCTATTATTTTGGTATTACAAACAGACAAGTCTATTTTATTTATTTGTATATATTACTGTGTCCTTTAGTCTTATTGCAGAGAATAATAAATAACTATTTATTAACTGGTATCGTTTTGATATTTATGGAAATTTGAATTCTAATTTGAACACAACACGAAATAAGTTTCAAATAATAATTAATTTCTGTTGTACTTAATTAACACTTAAATGTCATCATAAATCTATCGCAAACATGTAAATTAATATTACCATAGTTGGTGGCACCCTGTTTGGTTGAGCGTGTGCACTGTGCGTGTTCAGTGAACATAGCAAATACACGAACTCCCTCCCTAAGCTAACTTTAGTGCCAACTTTACATGTTATAATCATAAAATAAGTGTATTTTCTTCTGTAAAAAGCCCTCTTCCATAATTTTGGTTATTACTTTTCGTATAACTTAAATAGAACTCATGACAACGTGGTAAATGATAATGGACAGTGAATTATCGTTTCGACCTTTATTATCTAAAAAGCAAGTGTTACATCTAAATCATACCATATCATTACACAATTATTATCAAACACGGACATTATTGAAAAACAATCTACATTGTGAATAAACTAAGAATTAATGTAACGAAACATGAACATAACCAAACGGCTTTTATGGAAGTAGCGAAAAACGTACAGCATTCATAAATAGGCCAACTTGAGTGGTTCTTTGAACGAGTGCTCCATTCATAGACTTTCACATTGGCTTTGTACTTAATTTATATACGATCTAACTATTTTTTACAAAAGTTAGCATATTATTGACACGAACAATAATTCAAAGCCGTGAGAATGTTACAATGTACCCGTGGAAAACATATCATGATGAAATCGTAGTCTGTCGGTATGTGACATACTCGCTTTACTAGTCATCATTATCCATTCGGAAATCTGTCCATAAGCACTTATCACAATATATTCCTGTCCACATGACAACCTGCCCTCTTTATGGGTTTAATGTATTTCAACTGCATCACAACTTACATTAGATAAGGCTGATGAACCACTATCCAAAAACATCGAATTCTTGGTAAATTATTATTGTTAATTTTATATGTGATAAGTGTAAGCGGTGAGAAAATATGAAGTACCTTTATGTTATGTCTCGCAAGCGCCTCGCAGTCTTCACTGTTGGTGGAGTTGCCGAGGTAGAGGTTAGGCAGTATCTCAATCGGGAACTCTTGCTGCGTGTGCCCGTGAACATCTTCGCACTCGGAAGAGGAGCCCGACGACAGCGCCTCCTCGCACCCAGACCCGGATATACGGAGAGACCTGAAATATGATATATTTTACAATTTTTAATTTTGCTTACAAAAATCCCAATAGTACAGAAGGCGGTAACAAATTGGGTGTATTATGGCCAAGTACTATTTTATTATAATTCTCTCCCATCTCGATTTATGCAATGTCCAGAGTACCATTGCAATTATGCATTTCAGTATAGAATGCTTAGTTCTCTGCAATCGTGTTGGTTTAGGATTCTAATTTTATAAAAACATCAACTACAAAATAAATACATTGGTGAGGTGGAATCAAAAAGTTCCTCAGGGACTCTATCAAACATAAAAATAACTTTTTATACAACACAGACATAAGTTATATACAGAAATAAGTTTAGTAATGTCAACGAAAAAATATAATTTTACATTAACAGGATCAAAAGTTGAAGGTTTTTTTCCACGTAGCTTCTTAATAATCAAATTTAAAATGTCATGTTTGTTTATAACTTGATTGCATGACGTTCGGATGTTATGAACTCTTATAGGTATGATCTGTTATCAATGAAAAAAGTATTACTATGGTAATTGGTATTCGATATATAAAAGTATTAACGAAAAAAGGAGTCATTCTATATACAAAATTAACTTGTTTATAATACGAATGAGTGGTACTGCTTGTTCCGTCTATGAATCACAGTATAACATGTGAATAATAGAATAAATATATTGATTGCGAAATTGTATTCATCTCTTCCTTTATATACTGAGCTAATCACGTTATTGTGGGCTTTGTATGATTATTACGTTATACAATAAATAAATACAAATACTGAGTTTATAATTACGAATGCATACAAACAGTAATTCGTCCTTGGACACCTCGTAAGGACCAATCAGAAGAACAGTTTCCACTGATGCGCCTCTCGAGTCGCAACTAATGAACGCGATAATTTAATAATGAAGAAGACACGAACTTATACGTACCCACTCAAGCTAAAACATTATATTTAGTGCTAATCACCTGACGAAGGTATGCGACCGCGAACAGCTCATCTCAGTTATAAGTACTTAAGATCAGTCCTAAGGCGATGTTCTTATAATAAATACGCATCCAGTGAAACGTAAGTTATGTTTTGATGGGCCAAATACAAGTTTAGGAGCTGTGTGTGTTCGTATTAGCTAACCATTGCATATTTTAGCGTTATTTGAGAGCATTATAAGGCGCGTCTAACAATCTCGTGGCATGTGGAGGTAGCGGCCCGGCGGCCGTGGAGGCAGCGATCGATCGCGCCCTGCTCAATGGGGGAGGAGATCCGGGGGTTCACCATTCACCTACCCCCGTGGCTCAATGGCCGCCCACGCATCGTCGCGCGGCCTCTACACCGGCAACCTCCCCCCGCCCCGCCCCGCCACACCTGCGGCTCCAACGCGTCTCCTCCCACGCGACACTTTTCCAAATTCGCCCTCTCAATCGTCTCGTCGCCATTCAGTTTACTGTTTTGAAAGCAATCAAATTAGGCGAACACGCTCAATCCCGTCACCGTACCGTGAAATGTTAATACTTTACGCCCACGCAACGGCAACTGTTAACTGCTCCTACGACCGCGACCGCCCTACGAGGTTCTAACTACATTATCAGTTATTAATTTTAACAAATTGTTTACAAAACGATTCGTGCACTAAACAGCCAAACTCTAATTTACTTTACAGTCAATTGAAATCGTTCAAATATTAGAACTCAACGAGTCCATTATTTGTAGCTACGTCGATTCATCGTGCACAAAGTTAATTACCAATTTATCAAACGATATTTTTAAATTAGTTCGAATAGTGGAAAATACCAGGAGCCGTATACAGAGGCGATCACCAAATAGAATCAATGTCGAGTGAACGGTCATTAAGATAATTGGTTACGAGACGGCAAACCGTGGGCAGCATGGAGCGTGGACCTACTGTGGTACTAGGTACACCGCTTATAGTAAGTAGGCAGTATCGGAGAGTGGCGCGGCGTGGGCTGCGCGTGGGCGACGACCGTCCGACACGTCCATTCAAGGGATCGCGCCTACACCGCTCTCATGTCGTTCCGATGTCTCTGATAATGGTAACGACAATGCAATTTCATGTGGGAGAACCTCTCATCTACGTAAGTTCCATCTTAGTTTATATTCCCAAGACAAGTGTTACACCTAGTCGTTGGGAAAGAATATACAACTATAAAATCACAATCGTACAATTACTTTGAATGCGCATAGTAACATGTAGTAGTGCATTGTAAAGTGTCGGCGCGCGGCGAGGAGTTCACGCGAATACAATAATTCTTATTTGAATGGAGAGCGCGGGGCTCGGGACTCACGCCGGAAGTCGTGACACGGTCGGCCGTGTTATTAATGAACGATTTTGATATGTACGGGCGGCCGTTCTGCCTCCTTGGAGTGGATAGAACACTGCCGAGTGCGGAAGACGCTTACACACCGGGTGGGGCATAGCTCGGCGACGATCACCGTGAAACAGTCGGTTAGTGCGTGGCATCGCGGTGCGTGTGGGCGTGCGAGTGCGTGCGGTGCGCCGGCGCACAGGAATGCGGCTCGACCCACCCGCTGCCAATGACCGCCTTCAAGGGACGATTTTTTAATGCCGGACTCGCTCGTTCCCATCCTGGCAGGACTTTTAACGAGCCGAGTCGCCCGGACAAAGGGGACCGGTCTGCTGTCGTTCGTATCGCTATGCTCTAAACGTTGTTGCGAGTTATAAACAAAGCCCGTAAGCTTTGTATAAGTTTCGTATTCTATTTTCTCATTTTGTATTACGTCGAGGTCGCAGCATACTGTTTTGGCTTTAATTCATACTATGTTAGGGCTGCCATAAATGTTACAACATTAACCGGCGCAGAGGTATCCGTTGAACATACTCATGAAATTGCAATTTTTTCGTAGCATTTAATTTGAACTTATCTTGTAAACGACACCATTTTCAAATTAACTAAACTAAAATTCACATTTTAATTACTTAAGCACTTAATTATATGGTGTAACATCTTGTAGGTTGCTACTGTTATTGGTTTGAAGGGTACGATTGGAATTTTAGCACATACACATATGTCATGTTACCACTTCGAGGCAAGTAAACTATCGGTCATTAATATCAGTTAGACCTATAATCGTGTTTAGGATTTGTTACTGGCTACAATGACCACTTAACGTAAGGTTACTAAACTAAACAAAAGTTAGCGTATTTTTTTGTTGTAAAATTCGTAGGCGTGCGTATGTATTTTGTAACTAATTTAGTCTATTTTAATTACGTATATTAATATTTGTTATTAATTTGTCATCGTTTTAACAAAGTACTAAACGATTCACAGATTATAGGATTGATGACTTATTGACCGAATGTTAATACGAGTATATCCAGTCGGTCCCCTAAATATGTATTTCATAAGAGCAAATAAATGACGGAAATCGCTAAATATCAGCTTCAGAATGACAAATTCAGATTATGTACCGACCATAATCTGAATTAAGTCGTAGGAGGATATTAATATTACGTATAAAAAGGCAGTACGGTCGTTACTTTATTAAGGCTTAGTTATGACCGGTACATAATCTTAATTTGTCATTTTTAAAGCTGATATTAAACAATTTGCTCATGCGAAATATTAGTGGGCGGAACATTTGTAGAAAACGGTCCACCTTATTCATGGGGTTCCTCATTTCTAAATATTATTATATAACACGAAAATTTAATAATAAAATAATTAGCAATGGGCTGGTTATTAAACATCGGAACATAATTTTGTTCTAAAGAGAATCTCTTATGAATAATTCAAATAAAATCTATGCGTTGCGATGAATAAGAAGGAAATAAAGGGTGTGAATCAGAAGCTACACGTTCTTTGAAAACTCTGATTCATGCCGCCAACTTCCGTCTTTTGAATACGACTTATCTTATGCGAGGCCTTCCTTTTATTAGTTGTACATTTGCGTAATTCTACACAAATTTATTGTTTATCATTTGTTTAATAGAACTAAAACTATTAACTTAAATTGAATTGCTGTGTGGTACATTGAGTGAGAGTTGATCGACGTAGGTTCGTGTTCTGCAATGAGCTGGAACTATCGGTGAAGGAGCACATCGTGATGAGACTATTTCCTATATAACATAATCATAACCAAACACCTACACGTGCATTCCGTCCAAAAGCATCAGAGATTCAGTCTCTTTTAAGTGTAACTTTTTTACCATCTTAAAATCATGTCGTAAATAATGAAAATATGGTTATAGTCTAAAATCTATAAAGATAGATGAAAAGGATTGTATTATATTCTAAATGTCACGTTGCTGTATTACTGTATACATAAAAATAAAAATCATTGTTCAACGCAAACATATAATGACTAAATCGAGGATACAAAATGTACAACTAATTAATCCCTCGATCTCCCAACGGAATGTATGACCAATTGTTGTATACTCATTCCACAAGGTAATGAAATAATAGAGAACAAATTACAGTCTACAAGTCCATATTATATAAATTACATATCAGCAAACAAAGAAAAAAAACTGTGTTACTAAAGTTTTATATTCCAGTAGCGATCTGAAGATGTACCCGTCACGGCCGTGACCGTGGTCGGGCTTAAATTCGTGAATGAACTCACGCTGAGGTACGTCTTTACGTCATAACGCCATGACGTCACACCACCGATAACCTGACGCGTCCACCAGCGCCAGGATCTGCTACTTTCATCATTCGACCTCGATTACGTCATACAAATTGTACGGAACTAGACGACGAATGTACCGTCGAGGGACGTTCATACAGTAATTACTAATGTCGACCTGAATAACACTAATAAATTATTGTAATTTATAACGCGATAAAAATATTATATTCTTTAATCATGATTATACATTTATTGCGTTGTGGTAAACAAGCAGTTGACATAAAAAAAAATATAGAACTAACTCATATCAACTCACAAAGTTAGTTGTGCGCAGTTGAGTCAAACCCGAAATTGCTCAACAGAAACATCGCTTGGTTGTTTGTGTGTTAATATTAAAAATTATCATTATCATCATCATCACGCCGTAAGAGACCCACTGCAGGGTCATAGGCCTCTTCTCGAAGGAAGGTATGGGCATAATCAACACGCCACTCCACGACGTGTTGGCGATTTCAAACTCCGAGAACTCCACAGTTCTATGTTTTTCCACATACGGTGATACTGCAGAACGTTTCTCAAGTTCAGGTTTCCCCCACGATATTTTCGTTCACCGTCAGCCGCTACTGTTACCAGTTTGAATTAGCAAATGTACGTGAGTTTCGCAAAATTCGTTGGTACACGCCGGCGTTAGAACCTGCGTATATCATATTGATAATCCACCGATCAAACCGCTCTACCACCACGAATTAAAAAATATACTACTACCGAAAATGGTTCACTAAATTTTGCAAAGATATATTTGAATATTGAAATTATTGCTCAGATTATTAGTTTGGGTTTCTGAGAAAACGTCCAGTGTTACTTGCCTTTTACTTTTGTTTCCTAGAGAGTGAACATAATTTATATTAGGTCTTTACCTATGAAATTGCCGTTTTGTATGAAGAAATTTAAACGAATTTTTTTCATGTATTTTTTATTTGTATTAATCGAAGTAATCACCCATGCAATCAATGCATCTTTGCCAACGCAGTGGCAGTTTATTGATGCCCTTCTTAAAGAAATCAGCGGGACGGGAGGCAACAAATTCTTCAAAGGCATTTTGTACTGCCTCTCGGGTATTGAATTTTAATCCCGCCAAGGAGTTATCCAATTTCTGGAAAAATAGTAGTCTGTAGGCGCAAGGTCTGGTGAGTAGGGCGGATGACGGAGAACTTCCAACCCCAGTTCTTGCAACTTGGAGACCGTCTGCTGTGCAGTATGAGGTCGCGCGTCGTCGTGCAGGAGCAGCGGAGACGAGCGATTGACCAATGCTGGTTGGAGATGTGCCAGCTTCTCCATCATTGTGTTCAGTTCTTCACAGTACACATCTGCAGTAATGTTCACCCCGTTTGGTAAGAAGCTGTGATGAATCACACTGGCGCTAGACCACCAAACAGTGACCATCACTTTTCTAGGGGTAAGTTTTCGTTTAGGGCATTGTTTAGGTGCTGAACCAGGATCCAACCAACTTGCTGAGCGCTTGCGGTTATCAAACAGAATCCATTTTTCATCGCAGGTAACAATGCGGTTCAAAATTCCTTCATTTGTGTGTCTGTTGAGCAGTGCAAAGCACGTCTCGACGCGTACTTCGCGCTTGGGGCACCCATTTGTCAAGCTTTTCTATCCTTGCCAATTTGACGCAAATGGACCAATATTGTTTCGACGCTAACGTCGAAAGCTGCTGCTAATTCAGCCGTAGATTGTGTATCATCAGCTTCCCAATCGCCTTTAATTCGTCATTGTCGACCAAAGTCTTCGGACGACCGCGAGGTTCATTTTTCAGGTCGAAATTCCCAGAACGGAAGCAAGCAAACCAATAACAGGTGGTGCGTTGGTTTATAGTGTTAATGTTGCGTGCCGCTTGTGCCGCGTTGCTGCCACGACGGTACTCATATTCCATAATTACTCGAATTTTTAACGTATCCATGATGGCAAAAAAGATTGAAATGCGATGAAAATGTAACACTAATCAATAAACAAATGACTATTTTTGGAAAAAGAATTCTATGTTTTTAAAATAAAATTAATTTGAAATTAGAATTCTTATCCAAACAAAAATTATTTTGATTTGAAATGGCCAGTACTGCAGAACGACAATTTTATAGGTAAAGACCTATTATATGACTAGCGGGCACAGCAGACGTTGTTTCGCCTTGATAAAAAAAAACAAATTATATACTTAAACCTTCCTCACGCATCACTTTATCTACTGGTGAAAACTACATGAAAATCCGTTCAGTAGTTTTAGAGTTTATAGCGAACGGACAGACAGACAGACGTGCCAGTGGACTTTGTTTTTAACCGACTTCAAAAAAAGGAGGAGGTTATCAATTCGACTGTGTTTTTATGTTTGTTACCTCATAACTTTGGACTGGGTGAACTGATTTTGATGATTCTTTTTTTATTTGAAAGCTGGTGCTTCCCGTGTGGTCCCATTTTAATGTGCTACAGTTCCGACAACGGCATCCAGTGCAAAACCGTATAAGTTTTAAATTTGCATTAATTATGTAAACGACAAATAGACGAATAACTCAATATCACGCTAACCGATTTCGATGATTCATTTTTTATTGGAAAGGATGTACTTCAAGGGTAGTTTGATGAGAATTTGGTTAGGTTCTGATCATGGGATCCGTGACAAAGTAAGAAAACTTTCATGAAACGAGCCTACTCCTTTCTTAAGGGCCGGCAACGCATCTGTGTTTCCTCTCGTGTCGCAGGTGTCCATGGGCGGCCGTGATCACTTACCATCAGGTGACCCGTATGTTCGTTTGCCACCAATATTATAATAAAAAACTCTTCAATTCTTAGGAGCCTATTGTGCTTATGTTCGTTGCTGTGTTGCATTATTACTTAAGGTGTATTATGTGTGAAGCGATGGTAGCCGAGTTGGTGGTAGAAACTATCGCGGATTATTGATAAGGTTGCGTTCGTACCAAACGTTACTTATTGTACAACCAATTGAAACTATATCGCATACCATACTGATAGATACCATACCGCAAAAATGCGCATATTTTAATATACTTAAGGCGGAACGGAGTTCGCGGGCACTGCTAGTAAAATATATTTATGTACACTAAAAATGGAAAAATAAAGTAAATTTTCAAAAAAAAGTATTAACCGACTTCAATATCAATCAAAAACCCATAAGGCACTGAAAAGCGGAAAATAAATAGTTTATCAAATTAACCAAATTAAATAAAACATATGAATATGTGTGCTACCTAGAGATGTATTGGAAGTCGGTGCGAACCGAAAATCATATCATCTACATAGGTACAAAGTTTAAGTCCACTTTCGCGTCTCTGGAACAAATTTGAAATTTCGGTTGGCACCGACTTCCAATACATCTCTAGGTAGCACACATATTCATATGTTTTATTTAATTTGGTTAATTTGATAAACTATTTATTTTCCGCTTTTCAGTGCCTTATGGGTTTTTGATTGATATTGAAGTCGGTTAATACTTTTTTTTGAAAATTTACTTTATATAATATGTAATGATATCATTTATTTGTAATGTATACATATAATCATGATGTACAAGGTTCAAATGTATTTTTAAATACATATACTATTACGTTATATTATTGGTTTAACATAACACGTAGCTGACCCTGCATAATTTAAAGACCGAGAGAACTCAGAGTAATGGAGAAGCCAAAGCTCCAGTATGTTTGTGATAGTTAAAAATGTGATTAATATTTTTATTGAAAATCATAAAATCGTATTGTAGAGACCTCTTTATTTCTATAAACGTTCATAAATCATGGAGTATTATTGTGTAATTTTATTTTTATTGGTCATGTATAAAATAAATGCGATCTGATTGACGCAAAGTTTACATTATATAATTTTAAATGGCAACATACGAATGGATATGTACAGACATTATTTATTTTCCTTTCTAGTTATAATCTCGCGAATATCGTAAACGATACACTATAACTTAATAAACTAATTGTTTCAGAACAGAGATGCGCCCAGGCGTATTTGTGTGACGAGGTGTTTTATAGGTATTTTTAACATGTATGAATATTATATTCGGGAACTATGGTTTATGCCTCCTGAATATATTGCAATTTTCCCATTTTTGTGTTGGCAGTTCTGGCAAGGTACTGCTCAGTTCTATCGACTCCGGTTTCTCTATCCGATATGTTATATATATACATACGATATGTTATATATTATATACAATTTATTATACATAAAACCTATATGGTGTTATTACAAAAAAGTTAAATACATATTGAATACTTGATTTACAAAGGTTTTGAATTAAATTCACCGCACTTGCCCGAAGCAAGTTCGCGTTATCCCTTTTCGCAAGTCTAACCTAACGTAACCAAAGCGAGACAAAAGAGCAAGATGACGAACATTCAGCGATCGCGGTGCATTTAATTAAGCAAGTATTTAATAAGTATTTAAAACTTTTTTGTAATAACACCGATAGATTCTACAGTCACTACTTCATAAGGTAAAAATATTTAAGAGATATTCTAGCCAATACATTTTTATTCAAATTAAAGAAGTATAGATAAAACAGATATAGCTTCCGGTTGTAATAAAATTAACTTATGAATTAAAGTAGGTGTATCCATCTTGATACAATGATACAAATCTGACGGTTGCCCACTCAATTCCTCCTTATCCAATATTGCTCACGACAAGACGCGACGACGGAGCCGTGTGGGTGTGATTGTATCTACCGTCAACACCATAAATTCAAATGTACCTATTTATATATGAGACCGGTACTAGTGGTACTACATCGTGAAAGGGAACCGTGAATACAGACGCGTGGGAAACTATTACCATCTATTCTAAAAAAAACCATTTCTAAATAAATCTGACCTTTACTGCGATTGCTCTTTTTATTCTGCTCTGGTTATTGTATACATTGACGCAGGTAGCTGTCGGTAACGCAATATGCTAAAAATACAGTTTGTTGTCTAAATTGAAAATAGATCCGGAATCTAGTGGCTTCTTTGAAATCCGTGTTAAAAATACACAATTATTTGTTTATATTTACTTAAGTCCCACTTACATATTAATATAACTTTGAAAACGTATCTAATCATATTCTTAAACAAAATTCCAAGTAGTATCTGTATGACAAATTAATTAGTCATAAATACAACTCTGTTAGTCTTATATTAACCATCTCGTATATATGTATTATTATTTATTAGATGTGCACGTACATTTCTGTTTTGACCTCTACGCGTTCTGAATGAACATTACCGTCGATTCATTGTGCCGTGTACAACGACTCAAGTAAACATTATCTCTGATTGCGATAGCAAGGAAAAACGCTGATAAGTGAACGGCGAGGTGCGAAGCGACGCGGCGCGGCGGAGGCGGCGAGTACATGCGCGACCGTTGCATGAATGGAGTGCTCCCCATTCAACGCAACGCTCACTCTTCACAGTTTCTATTGCAATACACCAATTACGTGTTTAGGTAACTGTGTGCTGCACACTCGGCTCGTACCGACACCGGTCGCATTCGCTTCGACACGGCACGATACTAATGATGAATGAGTTTATTAACCAAACTCTTTACGTGTCCGACTGCAATGCGTCAGCCGACTCGGGCCTCGACGTGACGCAACGATCTGTGGGAAAGTTATAACACAGCCAGGCAGAGAGCTCTGGATTTCAACAGAAAAACGTTTATGCGATATAGTTACCCGTCAGTTTCTCCTCGTTAATAGAGTGGGATGTTTTTTGGAATGCGGATATGTCGAAATCAAGCGTGAAAACATAATTGCGGTTTCAATATTACTTTTATCCTCAATAACAAACAGAAACGTGTATTGTATTCTCATTTATATGTAAGAATAACATTTAGCTACGGTATGCGAATGTACATGATTAACGCTATTATTCTAAACGATACGATGCCAGCTGAACAAACGGAACGCTCAAATGAACGGAATATTTGACATTCGTTAAATAACTTCCTTTGTACACCTGAAATCAACTTAATTATACATTAAAATAATTATAAATATACGTATTTAAATATTGTGTATGTTTTTACATTAGTCAAAAGTAGTGTCCGAGTTCTGATGCTTTTGCCTTTTATGTTTGTGTTTTACGCATATCCAATGTAATGATATAGAATAGTTTTATTCCTTCAGTTGTACAGACGGTTATTATAAAAGCGCGGCGTAATGAGCGTATTGTATCTGATGTTAAATACATAACAATTCAAAAACTGACGGTAACAGAGATATTCAGTAATCCTTTGCCGGGCGTTGCTATCATTCCCCCAAAAACAGAAGGTATGACAATTTATAAGCAATTTTCACTAAGTAACATTAGATGACATTTGTGTTACTAAATGTCTGCTAACTAGTTACATAGCAAATTATTTTTATTTATATAGATTTCCCTTTATATTTTTATGACCCTCTGAATTTGAATTAATAGCACCACAAAAACGCATATAAGCGTCGCAGAATTGCACATAAACCTTTTAAAGGGAAATTATTGTGCTCAATACAGTGGAATGATAAAGATCTGTACTCGACTGGGTCGCGGCCTGCCTGGCACACGGTGATAAACTCGACACAGTGACTCTTGTTGCTACCGATGGATTGTAGGTTTCTCGATGGTCACCGTTGCTTTTGAACAGAACTGTAGTTATCACCAGGTGTGATCCGTGTCACTTTATCGTACAATAAAATAAGATCTCATTACTAATCTCGAAAGAATATTGTCCAGTGTCCTATGAATAGTCTGTTCAATTGCCAATTAAATAATTAGTTTAATTGAACATTGCTGCCTATATAAAGTTATTTCGTGCTTTTGTATGATGTTAACAAAGAGTAGGCGGGAAGGCGGGAAGGAGCCCGCGTTCGTTCTGTCGATGACTAACATCCTCTGTCATCACCGCCGATACTGAGAATTGGTTTATTTATTCGATTCGAACTTTTAGCTCGCATGCGGTATACGCCTCGATCAAAGTTCAGGTGTTTTCATACACAAATTAAAGTTTTAACATTTACTAAGAACTGAGCTAGCTTCTTTTATGGTTCAGCATTTTTTGTTGAAATACCTATTTTTGAATCGGCGAATCATTGTTTAACGTGCAGTTCTATGATTATATTATCACTGTAAAGTAGAAGGCAGATCATATTGAAATAACACCCCACTACAGATCTGCCAAAAACGAACGACCTAGCTATAATATATCTTTATGAAATTTTGCCGGTTCTGGCTTGTTTTCCGAACCGGTGGTAGTTCTGATGTTCATAAGTGCCAACTCAAAGCCCAAATATAATAATGATCTTTTGAGTTGATTTGAGTTTGATCCACAATAAATTTATACGTAAAACCATAATTCTTATACTGAAACAAAAATTGTATCTAACAATTTATATTATAATTAAATTTCTTCTAGTATGTTCTAATTTTTTATGACGTGAATCAGACGGTAAAAACAACCTTATTTTTTGTCTTTCTTTGCCTGCAATTCTAAATTTAATTGATATTCTTATTAATTTCTTTATATTTATCAGTAAGCGAGCCTACAATACTAATGACCAGAAATGTTATTTCAATGTAAAAAAATGTATAGCGAATTTGATTGCGTCGACATATTATTACTATCGAACTACTCCGCCTACGTAATTTCAGAGATTTACATATGAACAACGTAGGCATAATATCTCCGAGCTGTGAAATTGATACATGAGAACTTATAGAGCAGATTTCATGAGAAAGCGTGCGTATCGGCAAACGGTATCCAGTTATGGCGGAATCTTCCAACTCTTTCCGACTACAAGGAAAACGACTTAAAAGAAACCTTCTCGACCACTTTATATAGATTCCCACAATTAGTAATGTCGTTGACTTGTTAGTTCTTGTAATTAAATCGATAAAACGATTATTCAACTTCGATTTACACTTAACATGAATTCTTTGTTGTAAAGAAAACTATTTTAAATGTGTTTCAAGATATTTTTATAATATCTCTATTAAATTTATTTCAACAGTTACTTAATTAGATATTATTAATGGGATTATATTAACACAGAACCCATATTTGATAAACAATAAGAAAGAAAATTGTGTGTGCCAATATTTTCTTAAATGACTCGTTTGGTATAAAGAAAACACTATAATATGTATGTATCCAGGATCATAAATCCCCAAGATTACCAAATTTTAATGGGATATTAAATATTATGTTTGATGTTCATAATTATTCACGACTTAATGTATTATAAATAATGACTTAATTATCTATCTCGTACGACTAATTCAGACGAGTTATAAAATGTGACTAAAATGACTACCTGAAATAAAACTTTCAACAAGCCGTGGCCAATAAAAATTTTCTATTTTGCTATCATTCAAATTTGTCCCATTAAAGAGCGGTTTAATTGTATAAAGAATGTGTATAAAATTGACAACTGGAATCATCGAGTCAACTATCAATTATATGAATCTACATTTGAGACGAGAATTGTGCGAAGAATTTTGAACGTGAATTGCTTTGTAGCATCCAGAATTACTAGATGATGGTAAAATAGTACTGAACGATAATTGTTTTTTTAAATGCTTATTTATTTTATGCTAGTTTTTAAGGCAACAATTTACATTATCTTAATATATATATTTCTTGTGTGCGTGTGTATGTGACTGAACTCCTCCTAAACGACTGGACCGATTTTGATGAAATTTTTTGTGTGTGTTCGTGGAGATTCGAGAATGGTTTAGATTCACAATTGGACCCGGCAGGTGGCGCTGCGATCGACTTTTAGGATTTTTTTTGTTTTCAAGGCAGGACAACGTCCGCCCGGTCCGCTAGTATCGTATAAATATCTTTGCAGACAAATAAGTTAATGATATTAAAATTTATTTACCTAACTCTTGGATCTTATATAAAGGCATCAATCAAGATTAAGCCTTACATTGAGTAATCCGAGGGGATATAAGTAAACTTTTTAATTTTTTCTATGTACCCGGTAAATAATTTTAAGTACGTCCGGACTCTGATAAAAGTTCGTGTGACAATATAACTAATTAAAATGTAAAAAATGTAATTATGTCATTTCGACGCGAAGTCCATATATACAGGACATAATTCTAATATTATATAGTTTAAGTTACTAAGTTAGTATTTATCTGTGTTTAACCAACCATAATGTTAAATGTTAAAACTTGATTATTGATTAAGAACAAATTTATAATGAGAACTACCATTAAAACACTAATAAATAATCGAATATTTTGATATACTTCATAAATTAAATAGGCAAGGGCACCGAGTTCTAGGATTTACAAATGCGTTCTGCTGCGTAGGTGGCGGAGCTTAATTGGTTCCAAAAAGTATTCTATTTACATCTCCATCTTGCTTACAATATTGCATTGTAATAGCAATATAATAATGATATTAATGTATGTAAAAAAATCAATAACTTATATCAGCAAAAACGTAATATGCATCATGCATAAAGATATGACGGATTATAGTGTACCTATATAATACACCAATTTGTAGTCATAGTTACATGGAAATGTTATGATGAAAGCTGTCACTGATAATACGTTGGAAATTGATAGTTGAACATCAGTAATCGGTTTGATGATAACGAATGTACTTACGTAGGGAACATGGAAAAATGAACTATAAATTAAAGCACACACTGACCGTAATCCCATGAGCGGGAGATGCGGCACGTGTTGAGCGCCGGCTTCGCTGCACCATTCCGGATACGATCGACGGAACTCGCCAAAATCACCTGATGACAAATTTTTTACTAATTTTATTAAACTTAATTGAAAATAGCTGTGTCTAATGTTTTTACTCCACAGCTTTGTTCTACATATCAATAAAAAAAACATCTAGTTTAAGTACGAATAAGAAAAATAGGCAGTAATCAAATTAGATATTTTTTATCTTAAATCAGGGATAAACAATCCAGTTATTAATTTAACCATGCTCTCGGTGCTATATTTAAGTAACTTATGATCAATACTAAGCGATTAGATTTTTAATTTCCAAAAATAAAGTTAAAATATCTAAGATATATAAATACCTATAGTCAAAGAGCACTGTAGGAATTTTACATATATATTTTTTTAATGTTTGAATATTCGCACCAGGTAGTTCACTGGGGCATGGGATACTTATCCTTGCATCCCCATTATACGTCACAAAGTAAAAACGAGAAAATATAAATGCTTAAAAACTATACCGAAATCAGTTGAATTTCGGATTTATTTATCTAAACAAAAAAAAATCTCCACTATGTACGTGATTTCGCATTTAAACCTTTTTTTTAAGCGCATGTGGCTATTTGTACATCATTTGAAAGAGGCGTCCGGTCACAGCTGGTTTGGTATATATATCTATTATAACAACTAGCAAAGGTCCACGACTTCATCTACAATTAATTACAATATAAAACTTAATGCTACACATGCAGGTACACATGTGTGTATATCTAAATCATATATGTATAATTAATTTAGTTATCTCAGTTTAGTTAGATTCCCTATGTTGCATTCAAGAAAGGTTCACCGATTTTGGCGGCTTTGAACTTATTACCAAACGGCTGTATGCCCTATGCGCTCGACCGAAAAGAGCCGGACTCTTGAAACTGTAAATGCCCCCCAGAACAACAGCGTATAGTCAGTTGGAAAAAGAAACCATAAAATATAGCTTAGCGCATCATCGTGGCTAGTTATAGCAAAATATTGTTTATAAAAAAATACTTAAAACTGCCAAAGGTCATGGTGATCGGTCAGAAGACGATAGTATTTATTAATTATCATACATCATACCACTTTATGGTTACATTATGTTTACTTATCATAAAATGAATATTGATTGTCTTTTAAATAATAAATCATATTGTGTTGAGAACGAAATTAATGGTTTGTTATTTGTTACACATACAGGCAGACGTAATCTGTAATCATATTTATGATCTCATTATGAACGTAACAATATTTCACGTATTAGTGGATACACATACAAGTGTCTAGTGTAAATAATGTGTTCCAGAGTACGTATATACTAAGTATATAGTGCCGTAACACGAATATTATACTGATTTAGTTATATCACAATGCTAATTATTAATAATGTAGATATTGATATACAAAAACCCAAGATGCACAGTCACGAATAAAAGTAACGCTCAAAACCGTCCCCAAATACTCACCGATATACCTAAGTAGATATACTACAAACTTATGTTTTTGCAAATTCAACCTAACGCGAAATATTTAAAGTTGTTTTTACAAAGCAGTGTACAAAAAGTCCAAAGACGCGAGTGACGAGAGACTATTTGAAATTGGCTCAGAATTCTATATTGTTCACTCATTTTATGCGGACGGGTTTGAGACGTAGACTGTGCATCTTGGGTTATTATATATCAATGACTGTAGACGAAACTTTGCCTAAATACTCGTAATGATACACTAATCGAGTTTCTAAACCAAAAAGGCCTTTATATAACGTATTACTACTATTCGTGCTTTTATCATTTTTAAATATTACAAAAAGCTATAACACTAGTTGTTTGTAAACGTGTTCATAACTTGAAGACCAGGAAACATGTTTCATGAGTCTTTTATTTCAATCATAGATTTATTCTCTGACCATGTTTTAGTATAAGTTTTGTTCTATAAGTTAGTATATAGAATACTAGCGGCCCGTTCCGGCTTCGCACGGGTATAAAATATATAGCCTATGTGATTCACTGAAAAAATGATTAAAATCGATCCAGTAGTTTTGATTTATTCATTACTGCCCGTGGCCCGCCTGCGTTTGTTGCAATGTAAGCGGAAAAAATGTAATTATTTACAACATCACATTAGAAACCTCAAAAATAACAGTATTTCTCCACTATTTAATGGATGTTATTATAGTTATAAACCTTCCTCTTCAATCGCTCTATCTATTAAAAAAAAACCGCCTCAAAATCCGTTGCGTAGTATTAAAGATTTAAGCATACATAGGGATATAGGGACAGAGAAAGCGACTTTGTTTTATACTATGTAGTGAAGTTATATGATTAAAAGTTATATGATTAAGTCGACATAGAATGACTATTAGTATACTTTGTTGCAATATTTTACCTATACGATTAAAACCAACATAACACAGTAGATAATTGTTTACAACAGATATTATTTAAAAAATCGTCAGTGTAACTTTTATATCTATAATTGAATAAAAATGACCGCTTTTATGTGGTAAAGCCTTCGATCAACAATAACTAGATAAAGGGTCACGTACAAAATCGAAGCTAAAAGCTGACCGCGTAAATATATACTTATGTGTAGCTATTTGTTTACTAAGAAAGGGAGAAAAAAAGTTTTAAAACAGTTTTAAGTTCAACCTAATTACAACCATGACACCTAGTAATAAAGTCACAAATGTTCAAAATATTATCTAATACTTACGATAAAACGAGCAAAGCAATAAATTACTCCTGTCACTTACAGATGAAAAGACAACATAAACAACATTTAGTGTGAATTCAACCTTAACACGTAATGGATAAAGTACGTTTTCCCACAACATAAACAACATTTAGTGTGAATTCAACCTTAACACGTAATGGATAAAGTACGTTTTCCCGTTGTTGTGCGTGTTTGTGCGTGGTTGGAGAGCCTAGGCCAAACATTTGTACCACAGGTTTAAAATCGATAATTTTGTTCAAAATTTAATGTTATTTGTTAGTTTAAAGCTTAAATAACTTATTCAACATGTTTATTTACCGAGACGTATTTTTCGCGCCGACCCGTTATCTAGTTATTATTGATCGAAGGGTAAAGCAAACTAAATATGTTAAAAAACACTCAATGTAATCGAATGAAATCATTTTAAGATATTACTCTCAAATGGCATTCGGTTCGGGTCCTTTCTTAAGAAAATAAAAAGACAAAAAGAACCTTGCCATAGATATTTAACTGTACATCGTTTAAAACAAACTTCATATTTTAAAAAACCTTAATAAAACGCCCCATATCTTTTTAAGTTCACGCGAGCGGAGTAGCGAGAAGGACTAGTTCCTGAATATTAGTGACTACAGTCAAAATCTGTTATAACGACATCGAAGGGACTGCTCATATTCAGTCGTAAAAACCGATAGTCGTAACAACCGGTGATGTTTAATGTGTATCGTGCAAGTACAAACAAATCGATAGGGAATTATTGGAAAAATATATTTATTCAACTATGTACATTTTGTTTATTACACATAAGTACAATGCATATTATTTATCTGTGAGCATAAAATCTGTAATTTTGGTCTGTTTGGAACACTTCTGTTGTGCATAGATACTTTGTAATTCACGTTGTATTTTAATTAACGTATCGTCATAATTTTCATTTATTATTAATTATAATTCATAATTTGTTTTTCATAATGTGGTTTGTTAATTCATAATTATTAATTCATAATTTGTTTTCTTTTTCTTTGCGACATTTTGAAAGTTTCACGAATAACTCCACAATGTTTTGGTGCGTCTTGTGTATAGATAAGTAACAAACTAACTGAAGAGATATGAAGAAGCGGGCTTTGACTCTACTGCATGCACGTGTTTTGTTTCTAAGAATTAGAAAAGACCCTACACTAAACTAAATCCTATTGTTTTCTTTCCTGATTTTAATAGCCATTGAAGACAAATGTAGATACCTATTCAAATTGTTTACAATACAACTTAGACGCTCGTTCTAACAGATCTAATTCTCCGAAATATTAGTTAAATGTGGTCGTTTTATGAGGTATGTCGTTATTAGCAATGTCGTAAAAAGCAATGTTTTAATAAGGCGGTCATATAGCATTCAGCCGGGACCTTTGTTCTAGGTTATTATAACCGGCATGTTGTTCTAAACGATGTCGCAGTAAACGGTTTTGACTGTAGTTACACCTATTTTAATATTTAAACTTCAATCACTACCACAATAATCTATAAAGCAGTTCGAAAACAGCGGCGAAGGCTAAGAGATGATTTCTGTCGTATTTTGATCATTACATATACAATATGGGTTTAGAATAGAAAATGTACCGCAAAAATTTCTACCAAACCCTAATAATTCAATAAAAATTCAACATGAATATATAATGAAATCTCCAAATATTATATTGATAAATATACCTATAGTGTTGATATTGTAATTATTAGGGGAGCGTTAAAAAACGATGCAAATTTGCGTTGGCGTAGTCGCTAACTCGATATCAAGTTCAATTCTTTCGATTCATTCATCGTCACGGTCTCATTGATATATTTCCATTCAGCGAAGCGAGTCTGCACCATTGAGGTAAAATTTCAATGAAACCATTTAGGGCTTGCATCGCTAAGAAGGATAAATGAATTCCAAAAGTGATGACCATTGTGGGCAATATTTTGGTATCCTCTTTTTATTTTTTTCAGATGTTTGCTTAAATAATTAAGTGTTTTCTGCTAGTATTATTATTTTGTAACAGTAATGAAAAAGTCAATAATTAGAGCTGTTATATGATCTTGAGTGAAATAATACAAAATCAATTCTAAATAAATGTAGTAGCACTTCTTTAACAACGAATATGTTCTAAGTATTCTTACGAGCAAGGGTTGATCCAATATAACAATACACTAAGCAGTCTGTGTAACCAAAACAAAAGCTCAAAAAAAATATTTTAATTGAAATTTATTAAACAGATTTCAATACGGATGCATGGTAGAATGCTTGAAATAGTTTACGTCAAATTAGAAGGTACGCTGTAAAATGGAATTTATTCACGATAATTGTCAACAGCATATTGTAACCAAGGCTATCGAAACCCAGGTCCGCCGGTTTTTAGCCCTGCAACAACAGCGGCCGGATGCCACCACGGAATTGGTGTCGTGACATTTTATTTACAGATTATTATTAAATTATGTAAAAGTAGCGGGTCCGGCGGGCGTTATCCAGCCCTGATAACAAAAAAAAAACCTTTACAAATTATGTACCTAAACCTTCCTCATGAATCGCTATCTACTGGTGATACCCGCGTGACAATCCGTTTAGGTGTTTTTGAGTTTATCGCGAACAGACAGACAGACGCGGCGGAGCATTTTGTTTTATAATATGTAAAAATTAAGCTTTCTTTAATTTAAATAATGATCACGGCTATAAGCAAGTAATGTTTATTAGTTAGCCCACCATCAGATATGGAATGTAATGGAATTCACTTCCAAAGTTAATCAGACAACTTTCCTTTGGACACTTTGGATCTATAGTGGGATATGTTAAATTAAAAGTAATTAGATTACATAAGAAGGATATACAATATGTAAAGAACAGTTTTGTAAAAGAAAAAAAGTTTGTAATAGTACAATCGAGAGATCGTGTATTCTATGAGTGACTTGTTTATTAAGCGTAATTGTCGATTTTGTGATTGGGTTTTAAATATCTGGATTTGAATGTATTGTATATTACTTATTTACTTACCATATTACAAACCGTGCTTACATTAATTTGAAATTAAATGTGTGATTTTGTGTCCTTATATAAAAAAAAACGAAGTTAACGTGTTTGTCCATCACTAAAATTCCACCTTGAGAATATACGAATGGTAATAAATTCATAATTTGATACATTCATACACTATATACAGAAAAATATATAATAAAAATACAGTTCCTTTAAGGCTGAATCGCGTCAAAACTTATGAACGTGTCGGCATAGGATTGTGACCATTCGACACGGAGTTTTTGGCAGATTGTTCTAGGCTAGTTTTTTTTGACCCGATTGATCCCTTGAACACTTTTTAATGCCCAACAAAGCAGGCAGGAATCAGTTAGATAACTATAAACATGGAATTTACATTGTATAATCAGGAATGATCGAGAAGTTACACGGATAAATTCCAGGCATTCGAGAATTAGTTTGATATTTTAAGGCAATTTAATTGGATAGAAGCGCTGGATACTTGAAGCAATCTGTGTCATAATGCGGCGATTGTAAGCGATGTGTGCGGAATAGACGCATCCGGCGCGCGACCGTTTCCTGCCGTTCGGTGCTTACGCCCGCCCGCTCATTGTGATGCTAATGCTGCGCTCCCATTATGTCCGTCCATCCTACCAATCGCCACGATCTCTAGCCGCTTTTTGCTTTTTAAATAAATAGTAATACTGCACACACATACTAAAGTGTAATTAGATTGAAATTACGCAAATAGTACCTTCCATTTATGTTCGTCTAACGCAATTCTGACTTTATATTAAACTAGCGGGACCGGCGGACATTATCCCACCCTAATAATAAAAAAAAAATTAACAAATGATATATTATCCCTAACCTTCCCCATGACTCACTTTATCTACTGATGAAAATCCGTTCAATAGTTTTTGAGTTTATCACGAACAAATAGACAGATGTGGCAGAGGACTTTGTTTTATATTATGTAATGAATATTTTTTAAACATTTTGTTGCTTCATGTCATCTTCATAACTAATATTATAAATGCGAATGTGAATTTGTTTGTTTCCTACGGTTTCGTGCATTAACTACTCAACCGATCATCATGAAATTTTGCATACGCGTTGTGAGGGCTACATAAAAGGTCGTACGGTCTCTTTCTACCAGAAAAAAGTACTGTTACGTTGTAAGACGCGGGCAGAATGTAGTCTGGTGAAGCTGTAAGCCCTTGCTAGGTCAATAGCGTAGTCAGTTCGAAAAAAAACGCGGGCAGAACTAGCAGTTAATAATACTATAATTGAGATGATTTCAATAGTTTTTTTTGTATATAAACAATAACGCATGTCAAGAATCATTCATACAATATTTCATTCTTTATCTTAAAACATTGAACTCGAACTTGATTTAAAAGAAGGGTTATAAGTGCCTAGTCCTAAAAGTCGCAGTAATTACTTATACTCAATGATGATGTGAGATTGTGAATCTTTTTATATAAATTCTAATAATGAATTTTTTTAATAATTAGTGAACGTTATTGGCCATTATTCGCAAGTGCAACATGGGAGGTCTATTTCTCATGTTCATTAAAAAGAAATTCGGCCATGAGGCAGGCTGCTGGCTAGGCGGCATCACGCAGCCGCGTCGCCGCGGGTGTAGGGTCGAGGGGGTGGGGCTCCGGCGGCACGGCATCGATCTGGTGACTCATCGCGGCCCATTCATTCGCCGCATTGAATGAACCTGCCGCTACCCGCCCGACGCACCTCAGCCCCGCACGCGTCCTCGGTAGCAAGGACTCCATAAAATTCTACCCTCTCCACGTGAACCAAATCCTTCAGACTTACACCCACAATATTATAAACTCGGATCGTTTTGCACACGCTCGACACCCACACTACGGCCGCCCACAGATACCTCTACATAACCAATGCCTCTCACGTAACAATAAAAATAAATATAACATTTAAATGAAATCAAGAGTTTGTTACCGAATTTCACTATAGGGCAGATTATTCCAACATTGATGCCGCGTTGTGTAGGTAGCGTTTATTATTGCCAGCATGTTCCGAATACGCTGTAACTTTTGAATACGTTAAAAGCATGACAAAACTGAGAAGAATATATTTTTTTTATATACATTTTGCATTACACGGTATCTCTTATATAGCAACTGGCTAAGAGATCATCTAAATCTTCTTCACTTTTTTGAAAGCCACAATCAGTAAACCCATACAGATAGTTTTCTTTACAGTTCATTTCTTTATTTTCCTCCTTTTTATTTTTTTACAGTACATATTTTACGCTAAGGCACAAGACCAGAAAAATTATAAGATTACATTTTCTGATTAACAACAGGTTGACATGGTCGCCGTAAATACTGATAGTATTAAAATTTGAACTATGGACTTCTTTCTGTAGTTTTCTTAATAGTGAATTATTATTTAGTTTATTAACTTTTAAGTAAAGATGAAAATCTAAATAGGAGTGATATCAGTTTTATATAGTTACTACAATTCATTAATATAATAATAATAATTAATAGTTATAAATGTAATTTTTTTATAAAGATTTAACGAATTATTATGTTATAGGATTTTTGAAATTATAACAATAAATATAACTAGTTATCCGTTGGTTAGTTATGTAACTGATATAATTTAATAATTTACTTAGACGACTTGAAATTTCAACAATAATTTTAATTTCAATTAAATATTTTCTTATACTACTAGTATTAAAATTTACTTGTACGAAATCGCAGGTAAAAGTATGTATTTGACATATATTATTAAGTTACATATTTTGTTTTTTCGTATTTACTTGGCACGAACGAAAAAGATCAGAGGTCGCTTGTAAATTGAAACACTTGGTTGGTGAGAGATGACCACTTGGCCTGGGCTCACATTTGTACATGTTTAATGACTCTCCAGCGGTTCACATAATGTATATATGTATTGTGTACATACATCTCCACGGAGGGTGGCCGAGAGGCGACGTTGCGCGTGGGAGCAGGTGTGAGGAGGCCTTGGCCCTCCCGCGTCCTTCCCGCCACGTTTATCAACAACCTTGCGCCATTTCAACGGTCCAACTTTTATATTATAATTATGAATTTATGATCAACCGACAAGAGAGTATAAAAATAAGTGGGCGCATTATAAATGCGATAACAGATTTCGCAATAAGCTTTGACATTGTAAATTATAATAAAACACTGCGAGGCAATTTACAAGCCAACTATTCGTTAGAGTTCCATAAATGGTAGTATATCTATCAATTCTAGTAGTCATTATGTTGTTCTTGAAATTTAAATAGCAAAAATACCATAACACTCAGTTTACATCACTATTAATAAGTATGGTCGTTATTGTAGCAACTAATAATATACATTACATAGTATAAAACAAAGTCTCCTACCGCGTCTGTCTGTCTGTCTGTTCGCGATAAACTCAAAAACTACTGAACGGATTTTCTTGCGGTTTTCACCAATGGATAAAGTGATTTATGAGGAAGGTTTTGGCATATAATTTGTCAAGGATTTTTTTTTAAATCAGAGCGAGACAACGTTTGCCGGGCCCGCTAGTTTACAATATAACAAAAACATTCTAAGTAGATTTATTACTAGTAAAACAAATACAGTATTACGAAAATTATATCAATTAGTATTTCTATTTTTCATTGTTTATATTACATGTATGTTTTTTTCTCTTTTATTTTTATTGTACGTGTTTTGATATTTACTTACGTGTGTTGCAAATAAATCTTTTTTCTTTCTTTCAAAATTACATTTTAAAAGAAACATGACTCCTTCATTCTGATGTATTTTTTAAATTGTATAGTTTGTATACCGTTTTCCAGTCTCACCTTTTATTAAATTACGGTGTGGTCAAACCTGGAGAAAGATTGGCTCTCAAGTGCCGCTGCCGGAGCACACCTAAAGGTGCTTGGTGACAGACTTTCAACTTGTGAGTAATAATTGGCTGAATGGACATTAGATAAAGCCGTATCACGGTTTTTTTTTACATGGAAACCGGGTGGATATTTCGAGAATGTAATTCGGTCCATTCAAAACATCACAAAATGCTTGTTTGTAGTTTCCACTGCAACGTAGATGACTCGGAACCGTTATCAGGTATTATATCAAGTTAAAACGCTGGAAAATAGAGTCGGAACACCATAGTATGTATTTGTAATCTTTATAACTTTTAAAATACAAAAAATAGTCAAAATAAAAACGAAAGTGAGTCTGTTAATTTGTTTGTAACACTTTCCCGCCTTAATTACTCAATCGATCATCATGAAATTTTACGTACATATTGTTAGTGGTACGGAAAAGGATATAGAGTGCTTTTCATACATAAAAATATATATTCTACGTGAGGGATATATAAAACCTACGTTAACGTGAACAAAGCCGCGAACAAAACGCTAGTAATATAATAATGGTACAAAACAATAACTAACACAGGATCTTTGTCATGTCGACATGTGGCGTCTTCACAAATAGAGTTTAATCAAGCCTGTTGGGACAATTTCAGCCAATTTACTAAGGTCGGTGAGTGACTTATAAATAATGCGATTGTACATCGGCCTCCATTGACATCGTGTTCAACTTCGGATCAATTAAAGTCATTCAGTTCATATGTGACCACTGCGTGTCTATCTTGTGACTGTCTCTGATGAAATTTCCTATTAATAGATATTAAGAACATCATATTATGTTAGTCTGTAATTGATACCATGATTTTGTATTGCATTTTAATGTTTTTTTTTAAATATTCATACTAATCGGTCGCGACTTCAGCCGCGTTATAATATAGTGAGAATTTAAGAATCATAAAATACATAGATAACGTATAGACCTTCATGAACAACTGCTTCGGTATGGTAGTCAGTCATAAGGTATTGAATGGAGTCTATCCATCTCAAATACCCCACGTCCATTTTTATAATTAGAAGACGTAATTTAGTAATTTAGACTTTAATGTGTTATGTCATTGTTATTATAATATTCTGTAACGAACATTACAATAGTTACGATATATCTTATTATGAATGATGCATTCTAGACAAAAAGTGAACATTCATTTATTGCATGATTATATGATCATTTTGTTTTATATTTAGTATCTTAATAAAACGATTGTTACAAGAATAAAATAATAAAGTTCACCCCCCACTTTCCGGGAATTTAAAACCACTGACGTCACTTGATCTGGTACGAGTTAGTTTCTAAGAACCGACAGAATGGAAGCTTTGTATATTCAAAGCGCGAGACGAAAATAGAATTTCTCACAACACGGAAGAAAAGCTTCATTGTATAGTAACCCCCGTTGTTAACGCGATGCTGACATTTACAACTCTTATGGTCAATAAGTCAAAAAGATCATTAACATAAGAAAAATCCGGACACGTATCCTCAATAGTTTAGGTTCAGACCCGTGAGTCCAGGATCTATGGACTTAAATTTAGAAGCAGCAAAATAATAATTAAAATTTAAAAAATGATAAAAAAAACTTGATTTATAGCTTATCAATGAATACACACAGAAATGTCAGTAAATATTTTTAGAAGATATGTTATATTAATCATAAATTAAAAACGTGCCATGAGGGGGCTCAGGACACAGGGCAATCTAAATCCGCTGCTGACTATAATTATAATCACAATTAAAACTGTAATTCGTATAAGAATTGACTTTAAGATAATAAAGCAATTACTTCTAATTAAATAAGCACGCACAAATGTATGAAGAATTAAAATACTTGAAATTTTTGGTACATGCAAGTTGAACTAATTGAGCGCCGGCTCGATTCCAAACCGATAATGAGTGTGGCGCCAGCGGCCGCGAGATAATGCCCCTGATAACCCTATCAGTGCTACAGTTACATCACGCTGCGCTTCGAATACCTCGATCCCTCAGATTCTACATAACTTTGTAGAAAGCTTTTTATGCAACTTGTTATATGACAATTAAAGGCAGAATAATGACAATATATTTACCTTTTTTAGTGTAATTTACCTTAACTAATATTATAAATGCGAATGGAGGTCGTTTGTTTGTTTCTCACGCCTTAACTATTCAACCAATAAGCAGGAACTTGTGCGTACACATTGCCAGGGATTATAGAAAAGGTCCAGAAGAACAGTACTCTTCCCGAGGTATAGAAAAATATCCTTTATTAAATTAACGCGCGCGAAACTGTGAGTAAAAGTTAGTATAAAATTATTTAAAGTGTAATTAACCGCAATCCATATTTATTTTGAAACAAGTAAACGTCAATAATTGTAATGGATAGTTAATGAACTGACCTTTACGTACCTTTTTTTGTTAATCTCAGTAGTTGTTTTTTATTCGAAGTCAGTGTAGCGCAACGAGACATAAATAAAATCTGAATACAATGCATAGTAGAAAATGTAATCCGCGATTTGGTCGTTGGTTACATCAGCGCACAAAAACTCTCAATGCCAATGCTACGCCTTCGAATATCCTCGGTCATACACGCGGCTGTCGTGTTTCATTCAATATTTCACCGTACTTATGCTTAAATGTTGACACAACAGGTTTATCATAATGAAAATATTTAATTATCCCCATACTCGGTCTCGCTCGCGAACTCGAGCTGAACGGTTAACACAAAGCAGACACATACATAATTGTATCCGTGAGGTTAATTCCAGCGCGATCTACTTTTATGAGATGCCGCTTCCCTTTCCCATTTCGTTTTCCTCTATGAGGCATATTATATTTGCCAGGCCGACAGCACCGGCCAGATGCACACAATTTCCGTTGCCATTAAAAATGTTAAGCCGCAAAGAGTTTTACATTCATCAAGGAGCTCACAACATCCTGTTGTTCATAAGCACGTGCTATTTATTTTACGATCAACGAACGCCAAGTCGGACACTAAGAATGGGCTTGTCCATTATTTATCCAATATAGATTATTATGATGCAATTATAAAAAATTACTATAAAAGAAAACATATTGTCAGCAATACATATCCAATGAAATAAACATTGTATATTGTAGAGGGCCGCAGTAATGGCCTTTACCGGCCTTGAGAAGTCGCCTGCTTTACAATAGAATGTAAAAAAAATCTCCATCGCAATATTTACCACGTTCTTCTTAAGCCGCTTTCTTGAATACCTGTTCGGATGGAATTTTAAAATTGATTTTTAAATCCCGACAAGCTACATTTTTTTAAAGGTTTGGACTTAGCTCGTAACGATAATGCAAAAAAGTGACGAGAAAGGATGATTTTCTGTTTCAAATGAAAATAAACCATAAAATTTGTCGCGAAATTTCATACATACAAAGTGTAAAATGTAGAAAATTTATACGTTTTATTTCGTTTTACAAACGCGATTTTTTTTAATTACTGATTATTGTTTAAATAATTATTAACAATGCAAGTTCGTTCTTGCGGTAGGTACTAGTGTTCGAAACAGTCCGTTTAATATAATATGGGCAGTCGGAATTGGCAGGACGTGAGTGAAACGGGAACTTATTAATAAAATTGCGGCGCTCTTCCGTCGTACGAAGACCGGAGCGGTAGCCTCGCATCCGGCTCACTTTGATCATCCAGTTTATATCTGTTAAATTACTGTTTCGTTGTGGAGTTTCTTTCACTGTCGTATATATTTCTTTTTATTGTGATTTAATACCGGTGATTAATTTAAAATGTTCAGGAAATATAAATAATTCAACGGTAAATTAAATTTACATGAGTCGAGATTATATACCTAAATATTAAATACCTGAACATTATATTGCATCATCAGTAACATGTAATGGTTATTATTTAAATTCTTATTACTTTAACGTAATATTTCGGTTCTAATTTACACTTGATACATCATTAGGAAGTCCAAATAATATTTTACGTAGCAGAAACAAACAAGTTTAAGTATGTGCGCTGATTTAATCTAACGTCTCGCATTGAAGAGCACAATAAGTAGTCGACTTCCTCTCCCACGTTTGGAGGAGCGGATGCCTCGAGTCTCGACCTCCGGCATCGCTCTTAAGCGTCTACCAGATATTATAACTACCATTTCTACTGACATATGAAGGGGCGAATATAATATTCCTAGTAGTTAGCAAGGTAATCCTGGATATTGTGCTCTTAGGATTTATTGTATACAGAAGAAGATATGTAACTAGGTGATAAACATTATGAATTGTGTATTTACAAACCATAACTTTTTTTTTTTACGAACTGTCTACGCTATTGACCTAGCAAGGTCTTAACAGCTTCACCGGACTAGGAACGGTAATAGTAGGTACCTATGTGTAGTGTGTTATTACGTACTCAGTTCGATGTCTTTTGCTAAAATATTCTCTCGCGGTATCAAACAAATTTACTACGGTCGTGATTAGTATTTAAATACGCTTGGGGTTAACTTTTATCGTAACTGATTTCTAAATGGTTTCACTTTTTAAATTAAAAATGTCATCCACTATCATAGCTTTGCTATTTAGCGTGATACACGCTCTAATCGGATTTCGGTAATACTGCAATGAAGTAAGAAGGTAATTCTTCGCGGTTTAACAACAATAATAACGCTTTATAAAGCTGTTCAAAATGTTCTATCAAATTAACGTAATAAGCGATCAAAGAGTTTTTTATTAGTCAATGAATGGTTATGAAACGGCTCTGGTTCGCAACCGGTATTACGTATATACCTATCTTGCTTAGGCAATAATTTTAATGAATGAACACATTCGTGGGAATATTTAAACTATTCATAGTATCTGTATATTGAGATAGTGACAATGTAACCTTCGTGTTTTTTAACTCTTTATATATACGTAAAGTAATAGACATTTCAACGAAAAAGTTTTTTAACGAACAGAGGAAGGATTAGGAAAGGAAAACAGGTGCACGTATAAGGTTGTTCTAATTGAAGTCAAGGCATTACTATTTTGCTACTCCTTAAGTGTGTGTTGTTGTTTTCGTGTGTCAGTGTATGTCGCCAATTATAATTCTTAAATGAAAGACTAGCAACACGCGTATTACTAATTCGCGGCAGATATGGCAAATATATGTGTGGCGGTGCTACAGCATAGACTCTATCACTCAAATGTTCGGTATTATTTATAGTGTTTTTTTTTATAATCGGCAATATCGATCTATATTATTCACGTCCGTTTGTAATCTATAGCGATTTTTCATAATGGCAACGAAATGAAATTTTCAAGGAACCCTAATGAAAATGAGCATTTGCAATATATTCTACTATAATAAAAAAAGTTTATACATCGCATTATACAATAAGTTGTTCAATTTCTAATAATTTTCTAACACAAACGAATATAAATTAATACCTCACGACTTTTTAATTTGAAACCCCATATAATTTCATAGGTATTCCGTTTCATATTTAGTGATTTATTTCGTATAACCGAGTTCTCAATGAAGAATAACATCGTAATAGAGTATAACAGTCTTAATATATTAGTAAAGTAATTCTCAGAAGTCATCTGTTTAATTATTTTATCACACCTTGACAATCATTAACAAATTTTTGGATGTGCTCTGACAGCTTATAGTAGATCGAATGGCCTTTTCGATGGCGCTAATCCATACATAAACTACAATTAATAAAGAAACCTGCCATCAATTGGGTAACACCAAAACAGCTTCTTTATACTACTGGAGATTAAATGTTGACTTGATTTTTACCAGACCTATGCTATTAGCGCGAGTGAGAGACAGATCTCGAAAACTTTTATTAAGAGAACACCTTTTACAGTACTTATATAGATTTTAGCATTAAAAAAAAAACCCTTTCCGTATTTAAATTTACAGCGTATTTTTATTGAAAAACTATATTAATTTCGTCAAGATAACGTATTTCTTTTTTTTTTAGTTTTTATACAGGTCTGTATTCGTACAATCGCGTAATCTAGGAAATTTTTGTTTGCATACAATGGAAATTATTTTATGTTATGATAAAATCCGTGTATTTTTTTTGAGATCCAGACATTAATAATAATAAAATTACGATTTTCATATGTCAATAACAACATAATTTATGTTAATTATATTCCAGCAGTATAACTCATGAATAGAAAATACAGGTAGGTATTGTAGTAGATATTTATACATGTTATTGAGTACATTTAAATAAAGTCAATTTATTTATCACCATCTAGTTGTTGACTTCAGGAATAAGAAGTATAAAATATTAACATGAAGAAACATATGAACATACTACATTGATATACCTAATTCTATAGCTATAGTGAATAAGCTAGTTTTGAATACATTGGTCATTTGTTCCTGACAAATACATGTTACTGAATCTGTTGCAGTATTTTAATGTAATAAAGTGAATTTTAATAGAGTAATAGACAAAAATCTTTTTAGTGATGTTGAATTTATTTATAGCATGTTATTCAATTAAGACAAATCTTTAGTTGTTTTTAATATCATTCTTTAATTATAAGAAAACACTGTGTTGATGGTAATAAGTACTGCTAGTATATATATTAAACTTTTAATATCAATTAACCCAAGTACATACATACTGCACAATGAATTTTAATGTTCTAAAAAGTAATTCTATACTTAATAATAGAATGCATTTTGTCTATGTCATTAATTACTATATTGTTTTAAATTAGAGCAATTAAAATTTTGTTTTTAAGTAAATATAGCTTTAGATGCATACACAAATTAGATTGTAATTTATGAACACATTTAGATGTATCTAATCAATTTTATAAATAACAAAAAAATATAATTTTAGATTTGAAAATAAAAAAAATGAATCATACACTGTATGCCAGTATATAAACTGTGATATCAACTATGGTGACTGAAAACTTGTTAGTTACTATTATAGCAACATTTTTATTGTACATATATGTTGCTTTTATGTTTAAATATATGATCTTTGATATTGACTTAAACAATGAAAACTTCTTTTGGCATGATAATTGTACCATAGAATCAAAGTTTTACAAAAAGTAATGTAGAAGAATGAAAATATTTTTACTATAAATAGAAAAAAAATGTTAGTACATACCTTCCAAGCAGACGACTTGGACGGCGTCCTGTTTAAGTCTTTTCAGCAAGATACCATGAACAGAATCCGGGTCCCTGGGTGGACCGTCTCCGTACAAAATGAAAATCCCTCGGGTTCGGCAGTGTGTTATCCTTGCTTTTAACTCTTTACACTGCACCGTCGAGGCTAGCTCTATCTTCCCGGCTGCTAAACGCCTCAGCATTATACTCGGTATCGAAAAATTTACGGCGGATCTTATATGAGATACTGTGTATTCGTTTGAACCACGACAGTCTATTAGTACGGTGTCTCTTTCATCAGACCGTAACTTAGCCAAAAGCCACTCCTTAGACACTAGGCTGCACTCGCATTCCGAATCCGTAGGCATCTTGTTATCTTAATGTTCCCTTCTGTTTACACGGGCCCTTTCGTTTGCCTGTTGCACTATTGCATGTAAACCGATTTTACAAAACTATTCGTACACATCGCGTGAAGTTAATACACTAGCTAATAATGGATAATACTTTAAACAACAAAAAACTGAGAATAGCCATTAAAAAACACTAACAATGAAAACGTCCACAGTGACCGAGCCCAACAAAACAGCACCCCCGACACCGAACGACGGAATAAAATCAACTGGACACAGTGTTGCGAAACTGGTAAAATAACGTTGAGTGAACTAAACATTGAATGACACGACAGAGTATAAACATTACTTTGCCTATGTTTTTTATTCTCCACATATAAAGCTAACAGATACATAAAAATTCTACCAGGTATGTCATTTTTATTGATGTCATAATATGTATACTGTATAATGTACTGAATACCTATGTTTGTACCATATGTAGAGCATATTTTTAACAAGAAGTATTTCATGTCTAGAAAGGGATACTAAAAATGTATGGATATAAGATGACGCTGCTGTAAAAATTGAAAGAACGCAGTGGACAAGCTAGGATAAGCTTTAAATACAAACAATGAATAATAATTTCAACTGAAAATATCACATGTGTTCACAAGGTAATTCTTATGAGTAGGCTTAAAATTCTGTTTATAAGTTTTATTTTTTGTCTAAAATGTTGTAGTTTATCTGTGGTAGTATAGTATTAAATTAGTCTGTAGTTTTTAATATATTCGTCTGTGATATATTCTGTGGAGTTGTTATTTCGTTGGTAGTGTTATTGTATATTGCAGTCAATTTTTATTTTAGAAGCGTAATATAAAGATATATGAGTATCAAGTTTATATGTTAAGAAACAGTTTTATCTATTATCAGCAATGGATGAGATATACGACAACTTGGAAAACTATAACGAAGTGAACGCAGTTGAGGAGGTAGGTACAACAAATTAGCGCCAAAATACGCTGTCAAAAATCGCTTTAGAAATACACTGTTTCTAATTTCATCAAATACTTTTATGAGTAGTATCTTTTATTTATCACCGTTGTATAATATTATGCTAAATTGTTTTTTTAGTTACGTTCTGAAAATCAAGAACTAAAGACTAAACTTGAAGAATATGCCACTTCCATGGATCAATTGCAAAAAGTAAGTATGCCAGCGTGTATTGCAAACAACAATGAAATCTGTGTTATAAGAACCTCCGAATCGTACTGATCATCAACGAAAATGAAAGTATTTTTTATCTTGCATCTTATGTTAGTGCCACAGCCTCAATAAAAACAAAATACTAATTTCTAATTATCCAATTTAAAATTATCATTTACATTACAGAACATAACTTTAACTTAAGCTTAAGGCTAAGAGTACAAAGATGCAGTATACCCATTTAACTTCCCTTTGCTATAATTGTGTTAGTGCAAGTAGTACTATATATTCATTATTATGTCCATATTCCCTGTAGCCTACACTTAAACCATTTGTGACTATTTTTGTTCTAAGTTACTTGTATATGATAGTAAAATATTTAGAAGTCATCTATGGTAACCTACAAAATTTATTGGAGTTATATAACAACAGATTACATATTATAAAACAAAGTGCTCTGCTATGTCTGTCTGTTTATGAGTTTGTGATATACTCAAACTACTAAACGGATTTTCATATGGTTTTCACTAGTAGATAAAGTGATTCATAACGAAGGTTTAGGTATATAATTTGTCTTTTTTTTTAATTATCAGGGTGGGGCAACATCTGCAAGGCCCACTAGTATATAATAATAAAGAAAACAATAGTGATATACTATTTCAATAAACAACAATAATCACTTTATAATATATATATTCTCACTCTGGAACATTGCTAAGAGATGTTAACACTGCCATCAGACTGTTGTGTTAATCATAATCTGATATGTTCTTTTTACATATCACACATATTTGGTTTATATTACAAATTATCAAAGAGGCATACAGTTTACCTGAAAAGTGTCCACGACATCCTATAACTATGCATAACGTAACAAAAAATAACACACAAACACATTCCTGAAACCAATCACAATGGCATGACTGCATACTTCTGAGAACTGAGTTGGTACTCGTGTGATGGAATTTATTGCCAAACTACATTAGAACTGGGTAGTGTGAATACTGCCGATCTATCTCAGAAGTAGGAGAAATGGTGGTATTACTAAAATTGAAATTTACACATGCTCTACCATTCTTATTAGACTCACTCTTTTTTCCATCTCACTTATCATACATTTGTTTTACAATACATCACAAACATTTGCGTACAAGTATAATTTAAACAGAGTAAATATAACATTTTTCTCAAGTAATGATGAGCTTAATAGTGTCATAGATAATAATGTAACAGTTTAAGTAAGGAATGAGGAATTCCTTGAAGATGGAATTAAATGAAAAGTGCATACATAGATTTTCACTGCATATGATTCAAGTTCCAAACATTTACTTATCAGTAATATGATGTGCAATCTCCATCACTTGTGGTTCTATTCAACTGACATTGGTGAAATTGTGGCAACACTGGTTGCCATTTTAAAAGAAGAAGAAACCTACTTAGTAGTACTAATTCGTCTATAAGTGGTTATAATTTACTTTGTTATATTTCATACTAACTACACCGGTGTTATTACAAAAAAGTAAAATACGTATTTAATACTTGGTTTAAAAGGTATCAAATTAAATGCATGGCGCTCACACGAGGCAAGTTCGCTTTTTTTTTTTTCGAATGTAGTAATACTTTAAATCAAGTTACACCTTCAGTTGTCAACCAATTTATATTATTTGCATTATAATTTTAAAGAATTTACAGAAAATATTAATATTGAAATAAAACAGTCAATAAAATGTCCAATTTTAGTATATGTTCTAATAAATCCCCACCTTAATAACCTACATTCGGAACGGATGTGGATTGAGGATTTAGAATATTTTACAGGATTTTGATAAACTTTCATCAGAGTTCAAAAAGTTGGAATACAATTACTCTTCACTGCTTAAAACGGCTCGATCTGAGATTGAAAGAAAGACACAGATTATTAAAAATATAAATATAGAGTGAGTATATAATTTTTATACTATATAAAATGTTCTATACTAAAGATACTATTAACCTGTTAATCGATTGGGACATATAAATACATCAAACATAAACAAAATTGTGTCCAGATAGGATGTATGAATATGACCTTCAACATATGCTACGCCCTGGAATGGTTGGGATGTATAGTTTCGTACAACAAAGGAGTATTAGTCATTGATACATGTCGAAACATGCAGAAACATGAATTTTAATAATAACTGATAATAATAATAATATGAAATTACATTTTAAGGGCGTGACTACTCACATGTCCTAGTGAATGTTCGCGCCCGTCATTTACTCTGTAATTAAACAGGGAATTCCCCAGTTAACAGGTTATGATAATAAAGCTCTTTTTAGTAAAATGTATTAACAAAAAAAAAACATTTAGATTTAGTAATTCCGAAAACCAAAAATCTTTTTTTTCCAGAAAGGATGTGTTAATTTGCAAGATGCTACAAAATGGAAATGAGAGTTTGTTAAATTATAAAAGACAGGTGGCAGAAAAGACTTCAAAGTCCGTGAAAAATGTTGAGTCAATTTCTGAAAGAAAAAAAAAAGGAGAAAAGGAACCAAGTGGTGAAAATGAAAGGTAATCTGTGAAGTTAAACGAAATTTGTGATTTGACTGCAGTACATACATTTGATTACATCATCTTTCATCTTTGCTTCACCTTATGTTTACAATATACACACATAACAACTTTCAAGTTGCTACTTAATTAGATTTAGTACATTTTTGGAGAGAATCTAATGATATAATTGAATTAATATGAAATTGCAGTATGTTAAGGTAATTTTGCACAATATTTCTGACACTTTCTATAACATTATCTATCTTATTTTTTTCCTAGTCAATGCATGTTAAAGATATGCATAACAGGGAGATCTTAAGTAAACAAGGTTCTAGTCATTTACATTAGGGGATGACACAAAATTTTAATATCCTTTTCAATATCCTTTTTTTCTTTCCTTTTTTTTCCTTTTCAAGGTGGCTGATGTAATGTTTATATACAAATTGATACACGGTTTCCTAGAATCTTCAGATTTTCTTCAAAAAATGCCCTTGAGTGTCCCACATATAGGCAGTCGTTTACTTAACAGGCAAACTTTTCATCTACCATTAGCAAGAACTAACGCAGGCCAACATTGCCCTTTGTATCGCATGCTTTCTTTTTGTAATAGTTTACGTTTCAAATTCGATATATTTTTTTGTGTTTCTTTGGCCTCAATTAGAAAAAAAATATATTTAAATGTTTAATATAATTTAATTTTTCTTTGTATTAATACTATGACTTTGTCTTCTTATATTATGCATGCTGTGTTCACATATAAAAGGGTTTGTGTCCATTTTTGTTCATAGAACTCAGTTTTGTGGACCTTAAATAAATAAAATATATTCATAACATTTATAAGATTAGTGTCACATTCTTATGTGTAACTTATTACCCTGCACTGTTATAACTATTACTATATTATACTTGCTCTCTTTAATTTATGTCTTTTGTTGTTGTTTATTTGGCAAATTTTTGAAGATTATTCTATTTTGGATCTAAAAGAGTTAAATTAGCATGACATATCTACAGATATTGGATTCTCATAATCAATATTTATTATCTAATCATTACTTCATCTTTAAATTAATTAATTAAAATCTTCTGGTTTTACAGAATTAACAAGGTTGTTGACAATAAGTCAGACAGTTTTACTTCTGATACTGGACAAAACACTAAGAATGTTAGTAGAAGTAAGACTAATTACAACTCATATAATGGTAGAGACAGTGAAAGTAAAGAAAACAAAGATCATGATGATGATGTCTTAAATAAAAATACTAAGTCGAAAGCTTTAAGTATAAAGAATAGAAGGAAGAGTATGCCAGGTGTAAGGTAATGCTTCTAGAATTATACAGGATTTTAATGAAATAAATGATAGACTACATAAAATAGGCAATCATATTTTTTTAATCGGTTAACTTATCTATTTCAGTATGCAAGACGTAAGGTATTATTCTGATGAAGAATATTATAAACCTACTGAATATATCGCGGAATATTCAATAAACGATAGGGCCGACAGAAATGTTCTGGATAGATGGCCCGATCATAGATATTATACAAACAAAATATTGGAATCATCAAGTATTGATGATAAAACATATGGTTACAAAGGGTCATCAAGAGAGACTTATAATAGTAGAAGTAGTAGGCACCTTGACAAAGATAAATACAGAAATAGAGATAAACATGAATATCCAGAGACATATAGAAGAGATCTCAGCCCTGAGAGATATAGAAGAGATCTCAGCCATGAGAGATATAGAAGAGATCTCAGCCCTGAGAGATATAGAAGAGATCTCAGCCCTGAGAGATATAGTCGGAGACGCACAAAAGATCATCATACTGACAACAACCAAAGATTAGAATACAGCAGAGATAGAGATTTAGAGAGTCCTCCAAGAGACAAAAGTAAGAAATCGCGTAAATACAGATCACATCGACCGATAACGCAACATAATGAGCATGATAGAGATAAACAACACCAAGAGAGACACTCAGGCAAATATAAAAGGACTTCTGACCATGGTGAATCATTTCGCAAAAGAAAAAAAAAATATGATAGTCAGGAGGATTTAAACCAGTATGAAAGAGATTGTGTGGAACAACAAACAATAAATGAAACTTATAAGCAACTGGACTCACAGTACACATCATGCCAATCACCAGATTATGTTCACACGGATACATCAGAACCAGTCAAAGGTATAGCATATAAATAATTACTTACCTGTTAATTACTAATTGTACCTGAAAATATATTCTGTGTGCATAAATAAATTGCATGGGTTGCATTTATTTGAACAGAAAACTGATTAATTATGAAAAAGTGATTAAAAATCTAATAGGAATATTGCTTAAATTAAATTTTCCTAGTAATAGACAAAATTTTGTTTTTCATTCATTAGTAAGTACTGTTCCTCTTACACGTACTTCGAACTACTATTTCATGATATTAAGACTAATGATGACTTACATTGTTGAAAAATTATAATTCAAATCACCATGGTTGAGGTATTTTCTAGAATGGCACAATAAAATAAAGACCATAATATTTCAGTGATATAGTTAAAGCGATAGTTTGTTATTATAAAAAAGTTAAATACGTATTGAATACTTGCTTTAAAAAAGTTTGGGTACTTTCTTATTAAATGCATCGCGGTCGTCAACCGCAGCTGCGGCAAGCTCGTGTTATCCTTTTCCGCATGTCTAACGTAACCTAACCAAACAGATAAAAGAGCAAGATGTCGAACGTTCGGCGAGTGCAGTGCATAATACGGAAGTACCCAAGACTTTTTTAAAGCAAGTGTTCAATACGTATTTAACGTTTTTTGTAATAACACGCATATTGTTACATCTTGTGTGAATTTTAGTTTTTTTAAGTAGTTTCCATTATCATTAAATACATAATACTCGATAAATATCATTAATACTAACATGGTTGTCAGGTACTATTATGATAATACTTGTATTCAAACTTTATTTCTGTTGATAATTTTAACCCTGTTTCAGAAATAATGAACATTGCTCTAACGCAACTTGAGGACCCTAGGTTAACAAGTGAAAAATACAGTTTGAAAACTTCCGACGACAAAACATTGTTATCCATTGTGAATAATCAAGACATTGATTTAAGATTAATTGATAAGTCTACGTGGGGTCTAGAAAAAGTATCTATTCCTGTTGCTTTACTTCAGCAACCTACAGATGAGAAAGTTAAAAATGTATGTTTAACTACGGACAACTCAGGATCAAATATGTCTCCGGATTCTAGTGAAAAATCTTACCAACAAAATGAATTAATAATTGAGGATTCAAGTGTCCCGAAACCGATACATCAACCAATGAAGTCATATCCTGTTACCGATTATAAAAAACTTGTATCTCAAGATAACTTAGAAAACAACATACAACAAGAAGAGCTAGAATTAAAATTAATATATGATTTACAAGATCCAAAAATGGCATGTGATAATAACTCTGATTTCATAGAAAAAGATAATTTACAGGTTAATGAAAATTCAGAGCAATACTATAGTAACTGTACAGTTCATGAAACAACAAATCGTGAAGAAAGAACAAAAATTAGCGGAGTAAAGTCGCCGCAGAGCAACAATTGTGATAATGGTTCCTTTAATTTTAATGGTAATACAAACAAAATTGATATCATTTACCGTGAGCCTGTATCCCATGCCAGTACACAATTCTTTGATGATAAATCCTATTTATCAACTAATAAAGGAGTTGAAGGTGATTTAGAACTTAGTGATGAAACTTGCGATACAACAGATTTGCATAGAATGGGTGCTGACGGTAGTTCAAACGCCAAAACACCACAAAATGCTTTTAACAATCAAGAGAGTGATGTGAAATGTAATGAATCGGATACACAACAGAAAACTTTTGTTTCAAAGGACGAAGCATCAAAAATATGTAATGAAACTGATTCAAATAATTCAGAGCACAAGAATATTGGTAATGTTATACAAGATAAATTGATAAAAGATAAAATAGTCACAGGTGAAAAATTAGAACAAAATGATAGTCATGAAAAAGTAAAGCATAAGAAGAAATCACATAAAAGAAAGGATGAGGTCGGCACATATTCTTCAGAGAAAGCTGAAAAAGTTAAAACTCGGGATAAAAAAAGAAAAAAGGAAAAACCAAAGGTAGAAAAACCGATATTACAAGATTTGGAGAAGTCAAACGCAGAAAAACCAAAATTACAAGATTTGTTAGGTGAAAGTAGTGGTAACAGTTTAATAACACCTGATGATTTAGGACTTACTACTACTACTCAACCTAAAAAGCAATCTTATTACACGTCTATTTTCGATGATGCCCAAGATACGATTGAATTAAAAGAAACAAATTTGAAGGCAGAAAATTCTGGATGCACTCAACATATTGATCTAGCAAATAATCCTAAGACTGATGCAAGTATGCTACCGCAAGAGAATGATATAAAGTCATCTAGGAAAAGTGACGAAGCTAACAATGAAACTGTATATGATGACGTTGCCTCCAAACTTAGTATGCTATACGCAAATTTGGAACCTCTAACCAAAGAGGCTGATACTGTAAAAACTGTAATTATATCAACGGGATGTCAACTAGAGGTAGCCCTTGAGAAACAAATGGAAAATGTTGTAGAACCCAAAAATCAAAATAATGAATCGAAAATTCTAGAAACACTTGACAATGCGTGTACATCAACTTCACATACAAAAAATTCTCAACCTGATGCTTTGGAGTCAAACTCTAATATACCTGTTCCAAGTTTCAATTCTAAAGATAATCCATTACACAGTGATATAAGCAGTGACGCTACCTTGAACTCTTGCAATATCACAGACGCACCTGATGTCAGAATATTTGTGCGAAGGAAAAGAAAATTATTGAAAAAGTCTCTCTAACAATGTAAACTTGGTTATACTATGAAAAAAGATGTTTAAAGTTGAAACATTGAATACTCTATACTAATTATTGTGTTTAGGTAATTCAGAATTTTAAAATGTATTCGCTTAGGTCATATAAAAGCAATAATATTATGAATCCAGACAGTATAAAAAGGTATTCAGTGATGAAAATGTGGAAAAGTAATGTTCTATACACTATTTACATGTTATGTGGACATATGGGACTCAAGTTCTGTTGTTACTCACTCAAATTATTTAATTAGCTGGCTATTAAAATGTTGCAAATTTATTAAAAGGAACTTATCTTTTAAATAACTTTTAGGTGAAAGATAACTGTATTTTCATAGAATAATATATCAATCTCTTATGAACTGAAAATTGATAAGGTATAAAAAATCAAAACTGACAGATAACAATTATATATTATATTATTACTGTTTATTTAATTGAAGCTCGAGTTTCCAAACAAAATGTTGGATATACATGCCTAAGAAACTATATATACAGATTAGTTAATTACGTATAATTAACGGTTCCTTGGTGTATAATAAAATAACTGTGTCTATCTCCAATGCTAATTCCTTTTTTCAATGTTTCTTATATAACACATAGCTCGTTTAAACCCATATAATTATTAATTGTAACTATGATTAAATTTGTTTAATCATAAAATTGATAGATAAATTTATGTATGTATAATTATATATTTTAATTTTCCATTAAATTTTGGTCAACTTCCATCACTGTACACGATACAGAGTAAAAACTATACTATGTGGAATATACAAAGAAGTCAATGATATATAGGGTAAAGAAATTAAAAAGTTGAGAAAGAGAGAAAGGGAGTGTTATTATTATTCTTTTAGTAATTTTATGCCACTAAGATATATTTTATTTCTACAAAAAACATAGTTATTTATGATCCGTCGTAATGTGTTAAGAGAGATGATATACAAATATTTTTTAGTTTTTTCAAACTAAAAAAGATGAGCAAACAAACAGCACAGTGAAACAATGAAGCCAAATTGAAGCAAATATTCTAGGAGATTAAGAATATGACAAATAAGCCTATCAAAGTCATCTCAATCTCCCATGAAACCTCTATATAAATGGCCAGCAAATAATCGATCAGTTCTAGTTGGGACATTGAAGCAACAACTGGAAGACAATAGAATGATTTGTGAATAATACGGTAACAGTTAGTGAAGTGTTTACATGTGTTTAAAGTTCATGCTGATTATTAGTGATAATAATTTAATTTTCTTCATTATTTGGGGATTTAACAGTTTACATCAGAAGTGGTATCCGGTGTCTTAGGGTAAAAAAAATAAGAAAAGCTTCCACTCTTCCGCATAGTAATACTTTTTTATTTATTCACTTTTTTATTTCCTCATAAGCAATTTTAAATAGCCGTTATGAAATGAAACCTGCTCAGTTATTTGTCCGAGAATTGTGCCAGAAAAGCTGTTAATCTAAAGGAGATCCGAGTAGTGTAATCTCATCATTTACTTTTTTGAAATAGTTTATAGGTTTTAGCGGTGTACCATATTTATACCTGATGTCAAATCTAAGATGATAAATACGCTACAACTAGACAAGGATTGGCTGCTGAGTGGAGCTGCCAAAACACCTACCTACCTAAATAGACGTCTGGCGATAGATTTTCAACACAAGGGTTGTAGCTGGTCAGGCATACTTAAGAGGAAGCCCTACCAACATGCCATGGTTTCCACGATGTTTTCCTTCACCGGAACTCTAGCTCATTCGCAAGGATTTGAACCTACGTTTAGTGTAGTTCGATGTTGACAATAACGAAGAACATACATCAATTAGAAAATACATAAAAACCTTTTATGTAACAGAAGACATTATTGGAATTTCAGCTGGATATGGAAAAAAAAACTCATTACAAAAACTCCTGAAGCCTCTTACAAGTTGAATATTGAAAAGAATAGTGGGTGAAGGTGACGACGGAAGCAAACCTTTCTAAAGGTTACACAACAGACAACTTTTCTGGCACGGTTACCCAATAACGACTTTGTGGGTAGCATCTCAGAACACAGTTATCCTACAAGTTTACAAGTACCAGGTAAATCTTTAGACAGTGCAATATTTATGGGGGACATTCTGCACTCGATCCTCGATCTAAATCAATTTAAAAATAGGTGCTTAATATTTGACCTAATTATCTAGAAACATACAAAAATTATACCCAATCCTCTAAGCGTCTATGTTAAAGCGCAGTGTCAATGACCGTCGGGTGAAGTTAAATTGAAGCCAATTAACAAGGATAGTTTTTCGAAGTTTGAACAAACAAAAGTTTATTGTGCGTTTTATTATGGAAAGTTATTAACTCCAGGTCGCTGCTCGCAGGTTTTATCACCGGTTATTCAACGTAATCTACGTTTATTTGAGGAATTTAACCATAATAATTTAAGTTATTATCCATACTTTTGAGATTCTTAGAACAAACTTTACCTAAGGTTCTCTTTGTTGTCTATTACTATTTGTTTTGATATTATTGTTTTATTTGTTAAATGTGACCAAGAAGTGTCATATCCTAAAATACTGCGACTGTCTAACCTTTCATCTGGTGGTGCATTAACAGTAACAAGTAAGTCCCACTAGTCTTTTTGAGAAATGTAAACTTATCGTGAAACTTCTCTTTGGAATAAATTCAAAGTGGTTTGTGGCCGGCTCCAACTTCTGACACTAGGAATTCCAATGAACTGAACTGTATAGCCGACTTGTGGATCATTTATATACAAGTTTAAAAGAAGAGTTTAATAGGCTTGGTAGTCATTTGTTTTTTGGCTTGTTTGTTTTGTTCCACTTAATTCCTTAACTGCACTGTTTGGTTGATGGCGGGTCTTGAAACATCGGGGTTATTCGCGTTATTTTTATTGAAAATAAAAACCGTTTAATATATGGAGTAATATTATAAAATTTCCTTTATTTGTAATTTTTGATATAATTGCACTGCCTGTTGTGTTTGTAAATAATGTAACTATATTTACCTTGTAAATTTATAATGATATATTAAAATTATTCCAAATAAAAAATGTATTTAAAATTCCCATAACAGTCTTTATTGTCCTTATTAAATAATTCTACATTATATTTACATCTCTAACAATAACGATTATATACTTTACACATTAATGGAAAGTCAGTTATTATTATTAGCAGGTAATGGCAATTTATAAAAAAATACATTTTAATTACGCCCATTTTACTCTTTACACCATTGTTGCCAACTGGTGAATTTGACCGCTAAATTTAGCAGAAAATAATAAACTGTTCGTTTTTGAGTGAGGTAAAGTTTTAAACTTTTGTAATAAGAGGTCACCAACCATGGTTAAATTCTAATGACCGCAAATTGGTACACGCTTGGCGTGTTTCCTGACACATTACTAATTATATAAACCTATATAATTATACACCACAATGAATACATAACCTGTTATAAACTAGATACAAATACAAAATATCAGAAACTTTAAATGATATATATAACAAGTACAAAAAGCGTTTCGACGCTATCCAAAAGTTATATCTATATACATTGTCAAATCACTTCACACACGTATTACTTGTGATACATTTTTATTTACTTTCACGCATCGTCATAAGTAACGTTGTTTACTTTTAATTATTGTAAAAAGCGCCTTTTCACTATAGGCAATAACTTATTATATATGTAATGCAAATAATTTTGCTATCTACCTACTTATATGTAGTAAACTATATGATACAGCGTAATATTGTATAGAAGAAAATATGCATCCCAGTTCCGATTATATTAAACTAGCTGGCCCGGCAGACGTTGTCCCGCCCTGATTAAAAATAAATCCTTGACAAATTTTATATACCAAAACGTTCCTCATGAATCACTTTATCCACTGGTGAAGACCGCATGAGAATCCGTTCGGTAGTTTTTGAGTTTATCGCGAACAGACAGACAGACAGACACGGTAGAGGACTTTGTTTTATACTATGTAATGATAATTCAGGAAAAAAAAACATTAGGATTGCATATTTTTTGTACGATTGCATTACCTTTTTATTGACGATCAACGCTTTAATATCTTAAGTGGCAAAAAAGCGTCTCTGAAAGTCTGTTCAAAGTACATTTAAAGTCTGGTATTCACCCAAATTCGAGCATATTATACGTCAAAATTATCTTGAACTCTTTACAAAAATATAACAAACACGAAGCCGTTATTACAACCGAACTTATGTCGAAGAATCACATTAATTTCTTGACTCAATGACTAATCTGTAACGATCATCAATAGCAAAAACTTTTGAAATTGTTCTATTTTTTTAATTAACCATACAATCTTAAACGATATTTCTTCGATTTGTAAATAAAAACTATCTAAATTAAATGCGAACAAATGAAATAATGTTCATAAAACTTAACAAAACACATACATTTTATAAACATATATAGCATAATAATCACAACAGTATTTAAACCTATATATAAAATAGGGATGTCTTGAATATTTTACATTATATAATTACAAATAACGTTTATAAAAATGGCGTGTAAGGATAGGCAAGTAGCCCGTTCCTAGGTTTAAAAATTGTGTTAAATATACGTAGGCAATAGGTTTGTAGTTACTACACGATAGCAATTATATTTTAATATCATAGTTTATAAATATGCAAAAATCAATTATAATAATAATTCATATCTTCGATATATACATTTAAAAAGTAAATTAAAAATTAGGTCTTGTTATATGAGAACAACTGTTATAATGAGAACATTAAATATAACGTGGCGCGTTTCACTTTCTGACATATTTATACTGAATAAATAGGAAGTGTCGTTTGGTGTCAGATGAATTCGACACCATGATAGACATGAGCGTCTTAGTAGGAATATCATGATAATTGTATAATAAGTATTTTAAAATAAAAATATGAGGTATTTCTTTTTATATATGATATAACACATACAGTTATAAATTAAAGTTGTGTCAATAAGAAATCTCCAACCCTATTGCCAGTATTAATAACACTATCATGTCATCAAGAGAAACATTTAGATCACGTATAGCAAAACTTTTTTCTTGTATTACATTTACATTTCTTGTATAACAGCCATTACAGGATTAAAAATAAATGAAATATTAATATTTTTATTAATAGTTTTTAATGCGTCCATTGCATATTATCACTTGCACAAATTTACACATTTACCATTGAACTTTGAATACTTCAGGTATGCTCGTGAATGTTGTTTATATTACCGACTTATTATTTTCATTAACACAATTCATATCGATTCGCTTTTCAGTCAGCTGTTTGGTACGAATCTTGCAATACATTTTAAACTAATTTCCCAATGAGCTAGAATTGAAACTAATCATAGCTCAGACCTGGATGAGTCATATTGGCAATATATTAACTTAATTTCTTGTATGGTTGTATTTTTATCATGGTTGGATAAACGGAAACTTGCAAAATCTCGGCGAGCCGCAGCTTGAACTTCTAGAGCTTCCATCAGTTACATGCTAAATGATATTGCTTGTATATACTATGTAATTATATTCTCTACATAAACATTCTATACATTATACATCTGTTTTTAATATTTCCCTACTTATTAAAAATCCAAGATTTATTTCTGATCTAATAGTTACGCGTAAAATTACAATTAGATCACTTTTTAATGTATTTTTATGATAAATATACTCAAGGAGATGGAGTTTGACGGCGTATTTTTATTATGGTTCTGGAGAAATTAATGCATTAAATAATACAGTATTGGAAGCCTCCACCAGGGAGAGTCATCATACTGATGTGGAAATACCACGATGCAAATTATTAAACACTAGCTGTCTGCCAACACGACCTCAGTTAATACATGACTTTGATTTAACAACCTGATGATTATCGTTATAATTATACAGAAGTGACACATGTGATCCGTTACGACCTCAGTTAATACGTGATCTTGATTTAGCAACTTGATCATTTACGTCATAATTATAAAAATGTGACACATACGATCTCAGTTAATAGATGACCTTGATTAAACGACCCGATCATTTACATCATAGTTATACAAAGGTGACACATACGATCTGTTACGATTTTAGTTAATATATGACCTTTATTTAACAACTCGATCAGTTATGGCTTAATTACACGTAACGAGTACAGTGGCGTGACAATAATATGGTACTAGGCCCAGAGAGTCGGGTGAAAGGGTAGGTGTTTATATGTATTTTGCTAGTGGCGAGTCAGTTTAGATTACAAACAGTGACCGACGGAAGGACAACTACAAAGTTGTTGATGTTCATTTTATTTACGATTGCAAGATATGCTGCATCACGCTTCTGCTTATTTTATATATAGTTTGAGGCATTGAATCAATTGTGTAGTTGTGTCGAAAGTCCATTTACCCGTATTAGCCACTTTCAAGTGTTAATATTTGAGTTAGTAAAACGCAAAATCAAAATAAATTGCGCACAGAATTGGCGAACGAGTTGGCGAGTAACAGCAGAATGCATGTTCATACGTTTTGAGCGGGATAGCGAGTCACTGTTGGGGCGGAGAAATGAAGCGGGGAGGTGGGTACTCTGCCTAGCAAACAAATCGTGTTTCTTATTGACTCTCTCGCCTCTTTGTTTGGCCTAGCACTCGGCCGAGAGCACTGTCTCGCCACTGTACTCGTTACGTGTAATTAAGGCGTAACGTCATAATTATAGAAAGGTGATACATATGATCTGTTAATACCTTAGTTAATACATGACCTTGATTTAATAACCTGATCATTTACGTCATAATTACACAAAGGTGACACATACGATCTGTTACGATCTCAGTTAATATATGAAATTGATTTAACAACCTGATTATTTATGTCAATTATACAAATGTGACACATATGATCTGTGTGCGATGTTAAATTAAGATCCTGTGTATACAATGCGAGGTTCTTCATATTCAATACATCCCTAGAATATAGGTTTAAGAGGGCCATCGTCAGATGTCGTTATCGGCGGGGTTACGCGCATTCGACAGCGTCCTTATGATATTGTTCGCCATGGGAATGTCATCGTTCCTGGAGGTGGAGGGTGCGGGGGAGGCGGGCGCGGTGGAGCCGGGTCGCTTGCCCAGTTTCTTGAGGACGGTGGGTACCTGGTCGCAGGGGTCCGCGTGCGGTGTCACGTGCTGGTAGCAGACGGCGGAGGCGTGGCCGGACCGCACGGACGTGAGGGGGGTGCCGTTCGCCCACTGGTTCGTCGCCGGGTCGAACACCTCCACGATATCCAGGAACGAGGTGCCGTCGTATCCGCCTGCGGGAATATTATAAACATTGAGTCATGTCATAGTAAAGTATTCAACGAAACTTATTATGAGACGATGTTGCCCGCATTCACGAATCAGTTTAAAATAAATTATATTTATATTTTTTGTTCCTCTGTAATGTCTTAAACATTATGGGTAATTTTTATAGATTATCAACTTTAAAATAACTTATGCTCCTTGTAAAAAACAACTCATTTAAATCGTTTCAGTATAAACAACACTCTCTAAATATACTTTTTACAATTTGTAAAGTATTATTACCATTCTTATACTCTAACCATTGAGGAATAATGTATGGTTTCCGTATACAAAATTTCATAGGGGTCGATTAAACCGATTTCGAGCTAAAATACAGACAAAAAAAAAATGAACACCATCTTTGTCATTAGTGTATACTTTTTCTGTCACAAAATTTGAAAAATAAAATGCAAAATAAGTAGAGTTTTATTAAAAGACTAGCGGGCCCGGCAGACGTTGTCCCGCCCTGATTATAAAAAAAATCCTGGACAAATTATATACCAAAACGTAAAAAAAAATCACTTTATGCACTTGTGAAAACCGCATGAGGATCCATCCAGTAGTTTTTGAGTTTATCGCGAACAGACAGACAGACAGACGCGGTAGGGGACTTTGTTTTATACTATGTAATGATAGTCACCTAACGCGTAGAGCTTGTTGTCGAGCACTGTGAGCGAGAGAGCGGAGCGCGCTATCTGCACGGGCGCGACCAGCTCCCACGCGTTGCGCTCCGTGTCGTACCGCTCCACGGAGGCGAGCTGCTGCGACCCGTCGTAACCGCCCACCACGTAAATGTACTGGTTCATAGCGGCCACACCTGTACGCGACAAGTCAAACATGCACAATTATTTGGCTCTATATCATATAATATTGGTGGATTACATAATGCATAGTTTGGTTATTGTGCACAAGTGAAGTGGATCGGAAACAATACCGCCAGAGCATGGATTCTGACTTGCCACATAGCTCTCTGGAAAGTTTTAACAAGACGGCCACCATCTTGTTAGCTCATTAAAATGATCACAAGAAACTTGCAATATCATTACCTACTCGATAACCTATTTACTACCAAAAAATTGGTTGCCAAAAACAAAATAAATAATTATAAATAACATAATCTATCTCTGAACAAATATCGCGGTGAGCGATTTTAGTAAGGGGAAAAGTTATGGGTTCACGTCACCGATGACGTCGACATGTTCGTGATGTCTCATCATCCTAGCGGCCTGTGTGCATGTAACATTGATAATTTGTATTGATCTTGTGCAGCCCACCATATGTTTGATTAATTAATTAACTGTATAAAAATGTATACAATTACTGTTCGGAATGCCAATAGATATGAAAACCAGACTAATGTTAATTTCAATGTAGAAACTATGAAATTAGACGGACTATAATTGATTTACATATAAATAACTCACATTTATAACTAGCGTAATAATAATCTAGAAACTAACTATGACAATATATGAATTCACTATGATAATCTATAAACCATTTACAACAATTTATGCATTGTATATGACAAGCTATGAATTAATTATGATAATCTATGAATTATCTACAACAATTTATGCATTGTATATGATAAACTATGAATTAATTGTGACAGTCTATGAAGTATCTACAACAATTTATGCATTGTATATGACAAGCTATGAATTAATTATGATAATCTATGAATTATCTACACCAATTTATGCATTGTATATGATAAGCTATGAATTCACTATAATAATCTATAAACCATTTACAACAATTTATGGATTGTATATGATAAGCTATGAATTAATTGTGACAATCTATGAATTACCTACAACAATTTATGCATTGTATATGATATGCTATGAATTAATTGTGATAATCTATGAATTATCTACAACAATTTATGCATTGTATATGACAAGCTATGAATTAATTATTATAATCTATGAATTATCTACACCAATTTATGCATTGTATATGATAAGCTATGAATTCACTATGATAATCTATAAACCATGGTTGCGCCACTTTATGTATATTTGAAGTTCTCGCATTATGGATTAAATCACGCCACTTTGAAGCGCGACCAATTAATTGCGATCAGATTACGCCACCCGCCCGCTTCCCTTTAACTATGGCACATGCTTATATAAGGCAGCGCGTCCGTGCTGCCGTCACCATTGCACTAGTTCGACTGCTATCGTCGTGTAGTTTGCGCGCCGCATCGTGATTGTTGTGTCGTCCGCACCGCATGCTAACATTTTGAGTTTTCGCATGGTCGAATCAGAAATAAACGCATCGCTACATACGTGCCGACATATATTATAAACAATAAGTGTTGTGAGGGAGGAAACCCAGTGGAAAGAAACGAGAATCACCTAGCCGGCTAGCCACGTGGAGACTGCATCGCCGCGAGGTATGTGCCAAGTTTCCTTCCTACCCTTGTCTCCCTAGTCGTAACTGATCGCAATAGTTGAATATCAAATATAGCACCCCCGCAAATACAGTCCACTTAATTTAGCATAGAAACCCCCGCACACGCACCGCATGCCCCACGGTGACGTCGTCATCGCCGCGGCGTCACCAAACCATTTACAACAATTTATGGATTGTATATGATAAGCTATGAATTAATTGTGACAATCTATGAATTATCTACAACAATTTATGCATTGTATATGATATGCTATGAATTAATTGTGATAATCTATGAATTATCTACAACAATTTATGCATTCTATATGACAAGCTATGAATTAATTGTGATAATCTATGAATTATCTATAACAATGTATGTATCAGCTATGACAATCTATCAACAATCAACGATATAGAGACGTGAGTGGGAGCGCAGTGTAAGGGTGTATGGGAGTAAGTGGTGGTGTACCGGCGCCGCTCCTGGCGATGTGCATGGGCGCGACCTCGGTCCAGCAGTTGTTCTCGGGGTGGTAGCACTCGACGGAGCAGATGCGTCGCGCGCCGTCGAACCCGCCCACCGCGTACAGCAGCCGGTTCACGACCGCGACGCCGACGCCGAGACGCGCGCTGCCCATCGACGCGACCGGCGTCCACGTGTCGCGTTCCGGCTCGTAACTGCACACACCGACATTACGTTACACACGACCTTACATTTAAATATTACCTCAATTCTATTGAAGCTGTTTCTAATCATTTTATGTTATTTTTTCAACATCTTCAAATTCTACAGTGTAAAATATGAAAATCATAAACAAAAAAATTATTAAAAACCTTACGAACGATCATATTTGAACTTCGTTCTCGCTGTATAAAAACTGGAAATTTTAATCTAATTACATTATTTTAACGATAATTCTTAAGTCCTAACTATATAGGAAGAAATACAAAGGAACTACTCGGCAAAATAGTAGCGTAAGATTCATTTTTTATATTTATAAAAATCATAGGATCACTCAGTATTAGGGGAAATACAAAATGGATCTTTTTAACCTAACTCTTGTGAAGCATAACGTTAGAGATACGATTTCATTTTAAAACATATCCCATTGTTATAGCTCAGTAATAACATGAAATTGATACTTTTCCATGTATAGCTAATTAGATTCAGCTTTTTTTAGTGAGATTAATATAGACAATACCGCGATGATTTCAATGAAACTTTTAGCGTAAAGTCATACGAAGGTGTATATAATATTAATATATAAACATAAGAAAAATGTGTTAGTATAAATATGGCTTACCATTCGACAGATTTGTGATATTCGGAACCAGCCGAACCACCGACCGCGTACAATAACCCATCCATAACTGCTACTCCTACCTGGGAAGATGAAAAATATTTAAATTTACAAAAGACACTAAGATTCGTTTTAGATTTTGATCTAAATAAAAATCATGCCACGATATAGATTAATTTAATATTATTTTTTTATATATGTGGCAACACTGTTCCCGAGCTTCCACCATATTAGCTGTACATTGTGATTATCTGTACATTCAAGTAATAAATAGTTTTTCGATATTATCATATTCATTCTCTTCGCCTAATATTATAATATATAAGAGGATTAATATACACGAGATAATCTCGTAAACTTGTAAAGCCTAGTACAAATCATAGAAAAGAAGATATCTATACATATAATCAGAATGTAAATCTTACATGTCTGTACTATTTTTCGTAAAACAAATTATTGCAGGTGTATAGGAATAAGTAATAAAATGCATTTCAATCATTTTTAGAAATGTCTGTTTGTCTGTTTGTATCAACACGCATCACTGCTAAAGTACTGGGTTCACAATAAAATGTCATAGAAAAAAACCATAAAGCATATACTCGGGACTAACTTAGTCTTTGTTTCATTAAAATCGGTTCACTCTATCATAAGTTATTGTAATTTGAATGACGGCTCGAGTTAAGTACGAGAGAAACGTAGATAAGTAAATGAACTTAATACATTCAGATGACTCTGTTAATCACTGTTCTTTTACACAAATTTCCATGCGGACAAAGTCGCGGGCACAGCTAGGCTTTTATATATGTATAAATAGGAGAAGATAAAACAGAACAGTATCTTTTTGTCTCTGATTTGTCAACCAATTTTCTTTTTTTTTGTTTGTTTAGCTAACGAGATTGAATGTTATAAATAATAAAAAATGGAAATACTTTATTTTCCACACAATCGACAAATCCAAGTCTTCATTTATAAAGTCTTTATTCATCATATTTCACGGTCCATTTTTTTAATTCTTTATAGGTTATGGTGTCCGATCACAATCTCACCTAATGTTAAATACCGATCTGGTCCAAAATGTAACAACGCTAGACCTGAAGGACTGTCCCTCAAGTGGAGCTGCAGGATCACACCTATAAGTGTTTGGTGGCAGATTTTCAACTCGAGTCTTAAAAACACCCTACCATCATGCCATTATTTCATAGAGAGATACGCTGATTTTAATAGCATTTGATCAACTATTTATTTTTTTGTTAGCACATTAAAATTAATGTGTTTATATTCAGACGTGAAGAAGCCCTACCACCATGACTACTCCTATTCGTCTACAATCTACAAAACTAAATACTGTTGTTACCATTTACAAAAAAAAGTCAAAAAGAAATAATCTATATGTAAATAGGCATTGGGGAAAAAGTTAAGAACATCATCCTCCTCTGTTTCTCAGCCGATTTTTTCATTTTTTTTAAATTTGTAGCTATTGACGAGCGAAGAGCTTCGATATTATCAATAAATTGTGTGGAAAAAGTTTTTTCTCTATGTTTATAGTTCGAGCACTAGACGAACACTCGTATCTATAAATTAACACGTGAAGAAGAAACTTTGCACTCGTTTTTATAGACACATTTCAACCAGTTAACGACGATTAGTAGTATAAAAAAGATAACGTACCCTATGCCTGGGCGTCGACATGGGACTGCACGGGCGCCAGTGTTCCGTCGCGGGGTTGTACACGTCCACCCAGTCGCTGTCGTACGAGGAGCCCGGGGACGTGTTGCGACCGCCCACAGCGTAAAATAAACCCTGTGTATAAATAAATCAATACTAATTAAATCCAGATTTAATTAATGTCTCCTAATTCCTAAACTTCCAAACCCCAGAATTTGCTATGTCTTTTATATTCCAAAATCCAGACTCCCAATTTGTAAACTTCCAAACTCCAGAACTTGTTGATTTAACGAGCGAGTCGACGGACTGTTAAGAAATTAAGTGCTACATTTTCAGACCGAGAAAAAGCGCATAATTAACATAGCTTTATTCAAAATCTTGTGTTATTTCACTCTACTCGTATATTTTGTGATATTGGAGGCATTTTACGTAACATAATTCGGTTATTGTGTACTCAGTAATACTAGGAAGCATGAATTCTGTGTTGCCACGAAATCTCTCTGGAAAGTTCTAACAAGAGGCCGATCTCATTATCAGAACATTGAAATTATCACAAGACATTTGTAATATTATTACCTACTCGACATTGGTAGTAACAATCTAGGAGATTGGTAGCCAAAAAAAAATAACTTCTCGGCTGAATTTTTATGACCCAGAAGATTTAAATATTTTCAACAAAACTATATTAGACTATACAAACAAGACGTCGAATCTAATATATAGATAAAGTATAGCATACTCAAACGATAGATATCGAGATAAATTTAAATCCATCTTTCACATTCTTTTATATAGTTCACTGATAAAATAAGATAGATATTAAAATGGTCGACGTTTGTTGTGTTTGGTTTTTACTGGTTGAGCTATCTGCGTTTGAAAGTTACGTAAAACGACGCTGGCGTAAGATTAGGCCGGTGTTTACCGCTAGATAAGGGCTTTAATTTTCAATAATATGATAATTATACGACGAAGGAAGTCTATAGGATTCAGATTAGTAGGGTAGTTTGAACAGATCATTAATATTTATATCATTAATATCATGTACATATAACTAAGATTATGAAGTCATTATAATAACGTTTCAATGTCGGTTGTATTTGTACGAATTTCTCCGACGGCAATCGAATGACGTCATACATGTAGACTACGAATAAATAATTTGGATATGGCCTAGTTGTTTTTATGACGGTAACTGAGGCTTATGCGCTGACATATATAACAAGGAATATACAAAGTAAAATAAAAATGAATAATAATTAAAAAGTTGGTCGTCATGCCCAACAGATGTGAGAAATTTAAGTAAATATTAAAATTTATAATTATTAAAAACCAATAAAGAAAATATGGAGCAAAATATTATTATTCTGGTTGAAATTCTACTAGGCACTTGAAAAATAATAATATATTAAAGAGAAGAGTCAAAGCGTCCATACAAACGACACAAGTGTCAAGTGTACTATAGTCAGATAGAAATAGTATATAGCCCAGCAGAGAAACAACAAAGTGTTATATGCGCACACACAAAAAAAGTAGTCGAGAGCGGTGGCGTAGAGGAGGCATGACGGCATAAGAGAGCGTCATGCCGTTTGATGTGACGGCATATTAGTCGATTTTACCACCAAGGCGTGGTAATAGATGTTTTACATCAAACAAGATCATACTTTGAGATAAGCCGTACCTAGTCTAGACCTCGGTACATAGAGGGGGCATGACAACATAAAAGAGCGTCATGCCATTTAAAGTGACGGTAAAAGGCGTTTCAATAGACATTTCACACTAAATAACATACTTTAATAATATCCGCACCGAGTCCAGACCTCGGCACGTAGAAGGGGTATGGCGGCATTAGAGAGCGTCGTGCCGTTTGACGTGACGGCATATTATTCGATTTTACTAACGGGGAGTTCTAATAGACATATCACATACAAAAATGTACATACTTTGAGAAAAGCCGCACCGAGTCCAGATCTCGGCACCGTGAGCCTCGGTAAGGACGCCCAGCAGTTGTCGTCCAGATTAAAAGCCTCGAAGACGTCTATCGAGTGCCTGAAGTAACCGCCGGCGACGTAGATAATACGGGGCGTGTTCGGGCGACGCTCCTTCACCACCGGCTTCTTATGTAACGTGAGATCCTGGAACAAACCGACTAGCTGCTTTTATAAACGGATCTATTTTATACTAGCTGTGCCCGCGACTTCGTCCGCGTGGTACATGATGTACAAAAACAGTGACTAATAAAGTCACCTGAATGTATTAAGTCTAATTACTATGTACTATTCTCTCGTACTTAAGTCGCGTCGTCATTAAAAGTACAATATTTTTTGATATACTGAACCGATTTTAATGAAATGATGCTTTACGATTTTCTTAAAAATGTTTTATCATGTACGCAGTACTGTAGCAGTGATGCGTGTTCATACAAACAGACAGACAGACATTTCTACAAATGATTGAAATGTATTTTATCACTTATTCCTAGACACCTGCAACATTATTTTTTTTACAAAAATCTAAAGAGACCAGACACGTTAGATTTACATTCTTATAGTTTTTATTTTATATTATTTTTGGCAATTTATATTTTATATTCCAATTCCAAGTGTCTTGCGATAACTTTGTTAGGACTTTGCAGGAAGTTTATATGACATGTCAGAATTCATGTTTCGTGGTATTATTGAAGTGAAACTTCTAATGCGACTTCCAAGAAGGTTGCGTTAAACGTTTAACGCTACCATGGAGGGGGTATAAAATCACTGTTGCGTTAAACGTTCATCGCTCCTGGGGAGGCGGAATAGAAAGAGACTAAGCGAGAAAAATAATCAAACATTTCGTATCTTACTTTAGTTATCATAATCCCATTGTAAATGTTATAGATTTGTATATTTCACCACTAGAAAATGATAATTAAAAGATGCGATCAATTGTGAATTATAAGCAATGTTAACAAAGTTTGGACTTAAAGACACAATATGATTTCACTAAAAATCAATTTCTACCCCTTCCTATTTTCATTTCCACATTACGAAGATTCCCTTCTTGCGCGCGGAGGGACTCCGCGCACTATTTTTTTGTCATACACTTCACTTATGCACACTAACCGAACTGTATTACGTGAAATGCCACTACTAATATCGCAGAATATAGAGTGAAATAACACAAGATTATGAATAAAATATAAAAACTACTATATGACAGAAAAAAACTCCCCGCGATAGTTAGTATTTTTTTTTTGGTCTGTCGAGTTTCAGTATCAGAGGATCAGCCAGTGTAAATCCAACTGTTAAGAGGGCTTGCAGTTCGGCATGACAAAGACGACTGCCTATGGATTGTAAATCTCTATCTCTCTAGAGTATATCTATCGTGCGCCGAGAAAAAAAAATAATTTAAAAAAAAGGCAAACAATATATTCTTTTGGTACTTCTGAAAATTTTACTTATCTTTTTAAGCTTAATCCAAGAATAAATGACTAGCTTTTACCAGCGGTTTCGCTCACATGAATGTAGGGTTGAACTATCCTTGGGAAACGGAACATTTTTCTAAATGAAAGTCCATTTTTTTCCCTTGACAAACTGTGTGCAAAATTTCGTGATGATCGGTTGAGTATTTAATGCGTGAAAGCGTAACAAAGACACAAGCTCACTCTTGCATTTATAATGTCAGTTAAGTTTTTTTTGAAAACTATCGAATAATAAATACTCCGCTTACCTTAAATATTTTAGCTAGATATTCCCTACAAGCGGGCACCTTCTTGAGCACTGTACACGTGCTCATCTGCTCCTTGAGGAAGCTCGGCGTGAGGTACTGACATCGGACGGCTTGCAGTATGTGCTCCATGCGCGGGTGCCTTCTGTCTTCGTCGTATTTCACCTTTGAATATGAATAAATCAATTTAAACCGCCGTATCTCTCTATGAAACAATGACATAATGGCAGGGCTTACAGTTATGTTCCTGTAGCATGAAAGCCAGTTCTCCTCTACGTTTAGCGTGTATACTATCTTATATCACACCGTCGTTTAATATCAGGTGAGATTATGGACAAATGCTAAAACCGGCACAGTATTAAAAAAATATGAATCCTTTCTAAGCTACAACGAGGCTGACATATTCATTGGAATATAAAGTTCTAATTTTTTTTTAATGCTATCGAAGTAAGTTCCCAAGTACGACATACTTAGTCATCGTCGTTTCATTAATATAAATTAAATTTGGATGCGAATACATTGTAACGGAACAAGCGATAAGTTATTTTTTTAAATATTACTACAAATATTTTAAATAATAGAAATATTAGATTTGGGAAATTCTTACATTGGTAAAAAGCGTTAATTTCTCTGAGTAACAGGCCATATTTATTATGATTAACGTGTTCCATGTCTTGGCCGGTTATTAGTATGAATATACATATATACAAAAACATAAAATTGAATTGCCTGTTTGTCATCTATACTAATACTAGCGGCCCGCTCCGGCTTCGCACGGGTATAAAATATATAGCCTATGTGATTCACTGAAAAAATGATTAAAATCGATCCAGTAGTTTTGATTTATTCATTACTGCCCGTGACCCGCCTGCGTTTGTTGCAATGTAAGCGGGAAAAATGTAATTATTTACAACATCACATTAGAAACCTCAAAAATAACAGTATTTCTCCACTATTTAATGGATGTTATTATAGATATAAACCTTCCTCTTCAATCACTCTATCTATTAAAAAAAACCGCATCAAAATCCGTTGCGTAGTTTTAAAGATTTAAGCATACATATGGATATAGGGACAGAGAAAGCGACTTTGTTTTATAAAGCTGTAGAGTTTGTTTGGTTTAACGCGCTAATCTCAGGAACTACTGGTCCAATTTGAAAAACTCTTTCAGTGTTAGATAGCTCATTTATCGAGGAAGGCTATAGGCTATATATCATAACGCTAATACCAATAGGAGCGGAATACCAATGAAGAATATTTCAAAATTGTTTTTTTCCCTTTTAAGAGTTTCCGCTGCGTGTTAGCGTTAGCCCAAAGTAACTATTCAACGCGGAGAAGGTCGCAGGCAAGGGCTAGTCTCAAAATAACTAATTTTACTACGTGGATATCACGGTAGTTATAACAAAAAGCAAGTTTTAAAAATTTGTCTGTCTGTTTATTCCGGCTAATCTGCGAACAGGTTGGACCTATTTTCATATGACTTTCACTGGCCGATAGCTGATGGTATAAGGAGTAACTAAGGTAAATTTTCTTTTAGAGAAAATAGGCTTCCCTGCATTGGCAGTGTTACGTGTGTCAATACAAACGTAGTCAAGTCACGGACGGCTTCTAGAAACGCGTTAAACTCATTTGATATTGTTCGCTTTACATATCATTATACGAAGTAGTTTAATTGTAATTGTTTTTATGATTTATAACCTGTTAATTGCAACTTTATTCTCGTTAATATTTGTTTTACTTCGATTGATTGGGAACAATTTCTGTTAAAATCTATGATTACTCCTCCTTAGCCCCTATAAAAAGTGTAATAATATGTACCTTACTTACTACTCTGAAAAGTCCCCTATCAATCTGTAAAAGTTTCATCGAAACCGGTTAAGCCGTTTCAGAGATTAGATTAATATACAACAGACACTTCAATTTTATTTATATGAATAGATAATTTCAATGATGATCAATATGGTAGATAAAACAGGGCCCACGCACGTCTGTGTGTGGCACACAGTGTTTCAAGTATAAAACTGTTTTGTGATAAGAAAACAATATATGAATGCATACGTATGTGCAATATGAAAATGGTTGCGCGAGGCTACCGTGTCTAGTACAGCGTCGAGTTCTTAGAGAACTCTATAATCGCTGTTCCGAAGTAAACGAATAAGTAAGCATATCCGACCGTTATTTACGCATTTTTACAAAACAATTAGAAATTTATTCTAAAAATCGTCTTGTAATCAGTCAAGTGCCGCGTTATCTTTATTACACAGCTGGGTACCTCCAGTCCATAGCGTACAAAGTAGACAAGGATAACATTTCGTGCATCATTGATTATATAAACATAAGTCGTGTGTTATACGTGAATCTATAACGCTTGCTACATATATCAAGAGCATGATTTCACTTCAAGCAGACCCAGCGATGGGTAAATCACAATTGACAATATAAATTGAACGATGACGAAGCTACTTGTGTAAAAAAAAGGATGAATATTACAATAATATCTGCCACAAGAGAGAAACTTATCTCAATTTTTTTAATGAAATATGATGTTTAATTTTATTAGCAATATTTTAAAGTTTTAATTTACTATTACTTATTTACGTTTTTCATCACGCGTTTAGGTAAATATATTATCTTCTATTTATACTAATATATAAAGCTGAAGAGTTTGTTTGTTTGGTAGAACACGCTAATCCCAGAAACTACTGGCCCGATTGCGGTTCGATTCTTTCAGTGTTAGATAGCTCATTCATCAAGGAAGCTATAAGACTATATATCATCACGCTAAGACCAATAGGATCTGAGCACCAGTGAAGAATGTTCCAAAATCGTTTTTTTTTCTTTTGAGACCTTCCGCTGCGTGTAAGCGTTAGCCAAAAGTAACTTTACCAGGCGGACGGAGTCGCGGAAAGAAGCTAGTGTTAAATAAATTTGTAAGTGTGGAAATTGTTGTTAATATCACAGCGAGAAATAACATACGAGAACAAATGTAACTACACTGACAAAAATCGTCACATATAAAATATAGCTGTTTCTCATTTAACACGTGTCATAAATAGAAATTTCGCTGCAATATGATTATATCCAAGTAGCTATAGTTTATGTGCCTAGTACAAAGTTGACTTTTCCACTGACGGAGATTTTAAATAAACAGATTATTACGTAACATAATGGATTATATGATGATGGGATGAAATTTCTTACTTCTTCAACTTATAATTAATCGTAATTAATCGTGTGTGCTGTGTTCTTTTGCGATGTAAAACATGCAAAGAATATTGAAAAACTTGAATATACTATATCATAAAAGTACAAACAACGATCATTTATTTTAATGTACAAAACATATTGAAACAGGAATTTGTAAATAGCCTTAATGTTCTTATGCATTATCGGCTGTAAAAAGGCCTAAACAGGCCAATCAAAATTACTCTTTTTAATTTACACATTTATGGATTCATGCGTACAACACTCCATGCTTGAATTTTAGTGTAGTTTGATTCTATTTTGTATCAAAAACAAAACTTGTAAAAAAACCAAGTCTCGAAACTCACTTCTTCTACCGTAAAAAGTTGTGAGAACTATGTAATACCAAGTCGGTTACTTTATTAAGTCCCTACTTAACGGACCTTCTGTCTTAAGTTATTACGTAATTAGCTAACCTAGCAACATCTTATAGTGACCATATCAATATTAAAAATCTTTTGTTTTAAATAAAATAGTTTTTCCTTTATTTATACACTACATACTAATTGTATTCTAAATTTGAAGCTTCTATGTCTGCTAGAAGTGCCTTAGAGTTTTGATGATCTGTCAGTCAGTGAGTAAGTGACAAAATTAAGAAATGATGACTAGTTATAATTCTTAAACTACTGGTTCATATTGAATGAATTTGAGATATACCGTGTTCATACAATGTCTGCATGGTTACTGAAAACTAAGGCTTCTACTTTTATCCACAACGAAGTTATAGGAGGTCGAATATGGCCTAAACTGCTTCGAGAAAAGGATGGTACGGCCGTGCCGCTTTTTTGCTTGACCTGGAGGGGACACTGCCGTTTCCCCAAATTTACAAAGTATATTTTCCAGCAAACTATAAATCCCTAGGTAACCAATAATATATAGTCCAAAAACCTGGCAAGGTACCTAATCGAAATTAATGTACGGTGACCTTGTAACAATGAATTTCACTTACCGAAAGTACAATAAACAGATATAAATATTTCACGCAGTGTTTATAGAGACAATATTTTTTTAAATTAAAGATAACTCCGTTAATCGTTTCTTGGAATTTATAACTTACTCGTCTTCTTTCATATTAAAAAAAACATAATAAATAGTTATGTGATTAGTTATATTTGACTGTGACGACAATGATGTATGCACTGTGGATTTATGAATCTTTGTTTTGCAAAACTAAGCACTACTATGCAGTTTTATTTAATCTCTGCTTGTAATAATGACTATTATAATAATTTATCAATGTTCAAATATAATAATGTATAGCTAAGTCGACAGAAATGAAACAATCTTGATACTCGTCCGTAAACGTCCCAACTGTTGTTCAATGGCTTCTTCTCGATCAGAGACTTAATTATTCGCAAACCAAATCTAACTAAAATTGATTTTTCTTATAAGTCAATTACTATGATTGTTATAAGCTAATTAAAATCAACTTTAATTGAACTAACGTATATATATAGATTTTTAATCAGATTAAATCGTGAGGTGTACGTGAGTATAACCTTACGGATAAAGTTTCACATTAAACTTGACATTGATCTCACATATGATAAGGTAAGCAATAATTTTCAATGACTTTTATTATATCTCGGTCGTTAATCTCTAGTAGAGTGTTTTTTGTTATTCTTTTAATTGGTACGATGATACAGCAGTTAAAGCTTAGATATCGCATATAGACACTAAACTATGTGAATATATGTACACATATATATATGGAACCTAATGTAAAAAAACAGTGACTAATAAAATCATCTGTATGTATTAAGTCCATTTACTTATCTACTTTTATCCTTAAGTCGCGTCGACTTTAAAATTACAATAACGTTTGATAGAGTGAACCGATTTTAACGAAACTAAGACTAAATGTTACTCGAGGATATGCTTTATGATTTTCTTGTGGTATATGAGGTTTTATCGTGAACGCAGTACTTTACCAGTGATGCGTTTTCAAACAAACAGACAGACAGATTTTATTACTTAACCCAAGACACCTGCAACAATTTTTTTTCACAAAAATCTAAAAAGTACAGACCCGTCAGATTTATATTCTTATTATATTTATAGATGTAGTAACATTTCCATTGTGAATGTGGTAATATTAGGAACAAGTCTTCATCGATTTAAATAAATATTCGACTATTCTTCAAAAGTCATTATATTTAGAACTAGTTTGAACTTGTTTTAATACTTCCCGCACTCGACCTATTACTTCGTTACAGCTTAACGTACTTATTGACCTAGAACTAGTTTGAACTTGTTTTAATACTTCACGCACTCGACCTATTACTTCGTTACAGCTTAACGTACTTATTAACCTAGAACTAGTTTGAACTTGTTTTAATACTTCCGGCACTCGACCTATTACTTCGTTACAGCTTAACGTACTTATTGACCTAGAACTAGTTTGAACTTGTTTTAATACTTCCCGCACTCGACCTATTACTTCGTTACAGCTTAACGTACTTATTGACCTAGAACTAGTTTGAACTTGTTTTAATACTTCCCGCACTCGACCTATTACTTCGTTACAGCTTAACGTACTTATTGACCTAGAACTAGTTTGAACTTGTTTTAATACTTCCCGCACTCGACCTATTACTTCGTTACAGCTTAACGTACTTATTGACCTAGAACTAGTTTGAACTTGTTTTAATACTTCCCGCACTCGACCTATTACTTCGTTACAGCTTAACGTACTTATTGACCTAGAACTAGTTTAAACTTGTTTTAATACTTCCCGCACTTGACCTATTACTTCGTTACAGCTTAACGTACTTATTGACCTAGAACTAGTTTGAACTTGTTTTAATACTTCACGCACTCGACCTATTACTTCGTTCCAGCTTAACGTACTTATTGACCTATATTTTTGATGATAATTGCTCTCATCCTTAGTCATAGCATGACCTAGATAGCCCACAACTTTGGTGAATAATTATAATATAAATTTAAAAAAAATGGAAATTCGAATATATCATATATAACATTTTAGCGTCTTCACACACAATATCTTGAGCGTTATAATGCGTATTAGTATATAATAATTAGGTACGATCACGCTAACAGTAAACGAGCAAAACATACTTTTAAAACCAAACAATTTACGTAAACAGAAATTATTAAATTTGGTTAATCATCAGCTTGTAAGAGACACACTTTAGGAACATAGGGCCTCTTCCCGAAGGAAAGTATGAGCATAATCACTATGCCAGTCCACGACGTATTAGCGATTTCTAACTCCAAGCAATCCACACTTCTATATTTTCTCACATGCTGTGATAGTACAAAACATTTATCAGGTTCAGGTTTCCTCGCACCGTCAGCCGATAAATATCATCAATTTGAGTTAGTAAGTGTACACAATTTCCGAAAATTTCGTTCATACATGGCGGGGCTTGAACCTGCAGTCGTCGAATTGATATACCATCGACCTTTCTTTTCCTAATCCATTATTAATAATGTGGACATAATAATATTGAATTACTTTAAAATGTTCCACAAGTAATAAAAGTATTTTAAATGGAACTTACCCAACTTAAAACAGCATTATAGACTTCTCTTTCTTCCCTAACATTAAGTTCGTCCTTTCGTATCAAACATATTAATTCCTGCTTAGTCAATTGAAGAAATTCTTCTTCTTGGCACACCTATAAAAAATACAATAAATATAACTTCGGAAGAATGTAGTTGTAGCAAGTAGCATGTACTTGGATATAACTGAACAACTACAGGAATATATTTTGTTTCACTGTATTTCTATCTGATCTACGTTTCTAGAAGAATGGTTAATTAGAAATATCTGCACGAAAAAATAATGATGAAAAATACATCATAATTTGTTTTTTCTTTTGCTTACCAAATCAAATCCCAATACTTTATTAAATTTAGAACTCGCAAAATGCATTAATGAAAATCAAACACTATAAATAAACAAGCGGGCAAAGAAACTCGATTTGGTTTATAATATTTTTTTGGTACATTATTCTTACTAAACTATACAAGTCATTGTTATTGCAGTCGTTATAACGGATGTACAGAGACGAGTGTCTTTGTCAGATATCAATTTTTTTTTTTTTCGAACTGACTACGCTATTGACCAAACAAGGTCTTAACAGCTTCACCGGACTACTAAGATATCAAATCATGCCCGCAATGATCCGCAGTATAATAAATATAGCCTTTGGACATTAAAACCTGTCTGACATTGCACTTGCACTTCTCTCAAAATCGGTAATGAGGTTTGAAATCGCACTGTAGAGTCTAACACTGTTACCAAGTAATTTTTATTGGTTTTGTTGAGCGTAAAACAACAAACATGGGACGACTAATATAATAATCTATGATTTATTTGTAATATTAAAATCATGCCGGTCTCCTATACAACATATAGATTTTTAAAATTCAGGTAATTGAGAAAGACTTTATATCTGAAGGGGCATAAAATACACAGAATAATAATTTGTGTATTACATACTGCCTTATGACATTTTCGGATTCATTTTACGGTAGTGAGATTAATCGTTAATTAATTTAGATTTTTTGTATACCTAAAGCGTTTTAACTATACAAATTTAATTATAAACTAAGGTCCGAAGAGATAGATTTACCTGAGTAAAATGTCTCTCAATGAACTGGTTCGCTTTCTTCTTAAGTTCGACGCAGCCGTGTTGCTCCGCGAAGTTTGCGATGCCGATAGCGTTGGAGGGGTCCAGCTGTCGCTCGAGGAACGCGCAGCACGCATCTATCACGTTAGATATCTGTCGGCACATAGCTAAAATAAGTGTAGTTTGCTAATATTATTGAATCACTACCGTTTAAGCTACGTCTGCTTTATTGTTACATATTGTGATTATATTTTAGAAGGAATCAACAGTCAAAATATCGAATAATTCTATAATAGTTTGGTAGTTGGGAACATGTAGTTTGGCTAAATTATACATTTTTGAAGTTATACTTCTTTTGGCGCGTTATGAGAGACCGTTAAAAGGAACTTTTAATTTGAAACACACAATGAAATTTTGTTAAAGGTTTTCATTTGAAATATCATATAATTAAAAAAAATATATATAAATATTACTTCATATAATTGGTGATATTATTTATTCAAACAATTATTTTGATTCAAAACTCGAATTAAACTCTGTAAAAACATTATTTTTTATATTTACGCCAAAGAAGTATAACTTTTTACGAGCGGATATAAGAACGCACACTATTTTTTATTAAGATTTATAAATATAACCACATTGATATTTTGGAACTTATGAAACAGTTTAACATTAATGTGCCTTCCAGACTACTTAGACATCCAGTCTCTTTATTTGGTCATAATAGCTACAGAACCAATTTAGGTAATTTTTCAGTTATACGTAGACTAGCACGTCACCTGGTTAAAATAAATAATAGTTTAAAAAAACTAAAAAAACATGCTTTCATAAAAAATCCAACAAAAAAACAGAAAATAAAATTTAATAAATTTGGATTAAGAATAGTGTAAATTAGAAATAAATGTATATTTTTGTAAAAAGTGACAAAAAAAATGATAAAAATACTGATATCTGGAGGTGCTGATATTAACAGATCGCATGTTTCTTTCGCATGTTTCATCTTTATTTTTAAAATATATATTTGATATATCTTAATTTATAGCCATTAAATATTAAATAGCCATAATGTTGTGTGTTTAGGAAACTTCAAAGTAATCATGACTCGACATACCGTGGCTTAAATAAACACAAGTGCTATTTTTGTATAAATAAAATTCGTTGTTAAACTGTTTACGAAAGTACTTGTAGAAATTAGTTTCATGTTCCAGAATAAAAATGAAATCTAAAATAAATGACACAAACAATACAAAATTATATAAACATTAATTTTCGTGACTGTAAAAAACATATGACATAGAAAAGTACGAATGTTTTTTTTTTTAAAAAAAACGGCTTTTATAGTAAAGACACACAATAGACGGGAAACTTTTGGAAAAAATGGAAAATTTGGATTAAAAATCTCCGTTTAAAAAGTGAGTGAGATCTTCAAAAATATTAATAGAATTGACAGATTGACGTTCATTAGTCCAGTTTCTATTTTGTTTCATGACATGGTCATACTGTAATGCTACTCCCATACCTTCGTGTATCGCCACGAAGTTTTGTCTATGGTCGCAAAATAATGAAGCCTGGGAAGACATCGTCATGCGTTACGAACTATCAGACTGCCTGACGATAGACGAAGCACGATAACTGGGCACAAATCTTACACATATCAAAGGAACTTGGAAACGCTAATTTCAAAATACGAGTGCCCGTCCAGTGGTCGACTTCGACCACAGAGAAAAAAAAACTTTTCCAATTTTTATTGATAACACTAAAGCTCGTCAATAGCTACTATGAATAAAATCGGATGAGAAATAGAGGAGGGTGATGTTATTACCCGTTTCCCCACTGCCTATTTTTTATAAATATACTAGCGGGCCCGGCAGACGCTGTCCCGCCCTGACTATAAAAAAAACCTTGACAAATTATATACTAAAAACTTCCCCAGGAATCACTGTATCCACTGGTGAAAACCGCATGAAAATCCGTTCAGTAGTTTTTGAGTTTATCGCGAACAGACAGACAGACAGACGCGGTGGGGGACTTTGTTTTATACTATGTAGGTGTGCGAACTTATTTCTACAATTTTATCGGAATTAATTTTGTGGTTACTTTTTAACGCGGTAAGTAACCGAAGCTTCGGGGCGCAGCTATGGGATTGGCATATTCCTGGTATGACATTTTCTTCTTTAGCAAACTGGTATGAAGCCTCATATTTGTACACTGAACGTATGTTAAATTATATTCTTTTGTATAGGTACATGTTGTATACATGCTCTTGTATTAAAAGACTTAAGTTTATTAATGTATCTTATTAAAGTATACATAAATATAATATAATGAAAAAAAAAAACAAACAATATGCGTCACTTGCATTTTTACGCGTTACACAGGAAATTGATGAACTCATACTTACATAAAATCTGAAGTAGATATGATTAAGCAAGACAACATGTGAAATTTAATAATAATATATCAGCCAAGAAGACATTCAGTAAAAAGATTTGGATGGTCGATTGTTTTTTTTAAATATATTTTATTGGTTTTAGCGTCTGGCCATGATCCCATCTGATTTATATGACAACTAACTTTTTCTCGCGGCTTTGCTTGCTTGAATGTAGTTATCTCGCGAACAGTACATTTTTTCTGAATGAAAGGTATCCCATATCCTTTTCTGTAGCCGTGACAATGATTACGCAAAATTTAATGATGATCGGCCGAGTAGTTAAGGTATAAAAAAATAATAAACAAACAAATTTATATGCACAAATATTTTATATGTATAATAAGAATGTTTTAGTGTGAATGTTAACGTGTTTGTACTTTTTAGATTTTTATAAAAAAATGTTGCAAGTGTCTAGGAACAAGTAATAAAATCCATTTCAATCAATTGTAGAAATGTCTGTCTGTCCGTTTGTATGAACACGCATCACTGCTAAAATACTGCGTTCCTGATGAAGCCTCTTCACGAGAATCATAAAGCGTATCTTCGAGTAACATTTAGTCTTTGTTTCATTAAAATTGGTTCCGTCTATCAAAAGTTATTGTACTTTTAATGACGACGCAGCTTAATACGAGAGAAAAGTAGATAAGTAAATGGACTTAATACATTCAGGTGACTTTATTAATCGCTTGTTTTTTTTACAAGAGGTTTCATGCGGACGAAGTCGCAGGCACAGCTAGTTTATAATATTAGTAAGGATATAGTCTAAGATATTATAAGAACGCCTGAACACCAAAACCTTGAGAAGAGGCTCGTGAGTGCAGCTGCCAGAAACACAATCTATACTTATTCGACTACAAGTTTCCAACTCGGGTATGGTAGCCATAGCCAGAGAAGCGGGTACTAGAAAAAATACTACCACCATACTATTGATTCGTAACGAGGTTTTGCGTCAACAAAAGCTCCGGCTTATATATATTATAGTTTTATCGCATACACTAATCCTGATGAATAAAAGTTATATATAAATTATTGTATAAAAATATGACACCAACCTGGAACATAGTAGCGGCAGGCAGTAGCTGGCATACGGTAACTTCTGTGATTCTAATCTTGCCCGTATACATGAAATACACTAGCCAGGCCATCGCTGACGGACAGACGCCTTGAAGTCGAACCCGAGACATCTCGCATTCTTTCAGACCACTCGTAAACATGGCCTGTAATCACAATTAAACTAAATATACATGTGCAGGAACACAGTATGAAAGAGAGACTCGTTGACTTTCACTAATGAATATGTAAACTTCAATGGGTTCCATCACAGATAGGATTAAAGGGTAACGAGGAGGTAAAATTTGATAAAATTAGCAATACCAAATGTGTAGAAGTGTTTATTTAGGATCGTAAATCAGAAATTTTAGGATAATGCAAAAAAATATATTTATAATATTATGTGGAAGGAAAATTTTGATGAGAGATCTAAAGAACCCTAAAATACTCTTTGTATTTGGTACAAAACTATGCAAAGTCAACCTCCTCGAACACCATGGTCCTGTGATGTAATAATGAGGAGGTTCTACGTCGTTTTACTATATAGGTTACGTTCTGAACATTATCCGTCAGTCATAAATTTGAATATTTAATGAAAAAAAAACTCCTTCACTATTTTATTCAACATACGGAATTATAGACGATGTTCACCATTTTCTGACGGAATGTGTCAAGAGCTATTAATATCATCAGAACCAATAACTTAAGAACTATCGATATTAGTATAAATTTCGTTTAAATAAACTCGACGTATTCCAAGGTATTTTAGCAAAACCTTCGAGCGAGGTTGTTAAAATGCTATGTGAAATTAGTGACCAATGATTTTATAAAAGAAAATGTACGAAAGGCTTTAACGTTAGTATAATTAGGTTATGATGGGGATCATACGACTAGAATCAAAAGCCCGTAAATAACATAAGAAAAAAAAATGATTTGTGATATTGGCATGTTTTCTTGTTTGAGGATATATTATATCATTGAAAAGGTCATGACTCTTTTCACATTAACAAGTCGTCATCGCAGACTTATGTTTTAATAGTTTTATTTTACTTCTATTCTAATACATTTGTATTAGATTTTACCTTGTTTTTTTATTATTAAGTTTCTTGTTTTTTCCTTATAATGAACATTGTGCAACTCAAAGTATGTTTCTTAATTCTTATAATCTTGGAAAATAATAAATTTAGGAAAAATTTATTCAATAATAATATCGGGCTGTAAGTTATTCCTCTAAAAAGCAAAATGTCTCTTTACAGCACCGAGAAATATATTTGAAGCTAATAGATGCATTTATTATCGGAAAATTTTGGCGGGAATGAAGGCTTCCTCACAAATATTACAAATGAAATTGAAATTATTAAATGAATGTATCCTTTATCCGGTATCCTCCGGTTGCAGCTTCACAATATGTAGCGATGAATTTTACGCAATTCGCGTATATTTACTAATTTAAAAATACACACACTGTATAACATAAACAGTGACGTAAACATTACAATCATTTTTATGAGCCGCCCAACAACGACTGATACTCGTCTACTCGTATGGAAGCCGTGTTATTTTTAGAAAATGTAAAGTCTCAAGCAACATTAACTCAAAATCGTAATAGTTCGTTAAATATTGGACGTAAGTTAGGTCTTGATAAGGTTTTCTCGGTGAGTACGGTGTTGGAACAATTGTGCATGTCGCCATCTAGGCGCTATAAACTATGTTTTTCTAAAATGAAAAACGACATCGATAGACTTTCTTGAATAAATTAAATATTATTCCTTTAAAAAAAAACCAGTAGTACAAGTATTACATATCATTTTAAAGTTTTAGACCTGTTACTTTATATTTAAGCAACGAGTTGTGTTTTACGGACAAACCAGTAAAGACGGACATGAGGGTTAAAGCTGGAACCGTGTAAGAGTTTCTACAGCCTTATAAAACTTTACTAGCATTAAACTATATAGCTAAACATAATATAAACATTACAATAAAAACCCAAATGAATTACAGATATAATAATGCCTCTATATAATTTACACTATGAATGAATAAAGAAAAAACTTTGTAACCCTTAAATATCACGGTCGAATATTGACCACTGGATTGCCACTAGTATAAAAGAAATGCTCGTTCTACTTTAGCACGTGAATATATTTTCATACATTCAAAGTCATTTTACGGATCGATCGTGAGTTGCAATTTTTTTTAATTTGTAATGTTGTTATAATACTTAAGCCGAGGCGCGAAGTTCGACGCACTGCGGTTATTTCCCGCATCAATTTGTGCCTTTGGTTTATAACATTAGGTTTTCTAAACGATTGCATTTAACTGTGTTATATCAAATAAAATATCTTGATACTAAACCTAGTAATTGTAAAAACCATTTTGTTTCCTTTGAAAAAAACGGTCACATTAACGATACAGACCTGAATCGAAGGGGATTTCACAAACATACAATTAATAACAGACATAAAAGTACACCACGTCTCTTAAAAATAATTCGCGGATTAAACAAATATGAATGAGATGAGACTCGAACCCACAAAAACCGCGTCGAGACTGATGAAACTTACAATAAATAACAACTAGCGGGGCCGGCAGACGTTGTCTCTCCCTGATAATAAAAAAATCCTTGACAAATTATATACCAAAATGTTCCTCGTGAATCACTTTATCCACTGGTGAAAACCGCATAAAGATCCGTTCAGTAGTTTTTGAGTTTATCGCGAACACACAGACAGACAGACGCGGTAGGGGACTTTATTTTATACTATGTAATGATGATAATCAACATTGACAATAATTTAATTTGTAATGAAAAAATATTGAGGCAAATAATCGAAATATAAATTATCCTATTTCTCAGGTTGGAGTTAATTATACATAAATATCAACTTTCATAAAGATCCGTTGAGTAATTTTGGAGTTCATCATGGTACAGGATTTTTATATATTTAGATTATAATCCTGAAAGTTTACCTGAAGATGGATAGATGTTTGTTACTTTGTCACGCAAAAACGACTTATCGGATTTTGATGAAACTTTGCAGCAATGTAGTTTATAAATCAGAATAACAAATAAAAAATAATTAATCTTTCTTAATACATCATTGGTATTGAAATAATTATTAACTGAAAAGAATACTGAGCATATCGGAAGAATAACGAACAATAAAAAATTTGAAAGAAAAATCTTTATAAATTTTAATATAATTAAATTAAATTTATTGGAAAATAGGCGTTTTAATTATACCTATATTGTAAGCAAACGTGGATTGTGTAAACGAATGAATTAACACAATCATATATCTGAGTTAGGATTACCACCCGTACCTTACAATAAAGTACTGTAGTACGCTATTTCGGGTAATTATAGTAGTCCGGTGAAGCTGTAAAGACCTTGCCAGGTCAATAGCCTAGTCAGTTCGAGAAAAAAAAGGGTAATTCTAATTTATGTTGTAAACGAACGAAGAAGTTGCTATTTCTGCTTTGTAATCTGTCTCCATTGATATCATAACCACCTTAATGACAAGTATACTTTATTTGGTTAGATAAAAGGTGACAACCCTACTATGTATCTGGAGGTTCATTCAATATTCAGATCGGGGGTACACGTGCAAAACGCGACGCTGACACTCATTTGCATAACCTTGAAGTATCTATATTACGTCTCGGGTCCAAACGTTCGTTATATGATAAATAAAGTATTTTTACTGTTTTCGCATGACTTGCATTTTTTGTTATTACTATTAACAAAGCATTCTTCAAAAAATTCAAACGAAAAATTTAAATAAAGATGAACTCTTTCAGATTATACAATATATTAGTGGTTTTATATTTACCAGTGGTCGTAAATATATCGTGGGCGAAATTCGACCATAGTGCATAATATGTTTTACGTTTCAACATCACTGTTGTTTTTTTTTTACTAAAGAGTGTATCATACTAATTGCTGCATTTTTTTTATCTTGTTTTATTACGCCGTTTATAAATTTATTGAAATACATATAATATAGTGATAGTCTATGGTATAGGAAACAAGAAAAACATTCCAAATATTCAATCCATAACACTAAAGTTCGTCTATAGTTACAGAACGAAAAAAAAAGACAATCGGTTAACAAACAGAGGAGAAAATGGTACATTACTTGTTTCATTATCAGCCATTAAAGCGTTTAAAAATTTTATTTCCTATAGTAGCTTTATTCACAAATTAAGACGTTGCGGGATTTCATTAAAGGGAGTATTATTAAGGTCATGACATTGTTAACATAAATGTAAAAAAAATACAGCCATATATGGATGTTCCTGTGGCAAATAGGTGAGCATAATATAATCACACACATGAACCTGTCTTATAAGTGTGTGTCTTATGTTTTCTTTGTACGAGTTGTGTGACTTGCATTTAATGAAACTCGGTAAATTTGCACGATTGCTTAGATTAGTATTGTATTTAAATTCTCATTTATTTTTATTAATATCTTATACTTCACTGGATTAAATTCAGTTTCATTAAAAAACTGGTGTATATATGCAAATTTTAATTAGATGAGAGTCGAAATGGAAAAATATGTGCAAATCTTATAATAACGTTCGACAAAGTTTGTTTTGGTACTAATCAGCAATTATAACTAATACGGCCAAGAAAATCGCCTTTTTCGTTTTTCTGTTCATTTTTCATTAGTTTTTTTAAATAACCCATCGATACGGTTTTCACTATAGTTTAGAGCGGTTAGTTATTTTGAAAAAGCCGTGAATCATCCCAGTCCGTTAGTGGTATCCACCGCAAAATACGAACCCGTACCTAACGCTGCGCGCCACATAAGACGTCCGCGACATATTCTTACCGATCCTCCCGATGATATAACGGAAGCGAACGATCAGTACCAGCCTGTCTCTCCAAACAAAGCGTGTTCACGTCCACGCCCGCGTAACCACAGATCACGCTGCCGTGGTCTGGGGGTAAATTTCGCTCCCGCACACCAGACTAGGCCCCCCTCGGCAGCGGCTCAAGCCTAGGTCCGTTCCCTCGGCGTGGAGCCCTTGAGTAATCTGTCCACGCGATACAGTGACACAAAATCTTACATCACTGCGACAACATTAGACATATCACCTCCACACACGTGCACGCATACACGTTTACACATGCAAGTGGAAGGGTTTTATTTTTTTCCCTTATCAAACTGAAATAGTTTAGAAAATTATCCGATACGAAATATATTAAGAGTTGTTGAGATATGTATGCTTGGTACATATATATGTTTCAACAACTCATATATGTATGAATAGTTAGCTTAGCTTAGGTTAGCTCAGTTAGGTCGCGAATTGCATGTATCAGGCAACGGCCCAAGTCGAGGTGTGCCGTGCACCCTTGAGTTAGTTGTCAAATAAAATCGGCTGAGTGCCTTAAGCGCTCGCCTTGGAAGTCCGGTGAAGCTGTTAAGACCTTGCTAGGTCAATAGCGTAGTCAGTTCGAGAAAAAAAAAACTATAGTTTAGAGAATTTCTTCCGATAGGTTTGGTTTACATGTACAATTCTCGCCATACTTTTTGATCACTCTGAAAATAGTTGAGCACGATACAAATTTAGGCATAAGTATGTATTATATTATATGCATAACATCGAGACAACTAACGGATAAAAAAAAAATTAAATTCCTATACTAATATTTTACTTTTGTTTTGTATTCAAGTCTTGTGTATTATTATGCACAAGTCCGAACTTCGGCTGTATTTTCTCTTTATATCATAGAACGTAAACGAACAGGTGGGTCACCTGATATTAAATGATCACCGTCGTCCATAGACACTAGTAACACCAGGGGTGTCGCAAGTGCGTTACTAGCCAGTGTTTGGGGGAGAGGGAAGGAGGGGAGGAGGCTAGGAACGTGGACCTCCGGAGTTCTCACTGACCGAACGAAACGCAACAATGGAAGCACTGTTACTTGACGTCGTTGTTTCTGAGAAAAGGTGGTACTACCCCGAGCGAGTCGACCCATTAATGCTGAAACCAGTAATAGCTTCAGCGTGGCTCTACCACCTACACCTCTATCTACACCTACACTGTATTCAGAGCGGCCAAAAAGATTAACAAGGACTGTATAACACACGTTACATTTAAATAAAATAGAAGAAAGGCGATGCATTCAAATGTCTTAAGGAGTTTTCGAGCGGTTAAAATGATAACGCTGGCTAAACCTTATCGGTGTTATTACAAAAAAGTTAAATACGTATTGAATACTTGCTTTAAAAAGGTTTCGTATTAAATGCACCGCCGTCGCTGAATGTTTGCCATCTTGCTCTTTTGCCTCGCTTTGGTTACGTTAGGTTAGACTTGCGAAAAAGGATAACGCGAACTTGCCTCGGGCGAGCGTGATGCATTTCATACGAAACCATTTTAAAGCAAGTATTCAATACGTATTTAACTTTTTTGTACTAACACCATATGAGATAAATGAAAATAATGTACTACGGAACTGTACATCATTCAAATGCACACAGAAAAGTCCCCGATGACATCGATCTATCTATATATCTATATCTATCTCCTAAAGATAACACATAGTAATCATTTTTATCTTTTACATACTATTAAAATGTTATGGGTTATTTACGATATTCTTTATTAATTCCTATCTATTGATATAATTTATATAAGTAGGGCCTTTAGTGTAGATGAAAATTCCTCTTTGAAATATATAATTTCAATGAGTAGTTTAGAAGACATCACAGATTTGATATTACGTACAACAAAAAAAATGTTTGTATGAAGATTTTTACGTAGCTACCTACTATGACAAAACGCTGAAAAATGGATCTATAATAGCAACACGCTATGATGGCCGTTTTGACGTTTGTCAGGTCATGATGTTTCGTATAAATTAATAACTACGTTTTATGGAGCAAATTGCTTTTCTCTATTAATAGTGACGTGCAGTCAGCCCTAGAATTTATCGAATTTTAGGACACTACATTATTTTAGTAAACTGATTTCTACATTATATATGTATGTATAACTATATATCTATCTAACTACTACTATTTGTAACTATATATGATTCCGTCTTTTCCCGTTTTTACTAACAGAGCCTTTTAATAGTAAGTATCCTCAATATGTGAACGATGGTGATGTCTGGAATTGACTCATCCGTGCATCCATTAAAAACGTTTGTGACATGTACCTAATGTATTCTAAATTTTATATATATTTGTTACAAAGATAAACTAGATCGAATTTCTTGCCGGTTCTTCTCGATGGCTGGGTTGTTTTCCGAACCGGTGGTAATTTTGACGTTCATAAGTGCCTTCTTAGGGCATAAATTGAATAAAGTGTTAAGCTATTGCATAGCTTCTATCGCGGGCCTTGAGCGTGGGGACCGAATCCAGAAATTCCGTAACGAAAAAACCTAACACACCCCACTCCGATCGGCACAGCGGTGATACTTTTTAGTTTTTCCATCTATCGATAAATACCAGAATTTTTAATGACTTTTTGAAATATCACGCTTGTCTCTTTAGTTCAGCAACCCGCCTTTAGGTGGCATTGGTTGTATTGGAAAACTACCGTAATCAGCTGTTTGTGAGAAACCACACGTCTTTTTTTTTATTTTGATTTAAAGGATTATAATTATTAGTATGCTTATTTATAACACAACTCTGCATTAATATTTATACACAATTCGAAATTATATATTTATATCCTACATTATTATATATATAGGACCGCTGATCAGAACCACTAGCACCTCCAATAAGCTCACGTCAATGTTTCATGCAAAACAAAGCAGCATTTGATTATATTTTTGTCGAAAATAAATAAAACTTTTCCCGTCACTATTATAATGTGTGAAATCGGCCATCAAGGCGTGCCGCTATAAATCGTTTAGCACATTAATAACGCCACAATGCAACAGTACATTGAATCAATGCGAAACCGGGGCGGGTCGCTAGTTATATATATAAAAATGTTAATACTTTACCTTGAAATATGGACTGCCAGCAGCCAACACCACTTTGTGGACGTGGAAGAGCTCATTGCCGACTTCTAAAACGACGTCGGTCAACATGTGATGAGATCGCATCGTGAACATCATCTGTTGACAAACGTTTTGTTACACTATTTAGATCGTCATTTTTCGTTAGTATATTGCTAGTGGCCATATTATGTTCTCTTAATTAGGATACTTGGTTTTCACCCAGGAGTCTTTGGTACGATGTAGAACTTTACACACTTGTGATGTTAATTTTCTGTTCTAAAGTAGTGACTATCATATAATAATCTATAGTAATATTATAAATAGGTAAAGTTTGTGAGTTTGTGACGTTGTAGGGGGTAATATCTGGATCTACTAAACCGATTTTCAAAATTCTTTTATTAATAGGAAGCCACGTTATTTGTGGGTATCATAGGCTATATATTAACCCGAAAAATGAAAAGACTTTTTTGTAGTAGTCGGATTTACAAAGTAAGTCGGAGAAAAAAACGGTCGAACGAAAATGTTCCTTGCGAACGCTGCCTTAACGATGAGAGATATATGATTGAGTTCCAGAGAAAAGTTGTAGAGCTTGATAATGTCTACAAAAATATATGACCGATAGCATATGTCTAACTTTTATATTTAAGTTACAAAAAGTAGTTTTTATAAATGTTTACCGCCCAACAAAGTGGACACGGGTCAGCCAGTCTATTCTATAATCTATACATATAGTAAAAATGAAGTGTCTATAAGTAATATCAAAATTTAAAAAAAATACTGATTGGGTATGAAAGTATAAACGACACTGAAAACAAAAATGCATTTTTAAAATTTCTGTCGGTCTGTCTGCCTGTTTGTTCCGGGTAATCTTCGAAATGGCTGGACCGATTTTAACGGAAATTTCACTGGGAGGCAGCTAAAATTACAGCACGTTACTTACGCTACTCTAATTTAGACCAATTGATAACCGTGGCTTCGCCCGCAGTTCTATATCCAAAACGGTTTGACAGATTTTCACGGGACTTTCACTGGCAGATAGCTGTCCTTATAGGAAGTCATTTAGGTTATTCTATTTTAGACTGTTACCATCAATTGTATCGAATATATACTACTAGCGGGCCCGGCGGACGTTGTCTCGCAATGATAATAAAAAAAAACCTTGATAAATTATACACCTAAACCTTCTTCATGAATCATTTTATCTACTGGCGGAAAACGCATGACAATTATTTCGGTAGTCTAGGTAGTCTTCGTAGTCTTTGCCAACCTGTCTTGGGGGAGAAGGGGAGTAAGGAAAGAGGGAATGGGAGGGGAGCTGGGCCTCCGGCGCTCTGACTGACCGAACGAAACGCAACAATGCAAGCACTGTTACTTCACGTCGGTTTACTGTAAGAGGGTGGTACTACCCCGGGCGAGCCGGCCCATTCATGCTGAAACCATTAATAGCTTCAGCGTAGCTCTACCACCTACCAACCTACCTACCAACAGCAACAAATTGGTTATTTCGAGCTTCACGTTCACTAAGGCCAAAAACTGTTTTTATCACGCTTTTATTAGTTTCACCTGTATGTATGTATGTAACCGACCCCTTTGAGCTCGATTTTGTCCTACTTTGAACGATCAGATTTAATTCAAACTTTGCCCACCTGTCAAAGGTCGATGACAATGCAATAATCCGAAAAAAAAAGTTAAAAAAATTTAATAAAAAATGAAAAATAAATAATAGTTTAAAAAAACTAAAAAAACACGCTTTCATAAAAAATCCAACTAAAAAACAGAAAATAAAATTTAATAAATTTGGATTAAGAATAGTGTAAATTAGAAATAAATGTATATTTTTGTAAAAAGTGATAAAAATACTGATATCTGGAGGTGCTGATATTAACATGCGGTGCGTCACTGTTTCTGTTGTTTAGTTGGATTTTTTATGAAAGCGTGTTTTTTTAGTTTTTTAAACTATTATTTATTAGGTAATAGTGTTAGGTTTTGTAACAAAGTCCCAAAATACATTAGCGATTTGCTGGATAGTGTGTTCAAGAACTATGTCAAGCGGGCTGTCTAAAGGCTATTACAGGGTGGATCAATATGTGAACAATCGTGACGTCCAGACGTCAGATTTCCGGAAATGACGCCCCACTCTGTGCATCCATTAAAAACGAATGTAATTATTTATGTTTTGTAATAATATATAACATGAAGAGATAAACCAGATCAAGTTTCTTGCTGGTTCTTCTCGATGACTGGGTTGTTTTCCAAACCGGTGGTAGCCTTGAAGTTCATAAGCACCTTCTTAGGGCCCAAAATTGAATAAAATATATTTTGATTATGAATGGAAAAGGTATCTTATTACCCACGTGTGTAACAATATCATAAAATTAATATTTATGGTTGCTCGCAATAGAATGCATTAACGTTGGAGTATCAACATGCAAACGCTTAAGCGGAACCTTTCTTGGTCCGTATGGCGAAGTCGTGACGATTATTTCCAGAAAATTCCTTCAAGGCCAAAAGAATTGTCAAAGTTTTAGTTTATTATCCATGTATTCCTCAAGGCACTCCCTCCCCGTCCTCATATATCGACGACAGATGTTAGTAGTCAATAGTAATTAAAGCAGTTTCAAGTATGTATGCATGACTTGCGTTAATATAGTAATGTTGTTTTAGACACGATCCCCACCATAGAGGGCTATTTACACGTGTATCAAATACAAAATATATAACGGACGAAACGTCAAGCCAGTTTATTTAAAATTGCAATGACTAGAATGACAAGAATATCCCTGTGCCCGATAAGAATATGCCATGTCACGCGGGTATGTTATCTACACGGTTAAGTACAAAAACCGATAACACAATATTTCATACGATATTTAGCTAAAATATCATATAAACATGTTAGATAAAATGGAAATTTTATCAATATCCAATATACGCTAATAATTTGTTATAAAAATTTAATTAACAATACTCTAATTTAATTCATGATCTCACTGTTTTTTTTTAAGTTTGGTGTATTGTTTTTTTAATGCTTATTTTATCGTGGTTATATTTTTGCGCGTAACAACAACAACAACATAACAACGCGACGCCGAGAATGAGTAAAATATATTATTTGAACTGACTGTAACTTGTGACGGCCTTGTAAAGCTCTCGTAAAATAACAAAACAGTTCACACGGTAATTTATTCACGTATTACCTAGGTGCCCGCATCTGCTAATAGGTATTGGAAGTCCAATAAATGTACAAGATTTGCTCCTCTAAACTTGGTAATAGTTTGTCGATCATATTGAAAAAGGGTAAAATAAAGATCCAGTAATAAATAGTACATCCTTACTTAATATTATGAATGCTAGATCGCGTCTATTTGTTTATTTGTTATGCTTTCACGTCTCAATTACTTAACTGATCTTCTGATATTTAGCATACACCTTGTCAGCAGTACAGAAAATGATATAGGATACCTTTCATCCAGAAAAAATGTACTATTGCCGAGGGATAGACTGAACCTATGTTAACCCTTTGCACTCGAGGGCTGCGGAGCGGAGCCATTTAAAATGTTGGTGACAAATGACGGTCAACAACATTCTAGGTGAAGGTTAGGTCTTGGTTAATGAAGGTGAAGCCGCGGGCTAAAGCTAGTAATCTATAAACAATTAGAATTATCTCACAATTAAGACGATTCCAAAAAAATCCATCAATAATATGTTCATGCTACAAAGCATGCCAAAATAATAAGCAACATACAAATAGACGATTATACACTTAATACAATAATGTCGAAAAACATTACCCTCGTACTGCAGCCATCGGGTAAATATTAACATTTATATTTAAATATACTATAACAAAAATAGATAATATTTCCATTTCACTTATGGATGCTCATGGTAATATAGACTAAGCTTAAACGTCTAACTATAATATTCGGAAAAGTTCATTAAAATACGTTGGGTATTTTTTTCCCATGCTATCGTTAAACTTACATATCGCCAGTTATTTAAAAAAATAGTTGTGTTATCCTGTGTAATTTATATATGGTATTTACTGATTTATTATCTGTGTAATAGCATATATTATTTCACTTTAAGCAATTAAAGTTAAGTTCTCGGTTAAGAGGAAATTACGCGATTAATATTAATCATGTCTTCATATAGAGATATAGGTAATAATTATTTGTAATCAGCTCCGCGATAAAAGCCCCTAATGATTATAATTTAGTTATGATAAGCAACAACAAGTTCAATTTTTTTTTTATAAAAACATATATACTTACTTTTGCTACCCGTTTATTCGGATTTCAATGTTTTTTATTATCAAACTGATAAAAATTTTATAATAATACACGTCATGGAGAACTCGTAATAGTGACTCGCTTTAAGATTAGCGGCTCTTACCACGTGCGGATACAGACGAGGGAGGGGATGAGGCGGAATTAATGCAGTTCATCTCTATAATTCATACAAAGTACATTGTTTTAAAATTCGATTCATACAATTTCAATTAGCTAGGTTAGATCCGCAGTATAGACAACAGCCCAAGCCGAGGTGTGCCGATCACCCTTGAGTTAGTTGTCAAAATAAAATCCGCTGAGTGCCTTCAGTGCTCCCCTTAGTAGTCCGGTCAATGATATTAGTGCTTAAATACGGGCGAATTGAAGGGGCAGTTGTTGAAACGAAGCTAGCTAGCCAAGTTTTAACAAGGCACTGTTGAACTGCTTATAACGTATCTATAGTTATAATATCATTGAGTCCGGTGAAACTGTAAAGGCCTTGCCACGCTAACAGTGTTGTCAGTTCGAAAAAAATAATCAAAATTCGATTCAATTTTCTGGCAGTATAACATCTAAACTATTCGATTGCCACGACTATATATGATTACAAAAACAATGTTTTTGCTAAGATTCTAGTCAAGTTTGTGGGAACGATTTTAGATTAAAAATAACTATATTTTTCTTATTTAATCAATGCTTAAACGAGTGTTCTGTCCAGTACGACTGCTTTTCTATATGATTAAACTAAAACAATCTTATCGTTCCCAAGAATTATACGAACACTATCGGGAATTATGCTGCTGACACAGCGTTTTCGTGAGAACGCGTTGTAAACACAAGTTCCGGCGATCGTATAGCTATTTTGTAAAAGTTAAGTATAATGATAAAAATAGAATCACATCACTTATGTAATAATCCCTTAGCGACGTCTACGAGTTTTTGTATCGATTCATTCTATTGCAATCTTCAAACGAATCAATTCAAAGTAATGGAAAATAGAATTGAACAATATCTTCACATCACCACATTAATTAATTGTGGTCAATAAATAAATAGTTTTTTTTTATTAAAAGAATAAAATACCTATAGATAGTAATCTTTTCATCCCAATGAGGTAAGATTGCTTTGAAGGTACATTTTTTCGTATTATTTATGTTTGTCAATACATTAAATGTAAATACAAATTACAAATTTTGTAAACAAAACAACACGGTACAATGTAAAAGGGGTTTTTATTTATTACAAAATATTACAAAAAATAAAATGGCTTTATGAGATCAATTGAAGAGGATATGATCTGATCTGAATATAGATTAAGAAGCAAAAAATAATGCACTCTTCCGATTATTTTTAGTAAAACCTATATCCGTGGTAAGTATCAAAACTACGTCGAATGAAGGGACACTTAAATACGCCACCATTAATCATCATCTCTCATACTACTCAGTGACGTATTTTCTTAATTACGATACTTGATCATTGTATTATTTATTATATTACTAGCGGGCCCGGTAGATGTTGTCCCGCCCTGATTATAAAAAAATCCTGGACAAATTATATACCAAAACGTTCCTCGTAAATCACTTTATCCACTGATCAAAAAAGGCATAAAGATCCGTTCAGTAGTTTTTGAGTTTATCGCGAACAGACAGACAGACAGACGCGGTAGGGGACTTTGTTTTATATTATGTAATGATATATAGTAAAATTTTTGAATAACATTCCTGACGATATCCTAATTTGCCATAAGGAAAAGATAGACAATGACAAAGCAAAATTATTAATTGTTACGTAATTAGTAACAATGTATTTCATAACGACCCGTTTAAAATGTGTTCAATATCTATAAATTTACCACAAATGCCTATTGTTTGGTACCACAATGACAATGCAAATATATTTTATTGAATTAATTGAATATATTTTACATAGAATCGACCTTGTCGGCAATATTAGTTATTATCAATTTAGTAAAGACAATTAACACTGCAAAGTATCCAGATTAATGCAGATTCAACATGCATTTAAGACGCAGACGAATAATTAATTACCCTGACTCTATGACAATGAATGGTTATAGTTTTTCTGTTTTCATTTTTGATAATAATAAATCTGTAAATACCATATATAAATTACACAGGATAACACAACTATTTTTTAAAATAATTGGTTATATGCAAGTTTAACAATAGTATCAAAACAATACCCAACATATATTCATCAACTTTTCCTAGTGTTATAGTTAGACTTGAGTTTAGTCTAAATTTCCATGAGCTTACAGAAGTGAAATGGAATATTATCTGTTTTTGTTACAGTATATCTATACACATAATAAGAATGTAAATCTAATGTGTCTGTACTATTTCGATTTTCGTGAAAAACTTGTTGCAGGTGTCTAGGAATTAGTAATAGAATACATTTCAATCATTTTTGGAAATGTCGTTCTGTCTGTCTGTCTGTTTGTATGAACACGCATCACTGCTGAAGTACTGGGTTCACATAAATACCAATCTTTCAAAAAATGTAAGTGACTAAGTAACTGAAGACGAAAACACACGCCTTGAACTGGGTTGTAATATAAGGCTCGATTCAAACTGTGATGCCGTTCACAGTTCAATCTCGATCCGGTCCCGGTCCGTTCTCGAACCGGTCAAATGTTCTCAAATAGGAAAGAATCAGAATATTCTATAATCAAAGGTTTTCATCATGGCCACTCAGTTATTTTTCACTATTTTTTTCAAATTATATAAACATAAAATATCTATGTCTAAATGGAAATTTAAATTAATTATAAATTTGAAACAAAAACAGGCGGTTACATAAGTTGGCAATGATCTCAAATTGTAAGTAAACATAAGTATACGAAAATAATGAAATTTATCGCAACTTTCAATTAATTTTACACGACACCATGGGTGGTATTTCTGGGTGGTATTGAATTAAATGTAGTCTCAATGCTTGGAAAAGTAATGGATACACATTAGAATCAAATGATGAATCAAAAACAAACATGATCTAAGTCATGGATTACTTTCATGAGCAAACAAATTTTCTTATTTTGTTTTTACAAGGTAATTTTGGCTCATTTTTTTATTGAATCATCATTTGAAGTGAGCTCACCATAAAAAAATACTAAACTTTAAAATATTGACTTTGACTTTGGTAATATTGCTTTACTCTTATGACACATGAAGCAAAGTGCCATGAAGTGAAAGCAGTCTTGTTATCTAAAAATTTTGACATTCAATAAGACCAAAGAGAATAATAATTATTTCAGTGGTTCCCTAAATTTACTAAAGATAAATTATTTATCAATTAATTATTAAAGTATATTATGAATTTACATATTATATTATTATAAAATTAACCTATAATTTAACCAGATTTCAAAGGGGGCATATAAGGCACGCAACGTCAGTCATGTAAAAAATATTGAAAATGTAATTGGAACGAAAGAGTAAAATGACGGATGTCAAATGTCTTTTTCATTTACATGTGTGTTGTATAAAATTCAAGCAGTAGTGTGAGTAATGTATATTTTAATTAATTTAATGTGCTTGCAATGCATTTTATATTAAAAAAATAGCTTTCTGCACTTCTCCACCATATAAACTTTAACTATGCCAAATTTCAAGTTCATCCGTTCGCGCAATTCGCTTAAAAAGGGGGTACAAAGTTTTGGCTTCACGTATTAATACATAAGATTATAAGTAGTAATAAATTTTGAATTCTAAAAAAAGTAAATACTTATGGGTGTAATTTTTAGAATACAATTTTTCTACAAACGTTTTTAAAAAAAAAATCTGTAAGGTAGATGTGGCGAAAAATTTAAAATAATAACTGTTTGCCAAATTAACCCCGTGCCACCTACTAATGACATGGATATAAAAAAAATGGTTCAAGTCATCATATTCGAAGAGTTATCAAAAAATTGGATATTATTCATATAAAAAAAGAATACCAAAATAATAATTACACAGTCGCATTTCTATACTTTTTAAATTATCAGTATTACTTGATTCTGATTGTCATTGGCCTGATATTTTATTGTAGAAAGGTCAAGAAACGGGAATTTCGCTCACAAATAGCGGAAATTACAGCGGGTTACTTATGCTACTCTAAATTAGACTAGCTATTAACCGCGGCTTTGTCTTCAATGCTATCTCCAAAACGGTTGGACTGATTTTCACAGGACCTTCACAGACAGATAGCTGACCTTATAAAAAGTAATTTAGTTTATTTTAATTTAGACTAGCTGTTAACCGTGGCTTCGCCCATAGTACTATCTTCAAAACGGTTAGACCGATCTTCACGAAATTTTTATTGACAGATATCTGACCTTATAAAAAGTAATTCAAGTAATTTTAGTTTATACTTGCTGTTAACCGTGACTTCGCCCGCAGTGCTATCTCAAAACGGTTAGACCGGTTTTCAACAGACTTTCACTGACAGATAGCTAACCTTATAAAAAGTAATTCAAACAATTTTAGTTTATACTAACTGTTAACCGTGGCTTTGCCCGCAGTACTATCTCTGAAACTGTTCAACCGATTTTTAAGAGATTTTCACCAGCAGATAGCGGACATTATAAAAAGTAATTTAGTCTATTTTAATTTATACTAACTATTAACCGTGGTTTCGCCCGCTGTGCTATCACCAAAACGGTTAGACCAATTTTCACGGGACTTTCACCGGTAGATAGCGAACCTTATAAAAAGTAATTGAGGTTATTTTATTTTCGACTAGCTGTTACCCGCGACTTTGCCTGCATTAAAATTTAGCAAGATTTTTACTCATTCTTTATTTTTAATAAGAGAAATAATTATCAGCTTAACGTTTACAATTCGACATTATAATTATTAATAACTTTAATGATATAGAGGTCTTCCTAATAAGATCTTAGATTATAAACGTATTACGTAAAGAGTTCCATAATACAATTTCTTGCGGAACAGACAAGCGTTTATTTTTTGTATAGTCACAATATCTTAATTATAATAGCAATGTATATTAAATGTAATGTAAATGTAAATCTTTATAATTGTATTTAAATTTATTGTTTCATTAGTTTCTTATACACATAAGTGAGCACTGAGGTAGTTATATGGTAGGTTAAGTCCAAATATGTTGCTGATGACAAACCTCATTTGGCACGCTGTTAGTATTTATATATCTAATGTACACGTTACATGTTACTTTTAGGGGCGTGCGCGTCGTACTTGCAATTGTTTTGAAAGAGTATTTCTATAATTGTACCTAATCTCACAGTTTTATAATTCTTTGATACAATTTAAACAAACGCGTGCGGAGCTGCGGGTACAGCTAGTTAAATATAAAATTGGAAACCTAAGATTGCGCTGAGTATCTACTTAGATTATAAGTTTAAGCTGGGCTAAGGATGAGATAAGGATGAGTACGCACTATAGATCTCACCCGAAGTTGCCGAAATAACATTTAAGTCTCATTATGACTCGGTGGGACCATTATGGTACAGGCACCGGAGGCCCACCTCCCCTCCTCTCTCCTCTCCCATTCCCCTCCCCCCTTCCCACTAACACAGGCTGGCAACGCACTTGTGATTACTTAACATCAGGTGACCCGTCTCGTCGTATGCCTCCTATGACATAAAAAAAGACAGATAAACGATTTGTCGAAATAGAAATTCATCGGTTTCTCAATTCCAAGATTCGACCATAAAAAAATTAAATCCAAGGTCATGTTAACAACACTCGATTGTGTCTACTAAACACGCACTGTCCGATCATCTATGTCATATACTTCTGATGAAGTATCTGTTTTGTGGCCGTATATACGATTTTTTACAACAATAAAAAAATCACGCAAATATTGGTGCATGCGATATATAATAATAATAATAAATATAAATGTGTAAGGTACATTGAAATGGGATTACGTTAGTGAAAGAATTCATGTTTAGATTTATCAGTGTAGTTAACAATGACAGAATTAATGGGTGTGCGCTAAGTTGGCTAATGGCTATATAATATTAACTGCAAAAGTTTTATAATTTCAATGTTTGACAGGCAAATTTGCCTATATATAGCAGGTATAGCAATTTTCTCGCCTTTATGGCCTATAACGTTGTGTTACGGTGACTTATCATTGCATTTTGCGTATTTCGACTTCGTGAATCAATGAAGCTGGATTACATCGACATAATATTTCACAAAAGAAGAATGCTTATTCGATATTATTAGATCTTGGTATCTATGGATTTTAGAGGTATGCCTTTGTGTTTACCCTTGTCTAGGAGATCGAAGGGAGAGACATCTAGTTTGATATTGGGTTTTATGGAATAGGAATCTATAGTTCGTATCTGTTTAATCTTAAGGAGGGCGCAAAGATACTGGCATCATCAAGAAATTAAAACTAAGAATTTCATTAACACAAATCACTACATACTATAAAACAAAGTCCTCTGCCACGTCTGTCTCTCAGTCTGTTCGCGATAAACTCAAAAACGACTAAACGGATTTTCATACGGTTTTCACCAGTAGATAGTGTTTTGTGGGGAAGGTTTAGGTGTATAACTTGTCATGGTTTTATGTAAATTTGTTGAAACATAACGATAATTGTTGGAAATTTCGGAAAAAGTCAAGCAGTGTTTTTGTTCCAGTGGATTCAAGAATGGTTTAGATTCATAATTGGACTCAGTAGGTGGCGGTGTTTTTTTTATTATTAGGGTGGTACAACGTCCGCCGGGTCCGCTAGTAAAAGTATATCGTAACAAATATTAGAAGAGTAATAAAACATTTAAAAGGGGTATAAGAGAGGTCAGAACATAGATAGACTGATGATTCTAAAACTATTCTAATGTCTATTAAATAGTTACCTTCATAAAGTCGCTAATGTAATTGCCCATGCAAAATGTCATATCGCCGATGTCATTGGAGCCGGTGCCGACCGCGCCCTCTAAATTGGTGTCACAGGTGATCGGCGGCATATCGTCCAACATACTGCCGTGACCCGCATCGTCATCCGTGTCCATACTCGACCCTGCCAAAAATATGTATTATAGGTATAAAAAAAATTAGCTATGGCCGCTGTTCTAAACGCGCTTATTAATTATTTATCGCTATGATTATTTATAGTAATATATAGTTGAGTTATAATAAAATGAACATTGTATAAATACTTTATATAAAGGTTACTTTAAATAAATCACCAATAAAACATAAAATGCAAATTGTTTTTGACAACACATATCTACTACGTATATATTAATTCTAGCTGTCCCCCGCGGCTACGCACGCGTGTTTTTTTTAAATATATTAAAGAAACTAGCTGACCCGTGCAACTTCGTCTGCACCAAATCGGTTATTACCGGTTTCAATTGTATTTTTAAACGCAGATAATCTTAAAAAACCTAAAACCCTATTGCAGCGTTATCCAGCACTTCCAATCGTGAATCCAAACTATCCAGGGACTCACTCAAACATATACCCAGTTGGTATGTGAGAAATCTTTTAAAATAAGCCTAGAATCTGTTCGCAGCATTACCTAAAGCAGTGTCATCAAAGTGAAGATCAAAACTAACTTACATATATTGCCGATAAATGTCTTCCCAGTACCCCTTGTCACTTCATCAGGTAACAACATACTGTAAAAGTTGAACTTTATCTACATTAAATTTCCATTTTGTTTTAGTTGTTTGTTTTATAAGAATTTGTAAAGTATACGTGAAATCTGCATTCAATTTTAATTTGGTCACATTTATTTTACTTTTGACGTACAAACCACCTTTTTTACTGAGATACTGAACTTGGGATAATATACCTTTCTAACAGTGAAAGAATTTTTGAAATCGGACCAGTAGTAGGTACCAAGCATTCCTCGAAAACAAAACTTTACCACTCATAATGATATTATTATAAATACAACATAGTAACTGCAAATAGTAGTCCGGTGAAGCTGTTAAGATCTTGCTAGGTCAATAGCGTGGTCAGTTCGAGAAAAAAAAATAACTGCATACACCTCAACTGATTTATTTTAATCTTAGATTCACAAACCTGAACCCAACTACTTCAAGACTCAACAACATTTAGAAAACTAATTTTATCAAATATCGAAACAACACACGTACTGATAGAACTCTAGTTGAGATTCATCTTCTACAATGCAATGTAACTATTATCTAGGTTTATGTTTTAGGAAAAAATCTTGTCACCTTTGTTTAGCAAACATTTTTTATACAATAAAATAATTGTAACAACGTATAAGTGACAGTTTCGTTTACACATATTTTTTTCATTATCATCCATAATTACGCATAGAACTGTTATATAGCCGTAGCTCAGTTATAACGTACTGGACATTATATGGTCCGCCGGAGCCGACGGTTCGAATCCCGGCGATCTTTTTTTTTGGTAATTTTTTTTAAAGTAGCTTAGGGAAATATAGCTTATCTTTTTAGCTAATCTGTCTGCTATATATAGCACAATGAAAATTTACCAAAATCCGTCAAAAATTTCATTAACTACAAATTTTTGACTTTCGTCCGTTATCCTGGAGAATCCCTTGCGTTTTATGAGATAAAAAGTATTCTAGATGTAACCTTGTAATATTAGTTATCACTGTGCCAAATTTCGTCAAAATTGGTTCAGTACTTACAGAGTGGTACGTGTTCAAAGGGACAGACAAACAGGCAGATCCTGGAGAATCCCTTGCGTTTTATGAGATAAAAAGTATCCTAGATGTAATCTCGTAATATTAGTTATCACTGTGCCAAGTTTCGTCAAAATCGGTTCAGTACTTTCAGAGTGATGCGTGTTCACAGGGACAGACAGACAGACAGACAGACAGACAGACAGACAAAAATTGTAAAAAGATTATTTTTGGCTTCTATATCGATAACAAAGTCTACCCCGATAAAAATTTTCAAAAAATATTTAATGTACAGATTTGACCTTGCTACAGTTTTATTATAGTATAGATGTAAAATTGTAAGTAGGTGTGTACATGACAGAAAGTATTTAAATTTATTATATATTAATATATTATATTCAAAAACATTTGTTATTACGACACGCACGCCAACTGTAACATGTACCTAACGTGTACATTGGATATGAGAATACGAATAGTATATCGAATGGGATGGGATTTATCTTTAGCGACATACCTTTAACCTACTATATACCACCCTCAGTGCTCACTAACACTATATAAGAAAGTAATGAATTTTAAACTACACATTATCGAACAATATGTGTTAATTTTTTTATTATATAGAGATATAACGTGCCCATATTGTCGATATAATTGTATTATTCTTATACGTTGCTATAATTACTGAGTTATATAGATGCAAACGCGGTAAATAAAACAAAATGGCCGCCAAATTGACCAAAATGATAATATAATTCAAATGACATACATTTATTCTTGGAGTCCAGTACAGCGCAAGTCTCACGCGCTTGTTTACAGTAAAGAAATGAATTTTGATTAATTTCACACAAACGAATACACGGGTAACAGTTTTTTATTACATAGTGTAAAAGAAAGTCCTCTGATCTGTCTGTTTATCTGTTCGCGATAAAGTCAAAAACTACTGATTTTCATACCGTTTTCTCCAGTAGGTAGAACGGTTCATGAGGAAGGTTTATGTATAATTTGTCAAGGTTTTCTTTTTATTATCAAGGCGGGACATCATCTGCCGAGCCCGCTAGCTTAAAATAAAATAGCTCATTAGTTAGTTATCTGCCAGTGAAAGTCCCGTGAAAATCAGTTTAAGCATTTCGGTTATTCCACTGCGGCCGAAGGCGAATAAAAAACCTAAATTACTTTTTATGAGGTCTGCAATCTGAAGCAGACCAGTAAATATCCCGTGAAAATCGGTCTAACCATTTTGGAAATACCAATGCGGACGAAGCCGCAGACAAATAAAATAGAATATGTCCACCGCTATAATTTCGGCTTTTGCCCGTAATATTACCGTTAAAATAGGTCCAGCAGTTATAGAGATTACCCGGAACAAACAAACAAACACACAAAATATAATATTATAAAAATATCGACCGAATATAAAAACATTTTTTTTGTTATTTGTAGCTATATCCATTCACCAAAAAGTTATTATTTATTTTTACAAACACACACTTTATAATACGTAATAGATTGCAAATAAAAAATTGGAAACAAAGCTAAAGTAGAATAAACTTATTGAATAGGAACACAAAATAATCTGTGACAATGTTTACGATAGAAACTTACCACGTTACCGTGGCAACGTATATAATACTAACGCTAACACGCAGCGAAAGCAATCAAAACGAAAAATATGCCCGATTTTGAAACATTCTTCATTGGCGCTCCACTCCTACTGGTCTTAGCGTGATAATATATAGCCTAAAGCCTTCCTCGGTAAATGAGTTATCTAAAACCGAAATATTTTTTCAAATCGGACCAGTAGTTCCTGAGATTAGCGCGTTCAACCAAACAAACAAACTCTTCAGCTATATATATTAGTATAGATAATACATATTATATTTTATCAGCCTCCATGTTTTTGTAAACTATAGTAATTAATGTTGTACAAACGTTTCATAAATATAATTCGATTATTTTTCAATCCTCTTTATTTAGGGTTCCATACGAAAATAAGGAACCATATTGCTAAGCCAACGCTGTCTGTCATACTTGTAATGGGCTACATCTTTTAAAGCGCAATAAGTGTGTACCTATTTTGGGTCGCATTTTTCTCAGAACATGTATTATTGTTGCCGACAGCATAATAAATAAAAAAAAGAGAAACTAACGTATTTTTTGCCCTTTCGTAAACACCCTATGATATACTTACCATAGTGTATACTTAGAATCAAACTTATGTGATTATGTTACATAATATAAGGCAAACAGTATATAATAAAAACCGGCGAAATGAGATCCGGACTTTCGATAAGGATGGAAAGAAAACAGTTCAGTGAATATAAAATGCAAATATATTATTTGATAGCACTGAACCATTAGCGCACGAGTACATTTCAGATTTGGCCGTTTTTTATAACGAGTTAAGAAATCGCATCCATAATTCAGGGGCATTTATAATTATGACTACGAAACAATATTCACAATAGAAAATATGTTAAAACGATTTTACATCTAACTATTCTCGCATTCAGACCTCGATACGTAGCTAAATTAAAAGTTGTCACAACGGTATACATGTATACATACATAGATTTATACCCAAATTTGTGGTCTGCGCACCTATGTACAGAACTGTCAACAAGTTTGGCGATGACTCTACATATTCTTACAAGGCGTATTATAACCTCATTCTCGCATAGTACACTTTCTGTCCTTTACTCTGCATGACCATTACTCTGTACTTAGGGTCCGCATAAATAAATACCACAATAAGTGCCTGCGCGCACTACGGTTTTTCACCGCATACATTTTTTTCGCAAATTTTGTAACATATGGAATTATATGGAAGCGCGCGCATTACGGGTAGAATTCCGCAACGGAATTAATTCCGGAGGTGCGGGAAAGAAACCGCAAATCATCGCAGTAGCGCTCGAACTACGGTGGAGGAATGTCGTCGCTGCGTGTTTTAAATAACAAGGAGACTGTGTCTTGTCTGTTTGTGTTTCCTTAGTTTTTGTAAACTACGTAACAGATTTTGACAGTTTTCGCAATCATTTAGACAATTTTGTTCGAAAGGATTTTATGCATGAAATATTTATTTGAAGTAGAGAATGATTGCCGTATTCTAATGAAATCATAAGCAGTTTTGGAGCGCTCTTATTAATAACGGTGGCTAAACCTTATAAGATAAATAATGTGGTTTTGAGTTTTTGCCGGGGTCTTGGAATATCATATAGTGAATTTTAAATTTTATTCATAACTTATGTTATTTGGCTCTATATTTTGTAATATTGGTGGTGTCTCATGTAATATAGTTTGGTTATTGTTCACAAGTGAACTGGATGGGAGATTATACCACGGAGCACGGGTTCTGAGTTGCCACAAAAACTTCTAGGAAAGTTCTAACAAGACAGCCATCAGCCTGTCAGTTCATTGAAATGATCGCAAGAAATTTGTAATTGTGAGCTACTCTACAATGGCAGTAATAATTTACTAAAAGTTTGGTTGGCACAATTAAAAAAAAAATTATATAGGTACTACGGTGTTGATCTTAAGAATACGTACAAAAAGTATGTAATGTCTTAGAATTTAGAACTTAAGAACCATTCAGTAATTGTTATTTTTTACATTGGCAAAGCCAGGGCATGTTACTAGTTCTGAAAGTAAACATGAGGGGTAAAACTTGTAGACCAAGAGCCCGTGAATGCGGCCAGGCTTTCCTTATTTTATAAAAGCTGAGAGTTTTTCGGTGCATGCTTCTGATACAAGTAGGAACCATGAGTTAGTATTAAATTCGGGTCATCGTGACTTTGACAGGTAACAGAGGTCTATAAAATATGAACTAAAATTTATCAAATTATATAGTGTAAGTTTTTTATACATACATATATTTTGTTGGCATAATATTAGAAATCACGACTTTTATTGACAGATATTTGATATCGTGGCCAACCCCTTTTTTTAACATGGGGAAATCCCTACGGATTCCCACCCTAGCCGGGCAGCTGAGGGTGGGGTATGCCCGACTTGCACGGACTAAAACCCCATGGTGCCTTCAATCACCTATAGGGCGGGGAGTAGGAGTTGCCGTACTGGCACTACGTCTACTTCCCAGCAAGTGTCGGCCCCTCTTCAGGGGCCTCGTCGCGGTCGAGGGGTCAAAATCGTAGACCCCTCAGGGGAGGGCGAGAGTTGCCCTGCCCGACGATCGTGGGAGGCGCATCGGCACAATGCGCCTCAACCACACGGGCCTGTGCAGAAGTTCTGCCAGAGCGACGAACGTGCCCGCGTCCGCCGCCCCCAGGCCCTTTTACGGCGGCCTCAGGTCATCGTTCACTTTGCGCCGCCGTGATCGTCGACCGCGGGAGGAAAGCTGGCTGGTCAATCATGGCCAACCCCTGCTAAAAATCTGTACACTTTAATAAGTTGTAATTGAACTTACGTTATAGTGTCAAACCTGAATTTTAACATGTTACTTGGGTAACTATTAGATATTTCCTCAGTAGCCTGACAATTTCGACAGTTCTAGCCCCTCGCCAGACAAACATATAGGTGCAAGCGTGAGGCAATATATATCCAAGTAGATGGAAGTGAGATATATAGTGAGTGAGATCTTTTGCAGCCCTTTATTGCTTTTCTTTCAGTAACTCAGTAAATAAATTATACCACAAGTAAAGGTTTTACTATTACTGCTTGTGCAGTTTATAAAAAAAAAGTAATTCATTTTTGATAAAGCGTCTTTATAGGAGACATATTCATTTGTGTTATTTACAAAATAAAAATAGCAATATAATATTATTACTCAAGAGACAATAAAAAATAATTTAAATAATAAATATCAATATAAAATAACGAAGGTCTGGCATTCACTGGCTCTTAGACTATCCGGAAATTCTACCATCTGTTATGTTACGGAATTTTTACCGGTGCGATTTCTATTTCGCACCGCAACTAGTGCGCGCTCGGCCTTAAAGAAGACCGTGTATTATACTTTTACTGTATTCATCCTTTATGAAAAAAGTTATTTGCTAAAACTAATTTTTTTTTTCGAACTGACTACGCTATTCACCTAGCAAGGTCTTAACAGCTACACCGAACTACTAAGGCGAGCGCTTAAGGCACTCAGCCGGTTTTATTTGTCAACTAGCTTAAAGGTGCACGGCACACATCGGCTTGAGCTGTTGCCTGACACATGTAATTCGCAACCTATCTGAGCTAACCTAAGCTAAGCTAATTATTCATACATATATGAGTTGTTGAAACATATATGTGTACCAAGCATACATACCACAACAACTCTTATATATATTTCGTATCGGATAATTTTCTAAACTATTTCAGTTTAATAAGGAAAAAATAAAACCCTTCACTTTCATGTGTAAGCGTGTATGCGTGCACGTGTGTGGAGGTGATATGTGAACTAAAAGTAACAGAAAGTAGAACTGCAGGCAATGTTTTTATCACTCATGCCGACAAGATAATATGTTATCTTGAACAATAAATTAGAGCAAACCCGACTGGAAACAATAAATCAGGGATTAACTACATATATTTAAATAGTCATCGTTACAACCGCTTTCATAGTTGTAAAATATTTATTTTCTTATAATAACTATGTATATATTCTAAACATTTTAACTAAATTAGTATCTTAACTAAATACTTACCGTGTTATTACAAAAAAGTTAAATACGTATTGAATACTTGCTTTAAAAAAGTTTGGGTACTTTCGTATTAAATACACCGCGCTCGCCAAAAGTTCGACATCTTGCTCTTCTATCCTGGTTTGGTTAGGTTAGACGTTCGTGGAGTGCGTAGCCATTGCGTTGGGCCATCTTGGGGGGTGACTTCGGGAGCTGTTTGACCGCTGTCTTGCGGTCGGGAAGTTCCCCAAGCCATGGAAGACGGGGCGGCTTTGTCTGATAGGGAAGGAAGGCCGCCCCCCGAACTGCGCGTCCGCGTACCGGCACCTCGTGTTGCTGGACGACACCGGGAAGGCGCTCTAGAGGATCGTTGCCTCCCGAGTGGTCCGGCATCTTGAGGAAGTGGGGCCGAACCTGTCGGACGCGCAGTGCGGCTTCTGGTCAGGGCGTTCCATGTTATATACCCTGACCCTCCTAAAACAGGTCTCCACGGAGGCAAACTCTTAGAGCGATAATTGGCGGTGTCCTTGGATATCGCCAACGCCTTCAACAGTCTGCCGCATGGTGTCATACGGGAAGCGCTCCACTTTTTCGGAGTGCCCCCGTACCTGCGGCGGCTGTTGAATGCGTACCTGGAGAGGAGAGAGGTCGCCTTCGTCGACGCTAGGGGATAGATGGTCCGACGCAACACGGCGTGCGGGGATCCACAGGGGGTCGGCCTTGGGTGCCGTCTGCCGTCACCTCTATATGGGAGTCGTTCAGTCCATGGCCGCCTACGGGGCACCGTTGTGGGTCGACGCCCTCAGCGCCACCAATATCCGTGCGCTGTGAGCTACACAGTGCACTGTGGCGTTGAGGGTGATGTACCGAACGGTGTCCTCGGCGGCGGCCATGGTGCTGACCGGCTCCCTTCTCTGGGAGCTAGAGGCGGAAGTGCTTTCCGCCGTATATGGCTATAAGGCGGCTAAGAAACAGATGGAGGAGCCTCTAGCTCCCAGAGAAAAAGAGGAAAGGAGGAGAGATACGAGGGATGAAGTGGTGGACATGTGGAGGCGGGACCTGGCGGACGCGCGTTACGGTCGATACATGATCGACGCCGTCCGGCCAGTACACGGCTGTCTCCTAATAAGACGGGACCCGGCGGCGGCGCTTTTGCTGCTGGGCCAACCACTGGGGCGGCACGATGAAGTCTATAGAGATCTCGTCCCGCTCCAACTATAGCGGCAGACGTACACCGTGGGGTTTTAGTCCGTGAGAGTCGGACATAACACACTCTCTCCCCCGAGAGGGTGGTGTATCCTTAAGGGAGTTCCCCAGGTAAAAAAAGAGGTTAGATGTTCGAAAAAAACGTTCGTTATAACGCGAGCTTGCCGCAGTAGCAGTCGAAAAGCGCGGTGAATTTAATACGAAAGTACTCAAACTTTTTAATAACACGGTTACCATTGTAAACTCGAATACATACCGATGATCAATAAACATTAAAGTTGGGACAACTAAAGGGGTATATATTTGACACGAACTCTTTCGCGCTTACACGAACCGCTCACTACGCGATGATCGTGCATACCTGTCTATAACTTTTCGGCCGTTGTAGTAAAATAGACTTTAATTCTGTCACAATTACGTTTAAAATTCCATTAGCAATTCCTTTCACGCCATCACTAACGCTGGTTCAAACACTTGATCCAAACGGACAACGCGTGACAATCTAAAATTAGCGCGGCGGTCGCGCGGTTACCACATGAGATTGTAAGAAATTTGAAAGTTGTTGCTTAGTAATTACAGTTCAAACTTAGTGTTAATGATAAGTAAGTGACTACAACGCGATAACCGCCCGGCAATCGCTAAAAATTTTCGCAACGTCAACCGCATGCAGCTTAAATGTTTTTGTACGGAAAAGGCTTTATGCTATTCGCTTTATTTACTCACCACTAAATACCCCTGCAGTGAATCAACTTTTGTACTCTCCAACCGTCCACTATGAAGTTTGGAAAATATATATATTTCAACAAGGAATAAACAATAAATAGTAATAAACACGAGCGTAGCCGCGATAATAGCTAGGAATTTGTATGATCCAAAATTTACTAAAAATAATGTATATGAATAATAAAGTTATCAGAAAATTATCGAAGATAATATGTGATGTAAGGTTTTAGAATCGCATGCTGTGACGTCATTCAGCTAATCTAACAAATCTGTTTACACTTTTCAAACAATATGACATGATAATCAGCGCACTACGCGCTAGCGCGACCAAAGTCTTCTACGAAGTTCGAGATTCAAATCACGTTCGTTTTTTTCCATTCGATTACAGGTGTTCGTATCTTTTTAGATTTAGTGTAATCTTAATTTCGACTGTGGATTCAAAATTTCTCTTAATATATAAAATATATATTAACTAGCGGGCACGGCAGACGTTGTCCCGCCCTGATTAAAAATAAATCCTTGACAAATTATATACAAAAACGTTCCTCATGAATCACTTTATCTACTGGTGAAAACCGCATGAAAAACCGTTCAGTAGTTTTTGAGTTTATCGCGAACAGACAGACAGACGCGGTAGGGGACTTTATTTTATACTATGTAATGATAATGATGTCATGCATGTATTACTAGGGTAAATAAACTAAACGCACAAAAAAAATGTTTTCGTAAATTCCGCTGTTATTTGTGAATGAACCTAATTTAAAGCAAGGACAAATTAAAGTATTTACATTATTTTTGAAGGTGCTCTATATTTCATTTGAGGGAACATTATATATTGTTAGAAATTTTACAAAACAGGCACCTAACGTCATTTCCCGCTGCATGACCAGTCACACGTTTCATGATAAATAACAAAATATTTCAAAATACATTATGTTAGTACATATTTTTTTATATGCTATCTAATAATAAAGACACACTGATACCTGTGTGCTATACTCTATTAATTGGAATGTCATATGAAACTTGTAATAAAACAATAAAAAAGTGGTACAAAATTTTCGTTACTTCCGTGAGAGCACATCATCAGGTGAATTTTGTCAAGTTGCGACACGAAAACTACACGTTGCGTCTTCCCCAAGCCTCATTCACTTCATTGGCAACCTCCCAAGCGAGTGCACGTATAACAATCTGACACGTCTCAGTAGATAAAATTTTTTTAAAGAACTGCGCGACGATTGTCACGCATTAACATCATTTCCGTACGAATTAATAAAAGGGTAAGTACCAGTGGTATTTTCTTCCTTCTCTTTTACAAATATGCTTCTTATTGTGCCTGTTATCTTGAACATTAATATTATTATGCTCATACAATATTCATGAACATACGATCGAACAAAGCAAAAAAAAATCATTTCCAGTATTGTAATTTCCAGTAATATGCTATAGATACAAATGACACACGGATTTCTAAGAATGTCTGATGTGGTTAATTATATAAATTTTGTTTAGTTTTATCCCATTATTGAAGTCCCTGAGCAATTATTGATATGATACATAAAATATTAGCCTTTTTTATTAACGTGGGTAATCCATTATGGATACCCACCCTTACGGGGAAGAGAGTGGGTTATGTCCGACTCGCACAGGCTAAAACCCCACGGTGTACCGACAGACCGTATTTGTCGGGGCGGCAAGGGATCGTACAAGCTACCCAACCTTGGATAGCCGCTCCAACGGTCCGCCCGGCAGAAGGTGGCCGCCAGGCTCCTGCCTAATAGGGCAAAAACTGAGTACACTCCAGCTGCCTCGCCTTATCAGCCGGACCTGTGAAATTAGTAGATGGACCCCCCGACCCATCCCCTCAGGTCCGACTACGGTGGTGGAAGGAGGCGGGCAAATTGCCGCCTCCGCCTACCGGTCCTCCGTTGGCGGAGAGGGTCGCTCAGAGGATCATCTTCGCGATCCCTCTCTGGCGCCTTCTTCTGCGAGATGACCTCCTCGCAGAAGGAGACCATCACTTGCCACGCCTGATAAATCCGCCGCAGCCAGAACGCAGCGCTGTCTATACCACGCAGCACACTCTGACAGAGTATGCTGCGCAGTGTCCTCCGCAGCGCCGCATTCATGGCATGTCGGCGGTCGGCTCCATGCGAGCGATCCGGTGCAGGTACCATCCGAAACAATCATGTCCGGTGAGTACCTGCACCAGTCGAAATGACAGGGAGCACCACTCCCTGTTACACCATTCCGGCAGGACCGGGCGGACGGCGATAATTATGTAACGCCCGTAAAACGCGTTCGCCAGATCCTACCTTCACCGCTCCATAGCTCCCTCCCTCTCCAACCGCCTTTTTTCTTCTATCTCCCTGGGAGTTGGAGGCTCACCAATTCTCTTCCTTGCCACACGGCGGCAAGAACTCCCGCCTCCATCTATCAGGGTAGGGAGCCGGCAAGCACACAGGCCGTCGCAGAGGCCACGGTGCGGTACCCCCTTACCGCCCTCTGCGCCACGATGCGCTGCGCCCTGCGCAACGCCCACACGTTGGTGGCACGGAGAGCGTCAGCCCACATCGGAGCCCCATAGACGGCCATCGCTAGCACGACTCCCGTATAGAGTCGACGACACCCGGCACTCGGCCCCCCTATGTTGGGGAGTAATCGGGCGAGTGCCGCCGGCGACCCCACAATCCAATCCATTTTAAGGGGCTCGAACCGCCAACGCCCGTTCATGGTGAGGCCCAGATACTTCATCCGGGTCCCCACCCCGATACGGGCGCCATCTACAATTAAATGGGCCCCAGGTGGTGGCCCTTGCCGAGGTCCATGGAATCAAATCAAATCAAAAATACTTTATTCAGTTTAGGCCCTAATAAGGCACTTATGAACGTCAAATACTACCACCGGTTTGGAAAACAACCCAGTCATCGAGAAGAACCGGCAAGAAACTCGATCGGGTACATTTTTTTTAACATATATTTCCAATACATCATACAATGCTTTTAGTGGATGCACAGAGAGGAGTCAATTCCAGACATCACTATCATTCACATACTGATTCACTCTATAATATCATTTTGAAACTAAAACCCGTTTGACGTGGCGCTTAAATTTACAGTCCGGCAAATCGGTAACATGCTTTGGGACTTTATTATAGAACCTAACACTATTACCTAAAAAACTATTACTGGTTTTGCTAAGTCTGAAACATGGGATCACCAGTTTATCACAGTTTCTAGTATTTAGATTATGCCGGTCTTTTACTAAATTCAGATTTTCAAAGTTTTTACGGACATACATTAAATTATCAAGAATGTATTGGGAGGGCAGTGTTAAAATACCGAATTCCTGGAATTTCGTTTTTAATGATTCGCGAGGTCCCATATTATATATTGCCCGAACTGCCCGTTTTTGTAATAAAAATATCGTGTCTACCTCAGCAGCCGTACCCCATAGCAGAATGCCATAAGACATTAAGCTATGGAAGTAAGCGAAGTAGACTAACCTAGCAGTGGCAATATCTGTAAGCTGGCGAATCTTACGTATTGCGAATGCAGCGGAACTTAATCTGCTCGCCAGTTTTTTAATGTGAGGGCCCCATTGTAATTTGGAATCTAGTGTAATTCCCAAGAATACAACATTGTCAACTAACCCTACTAAATTCCCTTCGATCTTGATTCTACTATCAACCTGTCTAACACTGGGTAAAGTAAATCTTATACATTTCGTTTTATCTGCATTTAGCAACAGGTTATTTAATGCAAACCAATGACAAATTTCATTTAAAGTATTATTCAGATGCCTAACCTCTGAATCTATCCTTTTCACTTTAAATATTAGAGAAGTATCGTCTGCAAAAAGCACCACGTCAGCAGAGTTATTAACCACTAGCGGTAGATCGTTTATATATATTAAGAACAAAAACGGCCCTAAAATGAAGCCCTGCGGGACACCAAATCGGACAAACGATCCCGCAGAGGTTACCCCATGTATGTTAATTTTCTGACAGCGATCTTTTAAATAAGACACTAGAAGGTCGAGAGAAGATCCACAAATACCATAGTGTTTTAATTGAAGAATAAGCGTACTATGGTCAACGCAATCGAAGGCCTTAGACAAATCGCAGAACACACCAATTGCATCCTGCGAATCCTCCCAGGCTCCCAATATATGATTTATGAGCGTTGCACCAGCGTCAGTAGTAGATTTCGATTTTGTGAAACCAAACTGTCGACCATCCAGAAACTTTTGCACAGTAAAATAATCTACCAATTGTTTAAGCATAATCTTTTCAAAAATTTTACTTATCGATGGAAGTACAGAAATAGGTCTATAATTTCCAAGACTACTTCTGCAGCCTGATTTAAACAAAGGAACCACTTTGCTTACTTTCATTAGATTAGGGAAAGTTCCTTTTGATATACACTGATTAAATATATTAGCCAAATGTGGTGAAATAGTGACAATTAAGGACTGTATTACTATTACCGACATTCCCCATATGTCTTCGGTGTGTTTTAAATTTAATTGTTTGAATGTCCTTAATATTTCACCTGCACTAATAAATGAGAATTTAAATTTTGAATTTGTAGGTGCACTCATATTCTTTAAAAGAGCTGCGGCACCCTGGGCTGATGATGTTATACTTATTGTTATTTGTGAAGGCACATTAGTGAAATAGTCTTGGAAAACAGTTGCTACCTCTTAACTGTTCGAAATACGTACTCCGTCGACACTTAGATTAAATGAGTTATCATTTATTTTATTTTTTCCTAATTCTTTATTTATTATATGCCAGACAGTCTTGGTCTTATTTCTAGACTCGACAATTTTATTTCCTAAAAATTTTGCTTTGGCAGCTACACAAACACGTTTAAAAACTTTAGAATAATTCCTAACGTAGGCATGAAATGATTCACTATTTGTTAGTGATCTCTTATAATATAGATCATACAAACGATCTCTACTTATTTTAATACCTGTAGTTGCCCATTCACTATTTTTTTTTACTTACTTTACACTAATAACTTTTCTTGGGCAATGTTTACTAAATTCAGTGCTTATGATATTAAATAAGTTGTCATAATCACTATCTGGATCTTTATTAATAAAAGTCTTGAAAGATAACTTTTGTGCAATATTATGATTTAAAAGATCTAATCTATTTTTGTATATAAGCCTAGTTGTTTTCGTACAGTCACTGCTAGATTTATCACAATTTATTTTAACAAGGAGTCCTTTGTGGTCAGACCGTATCCCAGTAACAATACTACCGCCAATGGTCTTAAAGTTAGTAAAAACATTGTCAATACAAGATGCAGTTTGAGACGTACATCTGGTTGGCTCATTAAAGAGAGGATGCAGGAATAAGGCGTAGCCTCCGGCTGCGCCCAACCACGACGGTTGTGGCCGCTGTGGCTAGGGCCACCAAACTACTCCATTATACCCCCCGGGCTACTACTAAGGTATCGACCACGTAACATATTAGACACGCTCCGTCTAGGGTGCGTCCGTAGGGTGCGCTCCGAGCACCCAGTCATAGCCCATCTTCCACAGAAGCGGCCCTAAGGCCGACCCGAAGTACCGGAGTGCCTCTCGTATGATACCATGCGGCAGGCTTTTAAAGGCGTTGGCGATGTCAGACATCGCCAATACCCTCTCCCCCTGGGAGGTCGCCTCCGCGGACAGCGAATTCAGGAGGGACAGGGCATCCACCGTGGAACGCCCTGTCCGAAAGCCAAACTACGCATCCGCTAAGTTCGGCCCCACTCCATCCAGGTGCTGGACGACCCGAGAAGAAACAATACTCTCTAGTGCCTTCCCGGTGTCGTCCAGCAGGACGAGGGGCCGATACCCGGACGCGCAGTCCGGGGGACGGCCCTCCTTTCGGAACAGGTAGAGCCGCCCTAGCTTCCAGGGCTTCGGGAACTGTCCGACCGACAGACATCGATCGAACAGCCGCTGAAGTAATCCCCCAAGATAGTCCAGCGTCAGGTCATGCACTTGACCTGGTACCCCATCAGGGCCGGGCGCTCTCCGTCTGTTTATTAGCCTACTATTAATTATAACTACATAAACAAAATATTCATCTTACTCATATTCCTTAATATTGTTAAGTACAAAAAATTAATCTTTGTAGGTAATTTTATATGGTAATAAAGATTTTTGGAATATTTTTAAATTAACCTTTATGAAGAAAGCAATCAATACTGAGAAATAAAACTAGTGAAATTTACGAATCTATATTATGATGATAACAAAACTGAGAAGATTCTTCAATTTCTTTTGTTCCTATGATTAATTTTTCCTAATAAATATATTCTGTGTAGTTAATTAATAAAGAACATACATGATTAAAGAAGTTTCTAATTACTTATGGACTCTGAGATTTCTATTTCCTTTCTTCATTTTTGACAAAACGCAGCCAAGTCACTAATTTTATCCAGAACACTTTACCTGGAGTAATATGAAATCATTACCAGTCATGAAATGTCATCTCCAAAAGTCTTGATATCATTTCCATACTAGTGCCGTCATTTCCGGTAATGGCGTTAAGTTTTAATTATGAATTTCTTTAAAAATATAACTGTTACAACTGTGCCTTTTATATCAATAACATTATTTTTATCATTGTAAATTTATATAGTACCTAAAGGCTTATTTGTCACGGATTTAAAAAGTTCCTTAAAATGTATGGTGTAGAATCAAACTTAGTTTATTTACCCACTAACTAGAATGAGCATTGAAATTACAGTAGTGTATTCAGTATTTCAAAATGTAGATAATAAAAATGGAAAATATCAGTTTGTAAATATGAAATAACAACTTAATTCACTTAAAAAAAATACAGTTGTTTCCAAGAATTATTGTGGTTTCCATTACTTTAGCGGGCTGTATTATTACCGGAATTCACCAGGGCTGCATGAGACGGCAAATTATAACCACATATTTATTACTTAGATAATTTATAGCGTAGTTGAAATTATAATAAAACATTGCAAACGGATACCAGAAGGAATTTAAAACGGTTGTCACACAAAAGGCCAGTGTTTTCACTGAATTAATGTACAATTCCTGCGAGAATTCTAGATAAAAACGCTGATATCATACTGGCCATGTAGAATCACCGATAGTAGTACAAACAGGCTGTATTAACAATATGAAAGCAATACCTACAGATATTTGTTTTAATTTCAAATAACCAAAAAATTTCAAAACAGAACAAAACAAATTTTAACGAACTGGTCGTGCCATGTTTTAGACTTAGGAGAACCAGAAATAGTTTTTGTTTTTCGGTAATAAATGTTAGGTTTTATAAAAAAAAGTCCCACAGCACATTACCGATTTGCTGGATAGTGAGTTCAAAGACCATATCAAGCTGGTTTTAACGTCTAAAGGTTATTATAGGGTGGATCAATATGTGAACGATAGTGACATTTGGAAATGATGCCCCTCTCTGTGCATCCAGTAAAAAGTTAACTATGTTTTGTAAATATATGTATGTATCATAGAAAAGTAAACCAGATCGAGTTCTTGCCCTTTCTTCTCGATGACTAGGTTATTTTTCGAACCGGTGGTAACTTTGACGTTACGTCTCAGGGGCAAAAGTTTAATTAAGTATTTTCGATTTTAATTTGATCAATATATTTTTCTTTACTGGAAGTTCCAGCTCAGTCGTAAGGACCCGAACTTAAGATTATGGAAACAGTATATGAACACGCTAAGTACTAAACTATTATCGTTTTCCATTTATATAACGACGATTTATCTATCTACCTAGGAGTTTTCAGCTTTTAACCGTATTGCTCAGACGCGTACGATTGTAACGTAGATCCATTGCCTATAATATGTATTTGTGAGTATCATTCTAAAGAAAGTTGTAAATATCCTTCGTTTCTCATCATAACATATTATAAAACAAAGTCCTCTGCCACGACTGTCTGTGTCTGTTCGTGATAAACTCAAAAACTACTGAACGGATTTTCATGCGCTTTTCACCGGTAGATAATGTGATTCATGAGAAAGCCTTAGTATTATTATTATTATTAGTATATTGTTTGTCAAGGTTTTTTATTATCAGGGCGGGACAACGGCCGCCGCGCCCTCCTAGTTATCTATCTTAATATGATATTATATATAAAACAATGTCTTACGTATTCACGTCTCTCTGTGTATTTCCTCAGTTTCTCTAAACTACGTAACGGATATTGATACAGTTTTATACTATCAGTGAGAGAATTTCTTTCGGTAAGTATAGTTGTGTAATCGCATCCATAGTCATCATCAGTAATATATCTATTTATAGATATGGTATATCTGAGGTCGACAAAATCCAACACCGTCTCAGCGATCCTTATGAAAATTAATAAAACCTAATTGTTTTTCCATGGAAAAATCTTTTATGTTGTTATCGTGGGGAAATCCCTTATGGATACGCCACCCTCTCGGCGGAGAGGGTGGGTTATGTCCGACACACACGGACTAAAACCCCACGGTGTACCATCCGCCCGCATTGTTGGGGCGGCAAGGGATCAAACTTTGCTAGTCCCCTTGGATAGCCGCCCCAACGGTCCGCCCGGCGGAAGGTGACCGCCGGGCTCCTTCCTAATAGGAAGATAGACTGAGTACACACCAGCTGCCTCCCCTCGTCCGCCAGACCTGTGCAATGAGAGGAGGCGGGCAAATTGCCACCTCCTCCCTCCGGTCCTCCGTTGGCGGAGAGGGCCGCTCAGAGGGTCATCCTCGCGGGCCCTCTCCGCCGCTTCCTTCTGCGAGATGACGACCTCGCAGAAGGAGGCCATCGCGTTCCATACCTCTTCGCTGCCGAGCATGGCCGAAACCACACTCGATGCTGCTTCTCTTACTATAACTCACCACTAGACTGCGCTACGCTGTATGTTATTGTTACTAAGCTTTATTTAATGCGAAGTTGCTACTATGATTGCTACTACCTATCGAAAATATCTCTGTATCTCCCCATTACTTTAATTATGTATATTTTTTAGCAGGAAAAACCATTAGTGAACTGCTAGTATAATATTATGCTAATTGATTCTACATAATGTGTTTTATTAAACTCACATTAAAACTTACGTAGTTTTTTAGTAACAAGTGCACACAATAAAAATTATTTTACAACAAAAGTTATATAAAATCGAAACGGTGTGTTACATTTTTGTTAAAATACAGCGTATAAAAAAACGAAATGTATGTTTTTTAATATATATATATTTAAAAAAAAATTACCAACGAACTCGATATAGTTACCCGAACCCTGTATTAGAACCCTAATTTTCTAACTAATATTATAAATGCGAGTGTGACTTCTTTTGTTTGTTTATTTGTTACGCTCTCACACCTCAGCTTGGTTCAGTAGCTTCATCATGAAATTTTATATACACGTTAAGAGGAGTACAGAAAAGGACGTATGGTATCTAACATCTACATTAAACCGACCGCAGCCGCAGTCTAAAGCTTGTTAAAATACTGCCTTTGTGTCTTGGGCTATACCTATTCAAATTGATAAATTGAAGACGTGAAAAATAATGAAATTAATTATGCATAAATTGGCAAATCAAATTGAATAAAAAATAATATACAATTTATATTAAGTTCTTACCACTATCACCATTGTAGTGTACATATCGAGTATTGTTAATACTAGGTAATTTCATTATAACTGAAACTATATATTTTTCTAATACATAATTTACACGAACACTCCAATTAAAACTTATTCACAATCTTTGAGATCAAAAACCACTTAACTTTATTTTTTTAATTCACTTCACCGCAATCACCAGATACTCTGTTCACTATATCTATATATACTTTTATATTATAACTAAATGTGAAACATTGTTTCATAGAAAAATTATAGGAAGGAATTAGGTGTACATATTAGTGACGCGCCCGCGCTTTACTGGGTATACGGTATGCGCTGAAGCAAGCCGCACCACCGTCATCGTAGCCGAGCCGAATCACAGTGATTCAGCAAATATTAAAGTCACCTAGATACGCAAACCATGTCAGAATCATACCACAAGTAAATATGCATATGTTTCTTATAAAAATTTAGATTTATTAGCTTGATACTTATTCACTCCATTAGTATATACTATCGACCCGCCCTGGGTTCGTAGGGATGCAACGTACTGATGTGGGCGTCACTAATGCCCTGTGACTTCGATACACGTAGCACCCGATTTTTTTTTTCTTGATACTTTGACAATAAAAATAACTAAAAGTCAAAATAGCTTCATAAATCTCGTCATACACAACTTTTTTTTGATGCGCGTAATTTTAAATCTGTCGTTGCAAAGGACAATTTTAATTGACATGATAGTTCCAACGTAACTAAAACACTTACGTGTATAAGAATTAATAATATACTGGCCAAAAAGTCAAGAAAACTCGCAATCTTTTAATAATGTTTTGTTTGTAAAAAAGATTGTAAAATCTTGTAAATCTTTTAAAAATATAAATTTCATAATAAATTATTTGAAATTGTCTTAAAAAGTTTAGCCAATGTAAGTATCCGAAAAATATTTTTTACAACTTGTTTACCACACATCTACTTTTCTCTATTTGCTATAAATAAAATATGCAAGTATCGTACCTATAAAATTAAAAAAAAATACAAATGATAGAGAAAACTGTATCAGAATCTGTTGTGTAGTTTAGAACTAAGCAAACTCATGTATATATGCAATAGTAACTTTGACCATTAATTTGTGGGCCCCATCAATATCACGAGAAAATTTACCTGACAATGCATTAAATCTTCCATACAAACACTATATTACCTTATAAATGTTACATGGTTTGCATTAATAAAAGTTTCATTAGAAATAACCACTTTGAAAGACACATATTGGTTGCTTATGTCTTTTTCTTGATTTTTTTGAAATTCTACAATCATGTTTCTTTATAATTTGAAATAAATCGGTATTAAAAGTTGTTGTCATTTTACAATTAATTAATAACATCATTATCTACAGTTATTATAACTGGTTTTATGATTTTGAATGATTTTATGATAATTATCTTAATATATATATTTCTTGTGTGCGTGTGTATGTGACTGAACTCCTCCTAAACGACTGGACCGATTTTGATGAAATTTTTTGTGTGTGTTCGTGGAGATCCGAGAATGGTTTAGATTCACAATTGGACCCGGTAGGTGGCGCTGCAGTTGACTTTTAGGATTTTTTTTATTATCAAGGCAGGACAACGTCCGCCCGGTCCGCTAGTTTATTTATAATATCTGAGATTCTTAAATAATTATACTATATTATATCATTTTTGTTAGTTAAATATCATAAATGAGTAGTAGAGTCATTCTTTAAAGATAATGTGTGACTGATTTGTGGGAGTGCATTCCATAAAAAGTATACTTTAAATAATGAATTTTAATAATAGTTATTATATTCTTGTTCAAATCTCCAGAAAGAACAAAGGAGTTTTTTATATATGCTCAGTAATCATTTCATTCATTCCACCAAGCTGATGTTGGGTCCATCACATTCGCCAGTCAAGGAGCTCGAAGCAAAGCTTAGGAATTATAAGTTTACAGGGTTATGAATGCTCTTTTTCACTACTCGCACACTTCACACAACCTTATGAAATTTGTGAAGATCCTACTAAAAAAAATTTGAAAATTATCTCCTACAAGGAGCTTACACTAAAGCAGACATTTTCGGGGCCAATTTTTTTATGTAGGTTATAAATTTTCTTGGTATAGGTTTCACTTTCACATTATGTTGATTAAAGTAGCGTAAATATCAAAATCAAATAATTTCAAGTTCGAACAATGTGAGTCGGCACCTAATTCTTCTATTATTTCAATATTTATGTAGGGGGGAAATGCAGCACAGCAATACATTATATATTTAACTAACTGTAGGAATATGTATGTTTTGTGAAATTAATATTTATTATGTATTACTATTGCTCAGGCAACAGATTGCTAAAGAGTGCAATGTTACTTAGAAGTTTCTGTCTTGTTATAGATTTATACATACTAGTGGCTGTCCAATGGTTGAAATTTAGCCACATGTCATTAATCTTTTTGACAATGTGTGTTCAAATATTATAGATTAGTAGGAATAACATCAAAAATAAAAATTATAAATATAGGCGATTCATCAAAGGTAAGGAAATAAATACTTTAAAAAAAAAAATAGTTATTGATGATAAACTTTAAACCTCATCAAAAGGTATTAAAAAAAATAACAATAAGATTGGTTGACAAACAATTGAAAAAGGTACTAAACCAATTTGTCATTTCTCTGGTGGTAGAGCCATGCTGAAGCTAATACTGGTTTTAGCATGAATGGGTCAGCTCGCCCGGGGTAGTACCACCCGACCCACAGAAAACCGACGTGAAATACCGGTGCTTGTTGTTGCATTTCATTCGTTCAGTGAGAGCACCGGAGGCACACCTACCCTCCCCCTACTCCAAATGCAGGCTGGCAACGCACATGCAACTCCCCTGGTATTGCTAGTGTCTATGGACGGCAGTGATCACTTAACATCAGGTGGCCCACCTGTTTGTTTGCCTCCTACTATATAAAAAAACTCACCTATGTATACATAGATTATTTACTGCTTATGTTCCTGAAAATGTTCAATATTTATAGTATAAAGCATTACCAAAGAGTATGCATACCTCACATAAATGATTTTCCATTGACACATACAGGCAGACACAGATAGAATTATTGCATTTAATAATATTGTTCTAAATATGTAGTAATAACAATTTAAAAGTTAGGATACACAATTAGTGTATATAGAAGTTCTGTAACTATAAAATTATAAGTTTTCCTAGTGTTTGCTGCATTACAATCATTTTTACTAAAATTATATTTGTTCTCAATCTCAGTAGTATTATTAGGCTTGGCATTAGAAATTCGCATCACGAATTTGGGGTTGTTAAGGTTTGTTTTTTTTAGGGGTCGGTTACCCCTTTCAAAAGACACCCCCTCGCCCGCGGCGACTGTAGTTTTTTTATGTGTATGAAGTTACTGTAAGGGAATGTGATCTTTCCTTTTTTGTTGTTTTATACATATTTATTGTTGTTTTATAATTGTTTACTATTATTTCAGAAAAAAAAAACAAAAAATGAAATATAAATTAATTTGTATGACGTAAAATGGAATGTTTTCCAGATCTTGTATTTTTTGTTTTATTTCTACTATGTTTAATATAACATAAATTAATAAAAGGAAAAATATAACATAAATTATTTGTATGATCATAAAGCCTCTCCACACATAACACAGGCGAGCGAACATAGCGAGCAAGCGAACTGGTCAGAGCAAATCCAACTAAGTCATGTTAGGTTAATAGAGGAATATGGCTGGAACGAAGCGTAGCTTTGCTCCCGCCCTAGTTCTCTATGTAGGTTAGTATTGCGAACACATTTCAAATTCCTTGTTGTTTTATATTAAATATTTTTTAACCACTAATAGCTTAAATGTGAAATATTTGAGTGAAAAATGAGGACAGAAGTTTATTGGAAATAATTTTTTTTGTTCTCAAGATTTATGCTGTTCCATCAATAATTTATTACTTAATGAGTAGAGATATACATAAGTTTCATACAAGTTATTAATTTTTGTAGTTGACAACTCAACCTTTTTTATACAAAATTGCTATAACTGTTACAAGTGTTTTAAATACTTAAAATTTATTTTTTTCTACAAAATTTACATTTTTCCTACAATAATTTTTTACTCTACTTTTATAGACATAGTATTGTACAAACTGTTGTATTTAAACTTAAAAATCACCATGTTGTTAATATACAAATTACCAATAATTGTTCGGAGGAGACATAATCTCAAAACTTTGATCATGAATATCTCAGTAACTATAACTTTCCACGGCGAGCGAGGGTGTGGTTTAAAGGGGTTGTCAGCCCCTTCCTCCACCTCTCTCACCCCCCTCAACTCTTATTTCAGGATGCGAATTTTTAATGCAGCCCCGTATTATTATTTTACAAATTACAAATAATACCTTATGGTAGTTGAGGTATAACATGATAATTTAGTTCAGTTGCAATAAACCACTTTCATACAATTAGACATGATTAAGTTAACAATTTCAGATATCTCTATAAGAATTAAGTTTATTTAACATGTAAACTTTAAAGAAACTAATATTAACAAGTTACTTCTATGATGTAGTTCATGTCTATACTTATGTTTATTATATGTTTAGTACCTTACTTATATTACATAAGTACAAGATTCATAAAATATAATATATAAATATATATGATGTTATTCCTAAATTCCATCAGCATATAGATAATCAATTGATGCAATCTACGGTGGTCGTAAATTTAGATAAATGACTTAACCTTTTATTTAATATAGCACTTCTGATGACGCTGATTAAAAAGTCTTGATGCTATTCCTATACGAAGTTAGTAGAAATGACAATGTTAAAAAAATATTTAGTAAACAAACAATATCAATGTTACGTACCTCGATATGACTATCTACGAACTGTCGTCTATTTCTAGTATATTTCCACCACGGGTTTGAGAATACTTTTTATAGCAAAGAATACTTTAGATCACAAAACATGTATACAAGATATTTCACACTTTAAATTAAAAAAAATATTTTTACCACACGCTCTACAATATATGAATTTATATATAATATAGAATTATAGGAATGTGAAAAAGTCTTATAACATTCTAAAAATCCTCTCTTTTTTCGACATTTCACAAAACCAATCACAGAACATAATATAACCGTAGATACAGGATATCTACCATATTCTCCCTCTATGAATAGGGGCACCGAAAAAGTATGGATACATTTTGATCCGAATACTTTTTAATAATTATCCCGATGTAATCGATACCATCATATGATACTTTCACTCAAATAAGTATTTATGATAAAAATCAGTAACAATCGAGTACTTATCCCTTAAACAAAATGAATTTCATACATATTTTACTATATACATCGCATTATTATTTTACTGGATAAAAGTGTCGAAACGCAAGTGTGAGGTGCATTTCATGAAAAAATCAATTTGCTAGGTCATACTTATTAAAAGTTACTTATCACCACGAATTTGTTCAATATAAATACTTGGATTGAATATATATTATAGTGATATATATATTATATATCACTTGCGCTTCGAGTATTTATATTGAACAAAATACTAATTCTAATACCATTTATCAAATTTTTATAAAGATTTAATAATAAAGTGAACATATTTATGATTATTAGTATTATAAATATTTAGCTTTGTGTTTTAACGCTAAAATTTACAAGTCGAAATTTGTACCGGCATTACGATTAACAGTAGAAAAGGGTATGTGGAAGGAAATTATATGAGAATATTATTTCAATTCAGTAGCGATAGTGTCGCCTTTTAAACCGTAATATTTAAGGTAAACATAAGATTAGTTTTGTAGGTAATAAGGATAAAACTTTAATTTATAATTTGTTTATCTATTTTTTTTAAATTAACAGATTAGTGTAATACTTTTCTGTCAAATATCAATTCATTCCGATTCATATTTAATCCAATTGATACTTTTCATTGACACTATTCACTAGTAAAGAATCGATATATATTATACGATTCCGTGTCCCCTATAAGAGAATGTAATCCCATGGAAATCCAACCGTTTTTTTTGTTGTGGCACCGCAAATGTATTTGCCAGTATCACTGTTTTATTTCAGCATACAGCTGAATAAATCATGTTGACCTTACACTTAACGTTATTATAATGTAAAACGTTAGAAATTTATTAAAATATTATAAACTTATTATTTTACAATAAGTTAACTGTCATTTTACCATGCTTCGCAGACTAAGTTAACATTGCAACTAAAATAAATTATCAATAACATATTTTTGTAACAAAAATTTACTATATTACCGACATAATTAACGAAACATAATTTGTAATATTTAAATAACGTTTGTTGCGTATTTGAATATTGTTCAAGCCTAGAATGAAAAACGTCTTAAACTTAATCTACGCAAAATAATAATAAGCCTTATGCCTAAACAAGAGAGCTTAATTTAGATACGAATATTAATTAACTTAATTTGCTATGAATTAATATTTCTTATGGAACGTGGTTGGTTTTCATTAGTAGTTTTACATTTTGTTTGTATGATTTTGAAGACAATAGTCCCGTACGTTTATATTCGATGATTACTTCCACGATCTCTTTATTCTTGTGTAACTAAGAAGATTTTAGGATAAGTTCAGGAGAATATAACACAGTAACTTGGCAACATTGTCCAGAAATCAATAAGAATTATGATCTCTCTGTATATGTATAGAATTTTACAGATTAAATTATATTTATTAGATGCTGTTTTAGAGCATAATATAAAAACCTACCAAATAAAATACAGGTTTTGGGTACCTAAGTACTATGTAATAGGTTATCTGAAGTTTATCTGTGTCATGTTCTTCTGTTAATCTGTACCTTTTGTACTCAAATAAAAAAAAAATCTTCGACAATGGCAGACGCAAAGCAAGGTATGGCTTTTTAAATTTTACTTGTTTTATCAACAAATTAAGACATTAAACAATCTGCACCTGTTTTATACAAAGCTATTACGATATATATTTGTGTGATATGGAGTTGTTACAATGTTCGGTAATAAATACTCGAAGCTGTTGCTGCATCATCAACGTATCTTTTATTTCCTTTCTGTTGTTTTGTAATTATTTTCTGTTTCACGTCCAAATCAAAACCACTATGTTAGATTTTTCTGAACAGTAAAATATCACTCGCATTAATAATTTCTTTAGAGTTGTGTAGTTTTGATGCTGGCAAAGGTGTGATTTGTTCACATTAAGTTGTTGTAGTAAGGGATAAAGGATAAGGAGTCTGAAGATTAATTACATGTATATGAAAAGAGTGGTTCTCCTTCTACTTTATGATATTGCTGATATCCTAATTATGAAAAGTACTCATTAAGATAAACTGTTTATCTTAAATTATTATTTTCATGACTTGAATGTACATCAGTTTATTTTATACTAGCGGGCCCGGCAGACGTTGTCCCGCCTTGGTTATGAAAAAATCCTTGACAAATTATAAACTAAAACGTTCCTCATCAGTCACTCTATCCACCGGTAAAAACCACATGACAATCCGTTTGGTAGTTTTTGAGTTTATCGCGAATAGACAGACAGACAAACACCGTAGGGGACTTTGTTTTATACTATATAATGATTTTGTAATATGATAGTTGTTGTAATTATATGAATATAAGATACTGCTTACTACAGTTATAATAAAATATATCATGTAAGAATGGATAAAGTGTTAAAACAGAAGAAATTCAGTTACCATTTGAGAATGAGTGGAAATTATATTCAGAGTAAGTTAATGTTACAATTACAGTTTTATTATGAACCGCCTTTTATTATGAGCACCAGATATCCCCCTCCCCCAAACACAGGCTGGCAACACATTTGCGACTCCCCTGGTGTTGCAAGTGTCAGTGGATGGTGGTGATCACTTAGCATCAGATGACCCACCTGTTCGTTTACCTTCTATGAGATATAAAAAAAAAACTTAGTATGTGTGGATGTTCATTGTATGTACATGTTTTGTGTGTATGTACAACATATATGTATAGATTTAGTACTATTTGTTATTTATAGTACTTGTATAGTTCGCAAGATGTATTAATTCTATTACTTTTTTACAGTTTTTTTTAGTATTGTCTTAAATCTGATTAAAAGGTTTCAATCTGATTTAAGGCTTTGTTGCAAACCACACTAATTGTTTTCCATGTTTAGGAAAGACACCTTCAGAAGATTTCTACAATGGTTCTTCGCAGTCACGTGTAGTACTGGCTAAACCACGTCTTGGTGGTTTTGGTTCTTCTAACTTTGGCTCGAGTTCAAGCAAAACCACTAATGTGCTTGGTAAATATAACATTTTATCTATACACAAATAAATATAATTGAAGTGTTTGTTTCTCATGTGAAAATGCTTTTTACTAAATGGAAAATTAAAAAAAAAAATAAAAACAGATTTTTATTAAATGGATATGAAAGTACATATTTCTATATATTATACCAATTCTTATATGTCTGTCTGTTCCTGGCTAATCTTTGGAATTCTTGTACTGATTCTAACGGAATTTTACTACCAGATATCTATACTAATATTATAAAGTTTGTGACGTTGTGGCGTTGTAAGGGGTAATCTCAGGAACTACTGGTCCGATTTGAATAATTATTTCAGTGTTATATAGCTCATTCATCGAGAATGGTTATAGGCTATATATCATCACGCTAAGGCCAATAGGAGCGGAGCACAGATGAAAAATGTTTCAAAATCGAGATGTTTTTTTCTTTTTGAGAGCTTCTGCTGTGTGTCAGCGTTAGCCCAGAGTAGTAACTATTACTACGCGGACGAAGTTGCGGGCAGGGGCTATAATCTATATACTAATATTATAAAGAGGTAAAGTTTGTGACGTTGTAAGGGGTAATCTCAGGAACTACTGGCCCGATTTGAATAATTCTTTCAGTATTATATAGCTCATTCATCTAGAATGGTTATAGGCTATATATCATCACGCTAAGGCCAATAGGAGCGGAGCACAGATGAAAAATGTTTCAAAATCGAGATGTTTTTTTTTTTTGAGAGCTTCTGCTGTGTCAGCGTTAGCCCAGAGTAGTAACTATTACTACGCGGACTAAGTCGCGGGCAGGGGCTATAATCTATATACTAATATTATAAAGAAGTAAAGTTTGTGAGTTTGTGACGTTGTAGGGGGTAATCTCAGGTACTACTAAACAGATTTTGAAAACTCTTTTGCCAATAGAAAGCCACGTTATTTGTGAGTGTCATAAGCTATATATCATCACGCTAAGGGCAATAGAAGTATAGGAGCGGAGCAACAATGAAACATATTTTAAAATCGGGGCTTTTTTTCCTTTTGAGAGCTTCCGCTGCGTCTTAGCCCAAAATAACTATTCCACGCGTACAAAGTCGCGGGCAGAAGCTATTAACTAATTATATTATCTATACTAATATTATAAAGAGGTAAAGTTTGTGACGTTGTGAAGTTGTAGGGGGTAATCTCAGGAACTACTAAACGGATTTTGAAAATTTTTCTACCAATATAAAGCCACGTTATTTCTAAGTGTCATAGGCTACATATCATCACGCTAAGACCAATAGGAGCGGAGCAACAATGAAAAATATTTTAAAATCGGGGTATTTTTTCCTTTTGAGAACTTCCGCTGCGTCTTAGCCCAAAATAAATATTCCACACGTGCAAAGTCGCGGGCAGAAGCTATTAACTAATTATATTGTCTATAATCTATACTAATATTATAAAGAGGTAAAGTTTGTGAGGTTGAAGGGGGTAATATCTGGGGAGTCGGAGAAAAATGTTCGAACGAAAACGTTTTTTACGAACGCTGCCTTAATTATGAGATATACGAGTATATGATTGAGTTCTAGAGAAAAATTGTAGCTTGATAATGCCTATTACCGCCCAACGAAGTGGGCACGGGTCGGCTAGTATGTTATAAAGAGTAACTTGGCTGCTTTTATTTTAGACTTACTGTTACCCGCAACTTTGTCCATGTGAAATTTCCAAAATGGTTCACTGATGTTGACAGGAGTTTCACTGGTAGATGGCTGATGTTATAAGGAATAACTTAAGCTACTTTTATTATTGGCAACAAAATTATGGCTCTGCACAAATATAATAGACCAAGGAATCAGTATCAACAACAGCTTGCACCCTACGGCACGTTTTAACTTGACAAACAATGTTTTGTTAAATTCCACATGTTCAAAGTAGCATGCGGGTAATAGCTAGTTGCAAATAAATTATTGGTGTTATTGACATTTTTATAAATATTTTGCGAGAACTCATGTGTGCCATAAATAATGAATATTTAGAACAATAGTTAAGCAGCTGTATTGAGCACATCGATTCATCTACTGATTCTACCTATGTTCTAGGGTCAGTTTTGCGACCATCACAACTAAAACCGGGTGTTAATCCATTTCTCAAAGTTACGGACAAAGGTAACGAATCAGAATCGCAGAAAGAGAAATCAGATTCAACATCTGAGGAGAGATTAACTGATGCTAAAGAAGCTGAAGTACCGAAATTTGTACCATTGGGTGTAAATAATGTACCACCACGTACAACCAATCCAGTCCCAGCACCGCCTCAACCGACTACCAGTACTTCATCAGAAGGTTTCGTATTTGGTCAAAATTTGAGTGAGAGAGTTGTTATTCAAGAAAATGTGAATAATGGTGATGCATTACCAGTTGACCACAGCTCATCAAATGGGACCAGTGAACTTTTGTTCACCAGTGCAGCTGCCTCAGTCAAGGAAAGTACTCAGGTTAGTGGGAGTGGTACATTTATGTTTTTTTTTGCTATATATGTTTTAGCTTTTATGTGACAATAGTATTTTAACATAGAAATTAAGAAATGATTTGACTGAAGATTCTAACGACTCTTAGTTTCAACTGTAGGTATATGAATGGACTCCACATGACTACGGGATGGTGCTCTATAAGCTGTATCTATAATCAGGATCAACCATATCATACGATAAAGGAAGTGATCAATTCAGGACCCAAATCTCAAACCCTAAATGCATAAAAAAAGAAATGAAAAAAGTACTTTTTGTTATTCTATGACTTTATTGCAATGCTGTGGATATAAAGTAAATAAAATTATGTCTGAACTCCTAAGTAAGTTGTATCAAAATTCCACATTTTCATACAGCGGTGATAAAACTTACTACGGGTTTACATTACCTACTATGGTTAGTGGAGACATATGAACATGCTAGGAATTATTCATTTCTATAATCCGCTATTGCTATAACCAGATGTTTAGAAATTATAGTTGAAATGTATGCATTACAGGAAACCAGCAGTGGGGGCGCAAACGATGGATTAGCAGCAGCCGCTGCTGAGTACGAGCGATCACATGCGCGTCCTTTACCGCCAACATCTAACTGCACCCTCACTGGTGAAGAAGATGAAACGAATGTTCTACAGGTTACTTTTTTATGGGATAATATTTACATTTTTAATAGGAGAGAGAAATTAAATTGTATGTACATGATAATGATGACTTAAAAAACTTTGGTGTCATCCTCTTCTATCCATACATATAGTAAGGATGTAAATCTAACGTGTCTGTACTTTTTATATTTTCGTGAAAACGATTGTTACAGGTGTTTAGGAATAAGTAATGCTATAACTTGTATAATTCTATTTCAATCATTTTTTAGAAATATCTGTCTGTTTGTATGAACACGCATCACAGCTAAAGGTTCTCAATAAAACCTCATAAAATCATAAAGCATATCCTCAAGAGTAGCTTAGTCTTTGTTACACTAAAATCGGTCCACTCTATCAAAAGTTATTGTAATTTAAATGACGGCTCGAGGTAAGTACGAGAGTATATGCTTACTTCAATCTTAAACGCATTACCAGCCGATTATATAATAGAACTGCAAGGAAGTAACGTTAAACAAGCGAAACGTATTTTAATAAGGTATTTCATAAGTAAACTACCTCCAAATAATTAAATATACTCATATTTAACTTGTAGGCGTGTTGAGGGAAATACCTCTACTTGTTTAAATCGTAACAGCGATTTCCTGAGGAGAGTCCTAGTGTAAATAATATATGTAATTTTTCCTTTGACATGAATTAAAAAAAAACTACTTGTGAAAATCGCATAAAAATCCGTTCAATAGTTTTTGAGTTTATCGTGAACAAACAGACAGACGTGGCAGAGGACTTTGTTTTATAATATACTAGCGGGCCCGGCAGACGTTGTCCTGCCCTGATTATAAAAAAATCATGGACAAATTATATATCAAAACGTTCCACAAGAATCACTTTATCCACTGGTGAAAACCACATAAACTACCATTCAGTAGTTTTTGAGTTTATCGCGAACAGACAGACGCGGTAGGGGACTTTGTTTTATACTATGTACTACTAGCTGACCCCCGCGTAACTTCGTCTGCGCCAAATCGGTTATTACCGGTTCCAATTTTATTTCCAAACACGAAAAATCTTTAAAAGCCTAGAACCCGATTATAGCGACACTTACCGAGTCCAATTATGAATCCAAACTATCCTATATATATTGGCAAGAAATGTCTTCCACGTATCCCCTGGGTTGCTTCTCTGGCCCTCACCTCCGCGCCCCATTTTTTCCCCCATTATCTTCTAACAGACTCCATCAATTAGCATGCTGTAAAAAGTAAATAGTATCTCCATGAAATTTTCAATTTGATTTAGCTATCTGTTTTAATAAGAATTTGTAAAGTATACATGAAACCTGTATCTAATAACTTTAGTAATTTATAATTGTAACATTTATTTTCTTTTTCACATAAAAACAATATTTCGACTGAGATATTAAACTTAAATATATGATGTCTCCTATTTTTTGTAAATATTTTTCTGTTAGAGGAATGAATTTTGCTACGTATTTTATTCCTTTATTTTAAACTAGCCTCTGCCCGCGACTTCGTCCGCGTGGAATAGTTACTTTGTGCTAATGCTAACATGCAGCGGAAGCTCTCAAAAGGAAAATAACCCCGATTTTTAAACATTCTTTATTGGTGCTCCGCTCCTATTTGTCTTAATGTGATGATATATATTAGCCTTTCTCAATAAATAAGGTACCTACCACTGAAATAATTTTTCAAATCGGGACAGTAGTTCCTGAGATTAGCGCGTTCAACCAAACAAATAAAATAAGCTTTAATATACTCGTAGATTACTACTTTTATTATCAGGGCGGGAAAACGTCCGCCGTGACCGCTAGTTAATACTAAAACAGAATCCTCGTTAACCTTTTTAACCGCTCTGTATATAACTGTAAGTTAGGGCATGTGCGTAAAAAGTTTAATACAAAAAAGTTAATATATTATTATAGTAATTGGAATTTATTTATTATACAGTTGTCATGTTGTTATACATATAATATAATACGTATTTATACCTAAATTTGTATTTAATGCAACTATACTTAGAACATAAGTATTAAGGTGAACATTACTTCGCACTTCCGCCTGAAGTTGGTTGGCCGTTGTTACGTCTCAGTGCAGTGCTCCTTAAAACTTTTTTGATGAATTACTGTACAGTAATGCCTTCATCAATCAAATATTAAGAACAGTAAAATGAGTTTTTAGCGGGATCTTTGAATGTCATGTAACAGATGTTATTTTTTATTCATAATCTTGTGTTAGTTGGCTCTATATTTTGTAATATTGGTGGTGTTTTATGTAATATATATAGTGCCGATATTGTTCACAAGTGAAGTGGATGGGAAATATTACCATGGAGCATGGATTCTGACTTGTCACAGAACTCCCTGGAAAGTTCTAACAAGATGGCCTCCACCGTGTTAGAACATTGAAATGATCGCAAGAGACTTGTAATGAGTCAGAATTTCTTAAGCGGGCCACTAAAAATCGACTATTCGATTTTGATATATCTATGAGCATATTTTGGTAGCTTTATAGGTTGAAAGTAATACCCTAAAATGATTTTTGAAAATTTCAATTTTTCAAAAATTTATGATCGAGTAAACATTTCGAGTACTTTTTTTTTAAAATTAAAATATATCAGTGAATAATTGCTGGATTTTAATGAAACTCGGTTTGTATGCTAAGGAATAGCAGATGAATAGAACAAAAATAATTTACGTAAAAAAAAATTGTTTATAATTAATTAGTTTCATAATAAACAAATGGTAATTTAACTAACTTCTCGGTGTTGTAGAAAAAATTTTTATAAAAATATTCGTTGAACTATTAACTAAATGATGGCACAAGAAAATTTTAGTGCTCTGTTACCAGGAAAAAGATATGAACGATTGAATGTGGTAGACAGCGGCCGAGGCGGACGTGCTACGCCGAGCGCTGCTCCTATGCCGAGCTTCCGAACATACTTCTACCTTCTGCAATTTTCCAGGCTAAATAAAACTTAAAAAATAAATGACATTATTAAATATTTATTAAAATTTAGAACTTATTTCTTTACAGATTTTGTAACTTTCATGACAGAACTTTTGCAATAATTATAAACATTTTTTTTTTACGTAAATTATTTTTGTTCTATTCATCTGCTATTCCTTAGCATACAAACCGAGTTTCATTAAAATCCAGCAATTTTTCACTGATATATTTTAATTTAAAAAAAAAGTACTCGAAATTTTTACTCGATCATAAATTTTTGAAAAATTGAAATTTTCAAAAATCATTTTAGGGTATTACTTTCAACCTATAAAGCTACCAAAATATGCTCATAGATATATCAAAATCGAATAGTCGATTTTTAGTGGCCCGCTTAAGAAATTCTGACTCAATATCATTATCTACTCGACAATGGCAGTAATAATATACTAGAAGATTGGTTGCCAATAATAAAATAAAAAACAAAGAATGGTTAATAAGTTTGGCGCGGACTGTAGTTTATTCCCAAACTGGATTCCGCGGAACTTTGGGGATTTGTAAATTAGTCATCCGTGTTTCGATAAAATTACTTATTATTAGCTTTAAATTATTTATTAAAAACAAATACAGGTCAAGATTGAATGCTACCCCAGATATACGCAAACAATTTTCGGATATAATTCCGAACTATAAAACAATTAATTATAAAATAGTAAAACAATTTCATTCTTCATATGAAAACTTAAAAGTTAAGATTGTGTTTCAATTACATTACACATTTCTTAAAAAAATGTTCTTATATAAATTTCGGTATTGATTTGGAATCATTTGATTTTTTTTTATATTATAGGAGGCAAATGAACAGGCGGGTCACCTGATGGTAAGTGATCACCGCCGTCCATAGACCCTAGCAACACCATGGGAGTTGCAAGTGCGTTGCCAGCCTGTGTTTGGGTGGAGGGAGAGAGGGTCTGGGGAGGTGGGCCTCCGGCGTTCTCACTGACCGATCGAAACCCAACAAAGCAAGCACTGTTACTTCACGTGGGTGTTTCGGTAGTACCCCGGAGGAGCCAACCCATTCATGCTGAAACCAGTAGTAGCTTCACCGTGTCTCTACCACCTACAAAATGATATAATATGGGGTTCCATAAAATAAGAGTATTTGGTTGATGTTCCGTTATCTTTAAAGTTTAGGAACCCCTGGTTTATGGTAAGGAGTTTTATGCAGTGATAGGTTCGTTTGTGCAGATATCGTGTCGTCTGTTCGCGTGGGAGGCGGGCAGCTGGCGTGAGCGCGGCCGCGGCGTGCTGCGGCTCAACGACGCGTGCGGCGGCGGTTCGCGGCTCGTGGCGCGCGTCTCGGGCTCACTGCGCGTCGTACTCAATACGAAGCTCTGGCCCGACATGGTTGTACAACAGGCCGGCTCTAAATCATTAAGGATCACCGCTGCCGATGCACAGCAGCAAATCAAACTCTACCTAATCATGGTAAGTATTGCTATCATACATTTCCAGTTTACAGAGGCAATCGTTTATAATATCATCATCATGGACAGCTCTTCTCGACTCACTGTAGGGCATAAGCCTCCTTCCTTTTACGCCATTTCCTCTCTATTCTGTGCCAGTCTTGTCCAGATTTTTCCCTTAAGGTATCTGATGTCGTCGACCCATCTTGCCATTGGTCTTCCCACACTTCGTCTTCTCTCTCTAGGCCACCAGTCGGTCAAGAGCCTACTTCATCTGTTATCACCCCATCTGGCCAAGTGGCCTGCCCACGCCATTTTAGTTGAGTAATACATACACCAATGTCCTGTACTTTCGTGACATTTCGGATATCCGTATTTTTTAACCTATCACTCAGGTGATGCCCAACATGGCACGTTCCATGGCACGCTGTGCAACCCTCATTTTGTGCATAGTTTCTTTTGCGAGTGCCCATGCTTCGGCGCCGTACGTCATTGTTGTCAGGACACATTGGTTAAAAAGAAATAGTTTATATAGTCATTGAACATTGCAGGGTGCTCCAGGTGATATCATACAACTGAACAGAGCCCTAACAGCTCGGGTCGCGACTAGCAAAAGGACATTGAATAATACATGTACACAGAATGTTACATCTCAAAAAGCAGCTGAACGACTCGAGGCAGATGCAGACGACAGCGAGTTTCTCAGTAAGCCTGACGAGGATATAGCCGAGGACGAAAATGATGATGAGGCAATAATTAACGATGAAGCTCAAAATGAACCAGAAAAAAATGAAAGGCTAGAACCCGAGCGAAACATCGAAGAATATGAATCACATGTTGATGGCATGACAGAGGACAGAGAGCTGAAGACTTTGAAGAGGAAAGAACCAGCAGAAGAAGAGAAATCGTCTAAGAGACAGTGCCCCGAAATAATTATAGAGTGATAATATTATTTATAAACTTTTTAAATAAAAATGTGTAAAAACATGGTGATTTAAATGTGAATACAGATATGAGTAATATACCAGTTAGAGTTACATGAAAACCTTATGTATATGTGTCTAAATAGGCGGTGTAGTAATATTTATGAATAAATTAATATGGCATTATGCAACATAGTTGATTATTATTGTTTGATTACATGTACTGCATCAGCATTTTATGTTTTAGTACAAACCAGCACGGGCTTTAGTGTACCGGCTCAAAAATTATTTCACATTCCAATGAAACTACGTGCATGCGAACTTTGCATTACAAAAATATCTACTCGTTCGGCCAGAGCTGAATACCAAATACGACAATGATATGGACTATTTCTTCCTAGATACAACAATAAACAATTTCTCATATTATTGCTATTTATTATTTCACTCTCCCTTGTCCTTGGTTAATGAAGTAAATTAATGTTTATTTTCCGTATTATCGGACTTACAGATTACTCGAGTAAAATTACCTATTATATTAAGATTTTTGACAGCTCTGTTCAACAGGCACAGCTTGCTATGATAATTAAGAATATCTGAGATGGCACTGAGAACATATTTTTCTTCAGGAGAGTACAAATCATTACAATTTTTTTAATAAAACCATATTTATAGCTTTCGAGACAATAACATTTTAGATTACTGCCTATATATCAAGGTAATTTTATAGATTTGTAGTATTCGAATTTTATATTATGCTAAAGTAATGATGTACAAGACAACCGTTCTTGATCAGATTCAAGCCTGGGATTAAATAAGAGAACACTTTATTGCATTTCTTAGCTTGATCACTAGCTTCACTTGACCATAATACTACAAGGGATTTTTCAGCTAATGAGCAGTACTGTTTTGAAAAAATAAAATAGGTACTAGAAATATTAACTCTTCTCATATATGAAGTTCATAACCATAGTTAAAAAAATAAATTTACGTCTTTATTTACGAACTAGCTTTTGCCCGCGGCATGGCTTGCGTTAATGGAAATTTGACTTATTATTTGGGAACAATTTTTTATTTTATTTTTACTTTATGGGATTTAGCGTTTCACCATAACCTCATTTGATGGTAAATGACCATACATTATATCTAATACGTGGTATTAGATGGTAAACACGCCAAACGTAGAGGAGACTGGCTGGCAATTGCAGCTGCGGAACACACCAATAGGTGCTTGCGAACAGATTTGCAATTTTAGGCAGGTAGCTAGTAAGGCGGACTAAGAAAAATGCTTTCACCATGATATAGTTTTAGCATGATGTCTCCCTTCGCCGAAAGTTCCGATTCAGGTGCATGCATTCCAACCATACGTTTATCCTTTGTCCGAACACTCCTAACTAAACTATCGCTTCAAAACGTATATTATAATTACGTATATATAAGTAAAAAATGTATTGTATGTAGTATATAATATCACAAATATAATAAATTTTAATCCTATACGTTCAGTAGATTTGATGTAAAATAGCCTCAAAGGAACTGAATTTTCCAACTATAATATCATCCGTGTGTTTTTCTCATAACTTCCCTTTTTTAAATGTTTTTGAAAGGTAGAGAGCGAATACCATATTTCTATGCTGCTGCGGAAACCCAGGCAGCTTCGGATTCCTCCGTTTTCAGTTTTTTCCTCTCCCACTCCAAAGTGTCTGTACCGTTTTTATTATATATTATATATCCGCGTACCTGGCGGATGTTGTCCTGTCCTGATAACTTTGACAAAATATATACCAAAACCTTCCTCATGAATCGCTTTATCTACTGGTGAAAACCGCATGAAAATCCGTTCAGTATTTTTTGTAATACCAAATTAATGTAATATTAATAACAATATGATAGATGTACTTAGATTTTAACTAATTTGAAGATGCATAACTTTATTTTTATTATATCCTTACGGCATGAACGCGCCCGCTCAGATCTGACTTTCCTATAATATAAAGTACTCTCAACTGATTGAAACTGTAGAGCAGTTTTTCTCAAACTTTTTGTTGACACGGCCTCTTTAGTATGAAAAAATATTTCACGACCACCCTGCCCGTTGTTTTTCTTTCAGATATTTTATTCTGTGACAAATATTCAATGTAACATATTTATTCATTTTCATAATTAGGGTTCGGATAAATACATAAGAGTCCTCCTAAGTTTTTTGTTTATTTAATACAAATGATTATGTCCTTTAGTTAACATTTTTCTTAATAAATCTTTTAAAACTTTATTGTTTTTTTTTTACTGCAGTAGCTTTCCCAACCTTTTGCAACTCCGCTATAGAAGCTTTGCGACCCCTTTCGGGGTCGCGACCCACACTTTGAAAAACACTGCTCTAGCGTATTCGAGTAATCTCGGCAAATGCACACACTGACACTAGCGCCGCAGTGGACAGTATCTTATATATTAATACGTGATGCCAAAACGTTGTATCCCTTTTTAAGCGAATTGCGCGAACGAATAAGCTTGAAATTTAGCATAGTTAAAGTTTATATGGAGGAGTAGTGCAGAAAGCTATTTCATTACATAGCATAAAACAAAGTCCCCTACCGCGTCTGTCTGTCTGTCTGTTCGCGATAAACTCAAAAACTACTAAACGGATTTTCATACGGTTTTCACCAGTAGATAGTGTTTTGTGGGGAAGGTTTAGGTGTAGGTTTTCACCGATGGATAAAGTGATTCATGAGGAACGTTTTGTTATATAATTTTTCGATGTTTTTTTTATAATCAGGGCGGGACATCGTTTGCCGGGCCCGCTAGTATTTTATATAAAATGCATTAGAAGTACATTAAATTAATTAAAATATACATTACTCACACTACTGCTTGAATATTACACAACATATACACACATGTAAACGAAAAAGACATTTTGACAGCCGTCATTTTACTGTTACGTTCCTGTTACCTTTTCAATATTTTTAACATAACTGACGTTGCATGCCTTACATGCCCTTTGAAATCAACTGGTAAAATTGTAGGTTAATTTTATAATAATATAATATATAAATTCATAATATACATTAATACTTCTTTGATAAATAATTTATCTTTAGTAAATTTATGGAACCACTGAAATAATTATTATTCTCTTTGGTTTTATTGAATGACAAAATTTTTAGGTGATAGGACTGCTTTCACTTCATGTCACTTTGCTTCATGTTGTCATAAGAGTAAAACAATTCAAATTCAAGTACAATTTTTATTTAGACATAGATTTTTTTTATGTTTATGTAATTAAAAAAAAAAGTGCCAAATAATTGAGTAGCCATGATGAAAAACTTTGATTATAGAAATTATAACCTTTGACAAAAGAACCTTAATAAAGATCAAACTTTAAAAAATCAATGAACTATGGTCGAATGTCGACAACTGGGCGCCCACTAGTACAAACAATTATTCGTTTTAGCCTTCTTTAATTTTGGAACGAATTGAAATACACAATGTAATTTTTATTTAGCTCGTTCTATAAGGTGCTTAATCTCTATTAACCCTTTTACATGGCCTCAAATCCAAAGAAACGATGTCTCTTTTGGAATCAGAATCATACGAGGAAATAACCGTGTCGAAACTTTTATATTTTTATAGTCATATACAGCTACTAGAGATGTTTTTATAGTCATAGTAGTAGCTGTCAGGAAATTTACAAAATTAAAGAAAAACTTAGTTATTTTTGAATAACTGAGATCGCTTATTATGTTGTGACGTTAATTACTTAGAGGCAGTATTAAAAACATTTAGCTATAGATGGTAGTCCGGTGAAGCTGTTAAGGCTCTGCTAGGTCAATAGCATAGTCAGTTCGAGAAAAAAAAACGAAACATTTAGTTATAGTTTGGCGATTTGTAGCCTTGAGACTTCGTGTCGGTTGTCACCGGTGGAGTGAAATAAAATACACAAGGTGTAACGATATGACTGCCCTTTTAATGCGAATATAATACAGTACAAGTAACAATATACTGAGATACAAATATTTCACTATGTAAGAAGCGAAAACAGTAAATGCGAAGTTTGCCATCAAGAAGAAGATGTGTATCACATTCTAATGGAATGTATCCGTAACGATTTTCAAAGAAGACAAATATTTAAGCATACTTATAATATAGGCGTTTGTAATCAAATATTGTCACGCCCATCATCGGAAGAAGCCAAATTAATCTATAATATGGTGGACGTCGGTATAAGGGCAAGAAAGTGATTGTAATATTCTGTTTTTCAATTTAGATTTATGATAGTATTTTGTAAGAGATTATTATATTTATAAGTTATTTTGTAAGTGGTTATTGCATGTAGTATGGACGAGGGTGGCATGTTCTCTTTGAACAAACCCTCCATAAAAAAAGAGAATAAAAAAAAAAAATAACGTTCTACTCTCTAGCATCCCTACGCGTCCCGGATGAAAGTGACAGTTGTCAGGGTACCGCGTGGGTTGTACATTTCAGGCCCCGTAGATACGAGTATTTTAGGTGCCTTGTCGACAATGTTGCCGGCCTTATATCTTAACACTTGCAACAAGTGGTATTAAAATTAAAGGCGGAACGCCATAATAGTTTTTCGCAAATTTCGTATAAAGAAAGGCTCAAATCATGAAAACTTTGAAAGTCACACAAGCAGTCTACAAGCACCGTTAGATTTAATACTGTTTTGATTGGAATACATAATTGTAATCTATTAATGGTAATATAATTTAGGTTTATCTCAATGGAAATGTTAATTTTTCAGTGGATGTTATATATCCAACTAGCATCTGCCCGCAACTTCGTCCGCGTAGAATAGTTACTTTGGGCTAACCAACACGCAACGGAAGCTCTCAAAAGGAAAAAAGACGATTTTGAAACATTCTTCATTGCTGCTCCGCTCTTATTAGTCTTACCATGATGATATATAGCCTGTAGCCTTTCTCGATAAATAAGCTATCTAACACTGCATTTTTCAAATCAGACCAGTAGTTCCTGAGATTAGCGCGTTCAACCAAACAAATAAATAAATAAGCTTTATAATATCAGTATACTCGGAGATTGCTACTTTTCTCTCTTACTTACCTCGAGCCGTCATTCAAATTACAATAACTTTTGATAGAGTGGATTTTAATGAAATATAGAATAGATATAGAAGATATAGATAACCCTGGTAATATGTATAGCTCACTTGAAAATAACTAAAAAGTTCACATTAATGTGTTAGTACATGAAATACATAGCTAAGTACTTACCTTGAATAAATAAACTGTGATCCTGTATACACCTCAATTAAGAAAGTAAAAATTAATCTGTGATTTATTAATGAAATGTGACACTTGCGAGTTAATAAGCAGGTTTCTAGACATCCACCCACTCAATTTAAAGCTAATTGTAATAACACAGTTTGATATAAAAACACGAAATAGAAATTTGTAAGAACATATTTTTAAAATGGAAGAAGACGCGACATATACCTCCTTTCAATCGCTTAGGCCACATTTCAATGCACTAGCTAGAGTTGGCTATTACAAAGTAATACCAAAACTATCGGGTGCAAAGTTACTTTTGCATAATTCTTATCGCAATATTATGTGGATTTTACTTATTACATATAATATACAACACGTGGTACACGTCATCCAGGTACGTCTCACTTGCCTATCTCCTTATACAAATATTAGCGGTCCCGTGGGACGTTGTCCTGTCATGATAATAAAAGAAAATTCTAAAAATTTCAGCACCTTTTTAGTTAACAAAAAGAGAAACAAACAGCAGCATACTTCAATAATCATTATTGTCACCACTGAGGATTGTATGATTGGTGTTTAACACTGATAGCTGACGTATTCAATTGCTTTCTTGCCAGTGCATAAATAAATGAAAAAAACTGCACAGTGGGGGGCCGTGGTTGAGTAACTGCTGCCACCGTGTTTGGTATTGTGGATTCAAATGTTTGTTCCGAGTCTACGTGTACTCGCGTTTATTGATTTATTTTTTTAAACAGAGTTAGAAATAAAGTTGGAGCTATTCTTAAAAATATAAAATATTAATCATTTTCAAATGGCACAGGTTCGTCATAGCACTGATCAAATAGTAAACATACTGTTCATCTTACTGACTACATTGAACACAATCTGCAAACAGATCGCCTTCAATTCGAGGACCAAGCGGCTGGATGCTATCATTGACGTTATAAATGGTTAGAACTTTAATATGAAGTTTACAATCTATTGTTTCACGAAATTTTAAGTTAACTTATTTCTGGGTTAAAAATATTTGCAATTCTTTAGAATCAATTTTTCACACGCTATTAATGATTGTAGAGTCTACGTGTAGTCGCCATGTAACTGCATTAAAGTACAAAAAATAACTGTTTTAATAGTATGTCTAACATCAAAGAACATGTTAATTATAGAATAATAGAGGGCCCGGCGGACGCTGTCCTGCCCTGATAAAAAAGACTTGAGAAATGATATACCTAAACCTTCCTCATCGATTACTTTAACTACTGGTGAAAACCGCATGAAAATCCCTTCAGTAGTTTTTGAGTTTATCGCGAACAGACAGACAGACATGGCAGAGGACTTTGTTTTATAATTTGTAGTGGTTAATGGGTATACTAGCACTAACCTAATTTTCGAATTACTTTGTTTGATATACACATACCATTGAAATTTCAGAATGTGTGTTTTGTTCGAGTTAATCTTCAAAACGACTGAGCCGATTTTGACGGAATTATAACATGCTAGATACACAATATTTTTAGATTATTATCTAGAATATAATACATTTTCATTGTATTGTTTAAGTACTGATAAAATATTCAATTAAAAAATCAAAGGCAACTTAAAATATATCAAAATAAAAAGACGTACCTAGTTCACATGAAATAAGGAAATCATTTTCAGGATAAAAACGTCACGGGCTTAGACTGTTAGAAATTAAAAATAATATACCGTAACAACGCAATAATAGTAATAATAATGGCAGTCCTTAAGAGTTCCACTAACATTCAGCTAAAATCGATTCGATATTCTACCGGTCAAACCACTGTACCAGCATGCAGTGGAACTGCAAATGGAACACATCTTAAACGATAAATAAAACGATTTTCTGAAAATAAAAAAGAACTCTCCTATTAGGGCGGTTAATTATTCAACACTTTGACTGCCACGTTGTTCAAATATGATCAGCTACGATTTCTCTTGTCATCCCTGTGCTCATTGATGACCAGAGTCAAGTCAAAGTGTTAAGCACGAATTGTTTTAAAAATTGCTATTTCATATTATTACTTATAAAGCATTTTTTTCAGGTAATCTTTTTGCTTCTAATAAAACGCATCACACAAAATTGTTAAAGAAAAATGCTGTAAACATGTACCGTCTTTTGACATTCTATCATACGGTTGTACTCGCGTGTGCATTCATGTGGGGCGTATTTCCACTAGTCAATAAAGCTTTGGGTGAAGAGGTGCAATTCACCGCTTATTTTCCATTTCAGACCACAGATTTATCACCGTTAGTATCAATAACATAATTAAATAGACGGTGGAATGGTGGTGGTCCGTTAGTAACGGACAAAACGTTCAAAAGGCTCGTTTACTAAGAGCCTGCCCAGATGAGGCGTTTTACGCGCGAGTCAAGAGTCTCGCTCATTGCACGCGTGGACTCGCGCGTAAAACGACTATCTGGGCAGGCTCTAATTGGCACTTCTACCGTCAATATATTGTGTCCTTTTTGTTTGTGTATGCATGTATATATTTGTATACATGAAGTGTTTGTACATGAAACTGTCATTATTCGCGGAGGATAGATTCACAATAATTATGCAACTAATACAGAAACCATAAATACGGGTGATTTTTGTATATAAATATATAGGAAACTTTACAAGGTTACAAAATAAAAAAAACATACAAATATATATTTGTTATTACTTATTTATTACACACAGTATTTTACTACACATAAGTGTAGGCTTAAATAATTTGGTGATTGTTGATTGTCTTTGCATAGCTTAATAGGTCGTGGCCGGAAATTTTGTTCAATACTAGAAGATCGTATATTTATATATCTTCAATCAGTCGATTAAATTAACGTAATGGAGTTGATTATAAAGATCCACTCATGTACTATCGCGGCTTTTATCAATATCAAAGGGCGACAGGGCGATATTCTTTATCTCGAAAGTTGGGCGACGGTAGCTTTTGTCAAATAATATTGAGGAAAAATAAACTTTGTGGGTGTTTTACAAAAAAGTTAAATACGTATTGAATACTTGCTTTAAAAAAGTTTGGATACTTAAGTATTAAATGCACCGCATTCGCCGAACGTACGACATCTTGCTCTTCTATCTCTGTTTGGTTAGGTTAGGTTAGGTTAGACTTGCGAAAAAGGCAAGCGCGGTGCATTTAAATACGCAGGTATCTAAAGGTATCCTTTTTTAAAGCAAGTATTCAATACGCATTTAACTTTTTTGTAATAAGACGGAGATTTGTTTATAAATATTTTAAGACTTATTTAATTGTTACTCATTATTGTAAAACAAGCCATTAGGTGTGCACTGCTAATTTTTAATCCACAAATAAGGATATATTATTTAGAGACAGGATTACCAGGATGACGTAACCGATCATGTTGAAATTTTGCATGCACGTTGTCAGAGCTACAGGTATTTTTATCCAGAAAAAAATACTGTCCTCGAGGGATAGGTCAAATCCACATTAACGCGAAATTGTGGGGAAAAGCTAGTCTCTATTATAATTAGGCGTTTCTATTTGCATTAGAGGTCATCATTGCGAGAGGAAAATAAATTAATACATAAGTATTCCTTAAAAAGTTAAAAATAAACATTTTTAAATTATTTACCTAGGTACCACATGTATGAACAATTGCAATACGACTACGAAAAAAGGCTTTTAACAGTTTAACTAAAAGTAATGGTGCAATTGGGTTTCTAATTTATATTCCTTAAAAGACTATAAGAGAAAGAACATTGATGGCTTTATATCGCTTCCCGCTTTACATTTTCTTGGATTTGAATGCAGAGTTTATACTGTAGGGATATATTAAAGCAAACAGAAAATGTTGTTTGCGACGGGTTCGTTACATTTCTTGTTTTTTTTTTAAGGTTTACAATAGCTCTAATATATATGTCCACATTAATAACAATACAAGCATATGGTAACGTGACAATGGATTGTACTATTGTCGCATTATATTCTGAAGCCAAGACACAAATACAGATGCTCAGATACGATCTCGAAAATTTATTGAGTCTGCATAACGATGGAGCTATGACAAGATTAATGGTAGCAACTTGTGATAATTTTTACGCGGACGTATCTGATCAAGCGAAAGAGCTAAGAAACCGGCTTGTTAATTGTGCGGAACACTTTCAAAAAATAGTATGGTAAGTTAATTTATATTGTGCGAAATAATTCCTAGGATAATTATTATTTATTTCTTCTTTTTTAAAACTTGGCAGTGCTCTTGGCAACCAATGTTTGATATCTTAATGCGTTTACATCTACAGTATCGTGTTGTGTGACATCCAATATAAATGTAAATAATGAACATTTATCCCACTAATTATAATACTATATACTAATTTGACACGTCTAAAAAATATCACGATATCTTCATCTCTATATATCTATATATATATTAGAGATTCCCACCTATATATTGACTCATCACGATATCTCTGGAACCATAAGGCGTAGCGACTTGAAATATGGTAGGAATATTCCTTTCGCCGAGTAGAGGTCAGCTAAGAACGGATTTTACGAAATTCCACCCACAAGGGGGGTTGCGGGGGGGTAATCAGGGCGGGACAACGTCAGCCGGGCCCGCTAGTTCAATATAAAGTTATTAAAGCTTTAAGAAACTACGATTTTTATAATCACTACGTGTTTAGCGATATATGTTTTCTTGTCGTGTAGACGTTGGGCAAGCGGTGTAGTGCTCACGCACAAGAGAGAAGGAAATTGATAACATTGTTTACAAACGGACTTTGCAAGCAAAGCTTATATTTCAATGTTAATTTCTCTGTACATGAAATACATTGTTGAGATAGTAAACAACGCGAAGTCAGGGCTTTCAGTAAAATAATTTCACATATGACTATTGCAGTACAAACTAAGTGTAGCTTGTATTACGGTAACGAAACAGCTGGAATTCCTATATCAGGTGAGTGTTTTCTACCGTAGTTCCTGGTCACATTTAACATATAAAATAATAATATCAAAACAAGTACTAATAAATAACAATGAGAACGTTGGTTAAATTTTGTTCTAAAACTTTTAAAAGTATGGGAATGATACTTTTAGACGTAAAAAAATCACGGCTAGATTCAATAAACAAAATTAAAGTGGCGGTTTTCAAGGTTAATCATTACGTATCTTCTTATCGTGGGAATGCCGCACGGTCGAACAAAGGGAAGTGAGGCGCGAGCCGAGGTGTGAGACACGGCCGGGAGTAGGCGGCAGGGCGTGATTCATTCGCTTCCGTATTTGTTACACCAGGTTCATTTTTACGTAAATCACCTGATGTTGAGTGTATATGAGTTTTGCGTTTCTCGAGATAATTAGTTATATAAGCATTTTTTTAATTAATTTAGAACGAGAAGCAAGTAATGAGTAATCTGTGAGGGTATTGCAATTCTTTAACCAGTCATGCTGTATATAGATATTAGTAGTCGCCTTCGAATTTGTTTGTGCGTATGTTAATACAGCGCACGCCGACATAGCTTTCAGACGGTAGGAGTTTTTTTAAACTTTATTGACACCACATCTATATATATGCGGTAGTTATATAATAAAATACTTTGACAAATTATATACTTAAACCTTCCTCATGAATCATTTTATCTACTGGTAATGAAAACCGCATGAAAATCCAGTAATTTTTAAGTTTATCGTGAACAGACAGACAGACTTTATTCTATAATATGTAGTATTCTGATATATAATAAGCTGTAATACTGCAGAGTTTCATAAAAATTCGTTCAATAGTTTTTGCATGAAAGCGTAACAAATATCCCTCTATCCTCACAAACTTTCTCACTAACATTAGTGGGATTTAACACAGAACTGACAATTATTTCATCAAATTAAAATCAGTCGTATTCGGGGATCGCATCTGCAACCTTTCGGCTCGATAAGCCTTATTACTACTGCGCCACGAAAACGCTCTATTCTATCTGGACTGCATTTACCATATATTACATGCATATTGCCAAATCGTAAAAGGAGCTGTGACGTCAAATTGAATGTATTTAAAATTTAACGTAATCATACTTTTAGCTCAATAAAGGCGCTTACTTGTATTTCGAACGCCGACTCAGAAGATGCTTGGCCACTCTTTGAAAGAGATTAAATTTGTTTATAGAGTACATAATCTCCAGAACTATAGATCTGATGTTAAAAATTATTTTACTTATTGGAAACTACGTTTTTCCTAAATGACACAGATCATATTTTATTGTTATTAATATCCATATTACTAACTATCTAACTAACGGATACGCACTCATGGACGGTTATTGATTAAATATATAAATTATGGTAACAAGTATGTCTAAAATTTTCAGGTTTGTCAACGAAATCGAATCCATATTTACGGAAGCTATGGTCGTCCAGTTTGTTGTAATGGCATGGGTTATATGCATGACTGTATACAAAATAATCGGGGTAAGATTTTTATAATTGAAAACGTTACAGCATTTAGCTCGGTGCGCCTCTGGAAACAGAGGTCTATCGACAGCTTATGCTATATTACGTGAAGTTATCGAATTGGCAGAAAAAGGAATAGTTCTGAAATTGCAATGGGTTCCATCACATATAGGAGTAAAAGGCAATGAAAAGGCGGACCACTTTGTCACACACATCGAAATGGAAACAACATTTTGACGAACGATCAAAAGATAAAGGCACCTGGTATAAAGCCGCCCGATATACCATGTTTTGATGGCAGTAACTTGAATAGATCACTTATTGTTATTGCAAACAGAGTACGTTTCGGACATATGCCACTCAACAAGTTTGCATTTCTTATGAGGAAAACCGCATCACCCAATTGTATAACGTGTGGAACGATAGAAGAATTGCAACACTTGTTGATGGAATGTGACCGCAATAAAGTACAAACGTTTGTGTTGAAGTCTCTTTGGTGAATATGTTAAGATTAGGGTACGATGGAACTATGTGGACCTAAGTCCCTAAATTAAATAAAGATTAAAAAGGAAAAAAAACTTACATTAATGTAACAGTGAACTAGGCATTGCGCGATCCACGGCTCGAGAAATTCAATATTTTTATACAACACTCTTCATTGTAGTTTAATTTGTTTTTTATTTATCTATTTTTACTTATATAATAAATATACGATATGTAAATAGCTTACAGTAAAACATGCATCATCATAACAAAATTATTAGACGATGGAGTAGTATATTACATATGAAAATAGATGTAGTATACTCGTAAATCTGTATAAATAAAAATCAATTGCCTAATAAATGTAAGCGCACCGCTTCCAAAAGGTAGTATCTACTTGGCTAATTCTTTTTTTGTTGCGTTTGTGATTGTCACAACAAGGTTTGTATAAAAGAAATTATTTTGCAAATTTGTTCTGAAAGGTGAAAAATGTGGGTTGAAAAGACTCCGTATAAAAAGTGAGAAAGACGGAATACTGTACGGAGATCTTTAAAAATATTGACATACTGACGTTCAGTTCTTCTGTATTTATTTAGTAGTCCGGTGAAGCTGTTAAGGCCTTACTAAGCCAATAGCGTAGACAGTTCGAAAAAAAAACCATTTTATTTAATTACACGGCCGTAGTGTAAAAGTAAGATTTTGTTTCATTTTCTTCGCTAGAACTCTCGTGCGATGCCGAGGCGGGCGGTTAGTTGTAAAATAAATGTTTAGGATTATTTTTATATTTTAGCACGATAAATTACTCTACATACGATAATAGGCACAGTGCATACCAAAAACAATGGTGATTATTGATAAAAGTACAAGTATATCGCCAGTCGTCCCTGTCTGTACACTGCTTAAACCAAGGACGCGACGAACTAAAAGAGATCTTTATCATTTTGCTTGAACATTAGATTGTGCGAGACACTGTGGTGTATACACCTGTTGTTGCTGTTTGCTGTCTTCAATCGAGTTGTGTCTTATCACGCTACCTAATAAAATAAAAAAAACAGAATAAAATCGACTCCAAAAATTTTTCTCCAGAAAAATGCACCTGAACGTCCTTCATAGTTAGGTACCTACCTAATCTTAAAATGCCATAACCTTACCAATATCTCAATCACTATAAATATGATATTCGATTATCAGCAGTTTCCTGATGTCTCTTCGAAATCCAAGGTCCAATACTATAATATAAAATACTAATATACAATAAACTTTCCAATAAGACAATTTTTTTAACATCGGGTTATAAATGACGCTGCTCTAAGTTAACAAACTTGAAAAGAAATACAATCGTATTGAGAACTACTTTTTTAAGTCGGTTAAAAACCAATCACCGGCGACTCGAGAGCTTAACTACTAAACAGCCTATATAGTTCTAAGTTCGGCTCTTATTCAATTAGTTCTTTTTAACTTATTTTCTACAGCTTATATTATTTTTTTAGTTGAATATATTATCTGTGGAATTTGTGTCAATGGTCATGTATCTGATATGTATGCTGGCACAACTCTTCATTTATTGTTACTTCGGATCGCAGCTTAAATTTCAGGTAGCTACAGACTAGTATTTACGTCTAAGATCTGCCTTTACAGGACATACTCTTTCACGCACGATTGGAGCTTGCAGGATTGAACACGAGAAAGCGTGTACGCAAATTATTAGTTTATTTATTGTCCATCTTTACACGCGCAATATTTCCTGCGTGAAAGCGTATCGTGTAAAGGGAGCTAAGTGGAACAAATTCTGTAACCAAAACTCTATCCGTTTTTAGATCTGGATATATGTATAGGTATATCCTTACTAAATATTATAGATGCGAATGGTAGTTTGTTTATTTGTTTGTTACGCTTTTACGATAAGGCTAAGTAGTTAAGACTACTTTACATATTACTATGAGATTTTGCATACACACCAGACGTAAAAAGAAGGGCATCCAGACAAAATATACTTTTCCCGAGTAATAGGTCTAACCTACATTCACGTGAGCGAAACCGCGAGCAAAATTAGTACCTATTGTAATGAATGTATGTACGAATGTAGGTTCTAAGTCAGGGTGTACTATACATGTATATCAATTTTATACGTTTGTGCCTATAATAGCGTAAAATTGTTGTTCAGTGAACAACCAAGAAAGAATGAATACAAATTGATAAAATGAATGAAGCAATAAATGTTAATAGATACTTTATTGGTCTTTTGGTTAATTGGTCTTTATAAAATATAAATATAAAAATATATAAAATCTTAATATATATATTTCTTGTGTGCGTGTGTATGTGACTGAACTCCTCCTAAACGACTGGACCGATTTTGATGAAATTTTGTGTGCGTGTTCGAGTGGATCCGAGAATGGTTTAGATTCACAATTGGACCCGGTAGGTGGCGCTGCGGTCGACTTTTAGGATTTTTTTGTTTTCAAGGCAGGACAACGTCCGCCCGGTCCGCTAGTATAAATATAAAAATGCTTAGTGCGAAGTTAAATAGTGTGCAAATTTTCAGTAAGTATAGAAAAGTACTCATATAATAATCATGTTTTGTTTTTATTGATCTACGACATGGACAGAGTGAATGTATAAATCAGTCGATATACTTCAGCGAGTGGTTGACCCTGTCTCCTCGATTCCGTCGACTTCTCCTCGGGATAATGCAAAACTGTTCCCGTCCTCTAGCACCCAAAACAGCATATGTGATTCCAATGTCTTTAGATACATATATTTCGGTAACTGAAATTTTCCAATATTATATCATGCACTTAGGAAAATGTTTGACAAGCTTCGTTATGTAGTAGTTTAAATAAGCCGATAATTATGAATCCTTGTACAGAAAGAAATATTTTACAGTTTGCTAGATGCTTCTATATTCTCCTGGCTTTGTGAGTCTTATTTTTTGTGGCAATTTAACACTGGATCACTTAACATTATACGAATAAACATTATATAATAGAAATCAAATAAAACCATAAGGGGCATTTTTTTTTTGTCTAGCTATAGGACTCCCCAAAAGGGAAACTTGTGCTTAGTGGCCGATTTTCAACACCGTCTCGCGGTAATATCTAAAGAGGTTAATTATAATATTTGGAAAACTACGCATGAGAGTTACAAACCCCAAGCTGTGTCCTTATCGACACAAAGTGATTCTGGTACCGTCGACCGATATTCTGTTTCCTCGTCTTGAACAAAAACAAATTGAGGCACTAATTCAAGTGTCTGTTTAACTTAAATGACACGTGTAATAATTAATGAATCACAGTGTTGTCATCGTTAAAAGAAACGGAATAAATGTGCGTATTTTATATTGTTTGTTGACCATTCGAAGAAAGGAACGAAACCTCGTGAAAAAAATTAAACTCTATAGAGAAACAATCAATTAACTGTTGTCGAATTTAAAGAGTATGTTCATGTCGAATTTATATTATTTATGTTTATAAGCTTAAGTAATTACTGAGATATGTATCTTTTTCAGGTTTTGAAATTTTCATATACCTTATTTACGCTCATCAACAAAAAATAGCGAGTTTATATTAAAAAAAATAGAAGAAATATATTGTCAAAATAAAGTTTCTTGGAATAAAATGTTTTTTGCTTACATTTCCTCACTTCGGTCGACTATTCCATAGTATCTGTCATCAATTACTGATAATGTAGTAATAACTGTGTTTAATGTTTACTTTACGCAAAAATACGGCGTAAGATCGGTCGTTTGAGCTCCCTATCGGGAGGTCGCTCGTAAACTTGAACACTGTTTGAGTAAATGCGTCTATTTACCTAGATTTGATTACTAAAGAACGTAATTGTCCACCAATTTGGTAAAATTGTTAGCATCATTGCTGTAAGATATGAAGAATGTCGTATATATAGCTATTGTCACAATTGTTAAGCTCTGACCCTGTGTATTGTCTAATAAATAATTTGCAATTCACGAAGTCTTAAAGCATTAGTTCCGTGTCGGTGCCCGAGCTACGTTCACATAGAAAAAAATGTATAAAACAAGGTTAGAATAACAGTTGACATAACATCCTTTCAACTGTAGTACTATTTTGATGGTTTCATAAAAAGCGTAGGTGGTAAATATTTCAAACGTTTCAAACATTTTCTCGAATTGATACATTCCTTTTGTCGGAATTCGTAAAGAAATAAACATTCAGGCCGTCTATAAATACACTTTATCTTCTATCATTTATTCGTAGCGTTCGAAAGCGTGTAAAGTAATTATTTAAAGCACTATATTTTTGAGCGGATTCCGCCTAAAGCTTCGTCCGAAAGGTGCGGGTGGCGCGGCGTGACTCACGCGGAGTCCGCCAGACAATTCAGGAGCCCGAAACCCGCCTCTTCAGTGCTCCGGACGACGTAAGTGCCGAAAGTCGTGTAAAAAGTTGTATCCGGCTCGAATAGTGCGCGTGGAATTTCGTTTATAAATACGCGAGTACGGGCGCGTCGCGCGGTGGTAGCGTGTTCCGGGCGAGGTGAGGGTGCGGCCGACACCGAGCAGGGCTGCGGCCGAGGTGGAGGACCGGCCGGCAGAAATGCGCGCCCGCCGATGATATTCACGGGCGGGGGGGCGCGCCGGCGCACGTCGCCCGCGCCACGCACGCGCGTTACTTCGCGCCCGCCCGCCCAGCGACTCCAAGCCGACTGTGTGAGTTCTCACCGACGCGACGCTCGCAGAACAAACTGCACAATTAACACTATCTGTGCATAGAGCGATGAACGCTTAATTACTTTTTACTTCCTCGTAAATGTCATGATGGTCGTAAAGTAGAAAGTAGGTGTAAATTATGATTTCCACGGTGATTAAAATGGTATAACTATGATAGCGCGTTTGTCGAGATTCATCTTAAAATTTTAACTGTTTTGTGTAACATAATGCGATCGGGTCTATGAAATGAAGTTACAAGTTAGACATATTTTAAAACCGCTTACACTGTAATTTGCCAAAATTATTGACAAATTGTTTGTATAATAATAGTTAGTTGATTGTCAAAATACTATAAATTAAATACTAAAAATTATTTGGACACAACTTCTTGAGGAATACACACATTTTGTTTTTTTATAGGTATTATACATACTATTAAGCTAGTAGTGTAGCGGTAGTGCCGCTCAAACAGAAACTATACATTTCCTACTAAAGCTAAAGCCTACAGAAAAATTGTGAAGCTAAAAGATCCTATCAGACTTCGTAATTATATATAATAATCATAAACATATAGAGGAAAAAAAATAATCCCAAGGATGGTTGATGGCAGGCAGGCGGTCGATCGTAAAAATTAAGCCAAATCATACATCACAACATGACAAACATGTTGTACCGACTCTACTCAGGTGGGATAAGGGTAAGAAGAAGAAGAAGAAGTCATCCTATTAAGCGAGTAATTTCTGTAACTCTAACGACGCTGAGCGTTCTCTTACAATTTTGATAAAATTTCATATCTAGATACTATTTTACTTTTTTTCTTTATCTATGTAAGTGTCTAACGAAAGAAATAATCGATTGCTTTTTTTTTGGAAATATGTCGAAATTCGACTCCCACGTACATCTTCTATAGACTATGGTATGACTAAAATGATCAAATGCAACTAGTAGAAAACAACGAAAAGGGTTTCATTAATACATTATCGACTTGAGGGTAACAACCGACCAGTTAATACCTGCTTAGCTAGTTGATCACTAAATGAGATCCTGATAGCTGCGGAAATATACAAAGTTGTGTAAGAAAACAATTCATAATTTTGTACTAAATTCAACCATCTAACGTAAGTAAGGGCGGGTGGTAAGATTCAGTAATCATGTCCGACTGAATAGAGATCACTATACATAACTTCTGAACACCTGGTATAGTAGTATAATTACGCATGTCACATTTCGGTACCCGCTGATACATATAGGTACCGTGTTTAAGTGGGATTGCAGAGTATATGTACCCGACTGGATCAATACCGCCATGCATATAGTTATAGAGTTAACCAAGTCAATACCGCCATGCATATAGTGATAGAGTTAACCAAGTTAATACCGCCATGCATATAGTAATAGAGTGATGACCAAATCAATACCACCATGCATATAGTGATAGAGTTAACCAAGTTAATACCGCCATGCATATAGTAGTAATAGAGTGATGACCAAATCAATACCATCATGCATATAATGATAGAGTTAACCTAGTTAATACCGCCATGCACATAGTAACAGAGTAATGACCAAATCAATAGCGCCATGCATATAGTTATGCACATAGCTTATTACACTGTTTATCCAGCACCCAAGAGGATCGCAGGCAGGTTTGCGAAAACTTCTGATGGAATATGGGCTTCTTAAGTTAAATATACTTTTCAAGGAAAAAGTAATTAATTCAATTTCAGGAATTATAGACACTTAAGTATGTACACGCATCACATTAACGCGTTATCTTTTGAAGTTTAAGTGTTATTTGATAAACATACTGAATAACTGCTCGGTATGTTATGATATTCTCGCATATAGCACGTTGATGGTTCACATCGACAACCGCTTGCTTGAATGCCCGCCTGAAATGAAAATATTTTATTTTACGTTATGACGCACAATAAGCGTTCTCGGTTGAATTTCATGTTCTTACGCACGTTAAACTATAAAATGTTAGAACTGAACCGATTGTGAACGATAGTTTTATGTTAAATTTACGCACACCTGCGACTTCATCTGGCGTTGTTTATTACGTTAACATTATATTCTTCATAATCATGAAAAAAATGCAAAAATATACTTGTAAAATTTATTTGTAAATAACGTTATCCGTTTATTTCTTCTCTTCTGCGTGTGCGCACTATACAGCTTGTCCCACTTCTGCACGGTAAGAAAACAAACACCGCGAAACGCAGTGTTTATTAACATCGTAGTTTCTGAAAACTGTTATATCTTTATATCAAATTAAGAAATCATTATATACTTTCTCCAGTCAAGGACCAAGCGTTTAAGAAGTAAAACTAAAAAACAATCGAAATGTACTTATGTATTTGTTTTTGTGTGTTGCGCGCATAACGGCATACCTCTATTAGCTTATTTATATAGACTACTTGGTGCTTGAGACTTCGTTCTCATACGTATGCTTTTATTGTTTTATATGGATTAATTATAATTAATCCATATATGAGCCCATAAGCTGCCTTCAATCCTTCCTTAATTGTAACGTTGTTATTGCCATCTATTTCTTATATTAACGTAAACGCTATAATAAATACAATACATTGAAAAAAACGGGAACCACGCTCTTTTCAAGACACGACAACCTGAAAGTGAGGCACTGTGAATCGGTTACAGATCTTTACCACCTTCTTGGTTATTCCCGAAACGCAACAAACCTAAATGTATAGCTGGTGTTATGCCCTGTGTATTGAGATCGCCATGCAGTCCGACACAATTTTCGTCAACCACCCAGCTTCTTCTATAACCATTTTACCCATATTAATATATGTAAAATTGTACCGTTACTTATTAACCTCTGTGAAACAAATGTCTAGATAATACTGTGATAGGAACCATATCTGGCAGTAAAAATAAACGGTTCAACAATTTCGACAATTCATTTTGACAATTAACAGACACTTTCATTTTACTTTTCTGCGTATAGGTATATATGTAGTAACTGATTCTCGTCTATTTCTTTGACCGTTAAAACATAGGAAAAGGATAGTTGAACTCAAAAAAATAATACCTACAACCATGCAAGAAAAATTTCTGATTGAATGTTTATATTTTTATGCCTCTACGTTCAGTAGTTTTCACGTGATTGAACCTCAAAGGAACTGTGTTTTCTTATATAAGTACATGTAGATATTATCCATGTGTATATAGATTAACCTTATTCTACACATCATACGGTCAGTGCCAGTACTCAAATAGGTGATTTTAAATGATTTTTTTTAAATTGGGTATTAGCTTTTCGAAGTCTTACATTGAAATTGGATAATATTAACAAATCACTAAAATTTTCCATCAGAGAACTAGTCATTACAAACGTTTAATTCTAATAATACATAATAATTTAATATGTTATTCTTCTAACATATTTTTATGACTGTGCAACAATCTCTTGTTAATTAATTGTAGTTTGTGGTACTCAGGAGACTCTTGCGTTTCAAAAACACTTTGATTACACTCATTAAACTTTGATACTTTAAATTTGGCGCCAAAAGAAGACTTTTTATATTCAATAAGACTAAATGTTATTATACTGAAGACTTATAAGGAAGACGTATTGGCGTAATTAGTGCTGACGGGACTGGTTAATTTATTATTTCACTAAATGCGAAATCGATTGTAATCAATATAAATTTACCAACTACAGTTGACTACAGTTACAGTTAAATAGATTAGATTGTAGGTAGATAGATAGATAGTATGTTTACATGAAAGTACAGTTTAGATCTATGCTAAAATTAATCTTGATGAGATTAATTTATATCTAACTAACTGATATATTTTTGTCTATTTCAGAAAGAATCTACACTAAGTTTTAATGCAGTATATGTGTATATCATTTTAATAAAAATATAATATAATTTTTTTTCTCTTATCGTGCAATAACAGAATTTCAAAAACTCATGACCTCGTATTTTTTACAAGAAGATTAGAACACGGTCTATAGAGATAAATCTCAAACATGTCCGCGTTACCTTACTTTAATATTTTATAGGTTTTAACATTTTGACCATAATCTCACTCAATGTTAAATAACGTTAGACCCATAGTTACTTAACGTGCTCTTTACAAAGGTCTACCACCACCAGTACCACAAGTAGTACCACCTACTATATTATCTGCAAGTAACATGGACAGTATTTTATTTTCAAAATCTACATTAACGCGAGCAAAAGCTAATTATCGTATAGAGTTAAAACAAGCTAAATTCTGCAGCTTACATCTCTCGTGTAAATAACGCTTAATTTAATATATAAATAGCGTTTTTTTTTACTAGATATCCATAGTGTACTTAGGTATTGAGATTTTTACCGATGGAAAAAAAAAACGACACACAGTTTAAAAAAAATAAAAACATCATTCAATAAATGATCTATATAATGAGAATTATCCAGTTAAATAAGATGAGATTGACCCGCCCCAAGAATCGTGATATTGACAGTCAATATGATAGGAGGTGACTGCCAACTCCCAGAGTAGGGCCCTACTTGTGTTTTCATTTGGGGATTTGATTTATCTGGTAAATATTTAGTGATTCGCTTCTGGGGGTCACGTTTCGGGATCAGTCTGTGCATATCCTGCTTTTCGCAGGCCGGCATGACAGCGGCGACCAGCAATGTATAGTGTGTCACTGGATTGTACTGTGCTTACCGTCGGGCATAGTGCGGTCATTTTGCCGTGCTACAATAAAAAAAAAACTATACCTACATTTCGAAATAAAGATTTAGTGAGGCCGGGTTAATCCTTAAAAATATGTATACGGAACCGATGCAGTAATTATAAGAGTAAGCACCTGGAAAATGGCGAAAGGTAGCATTACAAGGCTATGCCTTGTCTCGGATTTAGAAATGAAATGCTGGTATATATGTGGATAGATGTGGATGAAACAGAGCTGAACTCGACCATTATATGTAATAGACGTATGCTACTGAAAATTAAAGGAAAAAGTACACATATATTTATGACATTAGTCATTGTATGTATTTTGTACGTCGCGAATATATGACAAATATTATTTGGGTGTTAAAATACAATTTTTATAATGTCTTAAAGGTATTTTTAACAACAATGTATGTGTGTGAAAACTGTATATTGAAGTTTCCTCAGAGGAATATTTTATCTCATTCGTCGCAATCAAGTTACTTTATGAAATGATAGGGAAATTTAAAGCTACGCTGCACTTTAATTAAACGAATCAGGCTTTTTGTAAGTTCAACATTAAAAAATTCTGCGTTGCGCAGATTTTGGAAAAAGTATAAAATAGCACCAATGGCAACAATTTAAAAAGTAACAGTTTAACATTATAGTGGGATAACACGTGGATTCAAGGAGGAGTGAAAACCACACAATTAGATATATAAAGTATGAAGCTATTAGATATAAGAGTAGAGGAAGACCGAATAAATTATTTTATGTATTTTGTGAAAAACGATATTCGTATAAAAGATTTCAATACTAAGATGACGGCTAATAGAAGTGTAAAACATACCAACCCTTGTTAGGTGGGATAAGGGTCAGGAAACGATGAGCGTTTATTTTTTATATTTCTCTTTACTTTTGGTTTGCACTTCTAGTAGGTACCTAATCAAATTAAGCGATCATAGTTCACATGTTGGTCTGTGCTGAAATAAAAAAGAAAATTAGGTATATCTAACATGCCTGATATATTTCTAAAGCGATATTTACTCAAACAGTGTAAGCGATAGTGTTTTTTTACCCATTATCCAAACATTGATAGCTGAATGAAGTGACGCACGTACAGATTACGGAACATAACAACGGTACCATCAAGTGTTCGCGTGCGATTGGGTTCCATCTATTAATACATCGTGCATTACAGTGCGTATTGAGTATAGTACCAACCAACCTTGGCGCTGCGGATTACTTATTCCACTTCCACGATTTAAGTAAAAAAAAACAAATCAGTGGTCAAAATTAGCAATAAATTCGCCATTAATAGCCTCCTCATTAATACGTACTAGAACTACATATTTACGTTTCCGTATTCTGAAAAAGACGGTAGCACACTGAACGTAGCATCGAACAAAATATATTTGATTTCTAAAATAAAATAAAGTTTTTGGTCAAGGAATTACAAACTACATACAGCACATAAATGTTTTTGTTTGTAATCATTTAGTTACATATCATCCACAGGTTAAATTCTATTGCCTAGCAATTAACTCTACGACCCTTGAGAGCTACAGTCACAGGCTTACCACGGTACAATTTTCTATTTCACAATTAAAAACGAAAGCATGAAACAGAAGTAACACAATACAAAAAAGCTTCGCTTTCTGACATTGAGTATACAAGTTAATCCGTTCGCCGCCGCGGCCATTACTTTACTTCGACTACAGCGTAAGAGGCCCTTTGTTCAATTCAATTCGGAACCACTGCCAAGATTTGACGAACGACAAATCTCTGTTCAACAGTATAACTTCGTTCTTTTGTTACCAGTAAGTAGGAAACGTATTTCATTCACATCTTAATCATTACATATTACAAAACAAAGTCCTCTGCCACATCTGTCTGTCTGTCTGTATGTTCGCGTTAAACTCAAAAACTACAGAGCGTATTTTCATGCTCTCTTCATTAGTAGGTAGTGTGATTCACGAGGAAGGTTTAGGTATATAATTTGTCAAGATATTTTTTAAATTGGTTGAAATATAACGATAATTGTTGGAAGTGTCGGAAAAAGTTAAGCCGTCTGGGAGCTTTCATCGAAAACGCTGCCTAATTCTTTTGAGATATAACAAAACAATGAATATAATAAACAACGCAAACAAAGTAGCAGGAATCAACTAGTATGATATATTTATACTTTTCATACACGCAAGCACTGATAATATATGATACCAAATAATACTTACACAGATTTTAATAATCTAGATCGACGTAATTTCTTATAATGTAACTATTCAGTCCCTTATGCACCTTTTCGAATATTAATTGCGTTTTAATGTAAATTGGTTGGTTCATGAGATCTTTTTAGAAGAACAGTGTATCACCTGACAGTCTAAAGTGCATAATGAGTAAGGAATTGCTCGAAATCCTTATATTAAACTAACAAATTCAGTTTCAGCAACTTGCAGGGCTTTAACACAATTTAGTTTATCATTACAAAGTCTTACTACTTGTGTAGCTCGTACTGCTATTCTATTATTATATAAGGTTCTATCATCATTACATAGTATAAAATAAAGTCCCCTACCGCGTCTGTTTGTCTGTCTGTTCGCGATAAACTCAAAAACTACTGAACGGATTTTCATGCGGTTTTCATCAGTGAATAAAGTTATTCATGAGGAACGTTTTGGTATATAATATGTCAAGGATTTATTTTTAATCAGGGCGGGACAACGTTGGCCGGGCCCGCTAGTTTTGTATAATTATCTAACACTAGCGGGCCAGGCAGACGTTACCACGCCCTGATTATGAAAAAATCCTTAACACATTATATACGTATCACGTTCCTCGTGAATCACTCTATCACTGGTGAAAACCGCATGAAAAGTCGTTCGGTAGTTTTTGAGTTTATCGCGAACAGACAGACAGACAGACGCGGTAGGGGACTTTGTTTTATACTATGTAATGATGTCTGGAGTGCTTGTCTTAGCTATTAATTATAAATGTATTCCGGTTTCATATTTAACGTTCAGCAATTAGCCATCTTTACCTGTTTATTATCATCCATCAACAATCACTCACGAACTACTGTCGCAGATCATAACGTTATTAAATCATAAATATCATTGCAATTGTAACCCAATATTTTACAAATTGTTTAGATATCGTAAATATAAATATTATTTATAAAACTGAACTTTTTATATTATTGCTAGATTTAATTTTACTTTATAATCATTGATTAAATTTCCTTTAATATATTCGAATTTCTTTGTATGGTGAGCATTTTCATCAAAATTATCACTCAGTGCTCCACGTGACACTTTAGTATATGTTGAGCTGAATATTTTTTCATAATGACAGGACGCGCAATCGGATCAATATTTTTTATGTCTGGACGTAATTTTGTGTAATATACGTTATCTCCTAGTTGCATATCTTAAATTGTATATGTTGTATTGCCGTGTCATCATCATTACATAGTATAAAACAAAGTCCCCTACCGCGTCTGTCTGTTCGCGATAAACTCAAAAACTACTGAACGGATTTTCAAGAGGTTTTCACCAGTGGATAAAGTGATTCATGAGGAACGTTTTGGTATATAATTTGTCAAGGATTTCTTTGTAATCAGGGCGGGACAACGACTGCCGGGCCCGCTAGTGTATTATAAAATAGAAAATTTAATTTTTCTTTCTAATTATATTTGTCCTATATGACATCAAATTTGATTTCCCTGTTACTAGCTTATATATGGCATATTATTACATCCAAAACATGTTATAGGTGATAGGAATCGATGAATAAACTCGTGGATAAAACCTCTCATAATAAAATTATTTAAATTCTAGTCATATAGTCGAATGTCTTAATAAACGTTTACAGTATTCTATTCGATTATCGAGTGTGAGTGCAATATACCTGAAGATGTATGTGGGTGCAAAAAGAATGATTCATTTTATTATATGAAATTTATAGTACAAGACGGCTCACGTGACCCGTACATGTTAACACTATGACAAACGTATTCTCAATTACGAACATCTGACATTCGTGCAATTATGTGTAACGCCCGAAACCATGCCAGGGAATTCCGAGACCTTCATCTCCGGCGCAAATACCAGTACATCTAGTTGCCTCCCTACAGCTGTAAGGGTGTAACCTAAATATGTATGTGATATAAAATGTTTCTTCGCTACGGCTAGGGCACTTCTGTGACGTGTTATTTGGCGATGCGTCGAGTCGGCGGCACACGATGTCGTCGTTGTTTCGGGTACGTCTAATTTCAGGTTACACGCTGACGATTCTTGGCTTGAAATAAATTCTTGTTGAATGTGACATCGGTTCGTAATAGAATATGTTGATAGATAAAATGCAGATCATGTAGACAACAGTTGGGTTTACCTCATCACATATCAATGGCCGTTGTTTTGTACTGTTTGAAAAGGAAGCGTTGTAGTATTTTGAACTATGATAAAAAAGGTTATAGTTGGTGTTAGGACTGTATTGTTAAATTATAACGTGTGAAAATAATATATCTATTTACCTGAATCAATATTTCAACAATAGAAAAAAACGAAATCAATTAAAAGTAAAATTCATATTAATTAATTTATAACAATAAGTTGCTACCATTATTATTATTAAGCTTAAAGGCTACAAATTATAATTATTGTAGCTTCTTACAATAATTAAACATTAATAATGCGATCGACCTGTTCAGGGGTGCAATGTTATTCAATGCATGTTGCTTGCAACGTTATTATAGTACCGTCGCGTCGCATCGTTGCCTTTGTGTATCCAATGCTGCTACGTATTGGCAATCATTCAACTCACCGCAATTAGCGTTGACTGACACGATTACATTGGATCTAACAACAAACGAACAAAAGGATACCATGCTTTTATATTACCTTATCCCACTACCGTTATCAAAGAATTCTTAAAAAGAACTTCAATACTGTATTGTAATTGTATTTACCTAAACCTTAAAATTCACTAGTTGTGTTATATGAACTAAATTTAAATTTTCGGATAATGTTTCATTATAAGCAGATTAAACGCGATTAAAACATTACTTACTAAACGGCTCGTCGAAAATAAAATGCGAAAATGGATTGTTAGAGACATAAAATTGACAGCATTTTTTTTAGTTTGTAGGATTTAGTGTTTGACCGTATTCTCATCACACGCTAAACCTAGAGAAGGACTGGTTCTTAAGTGCAGCTGCCAGAATAATAGGTTCTTGGCGACTTTCGATTGGCAATTTTCAATTTGTGGATGTTAGCTAGCCAGGGGAGTTTATAAAAAAGCATTACCACTATGTTATAGTTTCTTCAAGATGTTTTTCTTCACTGAACACTTCGATTCATTACAGGGACTCGAACCTTCGTCGATTGACGTATTCTAGGAACACTATAGCTTTAAACCATTACCGCTCTTGCCACCGTCAGTTGCCTACAATAATAACATATTCGACAAACATCGCTATGTAATTTTGATTTATTGATATCGTACGCTCTCTTGATATATTAGTGAATTTACTGACAATCGAGCACTGAAATCACTATTTATTATAAAACAAAATCCTCTGCCACATCTGTCTGTCTGTTCGCGATAAACTCAAAAACTACTGAACGGATTTTCATGCGGGTTTCACAAGTAGATAAAGTGATTAATGTGGAAGGTTTAAGTATATCATTTGTCAAGGATTCTTTTTATTATTAGGACGGGATAGTGTCTGCCGGGCTCGCTACTATTTATATAATTATGTGTACAGAATTGTACATCTGAAAAATGGCTACAGAAAAATCCACGATGAAATTTTTGTCTATAACATATTATTTAAAAAAATGTGTGTGTACTTATGTACACGCGTTAGAAGTTATACTTCTTTGGCGTAACGAGATAAAATATTTATCTTTCGCTTTATTCGACGTTTGTAGAAAAAACGACACTTACAATAGAAAAAAGGTATTTAATATATTGAAAGTTTTAATACAAACAACAAATACAAAGAAACAAAATGTTGACTATAACTAACTTCAGGGTGTCGATTTTTCGTGATGGTGTCGTGTCGTGGCGTGTCGTGACGCATCGTAAAAATTTACTCTCATCATTTTTCCCTAACGCGCCAAAAGAAGTGTAACTTCAAAAACATTGGTTAATTGCGATTCCATTTTGGCAAAATCAGGATTAATGCTAATTCAAAATAAATACAGCAATGTTGAGTGTTCAATGTACATCAATATTGCCCTTTACAGTATATTATTTCAATGAATATTTTAGAAGATATCACTGATTTAAATTTTGCGCAAAACAAAGAAAAAGTTCTTTGTCTGATGATTCTTACGCAGCTTCTATGACTTTGATGAACGGTAAATATTAAAGCGCGAAAATATGGATTTAGATCGCTTACACACTTCTGAGTTATTACGCTACATCAGTACATTGCACTTATGTGAAGCCGGGTGGATTTTTTGTTTATAATATATATTAAGGGCTGCAATTCGTATTTCTGTCCGCACTGACGTAACCTCTACGGAGGGCTTTGATCATATAATAGCAAATATGCGAATATAATTATTATAAATTTAAAAAAGATATACTAAAAATTAACACATCAATCAAGCGTCAAAAATAAAACTTCAGTAAATAAATACCGGAAAAAAGCACTTGTAAATGTATATTTACATTTTACACAAATAACCTGAATCACGTGTTAAAGTGGATCCTATACATTTCATCGTTCGGTTACCTATCTATTAAAGTAGTGTGTTTTATTTTTCTACTGTATCGATTTCGCAGACTGCAGAAATATTAGCTTTAGGTATATATTGTTTATAATTTCCATTAATTTTAACTGATTAATCGTTCGTTCGGTAAATTTTTATTTAAAGTGCATCGATTTGTCTTGTTGTTGTTGCATTTAGTTACTTTCATGGTTGTTGTTCATTTGTTATTGTTCAATGAGATATTGTGATCTATATTTAGATGAATGGTTACATTTACCGTTAACAAGTTAACTGTAGTGAAGATTGACATTGTGAACTATAAATTGTCGTCATACGTTCAGGCTGCTCAATTATATGCATAGGTAATACATAGATATTTACAATTGAAAATCGACGAAATATATAATGAACATAAATGTCCATAATGAGTCTATATCAATTGTTGTTAAAAGTTGCTATCATTTATTCAACTGTTGGTTTCATTACTTATTGCACTTTTCTTACCATATGAAATGTTTAATTCTTTTTCATATCGTAATTATGAACCACGTGAAGAGCTTTAACGCTAACTCGTTGTTGCATAATGATTATTTGTTTCTATTGCGATTACACCGGCCGGCCTTCTTCATTGCCAATACTTCACAATCACTGTCACTATCACTATCATGACATAGTATAAAACAAAGTGCCCTACCGCGTCTGTCTGCCTGTCTGTTCGCGATAAACTCAAAAACGACTGAACGGATTTTCATGCTGTTTTCACCGATGGATAGAGTGATTAATGAGGAACGTTTTAGTATATAATTTGTCAAGGATTTTTTCATAATCAGGGCGGGACAACGTCTGCCGGGCCCGCTAGTATTTTATAAAACAAAGTCCTCTGCTATGTCTGTCTGTTCGCGATAAACTCAAAAACTACTAAAAGGATTTTCATGATGTTTTCACCACTATATAAAGTAATTCATGAGGAAGGTTTAGGTACCTATATAATTTGTTAAGGTTTTTTTTATTATTAGGGCGCGACAACGTCGACCGGGCCTGCTAGTCATAAATAATGGCTAATATTCAACAGCCGAATAATGATGCTTTAAATCATTTCTTATAGATTATGTAAGAGTAATTATTAGTTATTGTGATGGTAACCACCTTTCTTAACGAGTATGTATATATTTCAGTGGTTTCCGGGCGGGGGTTGCGGCGAAAGTGGACAGGGTGCGGTGCGCCGTTCCCGCGCCAAGCGGATCACACAACGACGCGGAGCCATCAAACACCAAAAGTGAGATATTTTTTTATTCCTCAACTTCAAATACAGAATCTTAAATATATTAGTAAGCGAAAACAAAATGGTTAAGTACTTTCTTTTACTCTGTTTATCAACCGATTTTATTTTATTTTCATTTACTAGTTATTGATAAGCTTTTTAATATTATCAAAGTTATCAAAAAAAATTGGATCCAGCTTGTTTTTTCCTTACCATCGATGAGTCGAAGCCTTAAATGAAAGTAAATTCTCTTTATCTACTTCAGCATCCTTCCATCTACTAATCTAAAATATTTATACACTCTATGGCAAAAAATTAATTATTTATGTCAAATTTCAAGTAATTTACATCGAATTGTGATTCTTAATCATATGCATTTACTGCAAATTGGTGTAAAATTATCCGTAAGTTAAGGGAAATAGTAACTTTGATGACGTGAATTAGCAGAGACTACAACTTTATACAAGTTCCTTTTACGACTCGTGATATAATGTATCGTTTCGTTCACAAAACTTCGTACTTGTAGGTGGTAAAGCCACGCTGAAGCTATTACTGGTTTCAGCATGAATGGGTCGGTTCAGCCGGGGTAGTACCACCCGACCCGCAAAATCCGACGTGAAGTAACAATACTTGCATTGTTGCGTTTCGTTCGGTCAGTGAGAGCACCGGAGGCTCTCCTCCCCTCCAGCACTTCCCCCTCTCCTCCCAAACACAGACTGGCAACGCACTTGCGTCTCCTCTGGTGTTGTACGTGTCTATGGACGGTGGTGATCACTTAACATCAGGTGAGCCACATGTTCGTTTGCCTCCTATGATATAAAAAAATCGTTTAAAGCAGCAGATTGAAGAATATTATTCCTCATAAAAGGAAAGGGAAAATAATACGTTGTGTGTATCTAGAGCAGTGCCTAATTATGAATTTACGATTCACAGTATCTTCTGAATGGGTATTTTTAAATTGTTGAGTGTACAAGCGCTTTTATCGATATTTTTTTAGTACCATGATTTTGAAATAATGTAGTGACGTTGTATACAAATAAAGAATTCTCGTTATTGAACAATTTTCCTCCAGATGCTTTCTGTTATACAAACTAATAATGTACTCAAAATATTAAGATGTTAAGAAGTAAGATGTTTCCATAGCGAGGCTTGCATAAATAATAGCTTAAACTCTGTCTTTATGAGATTTAGATGCGTGTTGGTAATGTTTATTACGATTTCCCGATATTGATGAATTGTATATAATCTAAACACATATATGAAAAAAGTCGAGGCAGTCATAACTCAGCAGAAGTGAAAATTCAAAACAATGGAACAACTATTTATTTTCATTTTTAAATTAACTATAGTCTTAGTTATTAAAATTTCATAATTAGTAAATTGGAACTATTAATATTAGTCTGGTTTAAGCATCTGTTGACACTCCGAGTAATATTTCTATACATTTTTATACATTGGTTAATCAAACATATGATAGGCCGCGCAAGCTCAATACAAAATATAAATATGTACACAGGCCGCTATATTACGCGTAACTAGTCTGGCGCAAGCGCTAACGTTACGAGCATGTCGAGGTCATCGGTGTCATCGGGTTTTTCCTACCAAGTAAAATTTGTTATTCGAAGTCGCTCAATACGGCTGAAGAAGTTTTTCCTTCAAAAAATTGCTGTTCGTTAGTCACGCTAAAACTCAGAAACGGTTCGAGTGATTTGAATAATTATTGAAGTTATACTTCTTTTGGCGCGTTGGAGAAAAATGATGAGAGTAAATTTTTACGATGCACGCGCACACCGTCACGAAAAACCGACACCCTGATGTTAGCTATAGTCAACATTTTGTTTCTTTGTATTAAAACTTTCAATGTATTAAATTCCTTTTTTCTATTGTTAGTGTCGTTTTTTCTACAAACGTAAAATAAGGCGTAAGGTAAAAATGTTGAAAAGATTTTTATCTTGTTAACCCAAAGAAGTATAACTTCTAACGCGTGTACACACACACTTTTTTCTTTGTTCAGTTCACTTTGATACAGGGGTGGTTTAAAAACAAAAATAATGTGGGAAAAGCGAAATAAATGTTTTCAAAGTTGGCAATTTATTATGGAAAATCGTCAAACCGACGTGCTATATAAAACTTTTTCCATCACCATTGGGAATTACTTTCTAGACGTTTATGGCAGACAGTGTTTATACACCATGTGTCAATTAATGTGTCATTTAAGTCATGAAGGAATTGCACACATTTAGGTTTGGTTAGTTGTCAAAATCAGGCCAGATGAAATTGATTCCATCATTTCAGCTAAAATACCCGATGAAAACAAAAACAACTCACTCTGTATGATCGATGGTAAGTGCTCCAGGCGATATCTAAGAGACCTGTTTGCTGACACCATCACAGGCAATGACAAATACACATTGTATAGTTGGCGATTACTCGCAGACAATGAGCGAGTGTTAGTTGTGAAAGTCAAAAACCAAGAAGCTCAAGTGGACAATTGTTGGATTGTGCTATACTGACTAATATTTTCCAAAGTTTTTTAGTTTCACATTAACCCCTGGAGTATCCGAAACCATAAAGGCTTAAGCTCCATACAAACAAGTATAGATCTCATGAGACATAGGTCAACATATTATTGGCAGCATAACCTTAAAAAAACCTGATTTATTACAAAACTTTGAATAATAACTGAATATTTATTATAAAATCATAATTTTTAAGTAAAATGTATTTTTTATTAGTTTTTCATCTGTATGAACTTTTTTTTTACTAAACCATGATGACATTTACAATCTGCCATTTTGAGATCTTGATCTTAATATGGAATACTATAGTATAACTCCGTCAATTCAATCTAGTACATATGTAAAGACAAGCAATCAAATCGATCGATTGCCTATGTAGGGGAAGGGGGGGCATGATGGGGTAGCTAAGGGAAATAATAAAAATACAGCATAATCAGTATGTTTATTACTCTCATTAATTTATGGCACGTTATGTTATTAATCTAACTATGATTTGGTACAGTCTTTGGAGAATCAACATATCACATTTTTTAATAATTAGAAATTAATAAGAACATTATGAAAAACCATCTTGCCCCATACTATGGGGTATGATGGGGTAATGAAATTGGGGCATGATGGGGAAGGCTAGTCGTTCTCATAAAACAAACAAATGTGTATTTCCTCCAGATCTTCATCGTCCACGCCAGCACAAGCGTTGTGAGCCCAACGCCCACAGAGCTGGCAGCCTACCCAAGGTTCTGACGATGTCAAAAAATTGTTGTTTACATCATTGCAATATAAGTAAATGGCATCTTGATCATTGTTTTTTTTTATTTTTAGGTGGGTGTATAGCCTTTTGTTTATTTTTAGTATTCTTTTTAAGGCGAGGATCATTTGGATTGGATGCTTTCCCCGGCTTTTTCAAATTTTCCAGCTCATTTTTATACGGAGTTGAGGTTATTATGGCTGTTTTTCCACGGCGGTATTGTTTCCTTTTTTCAGTTCGTTGAACAGAAGGAATGGGCAAAATATCACTTGGGGATGCATTGTCGAAGCTGGACGTCAGATCCCGGCATGCTGCACGAATGGAAGGTTCAGGATAATAAGAACATCCAGGTTCAGGTTCTAGGACGGTTGTTTTATCCACTCTTGGTGTGACATGTTCGTAACATTCGGTGATTAAGTTTGTTCTAGGTGGAGTGGAAGATGTCGTTGTAGCTTCAGGTTCTGTTGCAAGAGTTTCAGTATGAGAAGTTGTCATGACTGTTGAAGATACAGTTGTGACTGTTGTTGTTGAAGACAGACATGGCACTGACCCAGATTGAAGACCTTCGGCTTCTGATACCCTTTGATGTTCTACGTTCGATGAGTCTGCAAAATTTTGTATGTTCGTAGTTTCAGCAGAAATAAAATCAGCGTCAGTAAAAGTATTTTGATTATAGGGCCATATACCACATTTTCTAAATGAATTAATAGCGGTGGACATCGTAGCCGCCTGCACGTATGCATTACCAAATATTTCACTTATCTGGAATACAGTTACCACACGTCCAGGATGTGATCTCAACCAACCTGTAACAGCATGATCGTAATAAGTGCTGAGTGGCTTCATAAATGCTACGTCTGCAGGTTGCATTTTGTGTGTGCAGTGAGGAGGAAAGCAAAGTATAATTACTCCATTTTCACGAGCTATATCAATCACTTCCAAATTTTGAGTATGACTCACATGACCATCTAGAAGCAGCAATACGTGGTTAGTAGGAGTAGCTCCGGAAAATTTGATGAAATTTTTAAACCAAGTCAAAAATATTTCTGATGTTATCCAGCCTCGAGGATTGCAAACTGCTGTAGTACCTGGTGGAGCATGATCTAAAAGTTCTGGCTTCATTCGTTGCCTCGGAAAAATCATCAGTGGGGGCATGTAGGTTCCAGCAGCATTAAAACATATTTCTACTGTAATAGTCTGTCCTCGTTCAGCTGATGATAACGAACCCACTTGTTTTCGTCCTTTCATAGCTAATATTTTGCTCTTGGTTTTAGACACAACGGAAATTCCAGTTTCATCACAGTTATATATTTTGTCAGGGGTCAATTCATACTTATCATAAATATCTCCGAGCAACTGATAGAATTTACTTGCGGCTACTTTATTGAACCCCATTGCTCTAGCTGCTGATGTGGCTTCAGGTTTGCGAATTGATAAATTTTGATGACGTTTCAAAAAACTTTTAAGCCAATCAACGCCTGCCATTTCTTTATCAGTATTAAAATTGTGTGCCTTACCATTTTTAACTGCCAATTGATATGCTAGACGTCGTAGTTCGATAGTTGTTAGTCCAAAAAGACGCTCTTCCATATATTTCAGATATGCTTCTATTTCACCTTCTTCTTTAGGTGTAAATATAGATTTTTTCGGGCCTAAAGGTAAACCAATAGTAACTTCCCCTCCTTCCTTCATTTTCTTAACATATCGCTCTAAAGTAGTCTGAGGCACTGCATATGCAGAAGCAGCTTTCTTGTATCCCATCTCTTTGCTTAAAACTTTATCTACAGCTATTTTCATAGAATCTATCGACCATTCGCCTCTTTTGGTTTTTTTCTTGTAAGTACGTACCATGATTTTACCTAAAAAATAATAAATTAATGTTATTTATTAACAAACCTAAATGAACCCAGACTCACAACCCCATCTTGCCCCAATACCCCATCATACCCCACACCCAATACCCCATCTTACCTCATAAGGTCACTCTGAATAAAAAAATAATAACAAATAAAATGTTTAACGGATTACTATAAACAACATACCATATCAAAATAAACAACACTAGTTACTAAAGATCAAAAAGACATAAATGGGATGATCATAATTACCTTAAAATAATGACGTTTAACCTTACAAAAAATTAGATCGACGAAACGCTAAATCACTTTTTCGTTTATAAACAAAAGACGCGTGCACTCCCGCTCACAGTTTCTCTCGCAATAACCGTCGGTTGAATAAGGCTTCCTATTGGCTTATTGTTTTATATTCACAAACGTCTAGTTTCTTCTATGTGTGGGGTACCCCGTCTTACCTCGCTACCCCGTCATGCCCCCCCTTCCCCTATATATGTAAAGTAAGTCAGTGGTATAACCCTTTTCGCTATAACTAATGCAAACGATGAAGTATTTCAGTATCAGATGGGTCACTATGTTCGCAGAAAGGAGGCAGTTTGGCGAGCTATCACCAGCGCATTTTCCTAGTTCCTATTACACATACACACCGACACGTGTTTTAGTTGAGTGATAGTTGCAGTACAGTCGCATTCAGGATCATTTCGTTGTCAGTTACATGTTATTGGTATTTTCGTTACTTTCTTTTCCTTGTGGATATTTTCTTTTTATTTTTTATCTATATTGTTGTTATTTCTTGTTATCAGTAGTTATCATTACCGATTATTATATCTAAAACTGCTGGTATAAGTCGTGCATTTGCCTCATTTCTACGTAAGAATGGTATCAAATAGATTTCTTCAGATTGTTTAAAAATATGAATCAAACGAATTACGACATATCTTTGGAAGAGTAAAACATGTTATCATGGTGGAGAAATGCTTCATTTTTTTCTAAACTACTATATATATTTAAGTTATTCAGACCAAGGTTAAAATTATTTACAACAGTAGATTTGTCAATTTACGCAAGAACACATTCAAACTAGATACTAAAATACCACAACTCTTAGAACAAACACTCAATGTATCGTAAAGCAGTCTCCATGTAATAATAAATTCGCACATCATTCTATTTAACGATCCGTTAATACGTTTTCTCTCGTAAGTACAGTTTTCCTTTATTCTTAAATATCTTCATCGTAATTACATTTTATATAGCAAGTTTTGTTTTCGTTAATTTTATATAATAGCTGTTGCTTGCGATTTTTTTCTTGTGCAATAGATTTTGCTATTTCATTTACATTTATTATTTAGATGATTTAGTGTCTTATTTGAAATTTAATCAATAAATTAATCCTATCATCTCTTTCACCAGCATTATTTCTGTTAAATTCTATTAAAACTGCTTAATCCCATACAGAAATCTATGATATATGTAGCACATATACTAAAACCCTGACGACGCGTCTATCTGCCAGAAAAATCTCATTAAAATTGAAAATGCCATTTTGTAGATTATTTGTTAATATACGTGTTTCCATTTTATATACTTGTATAAGATCTATATTGTAGATTAATAACTTACCTATAACTCTGCATTTCAAAACAGTCATCCTGCATGCTTAGATATGTTTTTCTAAAGAACATAATTCCTTAATTCTATTCTGATGTTAAAAGATTAGTCTCAATAGAAAACATAAAACAGATTCTGTTAATAATCATTCTGACTAAGTACATTCATAGAATGTTTATTGTAAAAACCACTATATCACTTTGTTGTTTAGATTATTACTAAATGTTTACTAAGATATTATAAAAGATACACAGAATATGTAACTGTCTTCGCTCTGTACAAGCAAAATCGATTACGAATTACTATTAATATATGAAATCATTTGACGTTGAATTTAATTTAAATTAATTCTTCAAAAATGATGACACGACATGTAAATGTAATCTCGAGACAAGGAAATATAAGCTATTTAATATAATTATATAGCAGTGATTTTCTTATTACTGATATTTCACAGGCGATAAATGAAAATGTGCTACATTTGAAAAACAAATTATGCAAGCAACAGCAGTAAAGCGAGAGCGATGTCTGTCATTGTTTTAGTTACTCTGACCATAGTCTAACACAATAAAGTAAATTTTCAAAAAAAAGTATTAACCGACTTCAATATCAATCAAAAACCCATAAGGCACTAAAAAGCGGAAAATAAATAGTTTATCTAATTAACCATAACCATTAAAACATATGAATATGTGTGCTACCTAGAGATGTATTGGAAGTCGGTGCGAACCGAAATTTCAAATTTGTTCCAGTTAGAAATGTATTACAGAGACACGAGAGTGGACTTAAACTTTGTACCTATGTGATGATATGATTTTCGGTTTGCACCGACTTCCAATACATCTCTAGGTAGCACACATATCATATGTTTTAATGGTTATGGTTAATTAGATAAACTATTTATTTTCCGCTTTTTAGTGCCTTATGGGTTTTTGATTGATATTGAAGTCGGTTAATACTTTTTTTTGAAAATTTACTTTATTTTTTTCCATTTTTTGTGTACATAAATATATTTTATTAGCAGTGCCCGCGAACTCCGTTCCGCCTTAAGTATATTAAAATATGCGCATTTTTGCGGTATGGTATCTATAGGTATGGTATCCGATATGATTTCAATTGGTTATACAATAAGTAACGTTTGGTACGAACGCAACCTTATCAATAATCCGCGATAGTTTTTTCTACCACCAACTCGGCTACCATCGCTTCACACATAATACACCTTAAGTAATGTAATTACAATGCTTGCATCATGTTGCAACACAGCAACGAACATAAGCACAATAGGCTCCTAAGAATTGAAGAGTTTTTTTTATAACATTGGTGGCAAACGAACATACGGGTCACCTGATGGTAAGTGATCACGGCCGCCCATGGACACCTGCGACACGAGAGGAAACACAGATGCGTTGCCGGCACTTAAGAAAGGAGTAGGCTCGTTTTATGAAAGTTTTCTTACTTTGTCACGGATCCCATGATCAGAACCTAACCAAATTCTCATCAAACTACCCTTGAAGTACGTCCTTTCCAATAAAAAATGAATCATCGAAATCGGTTAGCGTGATATTGAGTTATTCGTCTATTTGTCGTGTACATACTTAATGCAAATTTAAAACTTATACGGTTTTGCACTGGATGCCGTTGTCGGAACTGGACCAAATTAAAATGGGACCACACGGGAAGTACCAGCTTTCAAATATAAAAAGAATAATCAAAATCGGTTCACGCAGTCCAAAGTTATGAGGTAACAAAAAAAAAAAAAAAAAAAAAAAACAGACGAATTGATAACCTCCTCCTTTTTTTGAAGTCGGTTAAAAAAGAAATTCGGCCAGGTACTCCCGCCATATCTGTTATAAAATATAGCAGATTCAAATTAATTCACACTTTATGGAAGATAGCAGTAATACAAGTTCACGATTATATGACAAGTTAATTTTAAGTGAAAACACCAGTGATGCATGAAATATTCATACTTACTTTGACTGCATATAATAATCCATTATGATTAATATTGTCTTTATGGTTATTTACTGTAATGTTGCATCAATCACATTTTTAAATTTACGCGTATAGAATATACCTCTATCAATTCCTATACGTCTATATACTATATTTGTATGATATCTATGATATTTGTTTACATAATTCTGTACTTTAATAATGGTTTTAATACAAACACCAAAATAAGGTTAAAAATAAATGAACATATTATTATTGTACTTACTAATAAAGTGAGAAATTGGTCTTATCGTTACAACAAAAGTTGTCGCTAGCACTAGCAGTAGAAAAGTAATTAAGATTCTTGTTGTATTTGACTTAGCTACTTATTGTAAATTATTATTTTTATAAAAAGTTAATTTTGTCCTACAAAATTGTTTCATAAACTAACACTATGATGATACGAGATAACAAAATAGTTTTGTCTATGAAGTAAAATATAATTAATTATAATTTCAGATTAAAACAGACAATTCTTCCGAAATTTCTATTTAGAATTAAATCTTGATGTCTTAATTACTTGATTAAATTTTAATTTCTTTCTTTCCAGGATACACGAAGTTAACGGTCACCGTTTCGTGGCTAAATTCTTTCGTCAGCCTACGTTTTGCGCGTTCTGCAAAGAGTTCCTGTGGGGCTTTGGCAAGCAGGGCTACAGGTGTGTGGCATGCCAGACAGCGGTACACAAGAGATGTCACAATAAGTTATTAGGAAAATGTTCTGGATCGACAGCGCATTCGGAGGCCACTGTGGTGAGATTTTGTTTGCTCACCATTTCAAATTACTTTGGGTAACTTACGTAGGTCCTCGCATAATAATATATAAATAAAAGCAAATATTCTACTATAACTGTATGTCTTTTTTATATCATAGGGATCAAACGACAGGCGGGTCACCTATTTTAAGTGATCACCGCCGTCCATAAACACTAGCAACACCAGGGGAGTCGCAAGTGCGTTGCCAGCCTGTGTTTGGGTAGGGGAAGGGGAGGAGAGGTGGGCCTCCGGTACAAGCATTGTTACTTCACGTCGGTTTTCTGTGAGATGGTGCTACTATCACGGTCGAGCCGACCCATTCATGTTGAAACCAGTAATAGCTTCAGCGTAGCTCTACCACCTACAGTCCGCGTCAAATTTTTTGATAGCTCTGAATATAGTTACGCAGAAAAAAAATGTAGGTATTAAGGCGTCCCAAATCAACGCAAGTTTTGAATTAAAGAAATAAATCTTCGAACTACGGCTGCCAAACTTTGATTATTTTTTTTAATGTTGTTCAACAATGAAAACACGTTGTTATATCGTATAACGCTCCATTTTTACTAATCCTAAACGTTCAGAGCTGTCAAATTGTTCTTTTTTCAAGATTGCCAATAATTCACTGCAAAAATGGTGGCAAATTCAGTTCTTGCGTTAATTTTAGGACACCTTATATGTATAACATCGTGACCACTTAAGGCTAAATAAATGCCAATTTTAGATTGATATAATAATATTTTTACTTGCTTTGTATTAAACTCTAGACTATATTACGCACAAGTTATAACCTATAACTATATTCAGAACCGTTAAAAACACTAACTAGAACTATAGTTTGTATAGTATTATGTTTGTAGGTGGTAGAGCCACGCTGAAGCTATTACTGGTTTCAGCATGAATGGTTCGGCTCACCCGGGGTAGTACCACCCTCTCACAGATATACCGACATGAAGTATCACTGTTGCGTTTCGTTCGGTCAGTGAGAGCACCGGATATTCACCTCCCCTCCCTCTCCCCCAAACACAGGCTGGAAACGTACTTGCGACTTCCCTGCAGTGTTGCAAGTGTCTATGGACGGTGGTGAGCACTTGACATCATGTGACCCACCTGTTCGTTTGCCTCCTATGATATAAAAAAAGGTATGTCAGTATAAACCTGTGTTTATATGATATTCTACGTGAAAAATTAGAGGCATTCATTATCTATTAATTTTTTTTTTACCCAAACCCTCTAACCGTTTCAGCTAGATGAGATTTTTTTCAGTTTTCTAAAATAAGACTCAAATATATTACAATATATTTTATATTTATTATTATTTTTACAATATATTAACCTTACAACAGATAAAGTATATAACAAACATAAAGAATAACTATTAATATAAGTTTGAACTTTAGAATTACTAAAAATAAGATATACCCTAGTGCCATGTAGTGATCAGTTATATTAAAATTGAGAGTATTATAATAACCTCCATGAAAAAACACTTAGGTGTGTCGTGCCAACTCCCATTGAGATCGGCATTCTTTGTGCAAAATGATATCAAATCGACAACATACAAATGTAGTTGCACTTTTTGTAATATAAAAAAACAGAATTCATAAATTTATGTGCATTATTCATATGTCGATATCATTGCAAGACGTTGTTGTTCTATAATTACAAAACGTTAATTGTCCCTCAACATTACCAAAGCTTCTTCTTCTAGTATGAAAGTTCAAATACTGCGCCAATAAAATATCCAATGATATCAATTTGAAATGATAAATCCGTAGGTCTGACTTGTAAACTAGATGGCGGTATTACAAAAATATTAGTCATTTAGAAATATTATTAAACAGAGAAAAAAGCTCCAAATACACAAAGTATTTTATTATTAACATTTATATGAATAGGTTTAAGGCGTTTAGAAAATTATACAAATAGTAATAATACGCACAAATAATAATATTCTTTGTTCCAGTATTTGCGGGAGAGGTTCAAAGTTGACGTACCACATAGGTTTCGTCCACATCAGTTTATGTCACCGACTTTCTGCGATCACTGTGGTGCTCTGCTGTATGGATTTTTCAAGCAGGAATTAAAATGTGAAGGTATTAACGATTGAACATTAATCTTCAGACAATTTTTAATAAAAATATACCACATTATATTACATCGGTTTTAATCAAACCAACTTTCACTTTATTGTTAAAATTGATATTTTATTTCGTGATGACTATTGCAAACAGATCCTGTGACCAACGATACCTAATCTTATATGAACTATAGACGTCTTTGAGTTTTGTTTGTGCTAATAGACCATATTTCAGTCAATAACTAATAGTTATTCTGAGTATTAAGTTAGGTTAGGCTAGGTTTGGCAGTTGGTTAAGAAAATAATAATGTTGGTAACGTAACCGCACTGTTTAGACCGCCGGCAACTATCCGATTACTATGACATTATGGTAGAAACAAAGTGCGAGGTCCAACATTGTAACTTACACTAGACTAATGAATAATAATTACAGGAAAAGGTACCTGTAATTCACACCCAAATTAGGACGAAAAGATTATAAAAGAACATATGAAATCTAATATACACCACTATATACATACTAATAATGAGAAATGCATACAACTTTATATCATGTATTTAAATAAAAATTGTTAATTTCACAAAAAAATGTTTATGCTGACACTTTTAAGAAATAAGAATATTGGATATTTCAACCGTACTTAAGCTACAAATCTGTTTTAAGAGTTGCATGAATTAGTTACTCCCTTTTGATGTGGTGAATAGCTGTATATTGTCACTAACTAACTACCTAACTAAACGCAAGTCAATCATTAATTTCGAGTGAAGTTTATTAAAAATAAGATAGTTGAAAAGATTAGTGATAGCCCAATTGATAATTAATTTTGAAGTAGACGTAAATATTTATTAAGGTTTCGGATAACTAATTTTACATCTATTTCAAACATAAAGTGAAAAAACTGTGTGTCTATCTTTTATTATATAACCTCTGCTACAAGGGTGTAAAATATGATAAAGAATACTACATTCTAATGCACAATTTGGCATTTCTTAAAAGAAAATGTATAGATTATATCAATGAAATACGGAGTTTTTATATATTCTGTTGTTATCCATTTAATTAATTTAATAATCTTTAAATAACATGTATAATATAATATATGTAATAGTCTTTAAAACCTACTTACAATACTTACTACTAATACATAAAATTAACATCGTTTTTTAATAACAAAAATAAACCCAACAAAAGCTTATTTAACATTGCATATTTTATCTGTATCCTTAACAGTAATCTATATATTTGCCTTGCGAAATATGTTATTGTTCAAAGGATTTGTATTTGTTCAAATAACTAATACACGCGATACATAATATCTACACATCTCTACACAGAGGCTGTAGAACACAGCTTCTTAGCTCGCACAATACGAGTTACTATAGTGAGAATCATGGTTCTGGTAATAGGTCATATGCTTAGTACTTAGTATTCTAGATCTTAAATCGCTTGATTAATTACCACTATAATTGTTTGTGACATTATTGGAAACTTCATGGAAACTACAAGCATTTATATAAATCTTCAAATTGTCATAGCATAATCTTTATAATAATACTTGTAGTACCAAGTATTAAACGTACACACGTCTTATACTTGAAAAAATATATTTCAGACCATCGCAACGACTGTGACGAATGATAAATACACTAATACATTTTGTTTCAGTGTTTTTTTTACCATATTTCCGGCATGCAAGGTATTAGTCAAACTATTATTTTTTTGTCTTCTTACAATGTATAGTTTGCCAAGCCTTTTATAATATTGAATAGAATAATGACCATGTTCAATCTTAAGGGTCTGCATGATTATAAATGGATCATCACCACAATACTACTACAAGACCTTTTGCTAAATTGCTGTTAATATACCTATAGTTTTCATTCGCAATGGTTACTTTTATGTAGTTATTTAACCTATTGGATATTTTATAAGATTACAAAAATAAAACTAATTCAATGGCGTTTGAATATAAAACATCATTTACATTACTACAAATTGGATACATTTTACTAAAGGCATAAGTATTCCCGTTTTCATATAAAACTTATTGTTTAACCTCAAATTATTGTATTGTAGCTTTTACACGTGTGAAGATATTAACTATCCTTCGGGAACAGTATATTTTTTATGTAAATACGAAAGGGGTGAAAGGTGCCCTGTCTTTTTCTGACAACATGTGAGTAAAATTTCATGATCGGCTCTTCTCCAGTATACTATTTTTATCTATGCGGCTCAGTAGTTAAGGTGTGAACAAACAAGCAATCTCCCTTACGAATTTGTAGGATTAGTATAGGAGTAGGTACGTATTTTTCTACTTTTTTGCATAGTGTTTTAGTATTTGTTTACTTCCTCAGTTATTGATTGATCGATTTCTAAGAGACCTCTTTATGCGCCTTTTTAATCCGGATGATTACCTAGATAAAGCGTAGACAGAATCAAACCTGCGATATTTTTGCTGACTTGTGGAAAATGTCTTTATGTATTGTGATAAAATATTGAGTTTTTTTGGAGAATGTTTAAGATTTGACGAATTTTTCATACGCATTTTTATGAGATTTATGAGTTTCACTTTGTACATTTTTGTTTGAAGATTTACATATCTATTATAAGTAAATATTCTTTGAAATATAAGGTTTTATTAGAAAAAAAATTAGCAATAGACAAAGACTATAACGTAGCAGTGCTCTCGGTTTTTTATTTTAATCTAAAGAGTGTAGCTGGTAACATATGGACACCTGAACTCTTTCAGCTCAGTTAATCTGCAGGAGTAGCAAGCAACCTATTGTGAGTGGCATGCGAACCTTCCAGAGGTGGTTACGTCTAAAGTTATAGCCTCAAATAGTTCTTTAACATCAGATAAACTGCCTATATTTTACTTTCTCACTACATATTATAAAAGAAAGTCCTCTGCCACATTTGTCTGACTGTCTGTTCACGATAAACTCAAAAACTACTGAACAGATTTTCATACGGTTTTCACCAGTATATAAAGTGGTTCATGAGGAAGGTTTATCTATATAATCTGTCAAGGTATTTTATTATCAAGGCGGGACAATGTCTGCCGGGCGCACTAGTATGATAATAAAATAGTCTTGCCTCTAAAATTCGACAAACCGTAATATTTTATAATCCCTTAACTATTCAAAGTAGAAGGTATCTCTATTAATATAACCCATAAAATATTATCTTTATATATAAATTTCTTCTGTGCGTGTGTATGTCACTGAACTCCTTCTATACGGCTGGACCGATTTTGATGAAATTTTGTGTGCGTATTCCAGTGGATTCGAGAGTGGTTTAGATTAACATTTGGACTCGGTATGTGGCGCTACGCTTAACTTTTAGGATTTTTTTTTATTATCAAGGCAGGACAACGTCAGCCGGGCCCGCTAGTAATAATATAAAATTTTGTTGAAGAATCCGTGTCCCAAATAGATGATTTCTTTCCTATGATAGTCTAACTTTTCGTGTATGGTAGAGCACTTTTAGCTATGGATTGATTAACTACAAGCGTAAAGTTAAAAATTTATCTTCAAGCGTCTATGAATATGTTCCAGCAATTGCACTCATAATCCAACTTCCTTTCAACTTTCTTACTTACTTTCTGTAGTAATTAGTTAATAATTTAAGCCGAATAAAAAAAAACAGGAGGTTCTCAAATCCATTGTATATTATTTTATTGTTTTCTACCTCAGAACTTTGTCATTTATAAAACGATTTGTATATTTCTATTTATATTGTGAATAGAATTTTTTAATTTTTTTAATATCATAGACTTCAAATATACGCCGAGGAACTCCTCAGACTCGAATAAAAAATATCTATACATTGAGATATTGATAGGTTTATGACAATTCTACAATAGGGAGGTACCTAACTGCCTATGAACAAGGACGTTCTAGTGCATTTCTTGAGGGTATTATTTTTTTGGTCGATTTTGTTTTTTTTTTAATTGTATGTTGATTTAACAATCAGGAGACTGAATTCATAAAAAAATATAATATATTAAACCCACATAACATAAAATGGTAGTTTGGAAGACATGTAATTGCGTTTTTTTTATTTTAATCCTACCTATTAGTGGTTTAGTTAAATTTGTATATTCTATTTTAGTACTATTGAAATTTAGCTCAGTCCACGTGGGCTGTAAAAGATAATGCCTGTCTATAAATAACAGTGAACGAATCAATCTATTTTAGTTTATGTACTCAGAAAAGTGGGGTAGTTATTATGAAAAAACAATTTTAAATCATTACAATTTAATGTAAAACTAATTATACATTACAACACTAAACATAAATCGTTTATGCTTAGTTTTGGATAAATTAAATTGTTTGTTACTTATTCCATATTAAGGGGATAATTTATCAGGTGACTTCCTTCCGAAATAATGGTGTAACTTTAGTCACACATGTTTATTATTGTCTTCATAACATCATAAATCACTCGGCTAATGTCTATAACGCGAGTTAATCGGTGACGTTGGGCGGATGGCGGTGTGGTGGTGGGCGGCTCGCGCACCTGATGTGCGGCCGTCCAGTCTGAGCGCGCGCTTCTGCGAGCGCTGCCGGTCGTTCTGCGCTTGTTATACCGCGTAACTATGCCTCTATTTTCCGATCAAATTGCGAACATGTATTACAGTGGCTCGTCACCGTATACAAGTGGATCTTACAATTATAATAGTTTAGTGTCACCTCTTGGAACATCATACAGTGCTGCATATCTTAATCCTGGAGGAAATTACAGTAATCATTCATCACTTGGAGGTTACTCAAGAGCACCATTGACGTCGCGATGGATATCTGGCGTTGGCAGAAACTATTCACCTATGTTAAGTACCATTTCCGAAAGGTCAACGGCTAGCCCTATAAGAATAAATAGTCCTAGGCGGATTCCTGTTACGACAAGAACCTACACTAGCTCTGCTTATACTTCGCGTCCTATAAATATAAACACGGCTGATATTGATGTTTCAAAAGATAAATATAGGCAAAAGATTGAAAGCCTCTCATCCAGAGATCGAATAGAACGAAGAGATAGTGCTGGTAAAGACAAAGAAAATAGTCCGTTTATGCCAAGAGTGGACGGTAAACCTGAAACAGGGATTGATTCCTCTCCTGGAAGTCAACGCAGTACAATTAAACGTGGTAGAACTGTTGTTAGACTACATACATTAAAAAGAAAAGAGAGAGATTCACCTCGAAAGCCTGTAGGGTCTTTGGAACCTCAAGATGCAATAAAGCACCTGGAAAAGGATTCCACTGATAAACCTCATTTATCTCAGGAATCTCTCAGTTGGAGAGAAAGGCTATCTGATGATTTGGTGTATAAAGACAAAAAAGAAAAGAAAACATTAGGCACAAAACTTGTTGAAAAGTTTACCTTGAAAGATGTTAATGATAAATCTGTAAATAATAGGTTACCTGATCAAATATCTGATGAAACTGAAAAAATATCAGTGACTCAAACATCCGGTGCAAGTAAATCTCCAGACAGGAGGTGTTCGATGGAATTATTAGCCGAACAAGCTAAATTGTTGGACTCTTTAATAAGAAGAGAAAATCTGAGTATAGCTACCTTAGATCTCAGTAAAGTCAGTACAGATGGAACGAAAAACCAATCAAGCCCGTTAGAAAAAAGAAAAACATCAAGTACCCAAGGTCCTTTAAAAACAACGAAATCTGATCAGTCACTTCATGACACCTTGAAATTAGGTCTCGAAAATAAAGCCGAAAAGCAAATTATTTCCAAACGACGAAGCTTAAAGAAGTCACTTTCTGGTGGTCATATTTTCAGATTAGATTCCATCACTGAGCTCCCTAAAGAAGTAGACAGTATTAATCTACCTTCCATTGAAGAAATAAGACAAAACAGCATAAAAGATAAACCAAAACCGAAACCAAAATTAAAAACTAAAATTACTTCTTCCGTGGAAATTTCAACACCATTAAAGTTTAAAATTGAAAATGTCACAGTGGAAGAGAAACCACGTTCTCCAAAAAAAGAAATTACGTTTAGCAGTGAAGTAGATGAACCTGTGTCAGAAATAGTATACACTTTAGGTAAACTTGATGAAACGGCAAATAAAATAATAGAAAATGTTACAGATACAATGACTGCCAAAGTTTTCATATCTGAAGAAGAACATCCTTCGCCAGAACCGGACGATGGAAATTTTTGGGAAAAAATAGGAAAAAGAGAAACAGTCTATCTTAAGAAAAGAAAAGAAATTTTGAAAGGAGCTAAAGAAGAAGATAACAGTGAAGTTTTAGGTTTTGCTGAAAATTCTGAAGAGAAAAACAGGAAAAACAAAATTAACGATTTATTGTCTGAAATGAAGGAAACCAGTAGTGCAGAAGTTTGTATAAATTCTGCCTTAAATCCTATCGACTGTAACAGAGAAAATCAAGACATATCGGAACCTCTTATTGGAAACCAGAAAAGTGCAGATAAAAATACTTCTTTAAAATTCGAATCCAAAGAACAAGAATTCAAAGATAACGTTTCTGAACACCTGAACGAATTAAAATTTGAAATTGGCTCATTTAAAAAGGAAATGGGATCTACTGATAATTCAGCGAATGTCTTGTTAGATTTGAAAACAGAAGAAACATTGTCAAGCACTTTCAAAGAATTACCTTCAAATGATCCAATACCTGAAACTGAGAATCATAAAATTAAATATTCTGAAACACCTTGTATATTTGATCATGTTGTTAATGAAACCAATAATGAAAAATCTATAAACATAGAAAAATCGAAATCACTTCCATCAGTTATATCAGATAATCAACAACAATGCGTAAAAATATCTGACATAAATCTACAAGATAAACCACATGTAGATAAAATAAACAACAAAGATAAAAGTAATAAAACTAGTAGTGAGGTAAAAAAGAAAAAGTGTAAAGCTATCTTACGACCAAAAAAAATAAATAGCGATAAAAAAGTAAAAGTAACTGATAATCGTAAAGTTGACAAAACAAATAAATCAGAAGTAGTAGAGTCAAATGATAAAGAAAACACAAATACAGATCATCAATTATTATGTGAAGGGCAAAATGAGATAAATGTTATGACTGAAAAGACGTCTCAACAAAAAACTGCTGGAACAAATTTAGATGATGAGGCAGCGCCTATCGTCTTAGAAAAGATGGATTCCTCAGTAGCTGCAGCAACTCCTGAAAATACCGATAACAAAAGTACAGAATTAATCTTAGAAGATTCTTTAATATTAGACAATTCTTTTGTCCATAATAATGTAAAAAATGACTCTTCAGAGAACTTACTCTCTAATATTATTCCTGCGAAGCATGTAGAAATAAAATTCGAAAACATTCCAGTTAAAGAAAACGAAACAAAAAGTGAAACGAAAAATGAAATACAGATTACAGTAAATGAAAATAAAACTGACATCATTCCTGACAAAACTAAACAAGTGACAGAAACATTGACGCCCAAGGACGTAGTCCAGTTGCCAGCTGTTGCAGCCCCAAGGAAACCTGTTAAACAACAAGCAGCTCCTAAGCTGTTGATAGCGACCCCTCGACCATTACAAAAGAAACCGCCTCAAGTAATTCGTTCCTCGAACTCCTCAGACTCATCTTCTGAGGAAGAAACATCAGACGATGATGACGATTCGGAGACGAGTAGAGAATCCGAAGAATTTTACGAATGTGAAACTAGTTTAGATGGTAGAACATCTACCGGATCTAATGATTCTGGTTTTGACTCTTCAGCACCGACATCGCCTGCTGGATTCCTTCAAATTAAAAAAGGTATTATAAACATTCTATAAGAGATTGTAAATAATCAATCTCCCCTTTATTGGTTTTTTTACAAACTAATATTCCGTTAACATTGTAAATACTATGACAGCTTTTGCATGGCTTAACAGCAAATTAGGGAGGTACTTCATAGGCAGGAATAGGTAGTACGTATGGTTGCGCCATATGCGATTGTTTGTTTTAGACTGTGATGTAAACTGCCATCGGAAATGTGAAAAATTGACAGCAAACTTATGCGGCGTGAATCAGCGGCTCTTGGTTGAAGCTTTAGCTACACGTACGACTTCAAAGAAAGGTGAGTATTGAAACATTAGGATGATAATGCTTTTCTTGGAAAACAAAGATGCTTATGGGTAGGAGTTCTAGAAATACAGACGTCACCCGTACGTCAGAAGTTTCGTTCGAAATAACATTATGTTTTATTGTCCTGTAAAAATTTGTTATTTGATTATTTGAATAAGAATAACGAATTTCGTCAAAATAATTATAGCCACAATAACGCAGATAAGTTCTCGTAAACTTAAATTATAATCATAAGATTCGTCATATATTGGGTATAATAATAAGGTTCACAATTCCCTGAAATTAGTATTAATATTATTCAGAATTAAAGTATAACTTTTTATGATTAATAATTCAACATGCTACATACATATATTGCGGGTACACGGCGACGTGGGAGTAAGATGCGGCTATCTGGATATTAGCCAATCATTTGTTCACCTGTGCTGAATTAATGGCATCAATTGCTGTCGAAATTTGTTTAAATAAGGGGTCAACGAGCACGTGAAAAGAATTATGTACAATCATATTATTTTACCAAATAATACAACACTTCAGCATAATTAACCTGCTCATATTAAATATTGCAAATAACTGTTTAAATTAAATATTACTTATATTCATTCTTTTTTAACAAGTTAAAGAGCCATTATATAGTTTTTAATACATTTAAAGTTATTTTAGCGCAATTAATTACAGAACAAATTAAATTATCTGAGTTCTCCTAATCAGTCATCAAAGCAATTAATTTGCATAGTTTTGATTCATTATAGCCTGTTTCCGACCCTGTGATTCATATCAATACTGATTTATAATTATTTGGCTTAGTATCAAACACCGACAAAAGTCCATGTGATTTTTATATCAAATGACCTTATTCATACAAGTTTCCGTTTATATAATGAAATTGTCAAGTATTTACTTAAATATTTATATTTTTATAGGTAACTACCATCCGCTGGCTATTTCCTTCACGTACAATTATAATATAAAACTTAATAATAAAACAACATAGTTTAATGCCACCTGGTGGCAAGTTTAATTAAAAATTGATAGAATGCAAACCTTTTCCTTGAAAAAACACTCGTGGGCCTAATTTTATGGTCATTGGTCAAAATGTATTGAAGTTTATCGACCGATCGATACTTCTTTACATATTTTTATAAGAAAATAATTTTTGCTCGCGGAATCTCTCACGTTAATGTATATATGACCTCGGTAACAGTTTTTTTCCGGATGAAACGTTCTATGTCCTTTTCTGTATAATGAGTGGTTTAGTATTTAAGGCGAGAAAGCGTAACAAATAACCAAACACGTATTCGCATTTATGATATTAGTAAAGATGAGTTTAATATTCTTATAACAATAGTGGATAAATATTTTACAATTTGGATTTTTTTTACCATTGAGCCAGTGCTTGTTTTATAAATTTTATACTATTGTTTTTTCCTTGTGTCTTCTTATCAGAATATTCACCAAGCTTCATGGAATATATTAAGATTAGTGTGTGGATAGCGAAATTAATTTTAAAAAAGCATGAAAAACTTATTCATGGCCGCAAAATTATAAAGATTGTCTCTTTAAATTATTTAATGGAGTTATATATATATCTCATTTATTATTACAATATCAGTGACCCGTAATTTCGTCTGCGTTTGTATTTTTTTTTGCGCGGAACCCTAATTTTGTTGTCTAAAATAGTTAGCCTAAATCACTTCTTATAACATCAACTATTTCCTAGTGAAAGTCTCGCGAAAATCGGTCCAACCGTTTCGGTGATTAGCCGGAACAAAGAGACAGACATACAAGAATAAAAAAATGTTTTTTTTTTTGGATTAATAACCGTATATATTTTTAAATGTATTTAGTAAAAAAACAGCTACTTTGTCATTAAAAACAGACGCAACAGTTTTATTTATTAGTAGTAGATTTTATATGGCTCATTAAATTCTTCGTTCATTCGCGTTAGATGAACATCTAACTATTAGCTAATACCGCAAACTCGGTTTTTACGGTTTATCTTGGCCATTTGGTGTGTATAATAAAATATTGTCTCAAAGAGTAGATTATTACGTGTACTCTACACAGGTGCAGTAGAAAATCCCGGGACATCGTCAACTAGTGTTCCAGTACAAAATTGTAGTTCAGACATCTTAGAACAGGATTTGGGTGAGATAACATTTTTTATGGACATTTAAAATTTTCCCAATATTTGCATGTCTCTCTGCCTTCGTTCGAGATTTATGTGAAATATCATTGATTAATTTCTAATAAGATTAAAATATTCTCTAAATTATATCGCTCGCTGCAAATAATATTTCAATCATGTGCATTTAAAAAATATTAATGTATGCATTTATTTGTTACTTAGTACTCTATGTTTATAACGAAACAGCTTTGACTTCGTAATGGCTAATTGTATAAAGAAAACATTGCCTAAACATTTTGAATATTAATCTATTTTATCTCTTAAAATGTATGAATTCTAAGATATACTCTATCAGCTTAAGATACTAAATGTGGGCTATTTTCGTTCCAAAAATAAACCGGTAAATTTTTTTAGATCAAGACTTAAAAAAATGTACCTCGACACAATTGGCAAAAAAACAAATTGATTCTGTATAAATGCTCTAAAAATATGCGTAGGTACTTTCGGCGAACTTGTTGTGCAAGACTACGATCTACTTAACCCAAAGATTCCGCATTCCACCTGGCATTCTTGAATATATCAAATGTATTATGTATATTTTATAATAAAACAGTCACATTTATATCCGTTGCTAGTTTGTTATTGTCGTTAGACCTACTTACTATTCTATTGATACAGATATCTACAGTCCTTGTCGACCTTTTTGGCCGCTCTGAACATAGTTCTGAACAAGAGCAAGTTCAGGCTTGCGCATAATATAGTCAAGAGTTTAATACAAAACATAGTTAAAATGTTATTATATGGATTTAAAATTGGCCTTTATGTATTTTTTTTATATCATAGGATGCAAACGAACAGGCGGGTCTCTCGATGTTAAGTGATCACCACCGTCCATAGGCACTTGCAACACCAGAGGAGTCGCAAGTGCTTTGCCAGCCTGTGTTTGGGAGAAGGGGGAGTTGGAAATAGGGGAGGGGGAAGGGAGTTGGGTATCCGGCGCTCTCTGACCGAACGAAACGCATCAATGCAAGCACGTCGGTTTTCTGTGAGAGGGTGGTACTACCCCAGAGGAGCCAACCCATTAATGCTGAAACCAGTAATAGCTTCAGCATGGCTCTACCACCTCTAAAAAGAGTAGACTCTTATGCTCTACACTTACGTACTCTTAAGTTGTCTCAATGTTATAGATATAATACAATACGTATTTATACCTAAATTTGTGATCTGCACAATTATATTCAGAGCGGTTAAAAAGTTTGGCGAGAATTGTTTTTGGTTTCGAGTTATCTCACGTTTTTTTCTTATATCTGCTTCGTGTATGTAAAATCCATATGTTCTCTTTTTATATTCTTTAAGATTTTAAAAGATCCGTATAATACAGGAGGCGTAGCCACCGCCGCGCGGTCAGTATTGTATCGGTAATAGGAATTACAGGGGCTCAGAAACGTATATAAGCGAAAGTGCGTAAAATGTTACGCACAACTTCAAATAAAGCCCGCCTCCCTATGCGACATTTATGTATTCCCTAATAAATAATAAAAGTATTAAGTGTCTCTAGATCCTAGTCACTCCTAAGGTCATGATATAATTCAGCAAGAACACTGCCTCGCGAACTGTTAATACCTGTTAAAACTAGCCATGGCACGAATAAACTGTTTCAATTATAAGAAAATTGTTCAGTTACTATGAAAGTATTTGAAATATTGTAAACGTTATGTCTGAATATTATATATTAAAGATATATTAATTTTAATTACATAATAGAGTGCACGTTAAAATATTGCCCGTAGAATTGAATATTACACTTTGTACAACCGCGTAAATAAAATTCGAGAAAATAATTATAAATGTTGAATATATACAGTGTAACTGATCTTAGAAACCCAATAAAAATGTATTATCTTCCATATAAGATAGATGTAGATATTGCTGTATGGAACTATCACTCTTGAGTTGATAGTATATCTCAAGTATATATTCTAAACGTTTAACTAGGTTCATAGTAAAAATAATCTAATATTTTCTAACCGAATACACTCGTTAAAAATAATTCTCTCAACAAACAGGCGAGACTAAAAACAGCATCGACGTGCGTAGGTGATTATTTTCTACAGAAAACAATTGCAAGGTATATACGAAACCATACATCATCGATAGAACATTGTTACGATATAAAAATAAGATGAGAATGCACTATTTCAGGAGTATCATTAATCAAGTCAAATTTTAAATACATATATATTATTTAAAAAATACCTACTTCGTTTGCTATTTACACGAGAAGCTGAAAAGAATCGATTGTTTACATTCCAACATAATTTTTATAGAAATCTATAAACGAAGTAAAAAATATTTTGACAGATTAAATGTAATCTAGGATTTCATTATGGGAATTATATGAATAAAATAAAAGTAGTTCTTAATTAATATTAATTATACGTACAAAGATTAATTATAAAATAATTACAGAAATAATAGATAAGAAGAAACGATGGCTGCGACATATTGAAAGGGAAATACAAGAGCTAGCTAATTTAGAAATTGGTACAGATAAAGCAAAACTATGGATATAATACAAAAAAAATACTTTTCAAGACGAAATACTCCTTAAATCAACTTTATTCAATTTAAATATATGTATACTGTAAAAAATATCGTATACTGTGGATCTAGGTGGGAATTGTTTGTACCTATGAACTATTTTTGGTTTGTTTTGAAAATAGTTGCTCGCTCGCTTCGCTAGTCGTAAAATTTTTGTATATTTTTTATAGAGTATATGTCTTTGGCTACCTCTATGCAAAAGTTCATAGTTATCGGTTAAGAGTTATAGTCGTCAAATGTATTAAACATACAGTTACTTCCGCATTTATATTATTAGTATAAATTCAGGTTATACCATAGATAAAATAGATTTAATATATCATAGATAATTATAAGTTACTGTTGCACAACCCACAGGATAAGTGTAATCCAATAAAACACCTGGTGTTAATTATATTACTGTGAATTTAGAATTATATGCAGGGGAAAATAGTTACGATAAGTTGCAATACATCATAATAAATTACGGGTAATAACGTAAGATTGGAACATGATATTATTGTGATTTACGACCAATAAACAGACGTGTTCAATTTATGAGATTAGCCACAAATGTATTTGAATATAGCAACGCATTTAGAGCAAAATTTAAAACGTACAACTCCTTATATTTTTTTTGTAGTTATTATTTGTTACACACCAATCTATGAAACAATTGTAATAAATGTGCAAGTAACTCGTGTTTTGAACAACTAGCTATTGTTTACGACTTTACTTGCGTAATTCTGACAACGTGCAAAATTTCATGATGATTCTTTGAATAGTTAAGACGCGAAAGCGCAAACAAACAAGCAAACTCACATATGTATTTATTATTATTGTTAGTAAGGATAAGTATCTAGTATTAACGTATATGATCATTGTACTAGCATAGTTTAGTTAGTCATAATACTTCTTGCGAAATCATAATTTCATAAAAAATCAAAGTACAAAATGTAAGAAGTATGAGGTTTTTTGGCGGGATCTTGGTCTGTCATGTAGTGGATTTTATTTTTTATTCATAATCTTGTGTTACTTGACTCTATATTGTGTAAAATTGGTGGTGTTTTATGTAATATAGTTTGTTTATTGTGCATAAGTGAAGTGAATGGAAAATAATACCACGGACCATGAATTCTGAGATGCCACAAAAATTCCATGGAAAGTTCTAACAAGATAGCCACCATCTTGTTAGTTCATTGAAATTATATCAAGAAACTTGTAATATCGATACTCACTTGACAATGGCAGTCATAGTCTACTAGAAGACTGGTTGCCAAAATGGAATGGAAGAAGAACTTGAAATACTATTAACTACTCGACAATGGCATTCATTGAAATTATATCAAGAAACTTGTAATATCGATACTCACTTGATAATGGCAGTAATAGTCTACTAGAAGACTGGTTGCCGAAAATGGAATGGAAGAAGAACTTGTAATACTATTAACTACTCGACAATGGCAGTAATAATCTAAAAGATTGGTTACCAAAAATAAAGTAAAAAAAAAATGTAAGAAGTATAAAATAGTAGTTTTTTATTCAAAATCCAAACCTATTTAAGGAAGTCTTGATTTATTTTCTGTGATCCCGTGATAGTTACCGAATTAAACGGCTCGACCTTGATATTGCTCTGTCTGAGAAAATATTTTTAGCGATGCTCGCGAACCCATCCGAGTTGAAAGAGAATTAATTTACCGCACATACCGTACGCAGATTATGTCACACTACTATTTAATGACGTAATGAAACGTAAGCATCTAATAATGTTTAGAAATGAATACTAGACTAGCTTATTACTGTATTATTACGAGACAGAGGAATGTATAAAGATAAATAAATATTGTTTACATTTTTTATACATAATATACATTATTTCTCATAAATAGCGGGTAAAATCATTAAAATAAAGGGTGTTTTTATTATAAAGTCTAATGAACGTTTTAATTGTCCCTACTACCACCCGCTGTAAATTTTGCATAGATAAATCTTTAATTATCCGAGTATAAGTTAATAAAAACAGTTCTTAATCTAAAACACGTGTTAATAATCATTCGACTTTTTGGCAGTGTGTTTTAATTAATTGAGAATAAGGTAATTACACATGATTTGGCATGGTGTTGTGGCATATTTTATGTTCAGTTTTATTCAGTTGTCCTTTTTATCACGCTTTTATTAGCCTCACCTGTATGTATGTATGTAACCGACCCCTTTGAGCTCGATTTTGTCCTACTTTGAACGATCAGATTTAATTCAAACTTTGCACACCTGTCAAAAGTCGATGACAATGCGATAATCCGAAAAAAAAAGTTAAAAAATTTTTTAACTAAAAAATGAAAAATAAATAATAGTTTAAAAAAGTAAAAAAAACACGCTTTCATATAAAATCCAACTAAAAAACAGAAAATAAAATTTAATAAATTTGGATTAAGAATAGTGTAAATTAGAAATAATTGTATATTTTTGTAAAAAGTGACAAAAAAATGATAAAAATACTGATATCTGGAGGTGCTGATATTAACAGTGATGCATCGCAGTGTGTATTAGAAATTATTTAAAAAACAGCGTTCAAAAAATAAAAAATTGATAATTATTATAAATACATTCAGTTACAATTCGTGCCTTAACAGGTGTTAAAATCCGTTCGTAAGAATGTTATTTGTATATCGTAGTCTTATGACAATGCATTTAATGTTTTTAATTGACATAAGTGTCCCACGATTTTTATATAACAAAAATTAATAAGAATTCTATGCAAAGTCAATAACTCTTCGGGGTGTTTACAACTATTCTCATAAACGCGAAGTGCCAAAACATCGGTGCCAATAATTTAATATATTTTAAAATAACATGAGATCTACAATTCCTAATGCTCTAAACCATAGTAAACATTTTTTAAAGTAGTATTTCTTAATTTAATCGCTGACATCCACGGATCTTAAACAGGTTCGTTTGGAACTGACGATATTGTTTGCAGGATGATAATGCGACATTTAATGGCACATCACATAGTGTTTATATGGAAATATTAAAAATAATTGGCGTTGGAAAGTAAAGGTTATTCGTTTATCAAATCAGGAACAACTAGAGAATGATAAAAAAGTATAAAAAGAATTTAAAACTTTTTTATAACGTACAACATTGTATATATATAGCCCACATTTATGTAGCAATAAAATAAATAGAAACAAAAATGCATTTACACTCAAGTTTCAAAAAAACTTCATCAAATTTTCAAAATGTACATATCACTGCCATATTCACAATTACATAAGTATCTTTGATAAAAAATAGTTTCTGTTAGGTAATGTAATATAATTCAATTTTGCAGAACATTCTACGGCTTATGGACTTTTCCGTAAAACTGGACGATTTACACCGCCGGCGCGGTCCATTCCGCGATTCAGGAAGTACACGATTGAAGACTTCCATTTCTTAAAAGTTTTGGGCAAAGGCAGCTTTGGAAAGGTAAATATTATTTATCTAATACTTAACAAATTAAAGTACCTTAATAAAACCGGATATTTTTATTAAAATTCAAAACCCAAAACGTACCAATATATGTTGAGCCATTATGATGACTGAACATCGCTTTCGAAGCGACGATGGCTCAGGGTTTAGTGCATTCGGACACCGCGTCTATCGAGGTAGGTTCGAATACTTGCGAATGGACGGAGACTATCGATGGAGGAGAAAGTCCTAGTGAAATTATAGGATGGTGGCTTTATCTAAACTCGCCTGGTTAACTACCAACCTCAAGTTGAGAATCTGTTTCCAAACACCTATAGGTGTGTTCCAGCAGCTGCACTTGAGAGCCATGCAGTCGCTCCTCTAGTTCTAGTGTATTCACCATCTCGGACCACATACTAGGTATACTTGAACTGCTCGCAATACAAAACCAAGCTGGTGTTCGCCAAAATACAAACGCAACACTGAATTTATTAATCTTGGAATAATGGTTTGTTTATGTAGTTTTACTTAGCATTTGTACTTGATTCTTTATGATGTCAATTAGCATTGTTTTCCTCTCTGACCTATATGCAGTAGAACGCGTGCCAGATAGCGGACGTGACTGCATCACTGTTTCAAACTTGCTTATAAGTATACATATCCTATTTGTGGGCTTTGTGTTCAATGACCTTTGATCACATACTCGCTTATATTTATATATGATTGTGTAAGCACATGTTTCTATATAGGATAAAGTGATTCCCTCAATTTATTACATTATGTAAGGCCATATTGTCCCAAACATCTATAGCGCGTCGAAAACTGTATCGGTACTAAGACTAAATGTTAACACCATAGTTGATTGGAAAACTCCCTACCTCATATGAGGCAAATGGCAATGCTATATCTCATCATACCCGTTCTCGAAAAATCGACATATTATTCACCTTCTTTCAATATATGTTCCAATATTACGCATAACGTATAGATAGCAAAGTCACGTGTGTTCAGTACGTCCAGAGAATGGCCGCATACGTCACACGCTAATGAAAAATAATGTAGTCTATTTATTATATTTATTTAGTTACATTGGTAGAACGCATTAGGAATGAATACTTGCGTAGAATGGTTAGCCGGGAATAGAATGTTACGAGTGATAAAAAAATTACAAGAGATATGTTATTCAAATGTGTGTGGAAAAAGAAACGTAGGGAATCTGATTGACTTTGTAAATCAAATCGAAAAATAGTGACCGTAGGCAAAGTCAGAGCTAACCTGAATCGATGTGGACGTACGAAGAATTAATTCATCTTAACGAAGAGAAAGAGATTTACAAGGATAGAGAAGAAGTATGGGTTCATCCTTTCTACTCATCTCAGTAGAGATATGATTTGATGAGAGGGGAGACGATATTATTTATTTTATTCAAAGATTTGAGAGAAAATGATTCAGTTACTATTGCTATATGTTATCGAGTTAAGACTAAAGAATATTAAAAAATATGTGTATGTAATGACCTGCAGACAATGCTATGATCAATGAATAGAACACTGTTCTAACTATTTGTATAACACATATAAAAGAAAAAAAACTCGACGTACAGAAATAAAATAAAACAAGGGTTTTTGCCAAGAAAACACTAATCTGAACATACAATGATTTACAACGAGCACCGGAGATGAGCTGGCTGTCGAAAGACACGTCTAAACCTAACGGGTGACAAACATGTCACATTCCTGACTGGGTAAATAACAAAATTATGATATTTGTATGTAAACAATTGTAAAGGTCAAATTAAATTATGATTTAAGATTTTTTTGCGAACCGATTACGCTATTGGCCTGACGAGACTTCACAGCTTCGCCGGACCACAGTATGATGTAAACAATGTCTTCATTTTCTAGAAAAACAATATGATATTCGCTCGCTTCGTTGTGTCATAAAAAAAAGTATCTAGAACCATCTACGAAAAATTCCGTGTCGGATGGTCATAGCCCTAAGCCGATACGTTCAGTAGTTTTGCCGTGATTGAGGTTCAAATAACTATATTTTCATAATATGATTACTAAAAAAAAGTGTGTGTGTACTTATGTACAGGCGTTAGAAGTTACACTTCTTTGGCGTAACAAGATAAAAATCTTTTCAAAATTTTTATCTTTGCCTTATTCTACGTTTGTAGATAAAACGACACTAACAATAGAAAAAAGGTATTTAATACATTGAAAGTTTTAATACAAAGAATAAATACAAACAACAAATACAAAGAAACAAAATGTTGACTATAGCTAACTTCAGGGTGTCGGTTTGTCGTGACGGTGTGCGCGCGCATCGTAATAACTTCAGTGTGTCGGTTTTTCGTGACAATGTGCGCGCGCATCTTAAAAAATTACTCTCATCATTTTTCCCTAACGCGCCAAAAGAAGTATAACTTCAAAAATCCTCTGCAGGATTTTTTTTTCGAACTGAGTATACACCATTGTCCTGGTGAGCCTTCACAGTTTCACCAGACTAATCCTCTTCAGAAGTAGATACCTGACTTGTGATTAATTAATCTCACTTAAAGAGGACCTAACTCATAGAATTATGATTAGGTAACATATAAAACACACGACGGAAATAGGCTGTAAGATGAATTGTATATTTAATTGTATTTTGGACGTTTAATATATTGTTTCATTTATACACCATCTAATATTTATTTTCGTCGACGGTGAACTCTATGGAAATTGTTTTTTGTTGTATCCTTAAATTACCACTCCGTTCATTCATGGCTTTCAAATGGTCAACAAGGGTTTCTCTAATCATTGTTATTGTTCATAAAAACCCTCTCAAGGCTTACAGTAGCTACGTTCTGTAGTATCCGAATCAAATCCAACAATGTAGATGTAAATCACAGTTGCCAGAAATATTATTCGCTCATTATCAGTCATTTCAAACGGTAAACAGTTGATCTCTGTTTCGTGTCTGTTACACGAGAAATCTGTGTCAAATTGTTGGGAAATGAAATGAAAATAGCATTTACTACCTGAGCTCAGTGTTCGCACAAGAATAGAATCGTTGAAATCTAGCATCTGAGTAAAGTATAATAGGTCTTGTTAATAATATCCAAGTTCTTTATTATCCTCTTTGCCCAGTTTAACATAAATGAATAAACAGTAATATAAGTGAAGAAAGATAGCTTTAAACATAAATTTATTGATAACTAGTTCGTGCTCGCGGTTTTGTTTCCACGAAAATGTTTTTTTTTGTTTCATCAGAACTAGAGTCCTCGTCAATCTGTTTGACCGCTCTGAATATAGTTGTAAGTTCAGATTTGCACGTAATATACTTAATACAAAACAAAGCTATAATATTACTATAGGAACCTATAATTGGCATTTGTTTATACTTGTTTACATATAAGTAATACGTATTTAAACTAAATTTGTGTTCTACGCAACTTTATCCATAGCGGTTAAAAAGTTTTGCGCAGACTGTATGTATATCACAGTTTGAGCCAATTATATGCTATTTTAACCCCTATAATCCATTTTAGTTACCTTTGTCTAATTTCATAATTGCTGCTTAACCTCTATAAAGCAGCGTAAATAGGTGTAGCTTAGGTACTACTTTGAAATGTCCACTATCTGTTGGTAAAAGTCTCGTAGAAATCGGTTCAGCCATATCAGAGAATCTATACTAATATTATAAAGAGGTAAAGTTTGTGAGTTTGTAACGTTGTAGGGGGTAATCTCAGGAACTACTGGTTCGATTTGAAAAATTCTCTCATTGTTATATAACTCATTTATCGAGGAAGGTTATAGGCTATATATCATCACGCTAAGACCAATAGGAGCGGAGCACCAATGAAGAATGTTTCAAAATAGGTTTTTTTTCCTCTTGAAAGCTACCCCTGCGTATTAGCTTTAGCCCAAAGTAACTATTCCACGCGAACGAAGTCGCGGGCAGGGGCTAGTAGCCTAATAAAACAACACACACTTTAATTTTATCTAATGTATAGATATTTCAACGGATGTATTTGTATTAATACATATCTCATTTGTTTAGACGAGTGATGATTTAAGAAAATCACTCTATTAAATTACCATGATAAATAAAAAAATCTGATGTGACGCACGGGACTTCAGAGTTCAAACATTAGAAACTGTCACGGATTAAACACATCTATTTCATTGCCAGGGTGCAACGAACTCGTCAGATCGTCTTATTTTCGTTTGTTTGAAAAGTCAACCTGTACCTAAATCTTTTGCTATTTTAATGCACTTAATATTTATTTATCGGTAACTTGCGAGCGCTCGCGACTTTGTATGCGGAAATTGCAATATAAAGCTTTATAAATAAAACTAGCTGGCCCGGCGGACGTTTTCCCGCCCTGACAATAAAAGAAACCTTGACAAGTTATATGCATAATCCGTCTTCATGAATCACTTTATGTACAGGTGAAAACCGCATGAAAATTCATTCAGTAGTTTTTGAGTTTATCGTGAACAGACAGACAGACGCCGTAGGGGACTTTTTTATAATATGTAATGATGACATCGTCCATGATAATCAGAGATAACGCAACGTTTCTAACAGTGAAATTTTTTTTAAGAATCTAGTCAGATTACTTCCTACGAGCAAACTAACTTGACTTTAACATTGAGATATCCATTTACTCTTATCGTATTGGTTGATTATTATTTTCTGGTAGTTTCTATACCATCATCGTTATAAATGTGAATATGAATGTATTTGTTTCTTACTTTTTCACGCCGTACTCAAATGATTATCATGAAATGTTGCCTACCCATTGTCAGGGATATAAAGAAGTACATACGGTACCTTTTATCCTGAAAAAAGTAGTTTTTAGGCTTAATCTACATTAACGCATGTGAAGCAGCGGACAAAAGCTAGTATAAAAAGAGTATAGTACAAGTATTCGGAATGAAAAGTATCCCGTCCTTCTTCAGGGTCCGAGCTACCTGTATGCCAAAATTGATTGGAATTGATGCAAAGGTATAATTGTCAAAAGTAAGAAGCACAGTTGTTTTCGCACATATAATATTAATTGTGAATAATATGAATTCTACAAATGCTTACACATACGAAAGAAGAAACTATTTATGTTCCATCATGTGATGTTTCACCTGAAATCCGTAGTGACATCAAGTAGGTATCTAGACAGATTATATGATTTATTTGAGACAAGCATTGATTCAAGAGTTTTTTGAAGTAACACTAAATGGAAATGCTTTGAAATTCTGATCGGCAACCTTTTCGTGTGACGAATAGTGGTGGGGATAAATACTGTGTCGAGTAGAGTGTTGAAAATATCGGTTCTCGTCCGATCACCGAAGTTAAGCAATGTCGGGTACGGTCAGTACTTGGATGGGTAACCGCCTGAGCAAACCGCATGACTTTGAAACGTTGTTTTTGTTGTTTTTTTTATTGAAATGTTTTCCAGTAATACAAATGTTTCACTTCTATACACCCTATATAGACGATACACCCTGTTTTTATGGTACTTTAATATATTACTAAGCTCTCAATATTACTATGAAAAAAACAGTAACATTTATTTTAATTTATTACGTACTAGCCCTGATAATAAAAAAAAACCTTAACAAATTATATACCAAAACATTCCTCGTGAATTACTTTATCCATTGGTGAAAAGCCCATGAAGATCCGTTCAGTAGGTTTTGAGTTTATCGCGAACAGACAGACAGACAGACGCGGTAGGGGACTTTGTTTTATACTATGTAATGATTAGGTCAAAGCGGGTTTTTGAAGAGTCTTTGATGTTTAATAATAGATAATTATACAATACAAAATTATACTTTGTATTCTTTTGAAGTTCGATAATTTTCCTACAAAATAAAATGACATTGGATATTACATTGATATAAAAAAAAAAGTTTTTAAGCTTTCAGCCTTAGCTTAACCGCTTTAAGCTACTCTTTTCTACGTCCCGATGCTTTTGACAAGATACTAAAGAGAGAGAGAAAGAATACGTTTTATATTAGGAAAATATTTCTTTTTTGTGAATAACGAGCTATAATATTCTTGATATATTGTAGACTAAATGTAGTTGCTTATGTCGTAATTACTTTAATCGCTTTTAACAGTAACGTTACGGTTTTGCCCAATTTCCTACCCACAGGGCTTCAGTGCTAAGGTTCACTTGAATCAGATCATCATGCCCAGATACATAATTCAATCTATTTCGGACTGCTCACTCCTTGGCCACTTATCTGAGCGCGTGTCATCGTCCTTCACTCAACAATGTTGCCAAATATTAACATCTCTAAGAACCAAAACTTTTATTTTAATTATCAAATAGAAAACAGCTTTACGAGCAAATTTTTGGTGGGATCTTAGCTGTCGTTTAGTGGTTCTTATTCATAAAATTCAGATATTTGTCCTCATGTCATGTAATATTATTTCTCTTTTACGTTTTCAATTAATTTGAATGGTACGCTTAATAAATAATGTCGAATAATTATAAACCATTCTTGTCAGGATTCGATTACAATTATTGCAACGAATTGTTTTCAAAATGTGATAAACTGTACTCTTATAAACACATGACTTGAGATTTCGTACAGGAAATCATGACAGACATTGCAAAATTTCATATAAAAATAGCTAAGTCCATATTCTAATAGGAATACTAAGATACCATACAATATTCAAAAACTGATATAAACAAAATAAAACTAAAAGAAATTGGTGATTAGATTATGTAATTAATAATCGACGTTTCAATTTTACTATGGACATTATATTACTCTAATACAAATATTTTTACATAATCAAAGCCTAAATATGTATTTGACTTAAAATCTTATAGTTTCCAACATTGTTATGTAACAAGTATGATAACTGATGGTTATGCGTAGGGTTAAAACAAATAATTTCGTTAATAACACAAATAGCAGAATCGTGCTCGCAATGACATATGAATAATAAAATCGGATCGTTGGTAATTCATGTATTGTAGAAGACTCCTTCCTGGTTTCATTTGCGCTTGCTCCAGTTGCCTTTGAATGCGGGCCAAGAATACGACGTGCGGCGCGGTGAAAGCATCATACTATAATAATATATTCTCGTTATAAAACGAATGCTCCCATCGTACGGTTGTCGCAAACACTTCCTGTAACATATATCAAAGCTAATGTCATCAGCCGTGTTTTCTTCAAATTTTATTGGATCATAAACGTTGCATAAACTTTTAAAACATTTTAATAATTCTGTCGACACGTCTTCAAATTATTTTGCATACTGCATCCGATATGTTTTTATGAATTTTGAAACATATATTTATTGTACTATATTCTTCATGTCACTATGTTAAAGGTGGACGAAATTCTGCTAAGTACCTAATGTTAGACAGTTTAGATTAAAAAGTTACAAAATGGAAAGGTCTCTTTAAAAGGTTATTAGCAGATTGAATGTTATTTCTAAGAAACAGACCGTCATGCTAACAGTTATCCTCGCATTTTCCTTGAGCGAAAGGAGTTTAATCACTTGGAGTGTGTATTCATTAGATATCATTTTTTTCTATTTAAGAAATTAGTATTGTTGGCATTAATACAATGCAATATAGAGGAATGTATACGCCTTTCAAGAAATTTATGATTTTTGTAAAACTCTTTCGACGTGATAAGTTGATTTCCCATTCACGTACAAGCCTGTTACAATGTTTTTATTGTTTGCTTTTAACCCGAATTTTATGCCATATTATGATAGGTAAAACTAAATTGGCCATTATAATTCCAAATTTCGCTCGCACTAAATCGCGGTGAACCTATTTGAAGCCTAATGTTCTCAATTTCGAGCGGGTGCAACACCGGGTTTCTTGTGATTGTGATTCACAGTTCTGTCTTAGTATTTATATTATCTGGATACTGCCCGCGTAAAATTTCCTGTAAACAATTCAAATTTTATAGCTCAACGCTTTTACCGTTTGTTTCGAGCGAGGATTTTTATTGCATCTTCTGTAAATACTTTAAACTACGTACGTTCGAAAGTCAGGTTTAAAAAAGACGTCCTTACTGTTTTCAGGTGTTACTAGCTGAATTGAAGGACACTGAGTATTACTACGCAGTAAAATGTTTGAAGAAGGACGTCGTGTTAGAAGACGACGATGTCGAATGCACGTTGATTGAAAGGAAAGTTCTCGCTCTTGGCACCAACCATCCCTACCTCTGCCATCTATTCGCTACATTTCAAACAGATGTAAGTATTTTAAAACTATTTACTTTGTATATAAATTTCAAATCAAAATAATTATTATATAAATTATACACTACTTTGATCTAAACCGAAATATGATTATGCAGTATTGTATCTATCTACTATGTAAATAAAATTAAAATGTTCGTAACATTTGAAATTAAAATGATATTTATAACAAGTTGTGCCCGCAGCTCCTCTGTTATTCATTATTATTTGTTGTAATAATTATTTGAGTTATAACAAATCGTATAATTCGAAAATATTCTGTGTGTTGAAATGAACATAACAATCTTCATAACGATCGATTGAACGGTACAGAAATTAATGGGTTGCAGTACCATTTAGTAACAAATGATAGTAAAATGAATAGTATAAAATTTATATCCATCAGAAAATACTTAGGTCTAGGTCTTAGGCCTTTTTATACCACGATGGTATCAAAAAAATGTACGGGCCGCCCACTGATTAGCGGTTACCTATAGACGCCTGTAACACCAGAGATATAGAATGCGCGTTACCGACCTTTTAAAAACCTGTTTACTTCACTCTTGAGGAACCCCATACTGCAATCCCCTGGAAAAATCAAATCAGGAAGCTCATTTCTTCGGGATCGTGGGAGGAATCTTCTCTGGAAGCGGACCGTTCGTGATCATGATTTTCATGATCTCTCAAACAGTTTTGAAGTATATCGTTTTCAGACTAACATCTACTATACTTTATTTTACTTTGATCTGTTTTCTAACTTGATCTATAATTATCGTAGTTTATATTATAAATGCACACTGGTTATGCAGTTTAGTAACTACCATGTATATAAATTTAAAATAGTCGATCGTATCTTCTGAATTTTAATAAAAATGTAAAAAGTTCGCGTTCACAAAATTCCTCCATAAGGTTGGTTTAAAAAATTCAATAATTAATTTCTCACGGAAATAACATCTCAATATTTTAAATAAATAGGGATCATTCTAATAACAAAATATGTTTTTTTCTTTCAGTCGCATCTTTTCTTTGTGATGGAGTATTTGAACGGAGGCGATTTGATGTTCCACATACAACAAAGTGGGAGATTCCCGGAAGTTCGTGCGCGTTTTTACGCCGCTGAAATCGTTTCTGGGCTCAAATTTTTACACAAAAGAGGCATCATTTATAGGTAATTTAATGTTTTCCTTAAAGGATATTATATTTTTAACCGACTTCAAAAACCTTGCTATGTATTTCTTTAATATTTGTAGCTACCTCAGAACCTCGTTTTGTATAAACCTATTATGAATATTCTTTTTTGTTTGAAAAGTAAACATTTTTATTTTATTAGAATTGGACTTTAAATTTCGCAGATACACGAGATAATTGCTCAAAACTATCACTAAATGTGTAGTCATTGATATTGATTGGTTTATGATAATCCAACACTAGGTAGGTACCTAACTATGATCAAGCACGTTTTGTTGCATTTTTATAGTAATTCTTGAAATAAAACTTCTTTAGACGCGACTAGGAGGTAACTGGACGATAATGCAACGGAAGTCCGTTACGGCAATAGGGTGTCACGTTTCGGTTTCGGTTTTTAAATATTTTCGAAAAATTTGAAAAAAAAAACTATTTTTAATAAAAATATATTTTGTATAGGTGTACAAGTAATTTAATTAGGCTCAATGTGTATCGAATGTATCATTGATTATCGCTTCATTAGACAGAGTACAATGAATATTACATATTATAGAAAGTATCTATTTTCTAGGGACTTGAAGTTAGACAACATTTTACTAGATTATGAAGGCCATGTTCGCATCGCGGATTTCGGCATGTGCAAGTTGCAAATCTACTTGGACAAAACAGCGGACACATTCTGTGGAACTCCTGATTATATGGCTCCAGAGGTAAGATTCTTTTCGAGCTGTAATATTTTTTTATACTATTGGTTTTAGCGTTTGAACAGAATCTCACCTAAAGTTTAATAACGATGTGATGTACCGGATCACATATATACATGCTTGGCGACAGATTTCTAACTTCTGGGTGGCACTGGCCAGGGAGGTTGAAAAAGGCCCTACCGTCATTGAGATCTCATTCTACAGCGTGGGATTAATGCAGTGTATACATTATTGGTTTCAATTATAATAAGTAAAATTAACTACTCATATAGACAGTGTAGCTGCTTCTAAGTTTTTATTCGTACATGATTATTCGAGTCATATATACTCAAGTTTTTTTTCTTGATTGTTATTTATTAAACACTAGAAAGTTCATCATCGCAATATCGTCTTAGATGAAATGCCAAATACTTAACAGATGTTTATTGTTATTTTCTTTGTTACGGCTTGTAATTTTTTACATACCATTATTAAGCGGTAGACACTTGAACAGTGGTAGAGCTACGTTGAAGCTATTAATGGTTTCAGCATGAATGGGTCGGCTCGTCCGGGGTAGCACCACCCTCTCGTAGAAAACCGACGTGAAGTTAGTGCTTGCATTGTTGCGTTTTGTTCGGTCAGTGAGAGCGCCGGAAGACCACCTCCCCTCCCCTTCCCTCTTCCCTTACACCCCCTCAACCCCAAAACAGGTTGGCATCGCACTTGCGACTCCCCTGGTGTTGCAAGTGTCTATGGACGGTGGTGATCACTTAATATCAGGTGACACACATGTCCGCTTGCCTCCTGAGATATAAAAAAAAGACACGACTGAGCAAAGTTTGGGAGCTTTAACAGTTGGGTAGGAACATGCTTAATTGTTTTATTTCAAAATGTTTATCTTCATAATGAAATAAGTAGCATTTATCATATTTCTGCCATTTTCCAGATAATTAAAGGATTAAAATACAACCAAACAGTGGACTGGTGGTCGTTCGGTGTCCTTCTTTATGAAATGCTGATCGGACAGAGTCCATTCAGTGGTTGTGACGAAGACGAACTGTTTTGGTCGATTTGCAACGAGATGCCGTCCTACCCGCGTTTCCTATCGCAAGAAGCCCTCACCATACTTACTAGAGTGAGTGTTTCACATATGCATCTACTGATATACAAAAACCCAAGATGCACATTTAACGTCTCACAGCCGGCGCACAAAAATGAGTGCATAATTTTGGATTATGCAGTCATTTCAAATAGTCTCGCATCGCTTGCGTCCTTGTAAAAGCTACTTTAAATCATTCAGGTAAGGTTGAATTTGCAAAATCATTAGTTTATCGCATAACTATAACCACGTATGTATATTGGGGAGTTATTACGCACGGTTTTGAGCGCTACTTATATTCGAGACTGCATGTGCTTCTTAGGGTTTTATATGTCAATGTATTCATTGCATCTAGACTAAATATTTGAACTATATCATACAGTTGTCTATTTCGTATAACTAGGACGTTATTTACAACAACGAAATGTTTATACTTTAATTATTAAGATAGTTGAATCAATTGATACAAAATACACTGTAAAATATTATATTACGTACGGGATACGACATAAGATATGTAGATTATACTAATTTGTAATAGTACAATAAATTAATATAGAATAATTTATATTCTAGTACAGCTATTTGAGAAATTAATATGTAATTAATTACATACGTAAGTTTTATAGCCAATATGTGGGTGACAAATCAATATTTTAAAAATAACATAATTTATACTATAAATTAAATATACAGGATACTCCGGATACCGAAATTGTATTGGAAGAGTAGGAAAATCGTTAGAAATATTAACGTACAAAAACAAAAAACCCGACTGCAATACCTTTTTGCTCAAAGACGTTATAGCCTGTGTCACTCCCACAATACCCAATCATATATCACATATCCAACGATACTTCATATGTTAAAATCCATAGAAGTATTTAGGCCTTTAGGGTACAGAGCCTGGTAAAGAAATACCTACCTAATAGTCATACATACACACATACCCACACTCGAAAAACACTATTCTCTTGTGTAGTCGCACAAATAGAAATACACAAAGAACCATGAAACTTTATTTTATATCTTACTCGTTGAACGTTGTTCTTACAGCGGACGTTGTCCCGCCCTGATAATAAAAAAAGCTAGACAAATTATATACCTGAACCTTCTTCATGAATCACCTTACCTACTGGTGAAAGCCGCATGAAAATTTGTTTAGTAGTTTTTGAGTTTATCGCGAACAGACAGACAGACGTGACAGAGGACTTTGTTTTATAATGTGTAGTAGTGTAGTTTAAACTTTAGTAACAAGTTACTTTAGTAACTTTAGTAAGTATCGAATTAAATTTAAGTGACGACAGATAACGGTTAATATTGTTTAAAACATGAAAAAAATCATATATTCATACAGTTTACCATGAATATATAAATTACTTATTTTCAACGTACTATATAATACAATGATATTATAAGTAAAAAGTTTTTGGAGGTGGTAGAGCCACGCTGAAGCTACTACTGGTTTCAGCATGAATGGGTCGGCTCGCCCCCGGCACTACCACCTTCTCATCGAAGTGAAGTAACAGTGCTTGCATTGTTGCGTTTCGTTTGGTCAGTTAGAGCGCCTGAGGCCCATCTCCTCTTCCCCCACTCCTCCCTCCCCAAAACACAGGCTGGCAACGCACTAGCAACTCTCCTGGTGTTGCTAGTGTCTATGGACGGCGGTGATCACTTACCATCAGGTGACCCGTCTGTTCGTTTGCCCCCTATAATATAAAAAAATAAAAGATATTAGATAGCGACTTTGAAGGAAATTTCATAGAACTCTTATAAATAACGAAGAATCAAGTAGGAACTCATGTTAGTTATATTTAAAGCACAATTTAATATACTTTTATAAATTATAGTTATTGGATAAAGACGCGAGATCACGCTTGGGAGGAACGGAATGCATGCACGGTGACATCAGAGATCAAGATTTCTTCCATTCCATCCACTGGGAAAGGCTGGAGAGGCGAGAGCTGGAGGCGCCATTTAGACCTCGTGTGGTACGTTTCGATATATCTATATTCTTTTTAAATTTTTGGAGTTAAAACAATAAAGGATTTATTTATATTTTAATAGATATTTTCATCTATGATTTCTTATAATAACCTTCTCTCGTTCTGTTGGTTTCATAATACATATTTAATAGTAAACATTTCTTTTTAATATGTGAACTCCAAGTTAAAGTCTATATAATGTTTTCAGTATATCTATATAAAAACTGGAAGACCTAATTAAAAGTGAATAAAACATTAATAGCGAGCGATTTCCATATTTCATGCTATCACGGCTTTGCAGATAAAGACAGTTGATGCTAAATTATACAGAATTGCATACCTATTTGAAAGTCACGTTGGTAACATAAAACGACTGCTTACAACGTACGTCTTACCATAAAATCCCATCAAAACAAAGCAGCATAGACATAACTACTTTGCGGCAGATCAAAATAGTGGCGACGTTACTTTTCTATTGTAATCAAGCACTCACGTTACGAACTTTATAAATACTTTTAACAGTTTAATGCTGCAAGAAACAACACTAATACCACAAAAGATGTATTAATTATGTTATATAAATAATAATTGATAGAAATATAATTTATATCATTTATCCCCAATCACGATCACCAGCCTGTAAGGGAACCACTGCATGGCCATAGGCCTCTTCCCGAACGAACGTATAAGCATAATCACCACGCCAGCCCACGACGTATTGGTGATTTCAAACTCTGAGAAATCCACAGTTCTATGTTTTCCCACATAAAGTATTACTATAAGAACATTTCTCAGGTTCAGGTTTCCTCACGGTGTTTTCCTTCACTGACAGCCGATAGTGTTACCAATTTAAATTAGTAATTGTACGCAAAATCCGAAGAATTCGTTGATACATGCCGGGGTCCGAACCTGTGGACATCGGGTTGATATTCCACCGGTTAAACCACTAGACCACCAGTCCATACATCCCTAATATACCTATACATAGAACATACTGCGAAGTTCAGTATAAAATACATATGGGTAACCAATAATATAAATATACAGATACGTCATAAGCGCTTCGACAGCACCTTGTTAACACTGGGCTAGTTAGCTTATTTTAGACGACTGCCCCATCAATCCACATGTATGTCAGCAACATCGTATGTGTGTAACGTTTATTTTAATTTTATAACAGAAACATCCGATGGATACGCAGTACTTCGATCGAACGTTCACAGGCGAACGGCCGCGACTGACTGCGGTAGAGCCTCACGTCCTTCGATCCATGGATCAAGAACCATTTAGGGGTTTCTCTTACACCAATCCGAACGCGACTGATCGTTAGGAACATTTATGAAATGACAATGGATTAAATTTTAAGGCACACGCCTTTTGTAGTCGTTTTGGGAAACTTCCTCACCAAATTAAAAGAACCTTTTTGGTGAGAAGATTGTAATGCAAAGATAAATACTTGTTAAAAAAGTAATTACGTCACGACTTAGGTTTCAAGATGGCGCGAGTGGTGCGTCTAAATTGAGACAAAATAAAACATATAAAAGAGTAAAATATAATTTTATGATAGGTACAAACACTAACACTTTATTTAATAAGTCTTATTGTAGGTAAGATGTAGAAATTATTGTTAATAACATATTTTTTTAAATGAATGTGAATGTGTCAGGCACACGAATATCAATATTAACAAGATAAATGTAAGCTTAAAATTGATCTAGCAATTGTATTTTTTTTAGCATGTAAAATATATTGTTACATATTTTATTTAAGCTTCATATAAATCGCGCTGGAAGCGATGGCCATACTGCGTGCCACAGTCACAGATAATTGATAGAATATACCTGTGATGATGCTATAAATTCACTTTAAAAAAAATAGAGTTACGTTTCATTGTGTTAAAATTACACAAGCATAATTTTTCTTTTAACAATTATATGTTATTTAATATGTATCTACATATCAAAAATAAATATAGTCTTAATGGTACCTACATATGTTTGTTGAACCAAATAAATATGAAAATAAATACATAGTGCTTTTTTTTTAACTTTATTTTTGGCAACCATTCTTTTAGATTATTACTGCCATTGTCGAGTAGTTAATAGTATTACAAGTTTTTCTTCTATTCCATTTTCGGCAACCAGTCTTCTAGTAGACTATTACTGCCGTTGTCAAGTGAGTATCGATATTACAAGTTTCTTGATATAATTTCAGTGAATGCTATTGTCGAGTAGTTAATAGTATCTCAAGTTCTTCTTCCATTCCATTTTGGCAACCAGTCTTCTAGTAGACTATTACTGCCATTGTCAAATGAGTATCGATATTACAAGTTTCTTGATATAATTTCAATGAACTAACAAGATGGTGGCCATCTTGTTAGAACTTTCCATGGAATTTTTGTGGCATCTCAGAATTCATGGTCCGTGGTATTATTTTCCATTCACTTCACTTATACACAATAAACAAATTGTATTACATAAAATACCACCAATTTTACAAAACATAGAGTCAAGTAACACAAGATTATGAATAAAAAATAAAACCCACTACATGACAGACCTAGATCCCGCCAAAAACTCCCATAGTGCTTTGGTTAAATTACTCTAAATATACTAGCCATTACAAACTTTTTAATAATATTTGGACCTTTTTGCTATATAACAATAATTAATATTATTTTAATGATTGTTATTAGAACATGTCTTAAATTAAAATAATAACCCACAATATTTTAACGATGTTCTAATATGTTAAAACTGGACCTGTAAAAATTATCTACAGTTTAAATGTATGAATACTTATAAAAAGGTACGACGATGACACTGACATCTTCTTTGTCGACTTAAGTCCCGAAATGAAATAAGGATTAAATAAATAGTTTATCAAATTAACCAAATTAAATAAAACATATCAATATGTGTGCTACCTAGAGATGTATTGGAAGTCGGTGCTCTCAGGCAGAACATTTCTCAGGCGCTCACATTAGTAATCCTAGCTAAACTTTGAGATACATTAAAATAATATACAGGTACTACAGAGTTGCATATCTTGCAACGGCATATATCTATATTCTAAGCACCTTCCACAACTATAGTATTTAAAAATAATGGATTATTTGAGAAGCTATTATTACGACACTATTAGTATTTACACAAATGAACCCATACCTCGCCATTATTAAAACCGAGGAACAGCACGTTTCCATGGTCGGTTACACATGTTAATCCTGCGCATTGTATCAGCATGAAGTCGGTCTCATCATAATATTTCACATCAAATATAGAATTAGGGGCAGCTAGAAATAATTAGTCGACTTTGACATACAATACAAACAATAATTATGTTCTTACCATTGGAAGTATCAAACTGGCATGCAGTCGAAATAACGAATTGAACAGTACATTCAAACATAAACTCACTTTTAAATACTGCACCAAATCTGTGAATAGTAGTGGCTGGGAATGAAATAATTGAATGTGATAAATCGCAATGCAAATATTTCATAAGCGGAGATATTCTATTTGTATCGCACCGAAAGATAGCACCAGTTTTGAGTATAATGAAAAGGTCATGATCACAAGTCACATGCATCGCTGCTATATTTGAAATCGACCCGAAATAACGTGCCACGACTTTTTGTCGTAACGTTAAGTTATCTCTGTCCGGAATAAGAATACTTATATGGCCGAACTTATTAATAACGTAGCAACGATCTTCTTGGATTCTGTAAAAAATATAAAATTCCTCATGATCCATGGATAAGGGATGCGAACTATTCGTTCGTCAGTCCATACTAGCGCACTCTTTAATTTAGAGCCACTTAAATACTTTTCTGGTTTTAGTATATACCTTGTTTTTACATTAAACACGATTTATGCCCAAGCAAGGTCACACTGGCTTGTCAAAGGTTACTTACTCTAACGATTGTTAACAGATATCTTCGCACTTTTCGTCATCGTTGTGTATAAAAGGTGAAGGAAGATGACAAAACAATATCGTTCAAGTATTATCACCTTAATGAACATGGACTGAAATTTATTTTAAAAAATGTTATTCAAGATGTGCTAATACTGAATCGAAAAATTTGTTTTGTTAAAAATGTATCAATTTATGATAAGAAACTGCCTGGCACCTTAGAACATTTACTGCAGGCGCGACACAGGCTTTTTTACCTTTAGCCCCAAGATAATTTCTAACAAACGAAGTAGGTACTACTAAAATTGCTTAACACTGCACTAAATAATGGATAATTGAACTATATTATTATGTAATTACTTACTTATAATTGCTTGCTATTACTCTTAATGCTGGATTTTTGAATAGGCAATGTCAAAATTATTTTTCTTAACATACATTATTAAGTGTATTTTCTCTGTATCTATAGCCGGTTTTTGCACTACTATCATGTAGTCATTTTCTTCAAATAGGCTACCTATAAATAAGTCCTAAATTATAAAAAACAATGTCAATCTATCACATATAGTGTAAGGACACAATGTTTGGTTTATAACAACCGTATTAGCCACTCAAGTAATAGAAAATTTTCAATATATTGCCACGGTTTCATCACAATTTTTGAATCTTTCAATGCAATGTCTTAGCAGAATGATAATTTGATTCGAGCATTAATAATGGTAGATGCACTTAAATAAACACTTTATATATTGCTAGCTTATATCCCATGTGTAGGTTATAACAAGTAATAATAGATAACAAATTAATTTATCATGATTATTCTACTATTGATTATATTATATAGGCCATTATTATTATAAATGATAATGATTGTATGGTATTATTGCAACGAGTGAAGAAGATATATGAAACAATTAATAAGTGTGAAAAGGAAAGCACTTCAGAATGCTCATACTCAAAAGCCAACACATAAAAGCGTCAAATATTCAATTCATTATCGTATTAGTGTATTAACAGCATCATATTATATGTATATCAATATCATATTATTAGCTTAATATCCAACAGCAGAAAAAGAGACAATAGTTAATGACTGGAATTATAAATACACACAATTATAAAACAATAAAATAAAAAGATTTCAAAGGTTAACTTACAGTCCAAATCATAATGATGTCTAAAGTTTAATTTATCTGCATCAAAATATGTAACTCCATCATTGCTCACTATAATAACATTATCTGGAAGGATATATATCTTTACAAGTTTAGTACATCAAGTGCATCTACCATAAATATCTATCAAATAAAATGATCATAAAGAAGAATGGTCATAAATATAAAATTACTTTGAATAATTACATTCAATGAAATAGAGAATTCCAGTAATATCATAGAAATTTCTTTTGAAATAACCCCTATGCACCCTACATTCTTTTTCATGAACTAACGACTCACACAATATGGATATGTCAAGGTGTCTAAACAACTTACAACTTTTACCTTGATACTTTGACATTTAATTTAAATTTTATAAACATTCTGGAAAATACTTCAAAATGATAGTGGAAACTATAGGTATCAAGATATTTGTAACTGCATAATGCTGACAATTCTCAGTGCAGTTTGATCCTCAATCAGTTATAAGAGGTAGAATTCAAAACTTTGCAGTCAAATTGAGGTGAATTTGTAAAAATTATATAGTACATATAATTGGGGTAAATAATAATATTTCGCCACTATGTTCTTGTGGTATGTCATATGGTATAATTTCATACCGAAATAACTAACAATTTAACAGGACAGGTAATCAATTTAATCAATTTAACTGTTGCAGAAACCATGTGGATAGATTAACCTAACAATTTTCTAATTATTCAATATAATTTTAATTTACCTTGATAAATACTCATATGTCGAATTTTAGTATCCCATAATGGTTCAGAAGCATGTATTTGAGCATTACATATGTTATACCAAAGAAGTGAATTAAAACATGAATAACTAAAATGTACATTAGATTTTCTTCTAAACGACTTTCCACCATCTTCTAATATTTTGTTCAAAACCTTATCTAAGCCTCCATATTGATTCTGCGAATTAAGGCACATTATTTGTTTGTAGTCGTCCTAAATATGTCTCAACATTGTTTCTTGTTCTAAAATTTTCCTAACAAGCTCATGATAAAAATAGCTGTGTGACAGTAAGGTACAGGATCACTGTAGAATAGAGCAATAACTAAATGTTGGCACACACACATGTGTTTCACTAATTGTTATATGTATGACTAGCTCTGCCCGTGACTTTGTTTGGGTGGAAGCTTTTATAAAAAAACGGTAATTAACAAAATCATCTGAATTTATTTACTTATCTACTTTTCTCTTGTACTTAAGTTGCGTCATGATTTAAATTACAGTAACTTTTGATAGAGTGAACCAATTTTAAAGAAACAAAAACTAAATGTTACTTAAAGATATGTGAGATTTCATTGTGAATGCAATACTTGAGCAGTAATGTGTGTCCAAACAAACCGACAGACAGACATTTCGAAAAATGATTAAAATGTATTTTATTACTTATTAGGAACACATGCAACAATTTTTTTCACAAAAATCTAAAAGTACAGACATGTTAGATTTACATTATTATTATAATATAATGTATAGAATTGAAGATTACTTTAGTTTAGCTAAATGAGAGAAGTTGCAATCAAGACAACAGCCCAAGACAAAGTTTGACCACTTTGGCCTCCTTGAACTTATTGCCATAGAGTTGAGTGCCTTAAACAATCGCTAAATAAGTCTGGTAAAGCTGTAAAGGCCCGTCTGGCCAGTAGCATTTGCCAGTTTGAAAAAAAGCATTCAATGATGTCCAAAATATAAGAGCTCTAAAAACAAGTGAAAACCTTTTTCAGTTCAGAGTATACCCCACTAAAATATATATACTGAGTGACAATGCAGACATAAAAGTTAGTTATAACTCATAATGTGAGGTAAATTCCTACTCTCTTCAACCAAGAGTAGTTGAAATTATTAATCTTACTAACCTACCTTTCAATTCCTTTTCAGTTTATAAATTTTGTTTTGATTACAACTATAAGTTGCTTTGTAAGTCAATACTTACCTACACAATTTATATTTTATTTTTAAATGTTTTTAATGGTACTATTCAACAAGCTTTGATTACTTTCAACAGAATATGGTAAAAAAATAAAGCGACTCACCCTTGCAATATAATAAGCTACGTCTTTCCATTTAGAGCTTACTTTCATGCAAGTCAATAATGCAGTGGTTTCAAGTTTACTAAATATTTGGCATAAAATCTCAGTAGGGCAGTTATTCCAAGAATGAACTGACATTTTGCAAACAAGTTCGGATTTCATATATACTTTTAAAATATTCACCTTTAAGCTTCAATATTTGTATCAGTTTATAATTAAAATAAACACTGGGTAATGCAGTGTGGATATGGTATTTTGAAAGATATGAATTTCTTATGTGCCTACTTAATTAATATGATAATGGATTATTCTTAATACTATATAAGTTCAAACTGAGAATTGATAATAGAAACCAAACTTAAGAAATATGCATGTATAAATAATACATTCTAATAATAAAAGAATTTGTTTTTATTATTCGTTATTGGTCAAAAAGTACTATCCGTAAAAAGTATAACAAATGATATATGTAGGGATGCAACGGTACATCGATATTTTAAAATATCGATATTGACACTCCTATACAAATATGGTGGAAGTGTTTTCTTTTTTTCCTTTATTCGAACTGAGTAGTTTAGTTCGTTTTCACATTCGATATACATATAAACGTTTTCGAATTATACAATTTCAATTGTATGATTTGTAATCCACCTGGATTTTTTAAAATTCCAAAGCGGTAGTGCAAAGCAGCTTCTACTATAATATTTAATGATGGTTAATGATTAATATGTATGAATAGCTTAGAATAGTTTAGCTAGGTTAATTCCGAGATTTAGAGAGCAGCGCAAGCCGAGGTGTGCATGTACCCTTGAGATAGTTGTCAAAATGAAATCGGTTGAGTGCCTTAAGCGCTCGCCTTAGTAGTCCGGTGAAACAGTAAAGGCCTTGCCAGGCTAACAGTGTAGTCAGTTCGAAAAAAAAAACCTCGACGATATATCGCTCTTTATGAACGATGTTTTGTGATGTGTATTGACATCTATTGTATTCTCTACCCACTCGCTTCCACAGTCACCTGTATGGATAAAAATGATAGATCAATATTTTAAAACACCCATCTATCATTCATAAACATCGATGTTGCATCCCTAGTGGTAATTGCAAACACCTCAACTAGTTGTTTTAATCGTAGATTCACAACTCTGAACCCTATTCTAAGACGCAACAATACTATATATAGATCTTACCTTGTTTTAAATATATATTTTCATCATATTTACATGTGTTTCAATATTTTATAAAATATCGATATGTCGTTCATAAACATCGAAGTTCTCGACATCGGTGTTTTTTATGGATGATGTTGCATCCCTAGATAAATGTCAATAACAATATGACAAATTCCTGCCTAAAACTCCTAACTTTATGCCACAGAGTACATTTGTATATAGGAGAACTTTATGCCTATCGCCAATAATATTAAAAGTATGCCTACGATAGTACTGTTTTCAAGCAAAATATTTATGTACTTACAAAACTTTTAGAACCGCGCAGTTGTATCTATTGCCGGATGAGGTACCCGGGTAAATAAAGTAAATTTGATTCTACACCATACATTTTAAGGTACTTTTTAATACCGTGACAAATTAAGCCTGTAGGTACTGTATAAATTTAAAACAATAAAACAAATGTTATTGATATAAAAGGCATAGTTGTAACAGTTATATTTTCGAAGAAATTCATAATTAAAATTTTACGTCATTACCGGAAATGACGGTAGTAGTATGAAAATGATATCAAGACTTTTGAAAATGACACTTCATGACTGGTAATGATTTCATATTATACACCAGGTGTTATGGATAGATAGATGGATGGAAGATGTTATGGATAAAATAAGAGACTTGGTAACGTTTTGTCAAAAATGAAGAAAACTTCTTTAATCATGTATGTTCTTTATTAATTTACTACACAAACTATATTTATTAGGAAAAATTAATCATAGGAACAAAAGAAATAGAAAAATCTTCTCGGTTTTGTTATCATAATAATATAGACCAACTGCACCCGGGGCGCTTTTGCCATGTCCAGCTTCACTATAGTTCCTTTCTTATTTATATAGATATATATATATATATATATAACAATAAAATAGTTACTTTCTGCGTTTATATGCTGACAATTCGTCGGCTCCTGTTTTCTTGCATATCATTGCTACACCTGGGATGAATATTTTGTCTATATAGTTATAATTAATAGTAGGTTAATATTTTATCTATCATATCAATAATTGCTCAGGGACTTCAATAATGAGATAAACCTGAATGTAATCTATATAATTAACCATATCATACATTCTTAGTAAGCCGTGTATCGTTTCGATCTATGGCATATTACTATATAAATATATAAATGACAACACTGGAAATGATATTTTTTGTTTTACTTGAACGCATATTCAAGAATATTGTATGAGAGAAATAATAATAATGTTCAAGATACCAGGCACAATAAGAAGCTTATTTGTAAAAGAGAAGGAAAAAAATATCTCTGGTACTTACCCTTTTATTAATCCGTATGGAAACGATGTTAATGCTTAACAAACGTCACGCTGCTCTTTAAAAAAAAATATCTACGTAGACTTGTTAATCTGTTATACGTGACTCGCTTAAGTTTCTGAACTGAGAGAGGCTTAGGAAAGACGCAACGTGTAGTTTTCGTATCGCAACTTAACAAAATTTACGTGATGATTTGCTCTCACGGAAATGACGAAAATTTTGTATCACTTTTTTATTGTACTATTACAAGTTTCATATGATATTCTAATTAAAAGAGTATAGCACACAGGTATCAGTGTATCTTTATTATTAGATAGCATATAAAAAAATATAGTAACATAATGTGTTATGAAATATTTTGATATTTATCATGAAACGTGTGATTGGTCATGGAGCGGGAAATGACGTAGTCGCCTGTTTTGTAAAATTTCTAACAATATATAATGTTCCCTCAAATTAAATATAGAGCACCTCCAAAAATAATGTAAATACTTTAATATGTCCTTGCTTTAAATTGGGTTCATTCACAAATAACAGTGGAATTTATGAAAACATTATTTCTTGTGCGTTTAGTTTATTTAGCCACTCTATATTTTGGACACGAACCTAAAAAATATTTTGTGAGTACGGCATATTGTAATATTTTATATAATATGAGTTCTTAGAAGACATTATTATGATATATGTCGAACTGTAAAGATAATGTAATTCAAGAAAAACAAATTAATAAAGTATAACGATTTTATTATTGACTAGTAATACTTATTTCGATCCATTTACATCACAGAGAAAGAAAGCGTTATTAATATTCTTCATTATGAAAAACTTGGTCCAATGGTGAATGTTTGATAATTATGTGAAACACTCTACTTAGAGTTCCGATAAACAGATGATGCGTACGATTTGTTTCATGCACATCCATCCACAGCACTTTTTTATTATGTCTCTCATATTCCTCAAAATTTGTCAAATCTATACACTTTTCTGGAACATAATTCTTCATCTTTAGATTTTTTTTCAAATAAATGTCAATCTGAAATAAAGAAACGTACATCACTAATACTTATAAGCAGGCCTTTTTTTCACTTCTTTTTTGGGGGCACGCTAATTTTCGAAAGCTGTAAGTCCGTTTTTTTCAGTTTTTACGGCACTTTTTGGATATTTTCGAAACTCACTTTATAGACACTGCGTGCCCCGCGTGCCACCACAAAAAAAGCCCTGCTTACAAGTAATCTGTTAGTGCCAAGTGTGTAATTTGTAGTAGATTTAAATCGATTGAAGTATTCAAAAAACACAACCGCTTCTTTTTTTTTATTAACTGCAAATATGAAGTATAGTAAATAGAAATCTATTATTTTTCCAATAGATAGGTAGATTTAGTAATCTGTACACTGTATTGCATAACTGCGGTTGTTTGAGTTACACTAGGTGGCGTTAGAAAAATACTATGGCTGGCTGACTCAGTTTTATTTGAAGGCGCGTCAAAAATGGACACCAGTAAAGAGAAAATACATATTTTCTTTTATAAAGATGAAAAAGAAAGCCAAGAAGCTGAAGATGTGATTAGTGCGTCGTATTCCGGTGAAGCTGTAAGGGCCCTACCAGGCCAATAGCGTAGTCAGTTCGAAAAAAAAGAGATTAGTGTTTCGATAGAGATTTGAACGCAAGACTGGCGGCGGAAAATATCTGGCGGCGGAAAATAGGATTAATGTTACACATAGTTTTGGTTTCAATTCGGTTCAAGCTCTGGAAGGCCAGTTGTCGAAAAAGTCGATAAAATACCATCAAGCTCTGGAAGGTCAGTTGTCGAAAAAGTCGATAAAATCATGGACATCGTTGAGTTCGACAACAAAAAATAATTAAATTAATTTTTGTAATCTTATATTATTCACTTTATATAGTACTAGCGAGCCCGGCAGACGTTGTCCCACCCTGATTATAAAAAAAAAACCTTAATAAATTACATATCAAAACCTTCCTCATGAATCGCTTTATCCACTGGCGAAAACCGCATGAAAATCCGTTGAGTAGTTTTTGTGTTTATCGCGAACAAACAGACAGACATACAGACAGACGCGATAAGGGACTTTGTTTTGTACTATGTAATGATATATTCACTATATACCTTTCCATCTTCACGTCCTAATAACAAAACATTTCCGTGGTCAGTCACACATGTTAACTTTGGATATTCAATCACAATACCATCCCATTTTCCATGACATGTCACATTAAACCCAAAACCTTCACGAGCTGAAAATATATACTACAGTTATACTACAAAACTTGTCGTGGATAGCGAGCGACGTTTAATTGAATAGTAGAATAAAATATTTTTTAATGGTTTAGAGACGATGTTAAAACACTCTACGACTCCTAATTTTGATTTCATTATTTTTTGTATCTTTACTCGAGTGAATGAGAGTAAAAATAAATGAAGCGCACAGGGCTGTAGCTAGAGCGAATTTGAGGTAGGGCAGCATTGGTTACAGGTAGGGCGGAAGTAAGAAAAATATCATAATTGATCTGCCCTCGAATGTCACAAACTGTGGTATGTTCGTAAAAGTTTAGATACCCATCGCTACAATTTGTTTTACCTCAAACTATGAACAAACAATTTAATTATAATAATTTATCTTACTTTTTGGTATTTTTAAAGTAGGGCATTGCCCCACAATGTCTTAACCGTCGCCCCTAGCTAGGGCCGTGGAAGTGCACATATATATATTCCACAAGAAGGTGCGGTACAATGCATCGACTTATCACTATAATAATAACTAGCTTCTGCCCGCGACTTCGTCCGCGTGGAATAGTTACTTTGGACTAACGCTAACGCGCAGCAGAAGCTCTCAAGAGGAAAAAAACTCGATTTTGAAACATTAGTCATTGGTGCTCCGCTCCTATTGGTCTTAGCGTGATGATATATAGCTTATAGCCTTCCTCGATAAATGAGCCATATAACACTGAAATAGTTTTTCAAATCGGACCAGTACTTCCAGATATTACCCCCTACAACCTCACAAACTTTACCTCTTTATAATATTAGTATAGATTATCATTATAGTAAAATATCGATGAACACCATGACATGCATGGTGATTGATTATCATATCTGGCCATTCAAAAAAGGGTGTGTCTTAGGTTTATTGTTCTTTAATGATGTCCAGTGGCGACTTATCTTTTAAATGGACTAGTCTACTACGCTATTTCCCAGAATAGTAGACTAGCCATCTGCATGCTACAGATTATCGTAAATTATGAATGATAGGGCAAACTGTATAAATCATTGTATGGTTATATAACGAATATGTGTATCAATACACCACAGTGTAAAAAACCAGAAATGAGAAGCAATGTATAGTTGTCCAACTTAACATATCCAGGTCTTTCATTTTCTGACTACTTACATACATATTATATATTTTTAAAGTAAAACACTATATCCATGGCTTACATACAAATATGTGTCATATTTATTAATATTGTGATTTGTATGTTATGTTATTATAGTAATGTAAGTCACATTTAAGGTTATTTTTGAGGAATTCTTATGTGCTAACTTTACTAAATTATATCGGGGATAATAATATAGGATTTATTTAACTCACTTGGTACAACTAAGTTGTATTTGTGGAACGTGAACACAGGACCATAAACAGCATAAAATGGAACATTTAAACGGAAAATTGTGTTGATTCGACCATTAGGATTAGTTGTCTGGCATTGCAAAATTTTTCCACATTTACAGATAATGTACAGGCATAGATCTACATCATGACATATATGCATAGCAGCGATACCTTTCTCTGTACCATTATATACTCCAAGGACAACTTTATTAAAAGAATGTTCAGTTTTATTCCAAATAATGACATCAACCTGAATAGTGTATTGGCCAATTCGTCTTATCGTGTAGCAGCAATCATCATCTAACCTGTAATTAAACATGTTTGTGTTAGATTAGCTTTAATAAAATGAGTAATAGTGCAGGAAAAAAGGATTAAAAATATAGGACTGATGAAGACAATGAAGGTATGAATGAACTGTATAAAAGTATTTATATATGTTAATACAGATATGACAACTAATATACAGCAAAAGTAAAAATATGTTGTGCTGCCTCTACTTTAGATCAGATAAGGAGAGCAATAGAAACGATAGCGAAAAAAAATTTTAGTCTTAAGGTTTATAATAGACCAGCAGACCTGGCGGACTTTGTCCTGCCTTGATAATAAAAAATAAAAATCCTAAAAGTCAACCGCAGCGCCACCTACCGGGTCCAATTCTGAATCGAAACCATTCTCGGATCCACTGGAACACAATATTTCATCAAAATCGGTCCAGCCGTTTAGGAAGAATTCAGTGACATACACACGTGCAGAAGAAATTTATATATAAAGAAAATATGTAATTACTAGCGGCCCGCTCCGGCTTCGCACGGGTATAAAATATATAGCCTATGTCATTCACTGAAAAAATGATTAAAATCGATCCAGTAGTTTTGATTTATTCATTACTGCCCATGGCCCGCCTGCGTTTATTGCAATGTAAGCGGAAAAAATGTAATTATTTACAACATCACATTAGAAACCTCAAAAATAACAGTATTTCTCCACTATTTAATGGATGTTATTATAGATATCAACCTTCCTCTTCAATCACTCTATCTATTTAAAAAAAAACCGCATCAAAATCCGTTGCGTAGTTTTAAAGATTTAAGCATACATAGGGATATAGGGACAGAGAAAGCGACTTTGTTTTATACTATGTAGTGAAGTCCACAGAAAGAAGTAAAATGATACATGTCTTAGGTTAGAAAATATATAGTAGGTGACAGCGGTGACTGTTGGTGTAACAGCAACCTTCATAAATCGCATCTTATTTCCAGTTAATGCTTATGATTTAATTTTTTTTCAGTTTTATAGTTGGTATAGAAAAGGTAAGATTTATCAGACTTCTCTGTTTATTACAAAAGGGATAGGCATGATACTGTAAAATTACAACTTCATAGATCACATTGACAGTATCAGTTTTCGGATTAATGGACAATAATATATATACTTACTTATGCATAAAAGTATCTGTTTCAATATTGGGTGTACGATTATAAACATCAAGGTCATCAGCTGTTATTTTGCCATACATAAGTAATTGTGAATCGAACCTTTCCCATTTATATATAACAATCATAGAATCACTTTCCTCGATACTGTCACCTATAAAATATATCATATATGAGTTGTAAAGAAAATCACCCTTCAACTCATTTTTGGCAAAATGGAAAAAATGTTTCTTTTCGAAAGTATAGCAATGATGATTAATGTATAAACTGTATTTTAATTTATAGATTAAAATAAATAAACGATTATAGATCGTTTTTTATTCAAAATTTGCTGACTCGCCACAAAAAAAAAAAAAAATTCTAAAAAATGTTGATAGCCGCCAGTGATTCTATACGACTTATATATATATTAATTACTATTTCTCATAAATACTTTTATAACAATAAATCCCTGTCAACAAATAAATCACCACAGGAAGTACCTAATTGAGTACAGCAAAGGATTCACGGCTAGACGTATAATTATGAAAAATATATATGTTTCCGTGTAAGTTAGTAAGAGGACAACTGGTGAGTTAAAAGAAAATTTTATATTAGAAAAAATAGAAAATTAGAAAGATTAGAAAATTATTGTAAATGTTCGTGAGAAAGTTCTAATAAAACAGTTTAACCATATGTTCCGAAAAGCACACAGCTAATACTCTATGTATACCTGTAAGCAGTTTTTAATATTTTGAAATTAAAATAACACTCATTGAAGTCTACGCGATATTCTCATAAACTGTTATGGTTATTGAGTTATGTATAAGGAGAGCGCGCTAAATAAAACAAAATGGCCGCCAAATTGACCGAAAAAACTATAAGAGTCAAACTACATACATAGGTATATACCCAAAATATATGCATTTTAATTACACGTATTATAGCTGTTATCCGTGATTACGTCAGCGTGGAATTTAGCAAAAGAAATTTGTCCAGCGTAACATATTTACACGATACCTACCGTGGAAATATAATAAACGAAATAAGCAATGTTCAGTACCGCGTACACCTCACATGAACATTTTCGCTAAGCCATAAGCATAAGCCACTGGGAAGAAGTCACAGATAACAACTAGTCTAAAATAAAATAGCCTAGGTTACTTCGGTAAAATCGGTCCAGCCGTATCGGAAATTACCCAGAACAAACATAAGTTTTAAAAAATACTGTAGTATTTATAACCTATACACGTTCATATCCATTTTGTTATAAGAAGTTGTTATTTTTACATTATATACAAATACTTCAATTTTATTATATGTATAGATTGGAGTAGATGTTACTCTGCACTTCCGTCTGGAATTGATTGGCCGATACCACGTCTGACTACAAACAGAAAACGTTTGAATTTGTTTGCGTAAAGTGTACCTGAAAAAGTTAAATCTCATACAAATTATAAAAAGAGCGAAATATTAGTAATGCAAACAAAAAAAAAAGTAATTAAACGCGACCTTTGAAGGCACTTGAGTTGGACGCTGGCGGATGGTTGAAAATATCAATTGAACTTTAAAATATAATAAAATAATATTAATTAAAATATGTTACAGAGTAACGTGCAAGGAGCATATTCGACTCGAATTTTGTAGCGTCATGGAGAATCTTCAGATCAATGTTAACTATTCCGGTGCGATTGGTCAAGTCAAGTTTTTCTTGTCTCAGATACTAATATTTTTCGTTTATCTATTAATTGTCTCAGATTTAACTTTTTCAGGGACACATGTAAAGAACATGTAACGTTTTCCATTGCAGTGAGAAGTGGCAATGGCCAATAAATGCCAGGCGGAAGTGCAATGTAACTTCTTCATCAATCAAATATTTTATTTATATTTTTAACTGATTTCCAAGAAGCAAGTTAATATATTCTCCTGTATGTTAATAGATATATTCATCATTCCATTATAATAAAAAAATTTATCTGAATTGTTTACAGTCAGGAGTGATCTCATTTAAATTTGAAGAAAATGGTCAACCCTGTGGGGACTGAAATAAAGCTTTATTGATTGTCGTCTATTTCTCGTCTACATATTTAGTGTATGTATGTTCGTCGACTCTAAACGAAGTTCAATAATTTTTCTTTTATTTGAAATGTTGGTACTCGGGGTTAGTCTCATTTCAATTTAAAAACAAAATTCCAACCTCAAAGGTAAAAAAATAAAGGAACAACCAGAGCTTATATGACTTTCACTTACTTCCCATCAACTAATTTTAATAATAATTTGACACAACCTGTAGTTGCAATATAAAGAAATTAAAACTTCAAAATCAAAATCCATTAAAGAAACCATAAGGCAGTAAAAAGGGAAACTAACATAATTATTACATTTGTTGAATTAAATAGAAAATATTTGTATAGGCACTGTTCAAATTTGAATGAGACCAAGAATCAGCTACTCAAATAAAATCAAAATCATTTATATTGGTTTAAAACCAAAAATATCTTTGAATAGTATGTTAAATGTGCAATATTAGTACATTAAACATAAGTCAACTTTTACCTTTTAATGAGGGCATAATTAATTAGTTACAAATAATCATAATGACAATATAATTAAATAATATTTTGTATATATTACAAATACTTACATGATGCTAATGTCATTCTAACATTACCTTCTACAATGTCATAATACTTCACATGATCATCATCAACAACAATTAAGTTATCTGAAACAATAAAATTATTAAATTACATAAGCATTATTCAAGTACACATATATCTAATACATATGTAAGTATGTTCAGTAACATGACGGATTAAAGACATGTAACCCAAAGGAGATGATAATCCTTTTTTTAAATGTGTTCTTTTATTATGAGGTATACTTAATTCAAACTATATCTATAAGTTTGCACTATATTTTCATTATTGGTTTTTGTTTAAAGGGAGTTTAAAAGTGCTGTCACAAATTTGGTTGTTGAATTCAAGCTATGTGAACTTGGCATCCTATAAAATATTATGAAGATTCCTTTCCACAATGCTTTCTTTATACCCATTTATACAGCTTTAGCCTGTACCTTAAAGTAATAAAAGTTATAACAGTTTAAAAATTTGACCCCCCTCCCACTTTGAAATATCAACATTGTGCTAACAGTGTTAGATTCTAAACTATTGAAATTAGATTCTATTAGAATCTTAAATTAGATGTTTGTACCACTTTTATTCTTTCTCTTTTAATCATAACCAATAACAGTTACAGGAATTTCAAAATAAAAAACTATTAATCTTAGTTTATAACAACAAAAACCTGTAAATGAGTTTCATTTCAAAATATCTCAGAATATGAGAAGGGGATTTAAAATTTTTCTTGCAAAGTGCTTGTATTAATTAATACCCAACATTTTGCAAATCTGTAAACGGAAAAGACAATTTTTGTACCCGTAGGAAACACTTTGAACCATATTAATATCTCATTAAGAAAGGAACTTATAACAAATGTTGTTTAAAGAGTCTTGAAAAGTTTAAATTCCTGAGTTTTTCAATTTAGATTAATCTTTTAAACAAATATCATTTCAACTCTAGAAAACACTTAAAATTTCAAAAATGTTTCAAAATAGAAGCAATTGAAAATTTAGTACAAAATAAATAAATACAAATTTTTAAGTGTGATTATTCCTTTTTCTCATGAGATATTCTTATTCATCAGTGTTTGGCCTAGATGTAATGACATGGAACTTCCAAGACGACCATGGGTAAGAGTGGCAGGTCAGTTGTGAAATATAAAGAAGAATAATATACAGAATTTTACAATTATTATACAAATGATATACAAAACCATTATATCTGTAACTGAGGCTTCACATTTTTATTACCCTAGCTTTTGCCCGCGGCTTTGCTCGCATTAATATAGATTTGACCTATAACTCTGTAACACCACTTTTTTCTGGATGTTAATACCCTATGTTTTTTATATCTTTAACACCGTGAACACAAAATTACGTGATAATTAGTTGTTCAGTTAAGGTGTACAACATAACAAACAAAGAAATAAGCAAACAGATTCACATTTATAATATTAGTTAGGATTTATATAGAATGAGCGGGCCGGGTGGATGTTGGCCTGCCCTAATAATAAAAAAGCTAAAATTCAACCGCAGCGCCACCTACCGAGTTCAATTGTGAATCTAAACCCTTCTTGGATCCACTGGAACATGCACACAAAATTTCATCAAAATCGGTCCAGCCGTTTAGGAGTTCAGTAACATGTACAGAAGAAATTTATATATAAAAAGATATTATTTGATTGTATAGTATTTTACAAACCGTTATAAACAGATCCATTCTTTATTCTAGTGCCCTTGTACACCCTTGCCAGTATAATATCAGCTTCCCTGATATATGTCCAAAGAACTGAATTTGTATACAGCTCGGACCAATCCAGCGTGGATTTACATTTAAATGTAACACCTTCATCTTCTATTGTGCCTTTTACAATTTCTTTCCATCTTCCATAGAACTGTAATGTGTTGTATTCTAACTCAAATTGAAACAGTTATGAAATTTCTTATACTAACTCATGTTTTTCAAAACCTTATGTAAATTCTTCCTTTACTGTTAAATTATAATTTAAAAAGTTGTTACATTTTCTAATGGCCTATTTATTGGACCGTAAATAGTTTTAGTATGACAACTAAAAACATTATCCAGTGACTCACTGATGTAAGTAACTACTAATTACAGAGTATGAATCTTGATCCATAAATTTGACAAAAGTAACAGTTTCCATATGAGGATTTCCTTCTTATATCAATATTACTATATGTGTTTACTTAAGTAGTCCTTATTACTCATACCTATCAGGTAAAACAAACAATTCTAATTAATTAATGAGAGCTCGTTTCTTCTTCAATTCAGTAAAATTATTGATAACTGTAAAAAAATCAGAAAACAAGAAATAAAAACTCTGTCGATATACCCGTGCTATATACCTAGCAACTTTTCTCCATTTATTGTTTACTTGCATGCAAGTTAGTAACGTTGTAGGATCCACTTTGCTGAGTATTAAGCACAATATTTCCGTCGGACAATAATTCCATATAGACCATTCTGATGACTGAATTATTTCCATGAACTAAAAAATATATCTACAGCCATTGATATATAGAAACCGAGGTTTTACATATCCACAATGCCTAGAGCACAATAAACACCTTTATCGTAGACAGGAGTCGTGTCACAGGACAGAATTCACGACAAGAAATTTATAAGTAAACAACAAGTTTACTATAGAATTTATAAGTAATATATAAGGTGGTTTACTTATAAATTCCTTGATCCACGACTAGGGACACGAAAAAAATATCGATACTTTGTGGTCGAGTACATTTCCATCTGATACCGATACTTTTGTACTCGATACTTAAATTCAATACTTTTACTCAATGAATACTTTTTGTCAGGTATCGTATCGAATAAATTACAAAAAATACCTATTTTAAACATGACCTTACGGTTCATGTTTATGGCAACGCCATCTAGTTCAATCATACTGAACTAAAACATTGAACTCAAAATTGTTACATCCGTTCACAGACGTTGAGTTCTATCCTTCCTTTCATTCAGTTCATTAATCAATCACTTCACCGTTCGTTGTTCTAATAATACTATGATTCAGTATGTAATAGTTTAATAAAAAAACATTATTTTCTAAAGAAGGAAGTGACATATCGAAAATCCGAAACCGCTAATCACCAATACAGCTCGCTTATATTTTTAAGCGATTGTCCGGAAGAGGAAATGGAATATTAATATGTCCCTAAAGTAATAAATCGTTTCATTTTTTTAAATAATATTTTGAATTTGTGCCGTTAAAATTATCTTTTTAATTTATTATTGTATTAAATGTATTTACCAATACCATTTGTTTATTTATGTTATGTTCTACTGAAGTTACTTACTGAGTGACATCGACGTTCGGACGTATGTGTATTAGGCCCTATGAAAAGTACTTGATACTTACTATTCGTTACCTTGCCCCTAATTAGGCCCCATAAAAAGTACTCGATACTTTGAAGTATCGATACTTTTATTACAATACATTTAAGAGTACGATAATTTTTTTTTTTCGATACTACTCATGAGTACAGTATCGATACTTTCTATTCGATACCATGTCCCTGTCCACGACCTATAACTTCAACCACAGACTATTAGTCTTTTTTTTTCGAACTGACTACGCTATAGGCCTGGTAGGGCCTTACAGTCACAGACTTACAGCTTCATTAGCATAGATAAGACACTATACACTGAGATTCGCTGGACAACCGAGTATTAGTCGTAGTTAGTAACCTAGTAAGTAGCAACTTCAACTGCCTATTAGGGACGATGATCTGAAACCAATAAATCAAATAATCTACATAGAAAGATCAATTATTATAATTAACATTAAGCATCGAATCGATCCAGTGAATCGTTCACTGAAACTAAAAATCGAGATTTGATTACTTTCTACGTAGATAAAAACAGAACCACACAATAGTATACCTTTAAAAAAATCGAAAAGAAAATAAAGTAAAAGATCGATTTTTGAATAATAAATCCTCTAGAGAACTCGATAATTTTATGAACAGATTCAACAGAACATATCATTTAAAAAAAAAATTGCGAAGGATCGCACCCCTACTATCTACAATTATTTCTTCCCTACCGATAGGATAGAATAAATTATATTATAACCAAAAAGCTTTAGATACGCCATAAGCGCATCGACAGCGCCTTTTTTTAAATTTGGCTATCTAGCTTATTTTTGACGGCTGCCCCGTCCATCCACCCGTATCTAAGCAACATATAACTATTTCTTTTTCACCACCGATATTAAGAATAATATTACAATAGTGTGGCGTTACAATATTACGTATTTGTGCGTTATCGTGCCAATAGGTTGTAGGTAACATAACTACATCAATTTACCTATAATATAATTGGGTAGAATAGCTATCCTATAATAATTTTGGAATGTAGAAGTAAGAAGAACCATCACTGTGTATAAAAAAGTGTGCCTCAAAATGAGTTCAATTAGGATGGTGCTTCAGTAACAACAGGATATATTATTGTTCACTCATTTAAACAATTTTATAAAAGTAAACACTCAGAAATCACTAAATGTATTATTTAAAGTTTACAAAAGTTCTGTCATACTTCACGTTTTGTTACAGCAGTTATTTTAGATTGTATTTGCTAGATTACTTTGCACTATCCGTAACCTTTGTCTGCGTTGGCGCCCTTTTAAAGGGTCTTGCAACTATCATATAGTGCTTAGAGCTAGACATTTTCGGAGCATGTCCCTCCTATGCGATATCCTTCTTTTCCTTTACTCTCCATAATCATAATAAAGATCATCATAAGGTCTATATTTGTGAGTACTAAGCATAAATCCGTATGGTTTTCGACAGTCGAGGGATTAGTCATTACAGAGTACTGTATATAATTCTATTCTAGTCATTTCATTGCATACATGCTACGTAGTGTCCTCGTAGTATGTGCCTCAGTATATAGTGCCTTATCTATGGTCTGTGCCGTCAAGCATTGTTCCATAATTACAAGAAACACATAAAGCAGACGAGACTACACGACACACGACTGTTATCGTACATGCGAATGTGGAAATAAATTGTAACAGTTTTTGACGTAGTATTATTCCTTTAGTAGTCTGTGATTTCTTGTAAATTATAATCATACTAATTATTATCCCGTAGGAGTATTATTATTATATTCTTATTATACCCTTTGCTAGGGATGCAATATCGTTAGCCTGAGGAGATGGGTCGGGGGACCCATCTCCTCATTGCACAGATGAGGCTGACGAGGGGAGACGACTGGTCGTGTACCCAGTAGTCTCTCTATAGTAGGACGAAGCCTGGCGTTCACTCGCCAGGCTGCCGCAGGGGCGGTTTCTCAGGAAGACAGCAGGTTCGATCCCTGGCCGCCCCTACCATACGGCGGACGGTACACCGGGGGGGGGGGGGGGGGTTAGTCCGTGCGAGTCGGACATAACCCACACTCTCCCCCGAGAGGGTGGCGTATCCATAAAGGATTTCCCCACGTAAATAAAAAAAAAAGGGATGCAACATCGTTCAGAAAAAAACATCGGTGTTACAATAGATGGCGCTACACGTCACAAAACATCACTCACACAGTGATGCGAAATCAGGGGTTACAACATAAATAATGAAATATGTTAAAATATCGATGTTTAGGACGATAGAGTACCATCTGTATCCTTACGTGTGACTGAAGAAGCGAGTAGAGGGAATACAATAAATGGTGCTGCACATCATAAAACATCTTTCATATAGAGCGATGTATCGTCGGTGTTAGGGGTTCCAAATTCGATGTTAAAATACCGATGATGTTTATGAACGATCTAACACGATTTATAATTTGTTTGTTTGGTTTATACATCGAAGTATCTTTTTCATCCCTACTCTTAGCTCTGTGAAGTAGGGCTTTGATATTTTTTTAATATATCTCAATTTCCTATTATCGATATTTATAAAAATATCAATAAAGGGGTATAAAATATAAAAAAATATCAATATTTCGAAATATCGGCTTAATTAAAAAAACAATTGTAATTCATTTTAACAATGATTTACAGTTTTTAATCCAGTATATCTGTTAGACAATTTATATTATAAATGTTTTAAAATGTTACATTATAGATCTAAAGGCCTCTTGCACAAACGTTATAAAATCATATTGTTCGTAATTGTCGTAATTATTGTTTTATCTAAGTGAGATAGTTATGTGCATCAATATTTTTCCTTAAGGACGCGCTCTCAAAAAAGGTCCATTTTCACTGTTTTTCGGTAAGAATTACAACAAAACTATTGAACTTTGGTAAACATAATGACTAACTACAGATACATTGAACCTTTAACAATTATGTACAGATGATTGTTTTTTTTTAAATTAATAGGTTTACATTTAAAAAAATAAATTGTCCGTAGTCCCCTCGCGCAAAACAACCTGCTTTACGGTATGAAATCTCAGTAAATTTACGTTTATCTTAATAAAAAAAAATACTTGCTTATGCTACATATAGTCAAGTTTAAATGACATAAAATAAAATGCAAGTTATCTACACTACATCTGAGAAAAAAAATATTTAGTTGTACACAAAATATCTCGATTTTAGTCAGTTACGTAGACCTTAACTCCTATGTAATAAGGTTCAATTTATTTCTTTATTTATATTCGACGTAAACAAAAGTATAGAAGAAGGATTTACACCAGACCGCGCTCAGGCGCCGTAGGGAGTGGAGGTATATGTCGCTTTGCACTCGATTAGAAAAAAAAACATCGCTGTAGAAATACGTATACACTTGACAAAATGTTTTGATCATTTTGAAATTCTAACCAATTTTTTTATAGTGATTTATATTTCTAGTAGTAAGAGACACTGTAATTAGGTTGAAACAAAAATTCTAAGTTTGGTTTTTATTACGTTAGTTTTTTTTTACGTTTTGACTGTATATGGATTTGAGGTATTATATATATAGGAGTAGAGGAAGACTGAAAACAGTTTGGATAAAGTGTGTGAAAAATGACCTGTGTATAAAAGGTGGGAATACTGAGATAACATATGATAGATGAGAGTAGAAAAGGAAAACAGGTTGTATCGACACTACATATGTGGGATAAGGGTAAGATATTGCTATACAAAATAAAAATATCGATCGTCAATACTAAAATTTTAATATCGATATTTAAAAATAATAAAATCGATATTTTATCAACAGTCCTACTGTGAAGACGACTATAGTTATAAGTATATAGTCTAGACATGGGTAACTCAGCGAAAATCCATGTGCTAACTCAGTAATTCAGACGCAATTAACTGCGCCGGCTCATTGCGCTAACTCAAAATTGCGCCATGATGCAACAAAATGAAAATTCGAATTTCCCGGTCGCGCTGTGCACCAACTCATTTTGCAGAAGTGAGTTAACACATGCAGCGCAGTGAACTGAGTTGTCGCAATTGTGTGTTTATGCACTGCACTGCAGCGCAGTGTTACATATCTCTAATATAGTCACAGCATAGATAAGAGACTATATAATGAGAGTCACAGACTATTAGTTGCTATTAGTCGTACAAATATATATAATTTCAAAAGGAAGAACAAGCAAAAAAAATGGAGGATATTTGCGAAGCTTTACAAAATATTGTAATTGATCATTATAAAATAGGCAAGAACTACAAAGTACATGTAACATTTATAAATAATCCACACAGTTTCTATATTCAACCCATAAATTGTACTTATTTGAAAATACTGGAAAAACGTGGAAAACCTGTTCAAGCTTCGAATGTATTCCCTGGATCCACAGTTGTATACAAATCGCAAATATCTAATTATTTCGTCAGGGGCCATGTCATTTGTGAAAACAAACCCGATTGTCTGACTTTCTGTATATTCGCTATTGATTATGGTTATACGGAGAAATCTGTGTCTATACAACATATTTTTCAGCCGGAAACTTTAGTGGATGTGCCACCTTTAGCAAGACATTGCCGGCTTGGAAACTGTGAACCCTTTGATGCTGCATTCACATACGACGTTACAAAAGCTATGGAACACTATATTGGAAATGAATGCTGTGTAATGCTAGTAAAAGCTTTTCAGAGCGACCAAATGATTGTTCAATTGAATAATTCTTGCCCTAATGATATTGCTACTATGTTAGGCCTTACGCAATTTACCCACTTTGGTTGTGTCAACAATACATCTGTCAGTAGGATGAAGTCTATTAAACCTGTTATACCAAGTTTTCTTCTGAAAAGTTTTGAAGTCAATGATGTGTTTAATGTTCACATATTGAAAGCAGTACCTTTACTTCCGAGAACATATTATGTAGCAACTGTCAATGATTTTACAAAGTATATCAATGAATGTGTCAGTTTTACTAGTTATTGTAGGGGCCAGAGAAGGTTGTCTAAGGAGTATTTAGAAATTGGTATGCCTGTTGCATATAGAGGATCATGTGACCGCTTTTATGAGAGAGCTGTCATAAAAAGCATTCTAGAATCAGACTCCAAGGCAGTAATATACCTTATAGACAAAGGAGAAACAAAAGAAGCTTTCATTTGCCAAATGAGAGAAATAACAAGCTTGCACTACTTTGAAAATCCAGGCATAGCTTTTCAATGCACTTTTGAAGATATTGCTGAAGTTGCTCAAAAATTACCTGATACTGTTACCGCAGGGGATAAAGCATGGATTAAAATTAAAAAAATAGGGGATCCAAATATTGTTGAAATAATTGCAAAACCAGATAATTGTCAATAGTGTTGATTTCAAAGCTTCCTGCCTTTTCTTCTTAAAGGGCCTTTATAGTAAAAAAATAATAGTTTCTTATTGGTAGAATGTTAATAATATTTAAGTTATTTATTACTTAGAGGAGTGACCCACCTCTAATAAAATTTTCTTTTATTATAAACATAGTGATCTCGGAGATTAATGGAGTAAAGGGTTTAATGTAGATGTAAAGTGATTGTTTCATTTATTTGATTGACATTTATATTGGCTTCAACTATATTGTTCCCAAGATTTAAGGATAAACCAATAACTTTAGTATAAAAGCTTATACTTTTAATTCAATTTCTAAATTTCTTTAAATAGGTAAAATTTGTTAATGCCAATCTAGAACTACTAATCCCATTTTACTATGGTTTTTCTTGTAATAAATTACTTACTCCCTGACCCACACAAGCTGTTTTTATTGCATTAAAATCTATCGAAATATCCAGTAGTTGCCAGTTATTGTATACATTCATACATAGAAATTATTTAATTCAATTACTCACAACAACAACCATAGATATTTTTCTTGGCAAACAACATTATTATTACAGTAGTAGTACATTATTACTACCATTTTGTCATGTAGATAATGATATTACAAAATTCTTGCTATCATTTCAATGAACTAACAAGATGGTGGCCGTCTTGTTAGAACTTTCCAGAAAGTTTTTGTGGCAAGTCAGAATCCATGCTTGGTCGTATTATTTCCCATCTACCTCACTTGTACATAATAACCAAACTATATTACGTAAAACATCACCAATCTTAAAAAATATAGAGCTAAATAACAAAATAAAATATAAAATCCACCACATGATATTCCAACATCCCGCCAATAACTTGGTTTCTGTTTTTTTCCATTCAAGGAAAAAGCACAGGTTTCTAGACCATGCAGCCAAGCGAGATGTCATTTAACAATTGCCAATTCTAGAGTGTGTTTTGATAATTTCAATGTTCTAACTGTAAGAATCGAATCTAACAAGATGATGGCTCCCTTCTTAGAACTTTCCATGGATTTTTTATGGCACATCAGAATTCGTGCTCCGTTGTTTTATTTCCTATATACTTCTCTTGTGCAACATAGAGTACGTTATATAAAATACCAAGTCTGTAGGAAGTAGTCCAATGAAGGTATTATGACCTTGCTAGGAACGTGTAGGAACTAGAAACCCATTCGATTGAAAACTTGACAAGCACATCTATCAAATCGACGATCACACAGTAGGTAGGTATATAAATTCATAATCAAATCTGTAATATCGTCAGGATTGCTAGTTTGTGCGAATCTTGTGTGTGAATCGTGTGCGGAGAATTATTGTAAGCGACAAGGATATTTCTATAATAGCGTACATCATTAGTTTGTGTTATGTAGAAATTTTTATACTATATTTCAAATAATGACGATTCTGACACAAAGTTAAAACAATAACAGTAGACATCAACCAATGCACAACATGCAGATGGCTGTAGGATCAAAAAACTCCCCAAAAATACAAGCAGTATTTTTCTGACGTTGAGATCACTGACTTTTAGTTTAACAGCTACTATAGGACTTACCATGTAATTTTCATGATGAAATATAGTGTTTTTTGATTGCAATCTTTCTCTTTAAATTATTTTTCGAAATATTCCTGTGTAAATATATATTTAACGGCCGTATTTTGGGTATATCATCCACATTTTTGGGGAATTTGGCCATTTGATCTTGGCAATGTTTCTTATAGGGATGCAACACCGGTCTAGAATCATCAATTCTATTTATTTTTTATAAGAAAAACATCGATTGATTGAATTATTGATGTTTTAGAAAAATAATGTGAAACATATAAATGTGATGAAAATATTTATTATTTTATTTATGTCTCAAAATAAAATTTAAAAATAATAATTTGCCAACCTCGTGTGCAGTAAGCGCAGTTTAATTAAAACACAGCAGAGAAAAAACACAAGCAGAGATAAACAAAGTAGAGATTGAAAGGAGGTCTCAAAGCGCTTTGATAAACTAGAGATGCAACATTGCTATGTCTTCTAGTTAAACATATCATCAATGTTTATGAACGATATATCGGTATTTTTTCGATGTTTTAGAAATATGACACAAAGATAAATATGATAAAAATTTATATTTAAAACAAGGTAACTAATATTTTTTTACCAAATGAAATTCAATAACAACAATTTTGTATACTTTATGTCTAGTAAGCGATTCCTTTCTTAGTTAATCGTAGCCCGTTTTTAAAATAAACTGCAAATAATACCATAAAACATTGTCAATAAAAAGCGATGTATCGTCAATGTCAGGGATTTCAACATAAATATAATACATTTAATAATATTGATGTTTGTGAACGGTGTTTTACAACATTGATGTATCATTTGAATTCTTACGTGTGAATGAGGAAGCGAGCTGGTACGGAATACAAAAGATGGCGCTACACATCATATAACATCATTCTTAAAATATTGTTCATACAGAGTGATGTATTTTCGATGTTAGGAGTTTTAACAAAAACCATTTTTTCAATCCAATCATCCAATCATTTACCATTATGTTTTTACGATCGATATATCGTCGTTTTTTAAACATCGATATATCGTTTCATCCCTAGTTGCTTATGACATTACGCTTGTAGAGTTATTGTTTTGTAAAACGCGAATGCAAATTATGTTGATAACTATTTACCAGTCCTGTGTTCATTAGGTTTAGATTGTAAAGGTTACGTGTGTAGTAAGATTTGATTATTCGTACACTTGATTATTCGTAGTGATTTTTGAACAAAAATGGTAAGTTTCAATTATAGGTTAAATAGTAATTTTACGTTGCTTTGAAAATCATTCTAGTGGTTCTTTCAAGTTTTTAAGTGTCGTCGTAATTTAGAGATTTATGATTAATAACACAACAGATTTATGTGGGGTTATATATGTAAAAAAAATCTATACTATGCTGTTTAAAACTTTGTAATGATTGAAAGGATAGAAGTGAAATATTTTCGTTAGTACTTTTATTGAAGCTATATTTCTTTTGGGTGCTTATAAGAAATCGTTAAGATTGAATTTTTCGCCTGAAAATTATACGTGCTGATTTAACACATCCTGAAGTTAGTTTAACCACTCTAGTTTTGAAAACCATAAGGGTTTAAGCTCCATACAAACGAAAGTAGACCTTATGTAGCACAGGTCAACAAACATTTTGGCAGCATAAGTTTTAAAAAAATACTGGATTTATTACAAAATTTGAATAATAACAAATTATGTAATGTAAAATTACAATTTTTATATAAAATATATTACTAAATTATTCTTTCATTCCTAAGAACTTTTTTTTTACTTAACCATGAAGTTTACAATTTATTTATTGTATTTATACTTTTAGGTTAGAAAAAATATTATACATTAAATATTTAATTAAATAAATATTAAATTATTATTATATAAATATTTAAAATTAATTATTTAATCATTTAGACATATGAATAGGATAACTTTACTATTAGTATACTTTATTATTATAGTTAACTTTACTATTTTTCCTCCCTATTTATTTCATATAAAACTTATTGTAAGAAAATATACTAAGACCTAGCTAGCTAAAGAAAGAAAAACTTAAGATTAAAATAAAATCTATACCTATCAATTCAGTGGTCCTAATACCAAAACAAAAGCATTTGTTTTTCTAATATGCAAGGATAGCAGTTTTTTATGAAATACATAGCAACCTTCTTAGTCATGTTACATTGTAAAAATTAATTGATATTCATGTGAAAAAATGCATAAATATCATGTGTTGAGAGTCTTTCTCCTATAGTGGCCCTTTGTATACTAATCAGCCATACAATAAGATTGTTACAGTATATGCAGAAACCAATGAAATTCAAAAACTATCATTATACTTTTGAAATAAAGATAAATTTCAATAATTTATACTTATTACTTTATAAAATAATTTTCAAAACTGATTTAGAAATAAAACAATTACATACAATTATATTTTAATTTCAAGGTATCATAAAAGAATAAACACAAAATGAAGACTTATAATAACTAAAGATTATAATGATATTTGATGACCACTGCTCTGCATATACAGAGCACCTAAAACATTACAGAATTATGGTTTTGTTTTATAAAATAGAATATGAAAGTAGTAAATAAAATACACAAAACTATGTGTCGCAATACTCTGTACAACATATAAATAGGGGCATCTTTCTAATTATCTACTGGAAACGACGTTCGAGTTTGTGAACATAGTAAACTGTATTAAACCTAGATAAAACCAATTTCAATTGTGTTAGTGTTACAATTATTGATACAACTGAAAATATTTTTTATAACATAAAGTATCTCAAAAATGCAGAACAATTACTCCCTAGCACGCATAAATAACTCAACATTCTCGCAGACTGTCAATGCGTCACGTGATGTTGCTACAAAGAATTATTAGCTATACAAAATTAGCTAATAGATCATAAGAAAAAACGAAATATATTTTAAATTAGCTATAATTATTTATGAAACAAGGTTAACAATTTCAAATATATGATAATATAAAAACTATATATAATTTTCATATAATTAAATATATTATTGTGAGAATAGATAATTATGTTCTATAAGACTCATAGGCATATATAGGGTACACATACTAAATGTCTTTGCCGATGGCGGGAATTTTAAAAAATTTTAAAAAAGCGCGCGCGGCCGATCTGCCGGTCCGAGAGCTAACGGATTAAGCTTAAAACTAAGTTATAGTTCTAGTCAACCTTTTTGACGATCTGTAGATAGCCGTAAGTTGGGCTAGAGTATAATATAGTTGAGGATTTAATACAAAATAAAGTTTGACATATTTTTAAGTTGTCTCTGTGTTATATATGGTGAGTTATGTGCGCATTTTTGTTTAGCACAGTATGAATATAGCTATTAAAGAAGCTCTTTGAAATACAATATAAACAATTCTTTTTTGAATATACATATTACTAGAGGAAGTTTGTGTATGTTGTCTATTCAAACTTTTGTTCATGGTATTTAATTTTGATATATAAATTTCAGATTTTTCTTAAAATATTTAAAGTAATACTTGTTTTAAATTAAGTCTTTCTTTTTATTAAAGCCAAAAAAGTATAATTGTTCACTTAGATACACTCTATTATTGCTAAATTAGACTTTCTTTTTAAAGTATAATTGGAATAAGCGATGCCAACTAAACTTTAATTTATTATTTGCATTTTCGCTGTAAAATCAATTGACATTAATATTTGCTATTTAATTTGTTTCCAGGCGAGAAATGCAGAAAAAGCTATGTAAGTAATAAGACATACTGCAATTTATATATGGTACTAGCAGGCCCAGCGGTCATTGTCCTGCCTTGATAATTTAAAAACATCCTAAAAGCAACCGCATGGCCACCTACCAAGTCCAATTGGGAATCTAAACCATTCTCGGATTCACTGGAACACGCACACAAAATTCCATCAGAATCGGTCCAGCCGTTTAGGAGGACTTTAGTGACATACACACGTACAGAAGATATTTACATATAAAGAGAAATAATCCTAGTCACATTTAGAACATTTAAAGTCTCAGGTTGAAAATTATTATAGCGGTATGGCATTGAACAACACAGTTGTTTGATAATCTGAGTAATGTTTTGTTTCGCCTTTGAAAGAAGGTAAAAAGTTTTTATTAGAAAAATATAATAATTAAAAAATTAAATCATATACTAGAAATAATATATCTCTGTTACATACATACATATATATTTAGAAGACTATCATAAACAAGTAATCAATATTATCAATTTTTGTTCTAGAAGAAATCATTTTTAATGATATTATATTAAATTTTGCACAGGACAACACTTGCTCGCTGGCGTGCTGCTCAAGTCCAGGAAGCAGGGGGGCAACGTGAGCGTCGGCCATACCTTGCATCTGAATGCAATGACCTTCCACAAGCTGAAAAATGGAGACTGCAGATAGTTAGAGAAATTGCCAAAAAAGTTGCTCAGATACAAAATGGTATGTTTTTGTATGTCTTGCAAAGCAGTATATAAGTACAAAAATGTATGGGTTTGTTGTTAATATGTATTGTGGATAATTATGAGACAAATTTAATATATTTTTATATGCTCATTTTCTGGATTGAATTTGTTTTGTTTATGAGTTCAATAAAATTGTCAAGTGGTAATGCCACTACTCATTTGGTATATTTAATCCTTTAAACACACTGTTTAATTTGTATTAGCTTTAAAAAAAATTATGGCTTGTTAAAAAGGTTATTACTAAAACTATACTGTATTACTAAAATTGTGTATTTAAAAAATATAATGATCTATTGGGTTATGGTTTTTAATCATAATTATGTCATAAGTAAAATTTTCTGTTTTTTTATTTACACAATGGATAATATGTCTCCTGATACCATCAACATATCTTCAGTACAGACTATATCAAAAGAACCCAGTATAAGATCTCAAATGAATTCAAGTATTAAATCACAATCACCAAGTGTTTTAACAGCTGTGAGTAATGCTTTGAATCTACCAACAATATCACTTGAAGAGAAACACATCAAAACGGTAACTGATGGACAAGCATTACCGCTAGATAAAACATATGGAAAATCTATTACTGAGTCCACAGTTCCTACAGATAACGTAATTGTTGAAACACAACATATTATACCTGTTGTTCCATCAGATGAAACTTATACTGGAACTCCAACTAATCTCCCCTCTGTACCTCTAGAGAGGTCTGAGCCAGGAGTTGCACCTAATCTGACTTCTGTATCTGTCAATAATACTTATGTAACAAGTCCAACTCAACGTGATTTAACTGTTGTTCCATTGGAAGAAACTTTTACTAGAACTCCAACTAATCTCCCCTCTCTACATCTGGATAGGTCTGATCAAGGAGTTGCACCTAACCTGACGCCTGTTCCTGCATCTGTCCACAATACCTATGTAATGAGTCCAACTCAACATGCTTTATCTCCTGTTGCATTGGAAGAAACTTATACTAGATCGCCAACTAATCTCCCCTCTCTACCTCTAGAGAGATCTGATCCAGGAGTTGCACCTGTTCCTGCTTCTCTTAATAATATGTATGTAACAAGTCCATTTCAACATGCTTTATCTGGTGTTCCACTTGTAAAAACTTATACTGGAACTCCACCTATTCTAGACTCTATACCTCTATATAAGTCTAATCCAGGAGTTGGATCTAATTTAACCCCTGTTTCTCTTCATGTTAAGAATGCTAATATAACAAGTTCACCGTTGTGTGTAGGAAGTCCAAATAGAAAAGAAAGATCACCAGACAAACAGAGTTTTAAAAGCCTTATTATCAAACCTGAACAATTAGAAAAACAGGGCAAGAACATCAAAAATCAAGTTGAAAATCTCACAGAAGTTATTAAACGATTTTCAAAAAACACAGAAGATTCACAATCTCCTTTGATAACTAGTAACATAGATAAAATAGCTAATATGAGCAGAATGCTTACAAATGAAGCGAATGCACTGAGAAAGTCTATTAAAAGTTTATCTGACGACATTGCACGCACCAAGCAAGAAATATGCTCTGTAAAAGAGGAAGACATAAATTTTCCATATCATTTATTTTTGGTTGAAATAATAATAAACAAAATTCACATGAAATGTGAGTGTTTTGATATTGATTACAACAATCTCATAATAGCTGCAACATTCTTAGGAAAACAACCAATAATATTGTATGATGGCTCATATGGGAAAATTGACAATTTCAGCAAATTAAATGTTGGGAAATCGACTTTGTTTGCAATGACTTATGATAAAATATGTAGTATACAAGAATTTGAAATTGTGATACAACTGACTAAGCAGCCACCATGTTCAAGCTGTGTAACAAAGATTGGTGAAACACGCATGGATTGTACAAAAGAATTTGTAAAATTAAGAGAGGAACTGTGTAATAAGTGGATACAGGAACAACCAAATGACAACATAATCTGTACTACATCAACACCACTATCAAAGAACTTGTATTACCTATCATGTGGTGATAACGATCTTCGAGATTCAATCGGGGTCATAGAAGTCACAACACGAATGTCCTTCTTAGGCAAGGAAATCACTACAGCATTTTGTACCTCACCCAAACCGCAAGGAACGTCTTTTCTTTTAAAAGAAGATAACGGTATGTCAATGTACTCATGTCAAAAAGTTGAGATGGATGATCAAGGTAAAATACTCTTAGATGAAAGTAGTATCACAAGAAAACCATTGAATCCACACTCATTGCCTGCTGCTAGAGATGAAAGTCCAACATCGCAGATATCGAGTGTAACGTCTTCAAGGAAATCGTACCATCAATCACCATATTATCATCGCGATGGTAGACCGAAGTATCCGAAATACAATGAAATATTTACAAAAATGAATGCTAATGAACTGAAAATAAGGGTACCTAAAAGTTCTAAATTTGAAAGAACGGGTAAATATGATAAGATCCAAGAGCTATGTTCATGTGAAAGCACTTCTTATAATGCTGGGGAACAAATTCAATTTGAACTTCCGAAAGATCTTTGCAATCCTGATAAAAGTCACAACACTTATACATCAAATTTGAAATATACATATAACGGATGCGATAAAAGTTGCGATAGAAAAATAATCAACATTACGCCAACTAATTGCCCTGCACCAGTTGCTATGGAAAAAATGTTACATCCCCAAAAAGATGTATTCATTTTGAAAATAGGCAAAAAAATGGAGACCAAAGACAAGAAGACTGATTTAGAAATAGAACTAGTGACCCCGAAAGCACCGTCCGATAGATATCCTGAAAACGTAAACAATAGTATATCCCAGCAATGTAGCTCTAGCGAAATTAAGGCGAAATCATCCAAAGTGGAAAAAAAGAATGACAAAGCCAAAAGCAAAGGAAAACATAAAAAGGTTGGGCAAAAAAAGAAAAGGAGTAAGAAGTAAAGAAATTACCGGAAAGTTATAAATCAAAATTACATTAAATTACATGAAATATCTTCCTACTCATCAATTTATGAAAATGCTATTATTTCACTTTGGTAATGCTTTATTTTCAAAACGAAATATAGTAAGTGTTAAAATCAAAAGAATATTATTTGATACACAATCAACTAATACATACCAATTATTAACGATATACAATATCCATAGGATAATCTATGTAATAATAACAACAGGTTATTAATTCGAAATCGAAGACTCAAGCTTCTGTCGAATACTAGTCTTGTAATTAAGTTGACTTCAAGATGGCTAGCTAACTCAGTTCATATACCAGGCATAATGTAACCTAAAATGTGCATTTTCTTTCCCGTATTTTCAAATTTCCTTTCTTTATTTTTTTTAGTAGTTATTGAAGAGCTTTAGTTTGTCAATAAAAAAATAGAAACATTTTTTTACTTAACATCGTTTATATTATATGTTTTTAAATAAATTGAAAATAAATGCATAATGACGTATTTTATTCTACTCTAATATAGAGCAAGGCGTATCAAATTTTTTATCAGTCGGGTCAATACACGATTCAAATATTTTTGGCGAGTCGCTGACACTGATTACATTAGTTTCTTTTAAGATTTGTGCCATGAAAAAATACCTCCGACTTGCTTACGCGGGCCATTTAAACATTGTCCGCAGTCATGTATTGTCCCGCGGGCATAGGGTTGAGCACCTCGTAATAGAACAAAATTCATAAAACGAAATAAAATAAGAAATGATATTATGGTAGTGGTTACACTCTTTATCAATGAAAGTACAATAATATTGAAAGTTAAAATAACAATGAGTTATGGTTGAAATTCGACCAATGGACGAGCTCTAGTAGGATTCATTATGAGATTTTGGTACTTGTTACGTTTACTTGTTAACGTTTACGTTTGGTGTTGTTACTAATATATTATTCGAATTTGCATTTGAATTTTAAATATGTAATTAAGGAGTAGGTTCTAACAAACTGTCGAGTTCTAAATGAAATGAAAGGATTTGTTAAATGTTTCTCTTTCAATTATTAATTTATTTTCAGCCGGTCTCGGCGAATTTCGTATTCGTGACTTGAACGATGAAATCAACAAATTAATGCGGGAGAAACGTCATTGGGAGGTGCAGATAAAATCGCTCGGTGGTCCGGATCACGCTCGAGTGGGGCCTAAGATGTTGGACCAGGACGGGAAAGAAGTTCCAGGCAATAGAGGATACAAATATTTCGGTGCAGCGAAAGATTTACCAGGTACCTTCAGGTTTCATAGATTTCGTATAATTTCTAAGAATTTTACAAAAAAAGCAGCTCTTGTGGCAAATCTTTTTATAAGATTTTTTTTTTAATTCGAAGTAATTCTACTAACAATTTGCAAGGCAGAACATTTTGTATCCTTAGGTAAATGAGTCTGTCGGATGATGTATGTTAAAATACTAGAGACGATATAATAATGTTTCTTTTTCTTCAGGTGTTAGAGAGTTGTTCGAGCAGGAGCCACCGCCGCCGCCGCGACGTACACGCGCCGACCTCATGCGGGACGTCGACGCAGACTATTACGGTTATAGGGATGACGACGACGGATTGCTGCTACCCTTGGAGACTGAGGCTGAGAAAGAATGTAATTACATTTTCGTAGAAATATCCAATGATATTGTTGTACCAGTGGGTAAATTAAACGCTATTCGCGTCAGAAGAAATGTATTCTTATGATGGTGTAGTCTTCCTAATGATTATTTCTTGTATCTCTTCATATTAGCTCCAATATCTCGAATAGAACTCTGGATGCACCACGGCGCGCATTATGCGTCTTTCACTAAAGGAGGATGGAAAACTCTGGCAGGTGAACGTTATTACCTAAGCGATCTGATAAAGTTCGAGATGGTGGTCATTTTTAAAACACCATTGCGTTCCAACAGTCGACGAGTCATTCTTTGTTTATTTGTATGGAGTTTGCGTACAGGTGTACCAATATGTAGTGTAAGTGCTACGCCACACTGAGAATTCGCCGCGCGGATTTTTACTATATTTCACGTTCTGATATTAATCACTTGTATGTAGTTCTCGACCGAGACCCACGTTTGCACAAAAATAATTTTCATTTTGATTTTTTTCTTCGGCGTAAGACATTACTTAAATATTTTATTTAATGTTTATTGAACATACCCACCCACATATGGCCGTAAAATATATAAAAGTATTTTTGTAAGAGTTGCGAAAACTCAGAAAATTGTTTGTCGTGTATTAAAAAATGACATAAGACAATGTTATCAAGTACCTGTATTTATTTCTAAGTACGTTCAATGACGTATAAGTTCACATTGCACGATTTTTTATAGTCAGCTCTTAAATGGGTATTGCATTGTTTTATCGTACCTTTATACATATATAATAGATAGACACAAAGTACACTAGTGGGGATATACATATGACACAGAATTAATTACATGTGTTACAGAATTACGACGGTAAAAAACGAGCAGTTTTCTTCGCAGTCTGGTCTCACGTTATAAAGTGTTGTAATTATTTTTGTTTTATTGATCTTTGAAATATTACGTTATGGAATATAATTATGTTGTTTTTTTTTCTTTTATAGCTATATCACGGGCAGTTGATGAATGGAAGAGGAATAAGGAGCAAAACATAAGTCAAGAAGTTACAGAAGAGGAAAATATATATCCAGAAGATGTAAGTAGAAAAATTCTCGTTTTAATAACAAACTTGTTTTTTTTTTTGTTTGTTTTTGTCTCGACTTAAATATTATATAGATAATCATTTTACGTATTTTCAAAAGAATCGAGATTGATAAATTCTAACACCATTTGACAAATCATCAAGAAAGTTGGCTCACCCATGTTTTTATGGAGGTTTTTTATTATGTATTATTCTTATTTTTTATATTGATATTTCCCATGGACCGAGTCGTAGGTGTTAGTTAATATAAAAAACATACTTTAAGAAAGTTATATTGTCATTAAAATGTAAAGAAGTTTTACTTCAACTATGTATTAAGATTGCAGACACAATTTTTTTTACATACTTTTATGGCTGATATCACTTTTATTTGAATAATCTGCACAGAGACACTTGGTTTGAAATTCAGCACATTATCATGATAATCTTTAATGAATACAATTAATTACAGCCCGATGACAAGAGGATAGAAGATGATCAGGAAGTGGTGAAACCTGCAGTCACCTCGCACGTCGCAGTGCCCTCACAGAAGGACGTAGAAGAAGCCCTCCTAAGAAGAAAGAAACAAGAGCTTCTAGAACGATACGGTTGTTTGGATGTCAAAATTGAGCAAAGATGACATTTGAATTAGTCTTTTTTAAGTTTTAAATAAGAAATAAATTAAGTTTGTTTAAGATTGTTTTGTTTAATTTACTATTAAATATAATTGTTTTTTTCCTACAAAACGTTGCTATAAAATTGAAGATTCTAATTAAAGACCCAGAAAAAATCTGTAGTGTAGTTGGGCGTTAGCAATTATAAAATAGCGAAAAATAACGTTTCCAGTATAATTACAGTTAATTAGAATTTATTCCACACTATACTTAAATAACTACTATTGCATAATGAGATGGTTATAGATAAGATTTGAGTTTTCAGAATTCTAATAGTCTAAAAGTTTTAAGTCAAATTGAATTGAATTAAAGGAATTGAGTTGAAACAATCAAAGCTAAACGCTGGTTACATTTATCAAGTAATTATTCCGTATTTTTCCCAAAACACTATTTTATAACCTTTTTTTTTTTTTTTTAAACGTGGGGAAATCCCTTTTGGATACCCACCCTCCCGGGGGAGAGAGTGGGTTATGTCCGACTCGCACGGACTAAAACCCCACGGTGTACCGACAGACCGTTTTGTGGGGGCGGCAAGGGATCGTTCAAGCTAATCAACCTTGTAGAGCCGCCCCCACGGTCCGCCCGGCGGAAGGTGACCGCCGGGCTCCTACCTATAAAGGGACAGACCGGGTACACGCCGGCTGCCCCACCTCGTCCGCCGGACCTGTGCAATGAGGAGATGGGCCCCCCGGCCCATCCCCTCGGGTCCGGCTACGGTGGCAGGAGGAGTTGGGCAAAGCGCCGCCTCCTCCTGCCAATCCTCTGTTGGCGGAGACGGCCACTTAGCGGGTCTGCCTCGCGGGCCCTCTCCGCCGCCTCCTTCTGCGAGATGACCTCCTCGCAGAAGGAGGCCATCGCTCGCCAAGCCTGTTCGCTGCCGAGCATGGCCGAAACCACGCTCGGCAGCGATAAGTCCGGTCCTACCGCCGCCGCCAGAATGCGGCGCTGCTGTCCCCACGCAGCACACTCAGACAGAGTGTGCTGCGCGGTATCTTCGTCAGCGCCGCACTCGTGGCAGGCGGCGGTCGGCTCCCTGCGCGCAATCTGGTGCAGGTACCACCCGAAACAACCATGTCCGGTGAGTACCTGCACCAGTCGGAACGTCAGGGAGCCCCACTCCCTACCAATCCACTCCCGCAGGACCGGGCGGACGGCGTCTACGGTAAACCGCCCGAACCGCTCGTCCGCCAGGTCCTGCTTCCATCTTTCGACGGCGTCTCCTCTGAGACGCCGTCTCTCCGCCTCTACCTCCCTGGGAGCCGGAGGCTCCCCCCTTCGTTTTCTCGCCGCCGTGAATTGGTACACGGCGGCGAGAACTCCTGCCTCCAGCTCCCAGGGCAGGGAGCCGGCGAGCGTGAAGGCCGCCGCTGAGGACACGGTCCGGTACGCCCGGATCGCCCTCAGTGCCACCGTGCGCTGCGCATTGCGAAGCGTGCGCACGTTGGCGGCACCGAGGGCGTCGGCCCAGACCGGTGCCCCGTAGGCGGCCATCGCCCGCACGACTCCCATGTAGAGTCGGCGGCACCCGGCGCCCGGCCCCCCTATGTTGGGGAGTAACCGGCCGACCTTACTTATTTGGCACACTTCTAAGTATAATTGACTAGTGATCAAAGGAATTTATTTTTTTATTAATCATAATATATTTTATAACGTACTATTTGCTCCAGGTTTTACTAGAAAACCTACTGCAAATTTCGATATCTTTGTCGAATCACAAGTTAAACTCATGTAACAATAGAAAATATGTGGTTTTATATTAAAAAAATAAACATTATTTTTTTGGACGAACCGAATTGTAGAACTGGTGAGACAAGTAGGACAAATAAAACACATTATTGTCTGTATTATTTATTTTCGAACAATTTTGTTAAATGTATTGATTGGGACATTTATTTTAATTTAAGGCAAAATATACATATCAACGCATTTCTATTTCATTTTGATAAATGTATCTATATCTATCTACATACAATCAATAGACTTTTAAAGAAACACGATCGTAATGTAATCGCTTCGTAGTTTCATATTACACGAGAATCTCCGAAAAAATAAGACGACTTTTGCTATATCTTAAAAAAAAGACTAAAAAAAAATCATTTCGATCGTATTATTTCAGTAATACATATAAACTACTGTGTTTATATGTATTTCATACATTTAACGTGTACGTACGTACGTCCAGCGAAAAATTATGTAAATACCTATTAAAAAAATGTCGCTCATAGTATCGTATCATAAGAATAATAAAAAAAACCATACGCAGAGATTATTATTCCACTTGATTACAAGATTCTGCTATAATGTATAGCTATGTTACGCATTGTATTATAGAAATTACATATTTCATGCTAAAGGACTAACCATAGAAATGCGTTTTAAGCGAATGCCCATTAAATTATAAATTTACTCTCAACTATATTATAAGTTTAGATGAAACATCAAACAGCGTAAAGCCAATTTTCAAAGACAAACTTCTAACAACTAAAATGGATTTCGTAGAATTTCGAAAGACTCAACTTTCGAAATTCGACAAGGAATCGCTAAGCAATCACGAGTTACTAAATTAGGAATGTACAAACTTAACTGTATATATAAGCTCTCAATTAACTTTCATTAACTAATCTCTATTAAAACGAGTTGTTTTTATCATTTATCATTTTACACTGTTATGAACTACAGTTTCCAAGCTTTATGAAACACTACACCTCGAAAAAAAAAAATTCCGCGTTTCTTATAAATCTATTCTTTTAATCGACATACTAATAAACACACGCTTTAAAACGGAATAACTTACAATAAGTTGTACGAAAAAAAAATCGAGGGAACTATATTGCTATGTTATAAAATGCGTAATGAATATTGTATAAACATGATTTTTTTATTATTTTATAAAAAAATATGTAACACTTAGGTTGGAAACCGCATGTATACAGTAAAGTTAAATAAAAACACCTAAAAACAAAACGACAATTTTCACTGACCACACACATGTATTATAATAACACATAAAAAAAAACACTAAAATAATTTCAATAATCAAACTGTACTGCAAAAACCTCTTGTACATATAATAAAAGAGTTTCGTCGTAGCCATCAACTAACTCTACATATTGACTATAATAAAACCACGTGCCCACTTTTTATTCACATTCACTCTAACATAAAGTGTGCTATTTCCACCAAAAATATATGTGAAACTAAATGATAAACTGTCACTACTTTTTACTAGATTTAAGTACCTATTATTTCATGCATATTGATTAGGATATATAATATGAATTGAATATGGAAGTATATATTTATTTCACTTACCTATATAGCTATATCTATAATTTGGGTTAAGATAAAGGCTGTATTCTATGATATAGTTCCCGTCACGAGTCGTGAGCACAGTTTTTGTGTAAACTATTTACTGAACTTCTATTTTGTAAAATATATAGTACTAGTGGGCCCGGCGGACGTTGTCCTGCCTCGATAACAAAATAAATCCTAAAAATCAACCGCAGTGCCACCTACCGGGTCTAGTTATGAATCTAAACCATTTTTGAATACACACAAAAAATCTAATCAAAACCTGACTAGTCGTTTAGGAGGAGTTCAGTCATAAACACACGGACAAAAGAATTATATATATAACATACCTACTTTCCAGGTACAAGTATAATGAAACAAATAAAGTATTAACATTTGACCTGAGGACATGAAAATATGACATATAAATAAATAGAAATATTGTCTTCATTAATGTTATACCATAAACTATTTAAGGTCCATTTATAATGACAGACAATATAGAAGGTTATGTAATAATGTATATGCATATTATTAAGAACTTTAACTGTACTTGCATGAGCCACGCACATTAGCTGGGAATTTTTTAGAAGCATGAACATGTTCACATGAGTTACTTATATAAAGTAGGTGAGCACCGCGAAATTTGTAATTCACCACTGAGCGGGTAAATACAATAAAATGGCGACTCATTATAGGTCTAATTTCTATAATTTGAGTTGTTAATGTATAGACAATGCCACTAAAATAGACCAATCGACGAGAATCTATTTTATATTATTTAAAGATTGTATTCACGACTTATAAAAGAGACTATATTCGAGATAATAGCATTTTTCACTATCCTATATATCAATAATATGGTATAGTCCTAAGCGACTATGTGCCGGCACAATAACGTTATAATTTGAATTCGAATAATCTTAATACTGAATTTTAGAAGTTTGAAACGTAATAATATTAAGAGAAATATAAGATCATTAAATACGACTATTAAGTAACGAGAGAAAAATATATTTTATATTTTTTAATAATCATAATCTAACAATAATATAGATTTTAATGATCACCTAATTATTAAAACAAAAATATATATATATGTGTAGCATCGATATATTTAATTCTATTGAGTTATACTTTAATTGTAGATCATTTTCTATTGCAATGTTACCAAGTAAATAAAAGATCTTAATATCACACACAGGTCATAATTAGGGGTGTGCGAATAATTCGAACTTACGAATTATTCGTTCCGAATCGAATATTAATATTCGATTCGAAACTCGAATCGAATAATTCGAAAATTCGAATTATTCGAAAGTTCCCGAATAATTCGAAAAATTTCGAATGATTCGAAAAATTTCGAATAATTCGAATTTTTTTCAGGGTTTCTTATTTTCAATTTTGGAATAAAAATTTAACAGTCAATATGATTGCCTTTTTTTACGGCACTTCAAAAAATTACCTGAAATTCATGCTTCTAGACTAGAATACCCCCTTAATTCGCGAATTATTCGAATTATTCGATTCGAATTTCGAATCGAATATTGATATTCGATTCGATTCCAACGATATTCGCACACCCCTAGTCATAATGTGTTATGTTTATATAATTGCGACCCATGCGTATTGTGATCTCACATTTAGACCATGGGTTTACTGGTTACTTATTCTGTGTAATCAGTTAAATATTATATGATGATATAAGTAGAATTTAGACTAACTATTATGTCGATGTTTTCATACACTTACCATCTTTCTAATATTTCTATTACAATCCTGCGTCTTTAAATCGAATCGCTACTCTTACAATCTTTATTAATGCATTTTAAATTATTTCCAATATTAATTAGTATCAATAGCTATTTTTATTATATATTATTCTATAATAATAAATAATTTCACAGCATACGGATACGAAAAGCACTTAGACTATTCTAAATTATATATTTTAACTATTTATGATATTGAGGATTTAGAACAACAACTGCCTGAATGATCCACATTGAACTCATATTTATGTTTCATAGCTGACTATTTTTAAACTCTCGGTAATATAATTTATTTGTTTGTATATCTACAAAGCACTTTTCACTGGATAAATGAAATGTAATCATCATTCGGAATACATACGAGAATGGAATAAAAAGACATCATAAGCTTAGACTTTAGTTTATCAACATGAAATTGGGCTTAAGTTTAATTTTTTTTTTATACATTATAGGGGGCAAACGAACAGGCGGTTCACCTGATGGTAAGAGATCACCGCCGTCCATAGACACTAGCAACACCAGGGGAGTCGCAAGTGCGTTGCCAGCCTTTTGAATTTACCATAGCTTTTCCATTCCACTCCCATAGATATGCCAATGTTAATCAGTACCACATGACCTTAATATGATATCACATATGTATCATCATTACATAGTATAAAACCTCGCCGCATCTGTCTGTTCGGGATAAACTCAAAAACTACTGAACAGATCATCATGCAGTTATCACCAGTAGATAAAATAATTCACGAGGAAGGTTTAGGTATATAATTGGTCTAGGTTTTTTTATTATCAGGACGGGAAAACGCCCGCCGTGCCCACTAGTGTTTACATAAATGTGATACACATGTATTGTCATTCAGTATTAAAGTCATTTGTTTACCGAGTAACTATCCAGCCTAATATATTACTACTATATATTTCAGTTTCATCAATTTTCAACGGAATGCACTGGTATGATTACTGTATTCCTACTAGTTATTTCTAAATCTATTGAATAAATACGTGGCACCATTATAATATAATCTAATTAAGACTGAAACAGATTCTGTTGTTTAGCATCATTCTCGAAGTCGCTCCACGCGTTGTTCAGCTCCATGAATATCATTTTCGCTATATTCTCGTTTGATGTGCTTATTTGCTGTAAATTAAATACAAATAAATGCAAATAATTATATTCAAAGACCATTATAATTTAAAGCTGTTAATTTCTCCACAAAACTCAATAACAATAACAAAAACACTTATATAGTCCGCATCAAATGTTATGGCCGCTCTGAATGTAGCTTTGAATTCGGCTTTGCGCATAGTACAGTCAAGAAGTTAATACAAAACTAAATAAAATAAAAATATATATATAAAAAAAAAACAAACCAAAATAAAAATGGGCAATAGTAGCCGAACAATAGAATAATAGACAAAGCTAGAAAATTAACAGTTCGCCACATTATGTATTTGTCAGTTATAATTAAAACCAAATAACATTTAATCACCTGGTTTGTGAGTTTTGGATGATCGCTTACTTTAATTGAATGATCCGCCTTATGCAGTATTTGTTGCTATCTATGGGATATATCTTGTAGCATATATTGTGCAGGTGTTATGCATGTTACAATACCGTTATTGTAAATAAAATATGTTCATAATAAATAAATAATTTATAATAAACAACGCCTTCCATAGAAACATCATTTTTCGAAGTGAGTGGGTGTTCTAATAATGACAAATATATAAGAAAGAGAAAATATCAGTAACATGTAATTAACAACAACAAAACTATATTGACTTCTGAATGCAACTGTACTGCAACTAATAATGACAGGATACATGTGTCAATGTGGGTGAAATAAGGAGCGAGGTGCGCGCGCGGTCGAACTTGCTCCTCTTTTAGCTCACTACGTTCCTCTGATACCTAAATTTGTGTTCTGCGCATCTACTTCAGAGCGATTTAGAAATTTGACGCGAATTATAATAAATCTAAATTTATTTCGTGAATTTAGAAAACGGCTCTAACGATTTGCATCAAATGTGAAACGTATAAAATATCTCTTTTTTATATTTTATAGGCTTTAGCGTTGGGAAACAGTTCATCTGATGTTAAATAACGATATGTTCTAAGAATGGTAAAAACGCTAAACTTAGAGAACTTACTGGCTCTAGAGCAGTGGTACTCAACCTTTTTTTTAAACAGGCCACAAAAACTTTTCACTCATGGTGTCGCGAGCCACAAACTATATATATTTAGGTATTAAATTAAAAAACACGTAATTTCAAATTAACAATGTATTAATGTAGTGAAAAATGGCTATTGAATAAAACAAGCTTGGTATAACCCTTATAACATAAGGAACGCATTGCGGTCGGGTTATCTGGGATCTATTTAATTTACTCAGCGTGCTCATAGTTTTTGTGATGGGCACGAAATTTAAAATAATTGAAAATCATTACATAGTATAAAATAAAGTCCCCTACCGCGTCTGTCTGTCTGTCTGTTCGCGATAAACTCAAAATCTACTGAACGGATTTTCATGCGGTTTTCACCAGTGGATAAAGTGATTCATGGGGAACGTTTTGGTATATAATTGGTCAAGGATTTATTTTTAAACAGGGCGGGACAACGTTTGCCGGGCCCGCTAGTAAAGTCTAATCGGGTGGAGCAACTCAAAGACCCGTCGGGCGGCAGGTTGAGTATAGCCGCTCTAGAGTGTAGCTGCCGGGACATAGCAAGAGGTGGGTGGCTTTAGGATGGTAGCTTATCAGGCGGGTTTAGAAAATTCCCTACTACCATACAATGACTTCATCTCGATGTTTTCCTTCACCGACAGTTCCGGCTAATGCGTAATGATTGGAACCTACATTGATTGTAGATTATAAATTAAAAAATGGCTATAAAAGATGAAATGAAGCCGCCATAAAGGCAATAATCCCTGTTAAAATCCGACGTATAATATTAAACAGCTAAGTAAAATTATAACAACAGTTGCTCAAAATTACTAATATAACTAATAAAAATAATGTAAGCGGAAAAAAGGTGCGGATCAAAAGTCTATACATATAAAAAAAAACCGACGTTGATGAACGCGATGTTCGAAAATCTATACATATAATATTAAGAATGTAAATCTAACGTGGTACTTTTTAGACTTTTGTGAAAAAAATTGTTGCTGGTGTCTAGGAATACGTAATAAAATACATTTCAATAATTTTTAGAAATGTCTGTCCGTCTGTCTGTTAGTTTGAAAGGCATCACTGCTAAAGTGCTGCGTTCACGATGACACCTCATCAAGAAAATAATAAAGCATATCCTCGAGTAACATCTAGTTTTAGTTTCATTAAAATGGCTTCACTCTATCAAAAGTTATTATAATTTTAATGATGACGCGACTTGAGTGTGAGAGATAAGTAAATGGACTTAATACATTCAGATGACTTTATTAGTCACTGGTTTACAATAGGTTTCACGCGGATGGTGTCGCTGGTACAGCTAGTAAATAATAAAATAAACGAAAGCAGAAAAAAGATGCGGACGAAAAGTCTGCAAAAGTAAAAAAAAAACCTACATTGACGAACTCGATGCTCGACAATGACATAATGAATACTAATGATTTACCTTATCAGGGTGTACTGCGAGACAGGCCTTTCGGTAGTTCCGTTTGACGTCAGCAGGTGTCACTAGTTGCGACATCTCGCAGCGCGTCCAGCGGCACTCCTCCCACACGACCGTGTGGAGAGAGCATAACAATGCACGGATGTTCGCTTTCTTCCCTTCCGTCTGGAATTCATTATAACAACAGCTCTTTACAGATACCTACCTATACGGAGTTTTTTCGGGATCTTGGAATGTCATGAAGTTGACTTTTTATTTTATTCGTAATCTTGTGTTATTTGGCTCTCTATTTTGTAATATCGGTGGTGTTTTACGTAATATAGTTTGGTTATTGTGCACAAGTGAAGTGGATCAGAAAGAATACCACGGAGCATGGATTCTGACTTGCCACAAAACTCCCTGGAAACTTCTAACAAGACGGCCACCATCTTATTAGAATTGTTCTAAATATATTAATAAATTTCATTGATCCATTAAATACAATATGTTATTTCATATAAACATTCTACTGCATCAAATAATGACATTTTTACGGTCGCCATCTTTATTGAAAATCCCGCCAATTTTGTCAACGCCCACATCGACCCATCTCCAGACATGGGACGTCGTGAGCTTCGCGTGAACGTGTGTTATGACGTCATTAATGACGTTTTCCAGACATGGGACGTCGTGAGCTTCGCGTGAACGTGTGTTATGACGTCATTAATGACGTTTTCCAGACATGGGACGTCGTGAGCTTCGCGTGAACGTGTGTTATGACGTCATTAATGACATTTTCGGCGCGACTACAACGCTCGCGGTCGTCTAGTGGAACGGCTAAAAGGATGTTGTGAACGTCTTGTGGAACGCGCCCGACGTGTTATTGTCTACGTCCGGTAGCGCTGCGGCACATGCGAGAAGCGAGACTACGCGACCGGAACATTAACACTAGCGCCACAATATTAGAGATACATCAGTTCTTTACATAAATACGAACGATTATATAGAATTTATGTATTACTTAAATAGTATTAATTTGATCGTAATTATTATTTTTGTACGACTAAATTATTTCGGAGAAATTTGAGTAAATAGTAGTTGCTTTGACTTCCACAGTTTAGTATATAAAAGTTGTGGCAGTTATTGTGAGGTGAATATTTGCCCGGATAAATAATCGCAGTGCGTTCAGAGTGTTAATTGGCTTCCCTGAGCGACTGACCCACTATACTGTTTTGTAACAGATGCTATAGATTTGATTATCAAAATCTCACCCATTCGTGAATTTTCAATTTATCCGGGTCCATGTCCTTGACCATTTCTTCTTTCCTCATGGCGTTCATTGTCTTCGGTCCGGTGTCGCGTTTGGTTGCGAACTGGTACCCCTGGCTGCCGAGCAGATCGCCGAACACGTCCGTCGATTTCTTCGCTTTCTCTTCCCCGGGAGCCTTCGCCGTTTCGAAGTGGGTTCGGCTGGAATAAGTAACATATTCTATTATTTTTACTAGGTCTCGTGGTAGAAATTCTACTATAATAATGGGTACAAAGCCTTTTTCTTCACATTTTAACTTAAATATATTATTAGCGTCGCCGCGGGGTTTATCCCGCCCTGATATTTAAAAGAAAACTTGACAAACCATATATCTTGGGAGTTTTTGGCGGGATCTTGAAATGCCATGTGGTGGTCTTTATATTTTATCCATAACCTTGTGTTATTTAGCTCTATATTGTATAATGTTGGTGGTGCTTTACGTAATAAAGTTTGGTTATTGCGCACAAGTGAAGTGGATCGGAAATAATACCACGGAGCATAGATTCTGACTTGGCACAAAAACTCCCTGGAAAGTTCTAACAAGACGGCCACCATCTTGTTAGTACATTGAAATTATATCAAGAAACTTGTAATATCGTTACTCACTTGACAATGGCAGTAATAATCTACTAGATGACTGGTTGCCAGAAATAACATAGAAAAAAGAAGAACTATATATCTAAACCTTCCTCATAAATCACTTTATCTATTGGTAAAAACCGCATGAAAATTCGTTCAATAGTTTTTGAGTTTATCACGAACAGACAGACAGACCTGGCAGAGGACTTTGTTTTATAATTTGATGAAGTAGCAAACAGACTTGGGAGTCAATCTGATGTTAAGTAATCACTATAGTCCATAACTAAGTATAACCAATGGAAAAACAACGACCACAAATGCAGACTTGTTTTTTGTAGATCATTGTATTTTCTATAAGAATATTCTTTGGTCTTACGGGTAGGATAAGCCGTCGAGTAGTAACGACAGTAATACGAGTAATATTTTCTTATTCCTTTTGTTTAATTGCTATTGACGGAACTTTAGTGTTATTATTAAAAGACATATGAAAGCAATTATATATTTTCCTTATCTTTGAACACACACATGTTTTAATTTTGGTTGTCCGGTAACGACATAACTATTACAATTGCAATTTGTAACTGAAATTGGATTAAAATTTTAAATTCAAATATATCTTTAATCACATAACCATTCTGTTCATTTTATTTAACAACTAGCTACTGCCCGCGACTTCGTTACTTTAGACTAACGCTAACACTCGGAGGAAGCTCCCAAAACAAAACGAAAAACGATTTTGAAACATTCTTAATCGGTTCTCCGCTTCCATTGGTCTTAGCGTGATAATATATAGTCAATAGCTTTCCACGATAAATGAGCTATTTAAAAAATTTACAAATCGGACCAGTACTTCATGAGATTAGCGCGTTCAACCAAATTAGTTAAAGATTACTACTCTTCTATCGCACTTAACTCGAGCCGTCATTCATGTTACGATAACTTATGATAGAGTGGATTTTAATGAAACAAATTCAACTAGCGATGACAAATGGCAGGTATACCTGTAATCTGGTTGATGAGCTGGCGATCGAGCTGGCGTATGTGGTTGATGTGCAGGAGTGTGGGCTGGAGACGCTCGTGGTGTCACCAGTGGGGTGGTACCACTGGCGCCCGTAACTCCTACTGGGACAGAGGCTGGTGGTGGCATTGCCCCCGGTGGTGCAGCACCAGCTGTGGGCATACTGCTTCCTAAAAGACCGAGGTCGGCGAACGGATCCTTAGTTGACTGCGTTTGGTCGGGAGGCGTGCTTTGAGGTCGTCCTGTAAATCAATAAAAAAGGTGGTTCTCCAGAAAGTCGTTTTACGGAGGATAATTTTACGTGATAATTGATAAAACATTGAAAAACATTAATAAACAAACATACATTATTAACATTGATGAAAAATTACATACTTTTATGAATTGAATTATTCTATACGCCGAACGCTTAGGCCGATCGCGCCTCTCTATCGCTTGTTATAGCTTGCTATCGGAACGTGACAATGAGTCATGCTTTTTCATGCGTGCCGCTGGAGGTCATCGATTTACAAGACGTTATCACGCCAAAAATGGACATTCAACTCAATACACGTAGATGATATAAAAAAAAGTGAATATGGTTTAGTATGAGCAATCGTACTTAGAATATCATTCTATAAGTAATACATTTAAAACGAAGATAAAACAGTGAACATCAAGCACTCGGTTGTTCGGTTGTTTCATTTCGCTGATCCGTCTATGATTTAAAACATTATTTTCTATCAATTATCACTATCAACAACAAATTATCAGAATACTGTAAGGGCTCCCTACAGGTTTTGTTGTTTGGTTATTTATTTAAAGAGGGCTGTGCTATATTTTTTCAATTGTAATTACTACTTAACAGAACTATTACGGTAATACTAATTTGTCGTTAACGATCATTTTTTTTCATTACTATTTACATCCTATGAAAAACCATAATGGTATGGGGCCTAAGTGATATTCCGAAAAGTACACTATTTTTACCTACAAAAATCTCGTTAAAGTCGCTTCAAAAATGAGACTAAAAAATATAAAAAAATCCACTTTTATACGTATAGAGAACATACCTTGCCTACCACGATTTTGCGTGCTCATACACTTTTTATCCTGTATCCTATTCTACCCGACTGATCTATCTCCTTCGGTTTAAAGAATTTATTTCTGTCTTTCTCCGATTAAGTATTTATTTTCCATCATTTTTGGAACGAAAAATTACATATAAAAAATCAACCCTGGAATTTGAAACAGTAAAATTTGTTGTAGATAGAAAAATATATATACTATATAAAAATGTATCGCGGGACACGAGAGTGAACCTAAACTTTGTACACAGATGATATGAATTTGGTTTGGCATCGACTTCAAATATATTATTAGGCAGCGCAAATATTAATATTTCTTATTAATTCCATCAACTTAATAATATAGTTATTTTTCGTAGTGTCTTATTGGTTTTTTTTAAATGAAAAGAGTTTAATGATTTTTCTGTGAAAAAACTTTCATACAGAGTAATAGAGTTCAATAGACAGACTAACCATTTTCTTTCAATAGCTGCGGAGTCAACACCGGTTCTTGCTTCGGCAGAGGATCGTTGAGCCCGAACGGATCGAAATTGAGTGGATCAGTCGAGTTCACGCCGCGGCTGTTCTCTGCTGGTTCAGTGGGCGGAGCGGGGAGATCACCAAATATCGATTCTGATGTAAAATCCTATAAAAAAAAATGTAATCCTAAACCCCTCGGCTGATTCTTTAAGACCCAAATCTAAAAATGGGGCATCATGTTTTAAATATCTAGTCATTTTTTTAATTATAAGTTTACATTACACAATTTGTTATTGTTTAAATTTTGTGATAAATATGGTATTTTTTAAAACTTATGCTGGCAACAGTCCGTTGACGATAAAGGTCTACATTAGTTTCTATAGAGCTTAAACACTTATCGTTTTGGACAATTCAGGGGTAAACTAAGTTTTAAACAACGATTAAAACTATCGACGGTGGACAGATTAATTGCCTAACCGCGTGCAAGACTGTCAATTGAAGACAAGAGCGGATGAAGGCGATATGTCACAAATATGTAATTTAACAAAATCGCGCTCTAAAGTTTGGTTATATCATATATATAATTTGGGTATAAAAAAATGTTGCATATCACCTTTATAGAGACGTGTACATACGAGTCATTCCATGTCAAATCGACAAATTTTTTACCTGACCCCCTTTGATTTCGCTGATAATTTTCTATCTTTTTCTACCCCCCGAAAGTTATTTTTCAGAATTTTTTCAAATTTTTTTTCCCGACTCAAAAAAAGTTATGAATTTTTGAAAAAAACCGCTCTTTTATTTTTAAATTGCCAGAACTTTTTCAAAAATTGACCGTTTGGGAACTTTTTTTTTCAAAATTTTTGTTTTTAAATGTAGTTTTCGAAAAAAAATATGAAAAAATTTTCAGAGTCCCAGATATATGAAATATTTTAGTTTTTTTGAAAAAACCGTAATTTTCTCAAAGTCCGACCGTTTTTTTTTTTTTTGCTCTAAAAATGCTTCAACTAATTCTGCAATGATCCCCGTTAATCAAAAGATGTGACGGCAGTCGCTTCTAATTTTTTTTCTTGATTATAAAAAAACTTTTGTTGAATTTTTGCTGATTTTATATAACTTTGTTATGAAATTTTTTTTATTTCCTCGTGTAACCTCAAAAGTTGAAAAATAAAATTTTATTGGAGAATTTCAAGTGATTATCGTCTTCAAGTATTATAGCTCATACGGTTTAAAAGTTATGATACTTTTAATGAAAAGAGATTTTTTTACGTGTTATTTAAATGGGAAACTTTGACTGCTCACCGACACCTTTTAAAATTGAGCTAAAAATTCTGCCTTCCGCAGACATTTTTCTTTCGGTAAATAGATTCATTTTAACCTATAACTTCGATAGGTTAGTTTTTTTGGCTCACCCTAATGTACATTAAAGTTCATTCGACTTATCAATGTTAAATAGTAGTATTATTTAAATACGCACAATATATGCACTTAATACTTAATATTGTTTTATTATTATTATACGTAATAATAAAAATGTAATTATTGGAAGAATGTAATCCTAGCCAGAAAGTAAATGTGGTTGATGACAACTGAAGCCGAGTATATACGATCCAGTGTCACCGACCCGAGGGTGACGGTTCGCTTTCGTTCTCTATTCAATTCATCTAAAGAAGTTCTCACTTTAATATTTTTTTACGTACCAATCCAGTGTCACGATGTTTGTCCATGATGAAATCCGAAACTACTCAACCAAACTTCATAAAACGTTGCATTTACGTATAATTTGGTCCAACTCGAGAGATAGGGCAATTTATATTTCGATTAATGATCTTAATATTTCTTAATTACAAAGTAAATTATTGTCAATGTTGATTATTAACTGTAAGTTGCACTCGTCTCGAACAGATGGCGCTTTGAAGTAGTTTGTTGACAGCAAACTGTAGGACCGACTGTTATAAATATCTCATAGACGGCGCTATGCTTTAACTTTGGGTTTCTTTTTCAACTCGCAATTTATTTTATGGTGTACGTGTTTTATTAAATTCAACATGTAATAACTGAGCCACAGCAACGTGTGGCCGGGTCAGCTAGTACTCAAATAATTAACATCCTACCTGAGGTTTATCAGCGGAGTTCCCACTGAGGAATTCGCCGAACGCTTCATCGTTCTCCTTCTCCATCATGCCGAAGAAATCGAACGATTCCTCGGTTTTGAGTTTCTTCTCGATTGGGATTTCCTGTTGCGGTGTATTATTCGAGTTTAGATTGAGGAAGTCGGCGGTGCTCTCTCTGTCCGGCTCCTGGACCGGTTGAGGGCGAGGGGGGGCGGGACGGTGCGGGGGGTGCGGGGAGGGGGGCGCCGGTCGCGACGGCTTTGGTTTCTCCGTCTCTCTTGGCGGTGGATATTCCGCTGTCACTGAAAATAAGTGTGTCGTTACATTTCAGAATGAGCTAAATCCAATTTTAAAATTTTCATATAACATGTTTAGTTTGGAGTCACGTCTTGCCAAAAACAAGAAAAAAAAACAATGTTTAGTTTATTTCCAGTTTTTATACATCGAGAACGAAGTTCAAATTTTGCCGTTCATAAGGTTTTTAGATGTTTTTTTTATGATCTTCATATTTTACCTGTACAAAATTTGAAGATCTCTAAAAACAACGTAATATATCAGGAATGGCTAAAATTCAATTTAGATCATTTTTAAATTTAACGACTCATGTTATTATCATGTTAGCCAATAAGTGACTCATCGATTTAAAAAAAAAATGAACATTTTTTTATTACAGCCATAAGACAAAAGCAATTATGGGTATCGAATTCAATGAAGAATGGTACTTTTTACTACATATTTATTCAATACTATATTTTATATAAAAACATATTGTTATTATTATTCAAAAACCATTCCAAATAGCAACATAATTTTATACTATATTAGAACTCAATCATGCCTTTAAAATATTAATGTATTCATACCCAGAATCGTTCAAAGCGTACAATCTTATTATTAATCACAATTGTATGAGGAATACAAAGGCATTTTGTAATACAGTTGACAACATTTAACTGTCATTTAAATTGTTACAACTCGACCGAAAGACTGCAAACGCAGTGGAATGTACTTTAAAAAAAATAAAAGACTTTTCATTTTATTATGCGGCCAATCAATTCATAAACTTCAAACCAGCGAGCCACAATAATATTGAAATAGGTATTTTTATTTACACGGTACTACAAAGCTATGATGATGTACATAATTTTATAGTGTCCCATCAAATGGTTCCTATTAAAATGGACATGTGGTTGTGAATGAATGATTATTATAATTTTAATTGAAATATTTTTTCGGATTCCTTGCAATTCTGAATTAAATTATGCTGTAATTATAATGCACGTTTCTATATTTGCTAAATTACCACTAGAACCTCAAATGCGTTTAAATCCGAAAACAAATACAATTTAAAATGTCATATAATATACAGAGGTGGAATAAAATGGTCATGTAAGTAAAATAAACACATATTAATAAATGCATTGCTATAAAGAATTTTACTGGCAACTTATATTTTTATTACGTGATCGTGCGCATCTAAAATAACATAAAAAAGTTAGCAAATATGTAATCTACAATACCAACACTAACGTACTTGTCTTTGAAATCGCTGCAGAATTTTTTCGAAGATTAGCTGTATAATTAAGAAAATATTATAATAAATATATGATATCATATATATTAATTATACTTATAGTATAGTTGTATAATAATACTTATTAATTGTGAACATTTATAATAAGAATTATTGCAAATTAAGAGCTATAATAATATATATTATAATAACAATATTTATATTACACACATTTTTTTTATTATCAATCGTTTGTAGGTGGGTCGTAAAGTCACGTGATGGAAGCGAAACTACTGTATTAAAACGAAACATTTTAATTAAGAAAATACAATAAAAAACCAACGTCATGCGGTGTTCCCAGGCGGTCACCCATCCAAGTATTGATCACGTCCGACGTTGCTTAAGTTCGGTGATCGGACGAGAATTGATTTTTTTAACACTCTACCCCACTCAACGTTTACCCCCACCACTTTTCGTCACATAAAAATGTTGTTGATTAGAATTTCAAAACCCTCTCATAAGAAGTTTCACATAAAAAATCTAAAGCCAAAAATCGCGTATTTAGGATTAAAAAACCCTTTGGCATGAAAACCTATCTAACACTCGGAATACGTTCTTATTGCATTTAGCAGGCGACATATTTAGAGAATAATTTTAATTTACCCATTTTTAGTTATTATATGCTTCTCACCTTAAAAATTATTTACCCTAGTTATAAATTTAACATTTTCAAACTTGCAATACAGAACTGTCAAATCTATGACAGTGACATTTATCAAAGAATTTTTATGTTTATGTTTTGTTGTTGAAAACTGAATTAAAGGATATTTGTTCACAATTACATACATATCTATTTTAAATTAATTTTAAAACAATTTTACACGTAAATTTAATTTAAAGGTAATAAATAACTTACCAAAGTTATCGATAGTTTCATCTCTCTCGAGTGTTGTAGTGAACAACACGTCGGGTGTTCTTATGGGGAAAGAATGGTCTTCTTCCCAGAGGTCGCTACGAGGTTTGCGTCGTTCACCATTCTGGACCACAAGGCTTATAACAACTGATGTGTTTCCAGAGAAATGGTCGTTGACCGGTGTTGACTCGTCGATACCATCGATTTCTGACCTTAATATAGATAAATCAATTCCCAATATAAGTGTACTGTCCTAGTTATAATATGGACAATTTTTACTATCAAAAGATAATATTTATTTAGCTTTTTGTATGAAGTTATATAAACCAGCTTTAATTTAAATATATTTACCTTATTATATTAGCTACGAAAGATAACATTATTAGTTTTAACAACTTTCTTCTTTTTCTTATTTTGTGCAGCCAATTTTCAATATTAAATACTGGTATTAATAAAGTGGATAATTGTTTCGTTTTAAAAATTATGCATCTTCTTGTTTTTTGAATATCATAACAAAATGCTGGCACCATTTCTAGAATTTTCTCAGAAGTTTTTTATATGCATAATTCCTGTTCCCTGTTATTATTTTTAACTAGTGTGTACAAATTACCCAAAAAATATATTACGTGAAATGTGACCAATATAGGGAGGACTAAATTACATAAGTTGATGATTTATAAAAAAAAAAAGGTGTGTGTGCGATTTACACACGATAGAAGTGAAACTTCAGTAAATCGATAAAAGAATGAGATGAATATATATAACAAGAGTAGGATAATAACAAAGTTTATTTGTTTAAAAATGAAAGTATTTTGATTAATTTTAAAAGATATTTTATTTAACACTAGCTGTCCCCCGCGGCTCCGCACGTGTTTTTTTAAATGTATTAAATAACTATGGTGTCATAGTTACAAATGTTTTTGAAAAAGCATTTCGGTAATGTACACACCTACTTACAATCTTACATTACGCCATCTACTGTAACATGTAACGTGTACATTAGATATGTGAATACGAATAGTATATCGAATGGGATGGGATTTCAGCAAGATACCTGGAACTTTAACCTACTATGTACCACCCTCGGTGCTCATTAACACTATAAAAGAAAGTCATGAAAATATTAAACTATACATTATCGAACAATATGTGTTAAATTGTTTATTACATAGACAAAACATGCCCATATTGTCGATATAATTGTATTATTCTTATACGTTGCTATAATCACTGTGTTATGTAGATGGAAACGCGGTAAATAAAACAAAATGGCCGCCAAATTGACCAAAATGATAATATACTTCAAATTACATACATTTATTCTTGGAGTCCAGTACAGCGCACATCTCACGCGCTTGTTTACAGTAAAAAAACTATTTTTATTAAATTCACACGAACGAATGCACAGGTAACAGTTCATCACTTCATAGTGTAAAACAAAGTCCTCTGGTATGTCTGTTTGTCTGTTCGCGATAAAGTCAAAAACTACAGATCGGATTTTCATGCCGTTTTCACCAGTAGATAGAATGATTCATGGGGAAGGTTTAAGTATAATTTTATCAAGGTTTTCTTTTTATTATCGGGGTGGGACAACGTCTTCCGAGCTCGCTAGTTATCTGCCCGTAAAAGTCCCGTGAAAGTCGGTCCAACCGATTAGGAGATAGTAGAATATTGCAGACGAAGTCTTGAGTAACAAAATAAAATAGTGTAAGTTACTTCATATAAGGTGAGTTATCTGCCAGTGAAAGCCCCGTGAAAATCAGTTCAAGCATTACGGATATTGCACTGCGGCCGAAGGCGAATAAAAAAAAACCTAAATTACTTTTTATGAGGTCTGCTATCTACAAGTGAACACCCCGTGAAAATCGGTCCAACCATTTAGGAAATAGCAATGCGGACGAAGCCGCGGACAAATAAAGTACAATATGTCAACCGCTATAATTTCGGCTATCTGCCAGTAAAATTCCCGTTACAATAGGTCCAGCCGTTTTGGAGATTACCCGGAACGAACAAACAAACAGACAAAATATAAAAATGTAGACAAAATATAAAAAAAAAATTTTTGGTCATTTGTAGCCATATACATTCATCAAAAAGTTGTTATTTTAATTGTACATACACATACTTTATTTTTATAATACGTAATAGATAACAAATTTTGAATAGGAAAACAAAATAAACTTTGAAAATGTTTGCGATAGAAACTTACCACGTTACCATGGCAACGTATATAATATTAACGCTACCGATATCTCTCAAAAGGAAAAAAGTGCCCGATTTTGAAACATTCTTCATTGGTGCTCCGCTCTTATTGATCTTTGCGTGATGATATATAGCCTAAAGCCTTCCTCGATAAATGAGCTATCTAAAACCGAAGGGTTTTCTCAAATCAGACTGGTAGTTCCTGAGATCCTAGCGTTCAACCAAACAAACAAACTCTTCAGCTTTATATATTAGTATAGATATGTTACAGTGTACAGTAGTATTAGCTCACGTACTTTTCACATATACTAACACACGTTAAATGCTCAAATACAAGCAAGTATTAAACAGTGTGCAATATACATACACACCGACATTTGCTCTCTCGCTCTGGCTCACTAATTACAGGCGACTATGCTTAGAAGACGGGAGTGGGGATGCTACGAAGCATAGCACAAAGAGGAGAGACCGGTAATATAAAATAGTATGTATATTTCTATCTCATTCTTTGCCGGCTTCATCCTACACATTTTTGTATTTGTGTCTCTTACCTGTTGTTTTTCACTTCAATAAAATAATAAATTTACGATGAAATTTCTTTACGTTTTAATCTAGTTACTCTACATCGTAAATAAAAAATCCGTTCGAAAATAATAACCGCCATTATTTTGTAACCGACGTACGAAAATACCGCGAAAAGTTGTTACATCACTTATCTGTTGTTTTTTCGTTGCATCCGGTTTGAAATCACAACGATTCTAAAGAAGTTTCACTTCAAAAATTGTGTGGTTTTATGAAACAACGATACAAGTGAAACTTTTTTTCGGATTGTATGCATTTAACTCAAAAGTTTCAGAAAACTATTCGATTTTATGGTATGAAAATCGCGTTTTTAATCTTAACTTAATAATTTAAAAACGAGAATGATAACGGGGAATCAATAGTAGACTAGGCATCCAACCATATATTTAAATTTTAATCTGCGTATTAGAGTACGGAATATATAATAAATAATTCAGATGATAGACGCATGTTAAAAACTGGGCACAATATTTATTTAAATCATTGAATCTTTTTGAATTAAGCCGTGTGCGCCGCCATATTGGTATTAGCTGCTACCGAGCGCCTTTCACTTTGCCGCCACTCCACAGCCACACGCCGGCTGTAATGCGACAAGCGATAGATGGAAGAAAAAATTGAGGCGATGTAAAGAAGTTTCACTTTAAAAACCACGATATACTCCTAATATTCCTCCAAGACTACTTTTAATAACTTTAAACACGTTATAGATTAATATATGTTAATCATGGATATATTTTTCAATAATAAAACCTTGTCGACCATAATTTGGACCATCACACTTTATTATTGTAAATATTCGCTTTGCTAATTACATAATAACTTCCATATTAAAATATAATCACTTATGTTTTAGGCAAACAACCAAATTTTTTTTATCACTAGTTTATATGTAAAAAGGTACCAAAGGGTAATACTACACGTTCACTACAACCGTATAAATGTCTCAATCAATTCCTTTTATTTTGTCACCTTAGAAATTTAAAAACTATTTAAGATTACAACCTGTTTGCTATGGGAGTCCACGATCTGTAAAAACTATAACCTATAACAGAAAACATTGACTAAATTTGTTTACCTAGTGAATTTGATGGCGTGCTGGTGGTAGGACAGTGTGCCCGTATGGAAATGTACGGAGAGAACGGGTACAGCGTGTACTCGCCCGAGCTGCTGTCGAGCGTGGTATACTAGTATGGCGACGTCTCCCACTACCGTCGTGTCCAGAGGCAACGTGACCTGTACCATCGACAAATAAATCTTATAAAATCAAGCGCAGCAAAGTAGATAAAAATTAGATAAATACATGGCAACAAAGAAATTCTTTGTCAATTTTGGTAATTTTTATTTATATTCTTAAGATCTCTTAAGATTGTAGTAAATTATAAATCATGATTATCTATGAATTCAATAAAAAATTATTAGTTTCATTATACAATGACCTAAATTAACTTGAAATTTAATGAATTTGATTATCGAACTCGGTTTTGGGGACCATAAATAAACAAATGAAATAAATAATAGACGCTAATTTGATTAATATAGTATTAATACTTATCCGATTAAATATTTTAGTTATGTTTGGCATTTCATATAAATCAAAATCTCCCTTTACAGAACATTATTTCATGGAATATCTTAGACGACGCCACATATTTAAAATTACGCGCAACATAAAAAATACATAGGTACCTACGAAGAATCTTGTGTACCATATACGATTCGATGAACTGTGAATATCAAAGCGACAAAAAAAATGGATATAAATCGTTTAGATACTACTGACGCCATATATTGCCAAAATAAAAAAAACCATATGAAGTCTAAAGTCTGCCATGTCATGCTGTTATTACACGCAACGTTGCCGCTCTTCGTCTTCGATTTCCAATATCACCAAACTTTATATTAATATCAACAGTGGCAAAGCTAACACAATAAAATATAATTGCGGCGTTGCCAGCTCATGCTGCTATTGCACGCGACGTTGCAACTCTTCGTCTTCAATTTCTAATATCACCAAACTTTATAGTCATATCGACGGTGGAAAAGCTAACACAATAAAATATAATTGCGGCGTTGCCAGCTCATGCTGCTATTGTACGCGACATTGCCACTTTTCGTCTTCAATTTCCAATATCACCAAACTTTATAGTCATATCGACAGTGGAAAAGCTAACACAATAAAATATAATTGCGGCGTTGCCAGCTTATACTGTTACTACACGCGACGTTGCCGCTCTTCGTCTTCGTTTTCCAATACATGTATAGTCCGCGTCAAACTTTTTAACTGCTCTGAAGTAGATGCGCAGAACACAAATTTAGATATCAGAGAGACGCAGGTGAGGTGAAATATACAGAAGAGAAAAAAATTAAAGCAAAAATATACTTTGCCTAGAAAATTCATTTAGTATATCGAAGTGCTTATGAAAATCGCAGTTTCTTAAAACTTTACTAACTTTATATTAAATGAAGATATTGTGATAATAATTTTATTTGGATAAGAACCAAGTGCCCAAGAAGCAAAGTTAAAATTATTTGTTTGAAATCTATCGCGTAATTTTTTCTTATTGCCATCATAACCGCAAACCTCTAATATATCAGTACTATTTCGGTTTTAACATTATTTAGAGAATTTACAGAAGCCAAGAAATATTTTAAAAGTTTCGAGTACTTCTCTACATCTATACTGAGGTGTATGAATTACTTATGTTTGTTTACCTTTCCTTCGGCCATGGTGTAAAGATGTAACCTGTCATATTCTTGTAACGTTGACAAAACAAGTCTATCCTCGTTGTAAATTTCTATGTATGGTCTGCAACCGTCCCTGGAAAACCATTTCAGATTTTTAGACAGTTTCTTGAATTATTTAATCTATACTATTATTATAAAGCTGAAGGGTTTGTTTGGTTGAACGCGCCAGTCTCAGGAACTACTAGTTCAATTTGAAAAATTCTTTCAGTGTTAGGAGGCTTGCCCCATTTTCATACATATTTTCACTTAGATATCATGTTTTTTTTTAGATAAGGACTAATTTTCTAACGAGTAAAATAAAAAAAAAATGATCGAAATTTATTGCGTGATGCGCCCACAACGACAAACCTGTATCATTCTAATCATATAGATAGAATGTACATGGGATGGACAAAATACGTATTGGTTGTTATTACAAAATTAATTTAATTTTCAAGGTACATTATATTACGTTTATTATATTCATTTATAGTATTTAAAATGTAATCCACACAAAAATATTGATAAACTCGCATCTGGTTTCTCTAGCAACTGTGGTGTTCGTAAAGCCATTAGTTGTTAGCATTGAAGCACTTTTGGTTTCGAAAGTACATACCTTGCTTTAGTAAACAGAGGAACCGGTTGAACAGTGAGGGAAACTAAAGAGACTGGTCTGAAGTGCGGCAGTATTGGTTCAGGTCTGTAACAATACATACATTCGTTAATCATTACATAGTATAAAACAAAGTCCCCTACCGCGTCTGTCTGTCTGTCTGTCTGTTCGCGATAAACTCAAAAACTACTGAACGGATCTTTATGCGGGTTTCACCAGTGGATAAAGTGATGCACGAGGAACGTTTTGGTATATAATTTGTCCAGGTTTTTTTTTATAATCAGGGCGGGACAACGTCTGCCGGGTCCGCTAGTTACTACATATTTTGTTTTATTTGAAATAAAATCCAAACATGACTAACACAAGTTTTGATATTATCAAAATTCTTAATAGTGTAAATATAATTTAGTGTGATTTTATATAATGAAAAAAAAAAACATTTCTAAATTCTCATAACTATTTTTATTGGCCATTAAATGAGGCGACAAATTAATAAAAAAAAAATATTTGGATAACATAACATTCTGCAGGTCGGCATGATAGCGATGACTGCCGTTGCTATTTAACACTGACAGTCGCCGTTATTTATAGACTGTACTGTACTTTACATCAGGTACTGTGCAGACATTTTGCCGAACCAGTTTAAAAAAGAAAAGAAAAAAAGGGTAACTTTTATTTTATTTTTGGCAACCAATCTTCTAGTAGATTATTACTGCCATTGTCGAGTAGGTAATGATATTATAAGTTTCCTGCGATCATTTCAATGAACTAACAAGATGGTGGCCGTCTTGTTAGAACTTTCCAGGGAGTTTTTGTGCCAAGTCAGAATCCATGCTCCGTGGTATTATTTCCGATCCACTTTACTTGTCCATTATAACCAAACTTTATTACGTAAAACATCACTATTATTACAAAATATAGAGCCAAATAACACGAGATTATGAATAAAATATAAAAACAACTGAATTCATATTGCCTTTGTCAGGGGAATTCCCTTGTCGTCTATAAATCTCTATGGTCGAAGTTTTTATCCCGGTTCGAAAAAAAATATAGATCCGGTGCTAATAACTACCAATTATCACTACATATTATACCACGAAATCCTCTGCCACGTCAGTCTGTTCGCGATAAAAACAACTGAACGGATTTTCATGCGGTTTTCACCAGTAGATAAAGTGAATTATGAGGAAAAGGTTAAGTTATATAATTTGTCAAGGTTTTTTTATTATCGAGGCGGGACAACGTCCGCCGGGCTCGCTAATAATATAATAAAAGATATAACCTTATAATATTGTTGAGATAGTACAGGTATCTGAGCTGACTAGGCGGTATATTGATAGGAGATCGTTTCACAGCAAATATCTGTAAGGCGTCTTCGGGAACGGTGACCAGTTTTGCGTATAACAGGAGTCCGCAGAGTAAGATGCACGACATCTGTTTGCCATCCTGTAAAAATTATTATCACTTTAATTAGGCCCAATTAAAAATAATAATATTGACTGCTCTTAACTAGTGTGATAGAAATATAGTTACTCCAACGATATATCTAAATATATAAAATACAGTGTCATGATGTTTGTCCACAATGAATTCCTAAACTACTTAAGCGATCTTCCTGAAAGTTTGCATTTATGTATAATTTGGTCTAACTTATAGATAGGATAATTTATATTTCAATGAATGTCCTCAATATTTTTTCACTGTAAATTAAATTATTGTCAATGTTGATTATTGTTATTAAATTGTAAGTTACATCGGTCTCGAACAGATGGCGCTTTAGATTAGTTTGTTGACAGAAGACTGTCGATATAGTTATACATATCTCATAAATGGCGCCACGCTCTAATTTTCATAATTTTAATTCAAGTCAGCTGGTAAAAGATCTACAAAATCCCTTATAGTATCCATTAGTGTACATTCTACTTTAGAAGTTTTCACCTTGATATAATACAGATATCTAAGGTAAATGAAACAAAACTTGAGATTACTCGATGTTCCGCATCTATACCATAATTGAGACTACGGACAATCAGTTCCATGACCCTTAGAACGTTGGGCTTCTAACCCCAAAGGTTTGGCATCATCGGTAACTAAGAGATTTCCTATACATTTTTATTTTCTACTAGTTCCCCGCCCCAGCTTCGCGCGAGTGTATTAATGAAGAAAATAAATTAAACCTTCCCTTTACAGTACAACCATGCAGTTCAATTAAATAGCAACTACACATCAATTCTGTCTGTTTCACTTTTTTATATGGAGATTTTTTAACCCAAATTTTTCACTTCCCTCGGATTTCTCAAATATTGTCATTCATACAAACCTTGTCTTGACAATTACAAATACAACAAAAGAGTATAGATAAATGGGTGCAACCGTTATGAAGTGATACATTTACATACATTCGCCAATTAATTTTTATTTATATAGACTAGAAAAGAGGTTTAGCATTTGCTACTTCTGTTGTATGCTTAAGCCGAGCCTGACCAGTCTCTACATCCATAGACAATTAAACTCGATCTGCTGGACAGGTTATAATACAATCTAATACCTAATAACAATAATATTCTATTAAAAACAAAGCAAAAATGACAAAGGTAGGTACTTAGTCTATGACATAACAACTAGTGTGGCTTGTAACTAATATAGAGCAGAATGATACAATAAATATAAAGAATTGCATAACCTCTATATCAGATACATTAGTTTATCATCTTATTCAATTATCATGAAAGGCACAAAATGTATTAAGTACTAACAGTAATATCGTTGACATCTGTATTAGTGTTGAATTTTATCACAGATGTCAACGCCCACCGTATGAATTAAATGCACTAACTTCAATTTGTAGAAAAGTACTTGTGCGATTGTTGTGTGTGCGTGTGTGTGCCTGCATGTTGTGTGTGGCATACAAATAGATCATGTAGTGGAATGGGACATGGGACAACATAAATAAAATCTGTCTATTACCGGGCACATAATGACGATAGCGTTCCGGTCATCTTTCCCGAGGTATTGGTACATATGCTGCAGCAGAGCGTAGAAAGGTGCCAAAAGTGGTGCGCGATGTGCTGACGTCGGCCATAGTGCCCGACACGCGTCCGTTACGGGAACGTGACGAGGAAAATTGAGACGCCCACCTCGACACGCGTTGTACACACAGTATCTACCACCGGGATGACGGCTCTCCAAGTAAGCCTATCAATCACACACACATATTCATTTATGTTGGTTATCAGATTTTAGGTGACCAAGGAACTGGTTTTCAAGTGCAGTTTTCAAAACACAAACTTACAGGTGCTTGGTAATAGATTTTCAACTTGAAGATAGCAGTTCGCCGACGACGAATATTATTTTTTTTATGTTTTTATTCACAGACAGTTAATTCATATTTGTCTCTTTCTCACTCAAAACATAATATAATAAAAAAGTAGCTTCACTCACTTTGACGTCATCGATATGGTTTGTTTTATATGCACTCTCCAATCCCTCTGAAGGGTACGGCATCACAATTATACGGCTGGTGATATAGCTTATGTCCAAATCGGTTCGCGCTATAGACCTAAAGAAACCAAAATAACACAGTTAATAACCATAAAACAGAAACATCACTTGCGTACACAGATATATAACTTACTGTTGCACCGTCTGCATGACCTTTGAAGACGTGTCTTTCAAGTTCTTCAAAAAACTTCCGGCACCCCCTCTGATGGAGGAGAAGAGTCCTCCAGAATTGACAGGCGGTTGCGGTAGTGGAGGTTGCTGATGAGGTGCAGCAGGGGGACGCGCTGGTGGAGGCGGACGGCTCGGTTCAGGAGGTCGTGAGTTGGGCACTTCTTGACTGTTTGATACAGGATCTTTGTTCGCTAAGAAATAAAGTTACTAATTAACATGTGTTTTAATTTCAAACTAAAAACTTTAACAATAAAGTGCATTTTTATTTCGCATATTTATATTACGATTTAGACATATGAAATATTTATTTAAGATAACTTTTTATACTTCTTTTAATAACTTGTTATGTAAGCTTTGCATAGATTTTATGCATTCCAAATTAGAATAATGTCGGTACATTATATGATTATTAAAAATATTAATCTCGAGGCAAATCACAGGAATTTCGTGAAAAACAAAATAACGTTTTTTTTTTCTATTGGTAACACAGAAACGTATAACATTATCAATGTTTTATTTTATTACAAGTAATTTAAACTTCTAATAACAATTTAATATATTGTTGTATCTCCTTAAATAACTCTGAATTCTTCAATATCTAAAACAATTTTCCAGTCCCATATGAAATGATTGTCGAAACTTTAATAACACTTTCTAGAAAGATTTAGAGGTAATTCGATACTAGTTTTCCATTAATTATCACTATTTACTTCAACTGTGTTTGATAATTCCAATATATTAAAAGGTTTAAATGATGAAAATTTATGAGTTGAAGTTAAAAGCATTATACGGCCAAACATATTCCCGCCAGAAAGTCTTACTTATTAATAATGATATGCCACAAGTGATGACGTTTTTATAATGTTTAAAGGTGCCTAAATAGGTTAATTGATTTAAAAACGATATTATAATTTTATGACATTTATTTCTAAACCTATATATCTTACACAATTTTATCTTAATTCGCTAATAGTAACAAAAATATAAGTCCATCTATTAACTAACAAGGTTAAACATTTTTAAGTCAATTTAATCAGAATTCTATGAGCGTAGTCATTTCTTTAAATATCAAAAAATATAAAAAAAGTTAACAAAAATCCCATAATCAATTTTCGAATTTAAAGACATGAAGATCATATTTCGTTATACAAAAAAAAAAAAAAACAATCAACGCACATCTGTGGTTTAATATATTATTAACTACTAACAGTTAATATATGAAATAGTTCTGAGCAAGGGTTAAAATAAACATAGGCGGTTAGGCAAATTACCTGTTAAGTAGTCATATGTAGTTGAATTAGAGGGAAAGCAAATATCGCTATATTTAATTATACTGTCAGATAATTGAAAATCAAATGGGATATCCCGTAAGTAGTTGTTTTAAAACTAGAAATACTTATATGATGATCCTTCGAACCCCCATAAGATTACTTTGAGCTTATAGGGAGAAGCGTAGCTACCACCGTATCTATTTTACGGGCCCCCGGGTTTCAAGGGCCCCGAGGTTTATAAAAATTCTTAAAATGATCCCCACAATTTCAACAGTACACTCTGAATACATAAATAATAAGGCTATGAAGACATAGTGTCCGTAAGTCCTAACGATTCCCAACCTACATGTCGTGGAATACTCAATATATTCAACGGTAAGAAATTACATCCCGCCAAGAAATTCTGATACGGGGTTCCCTTGAGACAGGATACGACACTGCTTAGAGGGTAAATCGTTAAAACAAAATTGGCAAGGGTACTTCATTCAAGCACTCTGGACTCCTAATTGCGTATCACATAAAAACAAAGCCATAACAGAAATAGTTAAATAACTTCATAATTACGAATGTAAATGGAGTATCAATAATTTAAAATGAGCAATCTATGATATAGGAAAGTATGGTATTACATATACCAAGATGTCGCGGTTTGGATATGACTGTTTTGTCATCAGAATTTACGCTTTTGAACCACGTTTAACCATTTTTTCCATCGATGAGCTCTTGCTAAATACGTAATTAGAGAGAAGGCATGTTAGCGTAAAACACAATTTAGGATCCTTACAAAACTGCCTTGTGAATAATATTGACTGTTGGTAGCTACATCATTACATAGTATAAAACAAAGTCCCCTACCGCATCTGTCTGTCTGTCTGTTCGCGATAAACTCAAAAACTACTGAACGGATCTTTATGCGGTTTTCACCAATGGATAAAGTGATTCACGAGGAACGTTTTGGTATATAATTTGTCCAGGATTTTTTTATAATCAGGGCGGGACAACGTCTGCTGGGCCCGCTAGTTTAAGATAAAGTAAAAATTTTAATTAAGTGCCTATTAATTGTAAATTATTCTGATCACATAATTACTGCAAAATGGAGGAAATAATTCCCAAAACTATTTTTAAATACTTTTTAAAGAAATAAAATAATTAACAACAATATTATTAATACATTAATTAAAAATAAACAACCTTCCTATGAAATACAATGTATTGTCATTGTACTATATTATTCAAAATCATTAAAATATAGATTTATATATTATATAAATATTCTAACTAGAAAAATATTCGTAATAGATAATACTATTATTTTCAATACACTAAAGTATTCTTAAACGTATTATTATGAAGAGTTAATTTATCTAATACGATAGGTGTCAGCATTTAACACTATCACACGTTTAACTTATTTCTATTCAGCTACAAACAAAATAGTTCAATTAAGCATGACACGAAAATAGAACGAATTAAAATGAGGCTTGGCTTCAACAAAGTCATTTTAATGCTATTAACATACTAAAGAAACTATTCAATCTCTAATTTAGATCTCTATCTTTTTTATTATACTCAATATAGTATATAGCTTTTTGTTCTGTGTCTTTTTGAGTTTTAAAACTAATTAATTATCTTCCTTTGAAAAAAAAGCGATCTATGGATGGTAGCGAGAGGACTTTTCACAAATTCTCAGAATATACACCGAAATTTGCATACTGTTTTAACGAATTTACAATAATCTTATGCCGTTTATATGTATATGTTATGGTATGACATTTTGGTACGAAATAGCAAACTGGTATATTTTGTCACGAGGTCGTTGAAGTCTATAATTAGTTAAAAAGTATCCTAGGTCAGACAATAATAGATTGCATTATGAAACACAACAGCGCGAGTAGTGTACTTTGCAACTGAAATAGACATGTGGTTTATTTTTAATCGAACCACTTTACCACCTATATGTTCCGTGATTTTATAGATTCAATTAATGAGTTTATGGTAGCTTCATGACATTTCGGGCGTAATTTTAATCCAGATAACCGAAATATACAAATTCTTATTCGTTCACTCGAGATCTGAGATCTTTTATCGATTTCCAGTACGTAGAGCAACCATAATACAAACGTATTCTGATAAAGGGCTGTATTTATATGTATAAATCAGTAGTCCGGTGAAGCTGTTAAGACCTTACTAGGTCAATAGCGTAATTAGTTCGAGAAGAACAAAAAAAAATGTATAAGTAAATCAATTTAAATATTTGTTCCTACTTTTATTGTCTTGATTATTTTTGTTCTCTGTTACTTTTATTGATTGTTATTTAAAATAACATAGATAATCTCAATTTATAATTGTCTAAATAATAATACAAGGTATACGAAACAAAGCATCCGAAACCTTTCAGATAGTATGATCAATGGGAATTGGAAGAATTTTAATTCAACAACATAATATGAGATGAAATATTTATGAGACAATTTTGAAAATAGCATTAGTTTATTTATAAATTTCGTGTAATGCTTAATTGAATCAACGCTATAACATTGTACATAATTCTTTCTCTCTTTGCTTTTAAATACAATCGGGTTTACGATAATAATTTACACCTGATAAGAAATAAGAACTAATTCCAAGATGGGGCCGAAATAACGACTTAAATTTAAAACAGTTTATGCGACAGAAATTATGTATTACTTTGATGCGCTTTTACAAATGTAATTGTTTTACAGTAAAAATATTTATTTTAGCACCTTGAAACCTTATCTGAAATGCTACTTATAGTAAAATATAAAAATAATATATTTTTTCTTCTTTTAATGATATTTTTATGTATTTTATGATTGAATCATTATTTTCTCATTTTCAAAGAGAATATAAGATACAATTCAGATAAATTACATTTAGTAACATTAGCTGTTACAGTAAAATATTATAAGTTTTGTACTAGTCATAAAATAATGAGCACAATATCTTAATATTCATGATTATTGTCATCTAATTGTTCTTTTCATTTAGATATTTTTTAAATAATCAATGACAGTTTAAAATATTAAACTTTTATATATTTTAAATATTAATTTAACTATCAGAAAACAATATGGTAACAAAATTAATACTATTTGCTTATATACAATACATTTTATACCCGATTTTCATGGAATGTATGGGAGATGTATTTTATCACGTCAAAACTTTAAAAACTATTCTATTTAAAAAGTAATATAATTATTAATTTCAGAATGGTGATGGTTGTTGAAAAGAGATTTTGTATAATATTTAAAAATGTTAACATAAAAATAATTGTGCGTCACTATATTCCAATTATATTTATCAGTTTGTGTACATATATCTGATATCTTCTATCACCAACGGTTACAATGCCTAGGCTCGGTCAATGCAGTTAGATTGCGCCTTTTAACAAACAATAACTTAGGAATAACTTACTAGGCATTACAAATACAGTGCACAATAATTCATCAAATGCAGCTATATTTATTATCCAAATCAATAATACATTTCGTTGTTAATGTTTCGCATATAACAATATAAATTAATGTAAACTAAGCCTAAAATAGATAACAATGCAAACGATAAACAATAATAAATTAAAAAAAAACAATGAATACTCATCATTGCGAACGAGTCCAGTGGTTCGAGTACAAGCAAGCGTCAGTGTTTAGCGATTTCCAGCGCGATGGAGAGTGTAACGGCCCGGGGGTCATTTAAAGGAGAAAGCTATTGGGCACCCGAAAAAGTTGAATACACCTAAAAGGAAAAATAAAATGTGATATGTACAGTGATAAAATTGTAATATCTGTATGAAGCCCTCCGCCTTTATAATCGTACTTTTTTATTTATATACCTATATATTTTAACATATTATCTTTCTTAATTTATTTACTTTCTTTATTACCAACTTATTTTTAAACGAAGTACGAGCGACGCTAGCTGCAAGCCAAGATACTATACGTTCTGAAACTGTATGGAGTAAAAATTAGCATTAGCTAATCTATAGTTTTATATTGCTAATTGTTTCGGAATAGCGTTTCAAAAAATAATAGCACTAAAAATAATTAATTCTGCAATTGCAATAAATTATTATCTTTCAGCTTTATCTTCAAAACTACGGAAATATAAAAAGGCGAGGAACTTCGTAAAACTGAAGACATTTACATGCAAAGAGTTACGTCCATTCAAAGAGAAATAAATAAAAGAAAGCTTTTATTCTACGTCACAGAAGGATTTCATGCAGAATATATTTAATTATAATTGACTAATCTGTGGTTGCAACATTCTCTGTAAGTAAATCATGCAGTTTTCGCATTCTGATACGTATGCACGATTATTGTAAATACCTATAATTAAAATATTTTTTGTATTAAATTCTATTTTAATAAGCCTAATCGTAATACTGAATGTTTACTTTATTAGCAATTTATCATATAATCATATCATAATCAAATTTAGAATATAAATAATTATTTACTAAAAACGTATTGTGATCAGTTTAAGTAAGAGAGTTTTTTTTTTATCTTTATTGTGCCCTCGGCTGATTTTTTAAAACCCACATCACAAAAGCACGCACCATATATTTAAATATCTAGCCATTTATTTATTATAATTTTAAATTACACAACTTGTTATTGTTCAACTTTTCTAAATATTGTAAAAATAAGAAATTGTATTAAAACTTATGCTGTGAACAGTCTATTGACCAGTGCATAATAAGGTCTAAATTCGGTTGTATGGAGCTTATACCCTTAACATTTTCGACATTCCAGGGGTTAAAACTAGCGAAAACGTATACCAAGTATCTGTGTCTTAAAACAGTGTTATTAGCCTCAACTATGTTAAAACTATGGTGTTTTGTAAGCCATTAGCTTTTTTACTTAATTGAATAAAAGAATATTTGGCTAGTGCCAAAGGTTATTGTCACCAACGAGCTATGTTTATGTCACTCATTGTAAAAATAATGTAACTTCATATTCATATGTATATTGTTTACTTAATGGCATCAAATTTATACGTAATAAGTATTATATAGTTGTTACACTTTCATAATTAAAGAAGAGAATTATGTCTCATTGTCATTTCATTATGTAAATGATACACTAATGAATCTGGGATATTCATATAAACACATATTAGCATATTTCATATGAAAAATTAAAAATAATAATAAAAAAAAATGTTTAGTAGAAACTTTTATACAAAAAAAAACAGATCCCACTGGCTTATTCCAATTATGGCTAGAAACGGTTTATATGATGATTGTAAACGCAAAAAGAAACCATCAAAACCGATCAAGAAGTTTATAATTAGAAGAAGAATTAAGAACGAAATTTTATTAAGACTACCGGACACTTGTACATAAATATGACACTGTATACTGAGACACTAGTAAGTCTCCTTTGTTCTGCCACATACCTTAATATGTTAGGCCATGAAAATGCAAGGCATTGAGAGGTGCTTAGACCCAGAAAAAATATTATATCTACTTTTTATGTGAGAAATAAAAAATATAAATTTAGAAAATTCGCTCCATATTTTTTTATATTTTTATGTTACTACTAAGAGTGTAAACAGTGCATCAAAGTCGGTCAAGCCGCGTAGGAGAAGAAATACACATACATACCGAAACACTAACTAAATATTACTGTAGATCTTGAAACTACCAATACAATTTGAATACTAGAAATAAACCCAAATTAGCCATCACCGGTGTTATTACAAAAAAGTTAAATACTTGGTTTAAAAAGGTTTCGAATTAAATGCACCGCGCTCGTCCGAGGCAAGTTCGCGTTATCCTTTTTCACAAGTCTAACCTAACGTTACCAATGCGAGACAAAAAGTGCACGATGGCAAACATTCAGTGACCGCGGTGCATTTAATTTGAAACCTTTTTAAAGCAAGTATTCAATACGTATTTAATTTTTTGTAATAACACCACACATGTTCTACACTTAGTCTAATACGTATTTAAGATAATAATAATTTTAGGTTATAGAATATGATCTCAGCGCAAACTACAGATTTGTTCGACTATAAGTTCAAGCACCATATAAAGCAAATTTTAGTGTTAAAATGTTATTATAGAAATCAGTACGTGAACGATAGCGATGTCTGGAAATGATCTACTCTCAGTACATCCGCTAAAACAATAATAAACGAAAAGAGTAATATTATATATACTTGTATTTTTCAATGTAATTGTTTACTGAATCAGCGCTAGGTAGTGTTTTATAAAGGTTTATAATAGCGGTACGCTATGATGGCCAATTTGGCACATTAGAATAGTGTCATGAAAATTCAATTTATTATTGAAAAAATAATAATCAAATGCTGCTTTGTTTTGCGTTAAGCATTGACGCGAGTTTGTCCGAAATGGCAGTTGTGCTGACTAACGAGGTTATATATATAATCGTATATCATTACATAGTATAAAACAAAGTCCCCTGCCGCGTCTGTCTGTCTGTCTGTTCGCGATAAACTCAAAAACTACCGAACGGATTTTCATGCGGTTTTCACCAATGGATAGAGTGATTCATGAGGAACGGTTTGTCAAGGAGTTTTTCGTAATTAGGGCGGGACAACGTCTGCCGGGCCCGCTAGTAGGATATAAATATATAATGTCGGATTTTAAAATATATAAATGCTGAATTGTGTTTTAACTAAGGACACTAATAATTATAATTTACTAGCGGACGCGGTGGACGTTGTCTCGCCCTGATGATAAAAAATATTGACAAATTATATACCTAAACGTTCCTCATGAATCACTTTATCTACTGGTGAAAACCGCATGAAAATCCGTTCAGTAGTTTTTGATTTTATCGCGAACAGACAAACAGACAGACGCGGTAGGGGACTTCGTTTTATACTATGTAATGATTAAGAATTCTGTCTAACGGCACAGTTTTTATAGGAAAAACGTGAATAGATTTGTTCGCAGAACCATATTATATAGTTAAATATAGTAGTAGTTAGATAAATATATAGTATATACTTATTCACATATATTATTTACAAATTAGTATACTAAATTAATTTTATTTCGTAAAATTCACATATATACATACATTCTATACATTTAGGACTAACTCAAAGTTAGTATTGAGAATAAACATCTAAAAATGAAAAAAAAAAAAAAAACAAAATTTGCTCCTTCAAACGTAATTTAAATGAAACTTCATGAACGAAGAAATGTCAAAACGGCCAATATAGCGTGTCTCTACTATACATAATATAAATTACTGCCAGTATCGGTTTTTTGAACGGATGTACTAAGAAAATGAGGAGATTTTTAAGCTAAATTTTTCACGTTCCATACGGTTTATCAAACATTTTTTTTTATACAAACCTTGTTATAACAAATACAAACACGACAAAAAAAGAGGTAGTCACATAGATGCAGCCGTTTTGAAGTAATGCGCTTACAGATATTCGGCGATTGGTTTTAATTTATATACCAGATGTAAGGTTAAGCACTCGTAGTATTCTGGTATATGATACTTCATGGTGACATTTCACATGTACAATAATAATATCAAAACAAATAATAATAAACAACAAAGAGAACCTTAGTGAAAGTTTGTTCTAAGAATTTCAAAAGTATGGATACAAACTTAAACCTAGGTTGAATGACAGGTGACAGAACCTGCGAGCGGCGGCCCTGTGTTAATAACCTTCGATAATAAAACGGACAATAAACCCTTTTTGTTCAAACTTCCAAAAATTATCATTTGTTAGTTGGTCGTTGATCCCACGTTTTCTCAAGCTTCACTTTCACTTCGCCCGACGGTCATTGACACTGTGCTTTAACAAAGACGCGTATGGGATTGCATATAATTTTTGTATTTTTCTAGATAATTAGGTCATATATTAAGCATACATTTTTTTATTGATTTAGAATTATATTTAGAGAATCGAGTCCAGAATATTCTCCATAAATATTGCTACTGTCTAAACTTTCACCTGGTAGATTTATGATTGTTAATCGAGAATTAAAATTACGTTTTATAGATGATTCTAACTGGTAGGTATAATTTAGTCCGCGATTTTTTGTACCGCCACTATAAACTTTTTTTGTTTTCAGATGAGTAGTTCGTTGAAGCTGTTAAGACCTTGCTAGGTCAATAGCGTAGTCAATGGAGAAAAAAAAAGTTTTCAGATGACTTTTATCGTCGCGCGTTTGGCGTCAAAACAACACGCACGCAATGCGAAGCATATTTCATTATAGTTTATAAGACAGGCTTTTTAATATAATGGTAATATTGCAAATTATTATATACGAGCCGCATATGTCAAACAAAACGGGTGAAAGGTCCCCTCATAATTTGACAACTGAAAAAAAATCTTATATATTTTATTTGTATTCCAAGAGAATCATGGCAAATACGTTACTCTCACCTTTAAGCGAATTTAAAGAAAAAATATTAGGGAAGAATCGACAATAGTAGTAAATAACGTGTATAATATTTTACGAATATATTGCATTGTGGTACATATCACGACTTAGACATTTTCTTTCTAATAACATACTTGATATTTAACGGAACATCTTTAAAATAGATGATTCCTATAACTTATATATTCAATATAAAGTTTCCCGGAAGTAACGACCTTGTGCATATGAAAACACTGTGAAACATAGCTGCATCTCTTTTTTCTTGTACATTCAATTATACTATCTCATTTTATTTTGGCAGCCACGTTGTTTACTTGAACCTTGACGAAATTATAGATTTTAGTGCAACTAATGAAACAATAGGCATGAGTATACATTTTTGATGGTCAAAGGTATATGATATGTAGGTTTCAAGGTATAAAAAGCATGATCTAGTCCCATTCATTTAGCGGAATGTAATTAGTTATACAAATGTTACATTTTTGTTATGATTATCAGAAAATTTATTTGATTTAATGTTATTTATCAACCCTTTTGGTTTGTATAGTCTTCTGTAACAAAAATATAACTTCAGCATTCTAGCCATGTACAGCAAAGATTACTATACAGTATGTACCCTTATTTAATACTCCAAATCCATTGTTAGTAGTCATTACGATTGTGTAGTAAAAGCACACCCTTGTAATATTAATATTTTTAGTAAAAACATAATATATGTGTAACAAACAATTACTAACTTACTGTATTGTGGTAGAAGTGAATGGTGTATTTACGCAAAACTCTCCATCTTCCCAAATTTAATATTTCTCGTTAAAAATATACATAACTTGAAAATAATTAACCGAAATAAAAACAAACCACGTTTGTGAGAATATAGTCATTTATTACTCTATATGAAGCTCCAACATTGCCGTATTACTGAAGTTGTAATACGCATAACAGAAAATATGAACTCTTTAATGACAAAATCTACATGATACTATAAAAAAACACAATCTGTCAAAAACTTTAGATAAAATGTTAAACAAATTTTCAAATATATTTTATCTATATTCATATAAACTTTGTTGTATCTAAATACCATTTAACATTTATCTTTATATTGTCCATTATATTTTCATGTTGTCTATAATTAATAACTCTATAATTTAACGTGAATAAAAATAATATTGGACAACACATTTTTGTTTTGTTTTTATACATGGTGTATCTAATAATGCTGTATATTTATCAAACAGTATACATACCTCTTTGTCATGGTTTTGAAACACAATCTCTATTTAATGGCATTCACGCAAAGCCGATTAAAACTTTATATCAATTTAATAAAAATAAACTAAAAGTTTTCAATAATCAATTTTTACTCCAAAGCAATAATTATTTATATTTTTTCTTTATATTAAAATAAAAAAAATTACGCTGGTTCGGTGATAATGATATAGTGAATTTTTTGAACAATTCAATCTCGCTATAACCTTCCAAATACTAAATCATCCGTGGAAAAATATTCATTATTTTTCTATCAAAATAATTTACAGGTACCTTTAGTAATAAATCTTCCACCGTGCGTTTTACCATAAAGCACAAATTATCTAAACAAATACAGGTGACATTATTAATAAAGGCCCATTTTTCATATTTGCACACAATAAATGAAAAATCCACCAAAGCCACCTTATTGTTAGTGTTAAATAGCTGGCGCACAGAAATGATTCTCGTGTAATTTTTTTCTAACATTAGTTAGTGATCTTAAGGTATATAATTCAATTTTGTTAATGTAAATTAATACAATATTGTATCGAATTATAACAAAAGATATTCGACATAATATTATAAACATACCTTGGATAATGTTTCAATACTAAAACATAGTGTAAATATACACACAATCATATAAAAATATAAGTGATCATGGGGTTCATCTAATGGGTGTAATTATTAATATTATGCAACCGCCATTAATTAACGGAATGTGCTCAATATTATATAGACCTTAAAAAATAAGAATCAACTAACTATAGGGATACTAAATCTAAAAGGTATGCACTTCATAAATGCACACTGACTTTTTGGTTAATAGTGTTCGAAGAACAATAAATGAACATTAGCTTTCATTAATTTTGCGACGTTCTCTATGAAAATTACTTCCTAACATATTTTAAAGTTTCTATGAGAAAATTAACTTTTCTTCTTCAAGCTTAAAACCAAACATTTTTTAAATTTTCTCATAAAAAGTGTTGCTTCTTCAATCAATAAATGTTACGATATATTTTGACAACCCTAGTGTTTGAGAAAATTTCATACAAATGTTTATGGTTAGACTGAATCAAAAAGTTAACTGACCCCTATATACTAATTGTTAATTTCCTATCTTTCGGACTTACTCAAATTAAAGCTTATAATAACGATTTACTGGTTCTGTGATGGCCTCATTTTTATATATATATATTGCACTTAATAAGCATATATCACCTATTGAGCCTCTTTACTTATTTGAATTTTTATACTGAATAATATTTATAATAATACCATAATGATAGCACAATTAAATGTCAAAGCAACGTAATTAATTGTATATGGATCAGTTTTTAAAATAAAATTTAAGTCAAATAAATGCTATACTACCTTATATCATTCAAGAGAACAAATCAATAATATTGCCTTACCTTTAAGATGTTCGTTTTGACGACAATGGAATGTAAACAAATCTCACAATTCGTATCAATGATCGTTTCTAAAGAACTAAAGTCGAAAATGAAAAAAAAATGTGGATAAAATAAATAGAAAAAAAAAAACATTTGAGTGTAAAAAGTCAAAGAATACTTGACCATTTTTAGCTCGAGTTTTAGTTAAATGCAAAATAACATAATTATGACCTGTGACGTATGGACGCGGATATATCACGTGACAGCGGAATCGAATTTGACCGTTTATGCTGTGATTTAAATAATTATTTTATCACGAAACGTAGAAAGAAAAACGCGACGCGTACTTCATCTTAGGATATGGTAGTGTAATATTTACTTGACTTCTTATTACCTGGCGAGCTAGTGGCCACGGATTGTTCAACTTTTTTACGCTCAAATTTGAGTGGTTGCTTGAGATTGATATTGTTCGACTCAGCTATCGCAGCAAGCCGCTCCAGCACGTTGCTTATCGTCAACCGCTCCTCGGGGTTCACCGTCAGGCAACCGCCTGTGAATTACAAATATTACAGTGAAACTTGGTTAAATGGGACCTGAATAAATGAGAAACCTCTATTATTGAGAGTTGCAATGAGGTCCCGGTACTTTTTCATTGAATTACCTCTATTAATGGGACTTTTCGAACCTGGTTAAATGAGATCTGATTTCTAGGATTTATTCGATGTTTACCTTTATAATTGTTACAAAGAGTTTCGAGTGAAATCTAAATATTTATCTTATGAAAGGTAAGTCGATCGAATTTAAAATTAAATGTAAATTTTTTTACTGTATGTCATGTTATAAATAGGAAAATGAAAAAATTGCAATCACTGTCGGACTAGCTATCCATCCCTGCTTTTTTGTAGGACATTGTTTCATTTATGCAGAGAACCCACTAACCTATCATGTAATATTTTTGTCCTACAGTTAGTAATGAAAAAAATTGTCTTGTGGAATTAACAATTTCTAAGCGTAGGACCGGGATAATGTACCACAAAATTTGTAGGACAACGTGATCATTGCATTATATACATGTTAACGAAGTAAAAAAAAAAAATCAGCTGGTTAGTAATGATTTTTAATGACTTCGTAATCAATACATGTTGACAGGAGGGGACTCATTAATCAAACCTTACATTTTGTAGGACAAATATTTTTTCAAGTAATTTAGATAATTATCTTGAGATTAAAAAAAGAATCCCTCAGTTAGTAATAAAATTTTTGAAACTCATTAAATAAACATATTATGTCCTTGCTACCTCTGTTAGCTACCAGAATCGAGAATTTTCGCACAGGACATTGTTGGGCGTCTTATCAAAACGAAGCTATTTACGAAGATTTAGCTTGATAGTAATCAACGGCAAAAATAGCCCAGGGATCCTGGACTAGAAACAGAATAAACACAAATGCCCACAACATATTGGCGATTTCAAACAGCAAAATTCAGTACTACTTATATTTTCCCTACAGCCGATGTTATATAAGAATGTTTCGCAGGTTCAGGATTTGCTCATATTATATTCCTTCACCGTCACGATAGTGTTATCATTTCAGATAAATGTACACAAATTCAGGAAAATTTCGTTAGTGCACTGTCAGGGTTCAAACATGTGGGTATCAAACCACTTGACCACTATGACTGTCTAAATATAGGTAATACTGCAGGTCTCTTATAGTTAAGTATATTACTTCGCTATTACAACACCTGAATAATCACAATCCTATGTGAAGTCAGTCCTAGTTACTACTATTAATGTATTTGTAAAGTTCACTAAACATGTTCATTGTGTAACTACACCCTTCCAGCCATAACAAATCTTTAGATAAAATATATAACTAATTCAACACATTCCTTTATATGTGGGCATAATTATTAGTATTACTTTTATCAATTTAATATTTTTATTTGTGAAATCCTGTATTTTTTTTTTTATGTCATTGGAGGCAAACGAACAGGCCGGTCGCCTGATGTTAAGTGATCACCGTCGTCCATGGACACTAGCAACACCAGGGGAGTCGCAAGTGCGCTGCCAAACTGTGTTTGGGGGGAGGGGGATAGGATAGGGAATGAGGGGACGGTAAGGGGAGAGAGGGGAGTTGGACTTCCGGCGCTCTCACTGACCGAACGAAACGCAACAATGCAAGCACTTACTTCACGTCAGTTTTCTATGAGAGGGTGGAACTACCCCGGATGAGCCAACCCATTCATGCTGAAACCAGTAATAGTTTCAGCGTGGCTCTACCACCTACATTTATATTCTGTATATTTTGTTTCATAAACAAATCCACTTTGGAAGAAAGCCAAGCAAAAAAAAGTGTAAATGAGCCATAACAAACGTTTAAGTATTATGTAAGACACTTTTCAGTGATTTTCATTTGCTACATCTATTATAAGGCAGTAAATATTTGTTTGTTTCTACAAATCTTGGAAATGACGTATTGGATTCTGAAAACTTTTTTGATCGACAAAAACTTACATTTTTTCTGAGTAACACATGATCCATATTACTTTAATTATGAAATTTATGTTGTAAGAGAATATAGTCGCGTGCATTTGTTTTTTGTGTACGTACTTTTTTCAACATAAGAAATAAAAATTACTCATTTTTCACAATCGATTTTAAAATCAACTTCTTTATTTCTAATACGAAATATGTAATAATATTTTGTTTAAATATAAAATAAATAAATATATGACACCCCACACATCCTTTATAAAGAAAAGAAAATCCATTAAACCACCTGCTCGAGAGTCAAACTTACATAATAGTAAAAAATCACCATAAATAAATATACTTACTTATGATTTCATGAAAGCACTTATAACGTTGGTCGTTGGGGTTCAGGTTGTAGTTTCCATTTAAAATTGCCAATTTAGCCGAATCCTCGAAAGGGTGTTGCATGAAACATAGAGTGTAAAGTATGCATCCGAGTGCCCAAATGTCGACACTGTGATCTATTTTTCGATTGTCCCACGTGTCTAGCATTTCTGGGGCTCTATACATAGGTGTTGTGAACTGTGCCAGCTATAAAACATATTAGGAAAATATGTTAACACGGCATACCCAAGTATCTTTCTTTTTCGATATGACTACGTTTTTGACCTGGCAAGTCTTAACAGCTTCACCGGACTACACCAAGTATCACTTCAAAACTATTATCATACTATGTTTTGTTATATGCTAAGGGAATTTTTATTTACTTATATTTCTAGATATGAAAACAGAGAGCCATTTCATTATAAGCTACATAAATATATGTAAGTGCTGTATGTGTTTATGCTTATTATACAAAAGTCAATTACTTAAGGGGTTCGAACCAAAGTCCTTTGGCCAAAATAGTATAACTTACTCTACAAATAATACATCACTGAGTCTCTTAAGGTTTGTTTGTTGAATCAGGGTTTTACTTAATTTATTGTACTACTACAAAACCATTAATAATTGGATCATATTCAGAGCAATTACTATTAATTAAAGAACCAATCACTTTCATCAAACATAATTGATCTAAAATGTCTACCATATAACTATCATTTCTTTACTTTTGTCAAAAATATAGTGAGCTTACATTTTCTTCTAACATATTTCTTTGATTTGCACTCCATGATGGGTTTGGTGAATAAATGTCAGTTGTAGCTGAACCAAAGTCACATAGTTTGATTGTACCTGCAATAGAATAAATCAATTATTTATTTAATTTATAGTTATGACCATAGTTCAATTTTGACATTTAGATATGTCTATAGAAAAATATGTACATAATTTGTGAAAAAAAAACAAACATACTGGAAAAAATATTTATGTAAAAATTGATAAATGTGAGTTTGAATATGTGTATTTGCAATCACCCAATATGAGACATTGATTTCAATTATTGTTCCCAATTGATAATCAGTATCCTCGGGATAATTAAATTCTTATCATTACTAATGGTTACAATATAAACTTATGGTTACAAATAACATCAAGATTATATCACAGCAGAAAATAACAATACAAATAACAACATTATTAGAATACCCAATAATAAATATTTAATTAAAATAACTCTTTTACCTTCATTTGATATTAAGAAATTTTCTAATTTGAGATCCCTATGAGCTATAGGAGGAACTTGTGCATGCATGTGTTGCACGGCTTTACAAGTCTGATAGAAAACCCTTAGAATTGTTGAGAATGGAAATGCTTGACCCCTATTTTGAAGAGCTTCCATTAAACTTCCACCACTGCAGAGGTCAGTAAGTAAAAGATATTCTCCCATACCATGCAATGTCTTTGCTTTATCTATGAAAGAAGCTGCTATATATTTAATTATATTTGGATGTCCTGAAAGCTTCTTAAGTATACTAATTTCTTGTATTATATTCTTATTTGCTTGTTCATCTGCTGCCATTAGCCTTTTAAGAGCATATTCTGTGCCAGTTGTTACATCCTGAGCCACAAATACAAAAGCAAAACCACCTGCAAAGATTATATACATATTTAATCAAGTTTAACCCCTACAATTGTTTCTTTTAGTATTAAAAAAAGAACTGACACAATTTGACAATTTTAATTGTGATTATACCCACTAGATTGATTATTAATTGTGGTGAAAATTAAGAATATAGAAGGTCAAATAAAATACCTGTAACAAAGTGTAGAACAAAAAATATTTTTAAAGGGCATTGAAGAATATATTAGGATTATGTTTTGTAGTATTTTTTTCTACTTAAGAATTTTACATATATCAATTAAACATTGTTTATAATAAGTCAAAGAAATAGTTTAAAATATAGCAGAAAGTATCCAACAATTTGTATTGTTATCCAAATTTGTATCCAAAAATCCAAAACAACAACAATCCAACCAATCCAACAACAACATTACTAAGTATATTTTAAAGACAATCCAAATTACACATACATAGTATTGATTGTTTTGAAAGCTATTGATAAGTATTTGTGGTATTCATTGCCATTCAAATTTCATCATTACCTTGAAGCTACATTATTGCATAATAGAAACAGATATGTTAAAGCTTCATTGCAGTTTAAATCAATATGGTCTGCAAATATTGCCAGCACTAACATTGAAAATGGGAAATATTTTTGAATAGTTACAAAAATATAGTTTATGTTATCAACCTCAATGCTTATATTATACATATATTACTTAAAATCTTGAAATAAATTTCCTTTCAATGAAATAACATACTTATATACCGAAGTGAAATATTGGCTTGTCATAAAGAATGAAAAGGAAATGAAACAATATATTATCTAATCAAGAAGCAACACAATCAAATAAGGTTATTACATAGACACTAAAGTTAGGCACTTTTTACTATAATTTGATAAAGCATGCAAAATATTGAAAATTTAATAACATGTAATATACCCAGCATTTTATGCTCAACCCATCTTCTAGTGGAATATGGATATTAATCCGTAATATAATTTAAACTTGTAACGTCTAGCTGCTAAATAAAGGCCTTTTTTGGAGAGATGGAATTAGCCTAATTACTACACCAAGTCACAACATAATATCCAATTTGTAACACAGGTTAATAAATAGTTCTGTACTTCCTTACTATACAATGATATTATATAAATTTGTCTAATAAATCAAATTAAGATATGTCAAACACCTTCACGCACCTTGCACACAATTTCCTTGTTATAGGGCAGTACTGAAGTGGAACTGATTGCCTGACAATATAGTATCAGCTAATTTTATAAGTTAACATTTGCAGTGACAAAAAATCCAAAAATTATGACACTGTGTGACATACACATATCAGCAATTATGCTGATTATGATTATTACGCTGATATGTTATGTCTATTAACAATAAATAAATAAAACTGACAGTTATATAAAGTTGCGGTGGCCTAGTGGCCAATTGCATACCAATCCGATGCCAGTAGGTCCAAACCCTGGTATATACCAATGAGTTTCTGGACTTCACATAAATATACTAATTTAAATTGGAACAATTATCAGTGAAGAACAACATCATGACGAAACTTGAACCTTGTAGTACCACTGAATGTGGGAAAATATAGAATTGTGGACTTCTCAGAATTTTTTAATCGCCAATATGTTATGTATTGTTATGGTGAATAGGCCCATAGCTTCCTTCAGGAAGACGCCTATGGCGCTACAGTAGATCTCTTACAGGCTGATGATGATAATATATGCTACCATTTCTCAATCGTTGTATATTTAACAATTTAAAAAATGCTCCATTTCCCTAGTATGTTTGTAGACGATTTTCTCAGAAACTTCTTAAGCGATTTTTATTTTTAATACTCTCTTGGGTTTTAATGTAGGAAATGGTAAGGTACTCATTCTTGTCTATAGAATAATACATATAATCGGTGTTTTTTTAAATAATTATGTTTGTTAGTGACGTTTTAACGCATTCGCGTTATCTAAATAATGCTTTTGTTAAAATAACATCGTTTTCCGCCCCCACAAGTACGAGATTAATAGTTCATCTTTTTAAAAAAAAATTGTAAGTTGTAAACAAGAATATTCGTTAATTCAATATGAATTGACTAAGTTTTGTAAGTACATACCCTCTGCTATCACCTTTTTCACTCTTAGTTTCATGTTACCAATTTCAACAAACTGACCAACGAAATCATTATCACTGCCGCCGTTGGCACCCCCTGAACTAAAGTAACCCATTGCAGATTTAAACACACTCATTTTAAACTAAAACCTGCGACTTTCCTTAAAAATAAGTAATAAATAGAATAATTCAATCAGCACCCTCTAGCTAGACCCATTTTACAATGGCAGAAGAGAAGAAAGAAACGAAATGTCAAATAAAGATTCGTTGGCATAAGGAGAATGTTGCCTCATTTTAATAAAACTCATAAGAAAGAAGAATAAAATCAAAGAAATGATTAGTTACTACATATAATTGTCTATCCAATAAATAAAACACAGATCTTATATAATTTAAGCATGTAGAGTACTTAATATACGTAATATCTATAATAATATTAACAAATTCACTTAATTTTAATATATTTATAAATTATACGTAATACAGCTCACTCACTTGATTTTTTTTTAAATTCGTTTTATCTATACTTATTTCTTATACTTATTACTTATTTACTTATATATTATATTAGACTATATATTATATAAAGGTAAAGTTTGTGAGTTTGTGACTATGTGAAGTAGTAGGGGGTAATCTCAGGAACTACTAAACCGATTTTGAAAATTCTTTTAGCAATAGAACGAAAATAGCCACGTTATTTGTGAGTGTCATAGGCTATATATTATCACGTTAGGCCAATAGAAGCGGAGCACAGATGAAAAATGTTTCAAAATCGAGATGTTTTTTTTCTTTTTGAGAGCTTCTGCTGTGTGTCAGCGTTAGCCCAGAGTAGTAACTATTACTACGCGGACGAAGTCGCGGGCAGGGGCTATAATCTATATACTAATATTATAAAGAGGTAAAGTTTGGGAGTTTGTGAGTCTGTGTCGTTGTAGAGGGTAATCTCAGGAACTACTAAACCGATTTTGAAAATTCTTTTACCAATAGAAAACCACGTTATTTGTGAGTGTCATAGGTTATATATCATCACGCTAAGGACAATAGAAGCGGAGCAACAATGAAAAATGTTTTAAAATCGGAGCTTTTTTCCTTTTGAGAGCTTCCGCTGCGTCTTAGCCCAAAATAACTATACCACGCATACGAAGTCGCGGGCAGAAGCTATTAAGTAATTATATTGTCTATAATCTATACTAATATTATAAAGAGGTAGAGTTCTAGAGAAAAGTTGTAGCTTGATAATGTCTATTATTGCCCAACGAAGTGGGCACGGGTCGGCTAGTCTATAATAATATTATAAAGAGGTAAAGTTTGTCAGGTTGTAGGGGTAATATCTGGGGAGTCGGAGAAAAAATGGTCGAACGAAAACGTTTTTTACGAACGCTGCCTTAACTATAAGAGATATAAGATTGAGTTCTAGAGAAAAGTTGTAGCTTGATAATGCCTATTACCGCCCAACGAAGTGGGTACGGGTCGGTTAGTCTAAAATAATATAAGTACGGCTTTTGTACATATAACCAGATAAAAATGGATATTGTCATTCAGATATATTTCGTAAGAAAATATACTTAGTAACTATTATTTAAAGACGCGGTGCCTGAAAGACATGATTTTTTAAGAAAGCTTGTGCCATGGTGTTTAATTTATGAAGTACACCCGAATACATCACAATATACGAACAAAAGCTTCCTTTCTGTGGTATAATCATTTGTGCATCATACAAATTATCATCTTGTTTGAGATTCAAATTGATAACACTCAGCGCACCAGCAGCGCGGCGCGGCGCAATTGTTTAATATTATTCTTAACTTTTTACCTGCTCTGTTATTTCTTTTATAATTAAATAAGTGGTAGATATAACAAAGGTATTGTAAATATGTCTTTTTAGTATAATCCGATGTATAAATATATTTTAAATATAAACTCTTTGGTTGTTATGTTAACAATTCCACTTTGCGATTTTTTTTAAATTTTTTTTTGGCAACCATTCTTCTAGTAGATTATTACTGCCATTGTTCAGTGAGTATCGATATTACAAGTTGCTTGATATAATTTCATTGAACTAACAAGATGGTGGCCATCTAGTTAGAACTTTGCATGGAGTGCTTGTGGCATCTCAGAATTCATGGGCCGTGGTGTTATTTTCCATTCACTTCACTTATGCACAATAAACAAAGTGTATTACATAAAACACCACCAATTTTACACAATATAGAGTCAAGTAACACAAGATTATGAATAAAATATAAAATCCATTACATGACCGACCAAAATCCCGCCAAAAACTCCCTTTGCATTTTGCAATATTATATTGTACCTATTCCGTGGATCAAATTTAATTTGGTCACACTTTGCTGTCGATAAAGAAGATAAAGTTATTATTTTATTACAAACATACATATATACAATTTTGTTTATTGTTTTATATATAGTGACAATAGTAATTCATTTTAGGCAGGAATAAATCAAACTGATGTTATACTATCTACTACAGAAAAACAGATATGGGCTTTGAAATCAAAAGATTTCAAGGTGACGTTGATGAGGAGTTAATTTGCCCTATTTGCTCAGGAGTTCTGGAAGATCCACTGCAGGTTAGTAATATAGCTATTATCACATTGATAATTATTGTAGATATCATACATGACTTTGGTTATGTTCTATTAGGCGCCTGCTTGCGAGCATGCGTTTTGTCGTGCGTGTATCACCGAGTGGATAAGTCGGCAGCCCACCTGTCCAGTCGACCGTCAGGCGGTGACCGCGAGTCAGCTGAGACCTGTTCCTAGAATATTACGAAACCTATTGTCCAGGCTAGTATACAATAATTTCGCAACAATATTTATGTAAATTTCAAATGTGTCTTTGTAGGTCAAATTGTTGATAATTGTTCCTTGTGTATATAGTGTTTCACTTTGTTGCAACACTAATATATGTGAAGAAGAATGTGAAAACTTAGATAATCAATGGTCTTAGATTATGAGAGAAACAGTTAATCTCTTTTTTTGTTGTTGTTGTTGTTAATAATTTTAATATTTTAAGTATAATACATGACAGATTATTAAATAAAGCAGATTTCATTTATGGAATGAAGGTTAGCTTTGTTTATATGGTATCAAATTTCATAGATCAGCCTCTGGAGCAGCCTCCCAACACATAAAAAAAGTATAATAAAATATATATGTATTTACATTGAATATGTTATTTCATAATGACATACTTTTGATACAATACTTCCTTTTGATATGCCAATTTGAATATATTATGCATTTCTGAATCATTCTATTCTAGTTGTTGTACATTTTATTACAAAAAAAAACTAACATTAATTTATACACATAAATGTATTATATGTAATTCATTATGTATATATATTTGTAATTATTTAAATACATGATTCATAGTTTATTCATGAAATACTTTTTGTTTTTATCTCTAGAGGCTATATAAAAGTTATTTAGAGAACACAAATCATAATTTTCAAACTGTATTCAATTAAATGTATATTAAAGTAGTCCGGTGAAGCTGTTAAGACCTTGCTAGGTCAATAGAGTAGTCAGTTCGAGAAAAATATAAATGTATATCGAACTATTAATAAGTAAAATCTCAATATACAGATCTGCATGTTAAAGTTGGGCTTCCGTTTATCATTAATAGAATATTATAACTAAGCACTAGCCTAACATTGTTATAAATTTCACATTGAGAATGTATTAGGATAAAGATATCAGGTACCATGTTTTCATTTACTTTCTTTCTGTGACTTGTTGTCTATATGAGCCTGTCTTGTTTTTGTATTTAACTTTTTGTATATACATAATTATTTCAGTTTTGTCATCTATATTAATGTCTTGAGCCAACATATTTTTGTTTTAATAAGATATTTTCCTAACACTTATTTTAAGATGAATATGTTTTTAGTTCCAAAAATGTTGGAATTACTAAAATTGTTGCTTGTTACTAAATCGTTGGAGATTTAAGGAAAACTTGAACATGTTGATAATTAACAGATCCTATTGACTCTATTTGTCTGATTGTTGTCCATTCCTATTGTAATAACATAGCTAAAATTCAATTTTGTAGTCATATGATATTAGTAACTATAGCTTAATATTTTTATTGCAAGTATGTTCTGTCTACTATCACTGTTTATGGTTGCTAGACACTTCTATAAGTAGACTGTATAACTAATGTAGCATCTATGGGTTAAGTGGTGGGTGCAAGGGTTTGGTACATAATAAATTTGTTATTCCAAGATAAATATTTAAATAATAATTCTCAGCATAAATTGCAGTAATGTAAAATTCTTCTCATCTTGCGATAAAATATGTCTTAAAACCACACCTCATCTCTATTTCATTCTGTCGCGTAAACGTTTTGCCCTCCAAGTGATAAGGTTGAGTTATATTTTCTAGCTATAAAATTTTGTCTAGCAGATGTAATAGGTCTTCTTAATAGATATGAATGTGACCTCTTCTCGTAGTTTACTCAAAAGTCATGTTTACCCACACGTGATGGCATTGTTAACATTGAATATATGAAAACAATAAGATGTATTGTTTGCATGATATGGTAATGCAAGTCATGACAAAAATGTTTACATAATATTACAGATTGTGCACCAGCTGTGACAACGCACCACATGGCTGCAATGCATTGTTAAAACTCGACTCTTTGGCCAATCATTTAGCTGAATGTATGTACATGCATGTCTACTCAATCTTTATGCTTATAAAATTGTTTTCATTAAATAATCATTATTACTAAATTTCAGTAGTTTACTATTATAATTTTGAAATCATTCAATTTATATAATTATATAAAAACTAAAAAACCCAAGCTAAATATGTAATCTAATTTATTTTTATGATAAGAGAGTCAGTTATGTTATAAATTTATATACCAGGTGAATTTAATCCAAAAAGACCGATGCCCTGTGAGGCGGGATGTGGGTTAGTCATTCCGAAAGACGAACTTGCAGAGCACAACTGCGTCCGTGAGTTACGTGCATTGATTGCAACTCAACAAGGCAAGCTGAACGACTATCAGCTTGAATTAGCTGAACAAAGGCTAGTTATCAATGAACATAAACGTGAATTGGCGCTGTTGAAGGTACTCTTTGTTTTAATTTTTGAAGTAACTACATTCATTTCCTTATATTACTCAGATTTTAATCACAGTTGTCATAGGCTGATTCTTTGAAGTGGTTCTCAGACTCTTTTGACATTAAATAAGTCTTACAATTCATCAAATTTTGCATTGAGCCTGTCATTCTCAATAAACCAAAAAATAAATAAGAAAAAAGTTTAATCTATACTAATATTATAAAAAGGTAAAGTTTGTGACGTTGTGGGTTTGTGGGTTTGTGAGTTTGTGGTGTTGTAAGGAGTAATCTCAGGAACTACTGGTCCGATTTGAATAATTCTTTCAGTGTTATATAGCTCATTCTTCGAGAATGGTTATAGGCTATATATTATCACGCTAAGGCCAATAGGAGCGGAGCACAGATGAAAAATGTTTCAAAATCGAGATGTTTTTTTTTTGAGAGCTTCTGCTGTGTGTCAGCCTTAGCCCAGAGTAGTAACTATTACTACGCGGGCGAAGTCGCAGGCAGGGGCTATAATGTATATACTAATATTATAAAGAGGTAAAGTTTGTGAGTTTGTGACATTGTAGGGGGTAATCTCAAGGACTACTAAACCGATTTTGAAAATTCTTTTACCAATAGAAAGCCACGTTATTTGTGAGTGTCATAGACTATATATCATCACGCTAAGGGCAATAGGAGCGGAGCAACAATGAAAAATGTTTTAAAATCGGGGCTTTTTTCCTTTTGAGAGCTTCCACTGCGTCTTAGCCCAAAATAACTATTCCACGCGTACGAAGTCGCGGGCAGAAGCTATTAACTAATTATATTATCTATAATAAAATTATAAAGAGGTAAAGTTTGTGACGTTGTAGGGGGTAATATCTGGGGAGTCGGAGAAAAATGGTCGAACGAAAACATTTCTTACGAACGCTGCCTTAATTATGAGATATATATGATTGAGTTCTAGAGAAAAGTTGTAGCTTGATAATGCCTATTACCGCCCAACGAAGTGGGCACGGGTCGGCTAGTCTATACATAAAATTCAATTGCCCTGTATTAATCTTGCAAAAACTTGAAAATGCCTCAAGTGATTTTAATAACCTTTATCATTTTGTTCTCCTCAATAGGTTTAGGCTGTGGTTTAGGAAAATACAAAATTAAGAAAACCCCAAAAAATCAGCGGATAAATCGAAAAATAAAAAAATCGTAATGTTGTATGGGATTTGCCACTTCCGTTTATAGTTTTTACCGATCCTCCATATAAAATAACAGCAGCGAACAATCAGTATCAACCTGTCTCTCTAAACAGAGCGTGTTCACGCCCACGCCACCGTAACCACAGATCACGCCGCCGTGGTCTGGTGGTAAATTTCGCTCCCGCACCAGATTAGGCCCCCCTCGGCAGCGGTTCAAGCCTAGGTCCGTTCACTCGGTATGGAGCACTTGAGTGCGCTGCTCGCGCGAGACAGTGACCCAAAATATTATATCACTGCGACAACATTACACATATTATCTCCACACACGTGCACGCATACACGCTTACACATGAAAGTGGAAGGGTTTTATTTTTTTTCCTTATCAAACTGAAATGGTGTTATTACAAAAAAGTTAAATACGTATTGAACCCTGGCCTTAAAAAGGTCTCATATTAAACGCACCGCGGTCGCTGAATGTTCGCCATCTTGCTCTTTTCTCTCGCTTTGGTTAGGTAAGGTTAGACTTGCGAAAAAGGATAACGCGAATTTGCCTCGGGTAAGCGCCGTGCATTTATTTCGAAACCTTTTTAAACCAAGTATTTAAACTTTTTTGTAATAACACCGAAATAGTTTAGAAAATTGTCCGATACGAAATATATATAAGAGTTGGTGTGGTATGTTTGCTTGGTACACATATATGTTTCAACAACTCTATATGTATGAATAGTTAGCTTAGCTTAGCTCAGATAGGTCGCGAATTGCATGTATCAGGCAACAGCTCAAGCCAAGGTGTGCCGTGCACCCTTGAGCTAGTTGTCAAATAAAATTGGCTGAGTGCTTTAAGTGCTCGCCTTAGTAGTCCGGTGAAGTTGTTAAGACCTTGCTAGGTCAATAGCGTAGTCAGTTCGAAAACAAAAAAAAACCGTTAATAGTCATTAGATGGTATTCGTGGCTGACCTATCGTTTGATAGCTGCGCCATGCATAATGATTGTACATTCGGTACGGATGTGTAAAGTCTATTTTAATTCAAAAAGTTATTGTTCGAAATATTCTCAATGGACTTTCAAATAGTCGAAAATAAATATTACGTAATAAAGGGATACAAAGCCGCGGGTACAGATAGTTAAAGCTATATATTTACCAAGTATAGTTACTAAAGTATTCAATAATTATTGAGTTATATCTTAATTTTCCTAAAAATATATGTTGTTTTTTTTATGTAATTGCATCTTTTATTTTATTGAATGGATTTCTATAGTATATCCTCTCCTCAACACGTTTTTTTGATAATAGAGATTGCAAAAAAATAATTTATACTGACACTAATGATCTTTCTATTGTTTCTATATTAGGGATTCAGTTACATGTCATTTTTCGTTGCAGGAGTTTATGAGAGCCATGCGTGTATCAAATCCTACAATGCGTGCTCTCGCTGACCAGATGGAACGAGAAGAAGTTGTACGCTGGGCGAACTCCTTATCAAGAGCAAGAGTCACACGCTGGGGTGGAATGATATCGACCCCTGATGACGTGTTACAGGTGGTAAACACAATTTATACTTACAAGGGATATATGTTATATAATCTGTGCAAAATGGTAGCTCAGAAGGTAATAAATTAATAGTCAGTCTTGAAGTAAATATAAAATTTGTATTATATATTCAGCTATTATGCACATAGAAGGTTTACGACATATTTGTATAAACATAATGTAAAAAATGTCCGCCAAATTACCACTTGGGTGATATTTTATGCTTTTTGCTGCTTGTACTGACTTGTCGATTGCATTCTAATTGCAGTATATATTCTACTAACATGCAGAATATAGTTTTGTTGGTTAAATTAAATCTATTATTTTTATATGCTGTGTACGAAATATTTCATTTTTGTAACATAATAATTAATAGTGATTTTACTAATAGAATAACAATTAAACGGTATGCTGTACATATTAACATATAAAATTAGTTTTTTTTTTCGATATATTTATAGACTAGAAATGTTTATCTGATATAACTGTGTGCTGTATTTAATTATAATACTTGACTAACAGCAACTAATGCTGTTCTATTGCAGATGATGATCAAAAGAAGTCTCTCGGAATCGGGATGCCCGCCTCACATAATTGATGACCTGATGGAGAATTGTCATGAAAGACGGTGGCCACCTGGCCTGTCTTCACTTGAAACGAGACAAAATAACAGAAGGTAATTCAAATTTACTCCTTATTATTTACCCAACAACTTACGGGGCTAAAAGAAAATAGGATGTTACACAAAATATATTAAAAGTTAAAGTAATTCGTAGCATAGTGATTTGAACCTAGAATAATATGAGAGATTGGATCTACCTATATTCAACTGAGCTGACCATTCGGTTATCACAATATCATTACATAAAACAAAGTACCCCACCATGGCTGTATTTCTGTTCGCGATTAAACTCGAAAAACTACTGAACGGATTTTCATGCGCTTTTCATCAGTAGATGAAGTGATTCATGAGGAAGGTTTACATATATGATTTTTCGAGTTTTTTTTTATTATCAGGGCAGAACAACGTCCCCCGGGCCCAGCCCGAACTCATAATACAATCTTTATGTTTATCAGGTTGTATGAAAAATATGTCTGCAAGCGAGTTCCAGGTAAGCAGGCAGTGCTCGTTCTACACTGTGACAACACACATGTTGATGAACACATGATGGTGGAGCCTGGTTTGGTGATGATATTTGCTCACGGAATTGAATAGCAAATTGTAGTACAAGACACATCTGAACGATGACAGCGTCCATGTAAATTTTGTGACGTGTGATAAAAGAGTGTTTGTGTGAAGATTATTAAGAATTTATAGACACACATGAGTAATGGGATTGTATTATGTTTAGCCATGTTGGTTCTGTGAACCAAATACTGCATAATTTTTAGATACTGCGTTCTATGAGGTTTTTGTTGTGAATAGTAGGAATAATTATCTAGTTATTTTGGAATGCAAATTTAAACACAATAATAACAAGGGTGCAATAGAGTTTATTGCAAAAACTATTGGAACACGTTTTCTTTGATAGGATAAATCGGTTTCTAATATTATTTTAAAATTGTAGACACTTAATAGAGTGCATTGATTCTTCCTGGGAAAATGTGAATAATACAATTTTTAATCAATAATTTAATTTTTTTTTACTTATGTATAAAATATAGGATCTCATGTTATGATTTTCATAGAGCTTCTGTTAAGACAATTTTAGTTGAATTCAGTATTACATTCATACAAAGATGCAAAGAATTTCCAGAGAATGAGGTTTTTGTGTAATATTGCTAGTTTATGAAGTTCATAGTTTTGTTGAATATTGATCATGTATAGAACATTCATTCTATTTCAGAATATTTTATTTATTATAGCTAAGTTGTACAACGAAAATGAAGGAATTGGTTTGTTATATATACATTCCGAACAAAATGTGTAATCCATGGTCTATAGCATATTAAACTCTATCAGTAAATGTATATTAAGTATTTAGAATTTTTTTACAAATTACTATAGTGATTGTGTGCTGTGTTATGTATAGTGTGTCATTTGTTTGTTATATATTATTATATTGAACTGTATGTATTCATTTCTGGAGTTATTTCAAACTTTTCGTAAAATATTTCTGCCATGATAAATCCCCACATTTATTTATTATTTGATTTTCTAATGTCATACCATCTCCCTCAGGGTTAGCCAGAGAGAATGCATAGCCATTAAAAAAAAATTATGTTAGATTTAATTTTAATTATGAATAATTAATCACTTTTACAAAAACGTATTTTATTTGTATACTTACCGACATACTATAAATTAATGCCATATAATATAGGTTTAATATATATATATATCGAGAAATCAAAATTAACGTGTAAATACAATTGTAAACAATTATAAAAAAAATACAGTTGTTATTTCCAGCGATTTCTATGGGTCATTGTTTGGACAACACGTGAATCGACGTACCATCGATTCCTTTATTATTTTATACAAACAGATAGTTCAAGCAATTTGCAATATAGCAATATATATACCAAAACTTGATTAAAAAAACGATTTAATTTGCCTCAAAATTCGCAATGAAACATGTTTAGGGCAATAGAGAAAGATGCCTGTGACGACAGGAGTTCTAATGTTTAGAGGTCGCGTAATGGAGATTTCTGTCTCGAAAAATTATAAGAGACGTTTGTTGTGGAGCGTACACTATTGAAACATTTCTCTTATTAGAATCCGTTTATTGGTTTGTAAGCTACAACATTTTAATGGGGAAAACATGTATTTATATGAATAATAGAAATCCTTAGTGCGTGTTTTGTTAATATTAATAGTAACAACCCCGATTTGAAGAATCATCTTTTTTTAGTATCTAAAGATCTTTAAAGTGCGGATATTGAGAAAAAAGTTGTCGATATCTGAAACAGGCTAACGTATACACAGACCCACATTATATTCAAATATATAACCTACCTGTTAAAGTCTAATTTGATTCATACTTACACGAAAAGGTAATAAAAGGAGGGAAATGACGGATTTCATATAGGTTGGTCAAAGAGTCTGGAGAAGTACTTATGTAGTGCAGTTTTAAAGAAATCATTACAGAATAAATTATGGCCCTGATTTTTTTTTCTCGAACTGACTATGCTATTTACCTGGCAAGGTCTTTACAGATTCAACGGACTACGGTTCCTGATTGCCATGTCTAAACCATATATAGTCACGGAGTTGATTTTGACTCCAGATGAATGGGAGATCAGGCATGGTTTAAATCACATGTGTTCAAAGATATCTGGCATTAATTATTTCAAGTAAGCAGCATATGGAGCTTTAGGTTTGAGTCAAGTTCATGAGTGTATAAACTATACAGTAGTACTGAATACCGATTTACGCCAGTGACATACCTCGGTCTAAATGGGTCGAGGTAGGTTGCTATGCTGACGATACCGTTATTTACACTTCCAGCTTGCGGTCGGACTTTATTAGGAAGCGCATCGAAAAGGCCGTTTGTACACTCGGTGAATGGTTTCGTCGATGGCGCATAGAAGTTAATCCTGATAAGAGCGCCGCGATACTCTTCGATCCTTTACGACGTAGTAATAACCTCGAGCCCATCAGGCTATACGGAACCGATATACCTTGGGCCGACGAGGTCAAATATCTCGGTGTTACATTAGATAAACATTTAAATTTCGAGTCACATATAGATAGAGTGCGAAACAAAGCCGCTATGGTCTTGGGTCGCCTCCATCCGTTGCTTTGTCATAGGAGTAAGATGTCCCTCAGACACAAGCTCACTTTGTATAAGACGTGTATCCGTCCCGTGATGACATATAGCAGTCCCGTTTTTGCGCATATGTCGAAAGATAATTTTCATAAGTTGCAGGTTCTTCAAAACCGCGTTTTACGTAAAGTGACCGGTGCCCCGTGGTACGTCCGGAGAGTTGATCTACATAGGGACCTAGAGATGCCTTCTATCTGGGCGTACGTAAAATCACTTACGATTAGTTATTTTGAAAAAGCCGCGAATCATCCCAGTCCGTTAGTGGTATCCGTCGCAAAATACGAACCCGTACCAAACGCTGCGCGTTGTAAAAGACGTCTGCGACATATTTTTACCGACCCTCCCGATGAAATAACGGCAGTGAACGATCAGTACCAGCCTGTCTCTCTAAACAGAGCGTGCTCACGCCCACGCCCGCGTAACCACAGATCACGCCGCCGTGGTCTGGGGGTAAATTTCGCTCCCGCACACCAGATTAGGCCCCCCTCGGCAGCAGCTCAAGCCTAGGTCCGTTCCCTCGGCGTGGAGCCCTTGAGTGCGCTGCTCGCGCGATACAGTGACACAAATTTACATCACTGCAACAACATTACACATATCACCTCCACACACGTGCACGCATACACGCTTACACATGCTAGTGGAAGGGTTTTATATATTTTTTTTTCCCTTATCAAACTGAAACAGTTTAGAATATTATCCGATACGAAATATATATAAGGGTTGTTGAGGTATGTATGCTTGGTACACATATATGTTTCAACAACTCATATATGTATGAATAGTTAGCTTAGCTTAGGTTAGCTCAGATAGGTCGCGAATTGCATGTATCAGGCAACAGCCAAAGCCGAGGTGTGCCGCGCACCCTTGAGCTAGTTGTCAAAATAAATTCGGCTGAGTGCCTTAAGCGGTCGCCTTAGTAGTCCGGTGAAGCTGTTAAGACCTTGCTTGGTCAATAGCGTAGTCAGTTCGAAAAAAAAAAAAAACCGATTTACGAAACTTATAGCTCGTACATAGAAAAAGAAACACCGGGGTACTAATACTAATCCTCTTATCCGAGTAGCGAGTATCTACTTTTTTTATTATTTGTGGCAACCAATCTTTTAGACGATTATTACTGCCATTGTCGAGTACATAAAGATATTACAAGTTTCTTGCTATCATTTCAATGTTAGAACTTTCCAGGGAGTTTTATGGCAATTTAGCATCCATGCTCCGTGACATTATTTCCCATCTACTTCACTTGTGCACAGTAACCAAACTATATTATGTAAAACACCGTTAACATTACAAAATATAGAGCCAAATAACATAGGATTATGAATGAAATATGAAATCCACTACATGACATTCCAAGATCTCGCCAAAAACTCGAGTATTATATATACTGTTGTCAAGGGTATGAACAGGGATATATAGACCTGTGGTATTATGAATATTATCTGTGGTTTATATTTTTGTTTGTCATTTTGTAGTGACATTCTGCAATTCGTATACGTCTTGCAGTGTTTTTAGAAGTTTCTATTAGACAAATAAATACACAAAATTATGTCTGAAATGGATGTAGCGGAAAGTGAAAATGATTATTCGAATGATTTATGTGAGCTATATGTTAATTTATATAAATGTTGTATATACTCTAACATGTTAACCTTAAAAATAACCAGAGCCGGGTTTCTTATTATTTCTCTTTGTTATAGTATTGTTAGATCGTGTTTTTCTACGTCTCGGTAATGCTGATACTGATGATCAGTTGGAGAGTTGCCTTACGAGGTTTTTACCTCCAGTTATACTCAAATTATCGTCGCCTCACGAACAGGTGAGCAAGTGAAATTGTTTCGTAAGAAATGAGAAATAAAATTAGAAATTGTATATCAAGTTTTTCTAAGAAATAAGGTGTTTAGTTGACCTATTTTAAGAGATTACACTGCTGATACTGTACTGTTTGAATATTAAATGGAGAAGATTCATAACATTGTAAAAAATAGTGTTTTGAATACTTGAACTTATAATATGTGCAGCGAGACATACATACATCAATCTTGGCATGTGTGTGCTACAGTAATTTATGGTAGAAAGAAATACTCTATAAGATGCAGGAGCATCCAACCAAAACAAGTAACCAATTATAAGAGTGTGGTATTATTGTCAAAATTTAGTTATCTACTTTATTTCTCAGATGTTATTGTTCATTCTTAGTTTTCATTTTTATTTTATTACTATACTATTTCTGTTGTTTTTTTGCCAATTCACATTTACTTATAATCCTTAGCAAATTATATTTTTTTCGCGTATACTGTCAAAATCTGTTATAACAACATCAAAGCGACTACTCATATTTGTCGTAAAAACCAATAGTTCTAACAACTGGTGATATTTTTGTGATACAGCATTCAGTCGGAACCTTTGTTCTGGGCCCTTACAACCGGTATGATGTTACCATAAATGGTTTTGACTGTATGTATATATGCTACCAAAGTGTTTACAAGTCTACACAACTATAGTCATATCTTTCATTTCTGCTACAAATCTTTCTGAAAGTGGAATGAGAGTAGTGGGAGCTAGAGTATATTTGGCATTGAATATTTATGATGGTATTTAAAAATGAATTAATGATAATTAATACATTAGGTGAGAACAAAAGTGATGGAGTTATTGGTCCATGTGAATAAAAGAGTTAAATGCCGTGCTGGTGTACAGTTACCAGTGCAAACTCTATTGCAGCTCTACAAAGACCCAACATCCAACAGCTTTATTATTGTAAGTTTCCATATTTTAAATAAAATTATTCTGTTTGTGGTATATAATGTATAAATACTAACCAGAGGACATTGGCCATTGTTGCATTTCAGTTAAAGTGTAAAAGACACTCTTTAATATTAAGACATTGGACATAATCAAATTTTCTTAAGATCTTTTAATCTGTACATTATTTGCATAGTCCAGTGTGGTTAATTAGATCTGTACTCGGGGTGTGCGCATAGTATTTGAATTATTCGAACCATTCAAATTATTCTATATATTCAAATATTTTTAAAGTAAGAAAGAATTATTAAACTAATAGTTATAGGAAATATATATTTCCCAATTATTATTTTTTGCCTAAAAACTTACATTCAATCATTTTATAATTACTCCTAAAATATAAATTATATGAATAATCTAAATAGTTGAATCGTTTGAATAGTTTGAACTAAATGAATTGTTCCAATAGTTTAAATGTTTGTTTCAAATTTCGAATTGAATTATTTGGTTCGATTCACTACTGAATAATTCTTTAATTTGAATATTCACACACCCCTACTCTGTACATTCATTCAGGAAAAGTTATAATTCATTAAAGGAGTTTTTGCACTCTAGTATTGTAGTCCATATAATTTTTATGGCTCTATTGGCTACTGCACATTTAGTGTTTCTGAGTTAGTGGGTTGTTCAATATATTATTGTAATGTTCTTTGTTTTTGTAGAATTTTTCTATTATATACATAACAATGGGATTCCCTCGATTGCCAAGTGACCAACAGTTAAGCCTTGCTCCTTCACTTTTGGAGGCTGTAGAGAATAAACCTCAGGGACATCAAGATGGGTGAGTTTATATTTGAACTAAGTATAAACATTATAAGAATATTGAATAAGGCATTTGACACTGTTCCTTAAAATAAAATATTTTTTTATTATATACACTGTGAACTCTTTATAATGAATTTCAAGGGATCAAGTTTTTTTTTGTTATAATGAATTTTCTTTATAAGAAGAGAAGAGAACAAATACATGGTTTTATGATAAACCGACCAAATTGAACTAATTTCTATGTTACAGAAAGTTTTTCATTATCATGAGTAATACCGTTATAAACAGTTTATACTGTACTTTTATTTCACATCCATTGACAATAATCACACCAACACTACTATAACATAGTCATAATAAAATATGGTATAATTCTTTTTATATGTCCACTTCATTGTATTAAGCAGCCTAAAGAATTAAGCAGTCTAAATGAAATTTAAAAATGAAATGGCCATTTCATTTCTAATTTGTAATTGTCAGTTTATTTATATGTTTGTAATATTTGGAAGTTATTTAAAAAAAAAGAATATTCAATAAAATTATCTTTGTTGTTATACAAAGCTAAAAAGTTACTAATATGAATTTAATGCAGCAGGTATAAATATATAGCTAATTATAATGTAATCTCTGTTCTACAGATTATAATTTAAACTGTTTTTTTGAATAAAGATAACTCAATATTTTACCAAATTTTTATTGTCATAAAATATAAACTACATTGTTTTTTTTACAGCATTTTGATGCTAGTCATGCCCCTCTTGGGCAAAATCAAAGAAACAGATCTGAATTTAAAAGAGAAACCAAAGGTGGCTTCATTAATATTGAAGTTTGCTACAGATGTTCTTTTATTGCCGTATAGGTAAGTTCAAAACATTTTAATGTGGGTAATTATTTATGAGAAAGTAGTCTTACTATTACTTCTGAGTAAAGCATTTTTTTAATATTTTCAAATGATTATAAAATTATTGTTCAAGATTATGCAAAGTAAATCTTGTTAAAGTCTGAGCTCTTATTAGTGAGAACCCTCTCATAGTAAATTTGTATTAATAATAGTTGTTTCTATATATTATTCCATATAAAGCCTTTCTACTTTTTTTTTAGTTCACTCTGTTACATATTATATGTACATAATTATTACATAGTACTAACATATATAATAACAATTGAGTAGTTCTGTTAAATGTTAGTACGCAAATGTAGTCAACATTAACAATTATTGCAATTCCAGGGCCTTACCTAACACGGGTGAAAGTGATTTCCAAGTGCCACCTGGCATGAGCATGAAAACTTATAAACGTATTGTAGACAAAAATCAATTGAACCCTAATCAGCTGGAAGAGGTACTGTCCATGTAATATGTTGTTTTTCATTAATATTTATAAAATTAATTTTGTATGTAAATTGTTCATGTAAGGAATGTAAAATTATATTTGCATACTCCTTATATATGGCTGAAATAAGGTAGAATATGAATGAAATTCAGAACCTCACATTTTTTTCATTGCCTGCTTCACATGAAATGCCCCAACAGTTGATTTATTTAGTACATAAATATAACATTACTACTTAGTTCCTAATTTGTAAAGATATATATGTAGTACTCATAGTACTCTGAAAACCCTCTATCTGCCAATAGAAGTCTTGTCAAAAGCGATTTAGTGTATTTGGAGATTAAACAAAACAAATCCTTTAATTTTAATTATACATATTCACTTCAGTTTCAGTATAACTCTGATTAATAAATCAACAATTTTTGATTTTATATATATGTATCAAATTGTGACTGTTTCAAAGCATGTAATATATATTTTGTTGTGAACCACTGTGACTTCATTTAGCACTCGATGGTTTTATAATACACTGATAAGATGTTTTCGTAACCACTTTCAGACTTTATTGTTAAACTACTATGAATTAAGTATTTGTTAGGATGGAACAAACTGGTACACATTTAACAGTTTCACATTAAAGCATAGTGGAGTTTCTATTACCACTTTCCCACTCTATCACTGGACATATATATTCATCCAGAAGCCAACTTTTCAATGATACAAATAATACAATGAAATATTTTCCCCATTGTTCTGTAAGATGTTTAACTTTGGATCATTTAAACACTTACCATTACTTTTTCGACAACTATTTCCTTAATTTTATCAACATCAAAATCCCAAGTTTATGGGTAAAATGTTTGAAGTTGATCCTTGAGCACCTCACAAATACAGCGAACATGAGTGCCTTTATACTCATTAACTTAACAAAGTTGTTCCATATAAATGTGAGCTGTCTCAAGACGACGCAGTATATAGTCGCGTATATAATCAATTCTAATAATGTGCTTATATTTTCAGATGAAACTTTCTATAGTGAACTTTATAAGTAAGGATATATTTAACATGAATGATATTCTATTGACACTGATCGTAGCCGCTGCAGACTCTCGGTTCAGTGTTGCCAATCATGCAAACAGTCCTTTGATTAGAGTTAACAGGTAAATTTTAGGATGCCCTATATATATTTATACTAGCGGGCCCGGCAGACGTTGTTCCACCCTGATTATAAAAAAATTCTTGACAAATTATATACCAAAAAGTTCCTCATGAATCACTTCATCCACTGGTGAAAACCGTATGAAAATCCGTTCAGTAGTTTTTGACTTTATCGCGAACAGACAGACAGACAGACGCGGTAGGGGACTTTGTTTTGTACTATGTAATGATCTTGACAAATTATATACCAAAACGTTCCTCATGAATCACTTCATCCACTGGTGAAAACTATGAAAATCCGTTCAGTAGTTTTTGAGTTTATCGCGAACAGACAGACAGACGCGGTAGGGGACTTTGTTTTATACTATGTAATGAAAGTGATACATAAAGCTGTTTTCAATATAAATACTCTTAGAAATGTTATTATTAAATAATAATAAATGTATGTGTCTTTTTGTTACAGTTCTGTAGATTGGTCTCAGCCTGCTGTTGTGGCACCTTTATATTCACTTTATTTGGGGACGTGGGGCGGACTGAAGGTACCTCCAGATGATCGCAAGGTATTTATGATAATATTTATGTACAGAGGAAAATCATAAAATAAATAAAAAATTTAGAAGCCAATATATACTTTGCGTATAAAATTTCTTTGTAAACAATGTTATTAGTTTACTTCCTCTCTCCTGTGTATGCGCACTACACCATTTGCCCTACTTCTTTCACGGCGAGAACGCTAAGATTGCTGAATATGCTTATAAGAATCATGTTTTCTTAAAATATCGTGATATTTTTTTAGATAAGACGTATGTGTCTTAGAAGTAAAACTAAAAAAAAGATAGAAATTTATTCAGAAGTTTTTGCTTTATGCGCGCACCTTTATCATTGTATTTTAAGCTTGTTAGCTGTTAATTGTAACCTCCTTTGAATAATTTTAGGTCCTAATAGTTTTTTAAATCTTAGTACAAAAAATTGACGACACGTGCGATTCAAATACAATAGTGAACATCCAAAGAACTCTAATCCATCGGCTGATTTGCAAAACTCTCTACAGCTGAATAAAAAATTGGCTGATCTCAAAACCCGAAAGATTGAAAGAGAGTAACTGTGATGGGATTATCATAATTTGCATGGTGATAATGATGCAGCCGGGTATAGACATCCTACTGCTTGCTTGTTTCTTGGATATACATTGGCCTAATAGGAACAAGACATTGCTATACGTGCCGCTATAGCGGATCTTACGCCGGTTGCGTTTCTGTTGCACCCATGTACTACCACTCGACAGTGTCCAAGAGATACTGAACTTAGCCTGTTTTAAACATGGTGTGATTCACATACGGCTCGAAGGACCAAAAATGTGTTTGATGATTTTAAAACTTATTACTTATTAATACGATATAATAATAGTAATATTATTAATACGAATTAAACAAACGTAAATTTTCAGTGTTCGTTCGTTAAATGATCTTTTTATGGAGCTTTATTTGTTTAACGCAGTGTTCCTTTAAAAACGTAATCATCACAATGTTTTAATGTAATCCAAAATTTATATTAGCTATTATAATTTAATTAGATAGAAGGTACTGAATCACGACATGTATGCATGCATCAGCAAAATTTTTGGGAATTTGTGTATGTTCTATATTAAATTCGTTCCATTATACTGCAACATCAAAACATGAGGAAACCTAACTTTGAGAAATGTTCGTTTATCATCGCCATATATAGGAAAAATATGGAATTGTGTTTCCGTGCGCTTACAATAATCAATATGTCGTGGGCTAGGCTTGCGATTATTCCTGTGCCTTTTTTGGGGAACAGATCTTTGGTCTTGCAGTGGGATAGATTCGGCCTGGTGTTGGTGTTATAATATTTTTATTTAAGGAATAACTTGAACGAAATATAACTGTTTATTTGAAGGTGCCAGCATGCACGAGACTTCGCCTGAAACTAATTCAGTATTTAAACAAAGCTACGGGACCCGCAATCATGTTTCCACACTGTGTTCAGGTAATTACATTATCATTAAAAAAATACAATAAATTAAGTTTATTTAATTAATTTTTGGTTACATGACATATAAATATGTTACAGGTTGTATTTTCATCATTATTTGATCCAAACACGAACTCGAGGCTTCGTAACCAAGCTCTTGTGTTTCTACTAAACGTGATAAGCAGGTGAGGTCGTTATAGTTCATATTTCATTATTTGTAATAAATATTTATCATAGTACATATAAATGATTATATATACCCATACCTATCATTTTAGTGGTGACGAAACGCAGTTGAAGAAAGTCGCACCGGTGTTTTTACAAGGTCTTTTAAAGCTGATCAGATCTGAAGAACATGCTGAGCATCATCCAAAGGCATACACATGTTTGGGTCTGTATTACTTATACTATCTAAGAATATTTAGTAATGTATCTCTACTGTATGATAAACATCAACAAATTAGTATATTTTAATTGGCTATTTTGAGTTGTGCCATTATTACAAGTTAGTAAAGTTGCTCCACTTTTTTATCATATATTTTTAATTGATCTTTGTTTAAACAGGTCGACTTGCTACCAAGTGCCCTGAAAGTATAAATAATCAGTTTGCACTATTGGAAGAGCTAGTGAAGAAAGTACCTGAAGCTGTACCCGAGATAAAGACCGCTCTGAGAGATGCTCTACTTGAAATGGCCGTTGCATATAAAGTCAGCTTTCAAGGTAAGATTATATTAATGCAAAGAATGTGCTTTGCATCCTGGGTCTATTATTTTTCTGAAACAGATTTTCCCTAATTGTGATGGGAATTCCCGTAGTAGAAACATTACATAAGCTATATAAACATTCAAAAATCAACATACAATATGTTTTAAAATCAAATGATCAAGCGCTGTTATGACTCTCCTTGGACACCTTAATGAAATAAGTTTTTTTTAAAGATATTAATTTAGCACCTGGACTCCTGATTAAGGCTCTGTAATAAAGTTCTCATAGAAAGACCACTTGGATCGGTAATTTGTTTTCTGGTTCATTAATTTTGTGCAAGTTTTATATAAGGTTAAGTATCACTTGATAATAATTTACAGTAACTCTACTCTATTAAAATTTATTTTCTGCTTGTCATTTAATTTGCGTGGTACTGGTTTTGCGAAATTATTATGTGTGGTTAAGTATCGGAAAGCCCAAAAAAAATTGAGACCATCTGATATATGAATCGGTATGTGGGGAAGTTTTCATATTTCTAGAAGAGATGGAGACTTTCTGGCACTTTCGACGTTTGGTTTAAAACTTTATTAAACTCTATTTACAGCGTGATGAATTATGTAATTATTTGATCAAGTTTAGTTAAAAAAGAAATCAGAGTAAGAAAGCTCACGGTTAATATTTTGTCAAAAGTAACTCCTTGAATATAGGTTCTTTAGGAGCTCTAGTTATAGATTTTTTGAAAATAACAACTTACAAATGCAACACTGAAGGAATTTAATTTTATATATTGACTAATTTCTGAACACTTTTTCTGGGTTATCATTCTGGGTCACTTTTGTTGTTGATAATACAAGTCTAAAATACTAGATTACTCTTATATTTAATACATTTTCTCTTAACAAAAGAATGTATCACTACTACTTCTAGATAAATCTGAGCCAAATAATGCAGCTTCAGTTCAAGAACCCAGTACGTCTAAAGACCAGAAAATGGATGTTGATGAAGGTTCCGATGATAAAGGAAAACCTACTCCTTTGGACGAACCTCAGGCTTTGGCACTCTTTGCACTATTGGATCAGTAAGTTAAAATCTAAACACAATAAATAATCTATACTCATCCGTTTCTTTACATCCCTAAAGGAGTCTATTGCTTATAGAATAAAATTCTAAAGAACAACATTTTGAAAATTGCTTTAGATACATGCAAATGTACAATCAGTTTTCTCAACATTTTTTTTTCTGAATTACGTTGAAGTCACAAAATTGTCTTAATACTTTCGTTATATATTTTGTTCTTCAGTAATTAAGTCTGTTTGTTGATCTTGTGTTAGTCCCTTTGACCCTGTATATATACTACTACTAGCTTTTGTTCCCGTATTCGCTCGTATTCTTTTTTTTTTTTTTTTTTTTTTTTTTTTATCTTATTCTTTGGCCTTTGTGGAAAATTCCGCAATTCTGCCAGTATCATGTACATAAAGCTTAATTTCTACGATAATGGATCAACAAAAGATCTGAAGTTGATTTAGACCACCACCGTATGACTAACATAGAACATAGGGACAATACACAATTGGGTTAGTAAGTACCTAAACATATGAGTTAGTAAATAAATATGTATATTTTATCATATAAGCATGTATAGCGCAAGTAAGCATAATTTAACAAATAATTAGAGCTTAATTTTATTAATATAGATATATTTACACAGAACAGTAATAAAAGGAGTAAAGGAGAGGGAGAGTAGGAATTGCATGTAGGTGGGACGGAATATCTCCTGGGGGAGTAAATTATACAGAGAAACGCGCCGATTTGGACAATTAAAAAAAATATGGTCTATACTTCCTTCATCTAGCCCACATTCACATAGCGAGTGATCCCGGACTCTAATTTTTGCAAGATGGACAGGTGTGCAGGCATGATTCAAACGCATACGGCACACGACCGATATCGTACGCTTGTCTAAGTTCGGAAACAATGAAAACCAGTATTCTTGTTTATTTAAAAAATAAAATGGCATGTTACTCGCTGATAGTGTAGATTCTAGAGGTGACAGGAATTTAAAATGTATTAAGTATTTTTGGAGGTTATCTACTATAAAACAAAAATCAAATCTTTTTCACTTTATAATAATTTATATATAATATAGATTTTTTCGTCATCTATTTTAAGTAGTTCTTACATTGACATTTAGTTGTTTTATAATTTTGGTTTAGATGTTTTATATAATTTAGTAAAATAGTATATTCTTTACACAGTTACATGCACAGTGAAGAGTCAATGATTCGGTACATCGCAATGAGGTATTCGGCTGCTGTTTTCCCTCAAGACTATGTACCATCTCGATATCTTTTATTATTAGCGAGCGGAGATAGGTAAGCTATATATTTATTAATTCAACAAATTAAACAGATTGTGATGTAAAACATATTTATTACTCCTAAAAAATCCATATATGTTATATCACTTATATCGAACTTAAATTAGATTGAATTTAGATAATTTACTTGTAATAAAACAAATAGTTATTTATTTAAAATTAGCTTTTCTCATTTCTTTTTTTTTGGTACATTCATTACAAAAAGTAGCTTTTGTTCTTCTCTAGGTCCTGCACTACCTTTATGCTAAATTTCAATAATTTCAGTTTTAGAGTTTTACTTCTTATAAAGTAACAAACAGACTGATTTACTTTTACATTTATAATGTAAGAGTAGGATGTTTATGATTATTTAAAGAATCTGTAAATTTTTAGTCAAGATGAGATATCAACTGAAGCTCTGAAATGTCTTTACGGTACGTCTCGACCGAATGAGATAGATGAAGTGGTAAATAACGTGTCAAGGAAAGAGACAAACGTAGTGAATCTGGACGAGGAGTCTTCTAAGAGTGACAAGGATAAAACATCTGATATCGACGAGTTCAAAGTACCGATGTTTAAGGACGTAGTGAATTACGTGTGGGATCAGATACAAAAGAGAAAAAAGGGATCGAATACTAAGCACAGATTCGTAATCAGTAATCAGGTGCTACAGTTTCATCCTGTCACTTATCAAGAGGTAATAATATTGGTAAAGGGAAAGAAAAACACGATAGTTAAATTTTGACCTTTTAAAGTTAAACCTTGCATTTTGACATCAAATAAAATACATATGTTTTATAGCTGTACGTATTTGTGTGAGCCACCAAGTTGTAATTTTCATAGGGTAGGAACATGATGTACTTTTCACGTTACTCCCGTTTAAAACTGTGGTTACGGTGTCACTTTGATTTGATTTTTGAACCTATTTAGCACTATTGTGGAAAAAAATGTCAAAAAAGCAAAATAAGGACTACCCTAGTGTATATAGTTTTGTAGACTTTTTTTGCGCAGTATATTTTTTATTTAGTTTTATTTTCGGTAACCAATCTTCAAGACGATTACAGCCATTTTCAAATAAGTAATAATATTACAAATGTATTGGGATTATTTCAATGTTCTGACAAGATGGTGGCCCTCTTGTTAGAACTTTCCAGGGAGTTTTGTAGCATCTCAGAATTCATACTCCATAGTGTTACTTCCCATCCACTTCGCTTGTGCACAATAAATGAACTATATTACGTAAAACATCACCAATATTACAAAATATAGAGTCAAATAACAAAAGATTGTGAATAAAATATAAAATCCACTACATGACAGACCAAGATTCCGCCAAAAACTCTCTGCGTCGTGGAATTTACAGTGACGTGACGTCACTTTAGTTTTTATTCAGGGTTATATAAAATTATACAACATTCGACAAGTATGTCCACACAGCAATATTTTGAAGAATATTATTTTTGTATGGTAATAAGAGATATATTTCTTTTTTAGATTCTGAGATATTTACGCATGTGCTTAAATCGAGATGCCAACTTAAAGGATTGTTCGAATCATCCGAACGCCACTTCGCCTTTACTTGCTAAGTATTTCTACGACAAATTGCTTGATACGGAGGTGCTTGAGAGATATCTAACTATGATCACCACTTTGCTGAATGCTAGTGCTGGTAATTATGCACATTTTATACCTGTTATTTTAAGGATTTAGGGAAATAAACACCGTTCCTTTAAGTTAAAGTGTTATTTATGGAGAAGTACCAATAAAAGATTATCTGTATGTTAAGCCTTGGAACAGTCTCCGGTCAAGTGTGTTCTTTCTTTGGCATAGGGTTCTTTAAGTATTACTTGAAGAAAATAAAATAAAAAGCTTTTTGTTTCAAATACTCGTAATATCTTTTTGGTTGATTTCTTATTAAATTATTTTTATTTGTAATTTAATTTAAATGTAATATAAATTGAAAAAAAATTAGAAAAAGGGTGAAAAACGTTCAGCCAAATTAAAATGGGTCAGTATCAAATGTGGGCGATTTGACGTGGAATGCTCCATATATACTTTGCGTTATCACTACATATTATAAAACAAGGTCCTCTGCCACATCTGTTTGTTTGTCTGTTCGCGAGAAACTCAAAGACTACCGAACGGCATTTTATGCGTCTTTCATCAGTAGATAAAGTGATTCATGAGGAAGGTTTAGGGTTAAGTTTAAGGTTTTTTTATTATCAGGGCGAGATAATGACCACCGGGTCCGCTAGTATCGTATGTATAGAAATAATACAATTTTGTCTTTTCAGATATAATGCCGTTGACATGCTTCTTGGATATAGTTGGATGTGTACCAGAAAAGATCGCTTCTAAATATACAGGTCTGCTACAGTTCCTAAAGAACCTATTTACCACAAGCACCAAAGAAGATATCAGGGAGACTGCATCATTGATCTATGCAATAATTACAGTAAATACGAATGATAAATCAACAATAGATAAAGAGATAAAAGAGTTTGTGGCACAGAGTCAGTCTAATAAATCATTGGAGAGTCAGTGCGGTTATTTGTCTGTTTTTTCACATATCTGTGAGAGGTGTATAGTGTTATCGAAGAAGGGCAAGTTCGGTGGTAAAGGTTTCAGTGTTGCGAATTGGGAGCCATATCAGGAAGGAGCTTTATGTCTAGGTGAGATTTTAACTTCTTTTGGGACGATTTGTAATAAAAAAGAGATAGCTATAAGTGTAATGTAGCCTTTAGGCTGTGAGAGAATGAGATAGTATATTCTTAATATACTCCAAATATACACCAAAAGAGGGAGAGAGAGAGTGAGAAACGTTAAGATCTATAGCACATTATTTTCTATTGAATCGTAGTAACTATTGCACACTTTGAAGAAATTGTTCTGTGTTATGTATTATAAACATTGTCAATGTATATTAAAATATTACAAAATAATGTCGAAAACTAATGTTTACCACACCCATAGTGTATTCATTTCATTCTCTTAAAAATTAATCAGAATACGAAGTTTCACTTTTACCACATGTGAACTACACACGACTTTTATTTCATTACTTCCTAAGAATTTTTTATCGACAAGTATAGAACTCAGTTCAAGTTCGAGTTCGAAGGGTGTGATTTGTAACATTTACTGGCATGTAGGCTGTTCAAACGTCATGACATGTTATTAGGTGGCTCCGCACCATTTTTTTTCTGTTTTTTGTAAATACTTATAAGTTGCAATGATCTCTTAACACAATTGGGACTGCATGTCTGTTTACTACATCGTTGTTTATAAAAATATATTTAAAGTCATGATATTTAATATATATATTAATTGGTCGAATTGACTAATACTTCTGCAGAATGTTACATTCACCGCAGTGAAGTTATTTTAGTAAAAGAAATTTATTCCGAAACACCAATCTCTTGTGAATTTTTTCGTTTTGTTCTTTTTATTTGCTTCGTTGTCCAGAATAGAACTGTCACCATTCAGATTATAGCATGCTTATATCAGGTGACTGTTTAAAGTTTAACACCCTTCAGTCGTGAGGTAGTTCATGGTCACATTTAACATATACAATAATAATATCAAAACAAACAGTAATAAACAACAAAGAGATCCTTGGTTAAAGTCTGTTATAAAACTTTTAAAAGTATAGGAACGATATTTGTAAATGTAAAAAAATCACACCTGGCTTCAATGACCACAATTCAAGGGACGCTTTTCAAGGTTAATCATTACATAACTGCTTATCGTGGGAACACCGCACGGTCGAGCAAAGGGAAGTGGGGCGCGGGCAGAGGTGCGGGACCCGGCCCGGAGTACGTGACAGGACGTGATTAATTTATTACACCAGTTCGTTTTCGCGTAAATCACTTGATGTTGAGTGTATATCAGATTTGCGTTTCTCGAGATAATTACCTCAAATAATAAGCACCTAATTTTTTAATTGATTTAGAACAAGAATCAACTAATGAGTAATGTGTGAGAGTAATGCAACTATTTTAATAAATCATGATGTATATGTAAGGAAACGAGAGTTGGAAGTTTCTAGAACGTAAAGTTTTATTTATTATGTAGCTATTTTTTTAAGAAAGATTGCGATCTATATCTGCGAATATATCGAGGCGTGCTGCTTTTTTTTTTAATTTATTTAGGAGCTTTTTTTGACTATATCAGCTCCATAGTAAAGTTAACTTAATTTACATGCTGAATATCTTAAATAAAATACATTATTAAAGCTAATATAAACTACTAGAGCGTCATTAATGACGACTCAACATTTTAAATAAATTCAGTGCTTCAATACTATTAGGTTTGGATAACAACCCATGAAACATTCCAATATCTTGTAAATTCAAATTGAGAGTCGACATCAGTAACTGTCTACATGTATGTGTCATATAAATATAAATACTATTTACATTTATATAGCTAGTCCAAATCTGTAACGAGAACATTCCTAATCGTGGAGTGGAAGCCATAACATAATTTTCCATTTTATTATAAGTATCTGCAAGTATAGGTAGTTTTCGCCAATAACTTCGAGAGAAAAGAGAATGCACCTTAAATAATAAGGTGTTTATAGTATTGTTGGATAAAGCATTACATTTAAGCTTGTATTTAAATGCTAAAAATTGTCTCCTCAGCTCCAAAGGTGGTATATACAGTTCACTCTCCATAACATGTATTGGAGTAGATTTAATAAAACTGCCAATTATTCTTAGCGCCTAGTTTTGAACTTTATTAAGTTTAGACATATGCATTTTAGTACTACTACCATAAAGAAAACAGGCATAATCCATTTTTTTATAATACCTAAAGCGAAGAGGTTTCATAGTGCGAATTTTGACGCAACCTAGAGTTACTATGCTGATTTATTTGTTACTATGAGTATATTGGTGATATCTAGAGAATTCTATATTATTCTTGATATCTTTTCAGTATTTAGAATTAGTGAATCTTTATTATCCAGTTTGAAATAATACTGTTAAATAGAACATATAATTTTATATAACATTGGAATGCAACAAACATAGTTCATACTTTATCTGTATAAGCAATATCTGTCATTGCTAACAATGTAGTTAATCATATCTACTGTTATAAATCAAGATGCTATTCATGTTATATTTTAGTCCTCGATAATATAAATAAATAGACTTATAATAGATATTCTACATTCAAATATAAAATTAGTTGAAAAATTATATGATTATTTTGAAATTGCAGCAAAATTCCTTGCAAGCCAACAAACATTACTAGTAAGCGCATCGTGTACCGCAGTGTCGTTGCTAGCGCGCTGCAGCGGTTTGCCCCTACCGATAACTTCCTCGAAGCAGGACGAACTAATGCAAACCGACAACCCGTTCAACGTAACCAAGAACGAGATAGAAGATAATGACATCATAACTAAGTTCTCTGTAGCCGATAGACTGTTTAGGATCGTGGTGAATGCAAAGATACCTTCGAAAATAAAGGAGAGAGCGCTGTTCACGTTGGGGCTGTTGTGTTGCGGGGAACGCCTGCCTTTCGCAAAGCAAATCGTGCTCGGCTTCCTACAGATGGCGAAAGATGTGAGTAGTGTAAACTATTATAAAATAATATTGATTTAATAATCTTTTACTTTCACTATTAATGTGGTGAAGAATAATTATATCAGAAATAATGTGATATCTATGATATAATATGAAATGGATGGAAGCAGTTGTATGTGTAAAGTCTGATATCAAACATAAAACCAGAAATACATGGATGGCCTAGTGGATTTCATTCACACAAGATTATTATTGTGTGATCCACATACAATTGTTTTAAATATTAGTGTATCGTCCTTTAATTATATGTTTCTAATGTCCCCCTTGAAACAGAAGTGACATGTGGCACGAAAGTGCCTTAAAAAAGAAACAAAAAATATTTGGGATTGTTTTAGGGGAATTTGACAATAATATAAATTTATAAAATATTTGCAAACAGTTCGTACGCTAAATTATATTGGAAAAATATTATATCAAAGTTAAGTAGTTAACTGACTAACAGGTAATTATCGTTAAATACATCTTAGCCAATTAGTCTTTCGATTGTCAATTTGTTAGTTTTTTTTTACTAAATTTTATACTATGCTTTTCTGTTTTAGTCCAACGTGATACGGTTGTAATTAAGTATCTTCTTAGTAGTATTTTTAATTTGATAACAAATTGTTCGTGTTAGTCAATAATAAATATGCTGTGTTTGATAAAAATGTTACAGAGCAAAGAATTCGAGATACACCTTCAGATTGGCGAGTCGTTGGTTCTGTGCGTTGAGGGAGTGAACTCAAACGAAAATAGAGACCTGTGGACTGAATTACCTAAAGAGGTATTCATTTACATTTATTGTACAGGAATTGGGGCTTTAGCAAGGAAACTATTCATTTTAATGTACTTTGTTATCTCACTCGGATCTCGGTTAGTTGGATTATATCCAGCATTTCTGTATTATACTTGTTCAATATCACTATCCATGCATATAGTGATTAGTGATAAATCAGTCATAGTGACTCTCTCTTAATGTTTCTCGTTTCGTAGTTTCTTGCAAGCCAGTATAGCAATGACGTATGCTGTTAATTTGTAGACAGCTCGTATTTAGTCCTTTTTTTTACATTGCTCTTTTCTTATCATCAGACACAGTTGCACTGTCGTCTTCAAAAAAAAATTATACGTTATTGCAAATTTCTATTCCGAATGAATTGCTTACAATTGACAAGTACTGTTTATTTGGTTCATAAAGGCTTGCTAGAATCAGTTTTTTAAGACATGATTTTGTCCTACTTAGATGAAAGTTTGTTGTGGATGCTTTTTATAGACTTTAATAGATTTATTGTTTGTTGCCGAATACGAAATATCAATTTTATATTATCTCTACATTTAAAAAACTGACGGTTAGTAATTATTTTTCAGGGTTCACAAAAAATTAAAGACATTGAGGCGTTAAAAGAGAATGATGTCCTCTTAGAATGGTTGATTAAAGAATTATTCATGATTGGTAAACACCCTCACCCGCACTCTAGACAGGTAAAATTGATTGCTATCATCATAAAACTCATGTACTACATTATATTGGGAAATTATTTCCATGTGAAAAGGCTAATTGACTAACCGGTAAATATTGTTAAGTACAGCGTAGTTAATTAGCCTTTGGACCAGCAAAGTCTCTTTTATTAATTTTTACTACTTTAAACTTTAGCTTGTTTGTTTGAACCCAGCATGATACATATATATAGACGTAGTTACCCATAGTTAGTTAATCATGAAATATATCTTCAACTTCTGCAAAATATTGAAGCTTCATACTGTAGTATGAAGGAATTCTCTTTAAACACATTTTAGTTTAAAAAAAGTGGTTGATGTAACATTAAAGTGCGACGTCATATTATATGAAAAAGTCATATGCTAGTGCCCGCAACTTCAGTCCCAAGGAAGTGGATTTTATCTCATGGGAAATATGTTTTTAATTGTGTTATTGTTATAGAAGTGATGTGGAATATATATTAAATTATATCTTATAATTATATCGATAGTGCTTTGCCTCTATGCAAATGCGTATAGATACTTACGTAACACGCTGAAAAATATTCTATCTGGTAATGAAATCTTCACCTAAATCAGTTTAGGTTAGTAAAGTATAGCCGTTAGAAGATTAAACCTACAAACAACAGACATTTCCATTAAATTTATATATGTACGTAGCTTATTATCTTGTAGCAATATTACTTATGTAAAAATCACTAGCAGTATCTACAGATGTTTGATTGATGTTAATATACTTTAGTATTATGTATAGGTTTTGAAATACATTTCAGGCAACATCCATTTGGTTATTGGCTTTATTGAAGAATTGCCCGGAACGAGAACCGATCAAGAATAAGCTACAAGATTTACAGAATGTGTTCATGGACTTTTTGTCCGAAAACAGTGGTAAGTGTTACAATAAGGCATTTATTATGCTTATTGCGTCATAAGATTGTAATAAAAAAATTTAATTGAATTGAATATATTCTAAGTCATTTCCTTAGTTTTCTCGATATTTTAAGGCATGAAAATCGATAAAAAAATACTGCATACATTTAGATATAAACAATACTTATCTTTCCCTCACTTTTCCTTTACAAATATGGTATTTGATTGAAGAAGGCGTTTCTTTGCGGAGATCCATTATTAAATATAGTGGACGCTATTTTGATCTTCCGCCTGGAATTGATTGACGACTACTACTTCTAACTGCAACAAAAAGAGAATCAATATACATGTATGTATACATTAATTATACAATATATAATTAATATAATAATTATCAATAAACTGATTAAAAAATATATATTGCAGAGTGACGTGTAATCACGATAAACGGTAATACGTGTTTCCCTCTTTCACGGAGCGTCATCAGATCGATTATAATTCAATCAATCTGCGGTATATTTTAATCAATTTATTGATAATTATTATATTTATATTAATTATATATTGTATAATTAATATACACATATATGTATATTGATCAAATGATTCTTTTTTTGTTGCAGTTAGACGTAGTAGTGGTCAATCAATGGTATGCGGAAGTGCAAAGTAGCCTCCACTGTATTTAATTTTACAAATATGGATTAGACAAAGACGGAGATATTTTTATTGATTTAATTGATGTTTAAAAATTACTAAAAATATAGATTTTACTAAATATTATTCCGAAATATTAAAATTAAGACTTATATTGTTATCGTTATAACACACAAATATATATGTGTCACATAAATATTAGACAGTATAAACAAATGGACCCTAAATTTAGACCTACCGATAAGTATCTTTTATAATTTAGGGTTATATAAAATTTATGAAATAGATAATAATCTAATATAAATAAGTTATGACAGTGGATAATTAAGACCAGTGGAATGTAGATTTTATGTATGCAAGTCTCGTCTAGTACAGATGATATTTTGTTTGAGAAATGTTCCCATATTAATATAATATGTAATAGATATATATTTTAAGGGTACATATTATTTTGAAAAAATACTATTTCTATTTCCATACCATACCATAATTGTGTTTTGATTAATGGATAACTCATTTAATTATTTCACTATATTCAATATGTCTGAAATAAAATCAATTTTCAAATCAACAACCTGGTGACCCCGTTTGAAAAAGGGCTACCACCCAGCACTTATCAGAGACTGATCCATTTGAACCCCAATCAATTAAATTATTAACAGAGATAGTACAAGACGTAGCCAGCAAAGGGCTCAGCCTCGTGTACCAGAATTCTGATGAGAATCAGAAACAGGCGCTTGTTGCTCAGATAATTGAGCAACTGACCAGCGGAAAACGCTCTGTTGCGCAGGTCACTGATGATACCAAGATATTTGAAGAAGGACAGCTTGGAAAAGCGCCTACTGGGTAAGTTTTTTTTCATAGCACTAAGCATGGATGGGTCCTCGTTCTTTTAAGAATTAAACGTCTCGCACGCCATCTTTTGTGAAAAGACTCTACTATTTTGTAAATAATTACTTGCAAGCACACAACTTGAGCATGAATGGCCAACTTGATTTCGGTTATTTTGTACTGATTTACCCGATAGACCAGACTCTTTGCCCATTGCCTTCCAAGTCAAACGACTCGCGTACCATCTATTGTGAAATAGCTATACTAATTTGTAAACATTTGCGTGTATGCACATAACATTTAGCATCAATGAAAATCTTATAATCAAATCAAATCAAAAATACTTTATTCAGTTTAGGCCCTAATAAGGCACTTATGAACGTCAAAGACTACCACCGGTTCGGAAAACAACCCAGTCATTGAGAAGAACCGGCAAGGAACTCGATCGGGTACATTTTTTTAACATATATTTCCAATACATCATACAGTAGCTTTTAGTGGATGCACAGAGAGGAGTCAATTCCAGACATCACTGTCGTTCACATACTGATCCACTCTATAATATCTTTTTGACACTAAAACCCGTTTGACGTGGCGCTTAAATTTATAGTCTGGCAAATCGGTAACATGCTTTGGGACTTTATTGTAAAACCTAACACTATTACCTAAAAAACTATTACTGGTTTTGCTAAGTCTGAGACATGGGACGACCAGTTTATTACAGTTTTACCCGTTTCGCCCTTCTCGTTATTTGAGAAATTAAACTATTCGCATGCCATTTAATTTAAACAGTTGTAAATGGTTAAATGGTTGTACTAATTTTATAACATTTGCGGGTGGGTTTACGTACAACGCCCCTACCACTTACCATTATACATACACTCATGGACATAGAAGAACGCAAAGAAAAAATTGAATAACAGAAAATATTTTGTTATTTCCTACTGGTCATATTACCAGTTATATAGGCCATTTATATTTTAGCTTATATTGTATAACTTAATCTCTTCATATTTATTTGCCCTCTTTTTATTGCGTTCCTCTAAATACGGCCATGAGTATGTAATTTTAAAACAATTTATCAAAGAGTGTACATTAATATAGATATACAATAGTAGCTTCTGCTCCCGACATTGTTAGCGTTAATGTAGATTTGATCCGTCCCTCGGGAATGGTATATTTTTTTGGATAAGTGATACCCTATGTCCTTCTCTGTATCTCTGACAACATATATGAAAAATTTCACGATGATCGGTTCAGTAATTAAGATGTGAAAGCGCAACAAATAAATAAATAAACTCACTTTACAATTTATAATACTAGTTAAGATAACATATATTAGTGTTGATACGATGTTTTTAAGTGACAAACTTTATTACAAACAGGAAGTTTCAAACATAATTAAAATGATGCTATTTGGACTGAAGTTAAAGGTATATCATCAAAATGATACTTTGGGATATTAAAGACTTCATAATTTATTTCACTCTATATCTTGGATACTTTTAAGGCATGGTATCGATATTCCGTAGCTTTTTTCTTCATACTCTTAGTACATAAAAGTTTTGTTTGTTTCTCCTTTTTATTTATAGTCTAGTTTATGCTCTTTTATCGATATTCGACCTTAACATTTTAGGGAGCCAAGTTTTGAAATGTATATTGCGATAATTATTTAAAGATTCTGTTAATTTATATTTTATGTTTCAGGGGAAATCTCTCAACTTATAAAGAACTTTGTTCCCTGGCATCCGATTTGAATCAGCCTGATCTATTGTACAAATTCATGCATTTAGCACATCATAACTCTGTTTGGAATTCAAAGAAAGGCATGTTCTTTGATATATATTATATTTAAAAATGCATTTTTAAAGGAATACATTTTTTCATATTAAATTTTGTTTGGTTATTATTGTGTGACTGTAATTAATAATTTTGTGTGGTGCTTGTGTGAATAGGTGCGGCGTTTGGGTTCCACTCCATAGCACTACAAGCCGGTGCTCAGTTGGCGGAACACCTTCCGAAGATAGTCCCACGTCTTTACCGGTACAGGTTCGATCCCACGCCGCGTATCCAGAACTCTATGGCCAGCATATGGCATGCCATAGTGCCCAACACGCAGGCTACTGTATGTTCCTTTTTAAAATATTATATCTATGTGCATTATACGCTTTGGTTAATAAATTCTCGGTCTATGAACGCTTATTGTAATTATTAGGAATAAGTTGTTATTTTAAAAATAATTGTTTTCTTAGAAAATGGGTTGTTCAACTAGCCTCAAATATCTGCATGAAATTAAATAAAAATAAAAAAATAAAATATTAATTTTAACTTAAATTTTTGAGTACCTCTTCGATGGATACAAGAATAATCATTATTGCAATATCTAAGTAAATTTGAAAAATACAACATTATTTACCTATATACCGGCTGAATGGTTAAAAAGTTGCAATATTCTCAGGGGCTACTGGTAGTCGTTTCTGGTTCTAAATCAATTAAAAAAATAAGTGCTTAATATTTGAACCTAATTATCTTAAGAAATGCAAAATTGATCTACACTCAACATCAGGTGATTTACGCAAAAACGTTTATATAAAATTTTATATCTAATGTTAAAATCGTTTTTAAGAGCTCAGATATATTATTGATAACTCATTTCGAATTTAAATGACTCTCATAATTGGCTTGTCCTAACATTAATACTCGACTAATGTCAATTTAAGAACCGGTAATATATTTCCAGGTCCAAAAATATCATAAAGAGATTTTGAATGATTTAGTCGCGAACTTGACTTCAAACCAGTGGCGGGTGCGGATGTCGTGTTGCAACGCGCTCTCCGATTTATTACGGTATAACCTTTGACTGATTATATTTGAACACAACTAGAGTAACTTTGCTAATCGTTTATATTTATCTACATTCGACCAATGGGCGTAGGTTTTTGCTTCATATTGAGAAGAGTGTGTACAATAAATAATTTATAATATGTGGCAATTGTAGACGGGTGATTTTTTTTTTTGGCAAAAAGTAGTCTGATGTTCTGTGTTACATAAAGCGATGATGACTCATTGTTATGTTGGGTTTCCCCGTCGATTGACGTAGGTACGAATCGTTGCCGATGAGCGCTTGAGCTTTCGGTGAAGGGAATAATGATGATAGGTGTTTTTTTCTGGCCCTCAACTTGAAAGTCTGTCGCCATGTATCTTTCTATATATGGGTTCCGGCAGCTAAACTTGCAAGCTAGCTCTCCTCTAGGTTTAGCGTGTGTACGAACTTGAAGTACATCAGTCGTTTACCATAACGTGTCAGTCAGTTGATGAAAAACCTATAAAGTGGGTCGATTAAAAATTTTAGTCTGCATTATTGAGAATAATTTTAGATATACAACCAGCACTAAAATGTGAACAAAAACGTACTTAATGATGTAAAATTATTTTCATCAGTGGTGCCCAAAGCCTCCACGAGTCGGTAGAGCAGCTGCCCACACTGTGGTCGCAGTTGTTCAGGGTGATGGACGATGTACACGAAGGCACGCGGCAAACGGCAACCGCTACCGCGAATGTACTGTCCAAGGTAAATTAGTGTTTCTCATATATTTGAGGTTAATACTAATGACCGAACGAACTTTCGGTCAAAAATGCAGACTTCGGCTGGAGTTACGGTTTCGGCCACAATGGGGTCGTAAATTCGGCTTGACCGAAAGTAGCATTCGCATTGGGTTTTATCTATCGGGTAATGTTTTATTTATCGCTTGTCGAATTTGACCAAGCGTAGCTTGGTCAAATTGTCGGAAGTTTGTTTTGGTTAAGCATGTTGTGGGATTTATAGTACCTTGTAGTCAATAAATAGGGTTATAGGGGTTAAGTGGTCTTAAGAGAGTTAAAATACAGTAAAAATATATGATAATGGACAAGAATTAGCCCAAATAATCTCCATGAAATAAGAAAACCCAAACTTAAATTAGTGTAAATAACTCGTCAAGGTCTAATTACATCGGTGGATTTTTAATTATTGCAGCTATGTGTCCGTGCTGCCGATGTGAGCCAAGGTAAAGACGGTAAAGAAATCGTATCTGTGATACTTCCAGTTCTGTTGGACACCGGCATAACTAATCTTGTCAGAGAAGTCAGAAGTGTTAGGTGAGTAAAGCGTTATCTTTTTCTTTGTTTACTTTGTTATGGTTGATTTTAATGAACTGTAAAACTGATCTAGTCTGTGTCAAACAGAACTGAAAAAGATAATGGTTAAATAATCATAGTATATCGATCAGCAGATTACAATAATCGATAGTATGTTGAATTAAAATTAGAACACATTCACCATAAACTGAAGTTGAAAAAGAAATTCAAAACGAAAACGTGGCGCTATCTATGAGATGTCTGTAGCAGTCGGTTCTACAGTTTTCTCTCAATAAACTAATTTAAAGCGCCGTCTGTTCGATACTGATGAAACATACAATTAGTAACAATAATCAACATTGACAATCGTTAAATTTGTAATTAAAGAATATTGCCGCTATTAATTGAAATATAAATTATTCTATCTATCAAGTTGAACCAAAATATAAATGCCAACATTGATAAAGATCGGTTGAGTAGTTTTCGAGTTCATTGTGAATAAAAATCATGAACTGAATTTTTTTATATTCAGATGTTTTTAATCTGTAATCAATGTGCGTGTGTAATATTTACGTACGTGTTGCAAAAAAAAAAAACCGAGCGAGCCTTATAGCATATGATGTGTAATATCTGACATGTTATCCTACTATAAATTCTATATTAAGGCACGCGCTTGCTCGAGCAAGTTTAATTCTAGTCGTGGTAAATACGCAATAGTAACTTAAATTCTGAAAAAAATGAATCGGGTATGATTGGACATATTTTTTTATTAAATAATAACTTTAGTTTGGAAATTATATTGATAACGACAGGAATTAATCTAAAAGTATGAAAAATACCGCACTAAAATATTTATTCGAATAATTCCATGTTATTTACTCGTATTTTTTGAGAGTGATGAACTTTGGCAGACGCCTAATAGTAAAAATAATTATTGGTATAGTTTACACATATAAATATAATCTTAGATTTTATACACAACACTGTAGAACTGTAGATGAGTGCACAGTTGATTCAGTTAGATTGGTCACATTAAATAGTGTGCGCTCGTTGGTTAAATCAAGAAGCGCGGGCTTCCCCCGTTTCCTGTTACACATTTCCGTCCCTTTTCAAAAATCATTCCCACAAATGATATTCAGCAACCGAGGGGAAAGAATAGATGTTTTAGATGTTTTATATTTATAGCCTGCAGACGGTATCGAAACTAGTGACAGCTGCGGGGGACAGCCTGAAGCCGTTCCTGGCCAGGCTGATCCCGGCGCTGGTGGGTGCGGCCGGCGACCTCGAGTCCGCCAAGCTTTCGTACTTCAGCACTGCGCTCGCCGATACTAGCTCCCGCGACTTGCTCGACGACATGCGCGCCAACGCTGCCAAGCACCACTACACCACCGACACTGTCGTTAAGGTACCCCTATCCTTTACCTGCCATCTCGTGGAGGTCGAAATGATTGATACCACGAATATTACGTATACAATTCGTTTATTGCACGCACAATTTACATATACGTATAATATTACAATTGAGTTACGATAACTTAAATATTTCGCGAATAAGTGGGAGTACGTGCGCGTGGCCTCCCGGCGTCGGAGTTCCACACCAACACGAACATATGTTCGTCTACATAAATACAATAGTCGAAGTAGTAACGAAGTTAACAATCTGCTGAACAGATTAAATTTTAAGTCAACTTCAAAAAATGTTAACGTTCTTGTTGACTTTCGTTAAATTGAACTTCCGTTAACTTTAGTCTGTTAGATTAGGCGTTTGTTCATATGTTGTCATTTTGTTTGTTTGAATTACGCGCTATGCCACGATTGTATGTTCGGCGATTTTTTTTTTCGAACTGATTACGTTATTGGCTTTGTAAGACCTTAACAGCTTCACCTGACTACTAAGAAAAGCGCTTAAGGCACTGAGCCGATTTAATGTGGACAACTAGCTTAAGGGTGCGTGGCACACCTCGGCTTGGGCTGTTATCTAGTTCAGGGCGTTCCACCGTGGACGCTCTGTGCCTTTTGAAGTCGATGTACACCGAGGCGATCTCCCAGGGGGAAAGGGTTTTGGCAGTGTCCCTGTACGTTTTGTTTCGTTTGGATGTAGGGCAGAAGAAGAAGTAAGAAGAAAGTAGGTCTAGTAGCCAAATTCTCTGAAAAACAAAGCTCAGAATTTAATAAGAACTTGGCTAGGCACAAAGTCAAAAGAATATTTTACAGATGCTACCTCTCTAGGTGAATTAGTGTTCATAAATCTTTTATTGAATATAACACTGCTATCCCATTTAGTGCTGCAATAGAACGTCTTTTTTCTACGGGCAAAGATATTTTCGGGCTAAACGATCATCGCTGTCGGATGTCAATTTGAATATGTTAATTTTTATGAAGGGGAACGTGCACCTAAATTAACTAATGCGAAATTACGATTAATGATAGCCTTATTTCTATCTACATACTTTATTATCGAAATGAATAAATGTGTGTTTAATTCTTCTTTCTACTTGTTTTTGTTTCATTTACGTATGTCTCTCAGTCCAAAAGCAGTGTAAGTTTTAAATGGTTAACTTTAACTTACGTTAAATTTTCGAGAATTTAACGATCTACCGATTATCGAAGTTAACTTTTGGATTAACTGTACCCACCTATGCATATAGCCTCTCAATCTTAGCATTCATTGATATAAAATTAATCGGAAGTTGTTGATAACAGACAAAAATTTTATATTTATGGAAGATACACTGCACTCGATTCTCGATCTAAATCAATTTAAAAAATTGGTGCTTAATATTTGACCTAATTATCTAGAAACATACAAAAATTATACACAATCCTCTACGCGTTTATGCTAAAGCACAGTGTTAATGACCGTCGGATGCTTTCACTTTCATTTGAAAGTGAACGTGGGAATAGCATGAACAAAACAAAAGGGTTTATTGTCCGTTTTATTATCGAAGGTTATTATCTCCGGGTCACCCTTTACATCTTTCGGCACCGGTCATTGCACTTAGGTATATTACGTTTGTATTTATATTTTTGAAAGTCTTCGAACAAACTTTAACTTAGGTTCTCTTTGTTATTTGTTAATATTTGTTTTGATATTATTATTTTATATTTTAAATGTGGCCATGAAGTATTATATCCTAGAATACTACAAGTGTTTAACCTTTCACCCTGTATATTAAGTAAATTTACATCAGGCAAGGTGACATTTCCATTGTTTACAGTGCATGCCGTACATCGATATCGAGGTCATGAAGGAAATGCTGCCGAAGATCCTCGAGCTGATGAAGTCGCCACAGCTCGGTACGAAGGTGTCGTGCTGCCACTTCATAGTACTAGCGAGCCACTACCTGAGAACTGATTTGGAGCCTGTTGCCGGGAAGATCATGTCCAATTTGTTGAATGGTACTTTCGATAGGAACGCTACTGTCAGAAAGAATTATGCCGAAGCTCTCGGTCAGGTTTCAGCTTACGCTAAGGTAAATACTATTCATTTATATAAAAAAACTTGCAACCGCCCGTGACGTCGTCCTCATTAAATCACTATTTAAAAAATCTCGATTTATTTAACGGTTGGAGATGAGGGTTGTGCATTTTGTGATACCTATTAGGTCACTATTACAATAATAAAGTATAACATTACTTTGGTGTGAACTTCATTAATAAGATATTCGAAACTTGATAGGTGTGTATTCCTCGTATAAAAAATAAAATAATTGGAAAAATATAATTATTATAGAATCGATTTGTATCATGTATCAGATGTAATGAAATATTTCAGACCCAATCGGCAGAGAAATTAATGAAAAAGTTGGTGAATTTGTATGAGACAAAGGAAGACGATATGTCACGGTCCGCTATCGCGTTGACTCTGAAGGCTGTAGCGAAGGCGAAGATAGAACATATAAAGGACAATGAAGATGTACTGGCCCCGGTAGTGTTCTTGGCCATGCACGGACCTAAAGATGATGGTGAGTCAAAGAATTCCATAAATAATCTATCATATGTAGGCGTAAAAGTTAAGATTCAGTTATGAAATAAAAAATATGTATGAAACGGAATAAAATTGTTGAATATCTTAAACTAGTTTTTGCTTTTGGCAACAATAGAAGTTGTCAGTGGTATGGAAACAATATTTCCTAATGCAAATATAGATAAAGTCCGCTGATAAATAGAGAAGGAAAATGTATTGAACTGTTTTACGTTTGTCTATTTAGGTAAATATAAATTTAAGAGTAAGAAATCGACATGACATAATATTTTTTAACAAATTACTACATACTTATATATCGTCTTCGTCCTTGCTAGTCTCTATATTTTAACACCACATTTGAATATCGATTTCCTGAAACATTTATCCTTAAAACTTACAAGAATGATACTTCTTATTACAATCCAATTGTACGTATGATTTGTTGGTACAATGAACTCACATCTCATTAGACTTATTTGACAAACGAGCCTATCAATTCAAAAGGAAATTTCAACACATTTTATATCCATAACTGTTTAGACAAATTCAGTGAAATTCTATTTCAATATTTTTGATTATATTTGCTATTTTCTTTTGTTTGCCATAGTTTAATTTTAGTTTTGAAGTAAAACTTCTTTAGACATGACTAGGATGTAACTGGACGACAATGCAACGGAAGTCTGTTAAGGCAATATGGCGGCACGTTTCTGTACCATCTGGTTAGATAATAATTAAACATAACTTATTATAGTAATCTGTTCGGACTTTTTTATATTTTATTTACTTTATAACAAAGAGTTGCTATATTTCCTGTGTTATTTAAATTCCGAATTAGCTGATAGATGGCACTACAGATAATGAAGATATGATTTAATTTGTTAATTACTTACATTGAATCCAGATGGGAGCACGGTTCCGCGCCCATATAATTATACATAATTAATTCTATTGTATGATTTTTATTACTATTCAATTTATTTATTTATTTTTTTTTCAAAAATGTTGATCGACCTTTGATTTGTTTATAAACTATTTATTGACAAAATCAAAAATATTTAAAAAAATTTACTTCAATCACGTGTGACGGTTACACACACTCTTTTTTTATCAATGAATTCAGTTTCACTCTTTCGTTTATTCTTGTTCTATTTTTTTCTTTTTCATATGTTTATTAATGCTAGTGGTCGCCTAAAATGGTAATTGTAATGTGATAGTAAAATGAGGTATGTCAAAACGTTTTTTCATTTACATGTGTGTATATGTTGTGTGTCAGTAATGTATATTTAAATTAATGTGTTTGTAATGCATTTTATATTAAAAACATAGCTTTGTGTATTTCTCCTCCATATAAACTTTAACTATGCTAAATTTCATGTTCATCCGTTCATGCAATTAGCTTAAAAAAGAGTACAAAGTTTTGGTTTCGCGTATTAATCTATTAATATTTAATGTTATATTTAATTTTTCAATATTATTACTATTGTAAGTTATATCAATGTGATAGAGCGTTGTAGGTTTTCAGTCTAGTATACTCCTTCTTATTATTGTTATTATATTATCTGATTGTTGACTGTTGTATTATCCACAGTTGTATATAAATAAATATACATAATAGTATTAACTATACATTGCAGAGTCATCAACAGTGGAGATATTCGAGGAAATATGGACGGACATAAGCCCCGCGAGGGAGTCCGGTATAAAGCAGCATTTACCTCTAATACGCACGCAGATAGAACAGGCGCTTAATTCTAGCAGTTGGTCTAAGAAAATTCAGGTATTAAAAAAATTAAAAAAAAAATACAGAACATTAAGTATACGACTTAGTTCTTTCCTGTTGCATTACTTTTAGAAAATAACGTAACTAGTTTATCCTATTAGGGTTCTAATAAGAGGAATTAAGGTTCCATAATTTTTTTTAGTACATGTAGTTAATGTATATAAAGAAAAACATTGTTGTTTATAGTCTAAAGATGATGAAGAATTTTTGAAAGGATATCCTTTGCCTATTATAAATAAAAATTATCTTTGGTGTATTTTTTATTAAATAAAAATCGAAAATGCTTTATTCAATTTAGGTTCAGAGAAGACGCTTATGAACGTCAAAGCTACCACCTGTTTGGAAAATAACCCAATCATTTAGAAGAACCGGCAAGAAACTCGATCTGGTTTATTTTTTTTATGATACATACCCAGATAACATACTTTGACGAACACATACATAATATAGGTATAGAGTGAACGATGATGTGAAAGAGATCACGCTAAGAATCAGCCAAGACTGTGATTGGAAGAGATGATGGGAAAGACACATTATGAAACTTGTAATATGTTTGAAGACGATACATTAGTGATTATGACGTATATAACTGAACGAATAACTAACATAAAAAGTATTATTGCCTTGGTGAAGTAAATGAGTACAATAACGCGTAAACGATTTTTTTATTGGCCACCAAAGTTCTAATGTTCGATTATAACCTCGCATAATGTCGCGACAAGTAATGATGCTAATAGGTGCTTATGTACAGGGTGCAGACGCAGTCAAGACGATATGTAAGGAGATGTCTTCGGGTCTTGGAGACCAGCGCGAACAGCTGATACGAGCTCTGCTGGCCGCTGTACACGGGAAGACCTTTGAAGGCAAACACCACGTCATCGAAGCTCTGGCAGAATTATGCGCGTTAGTTTACATTATAAAAAATAAAATAAATAATAAGCCTCTATTGCTGTAAAGATACATTAAAATATGAACACAAAATATTTAAGTTATCGGCGTCCGGTTTTTTCTGTTACAGCTTGTCCTGCGACAAAGGCCTCCTCTAAAGCTTCTCACATCTCCCTATTTCTCGCTATTTGGATCCATGCTGGACCAACTACTTCTTTTATATCGTCCTCCCACATTTTGTTCTTTTTACCTCGGTTTCTTTTATTCTCTCTGGGGTACCATTTTGTTATTAGTTTAGTCCATTTTTCCCAAAAAATAACAGTATATATTACCCGCATATAAATTGTGGATCTATTTTTAAAATGGCTAGACCTGTGTGCGCACGCAATTTCGCCAATGTCAAGAGAATGTAATTTCTTTATATTCAGACCGGACTATATATAAACAAAGTACATGTAAAGTACACATAAAACATATTAGATTACATACTTAACATATTAGATTACAAACTTAACATATTAGATTACAAACTTAACATATTAGATTACAAACTTAACATATTAGATTACAAACTTAACATGTTAGATTACAAACTTAACATGTTAGATTACAAACTTAACATGTTAGATTACAAACTTAACATGTTAGATTACAAACTTAACATGTTAGATTACAAACTTAACATGTTAGATTACAAACTTAACATGTTAGATTACAAACTTAACATGTTAGATTACAAACTTAACACGTTAGATTACAAACTTAACATATTAGATTACAAACTTAACGTATTGGATTACAAACGTAACATATTAGATTACAAACTTAACATATTCGATTACAAACTTAACATGTTAGATTACAAACTTAACATATTAGATTACAAACTTAACATATTGGATTACAGACTTAAAATATTAGATTACAAACTTAACATGTTAGATTACAAACTTAACATGTTAGATTACAAACTTAACATGTTAGATTACAAACTTAACATGTTAGATTACAAACTTAACATATTAGATTACAAACTTAACATATTAGATTACAAACTTACACAAGAGCTTTACACTAAAATCTAAACTTTAATTTTGTTAGTATTAATAAATTTTTAAGATAATTTCATTTAAAACTACGGAAATTAGGGATGACATATAGCTTTGACGTTTTTGACAGTTCTCCATACGATAAAATTGAATGCACATTTACTCATTACGTATATCGATTTGACAATCACACAATGTTATATTTCGTACTAAATTGACCAAACCTGAATAGAGCTCGCGTTAAAGATTCAGAAGGAAATGAAATGAAACATGCATTTTTTTTGCTAGATACATAAAACATATACGGTGTATATTATTACTTTATAGATTTGTCTATTCTGTTCAAGTTTGAGAACGTTTTTGAAACAATAACATAAGCGTAAAAAAGAGGGTGGTTACGTGACGACGGATTTCTAAATTTGTAGCTACCCACATTCTTAAAAGTGATAAAACGGTTTTTTTAGATTGTAACGTTTTTTCCATCGTCTTAAATTTTTTTCGTCTATCTATCGCATGTCACATTACAACCGGCAGCGGAGTAGGGAAGTGAAAAGTGCTCAACAGAAACAACAGTGAGGGCCAATATGTGTATCATCTTGATAATTGTATTATTTATTATGTGATCCATACGCTAATACGAAGATTGAATTTAAATCTTATCTACTATGGATTTGCCATTGTCATTCCAATTTTCCAATTCCCAAACCGCGTTTTAATAGCCTAAAACAAATAATTTCGCGAAAGTTTTCAGTTAAATGTCTACGATCCGAAAAATAGTTTCACTTGCATTGTGGTTTGATAAAACCATAATATATATATATATATATATATATATATATATATATATATATATATATATATATATATATATATATATATATATATATATATATATATATATATTATTAGCTACCAGAAGTGTATTTATATTAAAAAAAAAATACAAATCTCAACACGAAAACTCACATAAACAATTAAATAACTCATGTATCACAATAAATCATAAAAAAAAACCCAGGGAAATAGAAATAACAATGTAAATTGGAAAGAACTTGCGCAATACAACACCAACCCCGACAACCTTTCTGAGTGACGACCGAGCGAAAATGCCTTTTTTTTCTCTCGAACCGACTACGCTATGGACCTAGCAAGGTCGTAACAGCTTTACCGGACTACTCCTTAATGCACCGTATGGCCTTCTCTACCTACCCCTTGAGGGGGCGGGTGAGGAAACTGGTCAAGGCGCTTTGCCTTCTTCAGTGGTAAACTTCGCGATTCGTAACAACGAATCGGTCTTTGGGTATATCCGCTTTCTTCGGATATCCGCTTTCTTCGGCTCCTTAATGCCTCGACCGACTGGCCTTTTATAGCATTCAGCCAATGTACGATCGGCCGATAATTTCGACCAATTGCATGTCATGTCAATAGTACGGACAGTTCTAATACGGTCTATGCTAACAATATTAACTCCATTACAGTGTAAAGGAAGGCGAAACACCGATTTCGTCGGTGCTAGCAGCGGAGTGTATCAACGCGCTATTAGTGGAGTGTCGTAAGCAGGAGATGGTGTACAAGAAGCACGCGATTAGTGCGCTCGGCGATGCTCTCGCCGCCACCAACTGCGATCGGTTTAATCAAGTTTATGAGATTGTGAAAGTCATACTCTCAAAGGTAAGTTATAAATAGGGTCTAATCTTGTTTATGTGAAACATCTATAGGCGAGGGTAAGCCTGATTGTTGGCGTGGCGAGTGTGTGAGACGTGGCGATGCGATGCCATACGCAAGCCACTGTGCGCAATTTATCTTGCCGCATTGAGCTCGCATGTAATTTGAGAATTCGAGATTCGTTCGATTCGAGTAATCTCGATGTTTCACATCTGCCAGGCGTCCCGTGACGGCTCATTTTTTTTACTTAACCTAGAAGATTGTAAAGATATCGAGGAACTAGTTTTTGTTGCTCGCAAATGCCAATAAAATTAGAGTACATTTTGAAATATAATAAACATGTTTAAGTCTAAAGTTTGTGCGATTTCGTTTTTTTACTAGTTTATATAAAAAACAAACATATACAAGATATAAATAACTAGCTGAGTATCGCCCGCTTCGTTAGGCATTGAAATTGGCAAAGGGTGAATCGAATCCAAAACATGAGTAACGTAGAAACAACTATCATTCACTAGGTTCGACGTGATTGTACCTTGAAGCAACTGTATTTGTATTATATACTAGCTGTGATCGCGACTCCTTCCGCGTTGAACCTAATGTAAAAAAAAACTGACTAATAAAGTTATCTGAATGTATTAAGTCCATTTACTTATCTATTTTTCTCTCGTACTTAAGTCGCGTCGTCTTTAAAATTACAATAACTTTTGATAGAGTGAACTGATTTTAATGAAACTAAGACTAAATGTTACTCGATGACATGCTATATGATTGGGGGTTTATTGTGAACGCAGTACTTTACCAGTGATGCGTATTCAAAAAAATAGACAGTACAGACAAACATTTCTAAAAATGATTGAAATGTATTTATTACTCATTAACCTGTAACAATTGATTCCTCAAAAATCTAAAAAGTACAGACACGTTAAATTTACATTCTTATTATATGTGTAGGTATATACATATATAAATAGATTATCTTCTGCTATTTGTCCTAATTATGAATGTAATGTATTAGAGAATTTGGAAATCAAGAAAATGATTTGTTAGGTTGACGTTAGTATGTTAATATTATGTTTTTCCTTGTAGGATGAATTATCTGTTAGTAAAGATTCCGACGAAGAAGACAACGAGGGTGTAAGGCAGAGGCGGGAACAGCTGACGGCGCTAAAGGAAGCAGCCTATGAACTATTGGGGAAAGCGTGGCCTAAAGATGCAGAAACGCAAGGTAAAGATGCAGAAACACAAGGTTTATATATATATATATGTATATTATTAGAACTGTCAGTACTATTGACTATATCGGAGGAGTTACTAATGACCCGAAACGCCATTGGTTGAAGCTGTCGATTGTTCGTGCATCTCGATTGTTATTGGCTGTCAGCTTTGGTTGAATACTTTAGACCGACGACAGGATATGCGGGCATTCTCGCTCAGACATTTGGGCTTGAAACATCTACGGCCTATGAAGGACGTGGCGAAATAGGAGCGTCGGCCTGTTCACTTCTCTGAATGTGGTATAAAGCTGTGTTGAGGTTATTTTGGTACTTACATATTAATGTCACCGCAGTGTGTCTTTGTTTCCAATGTCTATCTTACGCTAACCGTATCGAGACGGACGATATCAATCACGTTGCCCCGAATTAATTACGTATCACCGCAACCGCAACTGAAGTACGTACTTACGTACAAGTACGGACAATTTACACCTGGGCCATGTGATTTTTTTTTTAATGTCATAGGAGGCAAACGAACATGTAGGACACCTGATCCTAAGTGATCACCACCGTCCATAGACACTTGCAACACCAAGGGAGTCGCAAGTGCGTTGTCAGTCTGTATTTGGGTGAAGGGGGGTTAGGAGAGGGGAAGGGAGGGGAGGTGGGCCTCCGGTGATCTCTCTGACCAGACGAAACGCAACAATGCAAGCACTGTTAGTTCACGTGGGTGATTCTGTGGTTCGGGTCCGAGGGCGAGCCGCCTCATTCATGCTGAAACCAGTAATAGCATCAGCGTGCTTCTACCACTTATTTATCTATCTACCTTTCTGTCTGTTCGCGGTAAACTCAAAAACCTCTGAACGGATTTTCATACGGTTTTCACCAGTTCATAAAGTGATTTTTGAGGAAGGTTTAGGTATATAATTTGTCAAGGTTTTTTTTGTTATCAGGTAATGATAACGTCCGCCGGGCCCGTTAGTTTATAATAATACACAGTTATTTATAATTTATGTTAACGTTTCCAGAGAAATATCGTGACGTTTTCTTCGAGCATTGTGCGAAGTGTTACGCGTCCAGTTCGAGGTCGACGCAACTCGCCATCTTATCCGCTATGGCGCAGGTGTTGGACCGACTAACAATACTCTCTGGTACTGAGGAACCTATGGATGTCGATAACACTTCGCACACGAGCAGAGCCAGGGCCTTGAGTACTGTCACCGCACAAGTCTCTACAGTTGTCGAGTACACACTCAGTAAGTACTTAACCGACATTAGATCAGTTTTCTATTTACCAGATGTTAGGTTAGTCGCTTACAATATTCTAAGAGATGATACTTCATGGTCATATTTAACATAATAATATCAAAACAAATACTAATAAAAAACAAAGAGAATCAAAGTTAAAGTTTGTTCTAAGACGTTCAAAAGTATATATATATAAACGTAATAAACCTAGGTGCAATGACCGGTGCCGAAAGCTGTAAGGGGCGACACGGAGTTAATAACCTTCGATAATAATAGGTCTTTACCTATGAAATTGCCGTTCTGCAGTACTAGCCATTTCAAATCAAAATAATTTTTGTTTGGCTAAGAATTCCAATTTCAAATTAATTTTATTTTAAAAACATGGAATTCTTTTTCCAAAAGTAGTCATTTGTTTACTGATTAGTGTTACATTTTCATCGCATTTCAATGTTTTTTGTCATCATGGATACGTTAAAAATTCGAGTAATTATGGAATACGAGTACCGTCGTGGCAGCAACGCGGCACAAGCGGCACGCAACATCAACGACGTTTACGGAGCTAACACTACAAACCAACGCATCACCTGTTATTGGTTTGCTCGTTTCCGTTCTAGGAATTTCGACCTGAAAAATGAACCTCGCGGTCGTCCGAAGACTTTGGTCGACAATGACGAATTAAAGGCGATTGTGGAAGCTGATGGTATACAATCTACGGCTGAATTAGCAGCAGCTTTCGACGTTAGCGTCAAAACAATATTGGTCCATTTGCGTCAAATTGGCAAGGTAAAAAAGCTTGACAAATGGGTGCCCCACGAACTCAATGATCGCCAGCGCGAAGTACGCGTCGAGACGTGCCTTGCACTGCTCAACAGACACACAAATGAAGGAATTTTCAACCGCATTATTACCTGCGATGAAAATGGATTCTGTTTGATAACCGCAAGTGCTCAGCAAGTTGGTTGGATCCTGGTTCAGCACCTAAACAATGCCCTAAACGAAAACTTACCCCTAGAAAAGTGATGGTCACTGTTTGGTGGTCTAGCGCCGGTGTGATTCATCACAGCTTCTTACCAAACGGGGTGAGCATTGCTGCAGATGTATACTGTGAAGAACTGAACACAATGATGGAGAAGCTGGCACATCTCCAACCAGCATTGGTCAATCGCTCGTCTCCGCTGCTCCTGCACGACAACGCGCGTCCTCGTACTGCACAGCAGACGGTCTCCAAGTTGCAAGAACTGGGGTTGGAAGTTCTCCGTCATCCGCCCTACTCACCAGACCTTGCGCCTACAGACTACTACTTTTTCCAGAATTTGGATAACTCCTTGGCGGGAAAAAAATTCAATACCCGAGAGGCAGTACAAAATGCCTTTGAAGAATTTGTTGCCTCTTGTTGCCAGCTGATTTCTTTAAGAAGGGCATCAATAAATTGCCACTGCGTTGGCAAAGATGCATTGATTGCATGGGTGATTACTTCGATTAATACAAATAAAGAATACATGAAAAAAATTCGTTTAAATTTTTTCATACAAAACGGCAATTTCATAGGTAAAGACCTAATAAAACGGACAAAACCCCTTTTGTTTTGTTCGTGCTGTTCCATCGTTCACTTTCAATTCACCCGACGGTGGTTGACACTGCTTTAACATAGACGCGTAGAGGATCGAGTATAATTTTTGTATTGTTCTAGATAATTAGGTCAAATATTAAGCACCTACTTTTTTTATTGATTTAGAACGAGAATCGAGTGCAGAGTGTCCTGCAGAAATATTGCTACTGTCTAAACTTTCAGTCTGTATACATATGATAACAATGTAAATCTAACGTGTACTTTATAGATATTTCAGAAAAAAAATTTGCACATGTCTTGGAATAAGTAATAAATTACATTTCAATATTTTTTAGAAAAGTCTGTCTGTCTGTCTGTTTGACCACGCATCACAGCTAAAGTACTGCGTTCATGGTATGACTTCGCCAAGAAAACCATAAAGCATACCCTCGAGTAACATTTAGTTTTAGTTTCATTAAAATCGGTTGACACTATCAAAAGTTATTGTAATTTTAATGACGACGCGACTTAAGTACGGGAGAAAAGTAGATAAGTAAATGGACTTAATACATTCGTAAATGGACTTAATACATTCAGATGATTTTATTAGTCCCTGTTTTTTACATTAGGTTCCACGCGAACGGAGTCTCGAGTACAGTTAGTATTTAATAATATTATAAGTTAAAAAGTGTAGATGTTAGTCACTCGCATGATATTTCGCCCAAACAAATGACATAACGCACACATAGCATTATAGTGTCCACTACATTTAACAAAATGTGAAAATTAGACGGCATGGTTTTTATATCGGTACCGAAAAAAGAAACCAGTATATATTACTGTATATATTCCCGTAGAAGATACAAAATACAATGATAAAACAGCCAGGACATGTCTCCTTATTATAATGTATGCCTAAGAAGATATTCATTGTTGGTGTTCTGTCTGTGACTAGTTTTCCACGCGGCTTCGATTGCTTTAATATAAATTTGATGTATGAATCCCACGAAAACAAAACTTTTTCTTCAATGAAAGGTACCCTATGTCCTATATAATATATGTAAAATTACACCATGATCGGTGAACTATATAAGGCGTGAAAGTGTAAAAAAGGATTAAGGATAAGGATTAATGTAAAAATTTTGCGATTTTCTTTTTTTTTTCACAGAAAACAGCAATCAAGTGAGACATCGAAGAGATGCCCTAAACATTATGGAAATACTAGTTAAACAGTTAAAAGGTAATTACTAACATATAAGAGTATAAGAATCAATCGCAGAATGTACGTAGGTGTATTAATCAACTTAGAAAGGCTGCACATATTTGGCTAATTTTTTTTTGTTGTATTTGTAATTGTCGGGGCAGGGTTTTTTAAAATAAATGGTATGGAAAAGTGAAAATTTTGGGTGAGTAAATCTACATATAAAAAGGGAGTAGGAGAGACTTTAAAAAAAATGACAATTTTGACGTTTCGTTGACATTTTAACTCGTAATATATATCATCTCATAATATCGTACTGTAAGAGGAAGATATGGCCTCACTTTCGTCGTTAGTACACAAGTGTGAAGCTAGTTAAGCCATTTTCTTAGTGGCAGTTTTATTTAATCGAAAATGGATAACGTTTAATTAACTTTATTATTACTTACAGATCTGAAAAAATCTGAAGAATTGGACAAATTGAGAATAATATATCAGACGTACGCGCAAGATCTGTCCAAGGACTTGTCACACGAGATAAGGACCAAAGTCGATAATATTAAAGTTCATTTCAAATAGTTTAGACATGTGAAGTTTATTTATTGACATGAGAGGTCTAGAGAATAAAGTTTTATGAATCAGATTTAAACTTTTATTTATTACGCCATTAATTCGTTACTCGACATTATAAAGGAACATGACGAAACTGTGCTATCAATTATATATTGAAAACATTAATTAAATGAGGCGATAACAAGTCATACGAATTATATTTCAATTATGCTAAAGTAACCATTTTGCCTGTTTAGTTAATCTTGGTAACTCTTCATTGGTCTCTAAAATAAGGAAAGGTAAATTGACGTTGAAATTGATTGTTGATGTGATTTTCATTCGAAGCCCTCGTCATCCATCCCATTAAAAATAAGCAAACTATAGGTCACTATCCCCATTGTGCTACCAGACTAGGCCCCCCTCGGCAGCAGCTCAAGCCTAGGTCCGTTCCCTCGGCGGGGAGCCCTTGAGTGCGCTGCTCGCGCGATACAGTGACACAAATTTACATCACTGCAACAACATTACAAATATCACCTCCACACACGTGCACGCATACACGCTTACACATGCAAGAGTAAGGGTTTTATTTTTTTTTCCCTTATCAAACTGAAATAGTTTAAAAAATTATCCGATACGAAATATATATAAGGGTTGTTGAGGTATGTATGCTTGGTACACATATATGTTTCAACAACTCATATATGTATGAATAGTTAGCTTAGCTTAGGTTAGCTCAGATAGGTCGCGAATTGCATGTATCAGGCAACAGCCAAAGCCGAGGTGTGCCGCGCACCCTTGAGCTAGTTGTCAAAATAAATTCGGCTGAGTGCCTTAAGCGCTCGCCTTAGTAGTCCGGTGAAGCTGTTAAGACCTTGCTTGGTCAATAGCGTAGTCAGTTCGAGAAAAAAAAAAAAAAAAACCATTTTGTGCTATGTAATATTGTCATGTATGTGTCATGTTGGTCATGTAGTGGCTTTTATGTTGAAATTTTTGTTGTTGACACTGTATTTTCTAATATTGGTGACATTGTGGGTAATATAGCTTGGTAATTACCAAGCTACTTCGCACTTGTGCATAATTATGCACAAATGAAGTTGGTAAAAAGCAATATGACACGCGAATTAATTCCGTGATATCACTCTCTGGAAAGTTTAACAAAGGGGGCTACTACCATTTTTTAGAACACCGAAGGCATCACAAGACACTTTGTAGAACGAAATAATTGCTTAGTGTCACTTGCTAGATAATGGCAGTGATAACCTTTTATAGTGGTGGTGGGCTACCAAAAGAATACTACGATTCTGAAGCAATAAAGTATTGAGATACTACGCGATATCGCGATTTTCTACTATTTATACGAACATAAAACTAAAATTGAAAATTTGTTGCCAAAACCTAGGGTGTTTCCTGGAGATGAATTATTCTTCTGTTTATTTTAAATCTGTCGGAATCATCAATAGTCTAGTTTCATTAGGACATGATTTAAAAAAATACTCAAAGGCTAACTGACTAACCTGCACACTCGACTCCTTCGTTCGCTAATCAATTAACCTTTCCACCATCGATAACTGTGGGTAAAATGAAACAGAATAAACAGTATCACATCATTATTTAATCCTAAAACGATATATCAGTGGAATGAAACAAAATATTATTAATTTGTAGCAAATTACTCCAATGTACAAATAATTGCCTATCGCTTATTAATATGCATGATATTCAATAAAACAAATATTACACTTATAATAGCTTATTACGTACTCAGGGCTGCCCTCATACATAGGGCTACTAAAAAAAAATTGCAACCTCATAAAGCTTGCACCTCGGGACTTTAACCCATTTGGCCTTGATGGATTGCCAGCTACACGTAATGTGTATATCAAGTCATTTGCTAATAAATTTCTATCTGTATGCGTCTATTCAATTTAAAAAAAAATCTCACTTCAATAGTGAATAATTTTAAAATAGTTAAGCGTATTTACTAATCAAGCGAATTCTTATAGTAACGTGTTCGTCCGTCAATTACATCTTTTGCTACATACATTTTGAGTTATTACGCACGTTGAAAGAATAACTACACCAATATCAAAAGTAAACCCAATTCAAGCAAACTTTTTCAATAATATAGTGAAATAATTTCCAGAATTTTGGACGGTTAATTTTATTTATATAATTTCTTAACTAGCTCTTGGATAATACAAGCACTTAGTATAAGCTAATGCATTCTAACTAATATTTTAACTTGATATAATACTTGTAGAATTCGTAAATACTCTAATTGTCTAATATAAAGTTAAAATACAATAGCTATTTTTTTATAAACTAAAACGTCATGCAAGTGCGTTCGCAAAGTGTCTATATTTTAGATGAAAATAATCTCGTACAGTTCATTAAAGCCACTGTTTTTTAACATGTACACGAATAATTCGATTTTATTACATAAGCTCATAACTCTGTACAATAACAAGATATTTTGACTTACATAAATATTTTATACCATATACATTATTAATTAGTCATTTATTGTATCAAGGCATTTAATTAAGCACTAATCAATTTTTGACGTCAGAAGTACTTCTAATTCATACACTAGAAATTTCATTTATAGTACCCGGCGTTTGATTTGATATGTCGAGGAGAAGAGTGAAAATTCTAAGATGGACTTACTTCGGTTTTGTAAAGCGTTTCCTCATGTGCACAGTGCAATGATTGCGGTAGACAAATATAGCGCTATACGAAACCGAGCTTAGCCGAGTATCCGGTTTTCTTTCCGGCATGTCAAATCAAAAACATGTTACGGTACTAGTTTTGGCGAATTGATAAAGCTATAAAAGTATGCCACTATTGAAAGTTTCTTGATTTCAATAACAAAGCCTCATTCTCGGGCTATCTCCTCGACTAGTTTTGTGCCCAGGTTCAATCCACATTATTCACTTTCCACTCTCGATTAACACAAATAAAACATCGACTCATGTATTTTTCGAACCCCATAATATTTGTATCATGAGAGGATATTTATTTTATTTAAAAATTAAACTATCACTTGCGGCCGATAAATCGGACAAAGTCGTTTAAGAATTACTACCAGCACTTTAGATTACAGCGACTGGTGCAGCACCGTCCAATAAGCGCTCGAAGGACCAAGTGGAAAGATCGAAATCTTGTATACACTCTATATATTTTATCACCTAAATCATGTTATTATAAGTAAATACAATAAATATATCAAATATTATAAAATTACACTAATAATAGAATCGACTCGCGACTTCTTTGAAGAGTATTGTGCGTAGTCTGGTTCTTTTACTGAATTTCGACTGCAAACGGCGTAAATACCAAATATGTGCGCCGCCTGAGGTCTTCTGTTGAGGGAGCAGATGCACCAGCCACCTAAGTTCAAAATGGACACATGTCTACCCATGTTGCATCACATATCAAGAGTAGAACCATCTTCCAGGGCATAAGTGTAATCCCGTCGGGTTTCATACTATCGTCATTCGCCAGATCAATGGGTTCTAGACTAGCTGGCAAATTAATGTTGCCAAAAGCCCTTACGTAAAACGTCATCGAGAATCGATATAATATTATGGATGTTTTATCGATATAATAAAACTGAACGATTTAAGATTAATTTTAAAAAATATCGAGTTTAGACGTTTGATACCTCGCCTATCGCTATTTTCATCATGCCTTTGATGTAAGAATTGATATTTTAAAAACTGCATTCCTTATAATAACTTCGTGTCAATTGCGTACTCAGGTTGTACATTAAAAAGCGACATGTGGTGCAATAATATCATTTGCAATATTTACTGCCAGATTCTGACATCATAAATCAAGAAGTGAAGTACAAAGTTTATTTACTGAATCGCAATGTAATTTAGATGTGTAGAGAAAAGTTGGGATGTAAATATTTAGATTTAAACACTTATATATAAACTATATACATAGCTTCTGCTGCACTAAATAAGTTGCCGGTTGTTTTATACTAAAATTGGACGTGGTTAAACGGAAAGATTCCAACCCACACTACGGGCAAAAAATGAGTTATATATACCAAAACAGTTTTTGTAGTTGAAACTTTAATATCACAAAAACAATTCAAGTAAAATTCCAACGCATAATGTTATAATGACCATACGTTACCAAACCATATGTATGTCATTGTTTTATAAAATTGAAATCGGTCCTAGATACATATATCGTTATTGAGAAAATCATATTTACCAAAATATTCCAAATAAATCACAATTTAGTTAAACCCAATCCCAGAAAGTTAAAGCGGAGAATCAAAGACGAAACACGATCTGAGCTTAAAACTTGAATATCTCAAAACTAATAGTGTGGGGTGGATCCTTTTCGTTTAACTACGTCCAATTATGAATCAATGTACAGCGCTGCAGTAGAGAACTCGTTAAAACCGATATAGCTAATATAACGTATAGTTACTTTTTTAGAGGAGTGATTTTTTTTATCGGCAACATTATTTACCGATTTGTGTCTTAAATAGTTAATATACTAAAATTATTTTGTACATAAACAATTAATAAATCACAATCGAACTTGACATAATAAAATAACAATTTACACATAAATTAATTATAATAAATGATTGTTATGATAACAGAATAACTAAAAAAATATTTAAAAAATTGTGACTTTATGAAGATATTTTGTTTCGTTATATATTTTTGCAAACAAACCACTGACGTAACTTTAAACTGTGTTTTTATAAGAAACATTAAACTGCTTTATATTTAACAAAAATAATTCGTTATTCCAAAATTTATATGACTACAACGCCTGCAATTTATAATTAGGGCGTGTCTTACTATCTCCTGTTTCATTGATTTTGGAACTTATGCTAAAGTGATTTAAAAACCTATCTATAGTGCATATAGTGTCTTTAATAGGGTGATAATACCTATATAATAAAAAAAAAAATAGCAATTTCAAAAAAGATTCAGCAACGAAGTCTTTTAAATATTTCAGTATGCCACAAAAACTCTTTGGAAAGTTCTGACAATGGGGCCACTATCTTGTCAGAACATTGAAATGATCACAAGAAACTTGTAAAATATTATTACTTACTCGACAATGGCAAGTAATAATATGGAAACTTGATAACTAAACTTAAATTAAAAAAAAAATTGAAATAATAATGAAACAAAAAAAATATCTTCATAAAACAATTTTCTTTTATAATAATCTATATTGCACACTAGTTTAGACGTCGTCAAACAATCCTCTGGGAGGGATCGTCATTTTATTTCTGCCTTCAAACTCCGTCCTCAGGGTCGGCTGTGCGCTTTCTCCAAAGCGCTGATCCAGTTCATCCTCTAAGGTGATATTAGTTCTATTGTAAGGTGCCTCGGCTCGCTGGTAGCCGGTGGCCGCGTGCTGGTTGCGGTCAGGGCTCGGGGTCACATAGTAATCTGAGTCGACGTCGTTGAGGAGCCCGGTGTGGGCTGAAATGTGACCGACATGCACAATATCCGATAATATTAATGATGGAAAGGAAAACACGATGCCCGTCCGTTATATTATGTTACCATGTATACGAAAGAATTACGAGGTTTTTTTAATGACTACTACTAGCTTCTGCCTACGACTTCAATCGCATTAAATTCCAATTTATAAAAGTTAATAAAGATATTAAAATAAATAAATAAAAAAGAAATCCAGCACAATCTTTTGATCAGTTGTAATAGATTGTATAAGAACCATGTCTAAGGAAAACACTCCGTTGTGCTAACTTTCAGTGATAAGGTAATTAGTAAAAAGAGGAAAAGGAAAAAACCTCTATATAAATTACTACGTATTATAAAACAAAGTCCTCTGCTATGTGTCTGTCTGTCTGTTCGCTATAAACTCAAAAACTACTTTCCGGTTTTTAATGCGATAATGTAGATAAAATGATTCATGAGAAAGGTTTAGGTAAATAATTTGTCAAGGTTTTTTTTTAATTATCAAGGCGGGACAACGTCCGCCGGGTCCGCTAGTATATGTATAATATACGGCATTTGTAAAAAAGAAACCAGCGCGGTTTCATAAGTTTTGAAAAAATAAACAGACCTGCAGACATTCAAAGCAAACTATAAACTTGATAGATAGAATACCTGTATTTTTTAAATATACATTAGATAAGGCAAGGATATTGGTTCTATGAAGTATATCAACAAATCCTTACTAATATTAAAAAAGCGAACGTAAGTTTGTATATTTGTTACGTTTTAACTACTGAACCGATCATCATAAAATTTTGCATACACCTTGTCAAGGACAGAAAAGGACATGAGGTTAATATTTATAAATGTACCGTTCGCGAGTTGTAGATCAAATCAACATTTACACGAGCGAAGCCGCGAGCAAAAACTAGTTCATAGTAATTCTTTTGATACGTCAATATTAAGTAACAGGTAACCTCTATGATGACCAGATAATGTAATTAAAATTATTCAAAATACCTTCGTAAGTCTGTATCAAAAACTATTATTTTCGATAAATATACATAAAATACATTACTTCTGTACCCATCATAGATGTTATAACGAACCAGACGTTACAAATGAGTTAAAAAAGACAGTGCACAAAGTGAAATGGAGTGTTTATTAGATCGCATAGGAACATTTATACCAGCATCCACTATAAATGGACCACCACCAAATTGATTTATACACTATTATGATGTTATTATATCGATGTTTTATTATATCGATAAGTAATTAATATCGATAATTAATACGGTGTTTTTTCGGGTCGTGCTTGCACTTCAAGACATACATGTGGATTTTTGGAGTGTTTCTGTGTGGATTACTTTATACAAATGTATTTATTATGCATGTGTTTGAAGTAATAAGTTGTCGTTGTCAGCACTGACATGGACCAAGCGTACCAACGTAGCGGCGTTCTACGTCCTATACATTACAAGCAACGCTATCTAAGTAAGTCTATTTTTGAGATGATTCTATTAATTTTGCGATCAATTTATACACAATCTTTACATTATAGTGATAAATATTATAGTTCTTAGAATTACAGGGCATTTTAAATATATTGTAGTCGTATGGAAAATGGGCGCATCTATTATTACTAAAACACAAGTTTGAGAAAAGTTGACAAATGTGTATTCCTATACCTCTAGTACTACTAACTCATTTTTAGATAAATCTAATTTGAGAAAAGTAACAAAAATACAATTAGCTGTGCCTCTTTATGGTGCTTCCTAATATAGCAAAAAAAAAACAGAAGATGTGTCCCATTTTTTAATGTTTTTTATCTCGATGTTTAATTTCATCGATAAATATTGAATCGGGTATCGTATTACTACAACTCTAACAAAAGGAACTTAGGACTATTGGAACAATGTTGGATCGTGGTAGCGTGTTCGAATACCGTGATCGATTGCTCGACTTGGGTTCGACCGTATAGGAAGTTTTTGGTGAAGAAAAACATCGTAATAAAACTATACTGGGTGAAAGTTTAAAGAGTAGCAACATTTTCAAGGAAATTGTAATTCATGGTCACATTTAACATATAAAATAATAATATCACAACAAATACTAATAAACAACAAAGAGAATTTTAGTTAAAGTAACGAAAGCGAAGGTGAATCGCGAGGGCGCATCCGGTGTTAATAACCTTAACATTACGTAACGCGTAAACTATCTCTTTCAACGGAGAGGCGTGGTAGCATGCACACTGAATGTGCACAGGCTCGTGACCTCACCGTGTCGGTATTAATTAGACCCACCCTCTTTGCGTAAACTAGGCTTTTGGAGTGTATATCAGTTTTGTTTTTCTCGAGATAATTAGATCAAATATTAAGCTCTATTTTTTAATCGATTTTAGAACCAGAAACGCGTGTCCTGAAAAAATATTGCAAGTGTCTAACCAATCGCGCGGTATAGTATGTGTACTGACGATATAACCCAAGACGGTGACAAGATAAGCTTAAAAAGAATTGAAGCTGGAGTTGCCAGAATATACCCCAACAAGTGTAAGGGATCTTCTTCTTGAGGGTGGTAGCTAACCAAACAAAAAGCCCTACCAATATACATATTCTAATGACCGCATTAGTAGCTACCAATAGATGTGTTCCGGACAGTTGAACTATAGAGCCAATTCTCAGACGACACATTAATTATACCTAAACTGATATTGTTGAGTACACAAAAGGATTCCCAATAATGTAGTATATTCGATAAAATAATACGTATAATGGTAAATCGTATTACCTCCGTCCTGCGCATCTCGGTTCGTGCGGTAGTTCGCGAACCGCTCGGAGTAGTCGCGTCGCCGCGTCAGTGACTCTTCCAGCCGCTGCCGCTTACGTTTCTCTAACAAATATTACAAAACAATTGTTCATATAACATGTTTTTTTTTATACACCGAGAATAAAGTTCAAGTTTTGCCCCGTTCACAAGGTTTTTAGTTTTTTTTTAATGAACTTTCTTTATGATTTTACATGTACAACGTTTGAAGATTTCGAAAAATAACGTAAAATATTAAGACACGGCTTAAATTGGATTTAGTTTATTTTGAAATGTAACGATTCAATTCATCGCCGAAACTGGATTCAATCCACAAACAAATATACCTGAAGGTCCAAGTAAAATTTCATCGAGTCTTATACAAGCATGAGCAAAAGTGTCAAAGCTTATTAAATAAAGTGTACAGAAGTTATTCAGCTAATACTAGTTACAAATATAAATATGCAATAATGTTACTTTTAGATACTGCAGAACATAATTCTTGAATATATCTCTGCTATTTACAAAAATGATAGTAATCTAAATAGAAAATGGAACAATGCTTCTATGTGGCTCATTTGTAGTGAAAAGATTGTGATGAAAATAAGTTGGACGTCACGAGACGTCTGGCAGATATATAACATTTAAATTAATATTAAAGTTTATGGTTATAAACGTATCATGTATACTATAGTCGGGAGAAAAATAGTAGGCAGCTCACACAGAGAAGCAACGAAGAGTATAGAATACGCGCACGCACACACACAAGGCTGTCGAGAACGGTGGCATAGAGCGAGCATGATGGCATAAGAGTCTGTCATGCCGTTTACCGTGACGGCATATGGATCAATTATACTGCCATAGCGTGTCAATAGAATTATCTAGGTGAAAGATTACATCAAGAAACGGAAAATGGGTTCTTGGCTTGGGAACGAAAAAGAAAGAACTATAGTATAAATTGTTATTAATAGACTAATAATTGTTTTATGCACCTTCAAAGACATTTAATTTCTGTCAGATGTATTGAGTTGCATGTGTTGTTTTTTCATTCAATTTAACTGGTTTTTTAGTAATAGAGCTGAACTAAATATACTGTATTTTTAAAATCGTCGTTCGGAATCTATGGTTTTACCTCTAGTAATAAACACTGAATGTTTTTTTTTTAACTTAAAGCACAAAGTGCAAAGTAGGTTAAAATGTGTAAAACATCGCAATCACCTCGTTTGGCAATCTCTCTGCCTTCATCCACTAAGTCTGTGGTAAGTTCATCGTCACCAACGAACTGTTGAAAGCCGCAGAGTGAGAGCAGTCGACTCCCCAGAGAGAGATACGTCGCCACACAGAGCAACACGACCAGCATAGGGAAGTATATGTTGAAACCTTCCGCTATTATTCCCAGAACATCCATATGACCCATTATCTGAAAAATATATTTCTTTATAAAACTGCATCTGATAGGTAATTTATTATTTATCTTAATCAATTGTTTTCTTAACTGTACTGTAAAAACGAAATAATATGATCATCTGATGACTGACTTGTGTGAACTTTTCATTCAGGTTTATGTTGCATAGGCTCCAGCTGGATTTTTTATATGAAGCAGTCAGTCCTATAGTTACGAAGGGACCCTAGGGGAGGGTTACACCTACTATACCTGTGTGAAGTGACTATTTGGTTTTAGTCTATATAAAATGTGGTTTAACCGGTGGAATATCATTCTGATGTCGGTAGAATCAAACTCTGGTATGAACCAACGAATTTTTCGGAATTCACGTACATTTACTAATTTAAATTGGTAATATTATCAGTTGACAGTAAAAAAAAACATCATGAGAAAACCTGAACCTTAGAAATGTTCTTGTAGTACTATTGTATGTGGGAAAACATAGAACTGTGGATTTCTCAGAGTTTGAAATCATCAATAGGTCGTGGGCTGGCGTGGTCATTATGCCCATACCTTCCTTCGGGAAGAGCCCTATGGCCCTACAGTGCTACTCTTACAGGCAGATGGTGATATATTAAATATATTGCAATAATTTTTTAGAGAGTTCAAAATGTTACATATATCTCACCTGTGTATAATGAGTCTCCATGACAGGCTCCTTGATGACGTGTGAATCCATATGCACTAAGCTGAGGAAGTTGAGGCACATCGCCGGAGTGAGCCTGCTCACCATCATGCCAGAGAATATCAAGCTGTACTCGTTAGTCTGATGATGTGGAGCCAGGTAGTACAGATTCAGTAACCGTATCTTAAGAACCGTCGAGTACGCACAGTAGAACATGTAAGCTATCACCACTGTTGATATTGTCTAGAAAGAGATAGGTACATTACAATTATTCTCAATAGTTCAATCCAACCGAGGTAGGTTCTAACCTAAGTTCTAACCTAAACTATAAGTAAAAAACTGTAGATACGTCATAAACGCTTCGACAGCCTCTTGTTAAAACTTGACTAGCTAGCAAACGTGTTCTAGCCCCGTCTATCCGCCCGTATCTAAGCGACATATAACTATTTCTTTTTCACCATCGATACTGAGAATATTCCATCTTCCACATTTTATCCAAGAGAATTACAATATTACTTTGTGCATATGTGAGTTATCGAGCCATTTGTTTTGTCAAAATATCATGTAGGTAACGTATCTACAACCTTTTAGTTATAATATCATTGGTTCTAACACACCAGTCACCAATTGTCACTGCTTTTTTAACTGACTTCAAAAAGCAGGTTTTTAATTCGGTTGTTTTTGTTTGAATGTTTTAATAGTTGTGTTAATGTTCCCCAGAACTTCCTTACCGATTTGAAAAACACCTTTTTAATTGAAACAGTGATATTTGAAATTCCCAGTCTTCTCATTCACTTTTAGACACACACACACATACATATCATAACTTCAGAAACATACACTTACTCATACATTACATACATACATACATTTATGTAGCTTTCTTTTTTTACATAATAAAATAATTATTTACTTATAAACATACTATTTAAAGATGTAGAATAGAGTATATCTAACAAACAGCAAATAAGGAAATCAAGGAAATAACTGACAAACAATTAGCTATTGTAAAAAATATCTTAGTAGCGCTGTTGCTAGTTCATACGCTTTTACAAAGTCTATATTGATATCTATCATATGTAATTATGCTTTTAAGTTCTATTAATAAACGGTAATAAATAACCTAATTTACTTTATATTAAGTTAAATTGCAACAAGGTATGACAACTTACTGCGATAACACCGTAGTTATAGTTATATTTAGCTGCTATAAAAATATTCGCAAATATGGATAAGACGGGTTTCTTGGAGAAAAACGTCATCTCCGACCAGACCACCGCTACAGACATGATGCCCGTTATAACCGCCATCGTCTTCAAGAAGTACTGCTTCAGGAAACACTCCCAGTACCATTCTGTGAGAAGAAATAAAACTAGTTTGTAAGTATTCGACATCAAGTACTTAATATTATAATTTATCACCGTTGCAAAATATGAATCTAAATCGTTTAGACACTTATGATGTCACATTAGAACAATACTCCCAAGCTAAACCGGGCCGCGTCGATAGTTTATGTGATGTGAAATTTTATGGAGGGCAGAGATAAGGAGAATTATTTCATCACATTTCCTATCTTGAAGAAGTGTCCAGCTCTAAGCAGTAAATGATAGTTCTAAGACCCTCCAAAATAGTGCTAGCATAGGCAAAGGGTTAGTTCGAAATAATTTTATAAATATAACCTAAAATTATTGCTGTGAGAAAATGTCGAGAGTGATAGAATTTTGTAAACTTTAAATAATATCTCTAGGGATTTTTGAGTGTTTACTTTTACAAAACTTGTTGAAACAATTCAACAATAATAAACCATGTTGCTAGTGTAGCGCCATCCTAAATTTAACGTAATTTGAAGGAAATTTTTTCTTACACAGAGGTGGTTTTCCTTATGTCTACACTCCATATTAAATTTTCAATGTGGAGTGGTTTAAGGCAATCTTTATATGGTGTCCTCACCACAAATTCAAACTCCTTCAAACAGTAGCTGGTTGCTCATTTCTACTACCTAAAACCTATCAAGGTAATCACTATGGTTCTCCAGGACCGGGATTCCCATACTGGGTTCCGTAGGATAGTCATCAATTGTCGGACGTAATACCGAACTATAAAACAATTTCATTCTTCTTTAAGTTAAGAATAATGTATTTAATATTTATGTTTGTGTTTCGTATTACACATTTCTTAAAAACAATGTTCTTATATAAATTTCAGTATTGATTGTATGGGGTGCTATATAATAAAAGGTATTTGGTTGGTGTTCCATTACCTTTAAATAATAGGAACGCTTGCTTTAGACCTTCCTCTCTCAAACACTAAAGCTGTAGAATGGGTTACCCAGCAAGGTTGGGTTGGGTCTTTTCAAAATGGAACTGCTGGTGGAAATGATATTGTAGTTATAATTTTAAAGAAACAGTCAGGTTGTCTTGCCCTTTTGCTATCCTTTGGCGTAAAAATACTATTGCGTTTAATTTTTTTTTTATTTCTCATTATATCCAATAAAATACTATTAATGATTTAAAAATATCTTATACTTAGTAAAACCACATAACGTGAAAAAGAAAAAAATACCAAATAAAGGCGGATACAAAATTCTCTGCAATCTCGGTCTCGGATTGTGAAACGTGTGTTGAAAGCGTTTATCTGGTGAGCGTTGATTTGATGCCACATCCTCCAGATGGAAGATGCGTTCCAACATCAGACCCCATTGGGTTTCGGTACGTTGTAGCACATGTAATGCTTTTATAGTCTACAACAGAAGAAAATTATTTGCAGTTTATTAGTATATTTTCAGTATTTTAGTCGAAAATTAAAGTTTTTAAGTGAATTCACAGACAAGATTGACATGAGTTAAGGCAACGAAGAGAAGGTTCTAGAACTTCATACTTTCTAGTTATTTGATAAATACTAATAAAGAACTGCTACTGAATTCGGCCCGGACTTTATTTATTAGTATTAATTAATCTACTTCTGTTAGTATATTTAATTTTGTCAAATTTCGAAAACTATGTCTATTATTACATAGTATAAAACAAAGTTCCCTACCGCGTCTGTTCGCGATAAACTCAAAAACTACTGAACGGATTTTCGAGCGGTTTTCACCAGTAGATAAAGTGATTCATGAGGAACGTTTTGGTATATAATTTGTCAACGTTTATAATCAGGGCGAGACAACGTCTGCCGCGCCCGCTAGTTTATTATAAAATACAATGATTACGAATATGATATTAAAAATTGTCTTTTCATTAGGACTTTCATACAACGAAAATATGTTACATTATTACTCCATTCACAACCTGCAATGATTATTAGTAAAACTTTTATGAATAAACTAGCTGTCACCCGCGGCTCCGCATGCGTTTTTTTAAATGTATTAAAGAAATGTAAAATTGTAATTAGGTGTGTACATTACAGAAATGCTTTTTCAAAAACACTTGTAACTACGACACGCACGCCATCTACTGTATTATGTTACGTGTACATTAGATATGTGAATACGAATAGTATATCGAATGGGATGGGATTTATCATCAGCAGCATACCTGGAACTTTAACCTACTATATACCACCCTCTATGCTAACTAACACTATATAAGAAAGTAGGTAATGAAAATTTTAAACTATACATTATCGAACAATTTGTGTTAAATTGTTTATTATATAGATATAACATGCCCATATCTATACTATAATAAAACTGTAGCAAGGTCAAATCTGTACATTAAATATTTTTTGAAAATTTTGATCGGGGCAGTCTTTGTTATCGATATAGAAGCCAAAAATAATCTTTTTCCATTTTTTGTCTGTCTGTCTGTCTGTCTGTCTTTCTGTCCCTGTGAACACGCATCACGCTGAAAGTACTGAACCGATTTTGACGAAACTTGGTACAGTGATAACTAATATTACAAGATTACATCTAGGATACTTTTTATCTCATAAAACGCAAGGGATTCTCCAGGATCTGCCTGTTTGTCTGTCCCTTTGAACACATATCACTCTGAAAGTACTGAACCAATTTTGACGAAATTTGGCAGAGTGATAACTAATATTACAAGGTTATATCTAGGATACTTTTTGCCTCATAAAACGCAAGGGATTCTCTAGAATATCGGACGAAATTCAAAAATTTGTAGTTAATGTAATTCTTGACGGATTTTGTAAATTTTCTTTGTGCTATATATAGCAGACAGATTAGCTAAAAATGTAAGTTATATTTCCCTAAGCTACTTTAAAAAAAAATCCCAAAAAAATTATCGCTGGGTTCCGAACCGTCGGCTCCGTCGGACCGTATAATGTCCAGTACGTTATAACTGAGCTACGGCTATTTGACATTTCAATGCGTAATTATCAACTACATAAGAAAAAAAATATGTGTAAACGAAACTGTCACTTATATGTTGTTACATTTGTTTTATTGAATAAAAAATGTTTTTTAAATATTGTTTTCTAAATATTGTTGAGCCTTGAAATGGTTGGGTTCAGGTTTGTGAATCTACGGTTAAAATAATCAGTTGAGGTGTTTGCAGTTACCATACTATGTTGTATTTATACTAATATTATAAAGAGAGGTAAAATTTTGTTTTCCAGAAAGGTTTGGTACTACTGATCCGATTTCAAAAAATATTTCACTGTTAAAAAGGTATATTATCTCAAGTTCAGTATATCAGTGAAAAAGGTGGTTTATATGTCAAAAGTAAAATAAATTTGACAAAATTAAGATTGAATGCAGATTTCACGTATACTTATAAAACAAACAACTAAAATAAAATGGAAATTTAATGTAGATAAAGTTTAGGTAATGCTGCGAACAGGTTCTAGGCTTATTTAAAAAAAAATCTCACATAACAACTGGGTATATGTTTGAGTGAGTTCCTGGATAGTTTGGATTCACAATTGGAAGTGCGAGATGTCGCTGCAATCAGGTTTTAGGTTTTTTAAGATTATTTGCGTTTAGAAATACAATTGAAACCTGTAATAACCTATTTGATGCAGACGAAGTTGCACGGGTCAGCTAGTTGTCAATATAATTGTGTTGTTTTTATACGTTGCTATAATCACTGAGTTATGTATAGTAGTTCGATGAAGCCGTAAATGCCGCAAAGCTAATAGCATAGTCAGTTCGAGAAAAAAAAACTGAGTTATGTAGGTGCAAACGCGGTAAATAAAACAAAATGGCTGCCAGATTGACCAAAATGATAATATAATTCAAATTACATACATTTATTCTTGGAGTCCAGTACAGCGCATGTCTCACGCGCTTGTTTACAGTAAACAAATTATTTTTGATCAATTTCACACGAACGAATGCATAGGTGACAGTTCATCACTACATAGTGTAAAACAAAGTCCTCTGATCTGTCTGTTTATCTGTTCGCGATAAAGTCAAAAACTACAGAACGGATTTTCATGCCGTTTTCACCAGTTGGTAGAACGGTTCATGGGGAAGGTTTAGGTATAAATTGTCAAGGTTTTCTTTTTATTATCAGGGCGGGACAACGTCTGCCGAGCCCACTACCTTAAAATAAAATAGCTCATTAGTTAGTTGTCTGCCAGTGAAAGTCCCGTGAAAATTAATTCAAGCATTTCGGATATTCCACTGCGGCTGAAAAAAACCTAAATTACTTTTTATGAGGTCTGCAATCTACCAGTGAATATCCCGTGAAAATCGGTCCAACCATTTTGGAAATAGCAATGCGGACGAAGCCGCGGACAAATAAAATAGAATATGTCAACCGCTATAATTTCGGCTTTCTGGCAGTAAAAAGTAAAATTCCCGTTAAAATAGGTCCAGCCGTTTTGGAGATTACCCGGAACAAACAAACAAACAGAGAAAATATAATAATCTAAAAATATAGACAAAGTATAAAAAAATTTTTTTTTTGGTCATTTGTAGACATATCCATTCATCAAAAAGTTGTTACTTTAATTGTACATACACAAACTTTACTTTTATAATACGTAATAGAGAACAAATAAAAAATTGGAAATAAAAGTAGTATAAACTTTTTGCATAGGAAAACAAAATAAACTTTGATAATGTTTGCGATAGAAACTTACCATGTTACCATGGCAACGTATATAACACTAACGCTAACTAAATCTCTCGAAAGGAAAAAAGTGCCCGATTTTGAAACATATTTCATTGGTGCTCTGTTTCTATTAGTATTAGCGTGATGATATATAGCCTAAAGCCTTCCTCGATAAATGAGCTATCTAAAACAGAAGGGTTTTCTCAAATCGGACTGGTAGTTCCTGAGATCATAGCGTTCAACCAAACAAACAAACTCTTCAGCTTTATAATCTTAATATATATATTTCTTGTGTGCGTGTGTATGTGACTGAACTCCTCCTAAACGACTGGACCGATTTTGATGAAATTTTTTGTGCGTGTTCGAGTGGATCCGAGAATGGTTTAGATTCACAATTGGAACCGGTAGGTGGCGCTGCGATCGACTTTTAGGATTTTTTTTTGTTTTCAAGGCAGGACAACGTCCGCCCGGTCCGCTAGTATTAGTATAGATAGCAGGCCCGGGGGTCGTTGTCCTATCATGATAATAAAAAAAACATAAAATGCAACCGCAGCGCCACCTACCGTGTACAAAATTGAGTGTAAACCATTCTTGAATCCACCGGAACACTCGCAAAAAATATCATCAAAATCTGTCCAGCCGTTTAATAGTTCAGTCACTTACACATGGACAGAAGAATTATATAATATACAGTAGTGGTTTTATAATTAGAAACACTTCTTATTTATAAAGAAAGTATAACTTCAACGTACAAATGTTCGTAAAAAAATATACACATTCAGTTATTAATAATCATGCAATAATATAGCCACTCAAATAAAAAACTCATTAAATGCATAAAATATATCTTACTTTTAATTAGAAAACGAGTCTTACATATGTAGGAGTTTATTTTCTGTTACTGGCCGCTTGGACGCCTAATTAGAAACATTAAAAAAAAATTTTATAGCTCGTTCTTTTTTTGAACTTGGATAATAACATTTCTTTCTTGGCTTTTTCTATTATTTTGGCGGCAATTCAAAATTTAATCTGAATTTTATTTTGTTCAAAATGGGCAAAAATAAAAGTTGTGACGCGTCAACTAGGCAAATAATTGTTAATTTACATATAGATCATAAGTGGGCGTACAGAAGAATAACTGAGCATTTAAATTGTTCTGTTAAGAAAGTTTTTTATAGCATTTGATCATTATAAAACATATGGAAACTGTTGAAAATATTCTTAGAAAGGCTCGGCCAAGAAAAACCTCTCCCAGAGAAGATACGCTAATCGTTCGTGTTGCTAAAGAGACCCAATTAAAGGCTCCAACCAGATTAAAAATTAAGTTTTTCGCCTGATGACCCGAGAAACATCTCGTCAAGATTGATACGCCGAAGATTAGTGGAAGCTAAATTCTTTGGAAGAATCTCTCGAAAGGTACCGCTTCTTACCAAGCAACATCGAGAGAAGCGATTATTATTCGCAAAAAAATATGTTAATTGGACGGAACGACAACGGAAAAAAGTGTTATTTTCAGATGAAACAAAAATAAATATGGTAAATTCCGATGGAAAGAGCCATGTTAGATGTCCTGTAAACAATGCTTTTAATTATAAATACACAAGGATAGTCAAGCGCGGTGGTGGTAACATTAAAGTTACGGTTGTCTTTCCGGATATGGAGTTGGACCAGTTCGGAAGATTGAAGGTACAATTGATCAATGGCAATACAAAAACATCTCAGAGCACACAATGATTCCCTACTCGGACGATCATTTGCCTGTAACCTGGATCTTTCAGTATGACAATGAACCCTAAACACACGGCCAATAGCGTCAAATGTTTCTTTAGCGAACAGCGTATATCCGTTTTAAACTGGCCAGCAAATAGTCCGGATTTAAACCCGATAGAAAATCTCTGGTATATTGTTTAAAAGAAAGTCTCAAACAAATGTAACACCAGTCAAAATGAACCATATGAAGCATGGAATTCAATCCCCCTAAAAAAATGTATGAAATTGATTGAATCAATGCCACTGTCATTGCAGTGCTGTTATTGAAAATAAGGGATACGCCACTAAATATTAATTATAACTATTGGTAGACTGTGGATAGTAGTTATTTCGTAAATAACAATACTAATTACTAATACTTAAAAAAAAAATTGTTTTTTATACTTTTTTGTTGTTGTTTCTAATTCGTTGACCATTATTGTTCATACCTTAAAACTGATTTAAATGTTTGTCCGTAATGTAATATTGAAACTGCACTTGTGTAGTGGGATTTATATTGTTTTTCTAATAAATGATAAATCGGTGAACATATTGTTGTCTTATTTGTTCAATTTCAAAATAAAAACGATTGCGGTGAAGTATCTTACATAATGTCAAGGACCGTTGGTAGTGTTTCTAATTATATGATCACCACTGTATATAAAAATAAACTGCGAGTAAAAGGTAAAGTTACCAGAAGAAAATAATTACCGCACAGCTTATGTTGCCTACGATGAAAACTTTTAAATAAAACCTTGGATCTTAAATAATAAACTAAAAACTATTAGTTAATTGGCCACATTTCCCGTTTTTATTTTTTAAATGTAACTTTGTACCTTTTTATGCAAGTTGACTAGAGATTTGAGGGAAGGCGAGGCAGGCCTCTCCGGAGGTGCCCGGCTACTGAGTCTGTCTCGTAACTGTACAGGTAACTTTTGGGTAATAATCTCCACATGTTTATGCAAAGGATGTCCTGCACCGACTGCTGCTGTTATTGCATTTAACGTCTGTAATTAGAGGGTATCACATTATATAATAATGTATTGTATTATTCCTATGTAATATTTGGAGGGAGGGTTTGTTTGTTTGGATGAAGGCACTAATCCCAGGAATTACTGGTCTGATTTGAAAAATTCTGTGTTAGATAACTCATTTATCGAGGAAGGCTATATATAATCACGCTAAGACCAATTGGAGCGGAGCATTAATGAAGAATGTTTCAAAATCGTAATTTTTAATCGTAATCGAGACTGTAATAAATTGGCAAGCGTTGCCAGTTACTATGAGCGGAGGGTATTTCATGTTATTCATAGTGAAAATCAGGATACGGACAATGAATATTCATTTGAATCCCTATCATTATTATAATCCGCATCTATATCTGTAATACAAATACTTATGTAAAGAATACTATCTATATACAAACTCTGTATGGTACAAATGATATATTATGCTAATATTGACCTTGCTTACTTGTCATGTGTAATTTTAATAAATGCATACATAATAAATATATTATGCATTATTTATTTTCATTTCAATAATAATATGTTGTTAATAATGTTACAGCTTATTTGATACAGTCTATTACACAGTTTTAACAGTATACAAGTTATTATTTACGTAATATATATTTACAAAACTTTTGATTCCAAGGCATATCAACCTGGTGTGTACTAAGTACTTGTCTGAAGTGAAGTCTTATTATAAGGTATAATGCATTGTGATGAAAGATCATTACAAATAAGAATTTGGTATAAGATCATACAACTGCCATCTCACTTTGATTTTCTATGGATTGATCAAAGAATTTTAAATGGATTGGACTTAATAATAGCTCTCCAACTTCGCTCACATTATATTGCACCAAATAAGTTTTTAATGTTCTTACACTTAAGAGAAATACTGTTACTTAATTGGATATGTGATGTGATTGGCAATGTGTATCATGTTTTGATGTAATGTTGTCAGTATAAAGATTTTTTCAAAATTTCTCAACCCATGCAAGTAGGTATTTGTAATTTATAATAATGAAAAATTTTGTATGGAATCACAAACTTGGCTTTTAGGATGTAATCATTAATTATATTTCGGTGGTTAATATTTTTTAATGTCCTTACAGGGTGTCGTGGTTGCCTTGGACAAAGCTTAAATGCAAGGAATTAAAAACTTTTGAGAATTAATTGTACAGAGGAACACTATAATTATATCAATTATACTGTAAATTCTACTTCATCAGTCATTTATTTCCTGAATGTTCACCGTAAGGAAAAACAAAAATAAAACTCACATCTAATATATCATCCATAGTTTCTTCAGCTTCACATTTATCAGTCATTAACTTCGCCACTTTGAAATAACTGTATGTTAATGTGTAGTTTTTCTTCGAATTGTTCCACAAATTTCTCGGTACTTCGACTAAGGCATAACCCAGGAGTAAAATCAATAGAAATAGACCCCAGGTGTTACTTGCAGATGATGCAATCGCCTTTATCTTCGGCCCATCGAGGTACACATCCGGTTTTAATGCGATGTATATGAGCAGTATTCCACATATAAAAAGGTATGATCCGTAGTATATAGCATTGTCTACTAAAGCCGATTTCAGTTTTCCTTTGACTGTGAAATCACCAGCTTTACTGTATGACTGCATCATGGGCATTATTAGCCTGAAAATTTGTACATTATGTAAATACATGGTTTATTCGTTTTTTTTTGTGATATCAATATACAATCGCATATTCATTTTTGTATCCCAATGGTGGCAAACAACCCTGCGATACAGGCAAACTTGTCTAGTAAGTTGTCACCATAGCTTTTGGACGCTTGCAATATGAGAAGTATGACAGAGTTCCCAAGTCATTAAAGACCTGCTGACTCTCTTATTGATGAAATCTATACCAACAAGACCTTGGAAAACCTGAGCCTATTCCAAAAATTCCTAAACAATTGTTCTGTAAACTTGGCGGACCAGTCTGAGAAGCACTATGGGAGTTCTTAATCTTATGTTTTGAGATGTGATGATGAACTTAACTGATTGTAAATTCTCCTATGATATGAATAGAAATAATACTTGTAAATTTCTATCTTCTATCACAAGATTCTTATCTATCTCTCTATCATTTCCTATTAAATTATCCAACAATTCTATTTAATATTATTTCAATTTACAATGCCTTTCTTTTATCAATGCCAATTAAAATAGTATTGTTTAAAATAAAACATATAAATATAGATATACTATAAGCAGGGAATAATTCCTATCAAATGGATATCTTTTTACATGCTATGCATTTTATGTTGTAGATTGTAAACTAAAGATAATTGATAGTATCAGATTTTAAAATGGACACTGATGACATTGTGTTTCTATAATCAGTTCCTATAAGAGATTGACTAATAACTGAATAACATAATAATGTAAATATCAGCCCCTAAGAAATCTTAAAGTTTTATAATTATAGAATAAAAATTATATGAAAGCTTTAAGTGTTTGTAGTCAGGTGAAGCTGTTAAGACCTTGCTAGGTCAATAGCGTAGTAAGTTCGAAAAAAAAAAGTTTTGTGTTTTTTAAATGTACTTTTTAGGTTTTAATATCGGATCACAAACTCATTTGATATTATATGTGGTTTAGGACGGTAAAAATGGTATACTTCGAGAAGAATCGGGTCTCAAGCGTAACTGTCAGAAAACATGTACAGGTGCTTGATGACAGATTTTGAATTTGAACGTGATAGCTAGCCAGACGGACATAGAAAAAGCTCTACCCCGATGCTATGGTTTCATTATGATTTTTCTTTCACGAAAAACTCTGACTCAGTTGCAAGTAATCACACCATTTTGTCTTTTCTTTTTATTAACATGGACACCCACCCTCACAGGGGAGAGAATGGGTTATGTCCGACACGCACTGACTAAAACCCCACAGTGTACCAGCAGACCATTTTGTTAGGGCAGCAAGGGATTGTCCTATGCTAATCACCTTGGATAGCCGTCCATCAACAAGGTGTCCAACGCTCTAGGAATTAAGCAAGCAATCTCAATAAGCAGTCTTTGAATATAATATGAATTATAATTTGAATAATAAATGTTTTTGTTCTAATGTTCAAATTAAAATATATTTGTTTTTGAATGACCACCTAATATAACATAAATTAAATAAAGTAACTTGACCCTGAGAAGACATATATAATTAATACTACTATAGGATATTTTCATTAATTATAGAAATACCATTTACACCCATTAATTATTTTTTTTAATGAATATGCAGAAAGAGATACCCCTTATATAGATATATCATATAATCACAAAAATGAATGTTTATGGTCTTTTTTAAATAAATCTCTAACAAATATGAATTCTTACCATGTTAAACACTGTGATGTCCAATAAACAACTCTCCACAGATTAGGGAAAACTGAATCAGGCACAAAACTCCAAGGTTTGTGGCAACGGTTTCCTGGTGGTTCTAAAGTTGTAACTTCATTAACATTTACAGTTTGAAGTACTATGGGGTCTGTTGTATTTTCTTGAAGGCATTGACGATACACAGTCTGTAATATATTAATACATAAATATATTATATATATTCGTAATTAATATTTCTAGCCTGTCCAAGATAAAGAAATAGTTAACACTATTACATAGAATAATTCATATAACTATGTCAATAAAACTAAATAGGTCTGCCATTATGAGTGTATCAAAAACTTCTACTTCATATGTTGAACAAAATTTTGTAGTTTTATTTCTTAGACAGGTAGTCCTTTTCAAAAAAAATATCAAGAAAGTTTCATTTAAAGTAATTAAAGTTTTAAGAAATTGGGATTTTATAAACACTTTGTGTTCAGTGATTTGTGGTGCCTTGACTTGGAGAAGTGGGGCAAGAGGTGTATTGCTTATATTTTCTCCTTTGTACATAGAATACATTGTTAAGAAAATAGATTACCCAGACAAAGTAGCGAGTGCCAGCTAATATTCCATAAAACCATTGGGTTAGTCAAAATAGGCATATGTGGACATTTAACGTAAGCAAATAAATGTATTATTAGCTAAAAAATCTTCCTAGGGAAATGGACTTAAATATTTACTTCGGCTCTAGCTATTATGGTGTTTTTTAATACTAGAGAAGTATATACTTTAATTTTAACAAGTATAATAAATACAATAGGGATATTTATCAGGTGTTCACCTAACTCGCTGTTTTCTTTCATTGTTAGGTAATGAAATAAGTAAATATATTTATATTTCTTTTTCACATTCTATGTTCATTTATATAATAAATTTTTTGAAATGTGATGATATTTCAAGAATTCTGTTAGGTTCAACATGGACTATGCACTCTATAATTACGGATGATCTGCAATTATTTCTTGTTCTGGAATAAATGTGCTCATTTGTTAAGGGTTGTTTGCAAGGGAGTTTACTTGTTAATCTATATAATAAAACTAATATTTAGTATATTATTACAATGTGAAATTATTTTATTAATGAGTCATTGATAGTCTTTGCCTATTAATCAATTATCCTTTGCATCATTATTAGTATAGATATTATAAATATAAAAGTATGACTGTTTAGTTAGCCTAGCAATCACTTTCCTACTCTACCCTATCAAGCATTTAGATAGAGTCTGGTGACATTTAGTATAAAAGCTAATTTTGTTATGGAATAGGACATAATAAATACTTTTTACTTCCTACACTCTTTTACTTTATTATCTATTAATGATTGCAAATATAATTATTGTATAGTAAAATTAGTATTATCTCTTGGGCTGAATGAAAGTAGGTCAGAAGTTACCACCGACACCTAATATCGTCCAACTGATATTCTTTGAAACACATATTCTTATCTGGATACCAGAATATCAAGACAAATTGTTAATTAAAAATAGTTAAGTCTTCATTGCTTTGTAATTATTATAAGTAACAGTTACAATGTATATTGACTTACCGATGTAACATCCAGTGGCAAGATAAACATAATAACAAAGGAGAAATACCATGCTGTCAGTACAGATACAGTGACTAGTATGTGATTTCTATAACAGTCACCATATCTGTACAAAAGTGTTGCGGCGAGTACAAACGCCGAAATTATTTCAATCACGAACAACGTGTAAACCATTTTGACAATATGACTAATAGTTTTTATTCGTAGTTTTCTGTTTTTCCTTCCAACCCTTCGCCGCTGTGTGTTGGAGCTGCTCAAATCTTATCTGAGTGTTTGTTTTCAAAGGCAGAAGTTTAGGCCTTTCAATTTCATATTCATCTGGACATTCTTCATAGAATAAAACTCCTGTTTCGGGTAAAATGGGATGAAATTCTATGTTATTGTTCCCTGTACTTTTCGTTTCTGACATATTTCTATGTACAAAGGAACAAGCACGAATACATTGTTCTACTTGACACGTGGAAAAATGTTTACAGTAAATGAAAAAAATATGAAAACTTTCAACAATACACAAATCACTACTTCATGTGTGATATCATCTAATAGATAATATAAGATTTGGACAAATAATGGAAAATATATGTCACGTTCCAGTTACTATTCATATCCATCTGTCAGTTACAGCATTAAGGTACAGACTGAACAAATTTTGAGTTGTCTCTGAATTCATTGTATTCTTATCAAATTATCTATTTTATACCATGACAAATTTCCTACAGGGATATCAGTAAAGTAAATTTATTTTGTATTGCTCGCTCCATAAATTTATACAAAGATAGGCCTTATTCTATATCAAAATATGTTATTTATATTTAAAAACCGTTCGATCCTGATATATATCTATTCCATTGATAAAATAATGAAGGGAATACAATTTTACATTATTATATTTTAGTTTTTGAAAAGTTTACATTTTTACTATGTAATACTGCTAATATATATTATATTTTTACATAAGGTAGCAATTTTTTATGATCTGCCAGCTCAGTATTCGAATGCTGATATTTCGATCAACGGTTATCCGTGGTGTATAACTGTCATTATTCGTAATAGGTAATGTTAATGTTTTCTGGCGACTTTAGTGGTCTACCAAACTAGAGGCTTACGTTTTAGAACTTGCCATGGGGTTTTATGACATTTCCTTCATTTCATTTCATGTTCAATTTTATTATTTCTTAATGATTGTAGGTAGTTTTGTTCACGTTAAACTATATTACACAATATATGGTCAAGTAACATAAATTGACAAAATAAAAAGGAAATAAATCGGTACATGACAGATTAAAACTCCGATAAACACTTTAAACCCCTTACTAATCAGCGGCGTAGTCCTTAGAGTGTTGTCGGTATGTGTGTAGTTTTTACTAATTTGTCAGATATTTTAGGCTTCAGCTTGTCTTTTTTAACCGCGATTAATGTTAATTTATAAATTTGTTTAAATTATTTAACTAACAATATTAAGTGAACTTAAAACAACAGAGAGTATCATAAACCACAGGTTTTTTTTTCGAACTGACTACGCTATTGGCCTAACAAGGTCTTAACAGCTACACCGGACTACTAAGGTGAGCGCTTAAGGCACTCAGCCGATTTTATTTGGCCAACTAGTTCAAGAGTGCACGGCACACCTCGGCTTGGCCTGATAAATACAATTCGCGACATATCTGAGCTAATCTAAGCTAAGCTACATATTAATACTTATATGAGTTGTTGAAACATATATGTGTACCAAGCATACATACCTCAAGAACTATATATATTTCTTATAGGATAATTTTCTAAACTATTTCAGTTTGATAAGGGAAAAAATAAAACCCTTGCACTTGCATGTGTAAGCGTATATGCGTGCACGTGTGTGGAGGTGATATGTGTAATGTTTTCGCAGTTATGTAAGATTTTGTGTCACTGTATCGCGCGAGCAGCGCACTCAAGGGCTCCGCAGAAGGCATTTTTAGGTCCCTATGGAGATCGACTCTCCGGACCTACCACGGGGCACCGGTCACTTTACATAAAACGCGGTTTTGAAGACCCTGCAACTAATGAGAATTATCTTTCGACATATGCACAAAAACAGGACAACTATATGTCATAATAAAACGGATACATGTCTTTTACAAGGTGAGCTTGTGTCTGAGGGACGTCTTACTCTTATAATAAAGCAAAGGATGAAGGCGACCCAAGACCATAGCAGCTTTGTTTCGCACTCTATCTATATGTGACTCGAACTTTAAATTTTTATCTAATGTAACACCGAGATATTTGTCCTCGCCGGCCCAAGGTATTCGCCTGGTTCAGCGGCGACTCAACCGAATCGAGAGGCGCGAACATATTAGTTGTTGCCACGCGGGGCACATATTGCACGTCCTCCGAGGACGGGGAGTAATGACGCGCGAGAATTGCGTCGATGGCGTTTTTGTCGAATCCATTCGCGAGAAAATCGTTCCGGAGTCCTAACATCAAATTATTAATGAGGGCCATTCCGTGGCCTGAAGGGGGCGTGAACCAACCACTCTGCCTTAAGGGCAGGGGGGCACGCCAAACGAAAAACTACTGGACTATCCCGAGTCCAAGAGACCAAGAGAGCTGTTTAAACCTAAATAAAATAGGAAAACAATAGAAATAAACGCGTGAGCGAGACAGGGGAAAAATAAAATAAGACTACGTAAATAAAAAAACAATAAAAAGTAAATAAATGTATAAAGAAATCACTAAAGAATTAAAGAAATATGTTACGCCATCGCTACACAATACATTCAAGTGTGTATAAATATTACCTATAATAGGTGCTCGCTACTAGGACACTAACGGGATGCAGGGAACGGTTCAAAGGTATTATTTTAGTGAACTTCCGGAAGCTTTTGGCTATTTCGCGTATGATGTCATTTTGATAGACATATGTTCTCGGTGACTTTTTTTAGGCATTATCAAGCTTTATAACTTTTCTCTAGAACCCAATCATATACTTCTCATCGTTAAGGCAGAGTTCGTAAGAAACGTTTTCGTTCGACTGTTTTTTCTCCGACTTACTTTGCAAATGCGACTACGACAAAAAAGTCTTTTCATTTTTCGGGTTCTTATATAGCCTATATAACACTCACAAATAACGTGGATTTCTACTGGTAAAAGAATTTTGGAAATCGGTTTAGTAGATCCAGAGATTACCTCCTACAACGTCAAACTCATAAATTTTACATCTTTATAATATTACTAGCCGACCCGTGCCCACTTCGTTGGGCGGTAATAGGCATTATCAAGCTACAACTTTTCTCTAGAACTCAATGATATATATCTCATAATTAAGGCAGCGTTCGTAAGAAACGTTTTCGTTCGACCATTTTTCTGCGACTCCCCAGATATTGCCCCCTACAACCTCACAAACTTTACCTCTTTATAATATTAGTATAGATTATAGATAATATAATTAGTTAACAGCTTCTGCCCGCGACTTCGCACGCGTGGAATAGTTATTTTGGGCAAGACGCAGCGGAAGCTCTCAAAAGGAAAAAATACCCCGATTTTAAAACATTTTTCATTGTTGATCCGCTCCTATTGGTCTTAGCGTGATGATATGTAGCCTATGACACTAATAAATAACGTGGCTTTATATTGGTAAAAGAATTTTCAAAATCGGTTTAGTAGTTCCTGAGATTACCCCCTACAATGTCACAAACTCACAAACTTTACCTCTTTATAATATTAGTATATAGATTATAGCCCCTGCCCGCGACTTCGTCTGCGTAGTAATAGTTACTACTCTGGGCTAACGCTGACACACAGCAGAAGCTCTCAAAAAAAAAATCTCGATTTTGAAACATTTTTCACTTGTGTTCCGCTCCTATTGGCCTTAGCGTGATGATATATAGCCCATAACCATTCTCGATGAATGAGCTATATAACACTGAAAGAATTATTCAAATCGGACCAGTAGTTCCTGAGATTACCCCTTACAACGCCACAACGTCACAATAATTCTTTGTTGCAACATCTCTTGACGCATTGACAGTTTTCTGCGAGAATGCTGAGTTATTTATGCGTGCTAGGGAGTAATTGTTCTGCATTTTTGAGATACTTTATATTATAAAAAATATTTTTCAGTTGTATCAATAATTGTAACACTAACACAATTGAAATTGGTTTTATCTAGGTTTAATACAGTTCACTGTGTACACAAACTCGAACGTCATTTCCAGTAGATAATTAGAAAGATGTCCCTATTTATATGTTGTACAGAGTATTGCGATACATAGTTTTGTGTATTTTATTTACTACTTTCATATTCTATTTTATAATACAAAACCATAATTCTGTAATGTTATAGGTGCTCTGTATATGTAGAGCAGTGGTCATCAAATATCATTATAATCTTTAGTTATTATAAGTCTTCATTTTGTGTTCATTCTTTTATGATACCTTGAAATAAAATATAATTGTATGTAATTGTTTTATTTCTAAATCAGTTTTGAAAATTATTTTATAAAGTAATAAGTATAAATTATTGAAATTTATCTTTATTTCAAAAGTATAATGATAGTTTTTGAATTTCATTGGTTTCTGCATATGCTGTAACAATCTTATTGTATGGCTGATTAGTATACAAAGGGCCACTATAGGAGAAAGACTCTCAAGACATGATATTTATGCCTTTTTTCACATGAATATCAATTAATTTTTACAATGTAACATGACTATGTATTTCATAAAAAACTGCTACCTATCCTTGCATATAAGAAAAACAAATGCTTTTGTTTTGGTATTAGGACAACTGAATCGATTGGTATAGATTTTGTTTTAATCTTAAGTATAACCCTTTAGCTAGCTAGGTATTCGTATATTTTCTTACAAAAAGTTTTATATGAAATAAATAGGGAGGAAAAATAGTAAAGTTAACTGCCTAAAAATCTGCTGCTATCCTATTCATATGTCTAAATTATTAAATATTTAATTTTAAATATTTATATAATAATAATTTAATATTTATTTAATTAAGTATTTAATGTATAATATTTTTTCCAACCTAAAAGTATAAAAACAATAAATAAATTGTAAACTTCATGGTTAAGTAAAAAAAAAGATCTTAGGAATGAAAGAATAATTTAGTAATACATTTTATATAAAAATTGTAATTTTACATTACATACTTTGTTATTATTCAAATCTTGTAATAAATCCAGTATTTTTTAAAACTTATACTGCCAAAATGTTTGTTGACCTGTGCTACATAAGGTCTACTTTCGTTTGTATGGAGCTTAAATCCTTATGGTTTTCAAAACTAGAGTGATTAACTACTCGACAATGGCATTCATTGAAATTATATCAAGAAACTTGTAATATCGATACTCACTTGACAATGCAGCAATAGTCTACTAGAAGACTGGTTGCCGAAAATGGAATAGAAGAAGAACTTGTAATACTACTAACTACTTGACAATGGCAGTAATAATCTAAAAGATTGGTTGCCAAAAATAAAGTAAAAAAAAAAACTTACCACGTTACCATGGCAACGTATATAATACTAACGCTAACGAAATATCAAAAAAGAAAAAAGTGCCCGATTTTGAAACATTCTTCATTGGTGCTCCGCTCTTATGGGTCTTAGCGTGATGATATATAGCCTAAAGCCTTCCTCGATAAAGGAGCTATCTAAAACCGAAAGATTTTCTGAAATCGGACTGGTAGTTCCTGAGATTAGCGCGTTCAGCTAAATAAACTCTTCGGCTTTTTATATTAGTATAGATATTAGTACAGATGAGAGTACTTTGTATGAAAAGTAATCGGTGTACTACTTTGTGTTATCATTACATAGTATAAAACAAAGTCCCTTACCGCGTCTGTCTGTCTGTCTGTTCGCGATAAACTCAATAAGGACTGAACGGATCTTCATGCGGTTTTAACCAATGGATAAAGTGATTCATGAGGAAGGTTTTAATATATAATTTGTCAAGGATTTTTTTTTTATTCAGAGCAGGACAACGTCTGCCGGGCCCGCTAGTATAATATAATGTGCAAAACTACTAAAATGTTTGTGATAAAATTTAGTAAAATAAAAGCCTTAGATACCGTGGAACATCACAAGGAGTTTCATGTGAATGAAGTTGCGGGCATTGGCTAGTGCAGATATGATAAATACGAATATACAGATATACATTTATATAGTTTTGATAACATTGTGTAGGTACAAATGAAATAGATACACAAAACTGTTATATTAGCCATTGTCAGATTTAATTAATTTTGTATAATATCATAAATAAACACCAAATATGTTATAATCAAAAACTTTATTCATAAAAATATTATTTTAAAAAAGATGTTTTAGAAGGTACGTTGTCTTATATTGCACATGACAGCAAACAAAGGAATGCCTCTAAAATTAGTTTCATGTTATGTTATATTACATTACAGTATAATAATAAATGTGTTTTAATACTGTTCATATTTTGAATTCTCTGATCGAGTCCCCTAAATATGGATCGACTACATCGGGGCAGGAACATCTAAGTTTACGGTGTTAACAATCTTACACTACACCGTCATTTAACATGAAACGAGACTGTGGTCGAACGCTAAAATCTATAAAGAATACAAAAGATAACATTGTGTATTAAAAATAAACACCAAATTTGTTATAATTAAAAACTTTATTTATAAAAATATTATCTAAAAAAATGTCTTACAAGATGCGACAACAAAGGAAAGAATTCAAAGCTAGTTTGATGCTATATTATATTACAGCAATAACAATAAAGCTGTCCTTTTAATACTGTTCACATTTTGAATTCTCTGATCGAGTCCCCTAAATATGGATCGACCCCGTCGGGACAGGAACAAGTACAGATCTCCATATATTGGCCAAACCAGAACGGCGCGGACTTGAACTTCCCACAGCCGGAGCCGAGGTGCACACAGCACTTTTCGCAGCCATAGTACCCCTCACACACGTACGTCTGCACCTTCTCCCCGCTCACGTATGCCAGAGCGACGGTCACGAATAGAGCCAAAATTATGATCTTCGACATTTTGCTCGTATCTAGCTTGTTAGTTGCGAAAGTAAAAATCAAGTTTTGATACACTGCCGATCGAATACAGCAGTTTTATACTGTCTTCCTATCAGTTACGTGACGTCCTGAGGTCAAGCTGCTAAATGATTATTGAAGACTGTTTTCCTAATTAAATCTTGGAAAATCCTTATGTTGTTTACAAATTCAATATAGTAACTACATATTAGATAAGTAGTAACGGGTCAAGTGTCTCTTAGGGTAATAAAATATTTCAGTGGATTGCACATCAGGTGTTGTTCTTCTTTTAATGGAAACCTATTAATTTTAAAATACAATCATCTGTATATCATTGTTAAAGGTTCAATGTATCTGTAGTTAACTACTATGTTTACCAAAGTTCAATATTTTTGTTGTAATTCGTACGGAAAAACCGGGAAGATTGACCTTATTGAGAGCGCGTCCCTGATATTTCCCAGAAAACATAAGAATAATAAGCCTAATTGTTCAATAGCGAATTTCAAGTTCCATTCAATCTGTAACGCAGCGAATTGAAAGCCTATTGGGACCAGTCATGCGTATTGGACATAATAAATAGTTTTATGCTAAATAACAAACACATTTTTTTTATTTTGACGATTATAAAATTAATGGTAAAAACCATATAATGAATACTTCTTTTGCTTTGATTTATTTTTATACCTTGTTCTTCTTTTAATGCTTCAGAATAATTAAAACTTCTAAAATAATCATTACATAGTATAAAACAAAGTCCCCTAGCGCGTCTGTCTTTCTGTCTGTTCACGATAAACTCAAAAAGTACTGAATGGATCTCCATGTGATATTCACCAGTGAATAAAGTGATTCACGAGGAACGTTTTAGTATATAATCTGTCAATTATTATCATCTGTAATTTGTATATATACATTTGTAATTTTTATAATCAGGGCGGGACAACGTCTGCCGGGTCAGCTACTATAGAATATAAGCTACTTTTTTTTTTTTAAACTTTATTTTTGGTAATCAATCTTTTAGATTATTACTGCCATTGTCGAGTAGTTAATTTATATATAGAATAGTATTTCAAGTTCTTCTTCTATTCCATTTTGGCAACCAGTCTTCTAGTAGACTTTTAGTGCCATTGTCAAATGAGTATCAATATTACAAGTTTCTTGATATAATTTCAATGAACTAATAAGATGGTGGCCATCTTGTTAGAACCTTCCATGGAATTTTTGTGGCATCTCAGAATTCATGGTCCGTGGCATTATTTTCCATTCACTTCACTTATGCACAATAAACAAACTATATTACATAAAACACCACCAATTTTACACAATATAGAGTCAAGTAACATAAGATTATGAATAAAAAATAAAATCCACTACATGACAGACCAAGATCCCGCCAAAAACTCCAATAAGCTAATTGTAATTATTCTGCATTTTTACCACAGTATAGTTATTACATCGCTAGCAGTACATAGAGTTATAAGAATACTACAGATACTTAATTTTTTAGATTCGGGCCATTACTTTTGAATGGTTTCCCGGCATTCTTAGGATTAAGCTTATCTTTTCGAGATACTGCAGAAATCTTAAAAATAGCAATATTTCACGACTTCCAATTATGCTTTCGTAAAAATGAAATAATGTTGAGGCGTTGTGTAGCATCACTTCATATATTCAGTCGATAAATACCGAGTTTAACATATTGAATGATTCGACGTAATCACTTTCGGGTGGTTGTTTTTAGGAGATAATTTATATCTGACTCACGTGTACATTAATAAACCGTGGTTAATGGTTATTTATACACTGATATTTAAATCTATTAAAATCTTTTTTTACTATATTTGTAGTCTTTTAATTAAAAGAGCAAGGACTATTGAATGAATGATATTTCAGAAACAGTTTTAGGTTAGAGCATCGATCCATATTGGTTCGAATCTTATTATAAGAAACATTGAAAAAACACACACAGACTTAATCTATAATATTTCCTATAATTGACTATGGTGATGTGTGCTTTTACGATCTGAACGCTGACCTTCTTAACAAACTTGACAGATTACTCAACAATTGCATTCGATTTGTTTTTAATCTTCGTAAGTATGACCGTGTATCGAGCCAACGTTCAGAGCTTAATTGGTTGCCCATACGCCAGCGTCGGAGTTTGCGGGCTCGACAACTCTGTATTCTCTTCTATTTTCTCCCAACACTCCCTCTTACTTAACTCCACATTTTCAGTTTTTATGCTCTAATCATGACCTTAACCTTCGCTCTTCTAATAATCTTATTCTTTGCTGTCCTGTCTATACTTCCGGTCTTGTACATTCATCTTCCTATATCCATCTATTCTCCTATGGAATGCGCTTCCTTTTAAAATCAGGATGTCATCTAACTGTTTCAGTTTTAAAGTTAGGGTACGTCGGCTTTACCAGTGTCATTTAGGAGAATTATCTGGTTAATGCTGTATTTAGTACTTGATGTTGACTTATTATACTTTTATTTATTGTATTGATATTTATGTATGATGTTGTTATGTGTATGTATTGTATATGTGTAGTATTATATATGTAGTATATTGGTGTTGATATTTTATTTATCATGGCCCCCCGGCCCATCCCTTCAAGTCCGGCTACGGTGGCGGGAGGAGGCGGGCAAATTGCCGCCTCCTCCCTCCGGTCCTCCGTTGACGGAAAGGGCCGCTCAGAGGGTCATCCTCGCGAACCCTCTCCCAGGACGTCATCTCGCAGAAGGAGGCCATCGCTCTCCACTCCTCGCTGCCAAGCATGGCCGAAACCACACTCGGCAGCGACACATCTGTACCCACCACCGCAGCCAGAACGCGGCGCTGTCCGTTCCACGCAACACACTCAGACAGAGTGTGCTGCGCGGTGTCCTCCGTAGCGCCGCACTTATGGCATGCGGCGGTTGGCTCCCTGCGAGCGATCTGGTGCAGGTACCACCCGAAACAGCCGTGTCCGGTGAGCACCTGCACCAGTCGTAATGACAGGGAGCCCCAACTTCTCTCTATCCACTCCGGCAGGACCGGGCGGACAGCGTCAATAGTATAACGCCCGAAACGCTCGTCCGCCAGGTCCTACCTCCATCGCCTTAGCGCCTCCTCTCGGCCTTCCCTCCTCTTAGCCTCAATCTCCCTGGGGGAGCTTAATGATATACTAGCTGTGCCTGCGATTTCGCCGCGTGGACCCTAATGTAAAAAAAAACGTAAAATCATCGGAACGTATTTAGTCAATTTATTTATTCACTTCTTTCTCGTACTTAAGTCGCGTCGTCATTACAATTACAATTGATAGAGTAGACCGATTTTAATGAAACTAAAACTAAATGTTACTCGAGGATATGCTTCTTCATTTTCTTGTTCAGGTTTGAGATTTTATCGTGAATGCAGTAGTTTATCAGTGACGCGTATTCACACAAACAGACAGACATTTCTAAAAATGATTGAAATGTAGTTTGGTACTTATTCCAAGATACCTGTAACAATATTTTTCACAAAAATCTAAAAGTACAGACACGTTAGACATACATTCTTATTATATGTCTAGATGAATGTACTTTGTACAGAAAGTAATCAGTGTACTATTTTGTGTTATATGGTGTAATATATAAAACTACTGAAATATTTGTGATAAAATTTAAATAAGGTAAATTAAAAAAAATACCACATTTTCAACTCCACAAGACACTTCGTGCCTGCGGAACATCATAAAGATTTTTCATGTGAATGAATTCGGGAGCATCAGTTATAAGTATGAATGGAAAATATATAAAATATACAGATATACGTTTATATAGTAAGGCTATTTCAAATCCCACCGAACTAGCCCCCACCCTCAAGTTCAGTCTGTCGCCACGCACCTGTTAGTGTGTTCTGGCAGCTGCACTTGAGAGTCAGTCCACATCTAAGTTTATCGTGTTAACAATCTTACACCACACCGTCATTTAACATGAAACGAGACTGTGGTCAAACGCTAAAATCTATAAAGAATACAAAAGATAACATTGTGTATTAAAAATAAACACCAAATTTGTTGTAATTAAAAACTTTATTTATAAAAATTTTATCTAAAAAAATGTCATACAAGATGCGAAAACAAAGGAAAGAATTTAAAGCTAGTTTGATGGTATGTTATATTACAGCAATAACAATAAAGCTGTCCTTTTAATACTGTTCACATTTTGAATTCTCTGATCGAGTCCCCTAAATATGGATCGACCCCGTCGGGACAGGAACAAGTACAGATCTCCATATATTGGCCAAACCAGAACGGCGCGGACTTGAACTTCCCACAGCCGGAGCCGAGGTGCACACAGCACTTTTCGCAGCCATAGTACCCCTCACACACGTACGTCTGCACCTTCTCCCCGCTCACGTATGCCAGAGCGACGGTCACGAATAGAGCCAAAATTATGATCTTCGACATTTTGCTCGTATGTAGCTTGTTAGTCGCGAAAGTAAAAATCAAGTTTTGATACACTGCCGATCGAATACAGCAGTTTTATACTGTCTTCCTATCAGTTACGTGACGTCCTGAGGTCAAGCTGCTAAATGATTATTGTAGAATGTTTTCCTAATTAAATCTTGGAAAATCCTTATGTTGTTTACAAATTCAATATAGTAACTACATATTAGATAAGTAGTAAAGGGTCAAGTGTCTCTTAGGGTAATAAAATATTTCAGTGGATTGCACATCAGGTGTTGTTCTTCTTTTAATGGAAACCTATTAATTTTAAAATACAATCATCTGTATATCATTGTTAAAGGTTCAATGTATCTGTAGTTAACTACTATGTTTACTAAAGTTCAATAGTTTTGTTGTAATTCGTACGGAAAACCGGGAAGATTGACCTTATTGAGAGCGCGTCCCTGATATTTCCCAGAAAACATAAGAATAATAAGCCTAATTGTTCAATAGCGAATTTCAAGTTCCATTCAATCTGTAACGCAGCGAATTGAAAGCCTATTGGGACCAGTCATGCGTATTGGACATAATAAATAGTTTTATGCTAAATAACAAACACATTTTTTTTATTTTGACGATTATAAAATTAATGGTAAAAACCATATAATGAATACTTCTTTTGCTTTGATTTATTTTTATACCTTGTTCTTCTTTTAATGCTTCAGAATAATTAAAACTTCTAAAATAATCATTACATAGTATAAAACAAAGTCCCCTAGCGCGTCTGTCTTTCTGTCTGTTCACGATAAACTCAAAAAGTACTGAATGGATCTCCATGTGATATTCACCAGTGAATAAAGTGATTCACGAGGAACGTTTTAGTATATAATCTGTCAATTATTATCATCTGTAATTTGTATATATACATTTGTAATTTTTATAATCAGGGCGGGACAACGTCTGCCGGGTCAGCTACTATAGAATATAAGTTACTTTTTTTTTTTTTAAACTTTATTTTTGGTAATCAATCTTTTAGATTATTACTGCCATTGTCGAGTAGTTAATTTATATATAGAATAGTATTTCAAGTTCTTCTTCTATTCCATTTTGGCAACCAGTCTTCTAGTAGACTTTTAGTGCCATTGTCAAATGAGTATCAATATTACAAGTTTCTTGATATAATTTCAATGAACTAATAAGATGGTGGCCATCTTGTTAGAACCTTCCATGGAATTTTTGTGGCATCTCAGAATTCATGGCCCGTGGCATTATTTTCCATTCACTTCACTTATGCACAATAAACAAACTATATTACATAAAACACCACCAATTTTACACAATATAGAGTCAAGTAACATAAGATTATGAATAAAAAATAAAATCCACTACATGACAGACCAAGATCTCGCCAAAAACTCCAATAAGCTAATTGTAATTATTCTGCATTTTTACCACAGTATAGTTATTACATCGCTAGCAGTACATAGAGTTATAAGAATACTACAGATACTTAATTTTTTAGATTCGGGCCATTACTTTTGAATGGTTTCCCGGCATTCTTAGGATTAAGCTTATCTTTTCGAGATACTGCAGAAATCTTAAAAATAGCAATATTTCACGACTTCCAATTATGCTTTCGTAAAAATGAAATAATGTTGAGGCGTTGTGTAGCATCACTTCATATATTCAATCGATAAATACCGAGTTTAACATATTGAATGGTTTGACGTAATCACTTTAGGGCGGTTGTTTTTAGGAGATAATTTATATCTGACTCACGTGTACTTTAATAAACCGTGGTTAATGGTTATTTATACATTGATATTTAAATCTATTAAAATCTTTTTTTACTATATTTGTAGTCATTTAATTAAAAGCGCAAGGACTATTGAATGAATGATATTTCAGAAACAGTTTTAGGTTAGAGCGTCGATCCATATTGGTTCGAATCTTATTATAAGAAACATTGAAAAAACACACACAGACTTAATCTATAATATTTCCTATAATTGACTATGGTGATGTGTGCTTTTACGATCTGAACGCTGACCTTCTGAACAAACTTGACAGATTACTCAACAATTGCATTCGATTTGTTTTTAATCTTCGTAAGCATGACCGTGTATCGAGCCAACGTTCAGAGCTTAATTGGTTGCCCATACGCCAGCGTCAGAGTTTGCGGGCTCTGACAACTCTGTATTCTCTTCTATTTTCTCCCAACACTCCCTCTTACTTAACTCCACATTTTCAGTTTTTATGCTCTAATCATGACCTTAACCTTCGCTCTTCTAATAATCTTATTCTTTGCTGTCCTGTCTATACTTCCGGTCTTGTACATTCATCTTTCTATATCCAATCTATTCTCCTATGGAATGCGCTTCGTTTTAAAATCAGAATGTCATTTAACTGTTTCAGTTTTAAAGTCAGGGTACGTCGGCTTTACCAGTGTCTTTTAGGAGAATTATCTCGTTAATGCTGTATTTAGTACTTGATGTTGACTTATTATACTTTTATTTATTGTATTGATATTTATGTATGATGTTGTTATGTGTATGTATTGTATATGTGTAGTATTATATATGTAGTATATTGGTGTTGATATTTTATTTATATATGGTGATATTAAATAGGTTAAACATAATTTCATAAAAACCTCGCTTTTTACACCTACCAAAATTTATCTCTGCATCACCTAATGGTTGACTGGCAGAGAATGCCTTCGGCATTAAGTCCGCCATTGCGTATTTAACGTATAATGTGTAAATAAATAAATAAATAAATTATCATCGTAACTTCGTGGAGGATTATACTGATACCTTAAGCCTATAAAAAGTATATAAAAGTTTACTAAAATGTTAATTCGAGGATTGTTATATACTCATTGTTGTCTTGAATGGCTACATTACGCGGTTTCAACATCCTTAACCTTTTTTTTTTATTAACGTGGGGAAATCCCTTATGGATACACCACCCTCTCGGAGGAGAGAGTGGGTTATGTCCGATTCGCACGGACTAAAACCCCACGGTGTACCGTCCGACCGTATTGTTGGGGCGGCAAGGGATCGAACTATGCTTGTCCCCTTGGATGGCCGCCCTAACGGTCCGCTCGGCGGAAGGTGTCCGCCTGGCTCCTTCCTAATAGGGAGACAGGCTGGGTACACACCAGCTGCCTCCCTTCGTCCGCCGGACCCATGCAATGAGGAGATGGGCCCCCCGGCCCATCCCTTCAAGTCCGGCTACGGTGGCGGGAGGAGGCGGGCAAATTGCCGCCTCCTCCCTCCGGTCCTCCGTTGACGGAAAGGGCCGCTCAGAGGGTCAGCCTAGCGAACCCTCTTCGCCGCCTCCTTCTGCGAGATGACGTCCTCGCAGAAGGAGGCCATCGCTCTCCACGCCTCGCTGCCAAGCATGGCCGAAACCACACTCGGCAGCGACACATCTGTACCCACCGCCGCAGCCAGAACGCGGCGCTGTCCGTTCCACGCAACAAACTCAGACAGAGTGTGCTGCGCGGTGTCCTCCGTAGCTCCGCACTCATGGCATGCGGCGGTTGGCTCCCTGCGAGCGATCTGGTGCAGGTACCACCCGAAACAGCCGTGTCCGGTGAGCACCTGCACCAGTCGGTATGACAGGGAGCCCCAACTTCTCTCTATCCACTCCGGCAGGACCGGGCGGACAGCGTCAATAGTATAACGCCCGAAACGCTCGTCCGCCAGGTCCTACCTCCATCGCCTTAGCGCCTCCTCTCGGCCTTCCCTCCTCTTAGCCTCAATCTCTCTGGGGGAGCTTAATGATATACTAGCTGTGCCTGCGATTTCGCCGCGCGGACCCTAATGTAAAAAAAACGTAAAATCATCTGAACGTATTTAGTCAATTTATTTATACACTTCTTTCTCGTACTTAAGTCGCGTCGTCATTACAATTACAATTGATAGAGTAGACCGATTTTAATGAAACTAAAACTAAATGTTACTCGAGGATATGCTTCTTCATTTTCTTGTTCAGGTTTGAGATTTTATCGTGAATGCAGTAGTTTATCAGTGACGCGTATTCACACAAACAGACAGACATTTCTAAAAATGATTGAAATGTAGTTTGGTACTTATTCCAAGATACCTGTAACAATATTTTTCACAAAAATCTAAAAGTACAGACACGTTAGACATACATTCTTATTATATGTCTAGATGAATGTACTTTGTACAGAAAGTAATCAGTGTACTATTTTGTGTTATACGGTGTAATATATAAAAGTACTGAAATATTTGTGATAAAATTTAAATAACGTAAATTAAAAAAAATACCACATTTTCAACTCCATAAGACACTTCGTGCCTGCGAAACATCATAAAGATTATGTGATCATTGATGAATGAATTCGGGAGCATCAGTTATAAGTATGAATGGAAAATATATAAAATATACAGATATACGTTTACCTATATAGTCCTGATAATATCATGGTAGTAAGGCTATTTCAAATCCCGCCGAACTAGCCCCCACCCTCAAGTTCAATCTGTCGCCACGCACCTGTTAGTGTGTTCTGGCAGCTGCACTTGAGAGTCAGTCCACATCTAAGTTTATCGTGTTAACAATCTTACACCACACCGTCATTTAACATGAAACGAGACTGTGGTCGAACGCTAAAATCTATAAAGAATACAAAAGATAACATTGTGTATTAAAAATAAACACCAAATTTGTTATAATTAAAACTTTATTTATAAAAATATTATCTAAAAGAATGTCTTACAAGATGCGACAACAAAGGAAATAATTCAAAGCTAGTTTGATGCTATGTTATATTACAGCAATAACAATAAAGCTGTCCTTTTAATACTGTTCACATTTTGAATTCTCTGATCGAGTCCCCTAAATATGGATCGACCCCGTCGGGACAGGAACAAGTACAGAACTCCATATATTGGCCAAACCAGGACGGCGCGGACTTGAACTTCCCACAGCCGGAGCCGAGGTGCTCACAGCACTTTTCGCAGCCATAGTACCCCTCACACACGTACGTCTGCACCTTCTCCCCGCTCACGTACGCCAGAGCGACGGTCACGAATAGAGCCAAAATTATGATCTTCGACATTTTGCGTAACTCACTTCTAACTATCAAGAATAAAGGTTAAGTATGATACAGTGATGATAGAATATTCGGCTTTTATACTGTCCTATTATCAAAGTCGCGATATCTTAAGGTCAAACATCTAAATGATAAATAATTTCCCTAATTAAAACTTGGAAATTTCGTGTGTTTATTTATGTTAGTAATTTTGTAAACAGATAGGGTACCAGTGTGTCATGTGATGATAAAGTATTTCAGATAATTACACAACATATGTGACGAATATAATAATTTTATTATTGACTCACATTGTGGTGAAGTCTCAGTTTACCCTACTGTTTTGTAAACGAAAATGGAGTTGATGGGCAGGCAGATTTGTAAATACACTCGTTTTTTACATCACTTTACGTTCCACATTTCGTTTCCGTTTGATACTCATTTGTATTATATTACTATATATTTAATTCAATTTACTTTATTATTATTCGATACCAAAAACCCACAGTTGAAATCGTGGATACAATTACTATACTATAAATATTAATTCAAACACCTGACATGTGCTCATCTAAGTTACTTATTAATCCTTTTTCGTGCATATTAATTAGATACTTTACTAACTCGGTAACTTGTCGATTAATCAGTTTGAAAAATGTACGTACTGCGGGTCGTTGCGTTAAACGTAGTCTCTGAGTAATACGGAACCATTTACGAGATGCGGTAAAACGAATGATACTCGGTTTAAAGATTTAACACGGCGTTCGTTGGCTGCTATATTTTATTAAGTTTTATTAGCTCCGGAATTCCTGCTCGAGGCGAGAGCTTAGGAGTGTAACATTCGCAATAAGACTTAATAATATATAGCAGCCAACGCCTTGAGGATAGTTACAATATAAACGAATTATTATCCACCATTACACATATTGAAGAACTGTTAATTTAATGCGTAGGTATATAAGTAAGGTAAGGTAAGGTAAGGTATATAAGTAAAATAAAATATATAAAGTAATGTAAATATAAGTTTCCTTAATTTTAAACAAGTGCAGTTTATGTTCAAGTAACAAAACAATTCATATACACATTTTAAATTCTCGTCAATATTTTTGGCCGCTCTGAATATAGTTGTAATAGAGTCAAGACTTGAATACAAAACAAAGTTAAAATATTACTTGTGAAAAGTTTTTCATTATGAGTAGAAATTACTATAAAAGATTACATAGTTGAGTTTCCTCTTGTGTGTTGAAGTCTTTGTTCCCTTTCCTTATATCCGGATTTGGTTAGTAGTTGTCATTGTTGTTACGCAATTTTAAACTCACTGTCAAGCATGATTAGGACATTCATTATTCGCCTGATTTTACTACTCGAGTTTTACGAATACCAACCACTATGCGTACTATTCGAGTTATTCGAATTTTACTAATTTTTCGAATACCTTGTTATAATTGAATATATAAAACAATTGACATGTTTTTGCTCTTGTTTAACAACAACAATCATACTCAATTACTTTAATACAATCAGCTAGACACATATCGAGGGTGGAAAGGATAATTGACTAACAGGTAAACATAGTCAAATACACGTTAAGCAGCTAGCATATCTATTGTCGATATGCAGTTTGAACTTGTGCTTTATGTTCAATCATAAAGCATATTAATGAGTATTGCAGCAAGAACAACACAAAAGTCATATTCTCACTCAAATATTATATTAGTATATACTCTCATTAATGATTTGCTTGGCGTGACAAAATATCAGAAAAGACATCTAATTATTGATGACAAGGTAACAACACATGCTTAATAGTTTAAAAGCATACCGCGTGAGTACTAATTAGCATACGTACGACATATATTTACTTCAATTTAGAAAATAAAATGTCATAGAATTTGATGTTCCAAGGTAAAGTAATTAAATGAAATTCTTAAATAAGAAAGAAAGAAAGGAAATATGTTTATTGCAGCGAATACACGGACAATATGATATTAGAAAAATAGAGTAACAAAGATCTATATAACATAGAAAAAATAAAGAAATTAAACGTTAAAATCTATTAAAATTATGCCACAGTTTTACTGCAAAGGCGCACAATTCAGCACGTGCTGGCTGCCACCTTTACACGTGACCCCAGCGGTGATTTTCAATTGTGGCCAAGTGGGTTTAAATATATAACAATAAGATCATAATATCGATATATCATAAATATATCATAAATTCGACATTATAATTATTAATAACTTTAATGATATAGAGGTCTTCCTAATAATGATTTTAGATTATAAACGTATTACGTAAAGAGTTCCATAATACAATTTCTTGAGGAACAGAGAAGCGTTTATTTTTTGTATATTCACAAAATCTTAATTATAATGGCAATGTATATTAAATGTAATGTAAATGTAAATCTTTATAATAATATTTTAAGTTATTGTTTCATTAGTGCCTTATACAGTAGTAGTGAGCACTGAGGTAGTTGTATTGTGGGGTAAGGTTCCAAATATGTTGCTGATGACAAACTTCATTTGGCACGCTGTTAGTATTTATATATCTAATGTACACGTTACATGTTACTGTAAGTAGCGTGCGTGTCGTACTTACAATTGCTTTTAAAGAGCATTTTTATAATTGTACATAGTCACACAATTTTATAATTTTTTAATACGAATAAAAAAAAACGCCTGCGGAGCAGCGGGTGCAGCTAGTATAAAATAAAATTAACGTTCAGTATATATACGTAATATAGTAAAAGAAAGTGATTATTTAATACTTTATATATTTGCCTTTGCAATAAATTCTTATAAATATTTAATAATATATTTAATGTTTCTATGAAATACGAAAAATAACAGAAAGTAGCCAAGAGATTTAACAATACTTCGACACATAAACCAGGACCCACAATTATAAAGTACATATGATAGACAAATTTTGATGCTATACAAAGAAGAGTAAAATTTAAAGAAAATAATGACAAACTTAGTTGGCTCCAAAAATTCGTTTTATATCTGATTAATTGCGTATTATTTCTATTTGCATCGTTTCATTTTTTCTGGCAAATATGTTTCCTTGTTTAGTCCAAATGTATTTCCAGTTAGGGTGCCGTCCAATTTCACGTGTTTTCCGAAGAGTTGCCTATTTTGTTTGGTTAGGCGTTCGTTAGTATATATTCGTCGCCCAGAACCAGGCAGTTCAAGATCCGTAGTCATGAGGTGCCGGCACACGCGAACTGAACGAAGAAACTGATCGCGCAATGCGCGCTACCACAAATCTGACTGCAATATTTCTGGGGCGATCAACATCCGGTGCGTTTTCGCCCCCAGGTCGATCCCGCCAAATTAATCCGACACGTTTCATTGAGACGATATCATTCTCAGTTATTGTCAAACCCATCTTCAGAGATATTACATTGGTAAGGTGATATGTGTTTTCGTCTCTATTTTCAGGTAAGCCCGCAATATCTTTTAAGAGTAATTCTTGATCACGAGTATTAAGCTGTTGTTTTAATTCTACAATTGTATCTTCTGTGTCTTATGTCTGAGGCACGGGCTTCTGAGCACTTATTCTCGAGCACTTTAACTTTCCATTTTCATTTCCATTTTCCATTTCCAATATTTTACATTTATTACAATGGTCAATAACCACGCTTTCTATGGAATCAATCTTTTGTGTTATGCTGCTAATTTGCTCTTGACATGATCTAAGATCCGTCTTAATATGTCTTGACAGTACTCACGGATTTCTGTTCTCATAGCACTCATTACATTACGTAGGTAACGGATTTCTAGTGCCAGTGATATGTTCCAGTCGGCATCAATTGTCTGAACCGCATCGCTAGATTTTTGCAGAACTCAGAACTAGAATTAACAAATGAATCAGCAGAACTGCTACAAGAAAGATTTTCGGTAACATCAGTAGCAGGCAAAGCTAACTCACTTGTTTCATTTTGTATGCTATCAATAGATACTAACCCTTTTACCGGTGTATATGAATTATATTTCCGTGGTATTTTTGCTTTACAATTAGGGTATGCCCATTGTGGTCCTATTACCGTGGTATCTGTTGGAATAGCGACACAAACACGATGAAACATCCCTGGGACATTTTGTGCAACGTACACAATCTGTTGTATTCAAAAATTTACCGCAACCACCACACTTTTGTTTACCTATTATAAATTCCTTTATGTATATATCAATATCAAAATGACAAAATAAGTCGTTTGCTTTAATTTTAAAAACAGGTAAACCTTATATTTCACCTAATCATCTTCTTCAGTATTTAGTAAATTAACTAATCTCATCTCAGAAATACTTCTACATTTGATATAGTCAAACTTTAATAAAACTGAAAAAAACCGTTCGTAATACAATTAATCGAAACAATACCCAAGTAAAATAAGTTTAGACATCAACTGATATTTCCCAAAAAACAAGAATAATAAGCCTAATTGTTCAATAGCGAATTTCAAGTTCCATTTAATCCGTGGCGCAGCGAATTGAATGCGTATTGGGTCCAGTCATGCTTATTGGATATATTATCAAACACATTTTTTATATTTTGACGACTATAAAATTAATGGTAAAAACCATATAATCAATACTCCTGTTACTTTAATTTATTTTTATACTATGTTCCTCGTGTAATCCTTCAGATAAATTAAAACTACTAAAATAATTTAGAATATAGGTTAATCGTAAGTATACTGTATTTTTACCACGGTATGGTTATTACAGCGCTAGCAGTACATAGAGTTATAAAAATACTACAGAACTTTATTTTTTAGATTCGGGCCATTACTTTTGAATCCTTTCCCGGTACTCTTAGGATTCAGCTTATCTTTTCTAGATACTGCAGAAATCTTAAAAATAGCAATACTCCAGTTGATGCGTTGTGTAGCGTCACTACATATATTTAGATCAACAAGTACCACTTTAAAACATTGGCAGCGTTTTGATGTAAACACTTTACTTGTATGTAGCTTGGGCATGTAGCTTGAAGGAGAAATTACACATCTGATTCACGTTTAATAATAAACCGCGACGAATATTTATTTATAAATCTTTAAATTTCTTAAAATATTTTTTTTTTACCAATTTTATAGTCATTCATTTACAACTATAAGAACTATTGAACGAATGATGTGTCAGAAACAGTTTTAGGATACTGTGTCGATCCATGTGGGTTCGAATCTTATAATAAGCCCGAGTTTTCACCCCCACATTGAGAATCTTTTTTTTATATCAAAGGAGGCAAACGAACAGGAGGGTCACCTGATGTTAAGTGATCAGATCATCACCATCCATAGACACTTACAACATCAGGAGAGTCGCAAGTGCGTTGCTAGCCTGTGTTTGGGACCAGGGGAGAGAGGGCACGGGGACGGGGGAAAGGGAAGTGGGCCTCCGGCGCTCTCACTGACCGAACGAAACGCAGCAATGCAAGCACTGTTACTTCACGTCGGTTTTCTATGAGAGGGTGGTACTACACCGGGCGAGCCGACCCATCCATGCTGGAACCAGTAATAGCTTCAGCGTGGCTCTACCACTTACAAACCTTAACCTTCGCTCTTCTAATAATCTTATTCTTTGCTGTCCTGTCCATACTTCCGGTCTTGTACAGTGATCTTTCTTTATCTCATCTATTCTTCTATGGAATGCGCTTCCTTATGAAATCAGGATGTCATCTAACCGTTTCAGTTTTAAAGTCAGGGTACGTCGGCTTTACCAGTGTCATTTAGCAGAATTATCTGGTTAATGCTGTATTTAGTACTTGATGTTGACTTATTATACTTTTATTTATAGTATTGATATTTATGTATGATGTTGTTATGTGTATGTATTGTATATGTGTAGTATTATATATGTAGTATATTGGTGTTGATATTTTATTTATATATTGTGATATTAAATAGGTTAAACATAATTTCATAAAAACCTCACCTTTTACACCTACCAACATTTATGTCTGCATCACCTAATGGTTGACTGGCAGAGAATGCCTTCGGCATTAAGTCCGCCATTGCGTATTTAACGCATAATGTGTAAATAAATAATTAAATAAATTATCATCTCTAATCGCATCGTAACTTCGTGGAGGATTATACTGATACCTTAAGCCTATAAAAAGTATATAAAAGTTTACTAAAATGTTAATTCGAGGATTGTTATATACTCATTGTTGTCTTGAATGGCTACATTACGCGGTTTCAACATCCTTAACCTAGCTTAATGATATACTAGCTGTTTGTATGATATACTAGGGCCGCGTGTGCCCTAATGTAAAAAAAACGTAAAATCATCTGAACGTATTTAGTCCATTTATTTATACACTTCTTTCTCGTACTTAAGTCGCGTCGTCATTACAATTACAATTGATAGAGTAGACCGATTTTAATGAAACTAAAACTAAATGTTACTCGAGGATATGCTTTTTCATTTTCTTGTTCAGGTTTGAGATTTTATCGTGAATGCAGTAGTTTATCAGTGACGCGTATTCACACAAACAGACAGACATTTCTAAAAATGATTGAAATGTATTTTGGTACTTATTCCAAGATACCTGCAACAATATTTTTCACAAAAATCTAAAAGTACAGACACGTTAGACATACATTCTTATTACATGTCTAGATGAATGTACTTTGTACAGAAAGTAATCAGTGTACTATTTTGTGTTATACGGTGTGATATATAAAACTATTGAAATATTTGTGATAAAATTTAGGTAAGGTAAATTAAAAAAATACCACATTTTCAACTCCATAAGACACTTCGTGCCTGCGGAACATCATAAAGATTTTTCATGTGAATGAATTCGGGAGCATCGGTTATAAGTATGAATGGAAAATATATAAAATATACAGATATACGTTTATGTAGTTCTGATAATATCATGGTAGTAAGGCTATTTCAAATCCCGCCGAACTAGCCCCCACCCTCAAGTTCAATCTGTCGCCACGCACCTGTTAGTGTGTTCTGGCAGCTGCACTTGAGAGTCAGTCCACATCTAAGTTTATCGTGTTAACAATCTTACACCACACCGTCATTTAACATGAAACGAGACTGTGGTCGAACGCTAAAATCTATAAAGAATACAAAAGATAACATTGTGTATTAAAAATAAAAACCCAAATTTGTTATAATTAAAAACTTTATTTATAAAAATATTATCTAAAGGAATGTCTTACAAGATGCGACAACAAAGGAAATAATTCAAAGCTAGTTTGATGCTATATTATATTACAGCAATAACAATAAAGCTGTCCTTTTAATACTGTTCACATTTTGAATTCTCTGATCGAGTCCCCTAAATATGGATCGACTCCGTCGGGACAGGAACAAGTACAGAACTCCATATATTGGCCAAACCAGGACGGCGCGGACTTGAACTTCCCACAGCCGAAGCCGAGGTGCTCACAGCACTTTTCGCAGCCATAGTACCCCTCACACACGTACGTCTGCACCTTCTCCCCGCTCACGTACGCCAGAGCGACGGTCACGAATAGAGCCAAAATTATGATCTTCGACATTTTGCGTAACTCACTTCTAACTATCAAGAATAAAGGTTAAGTATGATACAGTGACTATAGAATATTCGGCTTTTATACTAGCCTATTATCAAAGTCGCGATATCTTAAGGTCAAACATCTAAATGATAAATAATTTCCCTAATTAAAACTTGGCAGTTTCGTGTGTTTATTTATGTAATTTTGTAAACAGATAGGGTACCAGTGTGTCATGTGATGATAAAGTATTTCAGATAATTACACAACATATGTGACGAATATAATAATTTTATTATTGACTCACATTGTGGTGAAGTCTCAGTTTACCCTACTGTTTTGTAAACGAAAATGGAGTTGATGGGCAGGCAGATTTGTAAATACACTCGTATTTTTACATCACTTTACGTTCCATATTTCGTTTCCGTTTGATACTCATTTGTATTATATTACTACTAGCGGACCGGGCGGACGTTGTCCTGCCTTGAAAACAAAAAAAATCCTAAAAGTCGATCGCAGCGCCACCTGCCGGGTCCAATTGTGAATCTAAACCATTCTCGAATCTCCACGAACACACACAAAAAATTTCATCAAAATCGGTCCAGTCGTTTAGGAGGAGTTCAGTCACATACACACGCACACAAGAAATATATATATTAAGATATATTTAATTCAATTTACTTTATTATTATTCGATACCAAAACCTACAGTCGAAATCGTGAATACAATTACTATACTATAAATATTAATTCAAACACCTGACATGTGCCCATCTAAGTTACTTATTAACCCTTTTTCGTGCATATTAATTAGATACTTTACTAACTCGGTAACTTGTCGATTAATCAGATTGAAAAATGTACGTACTGCGGGTCGTTGCGTTAAACGTAGTCTCTGAGTAATACGGAACCATTTACGAGATGCGGTAAAACGAATGATACTCGGTTTAAAGATTTAACACGCCGTTCGTTGGCTGCTATATTTTATTAAGTTTTATTAGCTCCGGAATTCCTGCTCGAGGCGAGAGCTTAGGAGTGTAACATTCGCAATAAGACTTAATAATATATAGCAGCCAACGCCTTGAGGATAGTTACAATATAAACGAATTATTATCCACCATTACACATATTGAAGAACTGTTAATTTAATGCGTAGGTATATAAGTAAAAGGTATATAAAGTAATGTAAATATAAGTTCCCTTAATTTTAAACAAGTGCAGTTTATGTTCAAGTAACAAAACAATTCATATACACATTTTAAATCCTCGTCAATATTTTTGGCCGCTCTGAATATAGTTGTAATAGAGTCAAGACTTGAATACAAAACAAAGTTAAAATATTACTTGTGAAAAGTTTTTCATTATGAGTAGAAATTACTAAAAACGATTACATAGTTGAGTTTCCTCTTGTGTGTTGAAGTCTTTGTTCCCTTTCCTTATATCCGGATTTGATTAGTAGTTGTCATTGTTGTTACGCAATTTTAAACTCACTGTCAAGCATGATTAGGACATTCATTATTCGCTTGATTTTACTACTCGAGTTTTACGAATACCAACCACTATGCGTACTATTCGAGTTATTCGAATTTTACTAATTTTTCGAATGCCTTCTTATAATTGAACATATAAAACAATTAACATGTTTTTGGTCTTGTTTAACAACAACGATCATACTCAATTACTTTAATACAATCAGCTAGACACATATCGAGGGTGGAAAGGATAATTGACTAACAGGTAAACATAGTCAAATACACGTTAAGCAGCTAGCATTTCTATTGTCGATATGCAGTTTGAACTTGTGCTTTATGTATCATCAAAAAACATATTAATGAGTATTGCAGCAAGAACAACATAAAAGTCATATTCTCACTCAAATATTATATTAGTATATACTCTCATTAATGATTTGCTTGGCGTGACAAAATATCAGAAAAGACATCTTATTATTGATGACAAGGTAACAACACATGCTTAATAGTTTAAAAGCATACTGTGTGAGTACTAATTAGCATACGTACGACATATATTTACTTCAATTTAGAAAATAAAATCTCATAGAATTTGATGTTCCAAGGTAAAGTAATTAAATGAAATTCTTAAATAAGAAAGAATGAAAGGAAATATGTTTATTGCAGCGAATACACGGACAATATGATATTAGAAAAATAGAGTAACAAAGATCTATATAACATAGAAAAAATAAAGAAATTAAACGTTAAATCTATTAAAATTATGCCACGGTTTTACTGCAAAGGCGCACAATTCAGCACGTGCTTGCTGGCTGGCACTTTTACAAGTGACCCCAGCGGTGATTTTCAATGGTGGCCAAGTGGGTTTGAATATATGTATAACAATAAGATCATAATATCACTATAAATGTGAAGTATATTATGTATAAATGTATGTATGTATATAAGTAGTTATTCGTATAATAAACAAAGTATTAAATAGGTGAGTTATATAAATTAATGAATAAGTAAAAGAAAAATACTTTATTTTTTAGATTCAGGCCATTACTTTTGAATCCTTTCCTGGTACTCTTAGGATTCAGCTTATCTTTTCTAGATACTGCAGAAATCTTAAAAATAGCAATATTCCAGTTGAGGCGTTGTGTAGCGTCACTACATATATTTATATCAACAAGTACCACTTTAAAACATTGGCAGCGTTTTGATGTAAACACTTTACTTGTATGTAGCTTGGGCATGTATCGTGAAGGAGAAATTACACATCTGACTCACGTTTAATAAACCGGGACGAATGTTAATTTATAAATCTTTAAATCTCTTAAAATCATTTTTTTACCATTTTTATAGTCATTCATTTACAACTATAAGAACTATTGAACGAATGATGTATCAGAAACAGTTTTAGGATACTGTGTCGATCCATGTGGGTTCGAATTTTATAATAAGCCCGAGTTTTCACGCCCACATTGAGAATCTTTGTTTTATATCAAAGGAGGGAAACGAACAGGCGGGTCACCTAATGTTAAGTGATCATCACCGTCCATAGACACTTGCAACATCAGGAGAGTCGCAAGTGCATTGCCAGCTTGTGTTTGGGGACAGGGGAGAGAGGGCACGGGGACGGGGGAAAGCGAAGTGGGCCTCCGGCGCTCTCACTGACCGAACGAAACGCAACAATGCAAGCACTGTTACTTCACGTCGGTTTTCTATGAGAGGGTGGTACTACCCCGGGCGAGCCGACCCATTCGTACTGAAACCAGTAATAGCTTCAGCGTGGCTCTACCACTTACAAAAATCTGTCGCTAAACACACATAAGCTTAATATATTATCATCTCTGGCCACATCGCCGCGGCATAAAATCACGAAGAATTATACTAATACGTTAAGCCTATGAAAAGTATACAAAAGTTTACTATAATGTTACATCGAGGATTGGTATAAACCCATTGTTATCTTGAATGACTACATTACTCGGCGTCAACATTCTTAACCTAGCTTTATGATATATGGCTGTACTTTGTACAGAATGTAATCAGTGTACTATTTTGTATTATACGATGTGATATATGAAAGTACTGAAATGTTTGTGATATAATTTAGCTAAAATAAATACCACATTTTCAACTCCATAAAACACTTAGTACCCGCGGAACATCACAAAAAATTTCAAGTGAAGAAATCCGCGAACATGTGTTATAAGTACGAATACAAAAGATATGATAAGTATGGTTAAACAAATATATAGATTTATATAGTTCTGATAATATCATGGCCGTAATTTTATTTCAAAGTCCGCCGAGCTAGCTATCAAGTCCAAGTTGAATCTGTCACCAAGCGCTTATTGGTGTGTCAAAACACAGAGCTGCCAAAGCAGTTACAGGTTAAAGCCAGTCAGTTCCTCTATAAGTTAAGCGTGTTTATCATCTTATACTATTATAGTCATTTAACATCAAACCAGACTGTGGTTGAACGTTAAAATACGGTGTTTTTACAAAAAAGTTAAATACGTATTGAATACTTGCTTTAAAAAGGTTTCGAATGAAATGCACCGCGGTCGCTGAATGTTCGCTATATTGCTCTTTTGTCTCGCTCTGGTTACGTTAGGTTAGATTTGCGAAAAAGGATAACGCGAATTGCCTCGGGCGAGCGCGGTGCATTTAATTCGAAACCTTTTTAAACTAAGTATTTAACTTTTTTGTACTAACACCGATAAAGTATAAAAAAGAGAACATTATGTATTAAAAATAAACACCAAATATTTTATAATCAAAAAGTTTATTTATAAAACTATTATTTAAAAAAATGTCTTAAAAACTGTGTTGTCTAAGATTGCACTGTTATAGAAAACAAAGGAAAGAGTTTAAAGTTAGTTTTGATATGATATGATTATGTTATATCACAGAATAACAGTTTAGTTGTCCCTTTAATACTGTTCATATTATGAATTCTCTGATTGTGTCATCTAAATATGGATCAACCCTGTCGGGACACGAACAACTGCAGATCTCCATATAACTGCTAGTCCAGAATGGCGCAGACTTGTACCGTTCACAACCGGATCCGAGGTGCACACAGCACTTGTCGCAGCCGAAGTACCCCTTACACTCGTACATCTGTACCTTCTCACCGTCCACGCACGCCAGAGCGACGGTCGCGAACAGAGCTAGAATCATGATCTTCGACATTTTGTTTAACTCACTTGTAACTATCAAAATTAAAGGTTAAGTTTGATATAGTGTCGATAGAATACTGCGGCTTGTATACTGTCCTATTATCAAATATGCGTCATCTTGAGGTCAAACATTAAAATGATAGATAAATTCCCTAATTAAAACTTGAAAATACCGTGTGTTTACATAATATGTAATGGTATATACAGATAGAGTACCAGTATGTCATGCTATAAAGTGTTTCAGATAATTCCACAAGAATTTGTTAATATTCACGACGTAAGAGGTAAAAGTAATACTATTTTACTATTGACTCACCTTGTGGGGAAATCTCAGTTTATCCCACTGTCTTGTAAATGAATATGGAAATGATGGACAGACACATTTGGAAATATTTTTGTAATATACTCTTATTTTTACACCACTCTGCCTTTTACATTTCTATTTCGTTTGATACTTATTTGTAGTATACTCCTGTATTGTTGTATATTTAATTCAATGGTTTTATTGTTATACCAATGTATTTTATTATTATTATATGATACCAATAACCCACGGACGAAATCGTTGGTTAAAGCTACTCTACTATTAATATTGACCTAAACACTTGACCTCTGCCCATTTAAGTTAGTAATTAACTCTTTTCCTGCATTTTAATTAGATACTTCAGTAATTCGGTAACTTGTCGATTAATCAGTTTGAAAAATGTACGTACTGGGGGTCGTTGCGGTAAACGTAGTCTCTGAGAAATACGTAACCATTTACGAGATGCGGTAAAACGAATGATACTCGGTTTAAAGATCTAACACGGCGTTCGTTGGCTGCTATATTTTATTAAGTTTTATTAGCTCCGGAATTCCTGCTCGAGACAAAGCTTAGGAATATAACATTCGCAATAAAACTTAATAATATATAGCAGCCAACGTCTTGAGGATAGTTACAATATAAACGAATTATTATCCACCATTACACATATTGAAGAACTGTTAATTGAATGCGTAAGTAATAAATATAAAGTCATGATTACACACACGGTCCTTTAATTTTAAACAAGTTATTTAAATAGCAGAACGATTCATAATTCATACACACATTTAAAATCCTCGTCAATCTTTTTGACCGCTCTAAATATAACCGTAATATGGTCAAGATTGAATACAAAACAAAATTGAAATATTACTTGTGAAAAGTTTTCTATTATGAGTAGAAATTATTAAAAAAGATTACAAGATACAGTGGAGTTTCCTTTTATGTGTTGAAGCCTTTGTTCTCTTTCCTTATATCCGGATTTGCTCAGTAATTGTCATTATTGTTACGCAATTTTTGAACATACATCTATGAAATTTAGTATTTAGCAATGATTTTTTTATCTGGAAATAGAAAGTAAAATAAGACATACGTTTATTCGATTGAAGAAGGCGTTACTTTGCAGAAATCCATCATTAATTACTATAGTGGACGCTACTTTGCTCTTCCGCTTGGAAGCTTTTTCCAAGCGAAAGTGCGAAGTAGCGTCCACTATAATATTTATACGTTTATTCTTAGTTATTACAAATTCAATAAATATCTTATACAGTTCTCTATTAATATACAAATGCAGAGGATATCACAGGCGGTTGCTAGAAAATTGAATTGACATAAGTCTACGGATTAATTCTCGAAACAGTTGAATAAACTTTTATTATAAATATAAAAATGTTATAGGGCATAATAAAATAATATAATAATGAAGTTAAAATTAGAAGAATAAAAGATAGCTCGCAAATTAAACCATATACAATATTTAGGTCCCATGAAAGAATAATACTATATTCATGAGAATGAAGTTGCGGACAACATATAGTAATCTGTGAAGTTATTTATAATTATCCGAATATAATTTATATATTAAACAAACCCGTTGTACATTTCCATTACGTATACAACTATTGTTTTAACTGTAAATAATTATACACAATTGACAATATTATTCTATAAAAGTGTTTCATGTATTCTTCGATCTCTTTTATAACAGTGTCGTGCAAACAAAACGAAACAATGACTCACATAGTTAGTAGTTCTGTAAAGTTACGGAAATAAAACTTAGCTGGTTCAATATATTTACAAATAAATAAAATATTTTGTGTAATGTTTGATATGATACTATCTAAAAATGTATGCAGAATAAATACGTCTCTCGTATTTATCTGTAACTTGGGCTAGCTTGTCGTAAGAGCGATACAGGTCTCTTGAGTTATAATTTCCAAATATATGTATATTAGACGGTGCTTGTTATATTAAACATGTAACATATGGTAATATTAATTCTATATTACGTAAATTCAAAAAAATGTTATGTATGAGATATAGATTTCGATATTAATATTCATCATTTTCTACTAATAATAATGTTTTTTTTTGTTGAATAAAAATATGTAAAAATAATTAGATATTTTGATTTTATTTCTTTGTTCGGGTAAGTTTTATGACGATATGAGCAAATTGTTAACACTGTAAATAATATTAAGTACACTAAGACAATGGAGTGCTGTGCAAACAACGATTTCTATAGCCTTAATTTACTTTGAAAGACAGTCAAAACAACGAGACTGTATCTGAAATCAACAGTGTTGTACGATGTATCATAGAAGTAACCAACAATGCGGAGTATAGTGAATTTATTTTTTTTGCTTCTTTGTTGCCGTCTAGTCGGTAAGTTTTTATTTGTTCTATTATTTCAGTATAGTTATAATTTTATAACTACAAGCCAATCATTGATGTTGGTTCAATAAAAATTAATTAAAAAGAATCCTTTCTAAACAAACATCTTTCTTGCGGTTTTATTATTGAAGAGTATTCTAATGTAATATAAGTTTTTCTTTATTTCATCCTATGATATTTGACCCGGGACAACAATTGCATTTTACTCAAGCAATTACTGTAATAAATTTTATTAATAGTAACTACTTACATTTCGTTTTAGCTACGACATCGTTTTTTGTAAATGGAATCAGTGCAAAAACCCACAATTTGGAAAAAAATAATGTATTTGATCCCAGACTACCAAATTCGGCTCATAATTCTTTCCGTGGGTCTGATAATAGAAGATATCACCCTAATGACCCCAATTATCTAAGTCCGCCAGATTACAATTTTGTTAATTACTATAATAATTATAATCGACCACTAAACCTACCACATTTCCCACAAGTTCCGAAAAGTCACCAGGCACAATATCCTAAGCCACCACCGTACAATATCTTGAAATCATACAATAGTACCTCACTTATCAGACCCATCAACCCATATTTACCTAACGATAAACAAAAACATGTATTAAACGAAGTTAAACCTGTACATCCTACCGGAAATATAAAGTTTGAGGAAAAACTACACGAGAGGGTAGTCAAACGTAAGTATTAAACTAAGATGATAAAAAAAATACATATTTACAATGATTATAAAAATGGTACACAATGTTTTCAGCGACTTCGGATGTCAGGAACATTATTTCAAAACCATTAATACGAAATCATTACATATCGAACCAAAAAAAATATATGATAATATATCCTAATGGAACGGTAGATGACGTGGATTATGTGGAACCAGCTGTTACGGAAAATTCAAACTACGTTTTTGTGAATGGTGCAGATATTATTCCTATAAAAAATAGAAGCCCAGTCAAAATAATTGAACATGAATCATATACATCAGGTGATCTTAAAAATGCACCGGTATTACAACTAGATGATCCAGTAAATCAACAAGAATCACCAAAACCTCAGGTTCAAGTAATTGTCGAAGGACCAGTAGAGAACAAATATCAGAATCATAATTTAACAGTTATTTCTTCAAGTAAAGTGTCTGATAGTAATTCTCTTATTAATAATATACCAACGACTATCATTGAAATTGATCCTCAATTTACTAATTCATCAGATAATAATGTAACAAAAACACAACCAGAAGAAAATGATGTAAATACAAGGTCTTCTGTTAATGACGATATTATAAGAAATGCCAATTTCTACGAAGGTGACTTGAAATTTATTTCGAATTTAATCTATACATATAATAAAAATGAAGTGTCTGTATGTAATATCTAAATATATATTTTTTACTGATTGGGTATGAAAGTATACACGCTACTGATAATAAAAATGTAATTTTTAAAATTTTTGTCTCTCTGTCTGTCCGTTTGTTCCGGGTAATCTCCGAAACGGCAGAACCGATTTTGACGGGAACTTTACTTGCAGATAGCTAAAATTACAGCGGGTTACTTAGGCTTCTCTAAATTAGACTAGCTATTAACAGCGGCTTCGTCCGAAAAACTATCTCCAAAACGGTTGGACTGAATTTTTCCGGGATTTTCACCAGCAGATAGCGGACATCATAACAAGTAATTCAATCTATTTTTATTTAGACTAGCTGTTAACCGTGGCTTTGCCCGCAGTGCTATCTCCAAAACGGTTTGACTGACTTTTACGGGAGTTTCACCGGCAGGTAGCGGACATCATAAGAAGTAATTTAGTATATTCTATTTTAGACTAGCTGTTACCCGCGACTTCCTCCGCAGCTTATCTTCAAAACGATTGGACCGATTATCAAGGGACTTTCACTGGCAGATTGCTGACCTTATAGGAAGTCATTTAGATTATTCTATTTTAGACTAGCTGCTACCCGAGACTTCGCTCGCATGAAATTTAGCAAAAAGTATTTTGTTCACTGTAAACATGTGCGTAAGACGTGTGTTGTACTGGACTCCAAGAATAAATATAATTGAAATTCATACATCTGTGTCTATGTATGTAATTTGAATTATATTGTCTTTTTAGTTATTTTGGCGGCCAATTTTTTTTAATAACCGCGTTTTCGTCTTCATTACTCAATAACCATAGTAAAATATAAGAATATTGTATCGAGTTCAATGAGCACTATTTAAATTGTCGAATATTAAAAACTGCTTAGACAGATTTAAAATTTTATATCTTGATTATATTTATGTAAGATTTCAAGACGTCAGCTCATTTATTGGTTTTAGTTCAATATTATAATCATTAATAGTAATTTTGAAGATTTAATTAAATTTAATTTTTTTAATTTTATTTTTGTTTCATTAGTTCCTTATATAGAGTAAGTGAGCACTGAAGTAGTTATATGGTGGGTTAAGGTTCCAAATATGTTGATGATGATAAATCTCATTTGACACACTGTTAGTATTTATATATCTAATGTATACGTTACATGTTGCTGTAAGTGGCGTGCGTGTCGTACTCACAATTGTTTGTAAAGAGCAAATCTATAATTGTACATGGTCTCACAATTTTATATTTCTTTAATACAATTTTAAAAAACGCGTGCGGAGCTGCGGTTACACCTAGTGTATAATAAATGAGTAACTTGTACATAAATACAGCTTCATAAATACTATATATGTATTTCCTAAATGCCTAAAGGTATAATCTATAAACGTTGTTGTAGAGGAATTCGTAAAGTAATCCGGTGAAGCTGTTAAGACCTTGCTAGGTCAATAGCGTAGTCAGTTCGAAAAACAAAGGAATTCGTAAGCTTTGATGTCATTTTAAAAATAAGAACAATTAGCAACTAAAACTATCAAAAATATTGTGTATCGTTTTATATTTCAGTGGACATTTAGACAATAGTTCTAGTTGATTTTTTTGTGAATTAAATAATTACAGGAAATTTCAAACAACCTGTCTCTCTAAATCTCTCTGTAAAATCTTCAGGTGAATTGCGAAGTATTGATTTCAAACCTGAAGCTAAGATCAGTCTTGACCCATCTATTGATTTTGAAGGAGACATAATATCAAAAGCATTTAGCCAATTAAAAAAATATTTAGCAAAAGTACTTGATGATAATGAAAACACATTATCAGAAAATATGAAAACAATTGCACGTTAAGCCAATGATTTCGTAACTTATTTATTTCAGGTCTAATAAATGAAACAACACCAATTGAAAATACGACAGAGGAAATTGATCTACAGAAGAACAAGTTTGTTGATAAAGTGTCAACTATTGAAGATGATACGAGCGATATTTTAGATAAACCAATAATATTAACTAATGACACAAATATCACACTTATAAATTCCGAAGAAGAGCGCTTATTCGATGAAGCACAGTTACTATTGGAAACTAATAAGGAATCTAATAACAATACAAACTCATTTATAGAGGCTTCCCATAATGAAACATCTAATCAATTCAAGAAAACTAAAGATTTTCTAGTTAACTTATTACCTACAGAGAATTCTACAGAAATTGTGAAAAATAATGATTTATTAACTGATAAAGAATCAAACTCTACTACGACTGTAGCTTGGGGTGATACCTCAAATAACACAGGAGAGAATTACGGAAAGAAATTCTCAGATGTTAATATATCCTCGACTCCCACTGTGGGTGATATTACTACTGCAAGCGGTGAGTTGTAATTTCAATTAAATAATTTTAAATTAGTAGTTAATGTTACTGTCTTTGGACGCCAATCACGGGTATAGGAACTCTCTCATCAAAAATCGTATTATGTTGGTATTACACATACAATTAAAAGTTTGTTCGTCGCTACGTTGGAAGACTGTTGCTTTTATACAAACTTTATTATAAATCTTAAAAATACATATAAACCTGTACATTATGCCCGGAGCGCTGCTCGTGTGTTTTCAATGTTGTGTATGAACTGCATATCACGTGTATAGTGACGCGCTGAACAGTAATATTTGAAAGGGCTGATACATTTATATGTCTCTTGTGGACGGTACTGGGACGGATTCGTGTTATATTTTCACGGTCTCAGCCTTAGACCACCATCAGGTGAATAAGACCATTCTGTGCCTGTCATTGGTGAGAGACGATTCAGTAGTATAAATATCTCTGCTACCGGTAGTTTGCCGCTCACTCCACTAGACCATAGTATCACCGTCACAACGGCCAAAATAGTTAAAAATTTCGAATCTACAGTCGGTTTGGTTTTTCAACTGTTATTTGCATGAGCTTTTGATAATGCAACGATAATTTTAAAAGATTTCAGTTTAGAATTTATAAATAAACTAGCTAACCCGCGCACCTTCGTCTGCGTAAAACAAATTTTATCAAATATCAAAACAACACATGTACTGACAAAACTCTATTAGATACTTTTGAGACTTATTTTCTATATCGCAATATAATATTGTGTAGGTATGTTTTCTAAAAAAAAAAATCATCTGAACTTGATTCTGGAATCACTCATTGTTTAGCAACGCCGTAAAAGGTAATTTTTTGAAAACAAACTTGACTCAATTTTTGTCATTGTGCTCCATATTTTGTTACTACTGGGTGTTAGGTTAGACGCCGGCAATATTTTTGCAGGACAATAATTAGTCATTTTTGGTTCTAAATTAATAAAAAAAATAGATGCATAATATTTGACCTAATTATCTCAAGAAAAGCATAACTGATTTTCACTCAACATCACATAATTTACACAAAAAGCGCGATGAATCATCGTTTTCAATGTGCGCTGCCGCGCAGTCCAGCCCGCTTCCTGCACCTCAACCCGCGCCCAGCTTCTTATTGTTCGACCGTGCGGCATTATGACGATAAGCAGTTACGTAATGATTAACCTTGAAAAGATCCCATTTAATTCTGTTCATTGAACCTAGGTGTGATTTTTTTACGTTTAAAGTATCGTTTCCATACTTTTAAAAGCATGCTTTATCTAAGGTTCTCTTTGTTGTGTATTAGTTTTAATATTATTATTTTATATGTTAAATGTGACCATGAACTACCCCACTATTGAAGGGTTAACTGAAGGGTTGAAGGGTCACTGTTAACCTTTCAACAGTCACCAGGCATATGTCAGAAATATGAATATGAGAAGTTGTCTAAAATGTGCATTAGCTTGCATTTTTAGCTAATTTGTCTGCAATAACACAAAGAATATGTCATTAAAATCCATCAAAAATTTTATATACCACAAATTTTTGACTTTTGTCATTTACACTGGATTACTCCTTGCATTTTATGGGACAAAATTACTCTATATGTTATATTATAATATTAGTTATCACTATGTCATGTTTCGTCAAAATTCAGTACTTTCAGAGTGATATGCGGACACAGTAACAGACATAAAGACGGACAAAAATTCTAAATAAGATATTTTTGGCTCCTATATCGATAACAAAGCCCACCCAGATTATAATTTTCATAAAAATATTTAATGTACAGTATTTATCTAGCCACCGATTTATTATATGTATAAAGATTTTAAATAATGAGTTGAGAATGGTTTTTCTCGTTAAACTCATTAAGATTATATATAGGAAAATGACAGCGAAATTGATCAAAAGTATAATAACATACAAACTACATACATTTGTACCCAAAATATATACATTTCAATTATGTCCAAAATAAGGCTGTTAGAGGTAACTTATTCCTCTTGTAATTTATTAAAAAAGTTTTGTTCAATGTAACAATGTAAATGTTCAATGTAGATGACGCAACACACCACTATAAAAAAAAAATGTCAGAAAATACAAAAAAAATCCTAATCACCTAGAGATATAAAATATACTTTACAAATTATTCACAAACCTACCAAACATTCATTAAAAATTTCAATAAAGTCGGTCTAGCCGTTTCGGAGAAGCTTGAACACAAACATCGTGACACGTGATTTTTATATATTAGAATAAAGATAGGAATGTGCATGAAATGCTTAATGTAACTAAAGTATTTAAGTTGATAATTATTAATACTGTATCCGTCTAAATTGTTTTCAAATTGTACGTCACCTTTTTTTTAGAAAATATAATGAGTATAGTGGGCTACCTTTAAAAAATGCCTTCACAGACTTCTTAGTAGATCTATAAAAGGGGAATATCCCAACATACATTGTTTTGTTATATCTCAAAAGGATTAGGCAGCGTTTTCGATGAAAACTCCTAGGCGGCTTGACTTTTTCCGACATGTCCAACATTTATCGTTATATTTCAACCGAACCCAATACGTCTAAATAGCTTTAGAATTGTTTGTCACTTTTTTTAGAACATATAATGAGTATAGTGGGCTATCCTTAAAAGGTATATATATGCCCTCACAGACTTTTTTGTAAATCTATATTCTCTCTGTTGATTCATTATTTACATCTGGCTAAAAAGAAAAAGAAAAATGTATCATGTTATTGTCATTATATTAAGTCGTCAATACATTTTGCAATGGACGTCACTTTCTTTTATTTTAACATATACATACAAAAGTAAACCTTATTACATTTACCCAACATACATTGTTATATCTCAGAAGGATTAGGCAGCGTTTTCGATGGAATCTCCCAGGCGGTTTGAATTTTTCCGACTTGTCCAACAATTATCGTTATATTTCAATCAATATACACAAAACCTTGACAAATTTATACACCAAAACGTTCCCCATGAATTACCTTATCTACTGGTGAAAACCGTTTGAAGATCCGTTCTGTAGTTTTTGAGTTTATCGTGAACAGACAGACAGACAGACGCGGCCGGGGACTTTGTTTTATACTATGTAATGATAGCAAAAGTATGACGTTTATTTATAAAAGTGATTGGTGTGGTCGTCCTCAATCCAACCGCAGCTGAAAAACCATATGTGTATTTTATAATCGATAGAGATTTTTTAGGTAAAGTTGAAACACAAGGAAATCTCGTTCGATGTAGTATTTTTTTACCATGAATCGAGAGGTCGAAAAAGGTAGATTGTCTCATACTCCAACGGGACTGAGGCAGAGAATGCAGGCCACGAAACCGGGCTACGCCCAAACAAACACTCGGGGATGAAAAAGGAAAAAGGGGATCAGAAGGGTAGAAGGGCGATTCTTGGGCTTAGTTATGTGCACTCGCAAAAGCTAAATAATTTAGGCCAGTCTCAGTGTGCCTTTTGCTACGGAGCAACCGGCGACCTGTGGCGTCAAGGCGCTGCACTCATTTGTTGACCCCGTTAAGTTTGAGCGATCACAAGAGTGGATTTCGGTTGATTCGCTATCGTACTAAAAATACCATTTACAAGTCGCTCTCTAAAGAACTGTTTGATTAGAAAATGTCAACGGTCGAGTTAATGCAATTAGCTCCGAGAACAACAGAGGTGGCACACGGATCAGATCTACACACGCCTGTTATCGGATAGGGACTTTTAATGTGAGGTTTTTTTACACACTCGATAATGGCAGTAATAATCTACTACAAGATTGGTTGCAAAAAAAGACAATGTAAATAATATTAAGTGAATAAAGACAATGAGGTGCTGTTTTGAACTGACTATGGCTATTGACCTGATAGATCTTTACAGCTTCACCGGACTAATAATGCTGTATAAACAGCATTTTCTATAGTTTTAATTTACTTTGAAAGCCTATGGAAAAATGAGACTGTATCTAAAATTAACAATGCTGTGGATTAACGTGAAGAGACACTTACACAGGCCGGCATAACAGCGGCGACCGGCGATGGATAGTTTCTCTCTCGGTAGTCGCCATTGATTTTGTAGTGTACTGTGCTTACCATCCGATATAGTGGAGTCACTTTGTCGTGCTACAATAAGAAATAAATTCATAAAACTAACCAACAATGTGGTGTACAACAAATTTAATTTTTTGTGACTATGTCTAAATATTAATGTCGTTAATAATTTGATTCGCTCGGTAATTTTAATAGAATTATAAATTTCTACTTACAAGACAAACAATGGTGTTATTTCGATAAGATTTCGTTAAAATGAACCATTTTTTTAAGACATCTTTCTGTAAATTTTATTATTAATGTCTGTTCTAACTGTTCTTATTATATTGGAATTGCGCTAACAATTGTATTCAGGAAATGAATGTTATTAATAATAATTGGGGCTCAATGACTGTGTAAAAATTTGATTTTAGTGACGACACCGCTGGTGGAAAAGGAACTGAGTCTAAAACTACACGGTTTTCAAAATTTTAATCTAAATAATGCTGGACTTCCAAATTCAGCACTTAATTCTTTCCATATACCTGATTATAGAAGATACCATCCTAACAACCCCAATTACCTAAGTCCACCAAATTACAATTTTCCTAATTATTATAATAACTATCTGCCACCAAATTTACCATATTTCCCACAAGTTCCGAAAAGTCACCAGGCACAATATCCTAAGCCACCACCGTACAATATCTTGAAATCATACAATAGTACCTCACTTATCAGACCCACGAAATATTTACCAACCGATAAACAGAGACATGTATTAAACGAAGTTAAACCTGTATATCCCACTGGAAATATAAAGTTTGAGGAAAAACTACACGAGACATTAGTCAAACGTAAGTATTAAACTAAGTTATAAAATAATAATATAATTACAATGAGTACAAAAATGGTTCACAATGTTTTCAGCACCTTCGGATGTTAGGAATATTATTTTAAAGCCAACTATACGAAACCATTACGCATCTAACCAAAAAAAATATATGATAATATATCCTAATGGAACGGTTGATGATGTGGATAATTTGGAACCAGATGTTACGGAACATCAAAACTACGTTTTGGTGAACGGTGCTGACGTTATTCCAACCAAAAATGTAGGGCCTGTCCAAACATTTGACCATAAAATATATACAACAAATAATCTTAAAAATGCACCGCAATTACATATAAACCGTCTAGTAAATGAACATGAAGCACCGACACTAAAGATTCAGCTTAATGAAGAAGGACCACTAGATAACAGATTCCAGAATAATCATGATTTCATAATTGATTCCCCAAGTAAAGTATATAATACTCTGACTGGCACATTGTTTAATAATACACCAACGACTATAATTGAGATGGATCCCCAATTTATAATTTCATCAGATAATGACGTAACAAAAACACAACAAGAGGAAGCAGTAAATACGACGTCATCTGTTGATGTGGATATTATACGAAGTGAGGATTTGATTGAGGGTAAGATGAAGTTTATTTCGATTTTCATGTATAATTATTGGTTAAACTGTGAATAAAATATGTTTCTTAGATACTATTTATATATATTTCCTAAATACAATACATTATGTATATGTTGTTGTGGACAAATTCGTAAGCTTTTTTTTTAAAAACTGTTAAGTTAGCAGGAAAGGCCTTGAAAAATATTTTACAATATTTGATATTTTAAGTAGACAATCTTCAATCAAATACTTCAAATTAATTTTGTGAATGGTAATATTACAGGAAGTTCAAAAAAAACTGTGTCTTCAGATCTCTCTACAAAACTTTCAGACGAGTTACTGAGTTTTGAATTGGAACCTGAAGCTAAGATCAGTTTTGACCCATTCATTGATTTCGAAGATGACATCATTCACGACTCATTTGACCAAATAAGAAAAAATATGGCAAAGCCACTTGAAGAAAATGTATCATCACATGATATTGAAACAATTGCACGTTTAGACGATGATTTTCGTGACTTATTTATCTCAACTCAGATAAATGAAACAAAATCAAATGAAAATGCAACAGACGAAATTTATCTAGATAACAATACATTTAGTTACAAAATACCAACTATTGAAGATGACACGGGCGATATTTTAGATAAATTAACAATATTATCGAATAACACAAATATCGCATCTTTAAATTCTCAACAAGAGCGCTTATTCGATGACGTACATTTACTGTTAGAAACTAACAAGGAACCTACTTTCCATGACAATGCAAGCTCATCTTCTATAGACAGTTTATACAATGAAACATCTAATCAATTCAGGGAAACTGAAGATTTACCAGTTAATTTATTACCTACAGAGAATCCTGCAGAAATTGTGAAAAATATTGGTTTATCAGCTGATAAAGAAAGAGATGGTCCGAAATCTTCTGCGTCTGTAGCTTGGAGTGATATTTCAAATAACACAAAAGATAATAACGGAAATGAATCCTCAGGTGTTAATACATCCTCAACCACCATTGTTGGTGATATTTCAGATGCGACCGGTGAGTTTTAATGTAAATTAAATTTTTTAATAAAATTTTGTGGTTTTCGCATAAATATATTCAGAACTAACATTGGCAGATAATTGGCCACAATTTGACACGGCTTCATTCGACGTCGCTTCTTTTCACTTTAACGAATTTGTTATCACCGTCATCATTATGCAACGTATGCGCATTTTATTTTAAGGTCATAAAGATTAGTCAGTCATGATTTTAGGTGCAAGTAAGAAAGTCACGGTAATTTTAAATATTAATTAATGTTAAGGTTGAGATTAATAACTACATGCTTTAAAAAAGCATCAAATGACCTGATGGCAGACTCCTTCTCCATCAGGCCCAAAAGGTCGAAGGGGCATCTACGAAGAATCTTACAAAGTATTATATGCCTTAATATCAAGATTTGATTACCACGTCCAGCTAATATTTGTTTCGTGTGGAAGGAAACTCCAATGAGTGTTTTGATTTCAATTAATTAGTTTTTATATTGTAGTAAAGTTACAGTGAATAAGACTATCAGCTGTCATATTGATTGACCTTAGCAAAATCTTAATGTCTGTTTTGTTTTGCAACGTTTATTAGTTCATTCAAATGACCTTTTGATAACGCAGCGGAAGTTTTAAATTATCTCTATTTAGTAATTGTGATTGTAAATCTATATATAAATAGCAAAAGTATCATATTTATTCATAAAAATGATTATTATAGACTAGCTGTAATAGCAGCTCCGCACGCGTTTTTTTTAAAATTGCATTAAATAAACATAAAATTGTGAGACCATGTACAATTATAGAAATGCTCTATAAAAACAATTGTAAGTACGACACGCACGCCATTTACAGTAACATGTAACGTATACATTAGATAAATAAATACTAACAGTGTGTCTAATGAGGTATATCATCAGTAGTATATTACGCCGAGGTGTGTGCTATATTTTGGAGATTACACTGCTGGCAAAGCCACAGTTAACAGCTAGTATAAACTAAAATTGCTGGAATAACTTTTTATAAGGTCAGCTATCTGCAAGGAAAGTTTTGTGAAGATCAGTCCAACCGTTTTGGAGTTAACGTTGCGGGCGAAGCCACGGTTAACAGCTAGTCTAAATTAGAGTATCTTAAGTAACCCGCTGTAATTTTAGCTACCTCCCAGTGAAATTCCCGTCAAAATCGGTTCAGCTGTTTCGGAGATTACCCGGAACAAACAGACAGACAGACTGACAAAAATTATAAAAATTGCTTTTTTGTTATCAGTAACGTGTATACTTTCATACCCAGTCAGTAAAAAAAATATATTTTGATACAGAAACTTCATTTTTATTATATGTATAGATGACATCACTCCAACCGCAACAGAAGAACGATCTGTGTATTTTAAAATCGATAAAGATTTTTGGGAAAAATTAAAACACAAGGAAATTCCGTTCGACGTTGTATATTTTTTTGAACTCCAAGAACCAGTTGTCAAAAAAGGTGTTAAGGCAATCACATACCCCAATGGTACTGTCGTGACATATGACACTCTGCATGACGTCGAAGGTAACATAAATATATAAGAAATAGTTACAGAAATAACATAAAATATTAAGGAGATAAGCTCAACTTATTTCAACATAAAGGTAACGGGATAGAGGTACATTCTTTTGTTTAAATTAAGTCTGCTTTTTCATGTTATAATATTTCATGCTTATGTTCAAGCTATTTAATAGTTAACGTTAAGTATTATTTTGTCTACTACACATTATACTTAATTCACATTACATTCACTATATATTAGTTTTCCCTATATATTTTACTAGCTGTTCCCGTGACTTCATCTGCGTGGAATAGTTACTTTGAGCTAACGCTAACACGCAGCAAAAGCTTTCAAAATGAAAAAAAAAAATAACAATATTGAAACATTCTTCCTTGTTGTTGTCGCTTTTATTCGTCTTAGCGTGATGATATATAGCCTTCATCGATAAATGAGCTGTCTAACAGTGAAAGATTTTTCAAATCGGACCAGTAGTTCTTGAGATTAGCGCATTCAACCAAACAAGCTCTTCAGTTTTATTATATTACTATAGATTTTGTTTATGTTACCGACTGATACTAAATTAGTTTATACAAAAAGTTTATATGAGTTGCATATATACTAATAGGGTTTGTGCATGATTTTTTAAAACAATTTGAGTAGGTTATTTTTGCTTGAAAATTTAAATACATCAAGTCATTCATTAAAATAAATATTACTTATCGGTAAGATGTTGGTTATTAAAAAGCGCCATTTTTTCGCGGGATTTAGTGACGTCAAAGTTTAGGTCAAAAATCTCAATAAGCAAAATTGTATTCATAGTGATGAAATTTTATTTGATTCTATCAATGGAAAAACCACGCAACAAGAGTGGAAACATGTATATGAGAATTGTCTTATGGTTATGTGCATGGATATAACGAGAGTATTTCTTTATAATTCTAAGAAATTAAATTATATGAGCCAAGTAGTGTAAAGTCATATGAAGAAATAAAGTATCTCTAACAACTTATTTACATAGCTGTGACAACCGTTTTGAAGCGAGTATAATGAATACAGAGTTTTCTTTACAAGTGAATATGATGTATCATAACGTAAGAAGCTGTGATGCAATTCAATATGTCGTCGTCAACCACAAAATATACTGCATCTTACTAAGACATGATTACCTGTACTTCTATACTAATATTATAAACAGGTAAAGTATGTGAATTTGTGATGTTGTAGGGGATAATCTCAGGAACTATTGACCCGATTTGAAAAATTCTTTCAGTGTTATGTAGCTCATTTATCGAGGAAGGTTATAGGCTATATATCATTACGCTAAGACCAATAATGAGACCAAAAATGAACAAATATGTGGAAATTAACAGTATATAGGTTTTAATCTACAGTAATGAACATTACAAAAAAATATATTTAAACAAATGGTATAAATGTACTTTACTGAAATAAAGGGACGTACGTGTACAAAAATGGAATAATAATTTTGTAGCTGTCAGGGAAAATATTACCTTTGATACCATAAAGGGAAATGTGACTTTGTTTGTTTGTAACGCTTTCACGCCACGCCTTACCTACTCAATCGATTATCATCAAATTTTGCATAAACGTTGTCAGGAGTATAGACAAGAAAACGGTAAGAATAAATAGAGACATATAAGTAATATGTTTATAAATAAGATGAGAAAATATATAAATAAGAAATCCAGATATGAAGTACTGTTCCCGAGGGCTGACTTCAACCTAAATTAATGGCAGCGAAACCGCGAGTAAAAGCCAGTATCTGATAAGTTAGGAACATAATTGATATTTATATACATTTTTATGTTAACAAATGTTTGGTAGGTGGTAGAGCCACGTCGAAGCTATTACTGGTTTCGGCATGACTGGTTCGGCTCACCCGGGGTATTACCACCCGACACACAGAAACCCCCACGTGAACTTTGTAGTCCGGTGAAACTGTTAAGACCTTGCTAGGTCAATAGCGTAGGCAGTTCGAAAAAAAAAAATTAAAAAACACCACGTGAAGTAATAGTGCTGTGCTTCCATTGTTGCATTTCGTTCGGCCCGTGAGAGCGCCGGAGGCACCTCTCTCATTCCTTTCCCTCTCCCCTCCCCCTCCCCCCAAATACAGGCTGGCAACGCACTTGCTACTCCCCTGGTGTTGCTAGTGTCTATGGACGGCGATGATCACTTAAGATCAGATGACCCGTCTTTTCGTTTGCCTCCTATCATATAAAAAAAAAGTTATTTAAATAAAACTATAATGTGCTCAGTTTATGAAACATTACATATTTCTTTGTATTTTTACAGATAATCGACCGATCTTAATAAAAAATATTGATATAAATTAATATGGAAGTACATACTGTATTTATAATAAGTTGATAAGTACACATAAAGCAAACTAATTCATGTTAAGCAAGGATCTTTTTGGAAAAATACAACAGTTCGTGCATTAAATTTAATTCAAAACTTTTGTTTCAATGTTCAATTAACACATTTTTATGTTATTATAAGATCTGTGAATTAAGAAACAAATATGAAATAAATTACAAAATATTTTATTTAAAATTGTGTTTTATTAACAAACCGATTCAAAATGTGTAACCATTAAAGTTATATGAGAAATAACGTGTCCGTATAAATGTTAATCGGTAGATGATATTCACACAGAATTTTAAATTCGGCCATTAGTCATATAAATGCAGCTGTGACATGACGGAAAACAGTTCAGAATTATTGATATATTAATAGTTTTCATTAATAATAAAAAAAATAAACCGCCTTGGATGTGAAAAACTAATAAGGCACTAAAAAGCGAAAAATAACTGAATTATTAAATTAACCAAATTAAATAAAAAATATTGATATTCGCGCTACCTAATAATATATTTGAAGTCGATGCCAACCTAAATTCATATCACCTACATACAAAGTTTTGGTTCGACTCTCGTGTCCCATGATGTATATCTGTATAGTATATATATTTTATTACCTGCAACAAATGTGAAATGTAGGTTGGCATCGACTTCAAATATATAATTAGGTAGCGCGAATATCAATATTTTTTATTTAATTTGGTTAATTTAATATTTCAGTTATTTTTCGCTTTTTAGTGCCTTATTAGTTTTTCACATCGAAGGCGGTTTACTTTTTTTGTAAAAAAAAATTATTTCTCCTATTTTAGTGTCCATAAATATAATAATAATAATAATAATAAAACTCTTTATTGCACACACGTTGAAATATACAAAAGTAGTATATCAGTTTACAATATGTGCACAGTTAGGCGACCTTATCGCTTAGAGCGATCTCTTCCAGGCAAACCTAAGGAGACATTTTATTTTCAAAACTACCGGGTGGCAATATAAATACACAAAAATAATTACAAAAACTATAGTTAAAAGTGAAAAAAAAGAAATGACGCAATATAATAGTTATATTACGACAGTGAGAGGTAATGCCGGTGGAGATATTTTTTAAATAATTTCACAGATCTTGCTTGCCTAATATCACAAGGGAGTGCGTTCCATAGGCGTACAGCTTGGACCGCAAATGATTTATTATAAAATTTAGTGTGACAGATAGGGAATTTGAGTAAATGTTGAGAGCATAGACGGCGTGATGAAGAATCTCTGCAACCTAACATCTCGAATTTATATTGTAGGTAGGGAGGGGAATTGGGATTATGAAGAACGTTATACAGGAGGTACAAGATGTGACTGTTTCGTCGATGCCGAATGGGTAGCCATTTAAGCTTTGAGCGGTATTCAGACACATGATCAAATTTTTTAAGTCCATAAATAAAGCGAATGCATGCATTCTGTAGCCGCTCCAATTTATTAATCAATTCCTCATTAGCGTCCAGGTAGCAGACATCAGCATAATCAATGATAGGCAAAAGTAATGACTCTGCAAGCATGACCTTAGTCGATGTCGGTAATAAATTGCGCATTCTTCTCAACGAACTCATAGAAGCAAATATTTTTCTACTGACTTCACTCACGTGATTTTTCCATGATAGATTGTTATCAAAGATTACACCTAGATTTTTGGCTGTGGTGGAATAGGGAATTGTAACATAACATAACCATATATATGGTTTCTAATGGGTATAATAAATCGGTTCCATTTTCACGAAAATACGTAGAGACGAAATAGGTGAAAATCAAATAAACGATATTTCACCCCTTTAGGGGTTGAATATTTTTTTCAAATTTATATGGGACCACCTCTGAATATAACCAATTCAAATAAAAAAAGAATCATTAAAGTCGGTTCATAATTGACGGAGATATCTAACCTCCTCCTTTTTCGAAGTCGGTTAAAAAGAATTTTTGATGCCAAATAGGTAATCTTGAATAAATCAAATTGTATGTAGACATGCCTAGTGTTCTTCTGTTTTAAATTTGGTGATAATACTCTTTATTGAAGATTATTAACGTCATTATCAAGTAGATAAGTACATATTAAAAAGTGTCTTGTGATAACTCCAGGGTTTGAACAGAATGGTGGCCTCCTTACTAGAACTCTTCAAGGAGTTTTTGTAGCGTTTCAGAATTCATACTTTGTGTTATTATTTCTTGTTCACTTTTACGCAATATTTCACAATATAAGGTTAAATAACGCAAGAGTAGAAATCTATATGATAGTAATAGCAAATATTATTCGGTGTTCCATATATATCCTTAGATAGTATAATATTCTTACCAGCCTGCTTCAATTTTTGGTTAATTGATCCAAAACGACGGTAACATAGACAATGACGCAAGGAATAGGATAAATGCAGGGTGGATGAAATCACGAAAAGTGTCTGGGGTAGCTTCTGACTCACTAATATCCTTGAAACTCAAGGGGAAGGTGTATAAGATTATTATAAGGGCAGTTCATTATGTATGGATCTGAGTGCTAGGTTATGAAAAAGGCGGATGAGAGAAGAGCACATGTGCCAAAGATGACAATGTTAAAATGGATGTGTGATGTAACTAGAATGGATAAGAGAGAATACTTATATAAACAATTTTCCTTTCAATTCACAAATACATTTCGAATAAAGAAGTCAAATCCTAATTTGAAGGAGTCCGAAGAAAAATTGGTTCGATTGAAAGCAGAATATTAAAACAAAGTTTCAAATAAAAAGCCTACTTTTTTCGAGCACATTTAATATAACAAGTCTTTCTAAGTTTTCCTAATGCTTACCTACTCACCTACTACATTTGTTAATAAAATATACCACAATATAAATGTAAATTTAATTCCAGATAATAATAATAATTATCTACTTGGAATGTAGAATATTACAAACAAAATGTAACATTTTCCAGAGTCTCAACGTTAACTACCAGATTATAAAAACTGAACTCTTGATAATAACGTCAGATGCAGGATTTCTGTAGCACAAAAGAAAGATTAATTAGTTTATTGTACGCAAATATAATTAAATAAATATAAATAGATATATTCATTGTTTAGTAGTAAGTGCTTAGTGATAGTGTATACGGACATATATCGACATATTGTGGTCCGATGAAGCTGTTAAGGCCTTGCTAGGTCAATAGCGTAGTCAGTTCGAAAAAAAAAAATATCGACATAGGTTCAAATTCCTCTAACGACCATATTTCGAAGAAGAATATATCGTGATGAAAACTGCTACGAGTTAGCTACGACACTCACGTTGAACTGTGTTCTGGTAGCTGCACTTAACATACAGTTTCATTTCTAGTTTGTGTACCATCTTCAATCACATCGTCATTTAGCATAAAATGAGAATGTGTTCAACCGCTAAAAGAATCTATACGATATAAGAAATAAAATATTATAATACAAAAAGCTGAATGTATATATATTTTTTTCGAACTGACTACGCTATTGACCTAGCAAGGTCTTAACAGCTTCACCGGACTACAGCTGAATGTATAAGCAATGATCAAATCGCACGATGACGCACACACACGATAAAGTAATATTGTAACGTCACAACGTCTTAGATAAAATGTGGAAGTGAGATGACATATTCTCAATATCGGTGGTGAAAAAGAAATAGTTATATGTTGCTTAGATATGGGCGGATTCACGGGCAGTCGTAAAAAATTAGCTAACTAGCCAATTTTTACCAAGGCGCTGTCGAAGCGCTTATGACATATATAAGTAGTTATAATATCATAGTTTATAAGTATAATTGTTGTAAACAAACACCGACGTACTACTTTTATAAACTAGTTATACTCGGAACAAAGTTATAAATAAAACTCTATCAAATGTGCATTATATTCGGTTTTTTAATAAATTAAAATGATAATAAATTGCAATGTGAACTTTATGAGCTATAATAGCGTAAGCGTAATTTATATGAATTCGTAAAACCACACACGCTGAAGTGTTTATAGCGTTATGTCGTGGTCACTATTTTGAATGCACATTAATTCAGGATAATACCTACGCAATTATAATATCACTTTCAGGCTTACCACATTTACCATCGCAATATCATTTCTGTTTTCAGAGACCGTTAGAAGTATGTTGGTAAGTTGTTTCCCTTTATAATCTAGCTTCATTGGTTTAAGTATTTAAAGATTTACAGTGACGTATCACATTTTTATACTAGCTATATTACATGAGTTAAGCAAAATTGTAAGAAAATTTGTTGCTAGAATTGATAAGTTACTGCCTTTTGTTTCCTTTGAAATGAAACGACTCGTGCGACACCTCTTACAAAATGATTGCACTAAATCAAAAATCTACGAAAGCATACGAATAACAACTAAATAAAACATAGGAACCACATAACATTGACTCGAAGAAGAAGTCTTTGTATTCTTAAAAATATTGGCTCAAACTTAAGCAACCCACGAGTTAAATAACTGAACTATTTGGTTTACCTAGGAAATATTAACTTATTACAGTGCAATAATATGTTGTAACTAACTACTGGAATAGACGTTACTTTGGGCGTCCGTTTTTGTACTTAGCTTTCAGTAATGCAAATTATCTTTCATTACAGTAGTTAATTATGAATTTCCGCAAGCATCAATCAAATGTTTTAATTTCTTTTTTATAAATAAATGTTTAGTTTCTGTAAAATTTACGAACATACATCTGCAATATGTACGATATATATCTCTACTTGACAAATGCTCTATTTAAACAACATTATAAGCAGCTTTTTACTTATAATATCGGTGTGTTTAAAATATTTCATCTATAGCCGTAATTAAAAGTGTTAAGCCACGTTAAAATGCGACGTTGCCTGTGTTAATGGCCTGGCAGAGAAAAGTCTGTGACCTAATAATAATTATTCACCTTTGCTCACTGAACAAATATCAAATTAATTATGTGACTGTGGTTGCGTCTGGTATTCTTTTCGAAATAACAATCAAAACAGGTATTGTTTCGTTTCGTTTATTTATAACTTCAAAGCAATAAATTAATCCGTAAACGGATAATAATATTTACTAATTATAACAAAATTATAAGTCTGCTTCTATTTATTAACATTTTCATATCACTTATGTATATAACATTTTCTTACTATTAGCGAGGTTACGAACGATCGTAGCTGCAAATATACAAATATGTATAGAATGATCCGATTCTTTCCAGACTCGATTCGTTTTTTGTTCGATTCGACTAACAAGTCATAGGATAATGCCATATGTAATAGTGCAACGTCATCACTTAACGACTGAGATTAAGTCTTATTCTTTTTCTATATAAGAACTCAGGACCTTCATTTCGACGGATAGAAAGATAAAAACGTTAATATTTATTGTAAAAGAAGACCTATCCATATCAATATAAGGTAAATTTCTGTGTAACTATATTGTTGTGTAAGTGATATTCGTTTTAAAGTAGGTACCTTACACGACAGTAGCTACCACACGAGTAAATAAAGATACGATCCTCTCGCAATTTGTGTTGCGAAGACCGCTTCTCGTCAAAGCATTTTCTCTATTCATTTATAATTTTTATATAAACATATTACCATTTAAATACATTTAACTTAGAAATGTTAGAAGAGCTTCACTAAACACTAGATGATATCATTATTATTATTATTTTATCAATACATTTTATGTTTAGAAGTAAAACATGAAACAAAGATTGGAAACAAAGGTATACCTATTTTGCTTACAAAATTTCTTTGTTTACAATGTTTACTTCCCCTCTTCTGCTTATGCGCACTATGACCGTACTGAACGCGTAGTAGCGCTTATAAAAATTGTTTTTTTTCTCGAACTGACTACGCTATTGGCCTAGGAAGGCCTTAACAGCTTCACCGGACTACTAAGGCGAGCGCTGAAGGTACTCAGCTGATTTTTAATTTGACAACTAGCTCAAGGGTGCGCGGCACACCTCGGCTTGGGCTGTTGCCTAGTTAATGCAATTCGCGATCTAACTGAGCTAACCTAAGCCAAGCTACATATTCATACTCTTATGAGTCATTGAAATTTATATGTGTACCAAGCATACATACCTCAGTAACTATGTATTTCGTGTCCGTTAATTTTTTCTGAACTGATTCAGTTCGAAAAGGGAAAATAATAAAATCCTTATGTCAACTCGTTTATAAAAATTGTAAAACTTTTAAATAACTTTATATTAATTGAAGGTAACGTGATATTTTTTTAGATAAAGGCCAAGTGTCTATGAATTAAAACTGAACGTTATATAGATGTAGGTGGTAGTGCCATGCTGAAGCTACTATTACTGGTTTCAGTATAAATGGGTCGGCTCGCCCGGGGTAGTACCACCCTCTCACACAAAACCGACGTGGAGTAACAGTGTTTGCATTTTTTTATGTTTCGTTTGGTCGGTGAGAGCGCCGGAGACCCACCTCCCCTGCTTCCCTTCCCAGCCCCTGCCCCCTCCCCCTGACAACTTACGAGTATATGCATCATCATGATGATCGGTTGATTAGTGAAGGCGTGAAAGCGTAACAAACAAACAAACACACTTTCGCATTTATAATATTACCAGTAACAGTTAAATTCGGGGGAGGTAACATAAGTTATTTGTTGTAAGGTAAAATTTTTTGAGCCAAATAGTGAAGACAAAGTTGCAATTGGAATAAATAAAGGATAGTCTATAATTAGTTCAAATAAAACATGTAATAATAACCATTCCACAGCAAAAACATTATCACGAAATGAAATGATAGGTGCCAGTTAGTTATTACATAGTTATTTATACATATAGCTTTAAAAGAATAACGTATTTTAAGATATTCACTTCTCGAAATTGAAACAAGTGGTTTGTTTTTAAAATAAATTCTACGAACAATGTAAATTTTATTTACGGATGTGCTTTATTCAATGAGCTATAGAAAGTGCGATATGAACGTCATACACAAGGACCTAACATATGTTTCATGCGATGGTTACAGGTATCTATTTGCATAATCAGTACTGTATAGTACATTGCAGAAAGAAAATTGTAACCTGATTATGATGTAAAATATCTATAATAATGTATATACTGATAAACTATAGTATTATCTTTGAATGGACCATCATTAAAATATGTATAATAAATTCAAAAATACTTTATTAAGTATAGACGCTTGGGCCGAGTATAGCTCGCGGTAGGTATTTTTGCGGCCCGCCATAGAGTAATTTTAGGAGATTTATCAAAACTGATTTTCTATATTTAATTAACTAAACAGAAGTACGCGGAACAAGAGGATGAAGTAGAACGAGTGAGCGGGAATATATTATACATATATAATATATAATAAAATAAAGACTATTAATTCACTATAATTTACCTTTACCTTTGTAATATGAATTATATATATACACTTCCATAATGCTTCATGCGCTGCTATTGTAATAATATTCCGATTGTGTAGTTTACAAACTTTAACCAATAATTCTCAGAAACAATTTATCTCAGATATATTTTAGTTCAACCTAAACATAACGGCAGATTATATTTTTAGCTGCTTTCAAATCAATTAATCGTTAGTCAATTGAGCTGGCGATTAATGACTTCACAGGTTGCTATTGCCACACACATAACAGAGGCTCCCATACTTTTTTTCTTATAGAGAACTTTCAAAATTTTGCTGGTTCCGGTGGACCCCCTGCAGCTAAATTTCTATGATATTCCCAAAAGTCAACAAAAAATCTGAAGATTTGATCTAACTATGGAAATCTGCGCTGCGGCTGAGTCTCAACACGTTGTACTGAATACGGAATATGCAAGTTTTTACAAGTAACTGTCGTTGAGCTTCTTAAATATTATCTACCTATATTGATAGGTGAGGTCAAGCCAACATTTTAGTTCTTCACTATCGAAATCAGATAAATTTTCGTGCACACCCGCTTACAGATTGTGAACCTCATTTTTTGTCACGCCAACGTAGACTCCCGTAGAGTCTCCCGTTCACCCCTGGATCAATTTGGGAACTACGGATCTATAGGGTAGTCGCATTTTGACAGCTCATAAAAAAATCTCAGTTAATTTGTATTGTCAACTATCCAATCCACAAATGTGTGACCCTCTGTTTATACCTCACATGGTTCTATGTTGCCCTTGGCCAGCAAAGTATGACACCCATTAATTTAGATCCTGAGATGCCGGTCTTGAATGTCAAAACAACCACAGGTTCGGAAAAAAACCCAGTCATCGAGAAGAAACGGCAAGAAACTCGGTTGGGTTTGTCTTTTCATAGTACATATAAAACCATATAAACTTATGGAATATTAGATATATCCAAGTACTAATTTCAGTTGAAGTGAATCTAAATAGTCGGAATGGTAAGGTTTTCTTACTGAGTCATATTCATATTAAATAGGTGAAAAACTAGTCACGTTTGAACCTTAGAGATGTGTGTGCATATGAACATCGTTATTATTGAGATACTAGACCTAACACGTGGATTCACGGGCATTTTATTTTTGAATTCTTGTCAGCGCGATTAGATAAACAAATTTTGTTTAAAACGCGACAGATGTAGAGAACATCGATCACGCTTTTGAAATGTGTAGTATGATTGTATATCGTTGACACAGGCATCATTGATCAAATCAAATAGCGCGAGCTTCCCCGGTTTCCTGTAACAATAGAACAGTAGGGAGATTTTAAAAAATATTGAGAGGGTCGACAGATCGACGTTCACTTGTTCAGTTGCCGTTTTATTTATTACATGATCGTACTATAAACGAAAGATTTGTTCTCATTTTCTTATTTAGTACGAGCGTGCGAAGCCGGGGCGGTTACCTAGCATATAACATAGTTCGTAGTCTCACAATGAGAATCAAACAGCATGAAGGAGCTATCTTTTTATTATATTTTTAAAATGTATTCCCCAGTTAATATCCAAGTGTTATACTTAAGTCGGATTATTGGTACTTTAACAGTAAATAGGTAATATACGCCGCTGTTACTTCAGCATCAGCAATTCGTAAACTGACCTTAATAAAGCGTTTAACGGTCTACATCGTAAAAAGTTTGCGCAAACTTTCTTTTTATTGTTCATATCTTGCGTGAAGATGGGAACAGCGTGTGTCTCATGACTTTTATTGTGGCAATAAAATGTTTTTCTTATAAAGAACTCGTGGTTTTAATCTGAAGCTGGGTTTTCGTTCAGTTAAGAACGTAAAGATATCGCGAGATTATAGAGAAACTAAGTACATAATTTTTTTACTTATGCTCTGTATATATGTTTTCGATGTTATTATTGTTTATATCGTTAAGTCAAATCTAATGGTCTATTATTTAGGGAGCGCCTATTGATTACGTGACGCGTTTTTGACCCTGCTCCCTTCCTGATGAAGTGTCGTGAGATTTATCTCAACCCCCTCCTCTCTACCTTAATCTCACGTGAGATTTTTCAAAATTGGTATTTTTAGTATTAAATGCTTTAGATTTATTAAAAAACAACAAAAAAAAACAAAATTTGATTTATTACTATTAATACAGTCAATTACAATCATTGTCATATCACATTTCAATATATCAATTGCATCAGATTTCGACATATTTTAGTGTACAAACATATTTTACTTTAAATAAATCTGATTTTCGCACATTTTTACACTATTTTTTTGCACGAAAAAAAAAAAACGTGATATTTGCCCAAACGCCCTCTGGCCCCTACGTGAGATTTGGCTTGAGCCTCTCTCCCCCTAACCCCCAGTAATTAATGGACGCCCCCTTACATGTTTCAATAAATAATACTCTGTAATATTTGTAAAGGAAATATGTGAGACGTGTCCGAGGGATAAAAAAAATCAAAATTAATATGTACCAATTTAATATATTACAGTTAAACTAAAGTTAACCTTAAGCTATATATCGTTCAAGTATAAAACAAAGTCCCCTACCGCATCTGTCTGTCGATCTGTTAACGATAAACTAAAAACTACTGAACGGATTTTCATGCAGTTTTCACCAGTAGATAAAGTGATTCATGAGGAAGGTTTTTTATTATGAGCGCAGGACAACGTCAGCCGGACACGCTAGTTATATAATAAAATATTAACATTTAAATGAGATTCTCTAGATTATGTAACACAAGACACACAAGACTTAATCTAATTCGGTAGCTTGTAAACAAAACTATAAACAGTCGGTAAGTCAACATTTTAGGTTGTAATTACTAATTCCCTTTAATCTGAGAAGTAAACGTTATTAAGTAAACTTTGTAAGTTTTGGTTTAACCGCCTAACTTCATCGTGTATCTCTGTATTATTACAGGATTCCATTTATTTAGTTAAATGAGTTCGCAAGAGTCGACGTTCAATAAGTACTGTTCACATCTGTGCAAATATGTTATCGTTTTGTCATCACAAGAACGTCGTTAGTGTTCTGACGACGAATATATAAAAATAGTAATATAAAACATGTTCCAATATTGAAACAAATATGTGATGACATAAAAATGCCATTATTGTGTGCTTATATTCATACACTATATATACGCCGGATAATTGAGCCGTATAGAATCATAGACGGCTATCTTCATTTTTTGAGAAAAAATAAGTCTTTTATGCGGCGAGACAGCAAATTTTGAATAAAAAACGATCTATAATCTTCTATTTATTAAAATACAGTTTAACGTCAATCATCACTGCTATACTGTAGAAAATAAACATTTCGTCCACTTTTACAAAAATGAGTTGAAATGTAGATAGATTATTTACGACTCAATTGTTAACTCATTCTTTTTTCTTTATTCTTTCGTGATTTTCACAACGTTAGAAATAAATTTACGGAATAATTGAATTAAAAAAGGTCTCACAGAGAAGTGTAACGAAATTAATTATATTTTTTCAATGTCTATTATACAGTTTCACGTAAATAAAACAACGATAGCAAAATTTGTTACAAACATAAAATACATTATTATTATAAACTCTGACAAAACTTCACAACAAAAATATTAATATAGTATCAAATTCACAGAATTGCCAGATAATATTCCTCAAAGATATCAGTTACATGCTAACTAACATAAACAACTAATGAATAGAGATAAAGAATATTTTATACCAGCTGTGCCCGTGGTTTCGTCCGCTTGGAAGCATTATGTAAAAAAACAGTGATTAATAAAATAGTCAAAATGTATTAAGTCCAGTTACTTATCTACATTTCTTTCGTACTTAAGTCACGTCGTCATTAATAATAATAATAATATATACTAATGTTCCAAGCCAATGTATACATAATTTACAGTAATATTTGGTTACAAACCGTATCGCAGATATCACAATTTCATATACTTAATGAAAAGTAAAACAAACATTGACTTAAACATATGTAATAAATAAAAACTTAATTTGAATTAACTAAATATGTGAGATTATAGTGCAACACGGTATTCAGACTGAGACAAGAGCGTTTTATGATAGTAATGAGTAAATTGTTTTTTAAATAAAAATGTATGATTTGAACTACCGAATTTCATTACATAGTATAAAACAAAGTCTCCAACCGCGTCTGTCTGTCTGTCTGTTCGCGATAAACTCGAAAACTACTGAACGGATTTTTATGCAGTTTTCAATAATGGATAAAGTGATTCTTGAGGAAGGTTTTAGTATATAATTTGTCTAGATTTTTTTTATAATCACGGCGGGACAACGTCTGTCGGGCCCGCTAGTATGATTATAATTTAAATTGTGGTATTAATAATTTTTCTGTATTTGTGTAATTTTGTGAAAGTAACCATTTGAAAGTGAGTTTTATAATAGTATGTCTGTCTGTCATTAAAATTACAATTTGATATAGTGGACCGATTTTAATGAAAATACTAAATGTTACTCGAGGATATGCTTTATGATTCTGAAGAGGTCTTATCCGTAAATGCAGTATTTTAGAAGTGATGCGCGTTCAAACAAACCGACAGACATTTCTAGAAACGATTGAAATGTATCTTATGCAGAGCAGAGGCCGCAAAAACATCCGGAGAAGGAAAACCCGACAGAGGTTCATCCTCAGCAATAACACAAATAATGATGTCCCAAACCCATAGACATACCAGAAATACACAACAGGAAGCGATAGATCGTCTTCGGAGGAGAGTCCCAAAGGTCAAATTTAAACGGCAGTCACAGAAAACCAGAGCGGACATGGGGCAAGTCATCCCACCCGTCCAAATTCCTGTCAAGGGACCACTGGATCATATGGAAAATACTATACTCGAGTTCAAAGCCATACTCTAAGCCACGATTAAAGTCAACACACTGACGTGTACACAAATCTTAGAGGCCCACCATCTGGGAATCGTGGACTTGAGAGATGCTAGACTAGAGGAAGCGGAAGCGGCCATCTATAACTACGACACTGCCCAAGTCATAGCAGGAGTAATGACGGGCAGCTACATGACCGCTTACAATTCCACCAGCGGTTTCGTACTAGGGAAAGAAAATGAGACACGGGAAACAACTCAACCTCAGAAGTTCGAAGCGCCCCCGGAGGATCCAATCGTAGTAGTCGCTCGGTGCACAAGAATCATGCTTGAAGAAAAAATTCTCGAGAGGGTAAAAACCACCTCGAGGGTTCTAAATCCAGCAGTGGCGGAAAGCACCAACATGACACCCGAGATCGAATGGACGAACGGGGTCCCAGGCTGTGGAAAGACTACGTGGTTAATTAAAAACTTCGATGTGGAGAGGGACGCTGTGGCGACCACCACAACCGAGGCGGCAAAAGACTTACAGGAGGAACTGGTGCAGGCACACGGCAAAAAAGCCGAAAAGCGGGTACGCACCATGGCGTCCATACTAGTAAATGGTTTCAGAGAGCCCGATAAGCGTCCAAGGTTAATCGTGGATGAAGCTCTCATGAACCATTTCGGGACCATCCTGACTGCCGGCCGGCTGGCGGAAGCAAGCGAAATTCTCCTCATCGGAGATTTCAACCAACTACCCTACATTGATCGGGAAAACTTATTTCGGATGGTTTACAGCAGACCACCGGCCGTAGCTGGTATTGACCAACAGCTCACTTGTACATACAGGAACCCGATGTCCGATGACCCGAAGTCAAGTATACGACGGTATATACTCACCGAAACCGATAGTGAGATCTCTGAGCATCAGGGGCTATCGGGGCGAACAAATATCCTCCCACACCCCCGACACTCTCTTCCTGGTACACACACAAGAAGAGAAAAAAGCCCTGATAAACAAGGGCTACGGGGTAGGGGAAGGATCGCGCGTTCTGACAGTCCACGAATCCCAGGGATTGACCTTCAAATATCGGTGGTGATCCTGCAAACAAAGGGCAGAAGGATGCAAATCCACGATAGTGTTTCACATGCTATAGTGGCAGTATCCAGACACACACACACCTGTGTCTACTATACCGACGTGACTGATGACGCAGTTAGTAGGTTCATCCGTCGGGCCATGAACGCTCCGGCGCGGCATATTGTGGATTATAATCTAAAGAGGGCGATAGAGGACCGGAACGAAACCGCCATAAAGACAATAACGTCTTTAAAAAAAATCCGTCATAAAATAGTTAAATTAAATCATAAAAACAAAGAAATAAATATATATATATAAAAATAACAATAATAATAAAAATAAATATATAAAAAAAACACCCAATAGATGCTCACAGATACGATTTTTAACTTACACTTAAATAAAGCGATAGCTCAAAAATGTTGCGGACCGAGAGTCTGCAGAAAAAAAAAAATATCTTATTACTTAGTATTCCAATACACCTGCAACGATTTTTTTCACAATACTTAAAAAGTACAGATACTTTAGATTCACATTCTTATTTATATTTTACTAGCGGGCCCGGCAGACGTTGTCCCGCCCTGATTATAAAAAAATCCTGGACAAATTATATACCAAAACGTTCCTCGTGAATCACTTTATCCACTGGTGAAAACCGCATTAAGATCCGTTCAGTAGTTTTTGAATTTATCGCGAACAGACAGACAGACAGACGCGGTAGGCTACTTTGTTTTATACTATGTAATGATATAAAGTTTAACAGCTATACTAATATATAAAGCTGAAGAGTTTGTTTGTTTGGTTGAACGCTATGATCTCAGGAACTACCAGTCCGATTTGAGAAAATCCTTCCGTTTTAGATAGATCATTTATCGAGGAAGGCTTTAGGCTATATATCATCACGCTAAGCCCAATAGGAGCGGAGCACCAATGAAGAATGTTTCAAAATAGGGCACTTTTTTCGTTTTGATTGCTTCGTGTTAGCGTTAGTATTATATACGTTGCCATGGTAACGTGGTAAGTTTTTATCGCAAACGTTTTCAAAGATTATTTTGTGTTCCTATTCAAAAAGTTTACTCTATGTTAGTTTTGTTTCCAATTTTTTATTTGCATTCTATTACGTATTATAAAAATAAAGTGTGTGTATGTAAAAATAAATAATAACTTTTTGGCGAATATATATAACTACAAATAACAAAAAAAAAAGGTTTTGATATTCGGCCGATATTTTTATATTATTATATTTTGTCTGTTTGTTTGTTTGTTAGTTCCGGGTAATCTCCAAAACGGCTGGACTTATTTTAACGGAAATTTTACTGGCAGATAGCCGAAATTATAGCGGTTGACAATTTCTATTTTATGTGTCCGCGGCTTCGTCCGCATTGCTATTTCTAAAATGGTTGGACTGATTATCACGGGATATTCACTGGTAGATAGCAGACTTTATAAAAAGTAATTTTGGTTTTTTATTCGCCTTCGGCCGCAGTAGAATATTCGAAATGCTTGAACTGATTTTCACGGGACTTTCACTGGCAGATAACTAGCTAATGAGCTATTTTATTTTAAGCTAGCGGGCTCGGCAGACGTTGTCCCGCTCTGATAATAAAAAGCAAACCTTGACAAATGATACCTAAACCTTCCCCATGAACCATTCTACCTATTGGTGAAAACGGCATGAAAATCCGTTCTGTAGTTTTTGACTTCATCGCGAACAGAGAAACAGACAGACCAGAGGACTTTGTTTTACACTATGAAGTGATGAACTGTTACCTGTGCATTCGTTCGTGTGAATTTAATAAAAATAGTTTGTTTACTGTAAACAAGCGCGTGAGACATGCGTTGTACTGGACTCCAAGAATAAATGTATGCAATTTGAATTATATTATCATTTTGGTCAGTTTGGCGGCCATTTTGTTTTATTTACCGCGTTTGCATCTACATAACTCAGTGATTATAGCAACGTATAAGAATAATACAATTATATCGACAATATGGGCATGTTATGTCTATATAATAAACAATTTAACACATATTGTTCGATAATGTATAGTTTAAAATTTTCATTACTTTCTTATATAGTGATAATGAGCACTGAGGGTGGTACATAGTAGGTTAAAGTTCCAGGTATGTTGCTGATGATAAATCCCATCCCATTCGATATACTATTCGTATTCACATATCTAATGTACACGTTACATGTTACAGTAGATGGCGTAATGTAAAATTGTAAGTAGGTGTGTACATTACAGAAATGCTTTTTCAAAAACATTTGTAATTATGACACCATAGTTATTTAATACATTTAAAAAAACGCATGCGGAGCCGCGGGGGACAGCTAGTATAATATATAATTATTCTTTTCAATACATGTTAAGCAGTAATGGTAGCATAAAATCAGTAAAAGCGGTGTAGGGATTAAGATGTTTGGCAAAAATTAGAACTAAAATACAAAAAAAATGAAATAAATTAAACACTTAGCTTTCATTACACAACAAAACTAACATAACGAGAACGACTTATCAGGCATTACTAGCGTGTAATAAAATAGTTCTGTTAAATCAGGAAACATTACGGCTTCACTCAACAAAGGACAGAGAGATTTGAGAACATTTAATATCGCGAGAAATGTGTTAACGGCACGAAACAAGCTGAATGGAAGAGCTCTGAATAAAGAGCTCGGATCGCGAACAGAATTTCATATCGCTTCATGTCGACGGATTTTCACCTTCTCTTATAAAGCCCTGTGAGTTTCAATGACTGTTGATGATGGATATAATATGCTTGCTAGATGTGTTAGCATATAGTGATTTAATTAATATACCATTTAACGATTTTTATAATAAGTCAAAACTATTAAAAATTGTATTGTATTTAATTCCACTCTCACTTGTAATTCATGAACCGTTGTAGCGTTTCGGCAGTTGTACTAAAAAATTATATAGCATTTTTAGGCTGTAAGAACAGGGCTGACCCTACTTTAGGGCGAACGGTGTAATCGGTCCACAAGTCAATAACTGGAGGTAGTTACCTCTAGTAAAGAAAACTTATAAGAGATATTTTTTTTTCAGTATATTGTTCGAGTGTGTGTCACTACTAAGTCATATATTAGGGACATGCAAGGAACGGTTCCTTGACCTTATTAAAGTCTAAGTAAGTAAGTGTAGTCTTAAACTAGGAGACAAAATATTAAAAAAAAGAAGCCACTATAATTGGACCTCACTTCATTTTACTTAATTCAGGCTGGCTACTTTATGCTGCGTTGTGCGGGCTGGTTATACTGTGCAGTGATATTTTGGGACACATCGGAACTTAATATCCGATATTATGTCGTCAATTAGTGTGATAAAAATATTAAAGTTTATCATCTAAATGCTGTAAATAGTTCTTTATAATTAAGAGTGTCAATTATAAACCACTACATAAGCCTTATATAGTAGTCATCAAGTACAATGCTCGGCAAACATTTTAACTGCACTGAATATGACACAAATTTATGTATAAATACGTATTATATTATATGTTATTATATTATATTTTAGAATACAATACAATAACATAACAATAACATAATATGATAATAACATAGTATAATAATAGCCAGATCAAGATTCGTGCCGGTTCTTATCGATGACTGGGTTGGTTTCCGAACCGGTGTGGTAGCTTTGACGTTCATAAGCGCCTTCTCAGAGCCTAAATTGAATAAAGTATATTTTGATTTAGAATATTATATAATATTCTAGCTTTGTTTTGTATTAAATTCTTGACAATATTATGGGCAAAAAAGATTGACAAACGCTGTACTAACTTATAAAAAACTGTCACTTAATGATCAGACCTAAGTTTCGACTATACTGCGCTATGATATATTTGTTTTCTTCACATATGAAAACGCACAAGAAATTGATAACTAATTATAGTCGCAATGTAGCTGGATTCATGACCTACAATATATGTGCGTGTAGTCCTGCAATTAGAACTATTCTTATATCTATAGTTATATGTATTATAAAAAGAAAATTACTCCTAGGAATATTATGTAACTAATCCAGTGACATCAAACAAAAACCAATTCTACGAAGTTCTGAGTTTGTATGTGAAGTATATGCAGCCGTTGCACTACTGGAGATAAATCAGATCCGGGGCAGAGATGCACCCGATTTCTCGAGATATCCATTAGTGAGATTAAATGAAAACTTTGTCCTCACAGATATATTTCAAGAGAAATTTAATGAAATAATTAACTAGAATGTGGTCAAGTGAAAATAAAATTAACATATTTGTAATTGAACAGTAAACTTTGATATTTATGTGATAATAATATAATATAAGAGAGTTTTTATTTGCAGACTCTTGCTCCGCGCCTTTTTTGGTTCCGTTTAATTTATTATGTATGTCAAAAATTGTTCTACCAGTAAGCATCTATTGGGATTCTTTATTTATATATTTTTTTTACTAAACTATTAGCTATTTTAGGGCGGATTTTTGAATGAGGTTATTGTCTACATGGCGGTTGCATTTTGATCCTTTATAAAAAAATAAACCTTCAGTGTATCACGTATCGCCAGATATCTAATTAATCGGCAAACCTTTAACTTACCATTAGCAAGAACTAACATAAGTCAACTTGCCCTTTGTACCGTTTGCTTTCTTTTTGTAATAGTTTATGTTTCAAATTTGATATTTTCTTTCGTGTTTCTTTGACCTTTGTTTAATTTAATATCAATTTTTCTATACTTTAATGCTATTAAACACTCTCTCTTAATGCATACATGTTTTGTTCACATTTACCAGCGCTCATGTCAATTATTGTTCATCGAACTCAGTTTAGTGGACCTTAAATAAACAAATAGAATGAATAGATTTTGTCACCCTTTCATGCATAAACTGCTTAACGGTTTTTGATGAAACCTAACAGTATTACAGTAGGAGCATATATATTATAGTAACACATACATACATTACATACATACATTCATAAAGATAATATAATTATAAATAAATTTATTTTATTCATTCTAAGTTGGAAAAATCCTGCCTTATAAGTGCTATCTTTCATACATATTCTAATATCTCTACATAATCTGTGAGTGTTACACGAAAATCACTATTGAAATATAAATAGGAACTCTGAATTATTTCGTTCATATGTGTATTCTTTTTAATTTTCTGTCAGTCCGATCACAGTGTTAATAACTCGGCTACTGTAAGCTCACGTTATGAAATATTTCATGTACCATTGATAGTTATTAGGTACACGGTACAAACAAATTTATTAGTTCTGGCTTGGCCCGTATAATTGTGTTATTCAAACATCCGTCATGTATTGTGTTGAGGAGTTACAAAAAATTCAGGCGGGAGTCTCTTGTGTAATATCTCTTTGTACAAAAACGCTTGTTACTTATAACAGTAATTTTTCGTTTATTACATGCAAATTAACAGTGATAAAGAACTAATTTCACTGATATGGATTCATGTTGAAATAACTATAATTGTACTATGTTTCGGTTGCATCGTTTTTATTTCACTAATAAGTTTCTCTGTTGATGAACGAAAATATGTGTATTGTGATGCAAACATGTATAATGGTTTGATCTTTTGTGAAGTAACCGTTGTGCTATTTTGTGGTTATGTTTTTGTAATGCTGGTTATTCTACGTGTTGACAGATACAAATAATAATGTGACGTCTCGTTCTAGTCTTGGAATGTCTGTCTAGTGACAGATAGTCAGACATACTGTTTTACTTATATTTATCATGATTACGTAAGTATTTTTATTATTCTTACTAGTTGTGTTCCGTAATTTCACTCGCGTTTATTTTTTCGCGCCCTCGGCTCTGTGTACCCTCCACTGCGGTTATCGGATTTTCTGATCGACAATGTGCATGGTAATTGCTTCGCTCTTAAGTGTTGGAATGTGTTGTTAAGTAGTTTAAAATGTTTTTCAATAAATAACACATAAATAGTTTTTCAAATCTGACACAGATTGTTGTCGTGAAAAAGTATCTATACAATTCGCTACGCTAACATTAAACACATGTTTGGTAGTTGTTTATATTGTCTAGTATATTTATATAAGGACAATAGAATTTAAATAATACGTCCTTCGGTCACAGAAAAATATATAAAAACAATAAGCGGTTTGTGAAGCATGTCGTAGTACTATTTATATATAAAATCTCCCTAGACATTCATTTTATTAATTATTTCTGGAAATTGTTTTTACATATTCACACCAGCCTCGCTTCGATTATTTACAAAATGCTGAATAACTGGTGAAGAAACATTACGACTAGACCAAGCACTCGTGTGTAATTGGATCGCGAATATAAAATGGAATACAAATCAAGTAGTGAGTAAAACTCACGTCCCTGAAGGTTCGGTATTACTACGTGTTATAATAAAACACTATATGAAATTGACAATAATACTAGTACGTGTTTATTTAAGATGAAATTCGAATCATATTATTTTGTGATTTATTACATAATTTCTATCAAAAGATCATCCTTCCAAATTTCAAGAATATAAGTCTTCGCTAAGTACCGTAGAGATTTGGGTAATAGGCCAGTGAAAGAGATTTGTATTATGAAGGGTCATTATATTTATTGATTTTATAAACCTTATAATTCCACATTAATTTCAAATTTGAAATTGTAAAAACGTATTATATAATTGTATCTATATCAGGACTAACAAATCTTGGTCACTAAATATTATGCTCACCCCTCTCGCCCTTTATAATACCAATACCAAATGATCTCTATCCGAAAACAACAAGTTTGGAAAAAATAAACAAATTTGTAACCGCAAGCTGTTTTTGAGAGAAAGGGCTTCAATACACAGATAGACAAACGGGCAAATATACAGACAAATGATCTAATGATCCTATAACAATTTCGTTTTTCATTCTGAAGTATGGAACTTTAAAACACAATACAGTGACTAACAACCACAAGAAGAGAACGCAACACTGTGAGTCACTTGGATGCGACACTATTCCGCTTTTTTTTTTGCGTACCTTTTTTTTTGGTGCCTTGTACTGTTAATTGTTATTAATTCATTTATCTTCATGAGTATATGTAAAAATTTGTAGGTTCATATGATCTGAATCTGAATGTCTGTTTTATGTATTCTGACTAATGTTATAAATGGGAAGATGAGTTTGTTTGTTTGTATATTACGTTCCACGACTTAACTATTCAGCCAATTACCATGAAATTTTGCATACACTTTGTAAGGGGTACATGTAAGGGATATAGGGTACCGTTCATCCCGAAAAAAAGTACTCTGAGGAATAGGCGAAATCTATATTATTGCGAGGCAAAAACTAGTATAAGATATTTCTTCACTCGCAGTTTTGTATATATACAGTCTTCTGAGAAGTCGTATAAAGTATATTGTGGTATCGAAGCGCTTGTGGTCAAACTTTTGGCCGGCGGGATTTCAGATAAGTACGTGGCTCGCGCCAGTGCCGACTAAAGTAGAGGTCGCTCGTCCATCCCAAAGCATTAAGATCTGAACTAAGTTTGTTTAGTTTGACTTATATGAGTAATGTTGTTTAGAGATTGATGGAAATGATAGAAGACTTTCGTCCTTATTATATGACAAGCTGATTACCGTAACTTCATCTGCTTTGTTTACATTATTTTAACACTATATTTAATCTACAGAGGAAAAAGTGTTAAAAAATTGTAGGTAAAAATATACTTTGGTTACAAAATTACCTACAATAAATACCAACAAATATTTAAGTTTCTTAAAACTTTAATAACTTTGTATTAAATGAAGATATCGTGACAATTATTCTTTTTAGATAAAGGCTAACCGCGTTATTACGTAAAAGTTAAATACGTATTGTATACTTGCTTTAAAAATGTTTGTGTACTTTCGCATTAAATGCACCGCGCTTGCCGACCGCTGCCGCGGCAAGCTCATATTATCCTTTTTCGCAAGTCTAACCTAACCTAACCAAATAGAGATAGAACAGCAAGATGTCGAACGTTCGGCGAGCGCGGTGCATTCAATACGAAAGTACCCAAGCTTTTTTAAAGCAAGTATTCAATACGTATTTAACTTTTTTGTAATAACACGGCAAGTGTCTAAGTAAAACTAAAAAATTGATCGAAATCGAAACTAGTTTTTAGTTGCGTGCACAATGTCAGACCTTTATCATTTTATTTATACATTTTTATTTTTATTAAATACTAGCGGGCTCGGCGGACGTTGTCCTGCCTTGATAATAAAAAAAATCCTAAATGTCAACCGCAGCGCCACCTACCGGTTCCAATTGTGAATCTAAACCATTCTCGGATCCACTCGAACACGCACAAAAAATTTTATCAAAATCGGTCCAGTCGTTTAGGAGGAGTTCAGTCACATACACACGCACACAAGAAATATATATATTAAGATATGTCAAATACCCTGATTTTGTGATGATACTGAGATGCATTTACTTTACTTTATTTATCTATATAGATTATCTTTTATATAGAAAAAAAAAATCTATTACCAAAGGATCTACATTGGGAGTTTTTGGCGGTGTCTTAGACTGTCATGTAGTGGTTTTTATATTTTATTGTTTTTTTTATATAATAGGAGGTAAATCAACAGGCAGGTCACCTGATGTTAAATGATTACCGCCGTCCATAGACACTAGCAACACCAGGAAAGTCACAAGTGCGTTGCCAGGCTGTGTCTGCGGGGAGGGGGAGGGGATAGAAGAGGTGGGGAGGGGAGAGGAGGTGGGCCTCTTGCGCTCTCACTGACCGAACGAAACGAAACAATGCAAGCACTGTTACTTCACGTCGGTTTACTGTGAAAAGGCGGTAGTACCTCGGACGAGTTGACCCATTCTTGCTGAAATCCGTAATAGCTACAGCGTGGCTCTACCTACAACATAATCTTGCTAAAAAGCTAAAAAGAAAGTTATCAGTAAGATTACTTATTTTAAGACATCGAATTTGACCTAAAAGTTAGCTAACAAGTATAGTTACTAGATGTCTTCTGCATGCAGGCGTTTTGTAAGAGATTTACAACGCGGCGGTATATAATAATTAACCAAGCGCGATTAGAAAATATGATATTTATATTCAAACCTTAGAACATTAATAAAGTAGAATTTATAATACATGCTATCGTCATTTTCCAAATCCCTTAATACGCCTTTTAAAAGAACTCCTTTTAAAAGTGCTTAGTAATGTTAAATACAATCTCTCTGAACACATACCCCTTTGAATAAACGAAGTTTCAAATCTCATCAAAGTAAATACACACTAAAAACATTCTGAATTTCTCAAACAGATTCTATCGAATCCTTTATAAGATCTGATCCGAAGTCAGTATGTACTCGAATCGTATTATAAAAGATACCTTCTGGCAAATGATTCTGAAAAGCTTTCAACGATCCGATCTTTTCATATATTCTGTACCATATATAAGACATCGTTCTTCGTATCACATAGTACACACTTTGTATAATGTATATCAAACATACTGGTATTATATTATTAGTAACTAATTGTTTTAGTAATTTTCAAATAGATATTAAACATAAACTAGCGATCTGTCACGGCTTCGCCTGGGTGCAATGTACTAAAGAATCAACAGTTTCTAAACGATTTAAATCCATAACTAGCTGTGCCCGCGATAACATCCGCGTGAAATTTCAATTATAAAAACATAGGATTGTAGTGTTAATCCAAATCAGATTTCAGATTAGTATTAGATTTCTTTAAAATGCGCCCAGCAGTTCTAGCGTAAATGTCTTCTCTTTTTGTGTCTTCTTATAAGTAAGATATACGTATACATGAATGTGTTATATATGTAAGTCATGTTATATATGTTATACCGGTATATAAACTATTACCATACCAAATGTCGTCCAAATCCACACAGTAGTTTTTGGGTGAATCCCGTACAAACGACAGACAAACAGACTGATCGGGAGACGAACAAAAATTTTAAAAACCATGAAAATGTGTTCTGTCATTGATTCTAAACCCCACCAGAGTCCTTTTTTTAACACATATACACATTTCGTCCCGTTACCCTTTTATTGTATGTATAATCTATAATATAACATCTTTGATATTAAAGTTTATCAAAGTCATAGAAACTACTTAAGAATCTTCACAGAAACAACAACTCAAAAGGTCTTCATTTAAATAATATGCTATAAAGGGCAATTGTGATCTACACTTTTATAGGCTATAGAACGTTAGGCTTTAACGTTTCATCTCAATCTCATCTGATCTTAAGTGACGACATGGACTAATACAGCAAAAAATGTCATCAAAAATCGGTTCAGCCGTTTAGGAGGAGTTCAGTCGCATTGATACGTACAGAAGAAATATATATATATAATAGACTAGCTGGCCCCCGCGGCTCCGCACGCGTTTTTTTAAAAATGTATTAAAGAAATGTAAAATTGTAAGTACACACCGTACATTACAGAAATGCTTTTTCAAGAACATTTGTAACTACGTCACGCAAGCCATCTACTGTAACATGTAATGTGTACATTAGATATGTCAATACGAATAGTATATCGAATGGGATGGGATTTATCATCAGTAACATACCTGGAACTTTAACCTACTATATACCACTCTCAGTGTTCACTAACACTATATAAGAAAGTAATGAAAATATTAAGCTATACATTATCCATTCGTGCTGAAACCAGTAATAGCTATAGCGTGGCTCTACCACCTACAAATATAGAATTTAACACATATTGTTAAATTAACAAACAAATTAACCGAAACAAATGAACAAACAAACAAACTCTTCAGCTTTATATATTAGTACTAGCGGACCTGGCGGACGTTGTCCTGCCTTGATAATAAAAAATATAAATCCCAAAAGTCAACCGCAGCGCCACCTACCGGGTCCAATTGTGAATCTAAACCATTCTCGAATCTCCACGAACACACACAAAAAATTTCATCAAAATCGGTCCAGTCGTTTAGGAGGAGTTCAGTCACATACACACGCACACAAGAAATATATATATTAAGATATAGATAGATTAGTGGATTTCTTTTTTATTTTCAGAACACGACAAAGTATTCCGACAACGAAGTCAAAAATTACATTTATTTTTATGAGGTGCATTGAGCTTAATTAAGTAAGCTTGAATGCTAAATCCCTACATCATCGCAAACACTTTTAATGGTACGTGCAAATAAAAGTTTACGTTACTGAAGCTTACTATTTATCGTTTGCATATGAGATTAATTCTAATTTAAATTAAACATTGGCCGAATGAAGACATCGAAAGTATATTTTGGTTAAATTTTAGCACAACATAATTTTTTTGTAAACGAGAAAAGTCATAATAAAAATGAGTATTAGATATTTGAATCGTTTGGTTTTAAGATCGCCAATACTCTCTTTTCCAAACTAAAATATTGTCATTCTAGACTCAGCAGAATTCTTTTCTCCAATTACGTATCCATACAAGTGGAAAAAATCATAAATATCAATTCCGCGTTGAGATTAAATTTTTGTCATACTTACGATATTGGGTGCGCTTCGAAAATTGGATTTTCCCGATTAATCCGCATTTTCGTATTCCGATTCAAGTAAGTTCGTTCTAGTGCAGTATTAAAATGGAAAAATATAAGATATTTAAGTGTTAATACTTACTACACACGTTTCAATTTTGTAGCTCTATTTGAAGTTTAATGGAATTATTAAAGTTTAATATTTTATAGAAAGAAAGAAAGAAATATATTTATTGACATAGTAATACAAGTTTACAAAAACCTCTTAAACATAAAAGGTAAAACAAAGCAAATAAATCTGGCGTCAACGTACTGCCGCTTGTAAAAACGGCGCTGGTTTTCAGCCAGGTCTCAAATTACCCGGCTAAAATGCAAGTGTGCATCACTTATTTCCAGCCCAAGTTATAAACATAAAAAAAAAACTTAAAATACCGATAGCTATACATATAAATAAAGAAGAGACCAAACCAAAAATAAAGCAATAAAAGAAAAGAAAAAATGTTGCAATATAAAGTTATATGATCATGTGAATTATGCTTCAAATTTATTAACGAAAATATAATTATAAATGCCCTAATCTTTGTTGCTCAAGAATTTGTTGTTGTAATAGTTTCCTAAATATAAATTTACTTTTCATCTGTAATGAAGGAGGTAATAATTCCAAATTTTTGACGCTGCATATTTGAACCTCCCTTCATAGCCTACTGATTTATGTTTAGGTAAAGATACAGTGTAGTTACAGTTATAGTTTATTTAGAATTTAATTATGTATTTAGTATTTCTTTATTTTGGTTGCATACGTATAGAAGTTTTACCGTTTTTGAAGTTATTACTTCTTTTGGCGCGTTAGGGAAAAATGATGAGAGTAAATTTTTACGATGCGCGCGCACACCGTCAGGAAAAACCGACACCCTGAAGTTAGCTATAGTCAACATTTTGTTTCTTTGTATTTGTTGTTTGTATTTCTTTGTATTAAAACTTTCAATGTATTAAATACCTTTTTTCTATTGTTAGTGTCGTTTTTTTCTACAAACGTAGAATAAGGCGAAAGATAAAATTTTTGAAAAGAGTTTTATCTCGTTACGCCGAAGAAGTATAACTTCTAACGCGTGTATACACACACTTTTTTTTAATGTACTGAAAGCATTCATATACACGGTATTTAGTGCCCTGGCTTTGTGAATTTATAACTCTCTGTTGCAGTTTAAAGTCAATTAAAAGTGTATCATAATTTACGCGTATTTAGAGATTATTATCGGGATATTAGTCGCAAACGGTGTTCCACACAGAGGGCACCCTTAATTGCTTTAACGATTTATTATACCAAAATTGACACTGAACCATTATTTAGGCTGCGCAAATACCGTTAATTCGTGGAAAGGGATATATTCATTATTATGTAATTTACGCGACACTTCCATATACATACAGTCAGTAAAGTTACTTCCAACATCATGGTGGTTATTTTAATGTAATAGACGTATAATATATTATATGTATCGTTACATTTTACAATCTCTAATTTTAGTCTTTTATATGTTCTTAAGTTTTTTAATTTTCGAGTTTTACATCTGTAACATTTGAAGATTATAAAATAGAACTAAATATGTTACGAACGGCAAAATTTGTACTGCATTTAGGGTGTATAAAAATATTTAAAGATCGTATGTAAACAAATCAATTTGGACTTGAATTATTTTAAATACAGCAGTATATATATTAATATATTCACAGGACAGCATCTGTCAGTGCCGCTAAGTATGTGTTACAGTAAATTATATGTACTAACGGTTATAGTTAATATTTCCTTCAATTTTTATCGGACAAATTTTAAAATAAAATAAATAACAAATGCATAAAGTTATGCTATTATTCTCTTTTACTAATCTGTATTACTATCATAGCTTATGGGACGTATGGTAGCTTTGACGTTCATAAGCGCCTTCTCAGGGCCTAAATTGAATAAAGGATATTTTGATTTGATTTTGATCGAGTTTTCAAAGAGATAAAACAGTTAAGCTTTATCTTATATATATAATATTTTACTAAATATCCTTAGTGTTCGTTCTAAAATACATATATGCAATTCGTAAATAGCAATAGTTCCATTAACATGACAAAGTTTCAAACATATTCTTAACAATTTATTATTTACACGTGAATATATGTGAAGTCTAGACAATATCTGTGAAGTCTAGATTATTTATGCAATATATAGAGTTGAACCTCTTTCGGTTTAACTAAGATTGATATCATAAGCTTATATATTTTTTTAGTGTTCTAATTAGTCGTTTGTTGTAAGCATCTCTAGCGAGTTCCTGTCATCATCACCATCAGTGAGATCATTAAAGATTATAAAACCATAATAATTGTACGAAAATATTAATGTATTTATTGCATGACGGCTGTGACCGTGTGTCTTGTAAATATTAAATGCAATTAGGAACGGGTCCGTAAATTACCGCTACTTAAATTGTGATGATTATTTTAATGCTTAATTAATTATTAATAAATATGATTGAGTTATATTCATTTATTTGTTAGTTGTACAATATATATGTTTAAATTGTTTAGGCCCTTTGTTTATTATATTTTTTTTTTCGAATTCTATTGGCTTAGCAAGCCCTTAACAGCTTTACGGACTACGGTTGCTTAGATACTTATAGCATTACCTACACTAATACATAAAATTCATGTGAATTGTTGGTGGATCGCTAGTTTTATATAAAAATTAAACTCGTATTGCTTAAAAACGATATTAATAAGAAACAAAAGTTTACAAATAATTGATGTTAGATATTTTCATCAAATAGGTTCTTAGTTCCTCTTAGTTTTTTCAGATAATATCTCTGTAACAATTATCAAGCTTTTGACCGCGACTTCGGTCGCTCTAATGTAAATTTGAACTAATACTCAGGAACTGTTCTTTTCTATGTCTTTTTCTGTACTCCTGAGGGTGTTTATACAAAATTTCATGATTATCTCTTGAGTAGTCAACATCTGAAAGCATAATAAACAAACAGATTCACATTCCCATTTATAATATTATCTAAGATGTACGCTGCCTAGCGATCGATTCCAAACTTCTCCATTTGGGAGTCGACCGTTCGCCGCTTTGAATGAAGTTTGTTGATATTACAGAATCCGATCACGGTCTGGTGTAGGAAATATGAACGGTCAAAAGAAGATTGACATTAAACAAAGATATCTATATATCGAAAATTCAAGGCACAGTTGAAATTATTAGATGTATTAGGTCTTTACCTATGAAATTGCCGTTTTGTATGAAAAAATTTAAACGAATTTTTTTCATGTATTTTTTATTTGTATTAATCGAAGTAATCACCCATGCAATCAATGCATCTTTGCCAACGCAGTGGCAGTTTATTGATGCCCTTCTTAAAGAAATCAGCTGGACGGGAGGCAACAAATTCTTCAAAGGCATTTTGTACTGCCTCTCGGGTATTGAATTTTTTTCCCGCCAAGGAGTTATCCAAATTCTGGAAAAAGTAGTAGTCTGTAGGCGCAAGGTCTGGCGAGTAGGGCGGATGACGGAGAACTTCCAACCCCAGTTCTTGCAACTTGGAGACCGTCTGCTGTGCAGTATGAGGTCGCGCGTTGTCGTGCAGGAACAGCGGAGACGAGCGATTGACCAATGCTGGTTGGAGATGTGCCAGCTTCTCCATCATTGTGTTCAGTTCTTCACAGTACACATCTGCAGTAATGCTCACCCCGTTTGGTAAGAAGCTGTGATAAATCACACCGTCGCTAGACCACCAAACAGTGACCATCACTTTTCTAGGGGTAAGTTTTCTTTTAGGGCATTGTTTAGGTGCTGAACCAGGATTCAACCAACTTGCTGAGCGCTTGCGGTTATCAAACAGAATTCATTTTTCATCGCAGGTAACAATGCGGTTCAAAATTCCTTCATTTGTGTGTCTGTTGAGCAGTGCAAGGCACGTCTCGACGCGTACTTCGCGCTGGCGATCATTGAGTTCGTGGGGCACCCATTTGTCAAGCTTTTTTACCTTGCCAATTTGACGCAAATTGACCAATATTGTTTTGATGCTAACGTCGAAAGCTGCTGCTAATTCAGCCGTAGATTGTGTATCATCAGCTTCCACAATCGCCTTTAATTCGTCACTGTCGACCAAAGTCTTCGGACGACCGCGAGGTTCATTTTTCAGATCGAAATTCCCAGAACAGAAGCGAGCAAACCAATAACAGGTGGTGCGTTGGTTTGTAGTGTTAGCTCCGTAAATATCGTTGATGTTGCGTGCCGCTTATGCCGCTACCGCCGGTACTCATATTCCATAATTACTCGTATTTTTAACGTATCCATGATGACAAAAAAGATTGAAATGCGATGAAAATGTAACACTAATCAATAAACAAATGACTACTTTTGGAAAAAGAATTCCATGTTTTTAAAATAAAATTAATTTGAAATTAGAACTCTTAGCCAAACAAAAATTATTTTGATTTGAAATGGCCAGTACGGCAGAACGGCAATTTCATAGGTAAAAACCTATTATATTTGTATTTGATCCGTTAATATGTGTTAATATACCGAGCGACTGTTTAGTCGCCAGCAATATTTTTACAGGATAATCATTAGTCGATTCTCGTTCTAACTCAATAAAAAATAGGTGCTTAATATTTGATCTAATTATCTCGTGAAGCGCAAAACTGATATACACCCAACTTCAGCTGATTTACGCAAAAACGAACTAGTGTAATAAATGAATAACACTTTGTCACACACTCCGGTCCGCCTCCCGCACTTCGATTCGCGCCTCGGTTTGCGTTGTTCTACCATGCGGCGTACTTACGATAAGCACTTACGAAATGATTAACCTTGAAAAGGGCCCCTTTAAAGTTGTTCATTGAATTATTTTACGTTTAAAAGTATCGTTTCCATAAATTTAAAAGTTTTAGAAAAAACTATAACTTGGGTTGTTTTTGTTGTTTATTAGTATTTGTTTTGATATTATTATTTTATGTGTTAAATGTGATCATGAACTAGCACAGGATTGAAGGATGTGGCCTTTATACAATCAGATGATATAATAATATTTTATATCAGCCTGTAAAGAATCTCAGTCATCATCTTCTTACCCTTATCCCACCTAAGTAGGGTCGACAGATGTTTTCTTCTTCCATTCTCCCCTGTCAGATGTCATTACAATATCACACCTGTTATACACATAGCACTTATGACACAATCCATCCACACCTTTTTCGGTCTTCCTCTACTCCTATATCCATCCACTTTCATACTCAAAACTTTTTTTTTTGTTGCATGTCTTTCCTCTCTTCTTATAATATGTCCTCACCATGCTAACCTATGCAGCCGGAGCCCACTTCCCTTTCCCCCTCCCCGTCCTCTCTCTTCCCTCCCCCCAAACACAGGCTGGCAACGAACTTGCGACTCTCCTGATGTTGCAAGTGTCTATGGACGGTGGTGATCATTTAATATCAGGTGACCCGCCTGTTCGTTTGACTCCAATGATATAAAAAAAACATAGATAGTTCCAATTTAAAACGAACTCAATTATGATGACATTCATTTGGATTTTAAACACTTGTGTTATGAATGCTCTAATAAGTCAAAATCAAAAATACGTTATTCAAGTTAGACCTTGAGAAGAAGCTTGAAAGCTACCACCGGCACGGAAAAAGAACCCAGTCATCTAGAAGAACCGGCAAGAAATTCGATCTGGTTTATCTTTTCATGTTACGTAATTTTAAATACATACATACTTACATTCTTTTTTGGTGGATTTACAGAGTTTTGCGTGATTTGCGTCATTTCCAGACGTCACTATCGTTCACAGGTGTGAAGTGATATAAGTGTTAAAAAAATCATAGTAATAGTGGAAAAATATGATGTTCCATTAATGAAGGTGATACTTTGCGGAAATCCATAATTAAATATCATATTGGACGTTACTTCGTCTACTATAATATTTAAAAAGACAATCAATTTGTCTTGTAAAGGATAAGACATATTTTAACATCTCTATTCTGTCTAGCTATCTTTTTACTGTTCCTCAGACATGGACAAAAAGCCATGTGTATATTCCATTATCTTCGTATTATCTATTAGAACTAAATAAATGTTATCGCTACAGTCCAGCTCAACAACTTAAATTATCTTTTCAAGGAACAAAACGAAAGCTATAATTGTTATAAACTAGTATTGGCAAACTACTCTAGCTGCGGTTAGTCCATTCTAAGCGATTAAGGCCGTGAGGTTTTATTAATTTCCTTCTATTTCCCTTTTAAGTATCTTATAAATCATTTTCGTTCTTCTATATCTACTATATAATAGAACTATAGAATCATCATGCCTTAACATAAAATATATTTTCCAAAAACTGATAACGGTTGATATAGGAAGTGTATAAAAAAACAATTTTTCTATTTTTAGTTTATGTTAGAACACGCTAAACTACCAAAAGTACCAGGTAAATTTTCATGGGGATTTTGAAGGTGACCCAAACACAGTTTGATAAAATACATAGCTTTCTATCACCGAAATCGGCAAGCTGGTATAAAAACATCAAAATCGCGCGCCGAGAACTACTTTCTTCTCGCACCGTCAGCTTACGTTATTTTGTATTATGATAATGAAGGAAATAAGTCCTTTATTCATATGTAGTCCGGTGAAGCTGTTAAGACCTTGGTAGGTCAATAGCGTAGTCAGTTCAAGAACTAAAAAACCTTTGTTCGTGTATCAATTAGCATTCCATGAAACGATGGACACGAAGAAGCTTTTTTCAAAGTTGTATAGATGTGAAGACTAGTACCCAAAACCATATTTACACAGTTAGATACTTATTTTAATATTAGAATATAGACACATCAGAAGGTTATTTTAAGATAACGCAAATAAAACTATTATGCGGTAGAAATTGGAAAGATGAAGACGGATATCGAATCTAATCTGTCGTTTGGAATCATGCCCAAATATTGAAAAAATAATGAAAGTAACAAAATGAAACGTTTTATGGATTTAGTTGTCAGATGTTATTTTATTCTTACCTTTATTGGATATTATATTTCTATCTGTATTAATAATGTTATATTAGGTTATAATAGGTTATATTAATAATGAAGATCAAACAATTATACAAACAGTTAAAATTAATAGTGCTCTTCTCTAAAAATATTCTTATAGTTATACATAGCCACGCTTAGATTGCTTAGTAATAATTCTGATAGGTTATATTACAATTACGGAAATAACAACGTATTGCATATATATATCGTTGTAGGTTTTTGTGTACAAAAATGTTGACGCCGGCAAGAAGGGATGCGGCAAATAAGGACACGGAGTAAGAATTTATCTCAGCATCATCTTGATGAGTCGAGCGCTTTCGGTCCGGCCGATACAGCTCACATATGAAATACGTTACGCGTACCCGGAGCGCACTCACTACCGGATCGCAGCATTGGCAGTTACGAGAGGAATTGATAAGGAGTGCGGACGGACTCAGCAGTACAGTTCCACAACAGAGTTCGAGAGGGCAGTTTAACACAGGAGATATAAATAATGAATTGACGGGCAACGATTCTACGAGCGACGTATTTACCAGCAAGGGGTCTACGAAAATCGAGTCACCAAGCCCTTAGTCATCGAGCTACATATGAAAAATTGTATTATACAAACACGGTATTGTACGAAAGAGCTGTCTTACAAATATCTAATTTCTTTCGCAATACATAGTCTATGCATATAAGTAAAATTAAAGTAGTCGTTGCTTGTCCGAGCTATTCAGTGAAATGGCTGAATCGATTTTGACAAAACAGGTGGATAGAAGACCTTAAAAAATACTTACATATTATTACGCTTTAGCATAGGGCTAAGCAGTAATTATAAAATTAGACGACAGTAAATTAAAATTAATAAAAGAATTCCTGAAGTATATTACTATCGATAAAAAAGTCATTAAACAAGAATTTCCCAAAATACAAAAATATTTTTACAAGAACATTGCGGGCATCTATGTGATTTTACCCACGTCAAAACTTATCATGTATCTGAATAATTTTATAAGGTTTAAAAAGAACTAGTGTTCGATAACTAGTCGAAATTCGAAGATATTGAAAATTGTCCCAAAACAAAAAAAAAATTAAATTTACAAAATTTTCAAAGCAATTCAAATAGATTTATACGTGAATCTCATTGTTTATTGAGAATTTTATTTCTAACAGTCAATGAACTATCAATAGCTTTTACACGCGGTTTCGCCCTTGTTGACGTAGATTTAACGTAGCCCTCGAGAGCAGTACAATTTTTCTAGACAAAAAACCCTGGGTCTTTTTCTTTACAATGTGTATGCAAAATTCTCGGTAATTGGTTGAATAATCAAGGCGTGATAACGAATAAACAAACTCATGCTCGGATTTATAATATATGTCGGGCAGCGATGAAATGGCGTCACTGTATGACGCCATCCATAGTGACATTATGGTTACGATTTGATCGATCAGTCCAACAAGAACAATCAAATAAAATGTTAACCGATACAGAAACACAACACTGACTGTAGTTACGACAAATTATCCGTAGGTGTGACTAGCCCAACTGTCTCAGCGAATATGCCAGTATTTAATCGTCGGTCGCCTTTTAAGGCATCAAGATACATAAACAGCCGATACCAACCAATGACGTCTCATACCGGAGTAAATAATGAACAGCCTATAACTTCGACCAATTAGTAACCGATTAGTAACACCCCCGTTATAGTCAATAACGCAGTATCGCAGGTCAATAGTGGCTCCCCCCATGTATAAGTTCCAATTGTGTCATTTTGGCAATGTTGTCATTTTCGAACAACTAAGTTGAAATATTTTTGTTCGAATATAGGGGAAAAAATGAACTGCTTCAAAATGTTTTATTAAATGATAATACAAAAGTTACCAATAGCTTCTAAAAGACTCAGTTGGCAAACAAGAAAAAAGATATCGAACAGTTTTGTCTTCACCCATTTATATACATGTCGAGGCGAAAACTTCGAATGTAAAAGTATTACGTCATCGATAGTGCAAACACCTTTATGGCTTAATCGATTAATTCACCAAGACCAATCGGGTATGCATTACTGAATATAGTTATTAATTTAGTCCAAATATGAACAGTGAACCCAAGTGAGAAATGACGGGAGCTGTGATGGTCTTCTCATTCTACCTCTATAGGTGCCGGCAAGGAAGCTGTGTCGAGGCTGTGCCTCCTTTATTTTATGGTGGGCCATTTCTTGATGGTCGGCTGGGATTCGTACTGGGAGGTCTGGTCGCCGATATAGTGGAGCAGTTGCAGGGCTTCCTGGCATTTCTCTCTGGCTTAGGAGCTTACTGCAGTGGCTAGCATCTTCATGATTGCGCCATGAGTTGTCTTAGTAACTTCTTTCGGCTTCGGCTGTTGGATTGGCTCAGTCATGTTACGATGCTCAGTGCGTCGGTGCAGTGCAGTAGTCGGCCGCCCTTTAAAGCGTTCAGCGAAAGCCGACAACCAATAATAATCAAGATACTCAAGAACGGATAATACCAATGATATCCTCCAGCCAGTGATATTTAAGAATTGGTAAATAGTAGCCGGCTATTAGTACGAATCAACAGTACGGACGCTAATAATTTTGACCGCCCTGCATGTAGGGATGCCCAGAGAGATATCAATACGTATTATTTTATATGTATGAATAAATTGAGACAACTTAAGGATAATTAATTGCCAATACTTCCTTTCCCCCTTTCGCCTTTCCCTTCCCCTTTCTCCTTTCCCTACCACTCCCCCATACACAGGCTGGCAACGCAGTTGCGACTCCCCTGGTGTTGCTAGTGTCTATGGACGGTGGTGATCATTTAACATCAGGTGACCCACCTGTTCGTTTGCCTCCTTTTGAAATAAAAAAATAAGAATATTTTAACTTTTCTTAATATTAAACTGCTGAATATTTTATGCGTTACTCCGAACTTGAGGCTATATTTAGTGCGGTCACAGAGCTTGATGAGGACTGTAATACGTTAGTTTTTATTAAATATAGTTAGTTGTAATAAAATAAAATAAATAAATCCCCCCGGACATATAGATGCATTAAAAATCAAAAACCTATATCCATTTCCAGTACATTTAATACAAACTGAGTTTTATAACAAACATACATGTAAGTAGACGTTGGAGAAAAACAACGTTAGTAAACTAGGCCGCCGCTCGAAAAATATCTCAAAGTACCGAGCAAGATCAAACTAGGAAAATTAATATAATCATAGATTCCCAACACTCGGAATCACCAATATGTCGCATAGTGGGTTGGCGTGATATGAAAGTTTCTCTAGGTATTTACCTGGATTTACATATATCTTATTGTTATAAAATACATTACATAACTTATTTCAAAACCTCAGATTAGATAGCAATAATACGTTACAAAATACTTCGTTTAAATTGTGGCTATGCGAATAGTTCTCGTATTCATTTAAATGTATAATGGTATTGAATTTAATCTTCCAACTATTCGAATAATGCGAACTATTCGAATCGTTTGAATTATTCTTCAATAAATATGAATTTGACAACACTCTATCGTTTCTAAACTATTGAATTCACTGAAAATATTTGAATTATCCAATTAGTTCATATTGGTGAAATAATTTTGAGAATAAATAATTTGAATTATTCGTGTATTTAATATCATTGTAATGTATCGAATATATTCATATTTATATATTTCATATTTAGGTAATAATCGAATTGTATGATTCGTTGAAGAATAATTTGTGATATCGAGTATTCGCATAGAACTCTAAATGTAATTTTTCATCTTTTATCCTTCCTAATACTTAATCTATACTAATATATAAAGCTGGAGAGTTTGCTTAGTTGAACGCTTTAATCTCAGGAAATACCGGTCCGATTTGAAAACTTCTTTCAGTGTTTAGATAGCTCATTTATCGAGGAAGGCTATAAGCGGAGCACCAATGAAGAATGTTTCAAAATCGTTTTTTTTTCCTTTTGACAGCTTCCGCTGTGTGTTAGTGTTAGGCCAAAGTAACTTTTCCATGTGGACAAGGTTGCGGGCAGAAGCTAGTAATATTATAAATGCGAAAGTGAGTTAACTTGTTAATCTGTTTGTTACGCTTTCACGTCCAAACTACTTAACCGAGCATCATGAAATTTTGCATAGATGTTGTGAGGGTACAGAAAGTGTACATAGGGTACTCTTCATCCAAAAAAAATAGTATTGTTCTCGAGGGATAGGACAAATTAAAATTAACACAAGACAAGCCGCTGGAAAAATCTAGTTTAATAAAAAAATAACACCCATTTCTAGTATTGTAATGGTAATTAACTCACTAAGAATACAATAGTTGCGGATTCAATTACCATTTGTAGAAAAAATCATAGTTTATGCTATTGGTCGTTTTATTATATTAAATAACCTACCTCAAGTGTTGAAAAGGCTAAACGATATGAAAAAAGTAAAGAAAGGAAGAAAATTTAAGTCGAAACCGAAGAGTTAGATCTTATATTTATATAGATTCATAAATACCTCGTTTGAAGACATATGTCTATCAGTGTGAAGTTGTAATAACATTTGCACACGTTTGGAGATAAGGCAGGTTCCAACTTATATATGCAAAGGAGGTTTACTTTCTTCGTTACTAATTTTTATTAATTACATGTATTAATTATAATTGATTTTGAGTTTTGGTTGTAATTTCTAGTGATGTGCTTTTGTTTACGCGGTTTACATTTGGTACTAATCTAGTATATTTCTAGACCCGAGTGGAAATAATTCCTTACTGAAAAAGGAAACGAAAGAGTCCTTAACTCTTTTGGATTTTTAAATTAAAATAATTTGTATGCCTATTGAAATTATTAACATTAGTTTGATTTTCACATCTATTGGCACACGGGGCAATAATTATACACATTTTTTTACAGTTTATTAAGTGATCAAACATATGATGAGCTGTAGTCACAATACGAAATATCAATATTACATGTACACAGGCCGCTATACTACGCGTCGGTAGTCTGACACAAGCCGCGCAAGCGTAATACCGTCGGTCATGCTTACTAGCATGTCATGACGCGAAATTATATATTTATCTCTTGCCAAAAAATACCGCTCAAGGCGAGTAAAGAAGTTTTCATTTCAAAAATAAGAGATATATATATATAATTGTTATTTTAATTATTAATATCACTCCTAGTTGTATTATATATAGGTATATGATTTTAGCAGATACAGTGAAGCATCAATATCTAACATTTTGTAGAGCCGTTTAAGTATTTTCATGCCACCGAAATAGATTTAACGCGGCGCGTGTTCGCATCACGGCTGGTTATTAATTAGGGTCCCACAAAAAGGTGTCGAGGTCCAGTGTGGGCTGTGACGCAGGCTCCTGCGGCAAATCCAGTAATTCCAGCATCCAGTGTCTACCCGGCATCCGGAACGAGTGCACGTCACGTCCGCCGATGCGACTTCGAAATCGGGATAAACCTTTCGCGTCTAATAAAAAAAAAAACAAAAGTGTTCCTGTAAATTTCACAGTCCATTTTCGACAACACCTTAATTTTAATGTATGTTACGAATTTTATTTCGAATTTAGTGACTTAAAATCAATATTTTTAAATTCGTATTTGATATTATTTTGTAAACGTGGAAAAGACTTTGTAAGTATTCATCAGGGTTAAATCAATTTGTGTCGAATAATTAACCAATAATTTCAGTATTATTGTGCAACTCACCATATTTTCGATTCAAACTTAATCCTGTATTCATGGAATCATGGTAAGAGTGCTTATTAGTAATCCTAATTAGATACTAAAAGCCACGATTGAATTAATTGATCAAAATCTATGTTACATTTCCACTAATTATGGATAATTTATCTATAACTTAATCACAAAATGCAACGAGTTTCATTGTAAATGAATTCATTGTAAAATTCACGCTGAGATTATGAAAAATATATTGTATTTCAATTAAAATCTAAACAATATATTTCATATTTCAATACGACAGTCAATTGTAATAAACAAAAAAAGAAAGAACATTGGTTTTAATGTTTAAAACTAAGCGTTTCTCAATTTTTTCACTGTCACAGCCCACTGAATAGCTTAGGACTAAAGCAAGGTTGTTGCTGCACAAAACAATGACTAATAAAGTCGTCTGAACGTATTTAATCCATTTGCTTATCTACTTTTCTCTCATACATAAGTCGCGGCGTCATTAGAATTACAATAACTTTTGATAGAGTGGACCGATTTCAATGAAACAAAGACTATGAGGTTTTATTGTGAACCCAGTACTTTAGCATTGATGTGTATTCATACAAGCAGACAGACAGATAGACAGACAGACAGACATTACTAAAAATTATTAAAATGTATTTTATTACTTATTCCCAGACAACTGCAACAATTTTTTTCACGAAAATCGAAAAGTACAGACACGATAGATTTACATTCTTATTATATGTATAGAGTATATATAAACTCTACTAGCCTTTACAGTCTTAAGAATTATGGAAAGAGATACTATTAATGGATTTTCATATATTCTTATTATTTGTTAATATATAAGTTTTAACACTCGTTCCTAAATTAAAAATACGTCAATAAAAGGATCTGTTATGTAAAAATCTTATTTTTCTATCACTATGTATCCGAATACAACAAGAAGATCAACAGTAATAATCTCTATATAGTATCTACATTCTATACTATTATTAGAAAGTTTGTTTGTTGGAGAGAATCTCCAGTGTCTATTGCTCTTTGCCACAATTAAATATTTCGCAAGAGCTAAATGATAGAAGAAATTGCATAACGGCGATTTCAAAATAAATAACGCATTGGTCATAACCAAGATTTGGTTAAACAAGGATAATGCTGTCTTGGAAAACGTAATAGCTACAAGTATACTTACTTATAGAGAAAAATACCCGATTTAGTTTACTTTACGACTGGTACTTATTCTGAATTTGAATTTTTTTAAATCGTGTACGCTATAGCTTAGCTTTTGCGAAATACAATATTAGGATGAGTAATTCTAACAATAACTTTTTTTAACCACATTCTTTTTCGTTTATTGTTAATGGTTATATCATAATTTAAGCATACGAATTCAGGGGCGAAAGTAAGTAAGAAATAATGTCAAGAAATAAGACATATAACTACTCACCTAGGAAAACCAATTCCGCCTGACGCTTTTGTATTTCTCAAACGAGAAACTGTTGTGACAGAAATAACCGCTTCCATTAAGAACGATAAATCAATTTCAATTCAAAACCAGATAATGGAGGGCTCAAGTTTCCATTTCCTTTTCTTTAAGGTTCCGGTAAAAAAAATATACGTCCATTAGTCATCAAATATTTTCACATAATTGTCTCCGAAATGGGAACGAGACGGAATACCCACGGCGTCGTTTATGTAACCCAAAACAGAAGTGATATTTACAAAGTTTGGCTTTCGGCGAGGTACCCCGGTCGTAAATATTACTTTTTATTTATTTAGGTTTACTTCTATAGCGTATCTTTTTTTAGTATATATCTTTATGTATTACATATGTATTAAATAACACTAATTAAAATCACCTCTATCTAATTTGAATTTGATAATGTATTGAAGTAAACTTACAAAACTGTCACCGGTTCAGAATTTATTGTTGTTTGAAACGAAGACAAACAGAAATTTGAAATACCGACTTGTTGGCATCGCGGGTACGCTGTGTAAGTAATAACTAAATAATAAATTTAAATATCTGTATTATAATAGCTGATACCTGCGACTTCGTCAGCGTTTTGTTATTTTAACAATATATTTTATATTCAAAGGAAAAACAGCAGATCGTTTCCCCACTTCTCCACGCCTCTAAAGATTGTGGTTTCTTAAAAGTGTAATAAGTTTATATTAAATGAAGCTATCGTGATAATTTATTCAGATACACACCACATGTTTAAGAAGTAAAACTAGAAAACTAAAAATAATGGAATCTGTGCAGTAGTTTTGGAGTGATGAGCTCACAACCGCAGACTCATATAATTTTGTTTATATAGATAGATACATACAGAGATACTACGCCGTAGACTGTCTGCGGTATGGTCTGCCTACAGAATTGCTTAAACTATTGAATAATATTATCTAATTTTGCGGTTTCGTCTATGTTTGTGTTTGTAAATGATGACACTTGACATGATCTTCGTGTAACTTTGACGGGTTATACAACACCCACCAAGATAATTTTTAGATGGCAGGATTTTCTTCAACTTTTATGATATTTATCGTTATATTTTGGGCAACTTAAATAATATCTTAGTATATTGTAGTCTATGTGTAATATTCGGATGATAAAATATTACATGTGACAGAGATGCGAGTGTGACTAAGATTTAACATATCAGGGGAAGTTTGATAATAGCACTAGTGACAGAGAAGTTGCTAGTTCTAGGTTACCATGGTACGGGCATGTTATGACGAGAGACGAAAGTCATGTAATTAGACAAGTTGAGTATGAATGTGGATGGAGGTAGGAGTAAAGGAAGACCAAAAAAGGACGGATAGATTGTGTGAAAATTATATACGTATAAAAGGTGTGAATATTGAGAGGACACTTGAGAAGGGCGAATGGAAAAGGAAAACATGTTCTGCAGATTCTACTTAGGTGGAATAAGAGTAAGAAGTTAATGATTAAGAAGCCATAGTATTATACAGTATCACCAAAATTGGTAGAGTAGTTTTTGCATGAAAAAGTAATAACTATCGATTCATTCTCTCAATTTTTTTTGTTTATTTATTATATGCATGTACGTCTATATTTTCTTACTTTAATCAATTGTCACAATGAGATTAATAACCAGAGGTGTAGGTACCGCCGTATCAGCTATGATATGAAGTCCCCGAGCTACAATGGTCATGATTACGTATACAAAATTTGTAAAATATTACACGTGACCTTAAATTCTTATAAATAGAGTGTTATCATGAACTAATAACAATTATATGGAAAATTGATTGTGTTTCTATGTTCTTGTGGATCCTAAGTCAATCGTGGCGCGATGGAAAGAATTATGTAGTTCATCAGCGTGAAGCTTCCTCCTCCCTTTTATAATTTTAGTACTGGTCCCATTTAACACTAATCATGCTATTATTAATAATTTTATTTTTACTTATTCTACTATTGAATACTTTCTATTTTTTTTAATTGTTTAATATATAAAGGTTTAATATGTGTATTTATTTTATATTATTTATTATATTATAACATATTTTATATTATTTTTTCCTCAAGACGTAAAAGTTCAGTTTGTCCTGTGGTATAAAATAAGAACATCATTCGCGATGTAATTTCAATTACGTAATCTCGACGATGCCTTCCGCGATGCTGGTTCCGGGTTTGATATCCGGTTGAAATTGAAATTTGCTAAATCTTGGTACCTTTTATCTACTTGTTCAGTTTTATTATATCCGATGCCAAAAATATTCATATACTCATGCTTAAAGTCATTATATTCATTATACTTTCTTTGAGGTTTTTACAACAGATGTAATGAATATAGATTTACACAAAAATATAGGCTGTGTCGTTACATTTTAAAATGAGCAAAATCCAATTTTAGCCGTTCATATGTTAGCCAATAATGTATGCTATTTTTGAAGATCTTCAAATTTAGTACATATAAAATATGAAGAGCATAATAAAAAAGAAAAACCTTATGGACGGCAACATTTGAACTTCGTTGTCGGTGCATAAAAGATGGAAATCTTAAAATAATTAAACATGTTATGTGAACTACTACAATTAGATGTAACTCATTTTGAAATGGAACGACAAATATATCAAAATAATGAGAGTTAGTTTCTTTGTTTGCTACGCTTTCACTCGTTAACTACTTAACTGATCGTCATGACATTTTATATACACGTTACAGAAAAGTACATAGGGTAATTATCGTCCGGAAGAAAATTACTGTTCCGAGGGATAGGTCTATATTTTTTTTTTGTTTTTATATCATAGGAGGCAAACGAACAGGTGGGTCACCTGATGTAAGTGATCACCACCGTCCATAAACATTTGCAACACCAGGGGAGCCGTCAGTGCGTTGCCAGCCTGTGTTTGAGGGACGCAACAATGCAAGCACTGTTACTTTACGTCGGTGTTTGAGAGGGTGGTAGTACCCCGGACGAGCCGACACATTCATGCTGAAACCAGTAATAGTTTCAGCGTGGCTCTACCACCTACTTGAATATTAACGTGAGCCATGTTATGAGTAAAAGCTAACATATGCTAAAACAGTAGCTTATTGCGTCTATTTTGGGAACACCCTTTACTTGTTTTAAAATAGTCAACGGATTTTGATAAAGTTGTCACTGTCAGTTAGAGAATATTACGTTTATTATATAGCAGAATAAAGTCGATATATTCAAATGAAACCTTTTTCGGGCGCCTATATTGGTTACGCTGGATGTATATTATGAGATAATGATAGTGTACTTCAGAAATGTATATCTTGTAAACGCCTGCAAAAAACTCCGGGATGATATATGCTAATTAATACCTTAAGGATAACTTCTTCATTTTATTAAAAAATAATTGCTCATCTTTACATTATTTTGATCAAATTAGTGTTAATCCTTATTCAAATAAACGTGGCAAATAAAATGATTACTTTGAGCATCATTACATAGTATAAAATAAAGTCCTCTACCGCGTCTGTCTCTCTGTCTGTTCGCGATAAACTCAAAAACTACTGAACGGATTTTTATGCGGTTTTCACCAGTGGATAAAATGATTCTTGAGGAAGGTTTTAGTATATAATTTGTCAAGGATTTTTTTTATAATTAGGGCGAGACAACGTCTGCCGGGCCCGCTAGTTTAATATAATTACCATTCTCTGTATAATTATTTTAATGAATATCTTAGAAGGTACCACAGATTTAAAATTACGCATAACAATAATGTTTATATGAAGATTCTTACGTAGCTTCTATATTTCTTATGAATCATAAATATTAAAGCTCCAAAAAGTGATCGAGTCTATGACGCTAGATAAACCACCTATGCGAAACCGGAGCGCGTCGCTAGTGAAAATATAAATTCCTACAACGTACCAGCCGAAGCGCCGATCAGTTATATTTGTAATCCGTAAACTCTAAATGAAGATAGTAATCGTAAACAAAAAACTCAACACTTATTCTTAATATTGCATCAACCTAATAACAAATTATTTACTAGCACTCTACGCAAACTAGCAAACAAACTTTTGACTTTAACCGCGCCGAAGAGGTAGTGAAATTGTACATTTGTTCATTTCATCCATTTACTCGACGTTTGCAGAAACCCTAGTTGCCCTAACGTTTCGAGAACATACAGATATAATTATTCTTGGCAGTTTCTATTGTGATGAGAGATCGGGAATTGTGTTTGTGTATCTATAATGTATTTGCTCACGTATCATTATGCTACTAAGCAATGAAGCCGTTAGTTGCCGGTAAGAGTACATCACTATATATGCTAGCTGTATAGATCGGTTTTATTCGGGTATAATTTTTAGAATTTTGAAATACTGTTAACGCTGTTGAGTTGTATAGATGCGAAACTGAGTATTTTCTTTGTTACGCTTTCATGTCTTAATTACTCTTCATAAAACATTGCTTATACGTTGTCAGGGGTGCAAAAAAGGACATAGAGTACCTTTCATCTAGATAAAAAAATACTATACCCGAGGGATAGAGAGAATCTTCAAGAACACGAGCGAAGCTGCGAGTCAAAGCTAGTTTCTTATAAAACATGACTGTTGCGTAGGAAACAGATCAAATCAAAAATACTTTATTCAGTTTAGGCTCTAATAAGGCAGTTACGAACGTCTAAGCTACCACCGGTTCGGGAAACAACCCAGTCATCGAGAAGAACCGGCAAGAAACTCGACCGAGTACATTTGTTTACATACCTATATATTTCCATTACATCATACAATCGTTTTTAGTGGATGCACAGAGAGGAGTTAATTCTAAACATCACCATCGTTCACATATTGATCCACTCTATAAAAGTCTTTGACACCAAAACCCGCTTGACATAGCGCTTAAACTCACAATCCGGCAAATCGGTAACATGCTTCGGGACTTTATTATAAAACCTAACACTATTACCTCAAATACTATTACTGGTTTTGCTAAGTCTTAAACATCGGACGACCAGTTTGTTAAAGTTCCTAGTGAACCGCATGGTACGTCGCTATCATAGGCATTCATAATTCGGCTCTTCTAAATAATGCTCGTTCTTGACGAGCGACCAGTCTACCCACAGCCTTGTTGCGGCACGACGTGCGTTCACTATTATTGCGTGCTCGCTTAGCGTAGTTTCTGACCTACATGATGTGGTAATTAATCGGCTCCTAAGGGCCGTAGCATATCTTTAATAATTAGGTTATAAACTGTAAATATAATTTTTCGAAAGTGACTTTATATAAGTATAGTATACAGTAATAGAGGTTTTTGGAATATAAATTGCAAATTTGTTTGTTTTATAATAATTGCATTTGACTAGTATTTCTGTTAATCAGGAAAGTCTTCCACATATCCACAATCTAAAGTGGAGAGCAGAATGTTCTGGTAAATGGTTATTTATACGGAGTTAAGTACTTATTTGATTTTCGTTCCAAATCGCTTGAGAGTTAAACCCCACTTTAGACTCGAGTACACTTATGAGGCCGTGTTAAACAACTTGACATTGCGTATGCTATGTAAATTATGTATGTATCTACTCACATGAAACGTATATCGATATATAATGTTACGCTTTTCGATAATTCAAATGCTATTTGCGTAGAAAGACATTTGTAGTCGGAACGATAAAGTTAAACAGATTCGTTATCAAAAACTTACGCGATGGTCGTAAGTACACCTTATAATCGTTTGTGATTGTTGTCTTTTTGTTTCTTTTCGTATTCCTTTCGATATCCAGAATACAATCGTCCTCGGTTGTCTCGAGGCGTACTTATATACTCAATACAACGTAGGATGGAAATCTCTGGAAAGCTGATCATGGGATTCGAATCGTGCTATTCCTAGAACGCTATTATTTTCTTACGATCATCGGAGCGATGAAGTATCAACGTGTGCGTTCCTTTTCCCACGCTTCGATAACTCGTCTATTGAGAATTTCTAACAACGAGTTTTTCTGGATACCTGGAGAGAATTCTAGAATGGTTCAGAGATATCTGTAGCGCAGTGTGCAGCGACAACATTATAAAAACATATTGACGCATTTTTAAAATAGTACTTATATTATATATATAATAAAAGAAAATAAATAGACATTTACAAGTTACATAAACTGTGGTTTATCTATTTATATTAATTTCTCATTTGCTCTAACATTCTAACGAGCAACCCTGAAAGGAGGCTACCCTGGTCCTTAGGGATCGATATCCTGGCCAATATGAAAGGTCAATAGCATAGAAGCTCTATTATGAGATATCGAACTTTGCTGGTGGAATATAAACATTACAACTTTGACCAGAATGTTGATACGTTATCGAGATTATAAAATTTAAGTTCTATTTTACTATAATTAATTCTATTATGTATATGAGAGTATTTCGTTATCATCGGTGCTTTGGTTGAATATATTTGGAGTGATATTGATTTATCAGCTTGAAACTGATTTACTGCAGCCACGTCGGCGTCCAAGATTTTTTTGATTTTGTTTGACGTGGAACTTATAACGTTATCTTCGAAACTAGTAGTTTTTTTTTAATAAACAGTTAAATGTATGTCTTATTCCTATAAGAAAAACAACTCTGTTTTGGATTAAACTCTTGACCACCAATTTACGGCTATATGCAGAGTGGCCAAAAACATTGACGAGGACTAGTGACTAGTGAATTAAGTCACAGTAGTTTTATAGGGATTTTCATTCCGACGAATATATCAATCACATTGTACCGCATCCTTCCTAAGAGACATGGTGAGGAAATCTAAACCTGAGAAATATTATTGTAGTACCACCGTATGTGGTAAAATATAGAACTAAATTTCTTGAAGTTTGAAATCGCCAATACGTCGTGAGCTGGCGTGGTGATTATGCCCATACCTTCTTTCGGGAAGAGGCCTATGGCCTTACAGTGGGTGTTTTATAGGCCGATGATGATGATCCGGATAATATTTTGTCACAATGTTGTGACTACTACCTATACTTTGACAGCTTAAATTCATAGATTGGTAAATAAATAGTAGATTTAAAATGAAAGGTGACAATGTTTATGCCATTATGTCTCAGTTTATCTCCACAGAAGGCCAGTTTTTTTTTATATCATCATTCATATATATTAATACGTGAAGCCAAAACTTTGTATCCCTTTTTAAAAGAATTGCGTGAATGGATGAACGTGTAATTTGGCATATTAAAGTTTATATGGAGGAGAAGTGCAGAAAGCTATTTATTTTATATAAAAAGCATTAGAAGTACATTAAATTAATTAAAATATGCATTACCACACTACTGCTTCAATTTTACAGAACATATACTCCCATGTAAATAAAAAAGACATTTTGACATCCGTCAATAACGGACTTCACAAAAGGTTGCGAAGGAGGTTGCTATGCTCGACTGTATGTATTTTTTAACCGACTTCGAAAAAGGAGGAGGTTACTACGTTCGGTTGTATGTATTTTTTTTTTATGTATGTTAATCGATATCTCCGCAAATTATGAACCGATTTTAATGATTCTTTTTTTATTTGAATTAGTTATATTCAGCGGTGGTCCCATATAAATTTGAAGAAAATATTCAACCCCTAAGGGGGTGAAATATCGTTTATTTGATTTTCACCCACTTCGTCTCTACGGACTTTCGTGAAATTGGAACCGATTTATTATACCCATTACAAACCAGATGTATTTATGAACACTAAAAATGGGGAAATAATTTTTTTTTACAAAAAAAAAATAAACCGCCTTCGATGTGAAAAACTAATAAGGCACTAAAAAGCGAAAAACAACTTAATTATTAAGTTAACCGAATTAAATAAAAAATATTGATATTTGAACTACCTAATTATATATTTGAAGTCGATGCCATTGATAAAAGAACCCTAATAAAGTTCAAACTTAAAAAATTCAATGAACTATGGTCGAATGTCGACCACTGGGCGCCCACTAGTATTCTTAAATAGGCTGTAGTAAGTTTACAGAACTTGAATAGAAAGTTCTATTATATCATCAGTACGGAGCACTCGATTCTTACTTTATTACTTTTGTACGTATTCGACATATTCTATTCGGCGTTTCTATATTACCTTAATAAAATATTCATCCCGATATAAGCTTTCGTCAGAATCACGTACAGTTCGAAGAACTCACAACTCCCAACAGATTTACACGGTTACCTCAATGTGCTACGTTTTGGAAGCAAATGAAAAAGTTTTGGCGGAGGGGTCGAGAAACAAAAGTTTTAAATTTTACTGCTTCACTCAGGACGTTCACAAAAGTTTTAAAAAGGTACATATGTATCACATGCACGTAATTGTGAAAATAGTGAACTATTTCAGTTATTTCTTTTGTAAGTAACTAATATCTCGAAATAACTACGAATTAATTACCTCTGCCCACAGCTACACGCGCGTTTCTTTTGTGGCGTTTAATTGATTTTATATTTAATTGATTAACAAATTTAATTGAAGTTGATTGGGTTTAAAAACGTAATTTTGCGGTTTTTGAGAGTGTATATTATTGATAATATTTATAGGCTATAAATTGCAGAACTGTGTATATCTCACTCGTGTAGATAAATGCATAACAATCGTGAAATTATAAAAACAAAAAAGCGAGTGTGCTCTATACCATACTACTGAAGTAAAACTACTGCAGAACTACACACATATATATATATGTGTTTCTATATAAATTATATATATTTCATGCACTGGCTATGAGAGGAAGAGAGAAAGAAAATGTGTGCTCGCACCTATCTCTCTTGCCCCTACAGTAATATACGAAACGTAACGCTCTCGTTACGTATTCACCAGTTTACTCCGCAAGTCAGGCGTGTGTAAAGGAGTTTAATTTCAAAAATACATACATAAAGAGAGTATTATAGATATAGTTGTATTCATTAATTCTTATAAGAAACCAGGTTTTCTTCGCGGCTTTGGGTCAACGTACATTTGACCTATACCTCTGGAACAGTACTTATTTTTGGATGAAATGTACCTTATGCCCTATTCTGTACCCCTAACAACATGTATGCAAAATTTCATGCTGATCGGTTGAATAGTTAAGGGGTGAATGCGTAACAAACATACAAATAACTTAACTCAAATTCGCAATTATAACATCAGCAAGTATTAGTTCGGATTAAATCCAATAGTGCGCTGTGCTTTATAACCAATATTTAAAACAGTTTATAGTATTTGTATGGAAATTATATAATATTCTCTTATCTCTCATACAGATTTATTAAATATATAAATTACTATAGAAATTATTATAATCAGTGGCTGTACGCAACATGGATCCTTTCCAATACCTATTTCAGTTGTAAAACAACTTAAAACAACATCTCGGAAATTCTTAGTGTCATTACTTGAGCGGGATCCGAGATTCTTAAAAAAGGGGAAAATTGTCTGACAAAAGGTATCGTCGTTATCCTTTGACGCAGGTTTTCCATTGTTAAAAGAAAAAAGAACAATTTTTATACCAAGGGTTTACATTACCGCAATATGTGGTAATGTGATACGACTACAGAAGGAATCGGATTATATACATAATGCACGGTTAACAAAATTTATACATAAGAATGTAAATCTAACGTGTCTGTAGTCTTTAGATCATTGTGAAAAAAAATGTTGCAGGTGTGTAGAAATAAGTAATAAAATACATTTAAATCATTTTTAGATATGTCTGTCTGTCTGTTTGTTTCGACACGCATCACTGTTAAAGTACTACATTCAAAATAAAATCATAAAGTATATCATTGAGTATCATTTAGACTTTGTTTCATTAAAATCGGTCCACTCTATCAAAAGTTATTGTAATTTGTATGACAGCTCGAGTTAAGTACGAGAAAAAAGTAGGTAAAATACAATTCAGTCTGTTACAAACAAAAACGATATTGTATAATGTATATAACTAAGATATAGCAAAGGAAAGTCTCATTCTGGAATTAAGTTCAACGCAGACGAAGTCGCGGATACAGCTATAAATAAGATTAAATATATTCGCTATCCACGTCTGTCTGTGTATTAACCTAATTTCTTTTAAAGTACCTTGTTTTTGTCTTTGATACGGGTTTCGTTATCACGTGGACAGTTTATTTTGGAAGGTTTTTGTGTACAATAGATGCATATTATAGAAAGTAGAGAAAAGGCGATGTTGTAAGCAAGTACTACTAAAATTTTTAAAATTATATTTAATAGATAATATGTGCGTAAGACGTGCGTTGTACTGGACTCCAAGAGTAAATATAATTGAAATTTATGTATCTGTAAGTAATTTGAATTACATTGTCTTTTTGGTCATTTTTGCGGCCATTTTGTTTTATTTACCGCGCTTTCATCTACATAACTCAGTAACCGTAAGAATACTAAATCGAGTTCAATAAGTACTATTTAAGTTATCGAATATTAAGAACTACTTAGAGAGATATGAAGTTTTATATCTTGATTTATATTTATGCAAGATTTCGACACGTTAGCTCGTTCATTGTTTACAATTCAACATTATAATTATTAATAGCTATTTTGAATAAGATATTAGAACATAAACGTATTACTTATTGACAACGTGGACATATTATATAATTATAATAACATCTTTAAGTCATTGTTTCATTAGTTCCTTATAGTGTGTAAGTGAGCACTGAGGTAGTTATATGGTGGGTTAAGGTTCCAAATATGTTGCTCATGATAAACAGCATTAGACACACTGTTACTATTTATATATCTAACTAGCTGTATCCGCAGCTCCGCACGCGTTTTTTTTAAATCGTATTAAAGAATTACAGAATTGTGAGACTATGTACAATTACAGAAACGCTCTTTAAAGACAATTGTAAGTACGACGCGCACGCTACTAAAAGTAACATGTAACGTGTACATTACATATATAAATACAAAGAGCGTGCCAAATGAGGTTTGTCATCAGCAACACATTTGGAACCTTAACCCACCATATATAACTATCTCAGTGCTCACTTACACTGTATAAGGAACTAACGAAACAATAACGTAATATATTATTATTAAGATTTACATTTACATTACATTTAATATACATTGCCATTATTATAATTAAGATTTTGTGACTATACAAAAAATAAACGCTTGTCTGTTCCGCAAGAAATTGTACTATGGAACACTTTACGTAATACGTTTATAATCTAAGATCTTTTTAGGAAGACCTCTATATCATTAATGTTATTAATAATTATAATGTCGAATTGTAAACAATAAGCTGGTAATTATTTCTTTTATTAAAAATAAAGAATGAGTTGAAATCTTGCTAAATTTCATGCAGAAAAAGTCGCGGGTAACACCTAGTCTAAAATAGAATAACCTCAATTACTTTTAATTAGGTTCGCCATCTACCAGTGAAAATCCTGTGAAAATCGATGTAACCATTTTGGAGACAGTACAGCGGGCGAAGCCACGGTTAACAGCTAGTATAAACTAAAATTGCTTGAATTACTTTTTATAAGGTCAGCTTTCTGCCAGTGAAAGTTTCGTGAAGATCGGTTCAACCGTTTTAGAGATAGCACTGCGGGCGAAGCCACGGTTAACAGCTAGTATAAACTAAAATTGCTTGAATTACTTTTTATAAGATCAGCTTTCTGCCAGTGAAAGTTTCGTGAAGATCGGTCCAACCGTTTTAGAGATAGCACTGCGGGCGAAGCCACGGTTAACAGCTAGTATAAACTAAAATTGCTTGAATTACTTTTTATAAGATCAGCTTTCTGCCAGTGAAAGTTTCGTGAAGATCAGTCGAACCGTTTTAGAGATAGCACTGCGGGCGAAGTCACGGTTAACAGCTAGTCTAAATTAAAATAGACTAAATTATTTGAAATGATGTCTGCTATATGCTGGTGAAAATTTTGTGAAAATCGGTCCAATCGTTTTGGAGATAGCATTGCAGACGAAGCCGCGGTTAATACCTAGTCTAATTTAGAGTAGCCTAAGAAACCCGCTGTAATTTCAGCTATCTGTCAGTGAAATTCCTGTCAAAATCGGTCTAGCCGTTTCGGAGATCACCCGGAACAAACAGACAGACAGACAGACCGACAAAAATTTTAAAAATTGCATTTTTGTTATCAGTAGCGTGTATACTTTCGTACCCAAGTAGTAAAAAAATTTTATTTTGATATTACATACAGACACTTCATTTTTATTATATGTATAGAAGAAGATGTATACGTTACGTGTTACTCTAAGTGGTGTATGTGTCGTACTTACAGTTGTTTTAAAAAAGCATTTCTATAATTGTACATGGTATCACAATTTTAAATTTCTTTAATACAATTTAAAAAATCGCGTGCGGAGCTGCGGGTACAGCTAGTTAGGAATAAACTTCACGAAATTCAGATTAGATATACAGTATTGAACTGCGTAGACAATTTGAAACAGCTTTTCTCAGTGTTAAGGAATAAAATATTCGAATCCTTTTGTAGGGTGAAACATCACCCATGACAACTAGGTCAAGGCGTTTATTTCCGATATAATCTCTTGGATTCTGCATCGACAAAGCTGAACCGTCGTAAGTGGCATTCCTTTAAACCTTTGTGTAATGGAGCGATTTATTTACATCTGCTCGTATGATTCGCAGACGATTTTTACGACTTAAATACTTTTGGCAGACGTAGTATGAAAAGTAAACTATTATGTATGATTATATAAGATAACGCATGGATCAATTCTTGGTAGCCAAGCTACTGCAAAAATGTTCTACTTATTGGTGGTATTTATTACGACGATTAATAAAGTAATACATTATTCGTCTGTATTGAATATTAAAGTATTTAGTAATCTTATTTTCGTTGTTATTTTATTATTGATAATTAAAATAAACGGCTGCTGAACAAACGAGTACTATATAACAACGAATGAGTGTGAAACGGATAGCACTTCACGTTACTCAAAGTTAAAATCACGACACGTACAATGAATAGTCTTTAGTTATCGTGTCGTTGCTATGAAACTCTAATACGATAAAAATAGCGAATTACTCAACAGCAAAATAATTGACAACAGTTGTCGTAATATGACACGATAACGCTATTCGTTATTTAACCGTTATTAACATTTATAGTTGTGATATTAGTTTGTGTCATCGGTCTCATATACATGAAATTAATATTAATATTATAATTTCATTTTGTTTACCATTCTATCAAGAGATCGAAACGATGATGGTGCGGTTTAGCGAGCCTCACTTACGTTTTTAACAAGAGAAAGACCATAGAAGAAATCACTAAATATCAGATAACGATCATAATTAAATCTTAGCAAAGCAACGACAATGTTTGTCTCCGTATATACAATACTAAAATCTTTTTATGAATAAGTCTGTCATAATGGGCATTTTCGCTTTACCCTGACGAAGAACAGATTTATAGAGGGTTAGGTTTTTAAATAAAACTTGAGTTATCCTTGGAAAAAAACATCTGGATGAAACCAAGGTATGGTAAATGTAGATGATGCAGATATTTTGTAATGTTTCCTTTCTTTATCATATCTAAATCCTATTGGTAAATATCTATTGGTAAATAAATACGTGTAGATATGCTTACAGTTCATATATGCTATCAATAACCAAATACAGTAGAACTACAGTCACTGGCCGTTTATAATAGATAGCTACTTCTGAGAAGTGAGTTGATTGTCTGAGTGCCTCTTGTGTCATATGTAACGACAATTGTCGAATCGGAACACAACAGTGCGAAAACTGCTGCTGATATAGATAGGTTTGCTGATATAATTATTATAATTGCCGAACAACAAATGAATTCGTGGACAAACGCTAATCGATAAATCGAAAGCTTATCTTAAAAACTTAAGCACATAACCAACTTACCGGATACACACTTCAAGCACCACGTCAAGCTGGTTTTAATATCTAAGGGCTATTATAGGGTGGACCAATATTTGAACGATGGTGATGTTTAGAAATGACGTCCGTCTATGTGCATTCGCCAAAAACGTTTATAAAAATATGTGTAATAAAATATAAACCAGGCCAAGTACCTTGCTAGTGTTTCTCGATGTCTGGGTTATTTATCGAACCGGTTGTAGTTTCGAAGTACAAGTGCCTTCTTAGGGCCTGAGTTGAATAAGCTATCTTTGATTTTCAAAAAGGGTCTTTGTATTACTTCTATTAATTTGTATTCGAGAGCATACGCAAACATTTCTACGTCTCCGAGATTACAATTGACTTCAATACATACCTGCGAGCTTATTTTCATGCTTACTCCAAAATTGATATTCAATAACTCTTATAATAATACTTTCCCGATAGTGACTGATAATAGATCCATTTTTAAACAGCTGGGAGATTTGGTCGCGAAAAATGAATCGTGCTCGGAATGTGAACTCGAAAAGCTAAGAATGAGTTCGACGTGCAGTCTATTCATGTCCCTCTATTGGATTTATCGCGGATATTTACGGCCTCTAGCGGTCTATCAACTATACCTTGCCTAGCACAACACGTTCGACCAATGTTTATTCAGTGTCACAGTACGAACGTGCTCTAATTTAGCCCCGAAAACTATTTCTGTGTTAGTTCATGTTGATTTTGCAGCCGTTATTGTATGATTACCGTTTGACTTTGTTTAATTACGGTTTATCAATGCGTTTGTAGGGGCACTAATTATTTTGGAACTTTATAATTATTTGACAATTAACTGTGCTTTTTATTGAAATGGGAAAGCTTTATGGAGCAGAAGTATTATAACAGCTGAATTAAGCGGCAACAGTTACGAATACCACAAGGCACTATTTTGTCAATAAATTATTGATTTGTATTCTGCCTGATTTGGCAATAAATTATTGGTTTGTTGTTTGTTTTCTGCCTGGGTCTTTAATATCTATATTACGTATGTTGTAGTATTGACAAAATTACTTTAACGAGTTTCATTTATCAATACATATGAATAAAATTGGAATGTCTGTTATCTGGCCTGGTAAAAAGCCTAAGCGGTGGAATCGATTTTAACGCAACTTTTGTTGGCAGTGACAGGCTTCTTTAGAGTATTGTATAGGTTTAATATAGTTAGGTATGCTTTTCCATGTAGGTTAAGCAGTAATGATAAAAAATTACAGCGGTGATTAATTAAAATTAGTAGAAGGGTTGCATGGGTTAAGTATTAATGACAAAATTACAATTAAACAAAAAAAGGCAAGGTATAGTTAATCGAAACAAGTCACATGGTAGTTGGTAGTAGCAAGAGATAACAGAACAAAATTATTTTCGCGACAATGAAGTCGAAGGCATAAGCTAGATAGATGTAAACATATTTGTAATGGTTTATATTTGGTATAGAGTGATATGATGTGAAAGATATGACGTTATAAATGCGTTAAGAGTGTGAGCGAAAGAAATGATAGGAAGAAAGGGGTATAACGTAATGAGATAGAACGGGAGGTCGAGGGACAAATTATATAAGGGCTAAGATGTGTTTCGTTAAAGTATTTATATTTTAAAAGTAATCCCTGGTTTCGAACAAAACTTTTTATTCACATAAAAGGCGTCTTAGTTTCTTCGCAATTCTTAATATTATGTATATTGGGAATGAGGTTGTTATAGTACAAGCCTTGCTTGGCTTGAAACTAGATCACCGTGTGTGACAATGACCGCCAAAGATTTCATTGCTATTGGAAGTTTTCCACATTTGCGTTGAAGTTTTAATAGGAGGTTAGGATTGGTTGAAATGATACGTTTTATAGATCAACTCTAAAATAGCTTGTTTCCTACATTGTTTCGTTATCAGGAATGGAAAACACACCCATATATTTAAATAATATGGGAAACCAACCTCATGTTTCTTTACCCGGAAGATTATATAAACCATAAATGTTAAAAGTTTGTAATGTCGCATGAAGTTCCCGTCTTTAAATGACTTTCAATATATTTTCGATAAAACTTTGCTTAGACGTCACAGGATATTTTCTGAGAAATTCTAAATGTTCAAACACCTTTGCAGATTTATTATAAGACGAGATATTCCGTGCCATTTACGTTGCCTGTCAGCTGGGACGGCGCGATAGATACTCACCCATATAATCTATCCTTCTTATATTCCTTTATTACGTTTTAGGTATCAAATACTATAGATTTCTAACTTTCATTTGGAAATTCATAAAGTCACTGCTCAGACCATGGTTTTAATGTGTCTGTTTGTGTTATACAATAAACAATAGTACATTCTATAAATATGATTAAATTGTTACTGTATATTCATTATTCATATATAATTATTTTAATATTTTATTTAAAATTGCTATTTTCTAACACAGAAATAGTTTTTTTCACCATATTCGTATATTTGTTGTGCTCAAATCAGTGCATTTCGAGAAAGTACCTATAACCTAAATAATAAGCGACGCATTTAAGATAAATTTAGTTAAGTTATTGAAATCAAATAAGCTACGTTAAAAAGCACAAAGTTTATAGAATTCGTCGGCTTGTTAGTGCATTGGCTATGCTAACAGAACGTCGGTTTTTCCAATTTAGTGTGTCAGCTTCTAACATCTCCATATGAATAGGTAAACTTCGTTTAACAATCCGTTTTATATTGGCAATGGAAAAAAGTTGTTACAGTAAGTACATTAGAAGAAAACAGAGTTGACTAACAGAGAGATGAAGAACCATCTACTAATGCAACAGCCTACACGTATCCTGGCCATATAGGTATTTGAACCTATACTTACTGACCTCAAAATGCAAAACACGCAAGCTCTATCTAGCTACTGAAAGCCCATAGCACTATTTCTGAGTGGGAATGATGAATTATTGATACAGCTTTCACTTCAAAAACAGCGATGGAATATCCATTTAATACTTTCTTCAGCTTTGTTACAAAATATTTATAGGTACATTTAGGTAATCCATTTGTCGCTAATCCATTTGTTTGTCGGACGAAAATATCTGTTTGTGTACGTTGCAGAACGGATTAAGGACTCATATATTTAACGGACCACTCGGGGTCGCAATGTATCATCGTTACTCGGGATTATCACATACGGGCTGGTAAGATTAATACTTTAAATTTGAGCGTCCTTTACATATTTTAGGTTTAGTGTAAAGTCTTTAGTGTAAAGGTAGTTCTTTACTTTAGTGGCATATTTTTATATACACTATATAACTTTTGCAGGGTTATCGCTCTTTAAAGTGATTTCTTACTAAATCACTAAGAAAACTTTTTGCTCGTCAATTAGATGTCTGGTAGGTAGAGCCACGCTGAATCTATTACTGGTTTCAGCATGAATGGATCGGCTCGTCCGGGGTACTACCACCCTCTCAAACACCGACGTAAAGTAACAGTGCTTGCATTGTTACGTCCCTCAAACACAGGCTGGCAACGCACTGACGACTCCCCTGGTGTTGCTAGTCACTTATCATCAGGTGACTCACCTGTTCGTTTGCCTCCTATGATATAATAAAAAAAAAAGGAAGAGAGCGGCATAGTCTTATCAAAACCCCATTCTTATATCTATGTATGTGTTGTGTCGTATAAGTACTACTGTGGAATTCTGTCAGCAAATCCCTGGCTTCCCTATCCTTTTGGATATAAACTCATCTAAAATTCCAGATTTAAAAATAAAACCTCTTTTATAACCTCTTTTAACGTTTGTATAATATTAAGCTTTTTTCTTAATCACTGAGAATAGAATACCTGGAAGACCTTTTTGCTATATCATTATTTACAACATACCATCATATTCAGTCCTAAACTTAGAGAATGTTTCTCATCGCCCAAATTCCTCCGAGTCTTTATCTCTAGCTCCCTGCTTTAAGAGAAAATCCCTGATCTGGAAACAGTCTTATGGAAATTCAGAAATTCAAAAACGATAACACTATATATTTACTTATACATTATCTGGACTTTTTACTCTTTTGTTAAAAAATGTTGGTATAAGAAGGGCATATAAGGAATTTTGAAACCAGTGTTGATGAGCGATGCTATATAAAATATAGGCAGGTAGACCATACGACAAATATGTTTAATTGTAAACGATCCTGTGATCCAAACGAGAAAGCTCCTGTTTTTATTGATAACACACTGTTGACCTGACGGACCTTATTGATTACACCGGGCTAGGTAGCGAACGCGGAAGGTACTCACTTGAACTCCGCACTCCTCTGTTATCGAACTGACTACACGCTGTTGGCTTGATAAACTATCACAATTTCACCAGGTTTTGGTTTCGCACGCCTTATTCGATCAACCTTTTGTAAACTCCACTCGATCTAAGTTGGAGAGTAATGATAGATATATTTTGACGTAGCATTTGCGCCAATATGTAAATATGATACTTCACAGGTACAAAATGTTGGTTTTGATTTTTTTACAGGAGACGCGTAAAGCAAATTCATTCAAAAAGATACGATTTTCAAATAAAATATGAGGTTTGAGGAGATATTTTAAAGGAAAGTGATTGCCAACATAAATGTCTCTAACTAGGATAATAAACACGCAAAAAACTTTTCCCTTAAAACAAACCGTGGGTCACAAAAGAATCTATCTACTTCACAATTTGGTTTTAAGCTGCTTTATCTTGCCCTGATTTGTAGGAAGGCTCAGTCATTTGAATATTTACGCTATAACGTTCTCGACTCGTTGAATTTTAGATTCACAAAATGTTTTGCCTCGATCAAATTCAATGGACTTGAAGTTGTTTTAATTGTGGAATGAGCTGTAATGTTAAAAGAAAATGACGGTAAGATATTTTCCTTGTATTTGTATGATTCTAAACAATACAGACAATGTCAAATAAAGGTAGTCTCTTTGAAGAATATTAATTACTCTTTGAAGAGTATTACAAAATAAATACTATTGAAGTGGAATTGAATATTTAATTTTACTAATATAAACCCACTATTTCACACACTTTAGTTTAATCTTAAATGAAGCATAGCTTATGTTATGACATTATACATTATGTATACATTTTGAACAGCCTTACACGTAACTGACAATTATGGTCACCAGATAAAAGTCAATTTTATATGGAGAAAAGCCCGGAAATTGTTGGTTTAATAATAGCGCATCTACTACTACGCCACAAGGTCTGTCAAGTTCTTTGTTCTTCGTTCTTCGTATTCGTTCTTCTCTGGACTTTAATAAGTACTGAATAAAAAAAAATACTGATTAAAAATACGAGAAGCTGCTGCGTCTCTGCATATACAGAATCACTTATATGTTTTTAATGTAAGGAATAAGTTTTTTTTTTCAAAAATAATTTTGTTAAGATTTATTTTTTGGTGCGGATATGTCAGTCGAGTCCTATATTCATATCGCTTGGTATAATTAACATAGGATTGGTATAATAAATCATGCCGATATGATTCTAAGAAAAATATCCATAGCCCGAAGCATGTTGATTTCCTCAAGTTTATCTTTTTTTCATTACATTTTTCTGATGTAAATATATTTATTTTTGCAAATATAATAGTAATTCAAATAAAGGTTAGAATACTGATTTCTAAAATAAATGTCTTTTAATTGCCTAGCAGAAGTGGTATAAAATCATTCTTAACCAAACATAAGCACGGTTTCTTAAGCTAGTAATTACTTAACAACCACTAATTTACTGTTTATAATGAATGTTTATCATCTTTTCTTTGAACATGAATAACATTTGCTTTTATTCTACAGTTAGTACCTAAAGTGAAATCGTCAGAGCAAAAGAATTAATAAATAGAATATTTTTGTGCACTTCTTATTTATACGGCTACTCTGTTGTATACAAAGCTTAAAATATATTGAATAGATGTAGGTACAGTCGAGAACATAAACAGGTTTTTTTTTATATTATAGGAGGCAAACGAACAGACGGGTCACCCGATGGTAAGTGATCACCGCCGACCATAGACACTAACAACAACGGGGGAGTCACAAGTGCGTTGCCGGCCTTTTAAAAAAGTGTACGCTCGTTTCTTGAAGGTTTGCAATTCATAATTGTTTGGAAATACCGCCGCTGGGAGTCGATTCCACCAGTTCGAAGTACGAGGCAGAAACGACCTTGAAAACCTCACCGTGGAAGACCTCCACTCATCCAGGTAGTGTGGATGAAATTTTAGTCTTAGGCGGGTAGTACGATGGTGGAATGTAGCGGCAGGTATAAATAAGTCCAAACAACTCTTCTGAACACTCACCGTGGTAAATGCGATAAAGAACGAAAAGAGATGCGATGTACCGACGCAGTGCCAATGAGTCAAGCCGATCGGATATTACCTCGTCGCCGACGATTCGAGCTGCTCTACGCTGGATTGTACATTTACAATCGTTAATTTAATATAAGAAAAAATGTGGTACGTATTAACGCCACCGCAATGCGCTTGCCAACCGCTGCCGCGGCTGGCTCGCACTGTCTTTGTTTCACAAGTCTAACCTAACCGAACCGAGACGGACGATATCAGTCACATTGCCCCGAACGAATTACTTATTAACGCCACCGCAACTGAAGTTGGTCAAGTGCAGACAATCTACACTAATTCGTTCTTGACCATGCTATTTATATCTTGACGTGTATATTAATAGGTGGTCTATTTATGTATCTCAATTTTCCCGTCTCGGTTCGGTTTTGTTAGACTTGCGAAACAAAGACACATTGCGGTGGCGTTAATAGGTAAGTACCAAAATTTGTAGGTGGTAGAGCCACGCTGAAGCTATTACTGGTTTCAGTATCAGTGGGTCGGCTCGTCCGGGGCAGTACCACCCTCTCATAGAAAACCGATATGAAGTAACAGTGCTTGCATTGTTGCGTTTCGTTCGGTCAGTGAGAGCGCCGGAGACCCACCTCCCCTTTTCCCCCTCCTCCTCCTTCTCTTCCCCTCCGCCCCTCGCCCAAACACAGGCCGGCAACGAACTTGCGACTCCTCTGGTGCTGCTAGTGTCTATGGATGGTGATAATCACTTAACATCAGGTGACCCACCTGTTCGTTTGCCTCCTATGATATAAAAAAAATTATATAAAGATGGTTATACGATGCGGTTTCACTCACGTTTAATTTTATATTAATATCGACGTTAGGTAACCTTAAAAAATCAGTATAAAGCTAAGCGAAGACATATGGTTAAGGAGATATACAGCAGCTTTTATTTTATAACCTAAATTTAATTCCATTCACGTAATGTTTTCTAGGTTAGCGCAAATATGCTATGTCTATCTATCTATGATATATTTAAAATTATAAACAAAATGTGAAGTGCATATCTGTAAACATATCATCTTCATCCAGTCATGTCTTTATAGAAGAGCTGGATGTTATGGTATCACGCGCTTACTTACAGGCCTTCACAATTCGTTTCTTCTAGGTAATACTCAGTTCTCATCGGTTTCTCGGCGCCTCACAGCGCGGCACACGCCCGCACCTACACGAATCACTTACTTCGTTCTCACCTTGCCGACCAGTTAAAGGCTCGCCCTCCTGCTGCCATAACATATCATTATGAGAACGGCGTACTCACGTGTCCTCAATGTGCACGAAGTTTCATCGCGAAGATAGGCTACATAAGCCCTCTTCGAGCGCACCAGCGCCATTTCTAAATTTAGGGGTCAAAGTGGTCGCCATGGCCGAAACCGGTCGGAACAATCATCATCACTTCGTTCTCACCTTGCATGCTTTCTGACCTACCCTTTGTATAGTAATTGTTCCACTTCTGAGGGTTGTAACGTGAAATTAGATAAGTCTTTCTCAACAAATATACTGTTGTAATATGTGCAAATGTTAATTGAATGACTATCGGTTTGCTATATCGTTCTTTTTTTAATATTGTGCATCTCTTGGTACAGTTTATTAGTTAGGGTATGTACGTATATATATATACGTAATCGATAAATATTTATATTATCATTCGCTGTGCCCGCGACTACGTCTGCGTTGTTTATTGTCTTAACGATATATTTTATCTACATAGAAAGAAACAAAAAGAAACTAATTTTGCTTACCAAATATCCTTACTGTTTTGTAGTGCTTATAACAATCGTGGTATCTCCAAACTTTATTAATTTTATATAAAACTACCTGTGCCCGCGATTCTGTCCAAGTGGAACCTAATGTAAAAAAAATAGTGACTAATAAAATCATCTGAATGTATATTCAGTTCATCTACTTTTCTCTCGTACTTGAGTCACGTCGTCATAGAAATTACAATAACTTTTGATAGAGTGAACCAATTTTAATAAAACCAAGACTAAATGTTAACTAAATCTATACTATAATAAAACTGTAGCAAGGTCAAATCTGTACATTAAATATTTTTTGAAAATTTTGATTGGGGTAGACTTTGTTATCGATATAGAAGCCAAAAATATTTTTTTTACAATTTTTGTCTGTTTGTCTGTCTGTCTTTCTGTCCATGTGAACACGCATCACGCTGAAAGTACTGAACCGATTTTAACGAAACTTGACACAATAATAACTAATATTCCAAGGTTACATTTAGGATACTTTTTGTCCCATAAAACACAAGGGGTTCTCCAGGATAACGAAAGACAAAAAATTGTAGTTAATGTAACTAGACTTTTTTGCGACACCTTAGTAGAAGAGCCAGCAATGTTGGAAGAACGAGAATTTTAGAAAAGCTGGTTCTTTAAAATGAAGATATATTATGCCCTTCCAAACAGAATTCAGAATACCTGGAGCCGGTTAACGTTGTGTTTTTTAATGCGCATCACACCTTTACAGGTTAAAATTTTGGGTTATAAATAATTTAAGGAACATTTTTTTCAGTAATTTTTAAACGCTATTAAAAACATGAATTTATCACTGCCAGACAATTTTGTTATTGACAATAATGTGCCCGATGATATTCTTTATAAATAAAATAATTCATTTCAAACCATTTTATTTTTTCCATTGCAAAGAACATATTTCATTTTATTAACCATTATGATATTGAAATTTCACCGTAAACACCGTAAACGAAATACAACGATAAACGTAGACATATGACTTTAGACTGACGTTATCTTGAATACATGCGTCTATAACAGGCGCTTCCACAATTATCGCTATCTTTATCATACATAAAATGGGGTTAACATATCAATGCAATTGCAGTATCTAGCTCTAAGTTTCTAAACGTTTTCAAAGCATTAGTCGGTTTTAATTGGGGTGTTCATCCATAATATTTAGTTCGTTTATACTTCAATATTACACGCAGTCGAATTGACTATGCCAGCCTTCTTTATGATAGTAGTGCTCAGGTTAACCTCTATAAACTTGAAAAAGTCCAAAACCAGGCCATGAGAATTATCGGGTGTTTCATTAAAAGTACTCCAATCCATGTTATGGAAAGCAAATTGAGCATATGTCCGTTACGTCTTAGAAGACTATTAAGGTGACAAAATTCTATTTAAATTTAAGTCATTCGAAAAGAACGAACTAACTAATGTATCAGAAGAACTGTCCACCTCTTTCCAATTACTCTATTGGCGTAAAAGAAAAAGACCACTATTTTGTCTCAATATAAAAATACTCCAATTCAAACAAGTATAAAACATGAAATGTTCACTTTACACATCCGGGTCGATAACATTGATTTGCACAATATAATTAAAATAAATGTAGATGGTATTTGGAAGCCAAAGCGTCAATATGATGTTGTTAAAATAAAAGATATTTGTCTTCAATATATATCAAACATTATCAAAATTTTGTTAAAATATACACTGACGGATCTAAAGCTGATAATTATTTAGGAGCCGCATTTTTTGAGTCCAATTCCAAAACTTTCATGAAATTTCAAATTGATGAAAATATTTCAATTATGCACACTGAATTAATAGCAATTGCAGAGGCCTTATCATTTGCACAATCAACTGAGTCCATTAAGATTGTTATTTTATCCGATTCAAAAAGTGTTCTTCAACACCTAGCGCGATGCACCTCGACTTTTCGAGGAATACCGATAGCCTACAAACATTATTTTGAAGCAATTACTAGATTTACAAAGAACAAAGTAATTGTTTTACAATGGATCTCTTCTCATATAGGTATAACTGGGAATGAAAGAGCTGATCTTTTAGCTAGAGAAGGATCCTCCGGAGGTGCTCCTATTAATATTTTACCAACTTACTTGGATGTATGCTCAGTATTTAAAAATAGCTTTAATACAAAAAAGTTTTAATACAAGTTGAAAATAATTATGATATTATTCAGTGTTTCATTTATCATTATTTTATTTTATGAATACATTTTATTGTTTAATTTACAATTTAACTCTATCAACTTATATTTTATAATGTAAACTCTACTGACTGTATAGTAAACGTCTACAAAAAAGGGAAAGGAACTTCGTTAGAAACTGGGGGGTCCATAGACCTTTAAAGCTTTTTTTCACATTACCACCAATATATGTTGGTTGCTACGAACGGGTTGTAGGCTTATTTTAAAAGATTTCTCACATACCATCTGGGTATATGTTTGATTGAGTCCCTTGATAGTTTGGATTCACAATTGGAAACCGATGGTGTGGCTGCAATAAGTTACCTATATTAAAATTTTTCGCGTTTAAAAATACAATTGGCTCCAGTGATAACCGATTTGGTGCAGACGAAGTTGCACGGGTCAGCTAGTGGTAAATATTTTTTGGTGAGATTTTATCGTAAACGCAGTGTAAGTAAACTTCATCAGTGAAGCGTGTTCAAACAGACAAACAGATAGATAGACAGACGTTTCTAAAAACGATTGAAATGTCCTTTATTACTTATTACAAGACAGGTATCTTTTATCCTTTATTATATTACTAGCTGACCCGTGCAACTTCGTCTGCACCAAATCGGTTATTACCGGTTTCAATTGTATTTTTAAACGCAAATAATCTTAAAAACCTAAAACCCTATTGCAGCGTTATCCAGCACTTCCAATCGTGAATCCAAACTATCCAGTGACTCACTCAAACATATACCCAGTTGGTATGTGAGAAATCTTTTAAAATAAGCCTAGAATCTGTTCGCAGCATTACCTAAAGTAGTGTCATCAAAGTGAAGATCAAAACTAACTTACATATATTGCCGATAAATGTTTTCCCAGTACCCCTTGTAACTTCATCACGTAACATACTGTAAAAGTTGAACTTTATCTACATTAAATTTCCATTTTGTTTTAGTTGTTTGTTTTATAAGAATTTGTAAAGTATACGTGAAATCTGTATTCAATTTTAATTTGGTCACATTTATTTTACTTTTGACATATAAACCACCTTTTTTACTGAGATACTGAACTTGGGATAATATACCTTTCTAACAGTGAAAGAATTTTTGAAATTGGACCAGTAGTAGATACCAAGCATTCCTCGAAAACAAAACTTTACCACTCATTATAATATTAGTATAAATACAACATAGTAACTGCAAACAGTAGTCCGGTGAAGCTGTTAAGACCTTGCTAGGTCAATAGCGTGGTCAGTTCGAGAAAAAAAAAATAACTGCATACACCTCAACTGATTTATTTTAATCTTAGATTCACAAACCTGAACCCAACTACTTCAAGACTCAACAACATTTAGAAAACTAATTTTATCAAATATCGAAACAACACACGTACTGATAGAACTCTAGTTGAGATTCATCTTCTACAATGCAATGTAACTATTATCTAGGTTTATGTTTTAGGAAAAAATCTTGTCACCTTTGTTTAGCAAACATTTTTTATACAATAAAATAAATGTAACAACATATAAGTGACAGTTTCGTTTACACATATTTTTTCATATGAGGTTGATAATTACGCATAGAAATGTCATATAGCCGTAGCTCAGTTATAACGTACTGGACATTATACGGTTCGCCGGAGCGGACGGTTCGAATCCCGGCGATCTTTTTTTTTTGGTATTTTTTTTAAAGTAGCTTAGGGAAATATAGCTTATCTTTTTAGCTAATCTGTCTGCTATATATAGCACAATGAAAATTTACCAAAATCCGTCAAAAATTTCATTAACTACAAATTTTTGACTTTCGTCCGTTATCCTGGAGAATCCCTTGCGTTTTATCAGATAAAAAGTATTCTACATGTAACCTTGTAATATTAGTTATCACTGTGCCAAATTTCGTCAAAATTGGTTCAGTACTTTCAGAGTGGTACGTGTTCAAAGGGACAGATAAACAGGCAGATCCTGGAGAATCCCTTGCGTTTTATGAGATAAAAAGTATCCTAGATGTAATCTCGTAATATTAGTTATCACTGTGCCAAGTTTTGTCAAAATCGGTTCAGTACTTTCAGAGTGATGCGTGTACACAGGGACAGACAGACAGACAGACAAAAATTGTAAAAAGATTATTTTTGGCTTCTATATCGATAATAAAGTCTACCCCGATAAAAAATTTCAAAAAATATTTAATGTACAGATTTGACCTTGCTACAGTTTTATTATAGTAATAGAAGATATCTGGTAACAATTTTTTTCACAAAAATGTAAAAAGTACAACCACTTTAGATTTCATCCTTATTATATGTAAGATATAGAAGATGACGATATTACGACATTTTTTTTTTAGATAAGGGTCCAGTGTCTAAGAATGACTAAAACAAAAATGATCAAAATCTATCCAGTACTTTTCACGTGATGTGTGCCCAACGGCAGACTTCTATATTTTTTTAGATATAAAAAAAACTTATTTCCTAGTCATATGCTTTTTGTTACTCTTTTTAAATTAGGATACAATATGACGTGTACAAAAAAAAAGAATTGTGTGGTTTTATGAAACAACGGTGAAAGTGAAACTTTTTTTCACACTATAGACATTTAACTAATAATAGTCTATACACTACACGGTCAGCTGCTGCGAACTATAGGCGCCGCCATATTGGCCCTGGCTGCTCTGACGAGCGCCTTTCACTTTATCCTTACTCCGCGGCCGACCATCACGCGACATGCAACACACAGACGAAAAAGTTTGAGACGATGTAATAAAAGTTTCACTTTAAAAATTTATAAAAAATTGAAACTTTAGACACAAGTATATAATTAAGGAAGTACGTTCGTTTTACCCTCTATTGCAGGAGGTTGAAGGTTTTCAAGTATACGTACGTCGATTTCTTTAGTCCGCTCTGTAGCATAAATACCTTGATGGATTTCTATATATGTCGTTAGATTCATTTGAATCATGGGAGTGACATATACTATTTAATATGCCGTCTGTGAATAAAGAATTACAAAAGTGAAAGTGATTTTACTAAAACTCAGTGCAATGAACGACTCTTTCAATATGAAAATGGAAAAGCGTCGATGTTTTTGCGACGGTTTTTTTTAAACCGAATTTGCTTGTTGTGTCTATTCTAAGATATATTTTTAAGAGAGTAAAAGGAGTGATACATTAATGGAAGTATCTGAAATTTGAATTTAGACCTATCAAAATTGACTTTTTGTTACAAGAAAAAAAGCATTTTTGTTTTTTTTTTATGTCTTACGAGGAAAAAACGAACATGTGGGTCATCTGATGTTAAGTGATCAACACCGTCCATAGACACTAACAATACCAGGGGAGTCGTAAGCGCGTTGCCACCTTGTGTTTGCGGGGAAGGAGGGGTGGAGGAGAGGAGAGGGGAGGGGAGGTGGGCCTCCGGCGCTCTTACTGACCGAACGAAACGCAACGATGCAAGCACTATTACTTCACGTCGATTTTCTGTGGGTCGGGTGGTAGTACCGGGGCGAGCCGACCCATTCATACTGAAACCAGTAATAGCTTCAGCGTGGTTCTACCACCTACAAAATTGTGAAATCGATTCTTAAAAGGAAGTTAAATAAATAATATTACAAATTGTAATTCCATAGTTGCGAAGTTACCGTTAGTCGCTAGTTTATAATACAGGTGAAACTTTAAAAAGTAATGCATTTATTACATTTCCACATGTCAATACGAATTGAAAATTCGCACATGAAAAACTCTAGGGGCTCAGTTGTTGCCTCATTCATTTGCCCGCGCGAGGTTACTGGGTCGTATAAAGTGCTCCTACAACTACCACCGGATTAACTTTCCAGCTCTTTCGAGTGTTATAATTCATGAAAATTAAATTATCCTAAGTTCCCCCCCAGCTTGGTCTCCATTGTGAAGTATTCTTTGTATAATTCCAGCTTACGCTTTTGTGAAGGGTTCATTTTTTCGCGGGTTGTTTATACTAATCGTTTATGTTTTTATTTCGTTAACGTTGGGAACATGGATTTGAAAATTAAATGATATAAAAACAGTAGAAAATTATGTTTGTATGTTAATAACAAAATATTATATACAAGATGTTAGAAAATAAAATTAAAACGAAATAAATTATATTGTACTTGTAATACTTCGTGTGGTTATTATCTTCAATCTTATGCTTCAATATCAAACAAATATCAATAAATGAATATATTTTCCAAGACAGACGCCCATTTATTTCGTATTTCGCAAGGGCAAAGCGATTTTAGAAATACCTAAATATCAAATCTAATTACGTATCAGTCCTAACCCGGCCTTAGCAAAACAACGTTAGTGTTACTAAAATCTTAAATCTATTGTCGAACTACTCTATTAAAAGTAAAATCTTCCAACGAGTAAGAAGAGAAGTATACTTTTTAATTTTCTATGCCTACCTATTTAATTACCTTATGCTTCTATTCAGATATTCCTATTACTCTTGCAAAACATGTAATTAGGGAGATGGTAATGCTTCTATAAAGTGGAGTGTATTGGATTTGAATATACGAGACTTAGCTAAGAAATCGAAACGTTCTCGTTAATGTAATAAAATCTATCATTGATTTCTATTGCACGAAGCTTTGACTAGTTCAGTTCCAGTTAAAACGAGCAAGTTAAGTCGGATTCGTTTTAGAATTCTCTCGTAGCGGTCGATGCTCCAATTTTATTTTTAAAGATATAGAACTAGGTATTTTTGGAACAATTCCTGCTTCTTACAATTAAGAAGCAAAGTCTCTGATCGTGCCTGCTTTCTTGACAGTGGCTTCAGGTTCAACTTTCGATGAAATTTATTTATGTCGCTCAGTGTATTTTAATGATTTTCAATCTGTTTTCAAACAGTTTTCAATCTGTCGCGTTATCACAGATTTTTTTTATTGACGTGGTATGCATAACGCTTTTATTGTAGATATATACATATAAAAGTTAAAAAAACTGTAAATAGTATTCTCTTATTAATTTATGAGGTAGTCCCGGAGCTAGGAATTGTTTAAATTAAAAAACTGTATCTGATTTTAAAAGATTATTTTCCAAGTCTTTCCAATGAGTTTAAAATTTCGTAACCTCTCATTTTCCGGCAAATACCTACTGTTATAATAATCTATAATATTGTTATGAAGAAGTAAGGTTTATTTGTTTGTAGGAGGTTATTTTTGGAACTACAAATTCAATTCTAAGTAATTATTTTACTAATCTAATAGAAAGCTATATAAATTATCACTGAGCGATATGCACGTATAATTACCGCGTATATTAAATAATTGTGTTAATTTTAATTAGGTATATTAGGCGGTTACTAATAGGTTATATAATATACCAAATTTAACATACATATCACAAATCAGACTATTGATCATCAATATTACTTATATTTCGGATTCTCTGTTGATTGGAGGTTGATCGAACTACTTATCGTTTTAAGTAACCATCTAATTGAAGGTATGAAATACTAGACTTAATTTTAGGTAATGTTACCTACATTATTTTACAGTGAGAAAGGCGGCCCTTAGATAATAATAACTCTTTCTCCAGTTTCGTATACGTTTGTTATGATTTGTTCATGTTATTTTAGGGTGTAAATAGTATTTGTTTTAATAAATAAATATCTACATTTACATATTTTTATGACGTTTAGTTGAAAGGATATATTGATTCGCTACAGCACCATCTACCATTAGTAAAGGTGGGAATTATTGTAATTTTTACTTAGCACGCTAAGTGTCAAATGCTAATTTTATTTCATCCGCGATAAATTATGCTATAATTATAACGAACTAAGAACACACTCTAGTGAATAAACGTGATTTATTATATTTTGATGTTAAGCTAAATATAACGATCAATCATTGCTATAACAGAAATACCATTTCGCAAATATTTGCTGAAATCTACGAATAGATTTATAGAAACTAAAGTGTTTAAACCAATGACACATATTTCAATGTAGTTCGTTCACGTTTACGAAATTTACACACAATTATATCGACCAAACACACTACTACCTCATTTGTATCCATTTTTATCTAAAATCAATATTTTTAGTTTTTCGTTTTTAATACGTTATTTATGATTATACATATTTGTCGCATATAAAATTATACGAATAAAGTTCTTTGTGAAATATACGTTATAATAATTGCTATATAATATACTAGCGGGCCCGGCGGACGTTGTGCCACGCTGATAATAAATATAATCCTAACAAATTATGTGCCTTAACTTACCTCGTTCAGTAGTTTTTGAGTTTATCCCCAACAGATAGATAGATAGACAGACGTGGCAGAGGACTTTCTTTTATAATATGTAGTGATTAACCACCACTAGATATGAAAATCGAATGATAGCGTAAAAATATTGTCAGTGTTAAAATATCTACGTGTGCCAATTGTCAAGGTACTTGTTTGAACGATATAAAAGTTTATACGGCACTTATTTTTGAGTTATATTTAAATTGATAACATAAAAACTTGATCTATTAAATCTAGTCAAGTGCTGTAACTTTCATGGTAATTGGTCGATGTTATTTCAGTCAATCTTAGATGTATATACTAACATCCCTTTTTCTATATGTAGATGTTGCATACATAAAATCCAATTCGAGTAAAGGCGTCCCTTGACATGAATATATTCATATAACCGACCGCTTCACATATGCCTGTGACCCTTGTCAAATAAGACCAACATATACATAACTTTAATATGTCGACAATAATTATTTGTACATTGAAAGGGGGTCTTTTGGGACTTTATAATGCTTACACCATAATCGTATAGTGTTTAATTTTTGCTTCTAAATTCGTATACGGATAAGGAGTTACTAAATTAAACGACTCACGCGCATCTGTTTTGAAATGCTTCTAATAACTCAATAAACTATGCGGGTCTGCGCTCAACTTTCTACAGTTGATGGATGGATAATGATCTTGTTTACCGTTAAAAAGTAAGTGTATACCGTAAAAAATATTAAGCCCTACATTCGTACCTCTCCGCTTTATTAAACAACTAATCACGCCACCGCGGACTGGCGGCTAGCTTAGCTTCTACACATACATCGCGGCTACCCTCAAAAGCTTCTCAAGCCTAAGTTTAATCCCCCAGAGTGGAGCCCTCGACAATGTATTTATTACCCAACAACACGCATCACACTGCACCCGATACACAGTAGGAAAATAGATTCTGTAAGGGACCATTTTTCCTTTTTTTTTGGTTAGTTAGTTTTAACCAAAATATATGTATGCATTCGTACGATACATTAACATTTGTATATGTATTTTACTAACATATACGATATAAGATATCTGTGATGGTTAGCTGGGTTCGTATAGATAGTGTAGTTTGCTTCTTGTTTTCGTATTCAAGGCTGAAGCCGAGTAGCTAGTTCACAAACGACTGAGTAACTTGCGTTCGCTCAAAAAAAAGCTTTAAAAGCCCGTCAGGTCAACAACAAGTAGGAAAAATAAGAGCGAAGATCATTATCCTGCAAATCATTGGACAGCTCAGATCTCTGAACATAATTAACTACATATATTCAGTTGTGCAAAGCAGTATCAGTTGATTAATATTACTTATAATAAAAATGCACGTTTTGGAGATTTAGGCCACTCTTTTTGAAAGAAAAAAGTTTTGTTTTCTGAATTCTATGTTATTTAATTTATGTAACGGTAATTGATATACATATATACTTTATTGAACGATAGTATTTATACAAATAAGGTTTATCAGTCGCCTCTGAACTAAACTACTTCTAGAATGAAATGAATGAAAAGGGCTTATTTACTGTAAGTGTATTTACTTATAATCAAAGTGATCGAACTAACAAGAACTGATGTTGAGGGAACTGTTTGTTCAGTAAATACCATTAACTATTTAACTCATGACTGCTATGATATTGAGTTGTGTTATTTATAAAAATGAATATTCATACATTTACTAGCTTTTGGTGGCGGCTTGACCACCGCATTCACGTACATTTTATATATAACTCGGAAGCAGTACTTATTTCTGGATTAAATGTGCCCAATGTCGTTTTCTGAAAAGGTACTTTCGATGTGTATACAGAATGATTTTTAAGTTGATTAGTTAAGACGTGAAAGTAAAACGAACAAACAAATGGACTCATTTGTATTTATATTATTATTCTATTGTCTACCGTTGTGTCCTAAGTATGAGTAAACGTGCTTAATTTTTAAAAACGAATAGAAAAAAAAGATTAATATAAGTTAAAGTAATCATAAAAAATTGTGAATGTAGGTAGCATAATAAACAAGAGTTTTTAATTATTTCAATAAGGACAATAAACAGTGACAGATAAAAATATCCTTAAAATATAAATAAAGTGCACACAGTTGTGAAAATAACGAGTTCAAAGTGTGGGAAATTAAACCGAACAGTGGACAACGATTTTATATTAATTTTAAATTGAGTGAAATGCCGATAGAGAACGTTATTAGTGCAAAAACACAATGGGCCGGTGGGGGGATGGGACGAGTCCTGATTGGCTGTCACACTGATTCATCGCATTCTACGTCGAGTACCCACTGAGCAAGGACGTCTCATCAAAATGTCGGCAGGTAATTAATGATCTCATTTATTATCTCGATTAGTTACAATAATTGATCCTTGAATACGAGATTTTATATACTAGCTTTTCGCAATTACAATATGTACTGTGGTGTCTATTCGAGATTCACAAGGAGGTTCCTTGAAATGTATTGAATAATTTTGCGGTATTATTAATAACTATTTACACTGTTGAATGCGATAAAAAAAAATGTACGGATTTTTTTATGGTTTTATCTTATTTCTTCTACAAGAAAAATACAGAACAGCTTTAGATTTCTCGGTTACTGAAATCATCAATACGCCGAGGGCTAACGTGGTAATTAAACCCGTCCTTTGTCTTCGGGTGAGGCTTTCACCCAGCATTGATAGATTTACAGAATGGTAATATTCTATATTATTACTGCCTGTACGTGATTGGTGTACAAATTAACATACAGACAGGCAAAATATGTTCTGTCTTCGAAAAAGCTCTGACGCATCGTAAAAAAATTCTCAGTTATATTTAAATGTAGTTATATGGTTAAAAAAAACATACCGTGTGATAATTATGAGTTTGTTATTTTTCATGTGATATAAAAAATAATTAATAATTTGTAATTATATATTTTTAATTTACATTTGAAGTTATGAATAAAAAATCTAACGTCTGTAGATCAGAATTCATAGAATTTACACTCCTATCACTTATTAGGCCGAACAGTTACAAGAAGGTCGGAATTCTTAGAGTGATTTCTTTTTTGTATTAGTATATGATCTGACGAACTAAGACTAAAAGGTACTTGTGTCCGTCGGAATTTAAGGCAATCACGTTTCGAGAGTGATCTTAAAATATAGCAGTTTTTTATTTATTACCTTTAAAACAATAGTGATAAGAACCGTTTTTCTATGCCTTATAGAAAACAGTGTTGTATATATTTTTCTTACAATTGCCATAATAAGTAATAATTTAACTTAAAGACTGTCAAGTTAGTGCAAGGTTTGAAAGGTACTCGTTTACTTTAATTTGATTTTCCCTAAATTTTACACAATTTTTTGTTAAATATTTCTTTTTAGTCTTTAGGGCATTTTGACTCTTCCAATTCTGGCTTCTACTTGAATGAATAGCAATTCACTTCCGATAGTCAGATATTGTAAATGGTAAGTGTAGGCTGATGTTACTCGTGTACGCAGGAAACGGACTTTTTACCCTGTACATACTTCCCGAGTGATGTTAAAGCGGAAAAAAGTTTTGGGTCTTCGCACTGTTTTATTTTATTATTTGAAGTTTGTAGCTTATTTATTTATTTGGCTCTAATTAAGAAGTAAATAAAAGGCTATGAATGATTATATGATTATCGCGTGTTTACAAAGCCTCTCTTTAATCATTTAATTCTATTATCGTATAATTCCAGCAGGTTCAGCCGTGGCGATGATCGGCGCTAATTTGCGCTTTGGTTCCGCTGGTGCTTCAAACTCATCGATTCTCAATAACACACGGCATTGTCCGCCTGGTGGAGCCGCTAGTGCCGCGGCGCTGTTGGCTCTGTCAGGGCTCGGCATGTCGGCAAATTTGGCACTTATGACTGTTATTCTAAGCAAGAAACAATTAAGGAGGTAAGTGATTAATATATGTTAAAAGTTAGACCCTAATCACAAATGAATTCAAGTGTTCATATGGCCGAAGATCATAATACTAATTCTGTGATTAGAGATTCAATACTCAAGTTTGAAGACTAATTAGAGATTCAAGTCAATAGTAATACTAATCATTTGATTATCAGCTGAAGTTACCTGAACACACGGAAAAGCGCTTAATAATAGATTTTCCAAGAATAAAGTTATTGTACTGTCAGAGATACCAGGATTTTCTTTATTATGAAATTTCTTTTACGAGTTTTTTAAGACGATATTCATGTAGGAATTGTACTCTAAAAACTGCTAACCCTTACCACTTTATTAAACTTTTTTAAAGGTGGTAGAGCCACGCTGAAGCTATTACTGGTTTCAGTATGAATGGGTCGGCACGCCCGGGATAGTATCACCCTGTCATAAAAACACCGATGTGAAGTAACAGTGCTTGCATTATTGCGTTTCGTTCGGTCAGTGAGAGCGCCGGAGGCCCACCTCCTCTCCCCTCCTCCATTCCCCCAAACTCAGGCTGGCAACGCACTTGCAACCCGCTGGTGTTGCTAGTGTCTATGGACGGCGGTGATCACTTAACATCAGATGACCCGTCTATTCGTTGGCCTGCTATGACATAAAAAAAATCTCACCAATGTTATAAATGAATGATTTTGTGTGTTTATTAGGTTTCACGCTTAATTACTCAACCGATCGTCACGAGATTTTGCATACATAGGGTTACAGAAAAGTATATTTATAATTATGAAGTTGTCCAAGATGGTAAACAAGCTAAACCTAGAGAGACTGGCTCTCAAGTGTAGCTACTGGAACACATACATGGGTGCCTGGCAAAAATTCAATTTGAGGGTGGTAGCTAGGCAAGTGAGCTTAGATAAGTTCTCATCACGTTTCCTTTTGATTTGTTAATTTCTGGGAACAGCCAGTACGCCCAGGTATCAAGAGGCTTGCAGACCGGCAACAAGTCAGTTAATTGGAGACCGCTCGGGGGCCTAAATAATCTGAATTTATATTAAAACTGATTTATTTATAATAAACCAGTTTTTGCTCGCGACACCGCTCGCGTTAATGTACATTTGATGATTTATTTTTCTGGATAAAAGGTACCATATGTCTTTTACTGTACTTCTGATAATGTGTATGCAAAATATCATTAAAATCGGTTAAGTAATTAAGACGTGAAAGCGTAACAAACGAACTCCTTACAGTTATTTCTTTAGAAAAAAAGAAATAACCTTAATAATTAACTCAAGTTAAATATGTAAATACTATATAGCATTTAAGATTTATTGAATTTCACTGACGATAGTGATTCTGTTCTACAGTAACAAAAACCCTTATAAATCTCGAGTTATCTAGAATGTCTTTCTCGGAAGATCGTAATGGATTAGAGTACCCTTTTAGTTGAATTCTACTTTGAAATATTCACTGTTGCGGAAACAATTCTGTCGTATTTAAGTACAAAAATACATAGTAAAATATATCTAAGAATTCCAGTTAGGTGGCGTTTCTCTACAGATACAAAATTTGAGAACAGAAATTCTTTCAAGATATGTTTTCGAAACTTTATGTCGTAAATAAGAGCTATTAAGTAGAGCTGGCAACAATAGCTATATATCTATAATGAATTACGTTATCGTGTTATATTACAATGATTGTTATTATAAACTGTTGCCAGTTATTCTGTTGTTGAGTAATTTGCATTGTATAACAATTTGTAATAATAACAGGGTAATGAAATTAATATTCGCTACGCAATTTTCAGTGTTGGTAACGTCAGATACCTTTGCTTTTAAAGTTTTTGTTGTAGCATTAAACTTGGTTATCTGCACGCTGCGGTAATACTTACTGGTCAACGATTGTCATTATGAATAATAATAACAGTGAATGGATAACAGGAGAATAATGGAGAATTCAATAATATATTATTCGTAGCATAGTTGTTGTTAGTAATTGTATTATTAAATATATTTCTGAATTGTTTCGTAATATATACTTCGTCCAATTTGAAGTCCTTTATGCATAACTGGTCGTTTATTTTTATTTTCTAAGCATTAGAGTACATTACATAGATGTCCTTTTTAATGCGTAATGAGTGGCTAGAAATATTTTTATGGATAGAGAGAAACATTATTACCTTACTTTGTTATCAAATTACCCTTCGTGCTCTTAATATATATTGGTGTAAATTACGTGCGTAAAAGGCTGACAATTTATCCGGAACATTAAATTACTAAGAATGTTTCACGGTGAAAGCTTTATGTAGTGTATAGTGTATAGTATCTTTATTTTGGGAGCTAGGTTTATAATTATTTCGAGATAAAGATACGTGTTTATATAAATTATTTATAAATGGTTATGTTTATACTATATTTCTAATTCTACATAATAATGTCAGTATTGAAGTTTTTTTTTTATATTTGTAGGTATATTCCGTATACACATATCGCTTGTGTGTATTTTAATAAAGAAGCCGTAAATGGGTTTCAAATTAAAACTGATATCATATCATAATTTGGCATTTTTTTTAATGTAATTTGTATTACAAATTGGTATTGTGCTTTGGGACTTTATTGTAAAACCTAACACTACCTTAAAAACTGTTACTGGTCTTATTGAGTCTGAAATATGGGACGGCCAGTTGCAGTTATGTCATTCTTTTGCTAAATCCCTCAATTACATGGTGATACTGTTCCTGTAGAGAACAGACAGCTTACCACAAGGCTGATATGGGAACAGGACACCCTTAATCCACTTTAACGGGAATTACTCCTAATGTAGTAGTGATCGTCGACACAGTTGACGTGTCACCTGGTAACACTATTAGAAAATCGAAACAATGTAAATAACAAACAACGAAAGTACAATTATAGGGTATTTTATATTTATAACACCTGAACGGGTATGCTGTGGTAGAAACAATAGAAAATGATTTCAATAAATATTTACAATATCAGTGTACTATTCTTAAGTTTTCTATATGAGCAGTATGAAATGATTTATTTGCTTTGAATCGCAAACATTGTTATTGTTCTGCCCGCCTTGTTTAACTTCATTAGTAGTATAATATAAATCTATATAACATAGCATTATTATTGATGTCATAATTATATGATTTATTTATGGAAAATTTTATGTTATGTCGCGTATATTTGTTGATAAACGTGGGACGTATAATTAGTATTTTCCGATACAAGAATTGTTGATTAAAATAGCAATGTAGATGTTAAGCGGTAATAGTTACGCTTTCTTTTGGTGTAGATAGTTTCTAGTATGTAAAAGTGAATATCATGTCCTGTCGATGTCCAAATGTCCAAAGTAGTGAGCAAAAATGGAGAATGTTATTTTGAAGACTAGTAAACAAGAAATTGAACATTTGTGCTACGAATTCCGTGTTCCATCTAGTTTTCCTCATATAGTCTTAAATGGTGTATTACCAGCCTGCTCCACTTTTCGGTAATTCGGTTCATTGAACCAAAGCGACTGTGGCATAGATAAAGACGTGAAGAATAGGATAAATGAAGGATGTAGCATATGACCCACGAATGCGCTTGAAACTTAAGGGCAAGGTGTATAAAACTATTATATTATATATTATACGGGTGAAAGAAGATTACATGTGGCAGAGATGCAGATGTTAAGATAGATGTGTGGTGTAATTAGAATGGATAAGATTTAGAATGAGCATATCAAAGGAAGTCTTAAAACGTACAGGAATAGAGGAATACTGAAAATGGTATGGATAGATAGTGTGAAAAATGATTTTTGTATAAATGCTGTCAATACTGAGATGACAGCTGACAGTAGAGAGTGGAAGAGGAAAATATGTTCTGCCCTATTTAGGTGGGATAAGGGTTAGATGAAGATGATGTTATATAATGTTATTTACACGTTCAAAATGTTTATTTTCGTTAAATAAAAGGTCAGTAATTTATTCTTGTTCCTACGTGAATAAAAACATCAGGTGACGTTCCTTGTTTCCGAATTATTGTTATAAGATTTATACTTTTTGTTCATCTATACATGCAATACGAATGTAAATCTAACGTGTCTGTACTTTTTCGAATTTCGTGTAAAAAACATTTGCAGGTGTCTAGGAATAAGTAATAAAATACATTTCAATCATTTTTGAAAATGTATGTCTGTCTGTCTGTTTGTATGAACACGTATCACTGCTAAAGTACAGGGTTCACAATAAAACCTCAAATTACAAATCATAAAGCATATCTTCGGGAGTAACAGTCTTTGTTTTATTAAAATCGGTCCGCTCTATCAAAAGTTATTGTAATTTGAATGACGCTTCGAGGTGAGTACGAGAAAAGAGTACTAATCTATTCTAATATTATAAAGCTTATTTGTTTGGTTGAACGCGCTAATCTCAGGAAACCCATAGGGTCCGATTTGAAAAATTCTTTCAGTGTTAGATATTATTTATCGAGGAAGGCTATCTATCATCACGCTAAGACCCATAGGAGCGGAGCACCAATGAAGAATGTTTCAAAATATTTTTTTCGTTTTAAGTCTTCCGCTGCGTTTTAGTTAGCCCAAAGTAACTATTCCATGCGGACGAAGTCGCTGGCAGAAGCTAGTATGAAATAATAAATAGCGTTGTTTAAAATAATGACGTTAGATCTCCATCAAACGTAATCGGGCAGTGGGAATATTTAAAAATAACGCTCAAAGCGATGAAAATTGTTTTCGAAATTTTTCAAGATAAAGATATTTTCCAGATAGAGTCTATATCTTCTCTTACAATTTTTTCAACTACGTTTGATATGTTTGTAATATGTATTATCAAAAAGCAAAATAAGCATAATTTGACTTTTACCTGAAGCCGACTAGAGTTATATTCTCAATAAGTTTTTATTTTTTAATAAATATTTAATTAAAATAATGATGACCGCTCTGAATATAGATACGCAAGAAACACATTTTGGTACGTGTTATATCATATGTATAAAGTCGAAACAACTTACAAGATAAATAAACGCTAATTTTGAATTTTAATAATAACATTTTGACTTTATTTTGTCTTAAACTCTTGACTATATTACGCGCTATCCTGAACTTATGCTTATATACAGAGCGGCCAAAAAGATTAACGGGAACTGTATTATTTCTATTCAAAGACAAAACCTCGGGACAGATGTTATGAAAGTCACGTTTTCTTTTGTTCGTGTACGGCGCCATAAATCCTAATAATAAAAATATGAAATGTATTTTTTCCTTTCAATATTATTTTCCTTAGCGTAGGTAAGCAATACGGTAATTTCTACAGATATCTCTAGAAGATTTGGGCAATTGATTCGGGACTCGGCGAGGCACCCACGCTGTCTTTAAGATACGTGACATCATTGGGATGATTGGTAAAATGTTTTCCTTAAAAAACATCATACAAAAGATCAAGTTTATACAAATATTATTATTGGTTTTTTCTACAATTTCATTTTAACATCGCAGTACTATATGAGTAGAAATTGGTACACCGACATTTACGTCAGATATATTTTTATATTCCTGAGAGATCAAACGGAAGTTTCTGATAAAACTAATTTGTACCATGAAAATTAAATATCTCGAAATGATATTGATACTATGATCTAAGAAATAAATTAACCAAGAATGTTACTGTATATTACAAGTCAACGACAGGCAGTTCGAGCAGTTTGCAATACAATTTTCTTAGCTTAGATGTGTAAAGGACTGTGTAGGATTTTAGTGCTAAAAACAATAGCAATTCAACCATCCCACGATAGTAAGACCAGTAAAGGTTTAAATGTTAGGTTATCTAGGTTAAACACATTACTGTTTTGTAGAGTAATAAGTTCAAGTCTTTGTTTTTGATTCAGGCTTTGTTCAACGTGAACGATAGTGATGTCTGGAAATAATACTCCTCTTAGTACATCCGTTAAAGTGATTACAACAACAATGTATCCTAATCGTAACTCCTAACTACTATTATAAATGCGAATATGAATTTGTTGTTTGTTACGCTTTCACGCCTGAATTACTTAAGCGATTATTTTGAATACACGCTATCAAAGATACAGGAAAAGACACGGGATACTCGCCGTCCAGAAAACAGTACTGCTCTCAAGTGACATATGAAATCAATATTAACGCGAGCGAAACTGCAAGCAAAATCTAGTAGTCTAATAAAGAAATATATAGTAGAAAATATCAGATCGAGTGCCTACCGAACTCTAATAGATGACTTGGTTGTTTTCGGAATCGATGGTAGTTTTTTACCGTTCAAAAACATCTCAGCATTTAAATTCAATAAAGTATTTTTATTTTACTTTGAATGACTGTATTAATTTATACGTAGTAAAAGCGTAGTGAGGGGTATGACACAAGGGGTATAAACCTACACTTGGTCTTCAAGTCCCAAGCACTATCCCGGGCTCTTCTCTCTACAACACGATGGAACCGTGATCCGTCCAGTGAATAAATGCAATAATAATAATCTCCTTTCTTAACACTGTTATTTTTTAAAGGAATATCTATTGTGTTAGAAGATTTTTCATAATGCGTAATCAAAAGAATTAAAGAACAATACGTATCGAGCTCAGAAAATGTGTATTCATTTGTTTCTTATTGAAAGTTTGTTATGATATATATATCCGTGATTCTATATGTGCATTTGAAAACTAGATTTAATTTCTAAAGTCATCTAAATCATCACTTCTGATTGCTATACATTATTTCTAGGTTGTATAAACCAATCTTTTCAATACCAAATAAGTAATCGTGTCTATAAATTTGTTCGCAGGTGGTCCCACGGGTTGCTCTTCCATCAAGCGATGGTGGATTGTGCTCGGGCGGCTATACTTTTGCCGTTAGGGATCGCGGTGTTCCGTTGTCAGCCAGTATATAAATGCTCATTAGTGGAAACAGCATTTCTGTTATTAGTAAGTATTGCAGTATAATATGCGCACGTTTCTGCTTTCATATACCATCACGAACTCATGTCACGCCTCTTTTAAATCAAGGGCCACTCCTGAGAACGGAAAATAGAAGGCAGTTGCATCTAGCCAAACTGTTATTCGATGTAACAAATACTAGGAACCCTGAATGTCTGTATGAGAAATTACTTTAAGATAATACTTAGAAAGGTATGCCCAGGTTGATGCTTATAGGTTTTTTGTATAAATCTTATAATTTAACTCTATGCGAAGCCGAGAGCGGTAAGGTAGTATAAAGGTTAAATAAAGTGATAGATTGTTAGTTTTAGAAAGCACACCGCTTGAAAATTAGTAAAATAACTTTATAGGAATAAACTCGAGGTATGGTGTAAACTATATATTATTACAGTGCCCTTTAGGAAGTAAGCAGTAATGGCACGATTATAATAAAATAATAAAGATAAGCCACTCATAATTCACGTGAGACGTAACTGCTTTATAGTTTGAAAAACATTTTCAAGTGAAAGAAACCCCCCACACAATGGAAATGATTAATATAGGAAAGATAAGGCAGAATAAAAATTATACGATTTCTAACAATGACGTAAGGAATAACGGTTGTTAAATAACTTAGTTGTGTTTGTGCCAAAATCACTGATTTATCTGTACTTAGAACAAAAGTTTAGTAAAAAAATAAATTATAACATTTAATATGTAGTTAAAGAAATAATACTATATTGTTTTTATCAATACGATGTACTGAAGTTTATAGAATGCGTAAATATTTATATATAATTATAAATATTATATTTTTAAAATAAACAATAGAATAAAAACTACTTACCGCTTTGCAATATACTGTATTATGAAGTTAATATTTATGTTAATTAATTCTGCATAATATTTATTTTATTTAAAAAACTGATAAGTAAAGTTATCATAAAGTATTTATTTACTATTTTACTCAAAATTTAATAATCAAACTGTTTCAGTGATGTGTAATAATTGGTAACGTTTGTTGGCCACTCTATTCGTTATAATATTTTTTATTAATAACTTGTCATAACTAAAGATCTAATTTCCAACCCAATTTATAGCAGTCTACTGACGTATCCATTTTTTTTATTCTATTTATAATTTACACGTTTTGAAATATTTCGTCAAATTTGTTTACAGATAATATTCGCCCTTTTATAAAATTTAGGATATGAAACTGTAAATCAATTTAATAGCGGACGGGGTTTTTCTAAGCTCAACTGGCTAGATGCCACCTTAAAGTTGAAAAACCGTCGCCAAGCGTCTTACAAGTGTGTTCCGGCAGTTACACTTCAGAGTTAGTCCTCCACTAAGTTTAGTGTATTTAATATCTTATACCATATCGTTTTTAATATCATTTGAGATTGTGATCAAAAGCTATGTCAACAATGTTGCAGATACATATTGATATGAGTACTAATTGAGGTAGCTAGCGCCTTATAAGTGTTTTCCGGCAGTTACACTGTTGTTAAATACACAACAATGTTAAATATACATTTTGATGTTAGTAGTAAAGTTGGCTATCATATGGAGACTGTATTTTTTATCTTTAGGTGACAGTGTCCACAGTGAATATGCTCACAACAGTGTTGAATGACAGTCCTATATTCCCCGAAAATGAGCAAGAGCAGGCCGATTTATCCGCGCCGCTTCTGATGGACAGTCCACAGGTATATCATCATCTGTTTTTTACTTTATTATTTCATAAGAAATAGATAAATGCCACATTAATTGTAATGAATCTGAGGATAGGATAATAGCAATATTTATAGTAATTTTAGAAAATACAATATAATGTTGTTATATGGAAAAATTAAATAGAACAGTACTTGACCACGACATTAAGATATCTGTTACTTGATTGTAACATTTTCGATAAAGTATTTGATGCTGAAGGAATAGTAAACACACTTACTACGCAAAATATTAATAGTCAATTATAACCCTTGTTATAATGAAAGTTGACGCGTGAAGCACATTTTATAATGTGATAACCTTGTTTCAGTGCGTACTATTCGGTACATTCATGATATGGTTCGCATCAATCACTATAAATCTTGGACCGACATTCTTATCGGGAGCTTTAGCTGCGAGCGCTGGTTCTTACGGATCATACGGACCGGCCCCATCGTGCCCTTTAGTCCGGGGACCTTTCCGTCATTATGTACTTAACGCCCTTTGGATAGGCGTGAACGCGGTTTGCGTCGGACTGACACTTTTCCACTTGAGGAAGCTTCACAGAGATCTTACTAAGGTTTGTGTGTCATTTATTATGATTTTCAATATATGATATGGCATGGAGAGGTTCCATGACATAGGCTAGTGAAGTTGCTTCGTTATCCTTAATTTGCACCATTTTCATCTTCATTTTAAAAGTGGACTGAACTTCTCCGTGGCCATCTGAATCGTTCATATTTAACACAGAAATCAACGGGTTCACACTCTACCAACTGAAACTAGCTGTCTCGAACATCGGATATCTAGAAACGTAAAAGTTTGATAGTAATGCAAATGTTCCCAGTTGGTGGAGTCGCGAAACTAGCGCACGTTCCGAAAGTCGTTGAAACTCACGAAGTCATCCATATAATTTCAAGTCGCTATACAATATCGTCCATACCACCCTTTACGTTGGCCGAACTGGTTATTTTTGTTGGTACATTGCCAATATTCCTTGCGGTGTTCCGTAAATAAGATTTAAATTTTCGGAATACGACTGTTGAATTCATTCGGGCAGAAATGCTGGTATAATAAAACGACGAATCGAAGTCGTATCGGTATATGGACGCTTTCGATAATTTAAATCTTATCGCATGCAGGCTAACGTAGAGGCAGTTCGAGTAGCTGGTTTAGTGACAACGCTTGTCAGCATGGCAGGAGATAACAGACGAATGGATTCGCTGCCCAACAGCGTCGGACCGAGGGTAAGCACCAGTGCATGTGTACGTCTTTCATGTAGGCACACTTCTAGACAAAGCTGTTCATTTCCTTTCCTGTCTTCTCTCTGAATCCTATTGATGACGCTTTCTTTTCTTCTTTTGCATTATTTCAATATTAATTCCTAGGATTTAACTTTTGATACATTTCACAGACAGTAGACGGGGTGTTGGCAGACGGACAATGTCGTCCATCTGGAAGTGGTACTCTGCCTCTGGGCGGGGGTCGACGACTACGTGGTTACCTTGCCAGAGTGGAAAGGGAGGGAGTGCGTCGTGTGAGAATGTTTGTAGTGATCACCGCAGCATACATTCTATTCTGGGGTCCATTGTTCATTATCACGTTATTACATCACCCGTCTTTGACATCCCACGTAGCGTATGAGGTAAGCTAATGAAAACTTTATTATATTGTTTTTACTATCTTATATCTTGTTCATTTAATGTTATTGTTAATAATTTTACATTTTTTTTATATCTTAGGATGCAAACGAACAGGTGGGTTAAGTGACGATGATGTTAAGTGATCACCACCGTCCATAGACACTTGCAACATCAGTAGAGTCGCAAGTGCGTTGCCAGCGTGTGTTTGGGAGGAAGGGGGAAAGGGAAGTGGGCCTCCGGCGCTCTCACTGACCGAACGAAACGCAACAATGCAAGCACTGTTACTTCACGTCGGTTTTCTATGAGAGGGTGGTAGTACCCCGGGCAAGCCGACCCATTCATGCTGAAACCAGTAATAACTTTAGCGTGGCTCTACCACCTACAAAAACTAACATGTCCGATAGATATAGTTGTACTCTTTCTGGTAGTTAATTACTCGACTGTATGCGTTTTGGATTTGCTATATTAGTACTAAATCAATATGTACTTTGATCCACAAATACAGAATTTGCTAATATAGATTACGTATACGATACTAAAGATGTGCCATAGATATAAATTGTTCTCTTAATACAAATAAATAATACAGAAAAAGGGTAAAACCACATATATCTTTTACTTCTTTATTTAAAAAAGCTGTGCCCGCAACTTCGCCCACGTGGAACCTGATGTACAAAACAATGACTAATAAAATCATCTGAACGTATTTAATCCATTTGCTTATCTACTTTTCTCTCATAGTGAATTCGCGGCGCTATTACAATTACAATAATTTTGATAAATGCTAAAATAAAATTTTGATAGAGTGGACCGATTTTAATGAAACAAAGACTAAGTTACTCCTGAGGACATGCTTTATAATTTTCTTATATGAGGTTTTATTGTGAACCCAGTACTTTAGCAGTGATGCGTGTTCATACAAACAGGCAGACAGACATTTCTTAAAATTATTGGAATGTATTCTATTACTTATCCCTAGACACCGGCAACAATTTTTTTCACGAAAATCGAATATATACAAGCACGTTAGATTTACAATCTTATTATATGTATAGATGTTTAATAATATCAGATTATAATTATAATAAAGTAATTTGTGCCTGTCTCCGTACTTTTTTCTATAATTGTCATTATAAAAGTACCCAATGCCCTTCTGCAGATTTCAGCCTAACGCTACGTCAAATTTAATTGCGATCGGTTCTGTTTACTTGTGAAAAATTAACAAGCAGAGTTATTTTTGAATTAATTTATAATATTATGTCTGAATTACTGATATTCCTTTTTTATTGTATTATATTAATTATGAATTTGAAGTGGTGATGGCTTGGTTGATCGACTTAGGTTCAAATCCTTGCAACTAAGTTGGAGCTTTCACTGAAGGAAACTATCAATACCGAAACTATAGCATTGTCGTATAGCTTTTTCTAAGTCCGTCGCCCGTTAGTTATCAACACCCTCAAGTTGACACTATGCATCTGTTGGTGTGATCCAGCAGCTGCACTTGAGAACTAGTCCTCCCATTAGGTCTAGCGTGTTAGACCTCATTGTGATTAAACACCAAATGAGATTATGGTAAAGCGTAAAAGCTATAAGGAATTAAAAAAAAAGATATTATTGATATTACTTTTGTTGTTGTAGTTGTACTTCCAAATCACTTTACACATCTCATACGTGCACGCCGCTGTGAATCCGTTACTATTTCTCGCACTCCATCGAGCGTTGCGTAGGGCGGCTCTTCAGCTGTGCTGTGGCTGCTGTGTTCATTGGAGTCAGTTCGTACTCGCTCTCACTGCCGCTGGTAAGTCTTTGAACATTGAAACACTGACACGGGTTCTGAAAATAATTAAATAATTGCGAAGACCTGGCAAGAAAAATTTACTTGATCAGGTTTCAGTGATAGAGTATGAAAAAGAAAAGTCTATCGTTGGCTTTAAATCTTGTTTGACATGGAACTTGCACCTACATTCTAGCAAATCGATAACGTGCTTCGAGACCTCATAGAACGTAACAGTATAACTAAATTTATTGGTAATTTACTGACGCTAAAACAAGAAGGCTAATATGTGAATATTTTTATTATTTAAAGCATGCTAGTCTTTTACACAATCTTGTTAGCTTTGGAGTATCTGTATAGTCTGTATTCGAAGAGTGTGAGTTAAATGAAAGTGTTCAAGCAGTTTTTTATACCCACCACATACTCTTACAAGCTAAAAGTCGATGTCATTTAAGAGATATATGGGTGGCCTCGATAAGAACAGTGATTTGCTCTATAAATTAGCACGACGAGACGCCTACACGTCGGATGAGGAAAATACATTAAGCGATGACTATAATTACTTTTACCCTTAATATTCTTCTTCTGAATTCTGTAAGTGGTCATAACTTGATTATTGAGAGACAGAAAAGTATTCTATTATTCTCAAATGTTCTTAAATATTTGTAGAAATGATGATAATTCACATAACAGTTTTATGATAGTTCACTTACTTGTATAACTTACTTGTGATATACAGTTCTCTTTATAACTGTGTTTGTAACTGATTCACACGTGAGATCCAAAGGGATGTGGTCAGTCGAAGAACATAGATATGTACTAGACACCTTATTTGATAGCTTTGATACACTGAACCACCGGAATGCTTTGAAGTATTACAGAGAAACTATTATGAGAATAATCAGTGCGTTTGTTGCCAAAATTTTGTTGATACATTGACTTATGTTGTATATTATAAGGGCGATGTGATAATAAACAATGCAAAAAATACATGAAAAGTACTTCTGTATTTAGTTCTATGTTAAGTAATGTAAAATGAATATTAAAATGGCTATAGAGAGTTACATTCTGGCCACACAATACAGAATAAATGGTAAAATATTATTGTTAACAGCCCAATCACCGTTAGCTCCATCATCGTTTTCACCAGCGGCTGTATCCCCGGAACCCCCGCCTGCTCCACCACCTCCACTGGCGCCTCTAGCGCCTCACATACATACGCCCCCGGCCCCGCCCGCGCCACACACGATGATGGTAATTACCTCTTATATGTAAGTGTTGACACCGTAATACGTGGTCTAAATCACTCGCATCGTCGTCGCCATGCACGTGGCTGCCCATAAACTTTCTTTCTCTTCTAAATGCATGAGCGAAACTATCAAATCTTCTATTAGCGGTGATTGGAAACTCTTGTAGATTGTGTACTATCATTGCTGTTAAGTTATAGGGACTACGGTCATTATTAGTGATGTGCTGAGTCGATTATATTTCGAACCGGAGAATTTTAAAACATACGAGTTCCACCCTCTAGTTACGTATTTGGTAACACGAAAACTATAGCCGAAATGGCTGAATATCGGCTTTAAAATTACAAAACTCAGTTTATGTATAAGCGTTAATCGAACCTTAGCAAAGTAACGACAGTGCTGCTTACAAATCCATGATATCAAAAATTTTCCTACGTATAATTGTAATGAGAAAAATACACATTTTAATTTGCATTAGAGCATATTTAGCCATCACTGCTAACGGTTTGGCTCTTGGTAATAAATACGTATTTAGAGGGTCGAGTATTTTATTGTATTCGGATACTGTCGGAGTATTTAACGGGTCGCGACGTGACTCGGCACATCGCTAGACAGAATCTCGTAATTAAATGACATCTATAATCTCGATCTCAGAGTTGGGAAGTTGAGGAGTGTGACGCTGAGAGTATGTCGAGTGCGCGTGTGCAGGGAGACGAGGATATGATGGGGGAGCAGTGGAGCGGCGGGCTGCGACGACCCGCGCGCTCTCCGAGTCCGCTCCTGCCTGCCATATGAGCGCAACGCAGCGACCTACAGACCTTCGCGTTCTACTACGAAACTTACCCTCGGTAAAAATACACTTACACACATTCCTCAGACATATCACGGATATGGCTGCTGTCCGTTATATCAAGTTATATTCGCTAATGCACGCGATAAATATATTCATCGAATTCTAATTAAGAGTATATGAATGTTCGTCTTCGTAGAACGTTTTGTGTATAGAATACATTGATATACAAAAACCTAATATGCACAGTCAACGTCTCAAAAGCGTTCGAATAAGATATGCACGCTATTGACAATTAATGCACTCATTTCAAATAGAATCTCGTCACTAGCGTCTTTGGACTTTTTGTACACTGCTTTGTAAAAACAGCTTTAATTAATTCACGGAAGGTTGAATTTGCAAAAACATAGGTTTATAGTATAACTATAACTATTATCGGATATATCGGTGAGCTTTTGGGGACGGTTTTAGTGTTAGTTTTACTCGAGACTGTGCATCTTTTGTTTTTATGTATCGATGATAGAATATAATAGAATTATATTATCGTAATACATAATTTAATTACTCTCTCATTTAGATATAATCAAAAGAACGTAGAAAGCTCAATTTAAAGACATAATATTAATAATAACTGCACAATTATAGTTTACATAAATATAATGAAATTCCTCGAATAGTCCCTATATATTTTTGTGAGCTTGAAATACAAAACAAAGTAAACGACACCAATTAGATAGTGCAAATAAAGAACGAGTCTTATAAATAGTGATTAATAAATTAACGTTATCACTTGAAAAGATAAATTTAGGTCATATAAAATATTTATGTAAATATTTGAGATACAGGTAAATCGATGTACCTATCTGTAGTCTTTAATCTATCTACCAGTAAAATTTTCATCTCCTGTTAAATTATAAGTAGTTCATAACGATATCTTATTGTAAAACAAAGATTAATATTTTATTTGATAGTTTTTATAATACAGATTTTTAGTTTACTTGTACTTTGGTAACAATAAGTTGTTATTATCTTTTATTCAATGAAATGATAGGTTCAATTGATTAATACTTTACGGTCACCATGTAGTTAGTAATTTTAACTCTGATAAGAATATAGTGTGACTGCTGAGAAAGTCTTTTTAACACTACGACATGTTTATTATTAGGAATAATTAACTGACTACAATAAAATAAACAATGGAATTATTTTAGAAGAAAGAAAAATATTTAAAAATATATATTATGTAAGTTAAGTATACAAAATTTGATTATGCAAATAGTATTATCTGTCTCAAAGCATATTTTAGCATTAAAATATTAAAATAAGTGTTTATACAAATGTGAGTTGCAATTTATTTTATTAATACTATCGCAGCAACATTTTAGGTACCCTATGTGTATATTTTTCCACGTTCTATCACATTTTATCACATTGTTTGCTTGACTAATTAATAGGATATAAAAATTCAATATATTCTACTTGTGTATTTATGTAATTAATTTTATGACTAAAATATAGGTATGAAAAGAATAAATAATTTGGGGTTTAATCCTCATATATGCTTAATACATAATTATCTCAATTTATTCTTGTCATTATGATTATATTTAAAATCTTTAATATTTTAAATTCTGCTAATAACTGTTTTAATTATTAATAGTAATATCATAAACTAAAATGTCATTTGCTTTACGAATGAACCTTGAAATCAATTATGTTTCCTAGTAATTTTCATTAATCGAAACCCGTTTTTCGTATTGTGATGTATTTATTATATCTATTATATATCAAAGTTTAGCTTTAAGTTAATATGTTAATAATATAATTAAATAAAGTAATATTTAAATAAGAATTGGTATAAACACGCAATTAAAAAGAAAATTCGAACATTCACTTCGAACATGGTTTTAATGAATAACATTATAAAGTCCAATTCAAATGTGAACTTAATACTTTAATGAAATCGTCCTTTTTATATTTTACTACACAATTTTATGTATATTTCATTTAATAATAAATACGTAAGTAAATTTTAAACATAATATTGTAAAATAAAGGTACTTAATTATAAAATGTGAAAATTAAAAACTATACGTATAAACCGTAATTATAAAAATGTGTTCTTTCAGTGTGTAAAATTAACAAATATAAAATAATATGATGGAAAATAAATTATTTATTAAATAAATTGTGATGTTTTATTTATTTTGTGATTGAGATATGTGTAGGCAATGATCAACGACCGAACGACAAATTTCAGAGAAATCAGAAGACAAAGAACATGTATACATATAATAAGAATGTAGACGTTACGTTTTGCAGGGTGGTAGGGTGTCTGTACCCGACTGGATCGCGACCACCGTACACCAGGTGGAACACCCGCCATAGTGGCACGTTTGGGCGTGTCGCGTTCCGGGATCAGCCGGTGTATATCCAGCAAACGGGGGGGGGGGGGCTGTCCCTGACTGGGTCGCTTTCAGGCCGGCATCACAGCGACGACCGGCGATGGATAGTATGTCTTTCGGTGGTCGCCATTGTTTTTGGATTGTACTGTGCTTACCATCAGGCACAGTACAGTCACTTTGCCGAGCTACAATAAAAAAAAAAAAAAAAAAAGACGTAACGTGTTTGTACTTTCAACTTTTTGTGAAAAAATCTTTGCAAATGATTAAGAATAAATAATAAAATACATTGTTTCTGCACGCATCGCTGCTAAAGTACTACAAGTATGATAAAATATCAAGAATATTATAAAGCATACCTTCGAGTAACATTTAGTGTTTGTTTCAGTAAAATCGGTTAACTCTATCAAAATATATTTTGATTCGAAAGACGACGCAAGTTAAGTACGAGAGAAAAATAGGTTAACTATACATTTTTATATCATTCCAAAGCCTGGGTATTTTGTAGTTATCCTATCCGTATATAAATGTAATGCTAAAGATGTTTTTTAGTTTTATTGCTTAGATTCATGGTTCTTATCTAAAAAAGTATCACGATTTCTTTATTTAATATAGATTTATTTAGGTTCTAAGAAACTACACTTTATAAGCATCTCACGATTTACAATAGGTGAAGTGAAGGTGAAGGTAAAGCGGTATGGTGCGCATGGGTAGGAGCTATAAGTAAATGCATATCATTGTTTACAAAGAAATTTTATAGGCAACTTTTGCTTTAAATTTTTTCATATTTTTTCTATATAAAATATGTTGTTTAGATAATAAACAACGCAGACGAAGTCGCGGGTACCTGCTAGGAATAAAATAAATACATCTACCTCCTCTGTTTCTCAACCGCTTTCTTTTTTTTGTAGATATTGAAAAGGTTTAGTATGATCGTATAAAAAAATTGGAAACAGTTCGATTCTTTTCCATAACATTAACGTGTTTGTAGCCTATAATTACAAGTCCTTATTCGTCATACCTCAGGATCCTTATGTCTACTAACCTACAATTTCCAAACCCGTCTAATATCTAATTCGGAGAGTAGACCATTTGAATCAATAGTCTGAAGATGACTACATCTTGACATATAAGATGACAATAATAAACTGGATTGCAGATATCCAACTGGGTAGGACTGAGCTAGGCTCAGCTGGGCACACTGATGAACATGCCGTAGTCACTTTCTTTTAGTTTATCACATTGTCATCAGGGCTTTTCACGACAGGAGATCGATTGTAGATCATTCGGTAATCGCCGTTGTCTTTTATTCTACAATCCTTACCATGAGATACGGTGCAGTCATTATGTCATGACCTCATAAACACAATCAATTAGTGTTTAAACTGCATCCCATATGTTTAATTCACCCAGCGTCACCTAATGAGTAGTAAAAAATATCGTCAGATATTCAAAACACTAACAATTAACTTCATTCTGTTGCTGATAATAATGTATCAATCATATAGCACCAGGGGACACGTCGATATGTATGTATTGGTTTGCGGGTACTGTTTATATTAATGGATATCTTTAAAGTATCTACCGATGCATCGATAATAGGAATAATAACTGAATATATTTAGAATACATACGATCTATGTTAATGTGTATTAATGTATAATGTATGTTAATATTGTATTATTTGAAACCTTTCGAGAACATTCTATCTTTAGTCCTTTGTCAGATTTAATACTTCTATACGAAGATGGTACGGCTTTAATATTCGATAATTCGATTTAACTGTCCTATGTGACTGAGAGGCGCAGCGCGACGTAAGACGGCCTTATTCTATGATGTTCAGTGAGGTCGTCCAAATTCTAGGACATATTTTTCTAAACAGGTATGTGCTTTTTTATTATATGACAAGGAAAAACGTTTTCAACCAAGAAAATCAACATAAAAGTTATTTTTACGTATGCATGTGATCACATAATATATTTTCTAAAACGTTTATCTGTTAATGTATATTAAGTGTGGCAAAGATGCGAATGTTAAGACTGATGTGCGGTGTAACTAGAATATACATAATTAGGAACTATTATAATTACAATGAGTACGTGTAGTATAATCATGCCACGAAGCTGTTTGAACATCATATAAGCAAAAAAGCGAGCCGTAAGAACGTGGATGGATATAGAAGAGGTGCAAGACCGGGAAGTTATAGATGAATTGTATGAAGTGATACATGTATGGAAAGATGTAAATACTAAGTTATACCTTTTTTATATCATATGAGGCAAACGAACAGGTGGGTCAACTGATGTTCAGTGATCACCACCGTTCATAGACACTTGCACCACCAGGGCAGTCACAAGTGCATTGTGCTTAGGGGAGGGGTGGGGAGGTGGTCCTCCGGCGCTCTCACTGACCGAACGAAACGCAACAATGCAAGCACTGTTACTTCACGTCGGTTTTCTGTGAGAGGGTGGCAGTACCCCGTGGCAGGTACCGGTACCGGTGGCAGTAGCCGACCCATTCATGCTGAACCCTGCTGTAATAAATTCAGCGTGGCTCTACCATCTACAAAATATGATACCTGATAGAGAAAACATGTTGTGTCAAGTCTATTTAAGTGTGATAAGGATAAAAAGATGACGATAATGTTTCATAATTTTTCAAGTCTAACGTGAGAATTGGTAAGTCTTTTATTATTTTGTACTAGCTGTGCCCGCGACTTCGTCCGCGTTGAACCTTATATAAAAAACAGTGATTAATAAAACCACCCCAATGTATCAAGCCCATTTACTTCTCTACTTTTCACTCCTACTTAAGTCGCGTCGTCGTTAAAATTACAATAACTTTTGATAAAGTCCACCGATTTGAATGAAACAAAGACTGTACGCAGTACTTTAGCAGTGATAAGTGTTCAAAGAAACAGACAGACAAATATTTCTAAAAAGGATCGGAATGTATTTTTTTACTTATTCCTAGACATCTGCAACAATTTTTTTAACTAAAATCTAATAAATACAGACACATTAGACTTACATTCTTATTATATGTATAGAAGATTTGTATTGTACCGTTTTTGATGAAACTCCTTCAGTTGTTAAAAATGATATAAGTAATAGTATAAATAACATCTAAAAGAGGCTAACACAAACTAGTCTGTATCTATTTATATAATTCAAAATATATAAAAGAAATCCGTTTCCAGAATCTAGCTACCGATAATTGAGTTCCGCAGCTCTTCGCTCCGGTGTATTATCCGTCACACGAACGTCAAAGTGTATTAATTAATTTAATAAATGACAACTTCTGCTACCTTTAATTAATATTATAATTAAAATTTACTTCGGAGGATTAACTTTATTTTTGACAATCCAGATATGGCTATTTTGAAATAATTTATATAATCAGTCAGTAAAATAATAGTCAGTTATCATTTAATTGTTTGTGTAATAAATAATGTGTTAATCCTGTTAATGAATCGCAGTTTTTATGAATTTGATTAACTGGAACACCTTTTGTGTGATATCTAGAAATTTGACACAACTAAATTTTTTTTTTTAAGGAGAAAGTTTTTGTGTTACTCATTTTTACACTCGCTACTAGATGGCGTTGTTGACTGTCAACATTTATACCGTTCAATCGTCATAAAAATTTGTCATAATATTTAAATTTAACGAATATTTACACAATATTCCCATTCCTAAATTGCATGTAAAGTCGTGGGCATAAGTATTATCTATATGTAATAAGAATGTAAATATAACGTGTGTGTACTTTCACCTTTTTATGAAAAAAATGTTGCAGGTGTCTTGGAATAAGTAATAAAATACATTTCCATCATTTTTAGAAATGTCTGTCTGTATGTTTGACCACTCATCACTGCTAAAGTACTGTGTTCAAGATAAAACCTCAAATGACCTTAATATATTCAGATACTTTTATTACTCACTGTTGTTTTACATTAGGTTCCACGCGGACGGAGTCGCGGGCACAGCTAGTATTACATACAACTCTACTTAAAGAAAATCGTTCTCAATATCAGTTTGTACTATCAAAATGTAATCTAAAGTTAATTTAACTATATTAATTGTTCTTGTTTGTTTCTGTTATACTTATTCGTTGTAAATTAGTTTCTTAGATACTTCATATAAAGGGGTACAGACAATACTCTATATAAGAGTTTATATTTAACATTTTAACAACAACAATTTAACAAAACAGAGTATAATATACGGGTAACGCAATAATATAAGTCAAAAGTATAAAATAAATAACCTTTGAATGTTATATAAAATAAAAGACAGAATTAACAAAAAAAAAAACAATAGAACGTAAAGACTTACTTAAATTACTTATAGGTATTGTTGGAAATAAATAAAATGTCGGGTAGTATACTATTGGAAATAAATGAAATGTCGGGTAGTTATACTGCGACTGCGTTTATAAGGGGCGGCGCTTGCTGTGTTGACTCATTCGGCTGAGTGCCTTAAGCGCTCGCCTTAGTAGTCCGGTGAAGCTGTAAAGACCTTGCCAGGTCAATAGCATAGTCAGTTCGAAAAAAAAAAAAAAAAAGTGTTGACTCAGTCTTTCGGTGGCCGTCGTAACGTGCATTAGCTCTGTCCGAACTCGTGTCGGTTACATAAAAAGTGATTCGTTGTTAGAATGTGTTCTGAACAGTTTATATTCTAAATTGGTCAGTCCCCTTTTATTTTTTTATAATCAGTAATTGTTTCCATTTCTAACAGTATTATAGTTACTATATATTAGGTTTAGTGTTTTGTATCTTAATCATATATTTATTCTGTTTTGCATTTTAATATTTTAATGGTTATGCAAAAATATTATAATCCCACTGGAAAAGTCATTGATTGAAGTTTGTTAAGCAACCTTCCGAAAGTAACCTCATTTCAGGAATGACAGAGTGATATTTCTAATAATCTGTTACAACGTCAACGTTCCAACAGGGCCCATTTCCGTCTAATTAATATTATACGATGCTTACTCAGGTCTAAGTACGCCGTATCCTTATTAAGCTTCTTGTCGAGCGACTCTATTTTCAGAATCACGGGTGAATATTATATTTAGATGGCGTTCTATACATATATACAATGCTAACTGTAAAACGCGGTTTTAGTCGTGTTTAATTTTAAAAAGTTTGAATTAGTGTCAACACAGGTAAACTCGGGCAAACTCTAATCATCTTATACCATCTTATCATCACATGTTTGCTTAATTAATAAACTGTATAAAAATGTATATAATTATCGCTCGGAGTACCAATAGTTGTGACATACAGACTGATGTTAATAATTTGAATTTACACATTCCGAAATTAGAATAATTCAGACTGTATTTGATTTAAGAATTCGAAAAAGTTATTCCATTGTTTTGTGTTTCCTATTCTACCGGCAGTCCTTACGACTGTCGGATAAATGTTTTCTATAAATGAAACAGCGTGTATAAGTGATAAGTTTAGCATGATGTAGTTAGTACACGTCAAGATGTCCCGCCGGGCCTGTCTGGTGGATACAATACAGCTTACTCAGCTGACAATAGAGCGAGACAAATTGCGAATTATTACACGACGTTATGGTAAGCTACCTGAATGGGTATTAATTAACAAGTGATTTATGTTATATTGAAACAAGATGTTAAAGCAATGATATTCCCTTAATGTATGTCGTGTATAATAATAGCAGATGGCCACGACTTCCATTAGGTAAAACTGAATTTGTTGTATCATGGGAACAAAGCTTTTTGCGTGGTTTAATAGTGAAATATACCTACCTACTCGTATTTATTTCTTCTTTATCATTATTGCTGTTATTATTACTTAAGCAATAATAATAAATGTATTAATTTATTGTATATCGAATATGTCAATGGAATAAATGAAAAATGTCTTGTGACTATAAAAATCATGTATTTATTCAAATAAATACAGTCTTATTTACCCACACCGAATTTTATTATTACGCTCTCCGAACCAGTCTAGGCTACTACACATTTTTAGCAACCGAAAAAGGGGCGGCATCTAGACTCTCATATCAAATATGATTACACGCTGTTATTTGGTTTATAGTATGTTGATACCACTATCACTGATATTATAACTAAAAAGCTGTAGATATGTTATAAGCGCTTCGACAGCGTCCTGTGAAAACTTGGCTAGCTAGCTTATTTTTGACGGCTGCCCCGTCAATCCCGTATCTAAGCAACATATAATTATTACTTTTTCACCGTCGATATTGAGAATACGCCATCTTACTTCCAAATTTTATCTAAGACAGTGTAGCGTTACAATATTACTTTACGTATGTGTACGTTTCCGTGCCATTTGTTTTGTCAAAATATTGTGTTACCTACACAACTCATCACGATTGTAAAGGATGTGCCCTGAAATTGTGGGAGCCATAGAAGGTTCAGAAACTAAAGAAGGTTATCTAAATGATGAATTCGCCAACTTGTGCATTGGTGGGGTTGAATGGGACTGAATTGTTTCACATACAAGTTTTGCGCAACTTACCACCACAACGGAAGAAGAGACGTTTGCTTTACCTGTGCAAAATTTCTGTATTATTATCGCCAGCATAACAATCAGAGCCGTCAATAAATATAAATTTATATAGCATACACTGTAACAGAAGGTTGATATAATAAGGAGACTTAAAGGACTCCCAGAGTCTGTGTATGGATTACAAATCATTTAGAATTAATTGTCTATAGGTCGTCCGTTGGTCTAAATTTTACTATAATTCATATATTTTATAAAAGCTAAAGATTTTTTAATGAATGTATAAATACATTAGATTACTTTGACGATTATCATTACATAATATAAAACAAAGTACCCTACCGCGTCTGTCTGTCTGTCTGTTCGCGATAAACTCAAAAACTACTGAACGGATTTTTATGCGGTTTTCACCAGTGGATAAGGTGATTCATGAGGAACGTATTCGTATATAATTTGTTAAGGATTTTTTTATAACAGGGCGGGACAAAGTCTGCAGGGCCCGCTAGTAAATTTATAATTTGAAGTTTCGATTCGTCGATTGTATGAAAAGCAAACTAACTATTAGCAAAATTTTTAAATGACAACACTAAAGCACTTTAAAATAAAGGAAATCGGTTTAGAAGCAGAGGAGAAAAGAAATTAAATTGTTCTTTCCCTATCTATAAGCAATCCCAGTTTTGTGCCCCTGATTATTTTCTAGTCTTTGCATACTTCTTAAATTTTTTTTACGTATTTATAACTTTTTGAACCGATTCGACTATTTAATTCATAAATTTTACTCATCGGTGGTTGTCATATGATGAAAATCAGAGGGATATCAAAAGTCCCCGTTCTAACCAAACTATTTAGTATTCAGGTCTAACCTAGAAGGAATAGTGGTAACAATATTAATATTCATAGCTCGACTGATTTACCACTATTGTGAATAATAAATTAATAATTAATGGATGTATAAACTTAAGTATACGGGTTAATTCATGAATATAGCAATTTAATGTTTTTTGTTTCAGTTCAACTGGTATTTAATTAATGAATTATAGGTATAATATGCTATTTTCAGGGCACCTTATGCTTTTTAGTCGATGTTGATGTACATAAATTATCGGTATCAGTTACATGAATAATGAATTATATTATTTAGTACCGAACAGTATTCAAAGATGTAATGCGTTAATGGATCCTGTGGTGTACTTATTAATGTATATATGCCAGGTGTGAGGTTAGTCGCTAACAATATTCTAAGAGATAATAGTTCATGGGCACATTTAACATATAACTAATAATATCAAAACAAATATTAATAAACAACAAAGAGAACCTAAGTTAAAGTTTGTTCTAAGACTTTCAAAAGTATAAACACAAATGTAATAAACCTAGGTGCAATGACCGGTGCTGAAAGCTGCAAGGAGCGACCAGGAATTAAAAACTATCGATAATAAAACGGACAATAAACCCTTTTGTTTTGTTCGTGCCGTTCCCGCGTTCACTTTCACTTCACCCGACGGTCATTGCCACTGTGCTGTAACATAGACGCGTAGAGGATTGCGTATAATTTTTGTATTTTTCTAGACAATTAGGTCAAATATTAAGCACCTATTTTTAATTGAGTTCGAACGAGAATCGAGTGCAGACTATCCTCTATAAATATTGCTCGTGTCTAAACTTTCAGCCTATATATACATTAATATATATTATTGCATATATTATTAATGTATGATAGTATCAATCAACTGCTTACATAATAAACATTGTATGTGCCATACGTCATAGCTGTGATCATGCCTTCGTTCATTTAACCTAGAAAAATATTTTTGAAGTTTTTTTTATTAATAAATGGCTTTATTCATTACAAGGTTTTGTTTCTAAATATTAATTACAGGTATTTATGTGTACAATATTTGTTAGCTAAAGAAAGTGACGAAACTGGATATTATAAAGGGCTCATATATTTAACTAGCAGCTATTGTATTTTTACTTATAACAGCGGCACGCTATGATGGCCTTTTGGACACATTAAAATAGTGACATGATATGTCGATTTATTTTTGAAAAAATATAATCAAATGCTGTTTTGTTCTACATTAAACATGGACATTATACATATGTATATATAATCATATATAGGACGTAAATACATATATAAATTTCGAATTTTGAAAACACAAATTCCAAGTTGTGTTGTAAATAAGTTCACTAATAATTATAATTCATTAAGGATCCTGTTAAATGGTGCTGTTTCTTTTATTAGCAAAAAGTTTATATAATTAGATATAGTAATAGTAAGAGATAGATAGAATATATTTTATAGAGATATATATTTTAGTATTTAGTTATAAATATAAATATTATTTAGATCTCGGGATACTACATTGATCTTGTCTACTAAAATTATACATATGATAAATTTTGTATGTAAGAAAACGTTTGAAATATATAGTCCGCGTCAAACTGTTTAACCGCTCTGAAGTAGATGCGCAGAACACAAATTTAGGTATCAGAGGGACGTAGTGAGGTAAAAGGGGAGCAAGCTCGCCCGCGCGCGTACCTCGCCCCCTATTTCACCCACGTTGACACATGTGTCCTGTCATTATTAGTTGCAGTACAGTTGCATTCAGAATTCAATTTAGTTTTGTTGTTGGTAATTAAATGTGATTGCTATTTTCGATCTTTTCTTTTTCTTGTAGATTTGTCTTTATTAGAACACCCATCCATTTTAAAAAATGATGTTTCTATGGAAGGCGTAGTTTATTACAAATTATTTATTTACTATGAATATATTTTATTTACAATAACGGTATTGTAACACGCATAATACCTGCACAATATATGCTACAAGATATGTCCCATAGATAGAAAGAAATACTGCATAAGGCGGATCATTCAATCAAGTACGCGATTTTTACATTGTTTTGAGTTTTCACTTCTGTCGGCAATCCTTGTGACTGCATTGATTATTTTTATGTATTGTAATGTTGTAGGCATTCTTATTTGAAAATTATGGAATTTATCATTTTTATCTTACGTCCTACTTCAGAATCCCCGTCGTAACTGTTCACGGATAATTTGATAGAATTACTTCGAGGCATGACTCACAAATTTGTTAACGTAATAAAATTTCTTGCAAGTCAAGGATACTACCGAATGTTCTTACTGAACATCAATTTTGATCTCCACATTATTTCCCTCAATCATCGCCGCGGTAAATGTTCACACAGTTTTTTTCTTCTGTAATAAAACTGAGATGGTTTTCTCGTCATTTGTCGTACTGTAGTTTAGTGCTTATGGCATTGAGAATAAAGTTCATAACGTCCACATAAGGGATGTCAGATAAGTTTGTATAATCCGTATTTCGGGAATGAATGCCAGCATAAATTCAAGGAAAATGATTTATCTGGTAAAATCAGTATTTCTGTAAGAGAAGTCGTTGGAAAAATTACGGTGATTATGATGAGAAAGATATCTTTAATTTTTTATATTATTTTTAGTTTTTGGTGTATATACAAGCCTTGCAGCGCAGTGATAGACCCTTAAATTGGAATCGTTCATATAATCTCTTATTATTTTATATTATATCTGTACGTGGACTTTATTGTCATTGGTGTAATTTTTTAATCTAACAGCGATTTGTTTTGTAACTATTTGCTTATCCATAACCTTGTGGATTTCACCCAAGATAACAGATTCTTTTTATATAATTCCAGAGGGTTCGGTATAGTGGTTATATTTAATTCGTCTATCATAGTTGTTCAAATTATATTGACCCCAATTACTATTGAGCCAAAAGGTTACTTATTTATTTTCCTCAAATGTTTTTAATTAGGACGTTGTTTTATATAAGGAAAGAAATTCTTATGATTTGTTTTTCGCGTCTTTCTATTCTTTATTATTTACATACATTTTCTTTTTTAATTTCTTTACTTACCTTTCTCATTATAGCAAAAAATCAAAATGTACTATGTGTTGTGTCCGTCATTCATCGTCATTCAGTCTTCATAGTCGTGTTGTTTTAGTTTCACACTGTTCTCGCGTCATATATAAACATAAATCTAGCTTTATTGCTCCCAAACGAACGTCAGTCGTGTCAGCCAAGTAGGTCGTTAGTTGTTTGATTAACTTGCATAATTTCGCAGCCTCAAGTCTATGAAGCATATGAAACGGTTATTAAATAAAGCTACGTAGAAATGCGGAGGCTTAAGTCTACGGGTATGTGTCTGAATACATTTAAGAAAGCTGATCGTGAAATAAAATGGGCATAGAGAATATATTTCAGAGCGATAAAACCGTCAAGAATGCTTGACAATGGTGATATATAGTGACATTTGAATTACATCATTCGTATCGACCGTAAAATACTTTACCAATTTATACGAAAAACACAATGCGTGACTTGTTTTAATATTTTATTTGGTACCAGTTGTGCCCGATGGTTTTTCGTCTCACGATAACTCGCCTGTCACAAACGGCACTTTCTCGCGTAACGTACTTTCTGACCTACAATTACATACTAATTTAAAAAAGTTTACTCCGTTAATTGATCAGGAATGATAGAATATTTTTTTCAAAAGAAAACTTCTATAGCCGCGTTGAGCGGTTTTTAGCAGAAGAAAAACTTATGGGTTCTCGTCGCGTCGCCTGAGCTCGACATGCTAGTGAAGCGTCACTGACCGTATTGCGCTTGCGTCAGTCTAGCGAAGCGTAATATAGTGACTTGTGTATATATAATATCGATATTTTGTATCGAATTTGTGCCGTCCATTATGTGTTTGATTAATTAATAAACTGTATATACGAGTTTTTGGCAGGATTTTGGTCTGTCATGTAGTGGATTTTATATTTTATTCATAATCTTGTGTTACTTGACTCTATATTGTGTAAAATTGGTGGTGTTTTATGTAATATAGTTTGTTTATTGTGCATAAGTGAAGTGAATGGAAAATAATACCACGGACCATGAATTCTGAGATGCCACAAAAACTCCATGGAAAGTTCTAACAAGATGGCCACCATCTTGTTAGTTCATTGAAATTATATCAAGAAACTTGTAATATCGATACTCACTTCACAATGGCAGTAATAGTTTACTAGAAGACTGGTTGCCAAAATGGAATGGAAGAAGAACTTGTAATACTATTAACTACTAGACAATGGCAGTAATAATCTAAAAGATTGGTTGCCAAAAATAAAGTAAAAAAAAAACTGTATATATATTGCTCGGAGTGCCAATAGATGTGCTAACCAGACTAATGTTAATAATTTCAATTTACTAATAAATAACTCAGACTGCCATTGATTTCAAAACTCAAAGAAGATAATTTATTCCATCAAATCAAATCAAAAATACTTTATTCAGTTTAGGCCCTAATAATGCACGTATGAACGTCAAAACTATCACCGGTACGAAAAATAACCCAGTCATCGAAAAGAACTGGCAGGAAACTTGATGGGGTACCTCTTTATAACATATATATTTCTAATACATCATACAATCGTTTTTAGTGGATGCACAGAGAAGAGTCAATTCCAGACATCACCATCGTTCACATATTGATCCACTCTATAATTGCTTTTTGACACCAAAACCCGGTTGACGTGGCGCTTAAACTTACAGTTCGGTAAATCGGTAACATGCTTTAGGACTTTATTGTAAAACCTAACACTATTACTTAAAAAACTATTACTGGTTTTGCTAAGTCTGAAACATGGGACGACCAAGTTGTTACAGTTTCTGGTTTAGATTATGCCGGTTTTTACTAAATGCAGTTTTTCAAAGTTTTTACGTACATACATTAAATTATCAAGAATTTATTGGGAGGATAGAGTTGAGATACATCGTTTCGAGTTTTCACTTCTGTCGGCAGTCTTTATCTCTGTCTCGACTCTTTTTATATTATTGCTATTACCTGAATTGTCATAGATTTCAATATTTACATAAATAAAAACTGGCGGGCACGGCGGACGATTTTCTGCCCTGATAATAAAAAACCTTGATAAATTACATAGCTAAACCTTCCTCGAAAATCATTCTATCTACTGATGAAAACCGCATGAAAATCCGTTCAGTAGTTCTTGAGTTTATAGCGAACATACAGAAAGACAAGCAGACATGGCGGAGGACTTTGTTTTATACTATGTAATAATATCTTCGTAGAGTATACGAGTATTTCGTGTTTTACTACCAGAGAAATGTTATCTTGAATGACATTTATCAGTGAAAATTGTTTGTACGCATATAATGAATAACCATTCATTTCAAATATAAACACAGCTAAATAAAGCATCATCTCTCTTTCAAAACAAATATGCTGTCCTAGATACGAGGCCGTATTCATAGTATGTCGTGTTCAATTTCATCTCACGGTAACATAGGCTTTGTGTATATCAAACACGGGAGAAATATTTCGTGACATAACTCCTAAAACTATTCCGGATTCCTGTTGTTCCGTTATTAATAAAGCGGTATACTGTACACGAGTCCCTAATTCCAACGTGACACGCCATGCAACGAAATATAACCTCTCGGTTGTACTCTGGAGGCTAAGATAAAATTGAAATCGCTTATATAACCATGATACTTAAACAGTGTTTTTTACCGACGTTAGTATTTTTTTCCTGAGAATTTTAAATTTTTTCTTTATTATACCTATATGTTCAATGTGAGTTACTTTAAGTAAAACGTACTTTCTAGTTATTTAGATATGTACTTTTTAGTTTCTTTCATTTTAATTAAAGTTAATACGCCTTCCGTAAGAGATTCTCTAAATATTGTTAAAAATTGTGCCAAAGTATATACATATATACATATATTTATATGTATTTATATTCATTTTATTAGACCACTAGCTTCTGCCCGCGACTTCGTCCACGTGGAATAGTTACTTTGGGGTAACGCTAACACGCAGCCTACCACTCAAGACGGAAAAAAACCCTATTTTAAAACACTCTTCATTGGTGCTCTGCTCCTATTAGTTTTAGCGTGATGGTATATAGCCTATAACATTCCTCGATAAATGAGCTATATAACACTGAAAGAATTTTTCAAATCGGACCAGTAGTTCCTGAGATTACCCCCTACAACTTCAAAAACTCACAAACTCACGAACTTTACCTTTTTATAATATTAGTATAGCTTAGTAATTAATATATTAGTATAGAGTATAGATTTATTGATGACGAACATTGTTTCTTTGGAATGTATACGTGTATGTAAACGTATTTCGTAAGGACAAAGCGATTGCAAACATTGCTAAATATCGGCTTTGAAATTGCAAAAATCGATTTTGTACCAACCTATATCACATATAAACTATATCCTAACATATAATCTATATCCTAACATATAATCTATCATAATATATCACATTCCCTTATCACCCCTATCCCTATCCCCTACACCTATAACGCATATCAATAAAATGATGGAAATAAATAAAACCATTTGATACATTTCGATCCAGTTTTTAATTTTATTATTTATGTAAAAGAAATAACACTATATCTTTATTTAAAGTAGATTTGTTAAAGTTTTAAAAGCTACAATTTTTATAAGCGATACGCGTTTTGCGATGTATTTTCTTGCCATGAAGAAATGAGAGCAAGTGAGACAGAGTGAAAGGGGAATTATATGAATAAAATTGTTATCCAAATTTTTTTTTAAAGTATATTTTTTCTTTCAAATTTTATATGTTTTTCACTCAGTATATACAATAGATTCTTAAGACAAAAAACAACCCAGATGAAATCGCGGTTATCAGCTAGTGTAAGCTGAAATGGTACCTTTATAGTCTTTTGATATTACGTACACAGAGAGGCAGAGCGCTCTCGTTGCTTTGCTAAAGCTTGCTTATGGCCGGTACATAATCTAAATTTTGTCATTTTGACGCGGATATTAAGCCGTTTCTGCTATCGGTTTACTCTTGCAAAATACACAATTGTGAGACCATTTTTATAATAACTTTGGGGAATTTAATGTTTAATTTAAAATAAAAATTGAAGATTTAAAATAAATATTGATTGACTATTTAATGATCAACAACACTGAATAATTTTATTTTGTACAAAAACTTCTAGGTTTTGTGGTTCTGATATTTTTCTTAGCAGTTGATATGAGCGAATGCATTATGGAAATGAAATTATATAAGAGTAATGATAAACTTTATTTTTATGTTCGTGAATTGTATGCTATAAATATATACATAAGAAGGGCTTACCCTGTGGTTTTATGCTTAACTGATTATATAGAACGCTGTAAACAGTTCCACTTTTTGCCACTCTATGGACGTCGCAGCTCATGGAATTGTAGACTGTCCTTTTGCCATTCTATGGACGTCGTAGCCCATGGAATTGTAGACTGTCCAAAATTATTATATAAAGTTGAGTTATGTGTGCCCACAAATATATTAAGAATGCTTAAACTATTACATGTACTACTTGTAATGACAATATATCGATGAAATGCTTTTTTGACCCGGAGATGTAAATATTTTAATTCTTTAGGAAATTATGTAGGTACATTTATTTTGCACTAGCGTATCGTGCCTTAGATAATGTTTGTGTAGAGACTTCTATCATTAATTCTAACTTTGTGTTTGTAATCATTATGTTTTTTTTTTGTTTATTTGATTTCTATAAGTAATTTATATTTCTATAATTAGTATTTAACTATGTACTGTTTTGTTAATACATTCATGTTAGCTGTAAGTTTTCCTAAACAATAAAAAAAAAATCTAATCTAATCTAGTTAAATATCTTAAAACGGTTGTCATATTTTATCCACCGACTGACATCCCTGTCATAAGTAAGACACCCTGTCTTACTTATGAGGACTTGCAGACAATAATTCTGTTCTTACAATACTTATGAGAATATAGTTACAGCAAAATGTAAAAGCTTTTTCGACTGTCAAAACCTAATTTTTTCTCATATTTTTTATAAGAATTTATGAGACCTTTTTCACAAGCTATAATTTTCTTAGCTGATATGACTTTTCTCCGACACTTCTAAAGTTCAAAGTTGAGTTATGATCATAATCCTTAATTACGTGAGCGTACAAGCGTTGTCACTAATTATGAAAAACCTTGAAGCCCGGAAGGCAGTTAATGTTTTATACAAAAGGGTAATTAACTTTTCCTTATATTCTCTCTTATAATTTCCATATTTAAATTATTTATAACAAAGTTTTATTAAACGTTGTGTCCTCTTTATAATTTAAATGTGTCTTTTGATTTACGAAATTTTGAGACAAATTTTAGACAAGACAAAGTTGAAGAAGTTTGTTTTAGCTACTTCTTAATTAAAGAAAACTGTGGTTTTCGTATTCGGCTGAATTGCGACTATCAAGCACCAGTGGTAAGACTCGTTATAGTGTCACTTGTCTGGATCAGTATATTTAATATTGAAGTGGGGTGGTAGGTAAGTGTGCCTTCTACCGACGGTGATAAGACCGCTACAGTGAGGCGAGCCTTGTTATTGTGCGTCGTTTCGGGATCAGCCAGAGTATATCCAGTCACGGTGATGCGATTGCCAATGAACTGTGAAAGTTGGCGATGCTCGTCGTTAGTTTTGGATTCCACTGTGATTTTAATCAGGTGCAATGCAGTCATATCTTGTGCTTAAAAAATGGATGTGTGGTCAACACGACAGGAGTGAAAACTTATTAAATACTAGTTGAACTGCACCAAATTGTTTACTACCGGTTTCGTTGGTATTTTTAAACGAAAAAAAATTGAATAAACCTAGAATCCGATTCCAGCGACACCAACCGTTTTCAATTGCGAATCCAAAGTATCAAGGGATTCGCCCAAACACATACGTAATGCGAAAAATCTTCTTAAATAAGCCTAGGACCCGTTCGCAGCGCTACCTACTGGGTTCAATTCAGGTATAAACTAACATATATTGGCTATAAATGTCTTCACAGTACTCTGGGTTGCTCATGCGCCACTCACCTCCGTGCCCGTTTACTATTCTCATAACGCCAGCGGCAGCGACAGCACAATAATTTTACCGGCTTATAGTTTTTACTTCGCATTATCTTCTGACCAACTTCATCAATTAACATGCTGTAAAATGTCAAATGAATCTACAGGAAATTTCCATTTAAATTTAATTGTTTATTTTATAAGAATTTGTAAAGTATACGTGAAACCTGCATCCAAACTTAACCTAGTAAAATGTATTTTACTTTTGACATATAAATGATCTTTTTGACTATATTAAATTTAGATATATGGTGTCGCGAGCTTTTTTGTAAATCTAAAAGTAATGAATATCTCTGCTTTATTGCTATTCATTGCTATATTTTCAACTTATATTAGGTACCTTTTTTATTACCTACATATGTTAATCTGCTTTAGATACATTTAGGAATAAGTGAGTGTATGTCGTTCCATTATACGATCCTACAACGCAGATCGTTCAGCAAACTGGGATACGTATTCATGGCCGACGATTCATCTGAACGGTCAACGTTACGGTCCAGTTATGTTCCAACATAATAATATTATCTACGTTATAAGTCATCATTTACGATGGAATATAACCATTACTTGTTAGGGTTGTCCAAATTACAAATATTTATTGAATAATGTTATTATTGAATACATCAGTTATGTAAAGGTCGTGTAAACTCTAGAGACACATATTTTCGCTTGTCGTCGATAAATATTGGTGGCGTGTTGAACTTATTAACGCTGTTAAATTGTAAATTTATTTACCGATACTTATATTATACTAGCGGGCCTGACAGACGTCCTGCCTTGATTATTAAGCAAATCTTAAAAGTCAACTACAGCGCCACCTACCGGGTCCAATTGTGAATCTAAACCATTCTCGGATCTACTGGAACACGCACACAGAGTTTCATCAAAATCGGTCCTGCCGTTTAGGAGGAGTTCAGTGACATACACACGTACAGAAGAAATTTATATATAAAGATAAACGAAAGTAACTCTACTTGTTTGTTACAATTTTATGTTTAACTCATTCGACATCTAGAGGTCATAGTATATTTTTCCTTCTAAATATATCGCAGTCAGACACAAAGTTTAATTGACGACCACTTGGACGACATCTCTACTACTTGAAGTATTACTTATTATTGGAAATTTCTTTGAGTATAATAATAATTATCAATTAATATATATTTATAAACTTAATATCTCATAATTTGTATATATTCAGTATTGAACTTAACTAATAAAAAGTGTGAATATATTATTTTAGAAAATAAATAGTTTGTATTATTTCTTTGTAATTTTTTATAATATCCTAAATCTAAATGTAACAAGTAAATTTTGTTTAATTTTGAAACTAGAATGATATTAAAATTAACAATCACAACTAGACCTAGACCTAATAATATAAATGGGAATATCATTTTGTTTGTATCTTTGTTAAGCTTTTACGCCTTGACTATTCCAACCATCATCACTAAGAGGAGTACAAAAATGACTGAGAGTATATTTCTAATATATAGAAATATAAAATAAATATGTATAGAAAAAACCTACAATCGCCGAGGGATGACTCAAATATACATTAACATGAGTGAAGCCAAGAACAAAAGCTAGTTTTCCCAATCATTTTATGCGTTTATAACTAATAGAAACAAATTAGACTAATCAGTTATCATGAAATACGCTTGCATGAAGAAGATGTTTCTTGGTTTTTAATTACCATAGAGAAAATGCATTCGCCTTTATTCTCTATTGTAATTCGTATGACATATAAATACAAGCAGTGCATACACATTATTAGATAAAATATTCAAATTACAACCACACGGGAATTAGTAGAAGAGGTGGTAGAGCCACGCTGAAGCTATTACTTGTTTCAGCATGAACGGGTCGGCTCGCCCGGGGTAGTACCACCCTCTCGCAGAAAACCGACGTGAAGTAACAGTGCTTGCGTTGTTGCGTTTCGTTCGGTCAGTGAGAGCGCCGGATAATCCAACTACCCTCTCCCTCGCCCCTTCTCCACTCCCCATCCCTCAAACACAGGGTGGTAACGCACTTGTGACACTTCTGGTGTTGCAAGTGTCTATGGACGGTGGTGATCACTTAATATCAGGTGACCCACCTGCTCGTTTGCCTCCTATGATATAAAAAAAATTATACTATTTCGGACGATCAAATGTCGGTGAGCAAAAACTCTTTAAAACTTTTCAAAATCAGTTGTTTTTGTAAAAATATGAGTATGCTTGTCGTAAACATATTCCAAGCACTCCACGTGCAATCGGCGATCATACATTTCGTATTCCGTATGTGATTCCTACCCTTGTTTAACATAATTTATAGACGCTACGAACCGTATTTTAAAGGGACAATTGGTATTATTACATTCATTCAAACGATTACGTGTGTGCTTACTTCGAGCCTCATTTATGACTAGCAACGCCCACGACTCTGTCCGCGGAACGTAATGTAAAAAAAACAGTGACTAATAAAATCATCTGAATGTATTAAGTCAATTTACTTATCTACTTTTCCCTCGTACTTAAGTCAAGTTGTCATTAAAATTACAATAACTTTTGATAGAGTGAACCGATTTTAATGAAATAAACTAAATAAAACTAAATGTTACTCGAAGATATTTTATCGCAGTACCTACTTTAGCCACTGCTATTTCTAAATAGCTCTAATTTCTAAATTCAAATTTCTAAATATGATTGAAATGTATTTTATTGCTTACTCCAAGACACCTGCAACAACTTTTTTCACAATAACCTAAACAGTATAGACACGTTAGATTTACATTCTTATATGTCTAGATATCGTTCGTACGTTCAAAGTTCTGTTCGACAGTAATTTCAACCTAATTGGTTTATATGCATAGTTATTTGATATCAATATAAGAATTTTTGTCTCATTTAACAGTAATATTCTTTTATGATACCTGCCGAAAAATGTTACGATTGATTAATTATAACTGTAGTTGGAATATTAGTTTACGTTTGTTGAAGGACAACCCGAAAACCATTTTAGAAAATTAAATTATATTGTGCTACCTGAATGAATAAAAGATTAATCGCTAATTACCTGAAAGCATTTTATCGCATTTTCAGAATCGGAATAACCAAGGCCAATTTTTATATATCTTAAAAATTGATACATTATATATCTTAAACAAATAAAGTTATACAGTGCAAAGTTAACAGCTGTTACTTCTTTATTCCTCAGCAACAGCTGACTGATTTAATGTTTACTCGATGTTAATACTATTCTGTAAATTTCTATATCTTTTCCTCCAGCCTGGGATTTGATATTAAGATGAAACAGCATACTGCATACTGTATTTCACAAAGTATGGATGCTAAGTCATTGCAAATAATTTTTATCAGAAACGTACGAGGGAATACATTTTATAATGTTGCAAAACGTCTAATAAGTTTTATTTAAAAAGCTCATAAGATACGAAAATAAATAGATTTCAAAAATACCAGTATTTCGTGTTATTTGGCAATACATGTCATGAGAGAAATTATTTTTCCTGAAAATGTTTATATCAGAATATCGAACAGTAATCAAAGTGAATGGACGCAAGAGCAGCATAAACCGATTACATTTTGTATTCAAATATTTACATTTTATGACGACCTTACATTTAAATTATTAAATGCAAATTCGTCATATTGTAACCACATGAAAAAATGCCCGCGTGAATGAGCTCACTAACTTGTAATGAATGAGAAAGAATATAAATGGTTGTATTTATGTTAAGAGTAAAGAAATGACAGTAACATTTTGACTAACTTATGAGTCATGACTGCAAGAGTTAATTTTCAAGGGCAATGAATCTTCATCTCACTTTTATCTTATTCTATACATATAATAACAATGTAATTCTAACGTGTCTGTACTTTTTAGATTTTCCTGAAAAAAATTGTTATAGGTGTCTAGGAATAAGTAATAGAATACATTTCAATCATTTTTAGAAATGTTTGTCTGTCTGTTTGTATGAACACGCATCACTGCTAAAGTACAGGGTTCACAATAAAACCTCACGAATAAAATCATAAAGCATATCCTCGAGAGTAACTTAGTCTCGTTTCATTAAAATCGGTCCACTTTATCAAAAGTTATTGTAACTTTAATGACGACACAGCGTAAGTACGAGAGAAAAGTAGATAAGTAAATGGGCATAATAGATTCAGATGACTTTATTAATCACTGTTTTTTATAAGGTTCCACGCGGACGAAGCACACATACAACACAGATACAGCTAGTGTAAAATAAATTCTTTTATACACTTTTGATACGTTATAAATAAATAATGATTACCAACAGCCGTTCTCGGTTACAATCTGCGGCACACTACTCGCTCCGTAGCTTAATATAGTCGCAGGCCGTCCCAGCCTTCATACCCTAAGAATCTACTGGCCAGACCATTACAAAATGTGTCATAATTCAAGCAAATTTGTAACATGACTAATCATATCGAGTTACAAGCTTTTATGTGAAATTTGAAAGTGATAAACCCCGCAGAAATAATTGGTGTTCGCTCGAGAGTACGCGATAAAGACTGTTTCCGTCGTAAAATGTATCATAACCCCCTGAGGGTGGTTCTGGTGGACTAAAGATAATAACGCTTATAAATTACATATTGTGTCCCACGCGACAGCGAGCGATACGAAGCGAACTAACGATATTTTTAGTACAATACAATCTTAATAGTTCTTAGCTCTTAAATGTTATAAACTTGTTTGATGGAAAAGGGAATATTTTAAAGTTTGCAAAGTATTTGTAAATAATTTAGTTTAAAAAATATAATATATATTTACTTATATATCGAAATGTGTGATGGATATATATTTTTTATGTTTAAAAATATAAATTTATTATTAGTAAATCATCATTACATAGTATAAAACAAAGTCCCCTACCGCGTCTGTCTGTCTGTCTGTTCGTGATAAACTCAAAAACTACTGAACGGATTTTCAAGTGGTTTTCAGCAGTGGATAAAGTGATTCATGAGGAACGTTTTGGTGTTTTTTTTGTCAAGGATTTTTTTATAATCAGGTCGGGACAACGTCTGCCGGGCCCGCTAGTAATAATATAATAAGATGATACTATTCATTATGATCGCTGGAACGGGGAGCATTGTCAATGTTATATAGATAACCAAATTTAATATAATATATAAAATAATATCTATAAAATCTCAGAAACATATTCAAAATCTACATGTAAGCCAGTAGTGAATAGCCTTAAAGGTGACGGACGATAGTGGCTGTTTAGTTTTCGACATCTAGATACGAACAAGGAGAATTCAAAGAGGATTACAGGAGATACTAATAGCAAGAAATAATAACAAAGACGTGCAAACATAGCTAGTATTGCATAACATAGGATATCACAACTGGGGGTTGATAAATGAGTTTGGATAGAGTTTAGCTTCGACATAGTTTAATGCTCCCTCGATGATGTTAAACTTGTTAAAATCGGATCGTGCATTAAATTAAATGTTTATTGCACAATTAGTAACTACAGTCTGCTAGTTATTAAAGGGGGATCTATAGCTTATTTATATAAACAATTTTCTGATTACATTGATGACTCTTTCTCGTTAGTTTTTGAAGTAAAAACTTCATTTGTCACAGCATCTTGGCTGAACCCTGTTCGGGTGAAGCTAAGATGCTGTATGACCTGGTTATGATAACTCAGCAGCGACTCTCATGATAGAGCTACAAAGATTGGGGAACAATGGGGCTGATATGTTCGGTGTAATAAAAGCCCCTATAAAAAAATAAAAAAAAAAAAAAAAAAAAAAAAAAAATGATTAAGATTATAATTGATTTAAAAATTCAAAGATTTATTCGATTATTATTCGATTGAATTACGCTTTAAATTCTGTTGGGTGTCCTTGTAACTGCCTCAATTTTTTTTTGTATACTTGAACAATATATATATATATATATATATATATAGCGTTTGTTAACAATGTGATAAAAGACGGAAGACATGGTAAGCCTATACAGAGACTGGTTCTCAAATGTAGCTGCTATATGTACTTGACGACTGATATTTTTACCTATAATATATGAGCTATAAAAGGGTTATTTATATCTACCTTTACCTATAGTTGTAGAGTACCTAGAGTTGTATTTTTCTGTGGTGATATTTTACACTAGTTTGAAGTGACTTTAAAATGCTTCCATAAATTGAATACGTTATTTACACCATTACGTATTTTGTATCGATAGTTGTAAGTTATATTTAATTTTTTAATTGTAATCTTATAATTACTTTTTAAGCCTTAGGAATTAATAAATTAACACTTAATGGTACTTTTTGTTCGTTCAGTAGCGAGCTTAATACCACTAGCATTCTTATTAAGCTAAATAGCAGTATTATAGCGAAAAAAATGAGTGCGTGTAACCGTCACACGCGATTGAAGTAAAAATTTTTTGGCGTTGTAAGAGTAGCTCATAGATGGCACTACAGATAATGAAGCTTTTATTTAATTTGTTACTTACATTGAAACCAGATGGCAGCAGGGTCGCGCGCCCATATATACATAATTAATACTATTGTATGATTTTTATTATCATTCAATTTAATATTTTTCATTAATTATACAAGTTTATTTCAAAAATTTTTGATGAATTTGTTTATAAACGATTTACTGACAAATCAAAAATATTTAAAAACCGGATGGGACAGAAACGTGACGCCATATTGCCGGAATGGACTTCCGTTGCATTGTCGTCTAGTTACCTCCTAGTCGCGCCTAAAGAAGTTTTACTTCAAAAATGTATATAATGAAAATATCCACATACAAACAGGCGAAGACTGTATATGTAGTAATAGTTCAGTATTTTTGTTCCTTCCTTTGTCAATCGTTTTTTTTGTTTAGTAGTTGTATTGAATACAATCTACAACGTTAGTATAATACTCGATATAGATTTTATCATTTAGAAAAAATAGATATATAGTCTAATATATTTCTATGTATTAACGCATGATGAAAAAACTTTGGACCATTTATTACAGTTGAATTTCGGTTATTTGAAAAAAAAATGAGCTTAGTACTCACGTATAGCTAAACTACAAATACATGTATAAATAGTGCATTGAACAGACAAAATGAATATGCACACAACATAAATCTTTTTATTTACATATATAAAGATATATTAATAATAATACCTATAATATATATTGCAACTGCTTAAATTTTATCATTGGTAAAATTATCTTCAACTGACATCTGCCTGACATCGATCTGTAGAAATGCTTATGAAATAAATCCATATAAAAATATATATCAATTCCTTAAAACACTTACATTTTCACTTTATTTGTAAAAGGTAAAGACAAAACGTAAAGAATATTGCAACATTTTTCACAATATCATTTGGATAACTTTCGGTAACAACATGCCCGTTGATAAAAACCCTCGACTATAATTAGGGTTGTCAAAATATATTTATGAAAGTCATTGTAACGTCGCGTCCCGTCGTTGTGGTTATTCTTTATTTAACTTTCCTTTTAACGTAATTTCTTTATTGAATCTACAAAAACGAACTTTAAGAGAAAATGTTAAGAAACAAGTCTCACTTTTAAAAGTTCTGAAGAATACTACGACTGTGAGTATATTGGCTATACGATGCAATTTAAAATTAGAAAAATTGTATGTTTCCATAAATGAGTTCAGAATAGATAGAAATATAATTATAAAAAATGGGGTGTATCGCAAAGACACACGATAGAAGTGAAACATTGGTATTACAGAGAACCAGTTTAAATTAAAAAAAATACAAAGAAAAAGCCACCGTCATGCAGTGTTCCCAGGCGGTCACCCATCAAAATACTCAACGCGCTGGACGGTGCCGGACGAGAACCCGTGTTTTGAACACTATACCCAACACAGTGTTTATCCCTACCATTTTTCGTCACACAAAAAGTTCGCCGATCAAAATTTCAAAGCCCTTTGGTAAGAAGTTTTTAATCAAAAACATTTTAATGGAAAATTTATGCCAGCCCTGAATAAGTAAGCATCATAAAATTGGATCGGTTCAAACACTGAAAAGGTCAGTTTTCTCTATAGTAAAGGTTGCGGTTAATTAAAGACTTGTGCTGGGGGCGCAGACAAACGTAAAAATATACATAACTTTAATTATAGGCATTTATTGGTACCATTGACATAAAATTTATCACTAGTGTTACAATTCAGTTCAAAATATTTTTTGTTAAATACAAAAGTCAGATTACGCTTGTATTATCAATTTTAGTATTATCGTAAAATATAAAAAAAAAAAACAAAATATCCTTTATTCGATTTAGGCCCTGAGAAGGCGCTTATGAACGTCAAAGCTACCACCGGTTCGAAAAACAACCCAGTCATCGAGAAGAATCGGCAAGAAACTCGATCTGGTTTATCTTTTCATGTTATATATTTTTACAAAACATAAATAGTTACATTTGTTATTAGTGGATGCACAGAGAGGGGCGTCATTTACAGACGTCACAATCGTTCACATATTGATCCACCCTATAATAATAGCCTTTAGATATTAAAACCCGCTTGACATGGTTCTTGAACTCACTATCCGGCAAATCGGTAACGTGTTTTGGGACTTTGTTATAAAACCTAACACTATTACCTAAAAAACTGTTTTTGGACTTAGTGAGCCTGAAGCATGGAATGACCAATTTGTTGCTGTTTCTAGTATTTAAATTATGCTGATCTTTTACTAGATCCAGCATATCTAAGTTTTTGCGGACATACATTAAATTATCATAATAATAAATAACACAGGTCAACAAAAAAGATATTTTTTTTGGGTTTCTGTTTTCTTGCTTAAATTCTGATTCTAGACAATTACTTAAACAAACACTTAAATATTCATATTTAGTTCATAAAGTTTGCTTTGGTCTGATTTACGACGATAAGTATGATTTAATTTATTTCATAAACAAAAGATTACTACTACATCTAAACGAATTTAAAGACAACATGGGGGCCTACTCCGAGGAACAAGGAGAACGTTTTCACCAAGATGTAATGGACTTTGAACGGCGATATCAAGGGCAGTACAACGAGAATATGATGGGAGATTATATTTGGGGTTTAATACGAGAGAGCTCATACGAGCATAAAAGAAATACGAAAAATATTCACTTTTGGACATTAGTTTCTTATTATTTTACATCTATATATTATTGTTTATCACAAATCTTGAATAAAAAAGACTCTTGTATCTAAAAAAATGTTTTCTAATTATAATTTACAGTGGAAGTGTAGAAAAAATATAAAAATCAATAATTTTTGCCGAAAAATTGAAAAATTGTTCTAGTTTCTACAAAAGCAAACTTTAATCGGAAAAAAAAAAAATTCCCTATTTTTGTCGTAGGAGAAACCAAAATTTAACATGTAGAAGTTAGACCCAAAAATCGTGTTGACCGGTGTAATTTTTAATGCGAAAAAAGGGTTGTAAGGGATTGAAGGGGGGGATGAAAAGTTGTATGGAAGTATCGTCATTTTTTGAGCTAAAAGCTATATTTTTTAGGCTGTTGATTCGATATAAATAAATATGACATTCAAAGATTGTAATAGTTTTACACTCAAGGGTGTAAAATAACAATAGGACATAGGGGATGAAAGTTTGTATGGAAATATGTAAAGTTCCGCTCCAGTTTGAAAAAATATTTCAGTGTTAGATAGCTAATTTATCGAAGAAGGCTAACGCTAAGACCAATAGGGGCGGAGCACCAATGAAGAATATTTCAAAATCGTTTTTTTTCCCGTCTTGAGAGCTGCCGCTGCCTTTTAGTTAGCCCAATGTCATTATTCCACGCGGACGAAGTTGCGAGCAGAAGCTTACCTTACAATACTGTAGTCGCTGATCACTGGCAGATTTATTCCGTTTGTTTCTCTTCGTATTCGCTCTGGTGTTCTGAATGAGTTTCTATTCGCACGCACTGTGCTATACGTACGCTATACCTTTCAATAAAGCAGGGTGAAAAACTCTGGCACGATGAAGTCTGTATAGATCGTGCCGCCCCAACAATAGCGGCGGATGTACACTGTGAGGTTTTAGTCCGTGCCAGTCGGACATAACCAACCCTCTCCCCGGGTGGGTATCCATAAGGGATTTCCCCGTGTTAAAAAAAGGGTGAAAAACGTTTGCAGACTAACGTCATTATCCAAATGATTCGACAAAATTCGAGACGGACAATATTTTTTTGGTTTTGGGTTCCAAGGTCGACGAGTCCTTCTTTGTTTATTGGAGTCGATATACAGGCTGTAACATTATTATATTATTATCCAGACTATGTTCAGCTAAAACAAATTTTATACTTTTATAAGTATAAATCGAAGTATAAAATAAAATAAAATGGACCCTTAAGCCAATATACATTTGAATACTTATTGTAACAAGGTAACAGCGATTTCTGAATCGTATAATATTTCAACGAATAGCTTGAGAATTGATACACATTGCTGTTAGAATTTCAATCGCAAATAACATTTGAATACTGCTTTTAAACGAGTTCCATAATACCTATATTGTATGTAATGCATTTCAAATTGCGATATTTCATAAAACGGTGTTCAGACCTGTCGTGCTTTCTGGTGAGCTGCGAAATATAGTAATGATTACTGTGGAATATCCCTAGGAGATAGACACATACCATCCTGGACTATATGTAATTATTTTTCAGACGCACAATTCTGTAGAAAATTTTTTGAAGTGAAACTTCTAATGCGACTTCCAACAAGGTTGCGTTAAACGTTTAATGCTACCATGGAGGGGGTATAAAAGCACTGTTGCGTTAAACGTTCAACGCTCCTGGGGAGGGGGAATAGAAAGAGTCAGAGCGGGAAAAATAATCAAACATTTCGTATCTTACTTTAGTTATCATTGTAAATGTTATAGATTTGGATATTTCTCCACTCGAAAATGATAATTAAAAGATGCGATCAATTGTGAATTGTAAGCAATGTTAATAAAGTTTGTCTTAAAGAAACAATATGATTTCACAAAAATCAATTTCTACCCCTTCCTATGTTCATTTCCACATTACGAAGTTTCACTTCTTCCGCGCGGAGAGACTCCAAGCACTATTTTTTTTATGTATCTCATATGATTTAATCAGTTTTTTCCATATAAGAGTCCAAAAACTTTCTTTTACAATTTCGTTGTAATTTTATATATTAATACGTGAAGCCAAAACTTTGTACACCTTTTTAAGCGAATTGCGCGAACGTATGAACTTGAAATTTGGCATAGTTAAAGTTTATATGGAGGAGAAGTGCAGAAAGCTATTTTTTTTATATAAAATGCATTGCAAGCATATTAAATTAATTAAAATATACATTACTCACAGTACTGCTGGAACTTTACACAACATATATATATACACATGTAAATGAAAAAGACATTTTGACATCCGTCATTTTACTCTTACGTTCCAATTACATTTTCAATATTTTTTACATGACTGACGTTGCGTGCCTTATATGCCCTTTGAAATCTGGTTAAATTATAGGTTAATTTTATAATAATATAATATGTAAATTCATAATATACTCTAATAATTTGAAGTAGTATATGTAGTAGTAGGTAGTATTTGAGTAGCCATGATGAAACCTTTGAGTATAGTATCCCTTTGACGCAGGAATCTTAATAAAGTGCAAACTTTAAAAATCAAAATCAATGAACTATGGTCGAATATCGACCACTGGGTGCCCACTAGTAAGATTAATTATACATATAGATCTTCCGAAAGTGAAAATCGTATCCGTTACGTAGTTTAGATGACTGGATACAGACAGACACGAAAAGCAACTTTACCTTATAATATTTATATCTTTCTTCTTTATATATAAATTTCTTCTGTACGTGTGTATGTCATTGAACTCTTCCTAAACGCCTGGACCGATTTTGATGAAATTTTGTGTGCGTACCCGGCCGATATATATATATATATATATATATATATATATATAATCATTATCACTTATAACTCTTTTACTAGTTTTAAGTGACTTCTGTTTTAAGTTCTAAGAAAAGTCCTATATCTGTGAGTAAAAGTTTTGTCAAAATTGGTTTATCTTTTTTGTAGATAATGTCATAAATATGACACAATACACATTCATATGTACGTATGTACACTTCATTCATATGTACGTATACATAAAATTTATTTTCTTATAAAGATGAACTACCGTAGAATAACTGAATAAACATTTATGAACCTTACTTGGAATGTAATGTAAAGCATTCTTTTTCTACACGAATAAAGAAAGGTTTTACTGTCGAATATAAAATCTGCATTGAAAATATTTTATTGTTCACGTGTATATACATACGGTTGTTGGATGAGAGTTATGGGTAGTAAAATACAAATTTCTATACGTGTTTATTTTCAACGATTTACATTTATTGCGTGATCTATTAGGTTACTTTAAATTTGAGACGTTTATGAATCGGACAGCGAGCCGTATGCAGATCTTTTAGCGTAATTTGATAGTTGTAAGTTAGATTACATATGAAAAGTAAAGAATTATATGAAATGATATTGTATTAGGTAGCGGTAAAAAAATACGGTCGGCGCCACATGGTGTTTAAAAAAAATATAGCACGGTGCCTATACGAAAGAATTCATACCAGTAAAACGAAAATGTGTCGGCATTGGGACCGTTTGTTTAGAAAAACCGTATACTGAGAAACTCATCTCGAGAGATCTCATTTAGGTCGATACTGCACACATTTGAAATGTGCTTCACACACGCGGAGCTCTCTCATTGACAGATCGCATCGACAATGCGTATTGATGATAAGCGCCAACGGACTCTTAAAAACAGTCACACAAGAGAGATCGACAGACAGTTACACATAGAAACAAATCGAGAGATAGTTCGAGAGGGCGGTTCAGGAAAGAAGATGCGCAACGAGAGTATACAACAAGCTACGAGTACCGAATCTACGTGCTACACTTCTACGAGTGGTGTGAGTGAGTGGAACAGGTATTCACAGTTATAAAGTATTAACTATAGTTTGATAAATAACCACGACTCTCTGACTTGTATCTATATCAGGACTAACAAATCTTGGTGACTTAATATTATGCTCATACAAAGCGTCAAAGAAGTGATTACTGAATCATATCAAATTTCGATCACCTCTCTCTTATTTCATATTACCAGCTCCAAACGATCTCTTTGCGAAAACAACAATGCGAAAAATTCTAATGGTGGTAGAGCCACGCTGAAACTATTACTGGTTTCAGCATGAATGGGTCGGCTCGCCCGGGGTAGTACCACCGTCTCATAGAAAACCGACGTGAAGTAACAATGCTTGCATTGTTGCGTTTCGTTCGGTCAGTGAGAGCGCCGGAGACCCACCTCCCCTCCCCTCTCCTCTCTCCTCTCCCTCTCCCTCCCCTAACCATTCCCCCCAAAGGGTGGCAACGCACTTGCGACTCCTCTGGTGTTGTTAATGTCCATGGACGGTGGTGATCACTTAACATCAGGTGACCCACCTGTTCGTTTGCCACCTATGACATAAAAAAAAAAAAAAAAAAAAAAACAAGTTTGGAAAAAAAGTACAGTTTGATGATTAATTTCCTTTTCAATGATTGTTGTTATTGATTTAAATATTCCTAAAACGATAATAAGTGGTGCATTAGATAAATGTACCGACATAAACCTATCAATAAAATATATGTAATCATTTTCTTTTATTCGTTGTGTTTTTGAAATGAAGACGTTTTGCCGAAATTAATTTCAGTTTAAAGACAACTCTGCATAATTATCCAGTAGCGTTTATCACTCTCACACGAATTGTAAAATTCGAACGACGGAAAAGGATAAAAATCTTGTTATTTCTGAAACAGTAGTGATTTCCATGAATAATCCCTCTATTAAAGATACCTACAAGTTAAAAAACCATAGGACTTATTAGTAGACTTTCAGTAGTAGAGATACTATTAATAGTACTTGTAGAGGTTTATTTATTCCAAGCCACAAAGTAGTTAATTCGTTATTTGTGTATCCAGTGGCGATTACTCACTGTCACGGATACAAGCTAAAAGCATCACAAACATTTGCGTTATATCGAATTATATGAATGTAGGACGTGTGTAAAAGCTGAAATAGAATTTGTATCTCGTTACAATATCGATACACTACTAAAAAATTGATATTACTATATATAGAAATTACACCACACTATACTATTCTATAATTGTAAAAATACCACAAGAACGGTACAATGTTAACACAGATAATAGGTGTTTTGGCATAAGGAAGACAAAGACAAGACACTCTCGGCCTAAAAAGAAAGCGAAACCTGATATATATGACTGATATCCTTTCATATAATAAGAACGTAAATGTAACATGTCTGTAATTTTTAGATTTTCGTGAAAAAAATTGTTGTGGGTGTCTAGGAATAAGTGATAAAATATGTTTAAATCATTTTTAGAAATATCTGTTTGTCTGTTTGTATGAACATACATTACTGCTAAAGTATGGAGTGGGGGGGGGGGGGAAGGTTGTCCTCTGGCGCTCTCACTGAACGAAACGCAACAATGCAAACGCAAACACTATTACTTCACGTCGGTTTTCTGTGGGTCGGGTTGTAGTACCCCGGGCGAGCCAGCCCATTCACGCTGAAACCAGTAATAGCTTCAGCATGGCTCTACCACCTATGAACATTAACATTATGGAATCATAACATGGTGGTAGGGCTTTTTCCAAACCCACCTGGCTAGGTATTACACTCGAGTTCAAAATTCATCGCCAAGCATCTGTCGATGTATTCCAGCAGTTGCACTTGGGAGCCAGTCCCTATATATGCTTAGCGTGTTTACCATCTTAGATTACACCGTAATTTAATGAAACGATGAAACTAGTTTTAGGAGAAGGAATGCAGGTTGCATTAGGACATCATTAATTAAAAAAAAGTGTGTTTGTACTTATGTACACGCGTTAGAATTTATACTTTTTTGGCGTAACAAGATAAAAATGTTTTCAAAAATTTTATCTTCCGCCTTATTCTACGTTTGTAGAAAAAACGACACTAACAATAGAAAAAATGTATTTAATACATTGAAAGTTTTAATACAAAGAAATACAAACAACAAATACAAAGAAACAAGATGTTGACTATAGGCGTCGGTTTTTCGTGACGGTGTGCGCGCGCATCGTAATAACTTCAGGGTGTCGGTTTTTCGTGATGGTGTGCGCGCGCATCGTAAAAATTTACTCTCATCATTTTTCCCTAACGCGTCAAAAGAAGTACAACTTCAAAATTAAATAAATCATCCGCTTAAAAAAAGCAGTGCAAAAAGATGTCCAATCGACGATGAATTTACAAAAATGTAACCTAAATAGTTATTCAAAAAGATATTATTAATGAACGAGACCTTGAACATTGTTTGGATAAATAGATAACATCCCTTACAAAGTTTGACCCTCGCGAATTGGGTCAGTTCCAACTTGAATTTCCCAAGGGAGCCTCGTTGTTAATTTACTGTAACTGATTTCTGTTGTGCAGTTTATCTTAATCGTGTGTGTAATTAATTAACTGTCCTAATTTTTTTGCTCACTGAAAAGCTTCTCTGTACCGCAGCAGATATTTAGCTATAAATGCTATGTTTGTAAGCATTAGCACTGTTGATAAATTACATCAATTGAAGGCTGGTTAGCTATGAGCCTTTCGAAAGACCTTGGACCGTAAAATATTACACTCTTAGAATTCAGTATTTGTGCACACCAAACTAGCAAAAGGTCTGCAATCAACAATGTAAATCCACTTACCGTTCTTCTGGAACGTTTAGTTTTCCGTGGTGGTTAAGTTAACGTTATGATGGACTTGACAAGCTGGTAACAACCAGCTTAGTAATCCGGTGCTGCTGTTAAGGCCTTAGTAGGACAATAGCGTAGTCAGTTTGGAAAAAAAAATGTTACCAGCACTCAATATGGTTCCTTTCACGCAGTCATTCTCTCGCTTTTGTTATGGAATTTTTTTTACAATTTTTTTTTTAAATTTCACATTTTCCCACGATTTTTCAAAAATTTTCTTCCATACATATGTTATCCTAACAATTACAAACAACAAGAATGTATTAGCGAAATAGGAGTCGTTTTGAAGTGATGCGCTTGTATGTATACATTCGACAAATGATTTTTATTCATAGATATTATTGATATAGATAATGTTTCAAAAGAAACTATTTAGTAATTGATTGATAGTTATTAATATGCCGTTTTAAGTTAAAAAAATTCTCAAAGATTTTTATAACGCGCCAAAAGAATTTAATATAATTCGTTCGAATTTAATTCGTTGGAACGTCAACTTATCTAAAGAAAAACGGTTCGTACTTAGGAATTATTTACATAAACCTATCTATATTAATATATCTGTAGTTCCGTCCGTAAGTTTAATCTTTTTTTTTTCAAATTTGTTGTAGATATACAGTAGACACTGCTCACAAATATGACATTTTTTTTGTGTATATGAATATCTGGATTTGACTCGAAAACGGCTTGACTAACTTTTATGACTTTTTTTATAGTTATTAATATATTCCTTACTTAACATATTGATATATTTGTAGTTCTATCTATATGTTTATTTTTTCCAGGTAGTAGATATCTCTTTTATAGGTCACTGATCAGATATATGAATTTATTTTGTCTGTTTGCAAATAAGTATTACACTCAAAAACGGCTTGACTAAATTTTATGAACCGGGACTATATATAATTTTATCAATTAATAAACTATAAGAATAATCAATAATATTTAAAAGATTGTAGAAAAAATAATTACGAAAAATTAAATATTTATTTAATGTGGACGATTTCAATGACATTTTACATACTCTTCATATGCCATTTCAAAATTGAAAATCTACAAAATTATGAAGAAATAATAAAATGCGAATACGACACGATAGTAATAATTATGTAGTAAACATAAGCGGAGATGCGGACACAGCTAGTATCTTAAAAATAAGCGTTTGTATTCAAACGTTAAAATAATATTTCTTTCGCTTTCTGGATAACCTTTTTAAGTCTCTCAGGCGTCGCTTTAATAATTTACGAATATTTTCTCATGAAATAAATTTAGCTATCTTTTTTGCTGTTAACGACTTAATCTTACGTTCATTCAGCCTTAACTTAAGTACGTAATATCGAAGCGTCGATCTCAAACGATAGCTTCGGAGACAGACGATAAATTATAAGATGACATCGGAATTACACAAAAACCTGATTGATCGAGCTTTTAGATAGAGTGCTGAGTAAACGAGTGGTGTAATTTTAAGACCGACGTGAGTTTTGAGGATTATAAAGCGCTGAAAGCGATATTTAGCGCTGTTTTTGCTAGACGCAGTAAACAGCACGACTTTATAGGATTATATGAAGTACTAGCTGTTCCCGCGACTTGATGCGCGTGAAACGTTATGTAAGAAAACGGCGATTAATAAAATCATCTTGATGTATTAAGTCCATTTACTTATCTGCTTTCCTCTCGTACTTGAGTCGCGTCGTCATTAACAGTACAATAACTTTTGATAGACCGAAACAATTTTAATGAAACAAAGACTAAATATTACTCAGATATATGCTTTATCATTTTCTTGAAGAAGTTTCATCATAAACGCATTATTATTTAGCAGTGATGCGTTTTCATACAAACAAACAGACATTTCTAAAATTGATTGAAATGTATTTTTTAATTTAGTCCTAAACACCTGCAACAATTTTTTTACAAAAATCTAAAAAGTATAGACACGTTAGATTTATATTTTTATTATATGTATAGATTTGGATAAATAAAATATAATAGTTTCTAAGTACTAAGTAATTTTTTATTGTAGTTTGAATAATCCTGTGTTGTGTGGTCTGAATTATTGTACTTCGAAATTATCTAGTACACCTAGAATATTATCTAAAGCACCATATTATCTCAACTGATATAATGACCCATTCAAACGATATTCAGTTTATGTATGTTACAACTAAAGTACAGAATTCAGTTATTATACCTATTATTCTGGTAATATGTGCTTTAACTGGGCTAATCGGCTAAATTGCTGACCGATAATAATATAATTTCTCGTTTTTATGATGATTTTTTTTAATTACAACTTCTTTGTATGTAGTAGTGTGTGTACATGTAATATTGATATTTCGTATTGAGTTTGTGCGGCCCATCATATGTCTGATTAGCTAATAAACTATATAAGAACTAGCGGACCTGGCGGACGTTGTCCTGCCTTGATAATAAAAAATAGAAATCCCAAAAGTCAACCGCAGCGCCACCTACCGGGTCCAATTGTGAATCTAAACCATTCTCGGATCCACTCGAACACGCACAAAAAATTTCATCAAAATCGGTCCAGTCGTTTAGGAGGAGTTCAGTCACATACACACGCACACAAGAAATATATATATTAAGATATATATAATTATTGTTTGGAGTACCCTTAGATTTGGAAACCGGAATAATTTGAATTATCACAATTTATAAATTATTACATTTAAATAATTCAGACTATAAATGATCCAAAAATTGAAAAAAAAAACATGATTATTGTAGCATTGTTTTGAGTTTTGACTTCTATGGGCAGTACTTATGACTACCTCGTTTTTTACGATCTAACTAACACAATAGGCCTGATGGGCCTTCACAGCTTTACCGGAATAAGCTTGACGATGTGAAGATCCCTCTATGAGTGGTAAATCCTATCAATTCTTGTGACAAAAATAAGTACGCGGCAAGGAAATACGAAAAACTCACTATTTCGCACGTTAATGGAACAAATTAGTTAAAGTTTAATAGGTTAGACTAGCGGTTCTCAACCTTTTCAACTAACTCTGTCTGTCTGTTTGTTCCGGGTAATCTCCGAAACGGCTGAACCGATTTTGACGGAAATTTCACTGGCAGATAGCAGAAATTACAGTGGGTTACTGAGGCTACTTTAAATTAGACTAGCTGTTAACCACGGATTTGTCCACAGTGCTATCTCCAAAACGGTTGGACCGATTTTCACGGAACTTTCACCGGCAGATAGTGGGCATCATAAAAAGTAATTCAGTTTATTTTAATTCAGACTAGCTGATAACCGTAGCTTCGCCAGTAGTACTATTTCGAAAACGGTTTGATCGATGTTTACAAAGCTTTCACCGACATATAGCGGACATTATAAAAAAAATATTTAGTCTATTTTAGTTTAGACTAGCTGTTAACCGTGGTTTGGTAGTGGTTTAACCGATTTTTACGGGACTTTCATTGGCGGATTGCGGACATTATAAAAAGTAATTTAGTCTATTTTAACTGGCTGTTAACTGTGGCTCTACCCGCAATACTATCTCCAAAACGGTTCGACCGATGTATACAGGACTTTCACCGGCATATAGCAGACATTATAAAAAAGTAATTTAGTCTATAATAATTTATACTAGCTATTAACTGTGGCTTTGCCCGCAATGCTATCTCTAAAACGAATGGACCGATTTTCACGGGACTTTCACTGGCTGATAGCTGACCATATAAAAAGTAATTTAGGTTATTCTATTTTAGATTAGCTATTACCCGCGACTTCGTCCGCATGAAATTTAGCAAAAATATGTTGTTCACTGTAAACATGTGCGTAAGACGTGCGTTGTACTGGACTCCAAGAATAAATATAATTGAAATACATATATCCGTATGTATGTATGTACTCTGAATTATATTGTTTTTTTGGTCATTTTATTTTATTTAAATTGTCAAATATTAAAAACTGCATACATAGATATAACGTTTTATAACTTGATCTATATTTATGCAAGATTTCAAGACGTCAGCTCATTCATTGTTTACAATTCAACATTATAATTATAAGTAGTAATTTTAAAGATAGAAGGGGTCTTTCTAATAAGATATTCGACCATAAACGTATTACTTATTGATTATATGGGCATATTATAGCATTATTTATCCTTAAGTCATTTTTTCATTAGTTCCTTATACAGTGTAAGTGAGCACTGAGGGGATATGGTGGGTTAAGATTCCAAATATGTTGCTGATAAATGATAAACCTCATTTGCCACACTATTAGTATTTATATATCTAATGTATACGTTACATTGTACTGTAAAGGACGTGCGTGTTGTACTTACAATTGTTTTTAAAGAGCATTTCTATAATTGTAGATGGTCTCACAATTTTATTATTCTTTAATACAAATTAAAAAAGCGCATGCAGAGCTGCGGGTCCAGCTACTCTAAAATAGTTCTTAACAATATTTTCACTGTAACATGACAAAATAGTGGCACTGTACTTGATAGCGTGGTACAATACATAACAGCGAGTTCATTGAAATTATATCAAGAAACTTGTAATATTGATACTCACTTGACAATGGCAGTAATAGTCTACTAGAAGACTGGTTGCCAAAATGTAATAGAAGAAGAACTTGAAATACTATTAACTACTCGACAATGGCATTCATTGAAATTATATCAAGAAACTTGTAATATCGATACTCACTTGACAATGGCGGTAATGGTCTACTAGAAGACTGGTTGCCGAAAATGGAATAGAAGAAGAACTTGTAATACTATTAACTACTCGACAATGGCAGTAATAATCTAAAAGATTGGTTGCCAAAAATAAAGTTACAAAAAATACATAACAGCGACTGTCAAAATATGTATAATCCATAGACATTCATAGCCGTCATGGCGGACTTTAATACACTGGATATAAGCTATTCATTAAAACATATTTGAGATATATATAAGTAATTAATTACTTGTAACTTTACCATTTATAAGTAAGAACTTGAAAGTTCAAGTTGTTCTAAAATGTACATATTGTATGTAGTTTCTTTAAACGACGCCCGCTGACTACGGTTTTAATTATTCAGAGTTGAGTTACTCCAGGCAACATATAGTCGCTGTACTATGTTTTATGGCAACTATTTAAGTCTCGTGTAATGTTTATTATATACTCATTACAATTAATCTTCATGAAAAATGAGGAAAACCTACTCATCTAACTTTTTGTAGCTGTTACTACATTGTCACATACTTTTGAATCAGACGGGATTAAAAGAGCTATATATAGTGTGGGTAAAAATACTATAGTTAATGATATTATAACTATAGATATGTCATAAGTGATTCGACAGCGCCTTGATAAAACTTGATAAAAACCACCGATACTTAGAATATGTCATTTTACTTTCACATTTTATCTAAGACAATGTGGCGTTACAATATTACTTTACGTATGCGTTTTTGTGCCATTTGTTTTGTCAAAATATTATGTAGGTAACGTATCTACAGCTTTTTAGTTACAATATCATTGACCGCAGTAAGCTTCTCACTACAAAGGAACAATACTAGAATATAATTTTTATTTAAAGTATAATTGTAGAATATATGTAATTACTAGCGACCCACCCCGGCTTCGCATGGATTGAATGTGATAATGTGGCGTCATGTTTATTTAATCGATTTAGATAGGTACATTTTTTGGCTCTTTGATATTAACAGTTTATGAGGGTCATAGAATAATTGTATAATAAAAATATAACTCTATCTCCTTTCAAAAGCGGACAAAAGAGTTTATAAATATTTATGTATAAAATAACGAAAAACTTGAAGCATATGTAGTATATAATAAGTAAGGAGCGAAAGGAATGGCATTGAGACAACTCACACAGCGGCTCATATCATATCAATAGAATTGTTAGTGACTTAGATGAATTATTCATGTAGCAATGAATTATCTTTTGCACGCGTCCTACGTTTTTCGATGTTTTATATCGAAATTGTCTTAATTTTATAGTCTCTTTTAAAAACACATTTTATAAAAAACAAAAAAATATTTTTAATTTAATAGTTACTTACATTTACATGTAGAATTCATTTTACATACTGTCTTTCATTCATAAGCTCGTAGAATCAATATGTCTTTTCCTCTAACCATACCCGTGTCTCTTTCGCTAGCATATAAACGGCTACAAACGATTTACCGAATCGAAAATGTATATACGAGTAAGCCGTTGACATTGAATAACCAAGTATTTTTATATTTCATATGCAATTGAATCTTTATTACAAGCCTTGGTTTTCGGTGAAAGAATGTCATGAAATCATAGCACGATACAAGTAGTTTTTCTAATTGCCACCTGATTTGCTACATACTATCTTTTTCTTTAAAATTATGTCATCAAGCCCCTTTAGAAGTATTCCATCAGCTGTAGATGGAAATCGGTTCTATCTAGCTTTAAAGAGCCTCTCTTCGCCACATGGTAACTTTGCAAGATAATAACAGAAAATATTGTGGTGATACGATGGGGTGACAACCACCACACCCACACTGATCGGGGTACCTAGCCTAGTAGTGGACTGTATGTAAAATTGGCTGGAGGTAGATACCCCTGGATAAATATTTACCGAAAGAATTTTATGATTCAGACAGATACCTGATATAACGTCTTCTCCGCCGCCGTTGCCGATGGTGAGAGCACCAGATGTCAAACACGTACACACACAATGCACAAAAATAATGTTACGAGCCGCCGTGTCGCTTGTATGGTGAGCGAGTTCGAATAGTGCGCGTTAGGAACAAGGGCCGCCGAGCAAGTGACCGATCATCACCGATTTTACGTTAACAAAATGTGTCAAAAATAAATTTTGACTACCCCCAACCAATTTATGCCCGAACATACGATAACACTTATAACAATAAGTTATAACTTATAAAAAGTACCACCCTCTCACAGAAAACCGACGTGAAGTAACAGTGCTTGCATTGTTGCCCCCCTCCCACCAAACACAGGCTGGCAACGCACTTGAACCCCGCTGGTGTTGCTAGTGTCCATGGACGGCGGTGATCACTTAACATCAGGTGACCCACCTGTTTGTTTGCCTCCTACGATGTAAAAAAATTATATATTACTTTATTTTTAAATTAAATTAAATCATAACTTAAGTTTGAATAAATTAAATCGAATTACATCACAAGAAGTTTCGTTACATTTAAAGTTTAGAAATGTTTTTGCTCTCCCTTTATTACCGAACGTTAGACTTTGTTGGTCCCCTCTCGCTTCTTAGTGTGTAGGGTAATATATGGATAACCGTCTATAAAGTAGATAAATGTTGTAGAGATAGCGACTTAAGGAGATTTTATTGTTCTAACAAAATGGTGTCATCTTTGCTACATATTCCCAAGGAGCTTTGGAAACATATTAAAAATCATAGTTCATATTATTATTTCTAACATACTTTACTTGTATACATAAACAGACATTATTATACAAAATGCTACTATGCTATACAAATAAATAAAACCAAAGTATTTGTAATATCAAAATAACATATTTTTATTAAATGGATAATCCGGAATATATCCGGATAATAAGGAAAATCCGGTACCTATAACAAAAAAAAAATTGAGGTGAAACATCTATAGGTGCGGGTAAACCTGATTGTTGGCTTGGCGCGACGTGGCGACGCAGAACACGAACTTTGCACTATTAACGAAATACTCAAAAACATTTGCAACCCTATCTGTATAAACGTAAGATTCAAATTGTTTTGTCTGCCTCTCGTTATACTAGTGTTACGCGGCAGGCGCTGACGACCTAGTGTCCTTTGATAAATGCCGCCAAAAACACTGCGCCTGCGCCTAGTAAATTTTTTTATTTAATCAAAATGAGTATTTATGTAATAAAATAAATAAAGAGTCATTATTTTATGGAAGAAATTTGTAACGCTTTATCATTTCATAATATGCCATAGCTGATTCTTGTCGTAATCTGTTCTTTTATGCATATAACTTATACAAAGAAAATTCAGTGTTTCACATCTGCCAGGCGTCCCGTTACGGCAAAATTTTTTGTCTGTTTGTTTCTTCCGGATAATCTCTGAAACGGCTGCATCGATTTTGACAGGACTTTTACTGGCTGATAGTTGATGTTATTAGAAATAGCTGATACCATTACTATTTTACAAAATAATTGGGGTTCAACGCAAAATATATAACCTAAACGTGTAGTGTCCAGTACCGCGTACCAGTACGCGTGGGGTGCGCGTACGTTTCCGGTGAACAGAGATTATTACACTAACTTCCACGCGGACGAAGTTGCGGTTAACAGCTAGTTAAATAATATAAGTACCCAAATACCTGGCTGAAAAGTACCAATTAAATTCTGAAAATTTAGGCACATTACTCCTATTTTAAGGTTGTTAAATTTTGTATTGAGGTTAAAACTTACGAAGTCGTGAGCGGTTGTTAATGGTTGCTATAAAAAAAGCGAGGCAGTCACAAGGACTGTTGACAGAAATGAAAGCTCAAAACAAAGGAATAACTGTGTTCTTTTTCACATTTTGAAATCAATTTTAGTTTGAGTTATTTAAATTTCATAATTTATAAATTAAAATTATTAGCATTCAACGTTTGTTTTGTCAACATCTGTTGGCACTCCGAGCATTATATACACTTTTATATAGTTTATTAATTAATCAAACACATGCATGATAAGCTAAACAAAAATTTAAATATTACATGTACACAGGTCCCTATACTACGCGTCGCGTGTAGTCTCAACTCTCACGTAGCCCTAGAGTACGCTGCGCGCGCGATACAGTGACACAAAATCTTACATCACTGCGACAACATTACACATATCACCTCCACACACGTGCACGCATACACGCTTACACATGCAAATGGAAGGGTCTTATCTTTTTTCCCTTATCAAACTGAAATAGTTTAGAATATTATCCGATACGAAATATATATAAGAGTTGTTGAGGTATGTATGCTTGGTACACATATATGTTTAAACAACTCATATATGTATGAATAGTTAGCTTAGCTTAGGTTAGCTCACATAGGTCGCGAATTGCATGTATCAGGCAACAGCCAAAGCCGAGGTGTGCCGCGCACCCTTGAGCTAGTTGTCAAAATAAAATCGGCTGAGTGCCTTAAGCGCTCGCCTTAGTAGTCCGGTGAAGCTGTTAAGACCTTGCTTGGTCAATAGCGTAGTCAGTTCGAAGAAAAAAAAAAAAATCTCACGTAGCCGATTTCGACTATAGCAATCAAACTCAGGGGCTGGTGGGGTGTTTAGTTCGTAGATAGCTGAATTACCTGTAGTAATTTTAGCTGTAAATTTACAAGCACAAGAAGGACATACTAATGTACCGTTAACATATTTATACTTTTGAGGTGTTCGTGTTTATAATTGAAGACACGCCTTTTATGATCCTCGAATGTACGTTTATACTCTCCTGAACAAGTTGCCTCGATTCATTACGCTTTTTAGCGAAAGACTCCGAATGAGACGGTTCGATGTTATACAATTTCATCAACATTTTCATCCCCTATGTCCTATTGTTATTTTACACCCTTGAGTGTAAAACTTTTACAAACGTTGAATGTCATATTTATTTATATCGAATCAACAGCCTAACAATAAGATTCAAGCTTTTAGACTTCATGACGATACTTCCATATATATTTTCATTCTCCCTTTCAAACCTTTACAACCCTTATTGCCCCATTTAAAAGTAGCTTATGACCTTTCTCAAGCTCTATACTACGTGTACCAAATCTCATTTAAATCGGTTCAGTAGTTTTGGCCTGAAAGCGCGACAAATAGACAGAGTTACTTTCGCATTTATAATATTAGTAAGGATAATATAACTATAATGATGTATAATGTAAACAAATGAAAAGATTATCTACCGACAGTTACCTAAAATCTATAAACCCACTAAAAGTTTATAATATAGATAAAGTGGTAGGGTAGAGCCACGCAGTAGCTATTACTACTTTCAGCATGAATGGGTGGGCTCGCCCGGGGTAGTACCACCCTTTCACAGAACACCGACGTGAAGTAACAGTGCTAGCATCGTTGCGTTTCGTTCGGTCAGCGAGAGCGCCGGAGGCCCACCTCCTTTCCCTCTTTCGCTTCCCCTTTCTCCTTTTCCTACCTCTCCTCCATACACAGGCTGGCAACGCACTTGTGACTCCCCTGGTGTTGCTAGTGTCTATGGACGGTGGTGATCACTTAACATCAGGTGAACCATCTATCTATACGTTTGCCTGCTTTTGACATAAAAAAAAACTTCTATCCCGAATACTCATAATAAAATTAATTATCATTCACCACTATATATAAATTAACATCACACACAAATGCATAAGTATGTATATTTTATTATTTATGCATGAATATTTTTTTTTATATCCACTGATATTAAATAGGTGTTGTAGTTTGATACATATTTGAGTCATTATCTAGAATATAGTTATCATTTCTCACGAAAACTTGACAGGCAATTATCAACAAACTTCATGGTGCCGCTATTGGGTGTCCGTGTTGTAAAAATTCACTATTATCATTTTTCCTAAACACGCCAAAAGAAGTATAACTTTAAAAATAAAGACGGCTTACAGTTAACTAAACATGTGGTTGCCGTTCAACAATCAAACAATTTTCATGAGAAAAAAATTGCAGGCACCAGCTATAACCAACATAAAACAATAATAGTTTTTGTAGTAAAGTATTCACAGTATTATGTAGGCTATCAGCAAAAACAATTAATTTCCCACAAAACAATTCTGTTAACGGCTATTTATCGTGGCTCGGCGGGATATCCCGAGTGTTGGCGCTGCGTGGCGCGACAGTCCGACCGGTCCAACGCTTTCGTTCCTGTACATAATTACACAAAAGACGTATTTTCATCTGGGAGTTTTTTTATTTATATTGCTTTTTCTATTTATAAAAAGTTTGTTTTATCAATCATAGCCTACGTAGCTTTCTAAAGTTGATAAGTAAATATAATGCATCAAATATACACAAATATGAACTGGACATGGGTATTGTTAGCAACACCTTCAATCGATTTTAAATTATTGACGATAACACGTCACGCACTGTCCTTGCGATGACACATCTGTGCAAAACTTTGAATATCTGCTTCAAGAATGCCCCGGATTTAGTACGAATATACTAGGGCATTTAATGTTTCTAACGATCTTCGTATCGATCCTTTGGGCTTGATGGAAAAGGAGTCTGCTAACAAATCGTTTGATAATTCTGTAAAGTATGTGATCATTAATTTAAAGACATTTAACAGACTTTGAAAATACCACGACTTACACCTAAATCATGACTGACGAATCTTTGTGACCTAATTATATGAGGCTCATGTGCCGCATCAAGGGAAAGGGAAGTGACTCGTATAAAATTGCGACCACCTCTCTGTTCCATTATATTGCTAATTCATAATACATTTGTGCGATAGAGATAAATAATGTAAGGTTAAATTATGGAAGCATCACTTTTATACTTGTTTCATCCATTATATTACAAAAACGGGACATTAAGAATGAAATCCAAATTTCGGAAATTTAGAATCCTAATACATATACATTTTTGGTAATGCAATATATTTGCGCAAAAACTGAAATAATAACAAGCTAGTTCTCCTATATTTTAGGCTCTGTGCAAGTTGTATCAATCTGGTAAAGCGTTTTAAGTTTTCAGTATAGTATGCACTTTCTTATTTTTGTTATTATATTATTCATCAACCGGTTGACTGTTGCATTATCTGTTATTTTATTATGTTCTACAATAAGATCTTAAAACTTAATACCAAATTGTCGAACAATAAGTTCAAATTAAAAAATCAGTGCGTGTAACCGTCACAAGCGATTGAAGTAAAACTTTTAAAACATTTTTGATTTTGCCGTAACGCACTTCCGTTGCATTGTCGTCCAGTTACCCCCTAGTCGCGCCTATAGATGTTTTACGAATGTGACTATGAGCATCAAAATTACCAAGCATCGAGCACCATTGTGTTTAAGCACCATGTCTAGCAGGATCTAATGTAAAATAGTTATTATATGAATCGTTACTATGTAAAACGATTATAACAAAAAAACATTAAATAGTTATAATAAAACAATACCCAAATAAGACAAACTAGGTCGATTTATTTGCTAGCTTTTCTAGATGAGTGGGTAATAACGAATAATTTATTAACAAACATTAATGTATTAGAAATATGGCAACTGACAAAACTCGTCACAAACAAAATGTTATTAATGTCAAAGTCAGCGAAATAGTCAAGATTTTATTTAATGTTCACTGATTGAACGGGGTATTAATGAATAACTATATAGCCAATAGAACTTTCGCCTCAAAGAATGGAGTCGCAAATTACAAATATTCCAGCTGAACAGGCGTCACTTAACCGTGATCCCAGTTTGAAGTTACTAACAGTCCCATTTATATCAATTTCTTAAGAGAAACAGAAAATTTCGAGATGTAATAATATTCAAATTACTTTATTTCAATGCGAAATGAAAATCAGCGCTTAATGTGTATGAAAAGTTACGAAGTAATAATGAGCGACCGTTTAGAACGTATTTTATTCAACTTCCAATCTTGTTAAATTACTAAGTTTTAGGTTATTAAATATATTTGTGTTTATGTAAAATCAATTGACCCAATTTACAAATACTTTAAACTAGCTATCCGCCCCGGCGTCGGTACACGTGTATTAAAGATAATGATAACAAATCTTCCATTTAAAGTATATGGCATAAAATAACAATTAAACAACTGAATGTAAACCGTCGTTCTGACAATATTTTTTAAGATCTTCCTGCTTTGTTCTGTCTCATACACTTTTTATATGGACAATTTTAACTCGAACTTGTCACTTTTCTCAACGATTCTTCAAAACCTTTTATTTTATACTAGCTTCTGCCCGCGACTTCGCCTCCGTGGAATACTAACTTTGGGCTAACACTGACACGTAGCGGAAGCTCTCAAAAGGAAAAAAGACCTGATTTTGAAACACTCCTCGTTGGTGCTCCGCTCCTATTGGACTTAGATAATATATATATATTAGCCTTCTCCGATAAATGAGTTATCTAACACTGAAAAACTTTTTCAGATCCGACCAGTAAGTAGTTCCTGAGATTAGCGCGTTCAACAAACAAAGAAACTTTATAATATTTTATCTTTTTATTACTAGATACTCTTCTCTCGTACTTAACTATCGCCGTCAATCAAATTACAATAACTTTTGATGAAGTGGACCGATTTTAATTAAACAAAGACTAAGTTACTCTCGAGGATATCCTTTATAATTTTCTTGGTCAGGTTTTATTGCGAACCCAGTACTTTAGCAGTGATGCGTGTTCATACAAAAAAACAGACAGACATTTCTAAAAATGGCTGAAGTGTATTTTATTACTTGTTCCCAGACATCTGCAACAATTATTTTTCCGAAAATCAAAAAAGTACAGACACGTTAGATTTACATTCTTTTTATATGTATAGATAAACCTTACCCTGACAATTATTATATATATACTACAAGAAAAGGAATTAACAAAATATAATAACTGCAGCCGTTTAGCTATAGTTTTTTATCTACATATATAGATTAAGAATTTTTATTTTTCGAATTGATTGTCTCCTGTTATCCTGGTCGAGTTTCACAGCTTCACCTGTTTTTTTTGGGCTAGCGCTTATGGCACTCAGCTGAGCGACGACTAGCTCAAGGGTACCAAAATAAGCGGACCTTGATTTGGGCTGTTGTTTTGAACATAATAATCACGAATCTATCTATACTATCCATGTGAGCTAAGCTAACCATACGTATATACGTTAGCAGAAAATATATAAAGGTATCATATGTGCTGCACGAACGCGTACACATATTTCGAATTTGTTGATATAAATTAAGCATTTTATTAACCGTTTTTTAATCGTTTCTATAGTAGCACTGTGCCTTATGGTAAGTATAGCACAGTCGAAAAAGAACGGAAACAAAGAAATCGTCGCTATTATGCCGTCTTGCATGCAAGTCTTTGTAAATGCGTCAAGTTTTCTTGGTTCAAATCCTACGTACAACAATCTTTTGTTTGATTCAAAAATCTGCGTTTACTTTATACCTGTTTATTGTGTTCATAAAGTCGCTTTCGACATAGGACACATAATTGGTTTTGTTAATTTTAATAAACTTAAATCATTTCTTTTCCTTCCCCGCTCATTGACTCTCTCATAAGCAACTATGACAAAATGAAATATTTTTTTAGACTATTTAGGGATCTCCCTGAAGTAGGAAATATACACAAAGGCAAAATGTTTTAATTAAGCAGATGAGAAACAACATATTAATGAGTAAAGCATTGTTTTTTCTTATTGAACATCGTATTATATTTTCCGATAATTAGTATTACTCGCCCTGATGTGTTTCGATTTTAAGGGTTATGTTGCCAACATAACCCGGCATATGAGGCGTTTCAACTAAATCTTTAGAACTATTAATCTGTTGTTGAATGACGTCCGTGGTTATTGGAGTTTTTTAATATAAATAATAACTATAGACTGCAGTCATCATTACCTAAAAAATAACACTAAATGAATATTTATGCATGTTTGGATTGTAGAATAAGTTTTACAGAAATAATATATTATACCTTCTATCTATCGATGTAGTATAGATAATTACACTTATTTAATTTTAATTATGTATCAATAATTATATATCTATACTAATATTATAAAGCTGGAGGGTTTGTTTGTTTGGTTGAACGCTCTAATCTCAGGAACTACAGGTCTGATTTGGAAAATTCTTTTAGTGTTAGATAACTCATGTATCGAGAAAGGCTATAGGCTATATATTATCACGCTAAGACCAATAGGAGCGGAGCATCAATGAAGAACATTTAAAAATTGTTTTTTTTTTCTTTTGAGAAATTCCGCTACGTGTTAGTGTTAGCCCAAAGTAACTAATCCACGCGAACGAAGTCGCGCGCAGAAGCTTGTATACGTATAAAGTAGGTATACATGCAATTATCTCACCATGATAGCTTTTATCCCAATCCAAAAAAACTGTAATTAATTAGAGTTTTTGTCATTCCTAAAACCATAAAACCCTCCCTATGATCATTTCGATTCATTGGGATAAATGAAAAAGTTTTCCTTATGCGACATAAAGCTGCTCGAGGAACACACGAGATAAAGTGAAAAGTGATCTCGCCTCTAGTCAGGATAAAAAGGGCCTAGTTCGCCGCGTTTCAGATAACAAGAGCTTTAAAGAACATTCGAGAATAGATTTTGATGATGAAGGAAAATCGAAATAAATTGACGCAAATAAATAAGCTGAAGTATATAGTAGATGTTTTGTTTTAACTCATTTGTTTGAAATCTATCTATTTGGGATCTTATCTTATAATCTATTTGGGATCTCATCGACCCGGAACTTCGTTTTGAGTCGCACATAAATAATGTTATTAGAAACTGCTTCTATAGGTTAAAAGTACTGTATCGCTTTAGACAGTATTTTAGTATCACATTGAGAAAGCTACTTGTTGACAGTCTAGTTCTATCGAGACTAAATTACTGTGATACAGTGTATGGTCCTTGTTTATTATCGCGTACTGATCGTTCCATCCAGCGTGTGCAGAATGCTTGTGCCAGATTTTGCTTCGATGTCCCGCGCCGTGGGCATATTACACCATTTTTGAATGACGCAAATGTCTTAAAAATGGCGGCACGACGCGAGTTACACATGGCTACGTTACATTTTGGGCTGATTAAAACCAAAAACCCAAAATATCTGTACGACAAGTTAGAGTGGAGACAAGATAAGCACACGTATTTTTCATGTTCTCGCACCATGACTAATCCATTATCGATACCTCTCCATAGAACTACCGCTTTCAGAGGGTCATTTAAATATGCCGCCACTCGTTGTTGGAACAACATCCTACCGCCATGTCTATCCAAAAAGAGTAAACTTAGCTTTAAACTCTCATATAAGCATTATCTATTGCAATTTCAAACTCAGTAATGAAAGTGACGTATAATGTATTCACGTAGTTCAGTTCTGTTTATTGGTGTGTATTTTTTTTTCTTCTAAATTTATATTTGTTTTGTTTAATCCTAAATGTGTGGTTACAGTAGTTATATCTCTTTAGTATGGCCATCCGCGACGTGTTACGTGTGTCTGTGTTATTTGTTTGTTCGTTTCAAATTTTGTATTAACATTAACGTCCGTTTATCATCATATATAGGCTTCCATCGAAAATCAGCGCTGCAGTACTACTTACAGTATTGCAGATTTTTGCTGAATGGGTTCGCCAATTGTTGGACATCTGTTTTTCATTTTTAAAAGTGTATTTTTTTCTGTCTAATTAGTTTGTGTAATTTAATTTAATTGTATGGTTCTTCCAACAATAAAGTATTTCTTTCTTTCTTTCTTTCTTTAAATCTTGAAAAATAATATTTTGCAAATAAAGATATATTTGCAGGGACAAGCTCTCACATACAAAATGTTGTATTGCGGTAGTCTAACGACTGATAGAAAACTTACGATGCTCATGAAACAAATGAGAACGTCCAGTTCTATGTGACCATCCAATTCATTATAAATAGGGGCATTTTAAAATTCACATGCTATATTTTGTTTTTACATCTAAATTTGTAAATGGCATTATACTATGCTCACGTCTCGACAACTCATAAATATCACTTCGCTACCGCATTGCTAGAGTTAAGAATCGAGATACGAGCATTGTTGGAATACGGGATCGTCTAAAAAAAGAGATCACTATATTGTATAGTATAATAAATTTACATTTTATTGTAATATTCCATATCACTCCTGTGAGTTATTCAATATACTCGATAGAGTGCATTTTGTGAATTACGCTTGAAAGACAATCGTTTTACTAACTTTAGTGCGTGCTGAACCATATCCAAATACAATGTTAACCAACAGACACTGCATGAAAATAACATATCGAACAAAGCTGCTAATTCGATTACCGGAACTCTAATAGCCTCATGCCCTCCTTCATATAAAATACACTTATGGACACGATCACATCACTATTTTGCGGTTAACAAAATACCCTCTGTAATTGGATGGTATAAACAAAAAATATTTATTGGCAAAAAGGTCGTGAACCATTCCATGTAGGTCACAGGCTGTAATGGGCACGCATTCAGTTACATATTCAAGGGGGTTATAACATATGTCACAAGAAGAGAAGCTGTACCGAATATCATGTGAATCAAACCAATCGTAGTGTAGCTCGAATGGCACACATTCGTGGCGGTGATTTACAGTATACGACGTCCGAATGACTGCTACGTACCAGGACGGCAGAGCTGTGACAGAGCTTCATTCAAAAAGCAAGAATGGTCAGCGTCTTTCTAACACATTGGTCGGTAGAATCGGTCGTCTCTTTAACTCCTTCACTGTGGCTCTTCCAAAAAATGTTTAGTGCAGACACGAAATATTATATACTAGCTTCTGCCCGTGACTTCGTCCGAGTGGAATAGTTACTTTGGGTTAACGCTACCACGCAGCGGAAGCTCTCAAAAGGAAAAAATACCCAGATTTTGAAACATTCTTCATTGTTGCTCCGCTCCTACCAGTTTTAGCAAGATTTAATATACATCTAACCTTCCTCGATAAATGAGCTATATAATACTGAAAAAATTTTTCAAATCGGACCTGTAGTTCCTGAGATTAGCGCGTTCAATCAGTTAAAGATCTCTCTCGTACTGAACTCGAGCCGTCATTATAATTACAATAACTTTTGATAGAGTGAACCGATTTGAATGAAACAAAGACTAAGTTACTCCCGAGGATATTCATTATAATTTTTTGATATAAGGTTTTATTATGAACCCAGTACTTTAGTAGTGATGCGTGTTCATACAAACAGACAGACAGAAAGACATTTCTAAAAATGATTGAAATGTATTCTATTACCTATTCCTAGACACCTGCAACAATTTCACGAAAATCGAAAAAGTACAGACACTTTAGATTTACATTCTTATTATATGTATAGATAAATTGCCTTGTAAGAGACAAGTCGTGTTTGAAACGCAAGTGTACACAAAGAGGCACATTTTAGAAAGCAAAAATAACACGGTTAGTTTCTCGAAAAAAAAGATATATTTAGCAAAGGCAAGCTTGAAAGTGTACTTGTAATTCTAATTATTCCAATAAAAATGTTTCTACTGAAGCAAAGTTAAATAAAAAAAAGGCTTTTTGAATAAACTTTGTTTTTGTAGTGTATTTGGCACTTTTGGACGACGAATTTGTTGACCACTGTCCTGACGTATCGTTTTATAGAGCAGTTTCTTGATTTTTTTTTCTTAGCATTGGTCAACTAACTGAGCTGTGTGAGAAACCAATAATTCAGTCATACATTATATTCTGTATTGAGTTCTGGTGAACTTCTTGTCAGCTTAAAACGAATTAAGAATTTTTCTGCTTAAACGTCCGTGGCTCTTTCATTTTGAGTACAGAAGCCGAAAATTTGGGAAAGCTATAAACTGCAGCTATCCGAAGACATTGATAGGTGATTAGCAAGTGTTTCAACATGAGTATGCTGCATAGTCTAGCTAACAATAACAAATACTCTACAATTATAATAAAGATGTACGATTTTTCTAGCAAGTGCTCAAATATAGACACTGGAAAGCACTAACAATAAACCATTATTAAAAACGACCGGTTACTCCAATCAAATCTAATTATATACAGGGGTCAGAAACTCAGTATACCTAAATACGTAAACGGTTAATTCATAAGGTATGGCTCTCTGCCAACGCGCCGCGCCGAATATTCGTCGACAAATAAATTTGTATACGCTTTGGTGCATAACATTGTAAATACAGACATTCGCAGAACCGTGTAACGCAATTGCTTACTTCACACGTTTCTAGATAAAATGTTTGTATATAGAATTTGTTATTGAGAAAACAGATAAATTAATATTGAGATGATATACGAAAACAGAAATCGAATGTCATTTTCATCAACTTATTAACTATCGAAGCTTATGTTATGCATCGTTTGTAATATATTAATAGTGTTTTATATCATTCGATAAGACAGTATAAGATAAGTAAGAAATATAAACATATTTCAACTGCAGTGTACAGTTTATCCTTGTCTAGAGCGCTGAAAACAGAATACTTTCGAGGTGAGATAGTGTTTGGTTCAAAATATTAAAATTGAAACGGGTAAAAGTTTAACGTGATATTATAACCCGTACAATAGCCACGCGAATACCTTTTTTACCATGTAATAAACTTTTTTGTAATGGGAACCATGGGTAAAATTTAAAACGCGTATGTACTCTCTACGGACTCTAGAATGATGCCATATAGTGACATTTTACTTGAAGCGAATAATAAGTATAAACTTGGAAATGATCTTTGAAGAATGTTTTAGTGTTATACAAAGTGTGTGTATACTATGATTGACAGGTAAAATTTTTATCACGATATACAGTATTTTAATTACCCATGTACCTTTATTTAACAATTTGTAAGTTCTAACATATCACCACATTCACATCTGATGTTAAAAAGGGCTGTGGTTTAATCTAGCAACACGTTAAAACTAGAGGATGACTGGATCTTAAGTGTAGCTGCTGGAAATCAATTTTAAGGTGTTTGACAGTTTTCAACCATCTAGCTTGGCCAGTTTTGAAATAAACCCAGTACCGTATTGTGGTTTCTCCACAATGCTTTCCTCACCGAAAACTACAATTTAGAGTAATGACTAAAAACTAAGCCGATCGAAGAGGTACCTAAATACACAATTTTAGTAATTATAGCTTCATGATATAATATAGACAGGTTATAGCAGTATGCTTCAATCATCTTCTAACGTTAGTACTTTCTTTGATAATTGGTCGGTTTTCAATGTTTTCCAACGACTTCGTCTGCGTATCATTACATAGTATAAAACAAAGTCCCCTACCGCGTCTGTCTGTCTGTCTGTTCGCGATAAACTCAAAAACTACTGAACGGATTTTCAAGCGGTTTTCACCAGTGGATGAAGTGATTCATGAGGAACGTTTTGGTATATAATTTGTCAAGGATTTTTTATAATCAGGGCGGGACAACGTCGGCCGGGCTCGCTAGTTACTATATAAGCAGGGTAAAAAGTAGCCTATGTCCTACTCTAGATCCCAAGTTGTGTATCTTATTTATGAAAATATCGACCAGTAAATGTGACCTTTAGCTCCTACATAAAGCAATGATACTCAGTGTTAACATGTATGGACAACCCGTCGATCGACATGGATTCCTAATCCTGATAATGATCATAAGCTTAAGATGAAGGAAAACATCGAATTGGGATCACAGTATGCTGGTATTACGGTTGAATATTCAACACCAAGCTTCTGTAGTGTAGTTCTTATTTGAATTAAAATGTTACCATCTTGGCTTAGTCCGGTGAAGCTGTTAAGGTCTTGCTAGGTCAATAGCGTCGCTAGTCAGTTCGAAAAAAAAACATCCTGGCCTCATCGTCTTTTTACATCTGGTGAGATCGTGATCAAATTCTAAAAATTGTTAGGTAACTAAACTAAAAAAAATGACTCTAACAGAAAACGTACTAGAGACTCACTCTTGCAAACCGTTCACATCATGTACGCAGATACAATTTACAATTCAGTCACGTACAAGTGCTCTACCAGTCTGTAACATAAAATACATCAATCTATAGCCCTACGTTTATCGCCAATCGCTTGTGCTTTAAGAGATAGGTAACTGAATCTATATAAAAAAATCTGTACTTCTGTTTGTACAAGATTTTTTTTACAAAATTTGTGTGAGACATCTAAAAGGACGCTGATTGGAAATATCATACATTAATCCTGTAATAATTGTGTATGAGCTTTTTGGGAAACGTAATAAAAGAACAAGGTATTTCGTAAAGGTACACAGTAGAAGTGAAACTTTTCTATTATAGAGAAACGTTTTAAATTTAAAAAATATAACAGAAAGCCAACATCACGCCGTGTTCGCAGGCGGTCACCCATCCAAGTAATTACTGCGGCCGACGTTGCTTAACTTCGGTGATCGGTCAAGAACTGGTGTAACACTCTGCCCGACACAGTGTTTACCTCTACCACTTTTTATCAAATAAAAAGGTTGCCTAACAGAATTTCAAAGCCATTGCCATAAGAAGTTTCACTTAAAAAAATAAGTGCAAAAAATTACAACATTTATTTTTTATTGCTAAAAAATATTTACCATATCTTGTACATGAGAACTAATTTGTACAATTGATATGAAAATAATTACTGAATAATAAACCCGTGTGCAGTCGCAGGCACAGCTAGTGTATTTATATACGACTATTTGCTACGATCGGTCTAGATGTTATTCTGGTCGCAGTATAAACCAAGTACCAAAAAAGATCCAATATCGTCTGATATTTTAAGCGCTGAAGGTAATATGAAAACTAAAGTAACTTTGAAATGGTATTCAAAAGAAATCGCTGCGAAGTTTAAAATTGAGTGAACTTGAAGTTAGAATTTGGAAGTATTTTCTGCTAAACTTTATTTAATCTAGATTTATTAAGTAATATTAAAACTAATACAAACGCTTATAGCTTCGCATAGTGAACAATTTTAAACATAACAATGATATACTGCTAAATTGGTAAAAAAATACTTTACTATAAAAAAAATCGTGTGTGCTATTTGATAATATAGAATATGAGGGGAAATTCGTGTTATCTCGCGCATTTAAATTTCATAACTTTGAGTTACTGTTAGAAAATGTCTAGTATTTCGACGTAAACAATATTTTTGTTTGGTTCTTTATGTCGCATAAGTGAATACTGAATTTCTTTGCAAGGTAATATAGATAAGGTAATATATAATTATATTTAAGAAAATAGTATACTTTTAAATCTATTCCGATCAATATTTACAGAAAACAATCAACGCAATTGGGAAAATTTAAACATAGTTCGTATGAAACACGACTGTTGCATAGGAAGGCAACCACACGGCTGAGACGCGCGGCGTGGTACCTCGATGATAGGTGTTTAGAGTTCGACTCTTTTCGGTAAGGATCGTTTTCTCGTCGGGTAGGCAATGCACCTTCAATCTCCGATACCTCGCGCCGCGTTACATGGTTTGCCCGCACTATCACTACGGACGGAATAATAGTCCGGATCTCGTATAGCGTAAGTTTTGCCCTAAGATTTGCATAGTAATAGCTCCGCTCCTAAAAGCCTTAGCGTAGTGTTAAAACCTGTAACTTTTATTAAAAAAGAAGCTATCAAATTAAAAAACATCAAACAATTACCACGTAATTCCAAATATAAATAAGAAGTTTTATATTATTTGTATCGATTATTAATTATTACAATGAATTATACATTTTTTATTTGCCTATACATTTGTCTGCGTTTTTATTATCTAGATTTTCTAACAATTTCCTTTTTTATTTTTTTTTGACATATTCATAGAATAAAGTAGTTTACGTGTTGCTCTAGGCCACAGGCTACGTGCAAATTAAATTTGACTTTGATCCGCTCAGAGGTTTAGTCATGTAAAACTAATAAACCGAAAGCGACCGTCCGTGACTTCGTTTGCTTCAATATCTGTAGAAATAAATATACCATACATTATGGTCGCCTAATCTAGAGGTTTATGCAGCGAACAATGAATTAGTTCTAAAATGGCAATATTTTTTTCAATGGACTTAACACTTATCGTCATATTCTGATCAGTTTAAGCAACATCTCTATAAGTTATAGTGTATATGTTATTCTGATGTATATACTAAATTTCTGTAGTTTCATCAAAAATTGTTGAGTAGTTTTTGCGTAAAACAATAACAAACATCGCCCTTCTTCGTAAACTTTCTCGTTTAGAAGATTTATAGGTTAGAATTAGTATATACCAGCGGGCCCGGCGGACGTTATCTCACCCTGATATAAAAAATCTTTATAATCATACCGAAGCTTTCCTCATGAATCACTATATCTACTCGTGAAAACCGAATGAAAATCCGATCACTAGTTTTTGTGTTTATCGCGAACAGACAAACGTGGCAGAGGACTTTGTTTTATACTATATAGTGATGATTTCGGTTAGTTCAGTTTAGGTGAGTTGATATACACTAAATTCATTTTTGAGTTCGTGAGGTACACATGCTGGTACAAATGTATGCCTCAATCATTATTATATGTACGTTTATCTTAGTCAGATTTACGTTGCTACATCCAAGGCAATAACTTAAGCCGAGGTATTGCCACTTTAGCTCTCTTAGGCTTGTTGCCATACGGCTTAGCGCCTTAAGCGCTCATTTTGGTTGTGCGGTAAATCTATGAAAGCCCGTTAGAACAATAGCGTTAATCAGTTTGACAGAAAAAGGATTAATATAGGTTCCAATTTAGTAACAAATAACAAATTACTATGAGGGCAATTACTATTACCACATTATTTGATTGGGTAAATTTTAGAAGATTTAATGTACTCAAACTACCAGCACTACATTTTTGTCAATATTTCTCAACATTAATGGACCTTTTCTGGAGAAACGTGAACACGGAATCCATAGATTACGTGTTTTTTCTCTTCGTAAATATTATCTACTTAGCTGCATGAAGGCTTATGGATAAATAAGCTCGTTAAATATTAATTAAGGATCCGAGAACCATGTTCAGTGAATCGTAACTTATTATATTAATTAAATATGAAAAACAAAGACCTTTGAGATCATGTTATGTGTGAATAATAGGGTCGAATTATGAATCATTACATAGTATAAAACAAAGTCCCCTACCGCGTCTGTCTGTCTGTCTGTTCGCGATAAACTCAAAAACTACCGAACGGATTTTCATGCGGTTTTCACCGGTGGATAGAGTGATTAATGAGGAACGTTTTAGTATATAATTTGTCAAGGATTTTTTTATAATCAGGGCGGGACAACGTCTGCTGTGCCCGCTAGTTTTTAAATAAATTTCTGTTATCTCACAGGTGTAAAAAAATATTACTCGATGACGGGAAAGTCCAAGCATAATCTATACTATAATAAAACTGTAGCAAGGTCAAATCTGTACATTAAATATTTTTTGAAAATTTTTATCGGGGTAGACTTTGTTATCGATATAGAAGCCAAAAATAATCTTTTTATAATTTTTGTCTGTCTGTCTGTCTGTCTGTCTGTCTTTCTGTCCCTGTGAACACGCATCACGCTGAAAGTACTGAACCGATTTTAACGAAACTTGACACAATAATAACTAATATTCCAAGGTTACATTTAGGATACTTTTTGTCCCATAAAACGCAAGGGGTTCTCCAGAATAACGAAAGACAAAAAATTGTAGTTAATGTAACTAGACTTTTTTGCGACACCTTAGTACAAGAGCCAGCAATGTTGGAGGAACGAGAATTTTAGAAAAGCTGGTTCTTTAAAATGAAGATATATTATGCCCTTCCAAACAAAATTCAGAATACCTAGCCGGTTAACGTTGTGTTTTTTAATGCGCATCACACCTTTACAGGTTAAAATTTTGGGTTAGAAATAATTTAAGGAACATTTTTTTTCAGTAACTTTTAAACCCTATTAAAACATGAATTTATCACTACCAGACAATTTTGTTATTGATAATAATATGCCCGATGATATTCTTTATAAATAAAATAATTCATTTCAAACCATTTTATTTTTTCCATTGCAAAGAACATATTTCATTTTATTAACCATTATGATATTGACATTTCACCGTAAACGAAAAACAACGATAAACGTAGACATATGACTCGAGATTGACGTCATCTTGAATACATGCGTCTATAACAGGCGCTTCCACAATTATCGCTATCTTTATCATACATAAAATGGGGTAAACATATCAATGCAGTTGCAGTATCTAGCTCTAAGTTTCTAAACGTTTTCAAAGCATTAGCCGATTTTAATTGGGGTGTTCATCCATAACATTTAGTTCGTTTATACTTCAATATTACACGCAGTCGAATTGACTATGCCAGCTTTCTTTATGATAGTAGTGCTCAGGTTAACCTCTATAAACTTGAAAAAGTCCAAAACCAGGCCATGAGAATTATCGGAGGTTTCATTAAAAGTACTACAATCCATGTTATGGAAAGCGAATTGAGCATATGTCCGTTACATCTTAGGAGACAATATTAAGCTGGCAAAATTCTATTTAAATTTAAGTCATTCGAAAAGAACGAACTAACTAATGTATCAGAAGAACTGTCCACCTCTTTCCAATGACTCTATTGGCGTAAAAGAAAAAGACCACTATTTTTTCTCAATATAAAAATACTCCAAGTCAAACAAGTATAAAACATGAAATGTTCACTTTACACACCTGGGTCGATAACATTGATTTGCACAATATAATTAAAAGAAATGTAGATGGTATTTGGAAGCCGAAGCGTCAATATAATGTTGTTAAAATAAAAGATATTTGTCTTCAATATATAAATAAATATTATCAAAATTTTGTTAAAATATACACTGACGGACCTAAAGCTGGTAATTATTTAGGAGCCGCATTTTTTGAGTCAAATTCCAAAACTTTTATGAAATTTCAAATTGATGAAAATATTTCAATTATGCACACTGAATTAATAGCAATTGCAGAGGCCTTATCATTTGCACAATCAACTGAGTCCATTAAGATTGTTATTTTATCCGATTCAAAAAGTGTTCTTCAACACGTAGCGCGATGTACCTCGACTTTTCGAGGAATACCGATAGTCTACAAACACTATTTTGAAGCAATTACTAGATTTCAAAGCAAAGAACAAAGTAATTGTTTTACAATGGATCTCTTCTCATAACTGGGAATGAAAGAGCTGATCTTTTAGCTAGAGAAGGGTCCTCCAAAGGTGCTCCTATTAATATTTTACCAACTTACTTGGATGTATGCTCAGTATTTAAAAATAGCTGTTACTCGCATTGGAAGGAATACTTTGATGAGCGTTCTAAAACAAAACGAATATGGTACAGAACGATTCAGCCACGCCCCTTAAGGTCACCATGGATTGATGACAGTACGATTTGCCATCTGGAAGCAATCACAGGAATAAGATTACGCTCAGAACACATCCCATGTAAAAAGTTCGCCTACCTGATGCGTAAAGTACTATCACCACTCTGCCAGAGTTGTGATCTCATCGATGATGTGTACCACATCCTGACAGAATGTGTTCGAAACGAAGATATTAGATCTCGGCTTAATGCTTCTGGTTCGTTCCACACTGGTTTGTACAATTCGTTATTGTCTGACCCCATTTCGAAAGATGCTAAAGAATTGTATAAAATTAATATAAGCTATTGTTTAGTTTATTGTCATTCTTACTGTTATATAGCTGTATGTCACTAAGCCTTCATTAAAAAATAAATAATAATAATATTAAAATTACAGCTATCTTAACATGGTTTGGACATACTTTATTTTATTTACAAAAAAATAGCATCGGGCACATTATTGTTAATAACAAAAATGTCTGGCAATGATAATTTCATGTTTTAGTAGCGTTTCAAAGTTAGTAAAAAACAAAACATTAAAAAATTATATAAAAATCAATATGTTTGCCTGTAAAGGTGCGATATGCACTAATAAACGCAACGTTTACCGGCAGCCAGGCGCACTCTGTTCGGAAGAACATAAAGATATATAAAAACTGGCTTATTTTCTTTTTCGAAACCGTTCCTAGCTCTTAGACAAATAGTTACAGGCAAGTGACATTTGACGCTTCGTGCTCATATCTTTTTAATATTTATATTTTTCTTCAATACAATGGAGTGTGAAAAAGTTTTAATACAAGTTGAAAATAGTTATGATATTATTCAGTGTTTCATTCATCATTATTTTATTTTGTGAATACATTTTATCGTTTAATTTATAATTTAACTCTATCAACTTGATCTTTTATAATTTAAACTCTACTGACTGTATAGTAAACGTCTACAAAAAGGGAAAGGAACTTCGTTAGAAACTGGGGCGTCCATAGACCTTTAAAGCTTTTTTTCACATTTTCACCAATATATGTTGGTTGCTACGAACGGGTTGTAGGCTTATTTTAAAATATTTCTCACATACCATCTGGGTATATGTTTGATTGAGTCCCTTGATAGTTTGGATTCACAATTGGAAACCGATGGTGTGGCTGCAATAAGGTTTTAGTTATATTAAATTTTTTCGCGTTTAAAAATACAATTGGCACCAGTGATAACCGATTTGGTGCAGACGAAGTTGCACGGGTCAGCTAGTACTTTATATAGCTGTTAACCCTTTGTGAACCAGACGTCATAAAATTCATGTTGTGTTATCAAGTTTCAAGGTATATGTTGCATAAGGTTTTCCATTCTTACCTATCATTACTCTTTTGAATCTATTTTGATTTTTCCTGTGATTTTTATAAAGAGTTATGCGGTCAAACATAAACTTGAATTTTCTAACACTTGGAACCAAAAGGGTTATTATCAATAAATGTATCACTTTTGTTTTATAAATATAGAGCATTGATATGGTTTTTATATATTAATGATATGGAAATACAATTTCACACACGTTTATTTTATTCAAAATAAATCATAGCTCATACTATGATAACTAACCAGTTGATATACAAGCATATATTTATACAACTGCATATACTGGGTGACTGGTTACTCGTTAGCAACATTTTTACAGGATACTCAGTGCTTGATACTCGTTCTAAATCATTTAAAAAATAGGTGCTTAATATTAGATTTAATTATTTAGAAAATACAAAAATTATAGTCAATCCTCTACCCGTCTATTTTAAAGCACAGTGTCAATGAAATCGGGTGTAGTGAAAGTGAAGCGAAAGTAAAGCTAACCAACTAAAAAAAAGACAATTTTTCGAAGTTTCAATAAACAAAAGGGTTTATTGTCCATTTTATTATCGAAGGTTATTATTAATTCCGGGATGCCGCTAACAGGTTTTGTCACCCGTCATTCAATCTAGGTTCAAATTTGTATCCATAGTTATGAGAGTCTTAGAACAAACTTTAACTTAGGTTCTCTTTGTTGTTTCTTGGTATTTCTTTCGATATTATTATTTTATATGTTAATATTTGTTGGGTATATTTGGTGTTATGTGACCATAAACTATCACGCGATTGAAGGTTGTCACGCTTTAAACAGTGACGGTGTATATTTATAACTTATATATATTTGCTACCCAGACATACAGTTGACAATAATGCTCATCGCTCAAATGTCAGTCACCGACCCGAGCGTGACGATTCACTTTTGTTCACTTAAGGCGCCTAGATAAGTTTTCACTACAAAAAATAACGAAGAATGATCGCAATCCGACTTCTAAAAACATTACAATCTTCAAATAATTCATTATGAACAAACGAAATCGAACATAAAATAATTGTTTGAACGCAACTTCAGACAGAAATTACCGACATAACCTGAACTTTCGAGACGGAAAACTTGTTTAAAATATCGAACAGAGATTGTCGTGTAATTAAACTTCCCGCGCCTGTATTTAAGTTACGCGGAGTTTCAAAGAATCGTTAATAATACTGAAAATTTAAACTAATTTTGGATGATATAGTAATTTGGGTACCTAACTTGTATTAACATATTATAAAACTGTACAACTATAATTTACTCAGGAGCTCTTTTTTCTAGAAGTGAGATGCAGAGCATGAGATATGCTATATTTTTTTATATGTGAGTTGATAAGCATTAAAACCGTGTGGCAGATCTACATATAAAATTAGCGCACTTTTTTGTTTTTTGACGGAGAAAAATTTTGTGTTATCCATTTTCCTATAACTCTCTACTCGTTACCTTGCTATAAATCTTCTATACATATAATATGAATGTAAACTAATATGTCTGCACTTTTTAGATTTTTGTAAATAAATTGTTGCAGGTGTCTACGAATAAATAATCAAATACATTTCAATCAATTTTAGAAATGTCTGTCTGTCCGTTTGTATGAACATGCATCACTGCTAAAATAATGCGTTCATTGTAAAACCTCTTCAAGATAATCATAAAGCATATCTACAAGTAACATCTAATTTTTGTTTAATTAATATCGATTAGGTCTATCAAAAGTTATTGTAATTTTAATGACGACGCGACTTAAGTACGAGTGAAAAGTAGATATGTAAATGGACTGAATACATTCAGATGACTTTATTAATCGCTGCTTTTTATATAATGTTTCACGCGGACGATGTCAAAGGGCACAGCTAGTAACAAATATATAAGGACTGGTGGGCGCAACTAGTGTGATATAAGGTATATATAAGGTACGCGTGCGTCTGGCTATGTAGACGGTAGTCCGGTGAAGCTGTTAAGACCTTGCTTGGTCAATAACGTAGTCAGTTCGAAAAAAAAAAAAAAGTGTGATATAATATATATGTGAATAAAATAAATTTATTTTTTCTTACGCGAAAATCATTTTAGTTTCAACGTGTTACCCTTTTATTATTAACCTATTTGTGGTAAAAATTCATATAAAATTTCCACAAGAAAACGAGCTACAGCAAAATACCTGTTAGAAGCGAGATAGAGCCGTTCTAAAGGCGAGCCAATTACGTGGATTCGAGAGACCCCTCCGAATGGCTCGGAGCTAGAGTGTCATTCTGGGTATATCAGGGTAGAAGGGTATCGAAATGGTGCGCTCCGTTTCAACCACTTAAGTGGGATTGGTTGCCCGAAAATTGGGAAGCCTCTGAAGTAATTTCGCACATGTAGCGGTTACGTAGGCGTATGTAGAACGGTGAATCACGCTGTAGGCAGATTTTTATATTGTATTATAATTTAAAATTAGATTGAGTTATAAACATTTTTTATCCGACTACGTAAAAGTGGAGTAATGTTATACGAATGTACGGACTAGTAGTTAGTCTGTTTCTTCGATATACTTTGTAGTCTAAACGGTTTGATGTATTTTAATATATGAGGCGTCGCTACATAGGTTGTAATTTTGGGAGTATTAAAGAATAGTGTATTTGTAGATAAAAAATATTATCTATAATTACGTATACATAAATTGAAAATATAGTTCCTTTGAGGCTAGTTTTTTGGATTTGATTGACTCTGCAATATTTTTGAAGTACAAACTTCTTTAGCCGCCATGGGCGTTTTTGGTAAGAGAAAAACATATGGGTTCACGTCACCGATGACCTTGACAAGCTTGTGATGTAAAGCGCTGCGTACATATAATATTGATATTTTGTATTGATTTTGTCCCCGTCAGTTTTTTAAAACAGAGTTTGAACCCGTCCTATGTTCGATTAATTAATAAACTTCATAAAAATTATATATAATTATTGCTCGGAGTGGATGTGGAAACCAGCCTAATATTAATAATTTAAATTAACAAATTATGAAAATTGACTAATTCAGACTATAATTTATCTAAAAATTCAAAAAAGAATACAGTTGTTCTATTGTTTTTGAGTTTTCACTTCTGTCGGAAGTCCTTATGACTGCCTCGACTTTCTTTTTAATTTATTACAAAGCGGGCGGGTATAATCTAGTCGGTGATATAACTGAAAAATAATTACTGTTTATGCATGCACTTATAAGAAACAAATTTATAAAATCTGACATATACTTTCAGAAATTAGTGTTTTCAAATAAAAAGTGAAGCAATCTCTTGAGTTTTCTAATAGCATAGTATGTGTACAGAGTTTTAATATATCAGTCTTTGAAAGAAACCAAAAATATAGCCATTGTATCAAGAGTAAAACGGTTATTTACAATAAAAATAAAGCTTTATTTGAGATTGCGAGAGGAAGTTAAATATTTTCAACGCTATCTTCTCGTTGAGAGCTAAAGTAATATTATTTCAACTTCGTCCTTTCGCGAAGGCTTTTAAACCAATTGTAAGAAATATAGCTAACAAAAACATTAGTGTATTTTGGGCCTAAGTGGTATCGCTACTATTCTTGTTCTTTTCTTATTTTTATATACTGTAAACTTTTTATAACGTCGTTCATTTTAAAACTAATAAGTTTTTCGTTATTGTCAGCGAATTCGTTCAATTTGGTTTAAAAAGTGCTCGGTCCCTTGTAATCTATAAAGATGTAATATTATAAAGAGGTAAAGTTTGTGACGTTGTGAGTTTGTGAGTTTGTGACGTGGCGTTGTAAGGGGTAATCTCAGGAACTACTGGTCTGATTTGAATAATTCTTTCCGTATTATATAGCCCATTCATCGAGAATGGTTATATGCTATACATCATCACGCTAAGGCCAGTAGGAGCGGAGCACAGATGAAAAATGTTTCAAACTCGTTTTTTTTTCCTCTTGAGAGTTTCCGCTACGTGTTAGCGTTAGCCCAAAGTAACTATTCCACGCAGACGAAATCGCGGGCAGTGGCTAGTTCGTTATAAAGAGTTTACACTGTAAATAATTGAAGGTGGTAGAGCCACGCTGTAGCTTTTACTAGTTTCAGCATGAATGCGTCGGCTCGCCCGGGGTAGTACCACCCTCTCACAGAACACCGACGTGAAGTAACAGTGCTTGCATTGTTGGGTTTCGTTCAGTCAGTGAGAGCGCCGGAGGCCCACCTCCTTTCCCCTTTTTCCTTCTCCTTTCTCCTTTCCCTTCCCCTCCCCCATACACAGGCTGGCAACGCACTTGCAACTCCCCCGGTGTTGCTAGTGTCTATGGATGGTGGTGATCATTTAACATCAGGTGACCCATCTGTTCGTTTGCCTCCTTTTGACATAAAAAAAAGAAATCATCGGTACGGTCGTAACTAACTTTGATTTGTTTCATAACATTAGAATGTGGTTCAATTTTTTTTAGGTACCATATTTGTGACATATTTCAGACTTAGTAAAACCAGTAACAGTTTTTTGGGAAATAGTGTTAGGTTTCAGAACAAAGTCCCAAAGGATATTACCGATTTGCCGGATTGTGAATTTAAGCACCATGTCAAGCGGGTTATGGTGTCAAAAGGCTATATAGGGGATCAATATGTGAACGATTGTGATGTCTGTAATTGATTCATCTCTGTGCATCCATTAAAAACGTGTGTGACGTGTATCTAATATATTCTAAATATTTGTTAAAAAGATAAAGCAGATCGAGTTTCATGCCGGTTCTTCTCGATGACTGGATTGTTTTCCGAACCGGTGGTAGTTTTGACGTTCATAAATGCCTTCTTAGGGCCTAAACTGAATAAAGTGTTTTTGATTTGTCATAGTACGGCCGTGCAACAAATGTTATAATACTTATAGTCTGACCGCATCCGCTGTACCGCACCGTAGGTATGCGCGGGGAGGTGGGGAGTAGGAAGGAAAGAGCATGAACTAACATGAGATTCATAGCATCAGACAGATCTTACGATATCAAAACATAATTTTTTGAAGCTGTATATTTACAGTACAATTATATCCAATCCCAATTTTTATCCAATATGATTTTTAGATAATTAAAAATAAAGAACCAATATAAATGAAATAAATCTTTAACTCTTAAAAATTTACAATTTTAATTATTAACGCACGACCCATCTGTGGATATTTTATGTCATGTGTAACTAGCACAGACAGTCCGTTCCACCCCCCGTCCCGCCGCTCGCGTACCTATGGCGCGGTACAGCAGTTGCGGTCACACATACTTATTACGTTGTAAGACATCACGGAATTTGTATCTCCTTCTTCTCATTTTAAATGTATGTATTCGTATTATTACAATACTACCTATTAATGAAAACATTTGGACAAATAAAAATAAACATAAACTACGAATATTATTGCAAATAAATTGATGAAGATATTTAGTTATTTGTGAAATATTTACAGAATGACTGCGACAGGGCACTACAAAAGAAACACTGCCGCGAACAAAGCGTCTAATAGCGATGAGTTTCGGGTGTTTATTGGTTATTTAGGGGTAATGTAGTGTACAAAATACAGTAGAGTACGGCCGGATACAATAGCGTGGTTATTAAAACAAGACTATGGTTAGCGAGTTACCAAATTTTGTGCGATATTCTATATGAAAATGATTTGAATTTTAAGCGCTACTTATGTTTAAAGTTAATTTGAAAAAAGAAATGAGTTTCTGAAATCTACTGCCGACTTTAATTTTTTGAAATTTGGTGGATTTTCATTAAATTATTTATATACATTAATTGAACTAAAGTGTTTGTTTGTAATGTCAAAAGAACAGCTTTTTACTAAATAAATAAGAAAGTATATATTGTACGCATAACAAAACATCTTTTAAAATTTTTGTCTGTCTATTTGTTCCGTCTAATCTCCAAGATGGTTGGACCCATTTCGAAGTGATTGTCACTGACAGCTAGTTTATGTTTTATACGGTAACTTAGGCTACTCTTATTTTAGACAAAAATAGGTTTTCGCTTAAATATAATAAACTAACAAAGCGCTATCCAGAACCGCGTGCGTCCCACACGCTCATCTGTAACAGTAAGGCACTGTCACAATGTACAATTTTTTTCTTTGAATTTCACGCGTTGAAGTTGCGAGTAACTTAAATTATTATCTACTAGCTGACCCAGCCACGCGTTGCTGTGGCTCAGTTATTATATAGTTACATATTTATAATAATTCATAATTGTTGTTGATAATATGACCAATACACATCACTTAACGAGTTCATTTTTTTTAATATAAAAGACTACTTTTTGTATCTTGAATATAAAAGTTAGACATATGCTATCGCTGACTTTTTTGTAGGCATTATCAAGCTCTACAACTTTTCTTTAGAACTCAATCATATATATCTCATCGTTAAGGCAGCGTTCGTAAGAAACATTTTCGTTCGACCGTATTTTCTCCGACTTTGCAAATCCGACTACCACAAAAGTCTTTTCATTTTTCGGGTTAATATATAGCCTATGACACTCACAAATAACGTAGCTTTCTATTGGTAAAAAATATCGGTTTAGTCGATCCAGAGATTACCCCTTACAACGTCACAAACTTATAAACTTTACCTCTTTATAATATTAGTGTAGATTTAATTTACGTATAAATATAAAACTTACTAACTGACGCCCCCCGACTCCGTTTCATGGAAACGATGTGCTATTATTTAAACTGATTATAAGCTGTCATTTAGTTATCGCTTAGGCATTATATGTAAGAATTTAGTTATATATGGTCCAGATAATGTTCTGAGAGCCTTCCATCTGCCAGTAAAAGTTCCCTGAAAACCGTTACAAGAGATATTGTAATTTTATTTCTATGCAAGTTATTTGTATAAATACGTAATACACACTAGTGTAAGCTATCACGTTACAGATTACAAGAAGAAGTCAACAATGCAATAAAATGTTTGAGTAAGTTCGTGTATTCGATATAGATTTATTATTACTGAGTTTATCATCACTTACTGATTTCATTTCATTCATGACCAGTTTACGTATATATAGCGAATCGAGTAAAAATATATAAAAAAAAAAATTGTTTATGTCACTCGATCTGGTATGTTGATGACTTAAGGTGCACTTTAGTTATAGTTATGCTGGATCAATTGTAATTGCAGGTATTGTTATGGAATCAGGAATTTAGTAACAATTTAAATAACAATAAATTACATAATTTTTGTAACATTATAATTATAACATTGTCATAATTATACTATTATAATATAAACGTTATAATTTATTATTCATAATAAATGTTGTTTTTTCCTCCAAAACTAAATTAAACACTCATAAATTACACAGAAAAACATCTGTCTCTGTCGCATTATATCGTAAGTAATATGTATTATTATGTAGCTCACTTAGGTACGTGTTTTCGTAAAAAAATATTACCTAGGATTTATAAAAATTCTTGTTTTACGGAACGAAATGTTACAGTGAAACATTACAAAGATATTTTCCAAAGGGAGCGTAAATATGTCGCAATTTATTCATACACGCCATATATTTTTCGTATGATTACTCGTGTACATTCTAGCTGTGTAAGGAAAACTGTGAGGGCAGATAAAGTTTTTACATCTTTGTTGTAGTAAGTCATATAGATAAACAAACAACGGGAAATTACCACGGAAAGTTATTCTCTAGTTTTTCGGCCTCAGATAAATACTATCCTGGAATAGATTGTTCAAACTTTTTTTTTTTTTTTTTTTATATCATAGGAGGCAAACGAACAGGTGGGTCACCTGATGTAAGTGATCACCATCGTCCATAGACACTTGCAACACCAGGGGAATCGCAAGTGCGTTGCCAGCCTGTGTAGGGAGGGGGGGGGGGGAGGAAGGGAAGAGGAAAGTGGAAGGGGAGGGGAGGTGGGTCTCCGGCGCTCTCACTGACCGAACGAAACGCAACAATGCAAGCACTGTTACTTCACGTCGGTTTTTTGTGAGAGGGTGGTACTACCCCGGGCGAGCCGACCCATTTATGCTGAAACCAGTAATAGTTTCAGCGTGGCTCTACCACCTACAGAACTAGGTTGAATTAGACAGTATACGATAGCAAGACTCATCATTATATTTAATGATACATTGACTCGTGGTAGCGCTCTTGGGACTGAAAATCAAAATCGGAAATACTTTATTTAAGTTAGGCTTTGAGAAGACGTTTATGGACGTCAAAACTACACAGTCATCAAGATGTATCAGTCACACAATACTGTATATAAAGAACCTACAGGGAAGTCGATTTCTTCGTAGGAAATAGGTAATTTTTTCTGGATTAACGGTACTCCGTGGCCTTTTTTGTACCCGTTATACGTGTACGCAAAACTTCATGATAATCGGTTTAGTAATATAGGCGTGAAAGCGTAATAAACAAACTCATCGAACTCAAAAATTCTTTTTAAGCGCGTTGAGCGGTATTTTTGGCAGGAGATAAATTTGTAATTTTTGGTCATGACATTCTACGTCAGCATTACCGGCCGTATTGCGCTTGCGCGGTTTGCGTCAAACTAACTACGCGTAGTATATAGGCCTGTGTACATCTAATTAGATATTTTGCAGCTCATTATATGTATCTATACTTTATAAAAATGTATATAATTATTGCTTCAACTGCCAACAGATATGAAAACCACACTAATATTAATAATTTCAATAAACAAATTCTGATATTTAAATATTGTCATTCACACTATAATTAATATGACAATTCAAAAGAGAATACATTTATTTCACTGTTTTAAGTTTTCACTTCTGTTGGCAGTACTTATGACTGCCTCGATTTTTTTTTGTACATGTTTATTACAAATATTGCCTCACATTGAAAACGAATACCTGTCGTGACGCCTAAATAATATTGACTAAGATGGTTCAGCTTAAGTAATCGGTTAAATTGAAGGATGTAACATTTATCTCAGCCTTCAAAGAGGGTCGTCTTTGAAGCAAAACGCTTCGAGCTATCACGAGACGTGACTACAATACCTAGCAGGTCTAATAATACCTTTAGCAAAGAAATTTTCTACAAAAGAAGGCTAGCAGGCCCGTTTGTGGTTTGGCGTAAATTATAACAGCATGGTTACTATGAGATTATTATATACTGTATCTAATAATTTGATATAAATAATTAATTGACACATTAATCATTAGTAATGTTTTAATTTAAGATACCTTTTTTTAAAGAACGTTACATATACTTTTGATGCTTTACGTGTTTTGACGATTTGATTGCTTTTGACGATGTGGTATCTATACTAATATTATAAACAGGTAAAGTTTGTGAGTCTGTGAGGTTGTAGGGGGTAATCTCAGAAACTACTAGACCTATATTAACAATTCTTTTACCAATAGAAAGTCACATTATTTGTGAGACGAGACGTACTTCTTAGCATACTATGGATTCACCGTGCGGCTGCCGGGTCCATCGGGTGTCAGCGAGAGAAACTCCGAGTAGTTCCCGAAACTTATGACACGGGTATAGGTTTAAGGGACCCCTTTCCAATGTACATTAACACTCACCTTAACTATTCGTGTTTTTCTCCCTGCCTATCCAAATATGTTATGAACCTGCTAATGCGGACTTAGAGGCTCGTTCTAGTATAGAACTCGCTGCTGTTCTGGAGAACCTATATATTAACCCGAAAATTAAAACACGTTTTTGTGGTAGTCGAATTTGCAAAGTAAGACGGCGAAAAAGCGGTTAAACGAAAACGTTTTTACTAACGCTGCCTTAACGATCAGAGATATATGATTGAGTTCTAGAGAAAAGTTGTAGAGCTCGATAATGCCTACAAAAAATTCAGCATATTTGTAACTTGTATATTTAAGACACAAAAAGTATTTTAGTTTCTTATAAATGTTTACCGTCCAACGAAGTGGGCACGGGTCAGCTAGTATATGGTAAACACACTAAAACTAGAGGGGGTCTTGCTCTCCAGTGCAACTGCCGGAATACGCGAACAGGTGCTTGGCGACAGATTTACAACTAGAAGGTTTTTTTTATGTCATAGGAGGTAAATGGACTGGTGGGTCACCTGGTGTTAAGTGATCACCACCGTCCATAGACACCAGGGGAGTCGCAAGTGGGTTGCCAGCCTGTGTTGGGGGGGGGGGGGGCAAGGGGAGAGGAGGAAGGGGATGGGAGGTTGGTCTCCGGCGCTCTCACTGACCGAATGAAACGCAACAATGCAAGCAATGTCACTTCACGTCGGTTTTCTGTGAGAGAGTGGTACTACTCCGACCGAGTCGACCCATTCATGCTGAAACCAGTAATAGCTTCAGCGTGGCTCTACCACCTAAAGGTGATAGCTAGCTAGATGTACTTAGAAAAATTCCTACCGTCGTGCTTTGGTTTCATAACGCTGTTTTCCTTTACACAAAGCAATGAGCCATCATCGCTTCAAAAAATCTTAAAGAAAGACAGAATCTAGGATGTATTGCTTTAATATTTCAAGCAAATACAGCATACTACCACCTTCAAGTGAAAAATCTGTCACCAAGCTTCAGAGCCAGTCCTTTTAAGTTTAGCATATTCACCATATTGGACCACATGGTAAATATCAATATATACTATAAAGTATTAAAAAAAAAGTTACTGCTTCTTTCATATTATACGCCAAAGCAGGATCTTAGTGTTTGTTACAAATACAGTCTCCTTGTCGTCGATAATAACTTAGGGTTGTGCCGATATCAACCCAATGTAGACCTAAGTCGGATCCATTCAGAATCGCGTGGAGACCCTAGTTACTGTTAATGTAATTATACAAACGGTTCGGCGACTTGTGACAGGAGTTTGTTATCGGTGCGAGGGGAAATTGGCCAGCAATTTACGCGAGTTTCCAAGTGATAAGCGATGATTTTATTGTAATGTATACTTTACGATAAATTATACAAAGAAGGTTGAGGAGCAATGAAATCGTTATAGATTATTCAATTAAATTCAAATCCAAAGGGACAATTAAGCAAATTAAAAACATATTTTAATATTTTTAATTATATTTGCCATCTTCATTTTTTTCCTATACGTTTAATTTTTGTTTTCATAAATGAATTCTTTTTCACTTTTTCGTTTATTCTTATTCTATTTTTTTCTTTGTTCGATGTTTCTCAATAATTACTGTTATGTAATTTAATTTTAATGTAAATTGTAGATATCTATGTGATAATGCGTTGTAGGTCTTAAGTTTAATTTACTCTTTTTTATTGTTGTTATTGTATTCCTGTTGTTGACTGTTGTTAAATAAATAAATTAATGTACAAAAATAGTGTCTGAAATTTTAATTAATCTTTTTTTAAACTTTATTGTTGGCAACCAATCTTTTAGATTATTACTGCTACTGTCGAGTAGTTAATAGTATTTATTACAAGTTCTTCTTCCATTCCATTTTTGGCAACCAGTCTTCTAATACACTATGACTGACATTGTCAAGTGAGTATCGATATTACAAGTTTCTTGATATAATTTCAATGAACTAACAAGATGGTGGTTATCTTGTTAGAACTTTCCATAGAGTTTTTGTGGCATCTCAGAATTCATGGTTCGTGGTATTATTTTCCATTCACTTCACTTATGCACAATAAACAAATTATATTACATAAAACATCACCAATTTTACACAATTTAGAGTCAAGTAACACAAGATTATGAATAAAATATAAAATCCACTACATGACAGACCAAAATCCCGCCAAAAACTCCTTAATTAATCTTATTAGTGAAAATTAGCAAACATGATGTTTAGAAGTACTTTTATATGATACTAGATTTTTTCATACGAAATTAGCGTTTTACATGGAAAAGTAAAACGAAAACAAATATTATGAAATGATATATTCAAACAATCGAAGTATGTACCATTATGTATGATATACTATTGTGATTTTATACGTAGCTCATTCACTCCATTGCTAAATAAATTGTGTAAAAAAATAAATGCAAATGATAATAAATATAAATCCATACATACATATGACAGGAATGTAAATATAACATGTCTGTACTTTTTCGATTTTCGTGAAAAACATTGATGCAGGTATCTAAGGATAAGTAATAGTATACATATCAATATATTTTTAGAAATGTCTGTCTGTCTGTCTGTTTCTATGAACACGCATCACTGCTAAAGTACTGAGTTCACAATAATAAATAATCATAAAGCGTATCATCGAGAGTAACATAGTCTTTGTTTCATTAAAATCGGTCCACTCTATCAAAAGTTATTGTAGTTTGAATGACGGCTCGAGGTAAGTACGGGAGAAGAGTAGTAATCTATACTAATATTAGTTTGTTATTTAATATAATATTAGTTTGTTTATTTGAACGCGCTAATCTCAGGACCACTAGGGTCCGATAAAAAAAAATGTTACGTAGCTCATTTATCGAGGAAGGCTATAGGTTGTATATCATCATGCTAAGACCAATAGGAGCGGAGAAACAATGAAGAATGTTTCAAAATCGGGTGTTTTTTGAGATGAGTAAGTAAGCCTTTAATATAATCCTCACAAATATATGGGAATGTAAGTTTGTTTGATCACCAAGAAATTTTGCATAGACGTCGTCAGGGATATAGAAAAGGCATATAGTATATTTCATCCAGAAGAAAAGGACTGCTCTCGAAGGATAGATGATATCTATACTAACACATGCGAAGCCGCGAACGAAAACTAGTAATATATATTACTGTGCATTAATAAATTTCAAGTAATTAATTTGTTCTATAAGACAATATTCTATAATTATTGTACAACGTTCTCTCTCACAGAGAGTTTTAGCAAATTTATTGTTAGTACACCGCGCCATTGTCCTTTCAAACGGTCGTCGGTCGATGAAAGCTTAGTTGAGGCGGTGTTTTCTACTTCTCAGGATAATTGTCTCTATTTCTAATTCGCAATTGTTACTGTAATGCTGTATAATTATTCGTCCCTCTTTGTCATTTGTATTGTATGCATTGCATAGTAGAACAACAATAACTTGTTAAATAGAAACATGTCATGAGTCGTATAAATTCAAAGCCAGCATAATAGGGAAGTAGTAAAATATCAGATAGATATCCAATCAATAATAAGTCAATAAATTCTTTTTAATGTTGTCGAATATGATTGGTTTAAATTAATCCAAAGACGATAGTAGATTCATTATGATCGTCTATTTATATAATTGTAATTTAATTTGTTTTTTTTTCAAGTACGTCGGCTTTTGCCACATTTACATCTTATTCAACACTAGCGGGCCCGGCGGACATTGTCCCGCCCTTATAACAAAAAAACCTTGACAAATTATATACCTAAATCTTCCTTATGAATCACTGCATCTAATGGTAAAAACCGCATAAAAGTTCGTTTATAGTTTTTGAGTTTATCGCGAACAGACAGACAGACAGACGTGGCAGAGGACTTTGTTTTTTAATATTTAATGATAATCTGCATATAATATAGTGTTTATTAATACAGCTTCAGTATAAAAATAAGTTTTCCCTGCCATACTCTAATAACAAACAGTTAAACGAATTTAACGAAGTTACCGATTCAACTTCAACAAATTCCAGTTCCCGCCGTCAAAGCTCATGGTATGTAATAAACGTTCCGACTTTCGACATAACAACGTTACGGACGGTTGGTTGCACTTTGTACATTTTCACGTTTTTCGTTTTATTATAAAAGCCGCTTTAGTACTGGACGAGGCGAGCTATGGACACGCCGCGTTACGACTTCTGGCGAAACGACTAGATTTAATCGGTTTTTATTGCAAAAAAGTTAAATACGTATTGAATATTTACTTTAAAAAGGTTTCGTATTAAATGCACCACCGCCCGAGGCAAGTTCGCGTTATCCTTTTTCGCAAGTCCAACCTAACATAACCAAAGCGAGACACAAGAGCAAGATGGCGAACATTCAGCGACGCGGTGCATTTAATCCGAAACCTTTTTAAAGCAAGTATTCAATACGTATTTAACTTTTTTGTAATATCACCGAATATGTTTAAATTTACAATATTCTTAATAATATCTGTACCTACCGTTTCTTACTAAAAAATAATCGACAATTTTATTAGTAATCGATAAAGAGTTACCCGTTCATCTATACATACGAAAGTTGCGATCAACATTATAGAAGTTGATTCGCAGCAACTCTGTCTAGGAGTAATTTATAGTAATTTAATAGCATAAAAACGTCTACAATAAAAAAGTCATTTAGGTGTGCCTTATGCTTTTTAAAATATTAATAGGTGTTGACGGGCTGAAAATATTGGATGATATGTTTTTATGCAAGAAATCATTACATATTATAAAACAAAGTCCTCGGCGACATCTGTCTCTCTGTTAGCGATAAACTTAAAAACTACGGAACAGATTTTTATGCGTTTTTCACCAGTAGTTAAAGTGTCTCATGAGAAAAGGTTTAGGTATATCGTTTGTCAAGGTTTTTCTGTTATTAGGGCGGGATAACGTCCGCCGGACCCGCTAGTAGACAGATAAAAGAAAATGTAGTGTGAAAATTAAAAAAAATATCAACAATTAAGTTATCTACAGAGTCCAATTATAGCTAAGAGTCATCTAGATCAGTGTTTTTCAAACTTTTTCTTGACGCGACCCCTTTAGTATGAAGAAATATTTCGCGAGCCCCTACCGGTTGCTTTTCTTTCATGTATTTTATTTTGTGACCAATATTCAATTTAACATATTTAGTCATTTTCATAATTAGGGTTCGGATAAATACATAAGAGTTCTCCTATGCTTTTTTTATATTTTATTTATTTAATACAAATAGTTATGTCCTTTAGCTTAAATTTTTCTTAATAAATGTTTTAAAACTTAATTAATTTTTTACTGCAGTAGCTTTCCCAACCGTTTGCAACTCCTCTATAGAAGCTTCGCGACCCCCTTAAAGAGGCTTCGCGATCCCCTTGGAGGTCGCGACCCACACTTTGAAAAACACTGATCTAGATGACCTCATAATTACAAAAGAAAAATACAACTCGGTTAAGCCGTTTACGAGGAGAACAATCACTAATATCCGCACATTACAATTTTTATATCTATTATACAGATAAATAAAATAGAAATGAAATAAAACTTAAACCCAAATTGTTTTTTAATTTATTTATACCTCATTACTCACTAATTTCTTACTTTAATATAACTGATTATTATATTATTCTCCGCAATGAATAAATAGAAAACAATTACAGTAGGATAACTATTTACATGATAAATAGTAATGGAATAAAAACAAAGTATCCAAATGTAAGATGAAAAGCAGTATAATCGTGGCGGACACGCTAGAGTACTGTATTCCGGCACCTTTTGTTTGAGCTCCTACCGCTTCACTGTGCTCATTAATCTTCCATTCCGACCCTTTCTTCGGGTGCTGTGCCAAGGAGGAAATACCGTCGAATCGGTGAAAAAAATACCATTTGTATGCTGAACAAGTTTGGACGATGATAAATTATTTTTGCGGACACTTTCACTTGCCGATATTATTTGAGCTTATCGATCTCAATTTTTTGAATTGAAACTGCCTATAGGAGGGTTCTGAAAGAATGATATGCAACTTTTTTGTGTGACAAAAAGTGGTGGGGTAAAACACTGTGTCGGGTAGAGTCAGAGCAGTGTTTCGCTTGCTTCAAGTATTGGATAACAGTGAGATATACGCTCTTCCCGCTTTCTTTTTGAAGGTTTCACTTCCACCGCGTGTAAACTTGTACGAGACGATAGAAATTACTATCTCCTTTTATTTTTAATTTGTTTCGTTTTGCCTGAAGTCCCAAAATTATTATGGATTTTTATATTACGGTTTGTCTTGTTCTAAGTAATTTATATAATACTAGCGGTCCCTGCGGACGTTGTCCTGCTTTGATAATTTAAAAAAATCCTAAAAACCAGCCGCAGCGTTACCTGCCGGGTCCAATTGAATGAATCTATTCAATGAATCTAAACTATTTTCGGATCCACTGAAACAAGCACACAAAATTTTATCAAAATCGGTCCATCCGTTTAGGAGGAGTTCAGTGACATACACACGTACAGAAGAAATTTATATAAGTATAAAGAAAATGTATATATAATTCGAGGGATTGTTTGTTTTTCTTCTTGATTACTTACACGTGCGTTTGAAAATCCTTCTCGCATTTTAGCCAGTCAGGAAGCTAACGAACTTTATACTACTACTCTTGGAAGCGAGACAGTTACCATACAAAGTAAGTAACTACGCTAAGGAAAAACTAAATAGTAGTGCGAGGTCAGGTACGTACGGTATCAAAAGAACCGAGAATTACCGAAAAGGGACGAATTGTGAATGCATATGTCAGCGGGGTATCATGCTGTGTTTATCTGTTGAATTATCGACTCCCTACGTAACAGTCATAAGTTATAGTGAATTTATCTCAAGCATAGAAAGAAAGAAGTTTATCGTCGGAACCAGCAAAACAATCAAGTTATTTAAATACTTGTGAATAAAAAAAATGTCCAACAATAGAAGAATCGTTGTTAATACTCATAATTGAAACATGATATAGATATATATGAATGAAGAATAATATGAAAGATGGCCAATCACATCAAAACTACTAAACGTACCGGCATAGGATTACCACCATTCGATGCTGAATTTTTAAATAATTCTAGACTTCCATTGACCCTTTTCCATTATTTTAATCAAAAGTTTATTCAATGCCCAGCGAGGCGGGCGGGTATCTGCTAATAGAAATTTAAAGAAAATAAGATTATATTGTGTTTGTTAAAGAATATAATAGAAACGCGAAATGTATGGTGTAACATACAGGGTTTCCACTTCTCTTGTTAAAATAAGCCCTTTCTCAAACCGCTCATTAATTTTTCATCTCGACCCTGCGCCGCGGATCGAGGAAGAAATATCGCGAACACTTAAAATGCCGTCATCTGTATTCAGCTAACGTTCCAGTGTATTTAATTATAAGATGCGACGTACTCCGATACATATTTTCTATTTCTAAATGAATTCTGTACGTACTTAAAAGTCATTATAGAGGTTTCAATTTTTTAAAACAAAGTCTATAGTGACATCTACTTAGACTAGATCGAATGTCATAGAATATGCTGGACGTTGCCGAGTAGTCTCAGCAACTAAGTAAACATTATCTGGCTCCAAAACACGACAAATTAAAAGAGAGATCATATCAGGGTATTATTAATAAGTACAGGGTTATCGCGACCCACTAGTTGTAGGTTTTTACAACCCCTACATACATAGGCTGATTTCAGAAAGTGACAATCGTGCCGCTATGGCAAAAACAATTGTCATAACCTAACACTAGGTACAGAAACTGGTTGTAAATGGCTTTTACAGGGATTTGTGACTAATCTTTAATACCTTATTTAATATTATCAGTCCGGTAAATCGATCCCCGTATTGTGCAATATATTGTTTAAAATTAACGAACTGTGTAAAATAAGGAATATGATAATAATCTAACGTACATATTGATTGAATATTATATTGGATCATATGTTAGGAAACAAACAGATGCGTGTATTGTTCTGTACCTACACAGAAAATGAATCTTCTTTAGGTTATATACACGTTTTGAAATGTTTAATTCGATGTTCCAAATAAAATTTACGAAAAACTTTCGCTTAAGCATTCGGTGCGTACATAATGTTCTCATAGTGTTTAAAATAATCAATGTTACTACCTACCTATTGCTTCATAGTTTCCTCTCTCCTAATTCCTTCCCATGCGGTACCTAAAGCACTATCGCTTCAAAAATATATTTAAACTTTTTGACATAGTATTCTGATATAAATTAATTATATTGTTACCATGAATGAAATTAAAGAAAAAAAAGATGAAAGAAATGGCTGTCGGAGACGAAAGATTACAGCAGGAGTAATTTGAATCAGGTCTTCCTCGTCGCATGAGGGGTTTGCGGTTTAATTTTATTTATTTTATTTTGCACAATTATTCTTAAATTATTTTAAAATAGTTAAATTTCCTTTCTTCTTAATAATATAAATCAACGACCCAGCAACTAATGAACACATGTAACAACTATGTAAGCTTTGTAATGCGTGACATAAAAGTCTTTTTTAATTATTTAAGTACAAATAGCAGCGACATCTTATGTGCCCAGGCAACAAAAACGAAACACTTTACACGAATAAAAAGTCTCTCAGCGTTAAGTAGCTGAATATTGTGCCGGTCACCTTTCAGTACTCAACCTGTATATAAAACTTTTATAATAACTTGACCGAAGTCGTTCACACAATATATGAAATTGTTATTGTACAGCGTGCTTACGCATTTACAACATTACATTAAATCACATATAGTGTAAATTTGTGGGAAGTGCGTTAGATAGTAGACTCAATCAAAAGCCAAAAATATGTTTTTGGCCACATTCTGCAATTCAGCGAATATTTTATCTAGGGTCGAACTCACGTACCGGATCGTATGGAAGAAGCTACGGTCCTAGGCGCCTCCAGTGACGGAGACCCTCCAGCCGGAGGTGGAGGCGAGGGTCGTGGGAGAATTATTCCCTGACCCTCCGCTGCTACCAGCTCCTCCTATGCCTCCGCTTCGGGCGGAAGTAGAGGAGGTGCTCGAGGGTCTGCCCCCAATAACGGAGGAGCAGACGGGGAGGGCCGTTGAACGCCTCCTCAATCGGCGGAGAGCACCCGGCCCTGATGGGGTCCCGGGTCGGGTGCTCGGCCTAGCGCTGGACCATCTAGAGGGGTGGCGTTGGGATCTGTTCGACCGGTGTCTATCGATCGGACAGTTCCCGAGGCCCTGGAACCTTGGGCGGCTCTGCCTGATGGCGAAGGAGGGCCGTCCTCCGGACTGTGCGTCTGCGTATCAGCGCCACGTCTTGTTGGACGACGCCGGGAAGATGTTGGAGAGAATCGTCTCCTTCCGGGTCGTCCAACACCTGGATGGTGTGGGGCCGAATTTAGCGAACGCGCAGTTCGGCTTCCGGACAGGGCGTTCCACTGTGTACGCCCTGTGCCTTCTGAAGTCGCTGTCCACGGAGACGTCCTCTCAGGGGGAGAGGGTTTTGGTGCTGTCCCTGGACATCGCCAACGCCGTCAATAGCCTGCCGCACGGAGTTATATGGGAGGCACTCCGGTACTTCGGAGTGCCCCCGTACCTGTGGCGGCTGTTGCAGACATACCTCGAAGATAGGGAGGTCGCCTACGTGGATGGCGACGGGCGGATGGTCCGACGCGCGACAAGAAGAGGGGTTCCACAGGGGTCGGTCTTGGGTCCGCTCCTGAACATGGGCTACGACTGGGTGCTCCGCGGCGCGCTCCCAAAAGGAGCGCGCCTCATCTGTTACGCGGATGACACCCTGGTCGTAGCCCGGGGGGGGGAATGGGGGGAACTGGTGCGCCTGGCCACGATGGCCACAACCCTCGTGGTCAGGCGTATAAGGAGGTTGGGCCGCAGGGTGGCCCTCGAGAAGACCGAGGCCTTATTATTCTACGGGCCTCGGCGAGGGCCACCACCTGGGGCCCACATAATGGTGGAGGGCGCTCGGATCAGGGTGAGAACCCAAATGAAGTACCTGGGCCTCACCCTGGACGGGCGCTGGCGGTTCGAACCCCATTTCACGGCGCTCGGACCGCGAATTGCTGGGGCGACGGCGGCGCTTGGCCGGTTGCTCCCCAATATAAGAGGGCCGAGTGCTGGGCGCCGCCGACTCTACATGGGAGTCGTGCGAGCGATGGCCGCCTACGGGGCTCCGGTGTGGGCCGACACCCTCAGTACCGCTAACGTGCGCGCACTCCGAAGAGCGCAGCGCACGGTGGCACTGAGGGTGATCCGGGCGTACCTCACGGTGTCCTCAGTAGCGGCCTTCACGCTACCCTACCACCCTACCCTGGGAGCTGGAGACAGGAGTTCTCGCCGCCGTGTATGATTTTATGGCGGAGAGGAAACGAAGTGGGGAGCCTCTGGCTCCCAGGGAGATAGAGGAGAGGAGATGGCGTCTTAGAGAAGACGCCGTCGAGAGATGGAGGCAGGAAATGGTGGACGCGCGGTACGAGCGGTATACCGTAGACGCCGTCCGCCCGGTCCTGCTGGAATGGATTGGGAGAGGTTGGGGTTCCCTGACGTTCCGACTGGTGCAAGTGCTCACCGGACACGGTTGTTTCGGGTGGTACCTGCACCGGATTTTTCTCAGGGAGCCGACCCCCGCATGCCATGAGTGCGGTGCTGACGAGGACACCGCGCAGCACACTCTGTCTGAGTGGTAGGGCGTGATTTGTCGCTGCCCAGCGTGGTTTCGGCGATGCTCGGCAGCGACCAGGCTTGGCGAGCGATGGCCTCCTTCTGCGAGGCGGTCATCTCACAGAAGGAGGCGTCGGAGAGGGTCCGCGAGGTAGACCCTCTAAGCGGCCCTCTCCGCCAACGGAGGACCAGCGGGAGGAGGCGGCGCTTTGCCCGACTCCTCCCACCACCGTCGTCGGACCTGAGGGGATGGGTCGGGGGCCCATCTCCTCATTGCACAGGTCCGGCGGACGAGGGGAGGTAGCTGGTTTGTACCCAGTCTGCCTCTCTATAGGTAGGAGCCCGACGGTGACCTTCCACCGGGCGGACCGTTGGGGCGGCTCTACAAGGTCGATTAGCATTGTACGATCCCTTGCCGCCCCAACAATTACGGTCTTACGGTCTGTTGGTACACCGTGGGGTTTTAGTCCGTGCGAGTCGGACATAACCCAGCCTCCCCCCGGGAGGGTGGCGTATCCATAAGGGATTTCCCCACGTTAATAAAAAAAAGGGTCAAACCCACTGGCGAGAGCCCTTGAGCATGCTGTTAGCGCGATACAGTGACAGCGCATTCACTAGTTCCCTGCACACACCACACTACTCCACACACACACACACTCACACACTCATACGGTACGTACACTTGTTCTACAAGCGACCATTTTTCCTTTTTTGGTTAGCTAGCCCTAGCCAAAATTATCAGACTCTACATACATGTACGCCTTCGTATGACACATATGAAGGTATGCATATGCGTCTCACTAAAGTATACAAGTGTGGTAAATCTTAGCTCAAATGGCTAGCTTTCAAGGCAAAAGCCCAATTCGAGATTCGGCCATTCTGGTACCCTTGACGTGTTGCCATTCGACTGAGTGGCTTAAGCGCTCGCCCTGATAGCCCGGTGAAGCTGTGAAGGTCCGCAATGCCAACAGCGGTTAGTCAGTTCGAAAAAAAGTAAAGGCAGCCATAGGAACTCCCAAACAAAAATCGGCTGAGTGCCTTAAACGCTCGCCTTAGTAGTCCGATGAAGCTGTTAAGACCTTGCTAGGTCAATAGCGTAGTCAGTTCGAAAAAACAAAAAACCAACAGAAGTGAAAACTCAAAAGAATGAAATAACTGTGTTCTCTTATGAATTTTTCAATTAATTATAGTGTGAATGCAAATATTTAAATGTTAGCATTTGTTCATTGAAATTATGCAGAATAAAATATGTTATGTTATGTTTATATATTATTTTTACTTTACTTTATTTTGTTTGTGCCGTGTGGTGCCGGCAGAGTAGAATAGCACCACCCCATATCTTCTCGTAGGTATCGTAAAAGGCGATTGGGAGATAGTACTGACCCCTTGTACTTTCTCACTGTGATACTGTACCATTCGTCTGAGTCCTTCTCTGGTCGTAACGGTCCCCGTTCCACTGGGTCCAGAAGAATAAGGACGAGTATGTGCACCTGTGTCTTGCGCGTACACTTGTGCACTTTAATATATCCTGCGCATATGAGCGCTTCTTCATATCATATCATAGTGAAATTATTAATATTAGTGTGACTTTTATATTTATTGGTACTTGGAGCAATAATTATATACATTTTTATAAAATCTATTAATCAATCAAACGTAGCTGCAATCAATATGACATGCACACAGGCCCCTATACTATGCGTCACTAGTCTGATGCAAGCCGTGAAAGCGAAATATAGCCAGTCACGCTTACTAGCATGTCACCACGCCAAATTATAAATTTATCTCCTGCCAAAAATACCGCTCAACGCACCTAAAGAAGTTCACTTTAAAAAACATTTGATAACATGACATCAAAGTTATTTTATTCAATTATTATTGTCCTCTAGTCGCAAACACACTGTATACTTAGGTGTAAAAATAAGTAAACAACAATACAAGCACATCTGGAGCTGAACGTTGAATAAAGTCCGCCCAATTACGTAACCTATAGTTCCTTAACCACATGCTCACCAGATGGCCAAATAAAAACATTAATAAATTCACGGAGAAAAGTAACCTATTGTTTGCTTCCCCTTTTTCTACAAACGGATATCCCCGATTTAGTGGACGGTTTATTTTTTTTAACTATGCGTGTAGTGCGATATATCTAATGTCACAAAAAAACGATATCCAGGCATAATCAAGTACCACGTCGTACATTTTCCATGAAAATGTCGGTATAAAATCATATCAACGGTTCGGTTCACCAACCGAATTGCTTTACACAGCTTTTTTTCACATCTTTTTTGATGATGACGCAGCTCTCACATTTACTCGGCACTTGAACTTTCATTTTTAATTCCGTTAGATATGAGCTAAAATCGTACACATCTACGACTTATATGAGACGATATATTATTTATTATATTTGCAATTTTTAAATGAATACCGATTGTTATATATATTTCGGCATTTTTTTTTTATCCTTTAAGTTCTAGTCCCGTTTCTCGAGTTCTTTACATTTGCCCATCAAATAACTGAAATCAATTCGAACGAATTTTTTAGCTAAATGAATTCTCACGTTACACTAATCTATAATTTTACACAACACACTAACTAGCTCTATGAGAACATAGGTAAAAAAGGCTGATCGACAAATACGTACAGTTATACTCTATTCATTATAATATCATCCGTCCTTATCGCATTATTAGTCTGGTAGTTATTAGCGAATTAAATCTGACAGAATTAAATTGACCGAGAGATTTGAAAACTGAAGAAGATTAAATGTTCAATAAATTGAAAATAAATAGTAATTAGAGAAATCCCGTTTTATCAGACGGGGTTAAAAGTTGCCAAATAGATAAAAGTTTAGAAAAGAGATACTTACGCAGGCCTGCATGACAGCGGCGACCGGCGATGGATAGTATATCTCTCGGTAGTCGCCATTGTTTTTGGATTGTACTGTGCTTACCATCAGGCACAGTACAATCATTTTGCCGAGCTACGATAAAAAAAAAAAAAAAAAAGATAAAGCAAAGAAAGATTCAAAGTTTAAAAAAAAAATGAAATGTTTTTGATTTATTTTTTCTATTAAAACAATTTTTAAGAAAGTCACGTCTAATATAACAAAAAAAAACTATGTTTTGAACGAGAAATAAAAAAAATTACAAAATGTACCAGGAACCTCCAACTTTACCAGGAAAACAAGGAAATTTGGTTAGAATGTCTGTTTTTAATAAGGTTAGTCAGTAGCGTTATATCCCCATATTATTGAATTAGAGGTAATTGGATGTATTTAAAGGGAAAAACCATATGTCAGGCTAGGACTCTTGAGGATAATGTGTTTTATATGTAGGTAATAAATAATTAGAGTGCATTTATATCTTATTAGGATACCTAACAATATATTTTCAAGAAAAAAACGAACCGCCTACAAAAAAACCCGAACTCAAAATTGTACTACATATAATATTTTATTCACTTCAATTTAAAGGATACTTTGTCTTGGTTTTAAAACATTATTTAAGATCCAATTATCCAATTAGAACATTCAAATACTACCTATTATAAAATAATTTCGAAATAGGCGCAATATTGCTATTTCCTTATCAAAATACTTTTTTAAAGTGCATTCCAGATTTTCAATTACGTTTAGAAAGGCCCACATAAGATTCAGGGATAATATATGTCTATTATCCAAAAATAAAAAAATAAAAAATTACAAAAAGAAATAAACCGCCTTCGATGTGAAAAACTAATAAGGTACTAAAAAGCGAAAAATAACTGAACTATTAAATTAACCAAATTAAAGAAAAAAATATTGATATTCGCGCTACCTAATAATATATTTGCAGTCAATAAAAAAAAATACATACAACCTATTCTTTTTCGAAGTCGGTTAATAACTCATAGTAACCGTTTTTATTTTTGCATACTGTTAAAAGAAATGGATTATAGATATGCAGAGCTATTTTCACTAAAATTTCGTTTGCAATTAAATATCATATTATTAGCAATTATCAATCAATAATAATCGTTTTAACCTCAATTAGCTGATTCAGCAGCACACTACTGAACACAGCTACACTCGTATACCACACTCGATATGGATGAGCCGATGCTCCACATGAGAATGACCAACGGTCACGTTTAGCCACGCCTTTTACAGGCCAGCTCCTCCGATATGTCAAGTCAGGTCGAGACCAGCTCTTACGACACGCCGGGACATGACCAGTCCACCAAGAACAATCAAATACAACGTTGGCAGATACAGAAATATAACACTAGTATAACTACCACGAACTATTTCTCGTTCCATAGATGTTACTTGTCACTGTTTCAGCGAGAATGACCCAAATGCCTGGACCGACTCGCCTTTTATAGCATTCAAAATTTAAATTTACGACCAACCGATAAATTTCGACCAATGGTGCGTCAGGTCAATAGTACGGACAGTTTTAATACAGTCTCTACTAACGATATAAATATTATGTTAATTTAATTTGAGCATTTAATATAGATCAATATTGTCATTGACGTACATACGTACCTAGTTTTTCTTATGAAAGCATAGTCAAAGCATCAAAAATGAGCTAGATAGTACCTACACGCATGTTAATCGCTATAATACTTATGACATCGTATTAATACTTTTCACTAATGCAAAGCACTAATCAAATAATAAAACATAACCTATAAACGTAATCACGAACGTAGCTTCCTGTAAGTCAAAGAAGTATTTCTAGAAATTATCTCTTACAAAATATTCACAAACTTCACAATAATAGTTGTACCTACCATAACAAATTCGATAAGAAAATATTTTGTATTAACCGAACAATAGGTAAGTTTCTCGAGTTACTAAAATATTTTTTAGACGATCGGCATTGTGTCTGAAACTTTGATGGCTGGCGGCCATGTCCCGGGAATAAATGAACTGGAATACTATCGATACCGATCGACGTTAAATAAAAGTTAGGCGATTCTTTTGGTAATTTTTTTGCTCGATAGATTTTTATCGAATAACTACTTTATATCTACACATATAATAAGAATGTAAATCTAACGTGTCTGTACTTTTTAGATTTTTGTGAAAAAAATTGTTGTAGACGTCTCGGAATAAGTAATAAAATTGATTTCAAACATTTTTAGAAATGTCTGTCTGTTTATCTGCATGTCTGTTTGTTTGAACAGGTTTGCATTAATAGATAGATAGAGTGATTCATGAGGAAGCGTTAGATATATGACTTGTTAAGATTTTTTTGTAATTTGGTTGAAATACAACGATAATCTTTGGAAGTGTGTGAAAAAATCAAGCCGCCTGGGAGCTTTCATCGAAAATGCTGCCTAATCCCTTTGAGATATAACAAAACAATTGAGATTGAGATAATAAACGACACAGGCGAAGTCGCCTGAATTAGCTAGTTTATAATATTAAGCAAGATTGAGATGTAGAAAAAAATGTAAGCTTTTTATTTGATTCCATACCTCATTCTCGCTTTTCAAACAGCTATATTTAATTAACATTTGAGTAATTTAGGCGAACGAGCTACGATCCGTAGTTCAAACATAGAATAGTTTAAAACTTAAGTAAACGGTTAAAATGTGCAATTTAAATTAACAAACATTAAAAAAAACCGTATAGTGATTATAATTTAAATGAAGGTTATCCGCGTACAAAAATTGAACAAAACAACGATGTCTTATCGAAGTGTAAAAATTGGGTATATAAACTAAAATAAATTCCTCACGAAATTATTAAACAGAAAGTGACCAGCAACTACGGCACGTCTTCTAGTTATGACTTTTGCTCCGCGTTCTTTGCAAGTATAATTTATAGTGATAAGTGTATTCTGTTACATATTTTACTTGTTGAAGTACATTTTTTACATTGAAAATATATATTGTTTGTTGAAATTAATAATATGTTGCAAATATATATATTTCAAGTGAAAGGTTTCCCAGTAAAAGATTCACTTCTATCGTGTGTCTTTAGGACACACCATGTTTTTTGTCTCTTTATTATTTTGTGGTACATTTTCTTGAATGTTATTACCCATCTTATTTGTTTATGGATTATATTCAGTTAGTGGGTTTTTATTTTAACTGTAATTACTTAAGTCATGTGATACAGAGAATTAAATAATAGTGTCTGTGTATTTATTAGTCTTTGTATTAATATATATTTGTTCGGCGCAATAGGTGTTTCAGAAGACAAAGTAGCAAGCCTAAAATGCGCTGAGAGGGAAATGCTAGTTGACTGCCCTGTTGATTGTCCATTTGACTTCTGGCCTAAGAACAGTCACCATGATGAATTATTGTGCGTGCGACCAAAAAAATGCCCACCACCGGCTTGTAAGTGCGAAATGAATTACCGCCGAGCGGCCAATGACCGCTTATGAAACCATTATTATATTAATTAATCCAGCTTGCTAATAATACTGAGAAAAAACGTAATTCCTGCAAAGAAGGATTAATAACCAAGACACCAGTACACGATAGGTTGCATTTTCAACTTCGAAAAGCCGATAAATGTTTTTCCAATTATTTCTATAAGTGATGGTATTACTAAAATATCTTTCTAAGATAGAGAACAATTTTATTTTTATGATGAAATGACTATATTTATCCACATTTCGAAATTTTTATAGGTGCTATGTAACTGACAACATACATAATCATTGTCAACATTTAATAAGCTCATCACCACGCCAGCCCACAACGTATTGGTGATTTCAAGCTCTGAGAAATCCACAGCTTTGTTTTCCCATATACGGTGGTACTACAAGAATATTTCTCAGGTTCAGGTTTCCTCACGACGTTTTCCTTCATCGTCAGGCAATAGCGTTATCAATTTATTTATATTAGCAAATGTACGCGAATTCCGAAAAATTCTTTGGTACATGCCGGGGTGCGAACCTGCAAACATCAGATTAATATTCCACATACATGGCAATAGAGCATTTTCTAAGCACTCCTTGCCAACTATATAGCTATTACCGCCAAACTGAAAATCTGTAGCAAAGCAGCTGTTAGTGTTCCGGCAACTACACTTTAGACCACGTTGTCATTTAACGTCGGATACTGTGGGCAAACTCTAAAAATCTATGAAATAAAAAAACTTTTCAACGGTTTTTTTTACGAAGTAGTACTAAATATTCTTAGAGTGATATGTGAATAGTAATTTTTAACCGACTTTCAAAAAGGAGGAGGTAACTACGTTAGGTTGTAGGTATTTTTTTATTTTATGTATGTTAATCGATATCTCCGTCAATTATGAACCGATTTTAATGATTCTTTTTCTATTTGAATTGGTTATATTCAGAGGTGGTCCCATATAAATTTAAAGAAAATATTCAACTTTAAATTTTTTTTTTTGTGTCATAGTCTCCTATACGAATATGTGGGTCACCTGATGTTAAGTGATCACCACCGTCCATAGACACTAACAACACCAGGGGAGTCACAAGTGCGTGCTCTCACTGACCAAACGAAACGCATTAATGCAAGCACTGTTGCTTCACGTCGGTTTTCTGTGAGAAGGCGATACTACCCCGGGCGAGCCGACCCATTCATGTAATGTTTATTTACTACAAACTCAAGACCAACCTGCTACAGATTATTGGATACATATAAAATTACTATCTGCTAACGCATTGGTTGATAATTTTCTAACGCCATTCCTATGTGACGGACCCCACGAAAGCTACAATCCCTGCCCTTACATCTCCCAAAGTCCCCTACCGCGTCTGCCTGTCTGTCTGTTCGCGATAAACTCAAAAACTACCGAACGGAATTTCATGCGGTTTTCACCGGTGGATAGTGATTGATGAGGAACGTTTTAGTATATAATTTGTCAAGGATTTTTTCATAATCAGGGCGGGACAACGTCTGCCGGGCCCGCTAGTAAGAATATAAATCTAACTTGTATTATTTAGATTTTTGTAAAAAAAATGTTTCAAGTGTCTTAGGATAAGTAATAAAATACATTTCCATGATTTTAGAACTGTCTGCCTGTTTGTTTGATCACGGATCACTGCTAAAGTACTGCGTTCCTAATAAAACCTTTCAAGGAAATCATAAAGCATATCTTCGAGTAACATTTACTCTTTGTTTTATTAAAATTGGTTTGGTCTATGAAAAGTTATTGTAATATTAATGACGACGCGACTTACGAACGAGAGAAAAGTAGATAAGTAATGAGACTTAATACATTCTGATGACTTTATTGGTCACTGTTTTGTACAAAAGGTTCAGCGTGGTTGAAGTCGCGGGCACAGCTAGCAGTTAATATTTTACAAACTGTAGTCTTTGACCAAAATTATAAAACATACTAGCTGTACCGGCAGCTCCGCACGCGTTTCTTAAATTGTATTAAAGAAATATAAAATTCTGAGACTATGTACAATTACAGAAATGCTCTTTAAAAACAATTGTAAGTACGACACGCCACTCACAGTAACATGTAACGTATACATTAGTTATATAAATACTAACAGTGTTTCAAACATAGAATTATGAAACCGCTTATTAATTACTCGCAGGTTTGTTACTCTATGGTGTCAAATGAGTTTTATCAACAGCAACATATTTGGAACCTTAACCCACCATATAATTACCTCAGTGCTCACTTACACTGTATAAGGAAGTAATAAAACAATGACTTAAAGATTATTATAATGATATAATATCGCCATATTGTCAATAAGTAATACGTTTATGGTCTAATATCTTATTAGAAAGAACCCTTCTATCTTCAAAATTACTAATCATAATTATAATCTTGAATTGTAAACAATGAATGTCTTGAAATATTGCATAAATATAAATCAAGTTATAAAACTTTATATCTGTGTAAGTAGTTTTTAATACTCGACAATTCAAATAGTGCTTATTGAACTCGGTACAATATTCTTATATGTTACTATGGTTACTTAGTTATGTAGACAAAAGCGCGGTAAATAAAATAAAAATAGCTGCCAAAATGACCAAAAGGACAATATAATTCAACTTACATACATAGATATAGATATATGAATTTCAATTATATTTATTATTGGAGTCTAGTATAATGCATATCTTAAGCACATGTTTATAATGAACATCATAGTTTTCTAAATTTCATGCGAACGAAGTCGCGGGTAACAGCTAGTCTAAAATAACTTAAATTACTTGCTATAAAGTCAGCTCTCTGCTAGTGAAAGTTCCGTGAAAATCGGCCAAACCGTTTTGGAGATAGCACTGTGGGCAAAGGCACAGTTAACAGCTAGTCTAAATTAAAATAAACTAAATTACTTTTTATAATGTCCGCTACCTGTCGGTGAAAGTCCCATAAAAATCGGTCTAACCGTTTCGGAGATAGCACTGCGGGCGAAGCCACGGTCAACAGCTAGTATAAATTAGAGTAGCCTAAGTAACCCGCAGGTAATTTTAGCCGCCTCCCAGTGAAATTCCTGCCAAAATCGCTCCAGCCGTTTCGGAGATTACCCGGAACAAACAGACAGACAGACGGACCGACAAAAACTTTAAAAATTGTATTTTTATTAACAGAAGCGTGTATGCTTTCATACCCAATCAGTCAACATTTTTTATTTTGATATTACATACAGACACTTCATTTTTATTATATGTATAGAAGATTACTAACCTACTTGGAACATTTTGAATACAAAAATATTTGTACTAAAATAACATTTGTTTTGCGGACTATTATAGATTTGTGTACTGATTGCTTTGCGGGGACGTTAATTGGAAATGGTTAAACTTTGTGTTCACTGCACAATATAATTACTCCGCAAGCTTGTGAGATGCAAATCGTCGTATTGCTTGTATACTTTACATACGCAATTATATGCGCATATAAACGGAACACTTTGGATGAGAGGTACCCTATATCCTTTTTTGGAGCTCTGACGACGTGCGTGTAAAATATTAGGTCTTTACCTATGAAATTGCCGTTTTGTATGAAAAAATTTAAACGAATTTTTTTCATTTATTTTTTATTTGTATTAATCGAAGTAATCACCCATGCAATCAATGCATCTTTGCCAACGCAGTGGCAGTTTATTGATGCCCTTCTTAAAGAAATCAGCTGGACGGGAGGCAACAAATTCTTCAAAGGCATTTTGTACTGCCTCTCGGGTATTGAATTTTTTTCCCGCCAAGGAGTTATCCAAATTCTGGAAAAAGTAGTAGTCTGTAGGCGCAAGGTCTGATGAGTAGGGCGGATGACGGAGAACTTCCAACCCCAGTTCTTGCAACTTAGAGACCGTTTGCTGTGCAGTATGAGGTCGCACGTTGTCGTGCAGGAGCAGCGGAGACGAGCGATTGACCAATGCTGGTTGGAGATGTGCCAGCTTCTCTATCATTGTGTTCAGTTCTTCACAGTACACATCTGCAGTAATGCTCACCCCGTTTGGTAAGAAGCTGTGATTAATCACACCGGCGCTAGACCACCAAACAGTGACCATCACTTTTCTAGGGGTAAGTTTTCGTTTAGGGCATTGTTTAGGTGCTGAACCAGGATCCAACCAACTTGTTGAGCGCTTGCGTTTATCAAACAAAATCCATTTTTCATAGCAGGTAACAATGCGGTTCAAAATTCTTTCATTTGTGTGACTGTTGAGCAGTGCAAGGCACGTCTCGACGCGTACTTCGCGCTGGCGATCATTGAGTTCGTGGGGCACCCATTTGTCAAGCTTTTTTACCTTGCCAATTTGACGCAAATGGACCAATATTGTTTTGACGCTAACGTCGAAAGCTGCTGCTAATTCAGCCGTAGATTGTGTATCATCAGCTTCTACAATCGCCTTTAATTCGTCATTGTCGTCATTGTCGACCAAAGTCTTCGGACGACCGCGAGGTTCATTTTTAGGTTGAATTTCCCAGAACGGAAGCGAGTAAATCAATAACAGGTGGTGCATTGGTTTGTAGTGTTAGCTCCGTAAACGTCGTTAATGTTGCGTGCCGCTTGTGCCGCGTTGGTGCCACGACGGTACTCATATTCCATAATTACTTGAATTTTTAACGTATTCATGATGACAAAAAAGATTGAAATACGATGAAAATGTAACACTAATCAATAAACAAATGACTACTTTTGGAAAAAGAATTCCATGTTTTTAAAATAAAATGAATTTGAAATTAGAATACTTAGCCAAAGAAAAATTATTTTGATTTGAAATGGCCAGTACTGCAGAACGGCAATTTCATAGGTAAAGACCTGTTATCAGAATGATTATTTGAGTAGTTAAGATTTGAAATCGTAATAAACGAAAGAACAAACTCATATTATAAAACAAAGGCCTTAGCCAAGTCTGTCTGTCCGTCTGTTCACGATAAACTCAAAAACTACTAAGCTTTTTTCATTAATAGGTATAGTGATTCACGAGGAAGGCTTAGATATAAAATTTGTTAAGATTTATTTGTAAATTGGTTGAAATATAACGATAATCGTTGTAAGTGTCGGAAAAACGCTGCCTAATTATTCTCTTTGAGATATAACAAAACAATTGAGATAATATACGGCTCGAGCGAATTCGCGGGAATCAGCTACCTTATAATATTAGGTCAGATTGGGAAGTAGAAAAAAAATTAAGCTTTTTATTTCATTAAATACCTCATTTTCTCTATTGAAACAGTTGTTTAACATTTTTAACATTTAAATAAACGTAGACGAACGAGCTACGCTCCGTAGTTAAAACATGAAAAACAAAATAGTCTGGAACTTAAATAAACTGTTAAAATGTGCAATTTTAATTAACAAACATTCAAGAAAAATCTACAGTGATTATAATTTAAATTAAGGTTATCCGCGTACAAAAGTTCAACATAACAACGATGTCTCATCGAACTGCAGAAATTGAGTATATAAACGGAAATAAATTCCTCATGAATTTATTACACACAAAGTGACCAGCAACTATGGCACGTCTTCTAGTTACGACTTTTTGCTCCGCGTTCTTTGCAAGTATAATTTATAGTGGTGAGTGTTTTCTGTTACATATTTTATTTGTTCAAGTAAATTTTTTTAGATTGAAAATGTATATTATTTGTTAAATTAATAATATGCTGCAAACATTGACATATAAAAACCCAAGACACACAGGTTCGAATAAAAGTAGCGCTCAAATCCGTCCTGCTAAAACTCTTCAATTTACATACGTGGTTATAGTTATGCGATAAACTTATGATTTTGCAAATTCGGCCTTACCTGAATGATTTAAAGTTGTTTTTACAAGGACCCAAGCGACGCGAGACTATTTGAAACCAGTGCATAATGCAAAATTATGCACTCATTTTTTTGTGCCGGCTGTGAGACGTTAAGTGTACATATTGGGTTTTTGTATATCAATGGCTGCAAATATATATTTTTGAAGTGAAATGTTTCCCAGTAAAAGTTTCACTTCTATTGTGTGTCTTTAGGATTACCCTGTTTTTATTTCTTTATTATTTTGTGGTATATTTTTTAAAATGTTATTTACCCACCTTATTTGCTTATCGACTATAGTCACTCCGTGGGTTTTTGTTTTAATTTTAATTACTTGAGTCGTATGATACAGAAAATTAAGTCATGGCATCTGTATAACCATTACTTTTTGTATTAATATATATGTGTACATACTTTTGTTCGGCGCAATAGGTTTTGCAGAAGATAAAGTAGCAACCCTAAAATGCGGTGAGAGGGAAATGCTAGTTGACTGTCCTGTTGATTGTCCATTTGACTTCTGTCCTAAGAACAGTCACCATGATCAATTATTGTGCCTGCGACCAGAAAAATGCCCACCACCGGCTTGTAAATGCGAAATGAATTATCGCCGAGCGGCCAATGGAACCTGCATTCCTACTACAGACTGTCGTGAGTTACTTTTTTCATTTACCCTTATTATAAAAAACAAAATTTGTGTGGTTTTATGAAACATTTAACTAATAATAGTCTATACACTACACGGTCAGCTGCTGCGAACTATAGGCGCCGCCATATTGGCCCTGGCTGCTCTGACGAGCGCCTTTCACTTTATCCCTACTCCGCGGCCGACCATCACGCAACATGCAACACACAGACGAAAAAGTTTGAGACGATGTAATAAAAATTTCACTTTAATAAGAAAACCAGCTTGCAAATTATACAATTATACTGAGAAAAAACGTAATTCCTGCGAAGAAGAATTAATAACCACACCAGTACATGATGGGTTGCATTTTCGATTTCGAAATGGCGATAGATGTTTTTCCAATGATTTCTATAAGTGTTGGTGTTACTAAGAGATATTCCTAAGAAAGAGGCACTACCCGATAGCGCTACCAATTGAAATTAGTAAATGTTGTTTTTTTTTTATCATAGGGGGCAAACGAACAGGCGGGTCACCTGATGTTAAGTGATCACCGCCGTCCATAGACACTGGCAACACCAGAGGAGTCATAAGTGCGTTAGCAGCATGTGTTTGGGGGGGGGGGAGAGGACGTGGACCCCCGGTGCTCTCACTGACCAAACGAAACGCAACAATGCAAGCACTGTTCCTTCACGTCTGAGTTTCTGTGGGTCGGCTGGTAGTACCCCGGGTGAGCCGATCCATCCATGCTGAAACCAGTAATAGCTTCAGCGTGGCTCTACCACCTACTACTACTACTACCTATGTAAATGTTGCTTACTACCTATGTAAATGTACGCGAATTCCGAAAAATTTGTTGGTACATGTCAGTGTTCGAACCTGCGGACATCAGACTCATATTCTACCGGTCAAACCGCTCGATCAACACGACATATAGATATTTGGACGTATATTCAAAAAAGAAGCCGATGAATTCTCACGAGTTAGCTTTTAAGAATAATCATATGCAATGTAATAGAGCATTTTTTAAGCCCTCCTGGCCAACTAGCTACCACCTCCAAATCAAAATCTGTTTCCAAGCAGCTGTTAGTGTTCCGGTAACTGCATTTGAGAGTTAGTCCCCTCTGGATTTAGCTTGTTTACCGTTTTAGGCCACATTGTCATTTAAATGTCATTTAAAAAAATCTTTTCAAGATTTTTAAAATATTTTTACCGTGATATATAGTGAATTGTAATGTTTCTTTATTACAAACTCAAGGCCATCCTGCAACAAATTATTGGATACATATAAAATTACTATCTGCTAACGCTTTGGTTGTTAATATTCTAGCACCGTTCCCATGTGATGGACCCCACGAAAGCTACAATCCCTGCCCTTTGCCCTGTCCCGGAGACGATTGCATTGGAGCCACACCCGATGGCGAGTGCCACGCGCTTGGCGTACTACCAGTTGTTATCTGTAGTCCTGCATGTAGATGCGAGAAAACATATTGGAGACTTAATGGAATATGCGTTCCTTATGATAAATGTATATTTTAAGCAAATTTAATTTGTCTTATTTTTTTTTCATATAAAATACATATGAATTATAGGATATATTCAAATATTTTATAACTTAAATGCATCTAATCCTACTGTAATGGAATGAAAGCGTAATTTATTTTTTTATTTTTTTTTTTTTTATATCATAGGAGGCAAACGAACAGGTGGGTCACCTGATGTAAGTGATCACCACCGTCCATAGACACTTGCAACACCAGGGGAGTCGCAAGTGCGTTGCCAGCCTGTGTAGGGAGGGGGGGAGGAAGGGAAGAGGAAAGTGGAAGGGGAGGGGAGGTGGGTCTCCGGCGCTCTCACTGACCGAACGAAACGCAACAATGCAAGCACTGTTACTTCACGTCGGTTTTCATAATTTATAATAAGAGATTATTTAAAAGTGCTTATATTTGATTGTAGTCAACTCACTTCTTTTGGTATACTTGTACAAGTATAAACGTCACTAATACCAAATTTCTATGAATTTATCTTAGTTTTTTGCATGTCTCGGTAAAACGGGACCAAAGTTACAAGAAAACTGAAGACCGTCATTTTAAAAGAAATGTCATTTTCTACAAAAAACGTCCTTTGATTGTAGTTATTAAGATATACTATGTTTTTAGAATTAATTTGCCAAATATTTATAAAATAACAAGTTTTATGTCTTTCAAATGACTTTAAGAATGATTTTATTAGAAGCAGTTATAATTTATACGAGTTGTCAATCATGTGTATTTTCAAAGAATTTTTTATTGTCTACAAATTGCGCTTTTGGCCATTACGGTAGCAGTAAATGCCGCACAAGTTATAGGTACTAGAAAAAAATCCTAATATTCCTATGTATTGTACATGGACAAAATATTAAAATGAAAAAAAAGGTGGTCACAATTAAAATTATGAGATCAAATATTCAAAAATTTTAAGAGAGAGAAATTTTATTTCTTCAGTATATAGAATAATATTCTGCTAGCGGAGTAAAAAAAATAGTAATTGTAAAATGTTACTTACACTTTTATATTATTTTGTTGTATACTGTTTCATGGGATACCCGACGTATGATAATTTTATCCAATCGCTTACCTTCAAATAAATAGTTTTACGATACCGTACAATATAAAAAAACTGTTTGTTTTATTAAAATATGTGTTCATTTTATTATTTCTATTTAGAATAGATTATTATAGTTATAGATTTATATAACTGAGAAATTTTATTGGATTTTTTATAGAACCGATTTTGAATTTTTTAATGTAATTCTGCTCCCGATTCCCAAAAATTGGTTCAGAATAAAACAAAATATAATAATTCCTAAAAGTAATATTTCTAATTGTTATACTCTATCAATTGAAGAATAAGAAGCTTTTCGACTACAACATTTCATAAAAACATTCCGAACAAACAAACACATAGACTTCAGAATTGTATTTCACCTTAGTAGTAAAATTCAATTGCACTGCAATCGAAAACTGTCACTCCGAATGCTTTTGTAAATCGAGGTATTTCAGACAAGAAATGAATGAATGCTTAGCTGCGCGTACTTGCCTACAAATAAGGAATTCGGCTCTTAGTTGTTTTAAATTTTGCATGAAATTGAATTTACCGGAACTTTTGAGAAAATCTTTAATCAAAAAGTATTTTATTTAATTTAGGCTCTAAGAAGAACGTCAAAACTACCACCGGTTCGGAAAACAACACAGTCATCGAGAGGAACCGACAAGAAATTCGATCTGGTTTATCTTTTTAACATACATATATATATATCATATTTAGAATATATTACGCGTTACACTCGTTTTTAGTGGATGCACAGAGATGAGTCAATTCCAGACATCACCATCGTTCATATATTGATCCACTCTATAACAGCCTTCAACGCCAAAACCCGCATGGCGCTTAAACTCACAATCTGGCAAATCGATGATATCCTTTGGGAATATGTAGTAAAACCTAACACTATTCCCTAAAAAACTGTTACTGGTGTTACCAGAATTGACTAATATTTTAAATGCCATTCATAGATTAAAAAGGTTATACCTTGAATAACACGATCGACGATGTATGCAATATTAAAGATGTCATGAGGAAACGTGAATCTAAAAAATGGTCTTATATTACCAGCTTATGTGGGAAAACTACAGAACTGTGGCTGTGTTTAAACGCCAATACGTCCTGGGTTGGTATAGTGTTTAATTTCCGTCGATCAAATCGGCTGAGTGCCTTTAGCCCTCGCCTAAGTAGTCTGGTGAAGCTGTTAAGACCTTGCTAGGTTAATAGCGTAGCCAGTTCGAGAAAAAAAAAACTTTCCGTCGAGTGGTGACCTTTAGCACAGCAGTGGGGTTCACAATTGTCTCTATCATAAATGATCATATCAAAATACAGGAATAATTAAATCGTTGTATATTTACTTATTTAAAACGAAATTAAACCGTAACAAAAACAAAAATTTCTGTTTTCAAAATTTCAGTGACAACATTTTCTATGTATAAAATATGAAATGTATTTACAACTTTATAAATTGGTTACTAAAGAAAGCTAAATTGTTAGTTAAAAATAGCATTCTCCTGTAATGATGTCCTTTGGATTTTTAACGGGACATCCCGAAATAAATTTAATAAAGTAGGCGACGTTACATGAAATAAATTGCGTTTCTTTGAGCACTCTCTAGGAAATATTACAACGAAATATTTCTCTGTGGGAGAGGCTTTATGGTAACCGTATTTTTTTACCCGTATATGTGAATTTGTGAATTAATGTTACATTAGTTTGACCGTCTTTCGTTATAGCTTATCTATAAATTTATACCTTATTGAGTTTTTTTACTTCAACAGCCAATGTGAGATGAATTTTTACTAATCTCCTAAAATACAGTGGTAATTTTGCGGATTAAAGCTTCCCTCATCTGCATCACAGGCGGCGTACTAACAACTGAGTGGGGTCAGAGCGGAATGGTGAAACTTTGTGTAAATTGCGCGATATTTTCGCCGCGCCTGTGAGATGCAAATTGTAGCTTTGCTGGTGTGTTTTAGGTAGGTACTTCACACTACATAGAATGATTAATGCAATCACAGCCGCCAACATTCTGTCACGAACATTCATTTTACCTGAAAAAAATATTGATTTGTATAAATTTGACAGGACTGATAATAAAGCTATAACTTGTTATATACGAGTATAAGCCTAAAATAGAGAACAGCGATGTATCTTCTGGAAGGTATATACAATAAACATTTCATAGAAACGTATACAAGATGATTATGATCAATGTATCTTTTTATATGACTAAATAAGAATATATACTAAAATTATAAATGCGAATGATTGTTTATTTATTAAGTTTTCACATCTTTCATCCAGAAAAAAATTGTTTTTAAGAGATAGGAGAAATCTATGTTAGCCCGAACGAATCCTCGGGCATGTATTTTAATAGCTTTACCAACTGACCCGGCCACGCGTTCCTGTGTCTTAGTTATTACATATTTAATTATAACAATGTTAAAAGATTTGCTATTATGGCCTGCCTAAATGAGTCTGCTTAAAAACTGTCGGAGTAAATAAAGAACGGAAAATTAAATTAAAATTCGAAAGTTGGCGCTATCTATGAGATATCTATAACAGCCGGCCCTACAGTTTTCTGTCGACAAACTAATTTAAAGCGCCATCTGTTCGAGACTGATGAAACTTACAATTAATAACAATATACAACATTGCCAATCATTTAATTTGTAATTAAAAAATGATGTAGCCATAATCGAAATATAAACTATCCTATGTCTCAAGTTGGACCAAATTACACATAAATGTCAAGTTTCATGAAGGTAGGTTTTAGTAATTTCGAAGTTCATCGTGGACAAACATCATGACACTGGATTTGTACATATATAGATAGTCATGCGGAAGCTTAATATTAAGAATAATATAAGAATAATAGTTCAATATTTTCATTTAAAAAACTAACTCTGTTGTAGATGATATTTATTACATCTATTGACATAAGAGTTAACTTAATCTGCTTTTTCGATGTATAATTCACATTATATTATTAAAACATTCACTTAGCGTCAATTTGTATGCTTATGTGAATAAATTACCTCCGTGAATTGTTTGTTTTGTGCGTCAGCGAGTCAGCGGGTAGGTACTACAAATAATTGGTCAGCGTTCGAATAGCTCCAATGGAATATAGTGATTTTCCAATAAGAGCGTTCAAACTTTATGAAATCTCAAACATCATAACGGATATTTGATTAACATGACACAAACATTGCTGGCTTATTACTGGCGTAGGAGAAGAGATAAAATACGGCTTAATCGAATTTATAACAAAGAGAAAACAAAAATTCAGCTAGGTTACTAGCGGCTATAGAAACGGTTAATTTTAATTTCCTATCATTTGCGATTTTTTGTATTTCACCACACCTATATTATCTACACGCATACTACTATTATAAAAAAAAAGTGTGTGTGCACTTATGTACACGCGTTAGAAGTTATGCTTCTATGGCGTAACAAGATAAAAATCTTTTCAAAAATTTTATCTTTCGCCTTATTCTACGTTTGTAGAAAAAAGACACTAACAATAGAAAAAAGGTATTTAATACATTGAAAGTTTTAATACAAAGAAATACAAACAACAAATACAAAGAAACAAAATGTTGTCTATAGCTAACTTCAGGGTGTCGGTTTTTCGTGACGATGTGCGCGCGCATCGTAATAACTTCAGGGTGTCGGTTTTTTTCGTGACGGTGTGCGCACGCATCGTAAAATTTTACTCTCAACATTTTTCCCTAACCCACCAAAAGAAGTATAACTTCAATAAAGATTTGATTTTTTGTTTGTACTGGATAAACTCAAAAAATACTTAACCGATTTTAAAAATTCGTTCACCTACAAATCGCACCATTCTCATGGGTGCGTTTTATTTTCAAAAACTACTTAACGCGAGCGAAACCGAGAGCAACAATTAGTACTATAATAAAGCACGAAAAATTGTTTGGTTCTTGTTTAGTTGAACACGTTAATTATCGAATCAACATCGGGTTTGAATCATTCATGTTGCAGTCCATTTATTGGTAAAGGTTACTTCTATTTAAAACGTTATGACCTCTAGGATAGAAATAATTATGACTTATATATGACTTCTGAGTTTCCTATATCATTAGAGTGATAAATATAATAAAGCACACCGCGGTGTATGCTTATAGAACATATGTACACCCTACCGTTTGATAATTCATGTCTAGTCTCAGTGCTCGTGTGAATAGCGTTGCATTTTAAAAACACAAAAGAGAGAGTTCGCAACACAAAGTTTGACAAACAATTGTAATACAAGTTTCGTTCGAACGCCCGCAGCAACTGAGGTAGTTCACCGCCTCGGATACCGCTTGCACCGACGTTAACAAGTGTAGAGCTCTTTATTTTACAAGCTGTATTTCTCACTTACAATATAAATGTTAATTAAAAATTTTTATTTTGTTTGTAAGAAGGAATATACATTTTTATAATTTATGATTTCAATGTATATTATAGGTACGTCTTTGGTAAGCTCTTTAGATTAAACGGCTTGATGGATTCTTACATATAAGATGTTGTTAAAAACACTTCATGTTATGAGTGACAACGGTTATAAAATATTAAAACATTACGTCTGTGAATAATAAAACAAAGTGTTTGCTTGGGTTATTTTTCTATCTTAATAATTCCATTTTATTAGTAGCACATTTTGAGTTTATGACAAAATGATGTATTTATATAGCATTGTTTTGGAAGTATGTAGTATTTTTTGCAGTTTACACTTCTGCGAACAACACTCTAGTTTACTACGAAAAATGACTTCGTTTAAGATGAATGTACAATTGGAAAAGATAGACATGTATATATATATACTTACTAGCGGACCGGGCGGACGTTGTCCTGCCTTGAAAACAAAAAAATCCTAAAAGTCGACCGCAGCGCCACCTACCGGGTCCAATTGTGAATCTAAACCATTCTCGGATCCACTCGAACACGCACACAAAATTTCATCAAAATCGGTCCAGTCGTTTAGGAGGAGTTCAGTCACATACACACGCACACAAGAAATATATATATTAAGATTGTCATATGTATATACCTCATTAAATAAAAATCAATTGCAGAGTAGATCTGAGGGCAGCACATCAGACGGCAGCAATGAGTTGGCAATTTTTTTATGTTGTGTTAGTAGTTGTCAAGACAAGGTTTGTATGAAAGAGAATGTTTAAAAAATCATAAGGGGAAGCAAATCACAGGAGACAAACGAACTGTTGGGTCACCTGATTGTAAGTGATCACCGCCGTCCAAAGACACTAGTAACACCAGGGGAGTCGCAAGTACGTTGCCAGCCTGTGTTTGTTGAAGGAGGGAGTGGTGGGGGGATGTGGGCCTCCGGCGCTCTTTGACCGAACGAAACGCAACAATGCAAGCATTGTTACTTCACGTGGGTGTTTCTGTGGGTCAGGTGAAGGCCTCCGCCTATTAGGTAAGACGTCGAAAACTTACCATCGTCAGAGGGTTCGCCCTGGAACGTTTTCCCCGCACCTTGTTCAATTGTCATTATATTTAATTACATGTGTTGGGTACATTATACTAATGTAATGTATGCATTCAATCCATTATTTAATATACACTTATAAAACCATATTTTGTTTCGTAAAATGTGTGAACCGGACACTGAAATCCGGAAATAAGCTAGATTTATTATTTATTTCTAACGATTCATAATATAAGAATTAACTAAATTCGTTTACACGTAGTAATAATATTTTTGAATATTTTGAATAGAAACTCATTTGCTAATCATAGATAATAATGCTTATTTGTGAACTAGAAATAGGGTTGGAATCCGGAAATAAGGTTTACTTGTTAATATCTTTAATAATTAGCAGTAATTCATAACGTAGGAATAAAGTCATTTAGGTGTTTCTTTTTTTCGAATTGGCTACGCTATTGGCCTAGAAAGGCCTTAACAGCTTCACCGGACTACTAAGGTGAGGTGCTTAAGGCCCTCAGCCATTTAGATGTATTTTGGATTAAATAGAGGACCGCCTACGCCGCCCATAAGTGTTCGAGGCTACAACAGCGATATCGGATCCTGAATCTTGTGCATTCAAGACGCTATCGCGACGCAAGTTTCCGGGTTGAGGTCGCGTTCCGCAAGGAATGTGACTTCCCCTGAGCCTGCACGACGGCGTCAACTTCAGGAAACCCCTACAAAGGCCCTTTTCAGGGCCACCCGACGACCCCAGCATCCAACACGGACACCGAAGCCGCCCGAACAACAATGACGACCCCCAGCAATGAAGCCCGGACCCCGACTACATCGAGGTTGAGAATACCTCCTGCGATAACCCAGGACAACCGGCTCGCCTCCCACCTGCAAGTCGCGTCGCCCGTCGACGCCTACGCACCGGAGGGAAGCCAGACGCCAGATTACACGCTAATCGACTACGAGAGAGACCTTGTTTCGCTGGCCCAACTCATCGGAACAGAAATACTGTCGACGCACATGCTTCGGTGGATGGCGCTGTGCCTGCGCGTCCGCGAAGCTGAGGCCGAAGGAACTACACCCACTATGGAAGACGTAGCCGCCCTAGAGCTAGCCGCCAAGGGCGTACTAGCTCCACCAATAATCCCGTTGAAAATGATCAAGAAGATGAGCCCTATCGGCAGAGCTAACAGGAGAACTCGCGAAGAGCTCGAAGCGGACGAATCGGCGCACGAACCGCGCCCGAGGCCCCGCTCCAAATCCGCTTCACCACTAGGCGCACAGAACACCAATAACAACGAAAAACCACTGCAACAACGCGAAAAGAGACTCAAGCTAACCCAGACGTGCCCGGAAACCTCCGTTCCCGTATCGCAACACGCACCTGCAAACAATGAAAACTCTTACGTAACTCCTTATCGCTCTCAGCCGGGAGCTAAAAATAGAACAATAGAAATTCCAGCTGCGGCCGTGACCTTGAAGACAGCAGCGCCAGCGGCGGAAAGAATTCGCACCAATCCGGCGCATGCGCAAGGCTCCGCCAATCAGGCGCGAGATGCGGCTCTAGGCGCGACCTACGCGATGGCAGCGGCAGCGGAAAAAAGAAGAACTACCACAAAATCGGCGCATGCGCAGCCCTCCACCAATCAGGTGAGGGCTGGGCCCTCGACCGTCGCCGAAAAAGACGCAACCAACAAAAACGCAGAAGACTCAACTAAAAAGTCAAACAAATATCCCCCGATAATCGTCGAACGCCTTCCAAATTGGCATTCGCATCTGAAGACACTATCTGAAAAGATAGGCAGAAACACGAACGCCCGCCCCTTCGGACACGGAGTGAGATTCCTGCCAGAAGACGGCGAAGAGTATCGTATCATACAACGATACTTAACAGACCTGGAAGAAACTGAAAACATCCGATGGTACTCCTACTCTCCGCCAGAAGAGCTGCTACTCAAAGTAGCAGTAAGAGGACTACCGTCAGACGCGGAACCGGATGACGTGAAAGACGCCCTAAGAGAAAAAGGGTTCGCACCTGAACTCGTCAAGAACATCCGGGCGCGGGGAGGACGCCCGGGCAGCGTCTTCTACGTCGCCCTCAAGAAAGATGACACAACAATTCCGGCCATATACATGTCAGAATTGTTACTGATCAAGGGAATCAAGGTGGAGGCATGGCGTGGGAAGACTGGCCCCGCCCAATGCCACCGCTGTCAACAATTCAGACACAGCTCGCACCAATGCCATCGCAATCAAGCATGCGTCCGTTGCGGCGGCCCGCACTTCGCACGCGACTGCGACCGGCCAACCGACCAAGCGCCGACCTGCGCCAACTGCGGAGGTCCCCATCCTGCTAACTTCACCCTATGCCCGGTATACAAAGCCGAGGCTCGCAACAAACGAGCCGGCACCGTGGCCAGGAAGAAACAAGCAGAAGTGGCCCAGACTCAAGTTCGCCCTCAAGATCGTCAAGTAACCCAGCAAAACACGGTCACCGAAGCCGCGCTGACGTCACTTATGGCGCCAGCGAATGAAAACCCACGAATAAGCAAAATTCAAAACACTACCAACAAGATACGGCGAAACAAAAAGAAGACGAAAACTCAAAAAGATGGCGCCACCGGTACCATGCGACAAGAGCGCCAACCGGCGGCTCTAGACGTCATCGCGCACACAATGGACGCGCTAAAAGACATCTTGCTCGCTGTTCGCGAAGGGGAACAGGGACAGAGAGCAGCAATGACTGGCCTGGCAAAACTATTACAATTCAATGGATAATAAGCCCCTAAGAGTCGTACATTGGAACGCCCAAACCCTTAAGAAAAAGGGAAAACTAATCGAGAATTTCCTGAAAGAACAAAACGTGGATGTAATGTTAATTTCAGAAACGAAATTAACTGACAAAACACCATTCAAGATTGCCAACTACATTACGTACACGAAAAATGAAGTCACGGCAGATGGCGCTGCCTACAGAGGACTGGCAGTCCTTGTCAAGAAAAACATAGTTCATCAGGCCATACCATACGTGGAGTTCCAGTCTCTCTACGCACTGGGCATCCTGGTGAACTACGCCGGTCAGCACATGAGGCTGTATGCTGCCTACAGACCTCCAAGACATATCATAAATAAACTCACGGATGAACTCAAGATCCTACTAGCGCCACCTATACCCACAGTACTAGCGGGCGACTTCAATGCTAAACATACTAGCTGGAGTTGCTCGGGATCGTCACATGTGGGGAAAATTATAAAGAAAAACTCCGAGGAACAAGACTACGAGGTGATAGGACCCAGCGAGCCTACCTATTACCGAGGCCGCTACCAAAGTGTCATCGACCTAGTCATATACAGAGGCCTGAACACACCGCCGCTCCAGACCGTACTCGCAGACCTGCCGTCAGACCATCGACCGGTGCTGCTAGAGTTCACCGGACCGACCACGAAAATTTATTTCCCAAGAAGTCGGCAAGTCACGGATTGGAACAAATTTTCGAAGGAACTAGAGCGCACAACGCCCTCTAGGGCCATGATAACTAGCCAGGATGTATCATGGCTCACGGAAGAGATAACGACGAGTATCAATAGAGCGATTGACAATGCCTCACATACTATAAGTACCACGAGAAGACTTGCACCACTCCCAAAGAGAATTCAAGACATGATCTCAGAAAAGAGGGCGCTCCGAAAGTTTTGGCAGCGAACTCGCTGCCCTCGGGCGAAAAACCGATTAAACAGACAAATCGAAGCTGTCCAGATGGCGCTGGGAAAATACGCAGCCGACTCCTGGAGCCATCACATAGTCGAGATATCGGAAAAGCTTCCGCCGATTTATAAACTATGCCGAAAATTAACCACGGTGCCGGAACCGGCCCGACCGATATACGGGGAGGACGGACGGCTGTACTTCACAGCGCAGGAGCGCGCGAATATTTTTGCCGCCTCGCTTGAAAAACAGTTCACGCCCAATCCGGTAGTTGATGCACACCACCAGCAAACAATAGAAAACTTCCTAGCTACATACCGAGACGATATGAACACCGTACAAGCAGCAGAAAAGGAAAAACTCTATATAACACCGAGTATGGTCAAATACAAAATTAGAAAACTCAAACTAAGAAAAGCTCCCGGCGCAGACAACATCACTAACACCATGCTACGCCATCTACCGGCGAAAGCAGTGGTGGCACTTACCCGCCTATTTAATGGCATTCTGCGTACGGGTTTTTTCCCTGACGAATGGAAGCTAGGAGTCATCATCATGATCCCTAAACCAGGGAAAAATAAGCAGAAACCCGAAAATTACAGACCGATCACCCTTCTAAACACGATGGCCAAACTGTTTGAAAGTATAATCTTAACCTGGATGAAGCCGGCGATCGACCTCAGGCCTGAACAGTTCGGGTTCCGCGAGGGCCATTCGACGACGCTACAGCTCGCCAGAGTCACGAACATCCTGATCTCCGCCTATAACAACAAGAAGCACACAGCTGCAGTACTTCTCGATATGGAAAAGGCTTTTGATCGGGTGTGGCACGAAGGCCTATTATACAAATTAGCCACACAGACCAGCCTACACAACCAAATCTTCCTCGTACTACAGTCGTACCTGCAAAACAGGAGGGCGCTAGTGAGGATTGAAGATAAAAAATCTCACGTATTCTCCATCGGCGCTGGGGTGCCGCAAGGCAGCTGCTTATCGCCGATTCTCTATGCCGTATACACTAATGATATCCCGTGTATCGCCCCTGCAGAGCTAGCGCTGTTCGCCGATGACACGGCGTACCTGGCCACGTCCATGAACAAAAATAGGGCGGCAGCACTGCTGCAGCCGACACTAGACGTGTTGCCAGATTGGCTAGATAGATGGCGTCTCGCAGCCAATGTAAAGAAAACTCAGGCAATCACTTTCAGAAGATCCATCAAGCAGCCACCACTGCTGAAACTAAGAGGCCAAAGACTACCCTGGCTCGAGGTAGTGAAATACCTCGGGATCAGTATAGACAAAAAACTCAACTTTAAACATCATGCCACAGGAGTGATCGCGCGCACCAAAACAGCCCGCAGGATGTTACGTCCACTGCTCGCTTCGAAGCTGCCCCTGCGGGCTAAAATTGGACTGTACAAAATGTACATCCGGTCGCGACTGACATACGCAGCCCCTGTTTGGTACGGATGCTTAGCTGAAGACACCAAAGAACAAATGAGAAGACAACAAAGCATGACGCTCCGAACTATTACGTCGGCCCCGCGCTTCGTCAGTAACAGGACGATAGCGCGGGATCTTAAAATAGAGAGCCTGGACGAGTTCATCAGCCGTCTCGCGACGAATATGTTTGCGCGTGCGGATGCTTCGGACATCGCGCATCTCCGAAATATCGCACCGCTTCACGCGAGACCTCCAGACGATAGGAAAATAAAGAAAAAGAATACCCGCCCCCTCTGCAAGAAGGGGATAAAGATGCGCCCGCAAGCCAGAGAACTCGTCAACGTCGAGGAAACGAAACCGTGACCTAGACGAAGACGAACAACGAAAACCGAGAGATAAAAAACTCACAATAAAAAAGACACTATCGTTGCTACGATGGTAGCAGACGCCACCACCAGAGGCGCTAGCCTGATGTGGTTTCCCCACTCGCGGCTCGTAAAAGAGGGCGCGAGTGAGACGACGTTGAGAGAGGATTAAATATATTTTGTAATATATCTGTATAATAGTATAAACAACTCGATTACCGGGTATAAAGCGGTCGAACATGTAATGTAAAGGTCAGTCAATGTTGAAATTTGAACAAATACTATACTAATAAGAACAAATAAATACTAAGTGAATAAAAAGAGATCTGATTGTTATAAGAAGGTATTTTACTCGACCTGACTTATCTCTATAAATGGTTATACTGTACAGGGAATAATTGATCTCATTTTCTTGTATTTCTAGTATTCAAATTTTTAAAATCCTAAATAGTCACTTAAATTATTCAAAACTAGCTGTAACCGCAGTTCCGCACGCGTTTTTTTTTAAATTGTATTAACGAAATATAAAATTGTGTGACCATGTACAATTATAGAAATGTTCTTTAAAACAATTGTAAGTACAACATGCACAACACTTACAGTAACATGAAACGTATACATTAGATATATAAATACTAACAGTGTGTCAAATGAGATTTATCATCAGCAACATATTTGGAACCTTAACCCACCATATAACTACTTCAGTGCTCACTTACACTATATAAGGAACTAATGAAACAATAACTTAAATATGTTGTTATAATAATATAATATTGGGAATACTATCAATAAATAATACATTTATGGTCTAATATCGTATTAGAAAGACCCCTTCTATCTTCCAAATTAGTATCAATAATTTATAATGTTGAATTGTAAACAATAAATGAGCTGACGTCTTGAAATCTTGCATAAATATAAATCAGGATATAAAACTATATATCTGTCTAAGCAGTTTTTTATATACGACAATTTAAATAGTGCTCAATGAACTCGATACAATATTCTTATATGTTACTATGGTTCCTGAGTTATGTGTACGATAGCACGGTAAATAAAACAAAATGGCCGTCAAAAAGAACAAAATGGCAATATAATTCAAATTACAATCATAGATACAGATCTCTTAATTTTTTATACTTATTCTTGGAGTCCAATACAACGGACGTCTTATGCACATGTTTACAGTGAACTACATATTTTTGCTTAATTTATTGCAGACGAATCCGCGGGTAACAGCTAGTCCAAAATAGCCTAAATTACTTCCTATAAGATCAACTATTTGCGAGTGACAGTCTCGTGAAAATCGGTCGAACCGTTTTGGAGATAGCACTGCGGGCGAAGTCACGGTTAACAGGTAGTCTAAATTAAAATAGACTAAATTACTTGTTACAATGTCTGCTATCTGCGAGTGAAAGTTAAGAATTGCTTTTTTTATTAGTAACGTGTATACTTTCATACGCAATCAGTAAAAAAAATATATTTTGATATTACATATAGACACTTCATTTTTATTATATCTATAGAAGATATACGATAGAAGAAGTTATCTATACTTTAAGGTCAATATTAAAATCAAGAAAATAATATTCATTTAATTAATGACGTAGAGAGAATTGAAACAATTTATTTTAATGAGAACCGTCTTTTTTGTTAACTAATTAACATCGAATTACTCGGGCGACGAAGCTACGAACAAGGACGAAGCTACTAGCTTAGTGAAAATCTATTTTAGAAAAAAATGAAAACAAAATTTCTCGGAGTGTGATTATAAGAAGAAGAAAGTATTTTAATATATACGGTAAAGGAAATTGAAGTGCCTTTTGTTTATAATGTATAATTTTCGAAACTGCTGAACCGATTTTGGCAAGACTTTTAGATGCAGTGTGTACACGCGGAGAAAGTGACACTTATTTGGTTTATACTAGCGAGACGGGCGGCCGTTATCTCGCGCTTATAATTAAAAAAAAACCTTGACAAATTATATACCTAAACCTTCCTCATGAATCACTTTATCTACTGGTGAATACCGCATGTAAATCACTTCAGTAATTTTTGAGTTTATCGCTAACAGACAGACAGACAAACGTGGTAGAGGACTTTGTTTTATAATGTGTAGTGATGTATTAAGTTATACATGCTCAATTCAACATTAAGTTAGAATGCTCATAAACTATATACTATACGAGATCCCGTGGTATACCATACTTACCTTAACTTTACTCATATTTGTATACTACTAGACCCAGAGGGACACTTATACATACTTACACATACACACAAATATATATATTCTTTATATAACGCTTAACGAAATTTTTTTCCGTATCATGCCATAAGAAGATTAACTTCAATAACAGAATTTTCAAAGGCCAGACAATAATTTTATAATTAAACGGAGTCAACTTAAAATCGCTAAAAACTTATACGGTGTTATTACAAAAAAGTTAAATACGCATTGAATACTTGCTTTAAAAAGGTTTCGAATTAAATGCACCGCGGTCGCTGAATATTCGCCATCTTGCTCTTTTGTCTCGCTTTGGTTACGTTAGGCTAGACTTGCGAAAAAGGATAACGCGAACTTGCCTCGGGCGAGCGCGGTACATTTAATTCGAAACCTTTTTAAAGCAAGTATTTAACTTTATTGTAATAACACCGTTTGAGTTTAAATTATAATGAAAATGTTGTAGTCCGGTGAAGCTGTTAAGACCTTGCTAGGTCAATAGCGTAGTCAGATCTAAAAAAAAAGTAATGAAAAAATAAAAACATTCTACGGTCAATCCAGACAAACAGTTTCATAGAAACTACAAAACATATTAAATATAACAAACAAATGCGCACCAGCTGGTCGTTAATATAAAGGTAAATATATGATGCAGTCTAGGTGTATAATTTTTGAACAATTATATAACCACTTTATATAATAAATGTATAAAGTAAAATCCACTCCTTTAATCATTCCACGTCGAGCAACCGGCACTATGACACGTCTTCTTGTTATCACTCTTTGGTCCGTATTGTTTGCAAGTATAATTTATAATGGTGAGTTAATTTTGATAAATATATTCCTTATTAATTTACATTGACAATGTTTTAGATATTATGCCTTGTTTCTTGAGGATTCTTTGAAACAATTGAAATGTTTTCATTTATTATTATCAAGTCTTTTTTAAGCCTTTTACCTTTTCCATAAAGTATTGAATATGGAAATACTGAATATAATTCTGTATATTCATATTCCGTATTAGCGATCCACTTTTTCTTTGCCTTTGTAGGGCTTAGCGTTAGACCACAACCTTATCTACTGTAAAATGACAATGTGATTTGAAATTGTAAATACGCTATACCTAAAGGTGGACGGCTCTCATGTGCAGATGCCGGAATACACCAACAGTTGCTTTGCGACAGATTTTCAACTTGTACTTGGCAGTTAACCAGGTGGACTTAGAAAATGCCCTACTACAATGCTGTGGCTTTACCATGATGTTTTTCTTCACCAAAAACCCCGAATCAATTCCTAGGAGTCTAACCTACTTCCATCGACGCGGTGTCCGAAAACACTATCAACTAAGTCATAATCGCTTCAAAATTGTCTCTTAATAGATGCTTGTTAATGCGGACACTACCTTAACAAACGAATTATTAAATCTTATGAATTAGGAGACGATATAACGGGTAATAAGTTTAAAAAGTAGATAAAAATTGTATATTTATTTTTTTAAAAAAGACGCTGCAGACGCACAAAGTTCTGTCACCGATGCACCGGTACTAAACTGCAGCGATAATGAAATACAAGATGACTGCCCTGTCGATCGTCCATCCGATTACTGCCCGAAGAGTAGATGTGAGAATCAGTCCGCCTGTTCGCAACCACCAGACTGTCCACTACCGGCTTGCAAATGCCGGTTTAACTACCGCCGAGCGGATAATGGAACTTGCATTCCTACTAGAGATTGCCGTAAGTTCAATTTTCTCCTTTGCCATAATTATAAAATGTAGTGTTTTTTAAATGATTTATAATTCGCCACTCTCTCTACATCCGTCAAAAACTAATGTAATACTACCAATGTTTGTAAAAATATGTACCATGACGACGTAAACCAGTTACTTTCCGGTTCTTCTCGATGATTGGGCTGTTTTCCGAACCGGCGCGGTGGTAGCTTTAATGTTCATAAGTGCCTTCTCCGTGTCTAAACTGAATATGGTATTTTTGATTTGATTTGAAAAAAAATGCCATGACAGCAGCGACCGGTGATGGATGATTTGTCTCTCGGTGGTCGCCGTTGTTTTTGGATTGTACTGTGCTTACCATCAGGAATAGTGCAGTCGCTTTGCCGTGCTATAATAAGAAAAGAATAGATTAGAGGCACTTGCTTAATCCGTACGTTAGTTCACAATGTGACCTATGGTCATTTTATAATTACTTTTTCACATGATGGTTTATATTTAGAGATTCTTCACATATAGCAACAGTGGTTCTGTATTAATATAATTCTTCCATTAATAAATTTCAAGTGTATCTGAGTTTCAGAGATTTTTGGCCCTATTTACCCACCTACAGATTTTAATATGTTGTTATAAAAATGTAATTTCTCTAGTGCTGGTTACTTTTTAGGAAAAAAAACATGTGTAAACGAGTTTTTAACGGCATTTCGATTCTATAAACTTGCATTCTTAATTTATCCACTAATCTTAACCTAAATAACTATCTTTACACCAATCGCTAGTGGATTGTGATATTTCCTTTCAAAGCACTAAAATACTACGATTACTATACTCTTATTATATTATTATTACCTAATATTTTAGCGGCGTTTCCATGCAATGGACCTAATGAAAGCTACAATTCCTGTCCACCATTCTGTCCGGGAGAAAATTGCAGTCAAGCAACGCCCGATGGGAAATGCCATATTATTGGCCGTATAGGAATAGTTCTCGAGTGTAAACCTGCCTGTCGATGCAATGAAACATATTGGAGACTTAATGGGGCATGCGTTCCTTATGATGAATGTCCTAAGTAAAATTTTATTTATTAATAAAAAAACGCATTGTTTGTCTGCGTATCTTACTAAAATAATTGTGAGCATAATTAAATTGAAATAATTTCATTCGAATATGAATAATATTTAGGACTTCAAAAACTTGTAAAATTAATAATGGATTTATTTATTTTTTGTTTTTATTTTATTATCTATAATAGACAAATAAAATTATTCTATATGTACCTATTAACTATATATATGCAAATTATTCGTCTTTAATATGCAAGTATGTTAGTAACTGTTGTATAAATAACACAAATTCAGTGCATATCAATTCAACACATATTCACGACTCTATAAGATTCTTTTCTCAATAATAAAACTCAAGGAGAATACTTACTTAAACTATACCACTAACTATACCATTTAAAAGAAAATTCTAATCTACATTTCATTACACATTTTAAAACCGTTATATAAATATTAGATCTTTAATTCCAAATATAGTCATATTAAACCGTCTTTTTTGTATATATTTTGTGTGGAGTTATATGCCATTATATAGGGATAAGTTGGATTTTTTTATATAACTAGCGGGCCCGGCAGACGTTGTCCCGCCCTGATTATAAAAAATCCTTGACAAATTATATACAAAACGTTCCTCGTGAATCACTTTATCCACTGGTGAAAACCGCATGGAGATCCGTTCAGTAGTTTTTGAGTTTATCGCGAACAGACAGACGCGCTAGGGGACTTTGTTTTATACTATGTAATGATAAGAGGCCAACCAACAGGTGTGTCACCTGATATTAAGTGATCACCACCGTCCATAGACACTAGCAACACCAGGGAAGTTGCAAGTGCGTTGCCAGCCTGTATTTGGGGGAAGGGTAGGGGAGGTGGTCCTCCGGCGCTCTCACTGACTAAACGAAACGCAACAATGCAAGCACTGTTACTTCACGTGGGTGTTTCTGTGGGTAGGGTGGTAGTACCCCGGGCGAGCCGACCCATCCACACTGAAACCAGTAATAGCTTCAGCGTGGCTCTACCACCTACCGAGTGATAGTGGATGGTGATAATAATATGTTTGTTTTTTTAATCGAAGGGATGATGGCTTAGTTCATAGCCTGTTCGAACATCACCTCGATGGATATAGTTTCGAATCTTAGCAACTGAGCCGGGGCTTTCGGTGTAGGAATACATTGTGATATAACGGTGGTAGGAGTTTTTCTAAGTCCGCCTGTTTAACTAGCACTAGTCTAGCACCTGTTGGTGTTTTCTCAGCAGCTGCATTTGAGAGCCAGCCTCCTCTAAGTTTAGCGTGTTTACCATTAGAGACCACATCGTTATTTAACATTGGATGAGATTATGATCAAACGCTACAACCTATGAGGGCTAAAAAGTATCGCTAATCATCATTACATAGTATAAAACAGAGACCCCTACCGCGTCTGTCTGTTCGCGATAAACTCAAAAACTACTGAACGGATATTTGTGCGGTTTTCATCAGTGGATAACGTGATGCACGAAGAACGTTTTGGTATATAATTTGTCCAGGTTTTTTTTATAATCAGGACGGGACAACGTCTGCTGGGCCCGCTAGTCTATACATATAATAAGAATGTAAATCTAACGTGTCTGTACTTTTTAGATTTCTGTGAAAAAAATTGTTGCAGGTGTCCTGGAACGATAATAAAATACATTACAATCGTTTTTAGTAATGTCTGTCTGTCTGTTCATTTAAACACGCATCACTGCTAAAGTACTGCGTTCACGATAAAAGCTAAAAAACATATCCTCGAGTAACACTTAGTCTTGCTTTCATTAAAATCGGTTCACTCTATCATAAGTATTATTATTAGTGACGACGCAACTTAAGTACGAGAGAAATGTATATAAGTATATATGGACTTAATACATTCAGATGATTTTATAAGCCACAGTTTTTTTACTTTAGTTTACACGTTTCATATTCATTATTTCATGAAAAAGGCATAAGGCTTAAAAAAAGGCTTGATAATAAAAAGGAAATCAAATTTCAATTTTTTCAAAGAATTCTCAAGAAACAATGCATGCTATCTAAAGTGTTCTTAATGTAAATTAATAAGGATTTAACAAGATTAACTTGCCACTATACATTCACTCACACTCAAACACTAAAATCCATGAAGTACTACTAGCTTCTGCTTGCGACTTCGTCCGCGTGGAATAATGACTTTGGACTAACTAACACGCAGCGGAAGCTCTCAGAAGAAAAAAAAACGATTTTTTAACGTTCTTCATTGGTGATCCGCTCCTATTGGACTTAACGTCACGATATCCTATAGGCCTATAGCCTTCCTCGATATAGCTATCTAACACTGAAGGATTTCTTCTAATCTGAGCGGAATCTTACATATTTCCATACAAACTTTCATCCCCTATTTCCTATTGTTGTTATTCCTATTGTCACCCTTGAGGGTAGAACAAACTTTGAATGTCATATTTATTTTTATCGAATCAACGGCCCAAAAAATAAGTTTCAAGCTCTAAAGCGATATTTACATACAACTTTTCATCCCCCTTTCAACCCCTTACAACTCTTTTTAATTGTAGTTTGTATTGCGCTGCATATCTCAAGTTTAATGAAGTACTCAAACCTAAATTATTGGTCGTGATGCCACGAGCTTCACCCGAATCTCGATACTTAAAGTAAATTCTAATAAATATAGATCGTTTATTGGGCAAGAACCATATGTAATAGTTAGAAAAAATAATGGTTTATTCCCCTAAAGTGGAAATAATGTTTACAAGGAGCCAACGTAAACACTGAAAGCACGAAGACCGTGTAAAAGCAACGTGGTGATTCGACATTGAGGACCATTAAAATTTTACTGCCTCTCGGTGCGCTGTAAATGAGACCGAGCGTACATTGTAAAATGGTGTTACCACACCTTGCGTATTTTTAAGATATTCTATAATCAAACCTCATTTTTGTGAACTGTACTATGTTTGTACATTATTTAGTAATGTTTTCCGCTTCGTAAAGACGAACAAGGAAAAACAATCCCAAGTTTGAAAACTACATTTATATTAAGTATTGGCTTTCCAATCGCCGGTAGTAACGTCGCATTCCCCCTACAATGATTATTAATGTATTTAAAATTATTAGTACGATTTTATATAAACGTATAGTTCCATAATCAATGCTATGCCCATATACTCATTGGTTTAAGTTAATTGTTTAATCTTCAACTAGTATATACTAGCTGATACCCGCGACTTCGTCAACGTCGTTTATTATATTAATTGTTTTCTTATATTTCAAAGGGATTAGGCAGCGTTTTGGCCGTTGAATTTCTTCCAACACCACCAACAATTATTGTTATATTTCAATCAATTTACACAAAATCTTTTTTTTTATATATATACTATAGGAGGCAAACGAACAGGTGGGTCACCTGATGTTAAGTGATCACCTCCGTCCATAGATATTAGCAACACCAGGGGAGTCGCAAGTGCGTTGCCAGCCTGTATGGGGAGAAGGAGTGGGAGTGGAAGTGGAGGGGAGAAGAGAGGGAAGACGAGGTGGGCCCCGCGCTCTCACTGGCCGAACGAAACACAACAATGCAAGTACTGTTACTGTACTATCCCGGACGAGCCGACCCATTCATGCTGAAATCAGTAATAGCTTCAACGTAGCTCTACCACCTTCACCTTCTTGATAAATTATATACCTTCGTCGTGAATCTTTATATAAAATTCTTTATATGTTAATGAAAACCGCATGCAAATCCTTTTAGTGGTTATAGAGTTTATCGCAAACAGACAGACTCGATGGAGGACTTTGTTTTAAAATATATAGTGGTGAACAAATAAACAAACAAAAATATAAAGTAAAATTACTTCAAGTCGAATTTGTGGTAACCCTATTAGAGGAGTAAAATAAAGCCGGGCTTAACGTAGAAACTAGAGACATTGGACACAGAAAATTCTCAAGCATTGTTCTTGATACTGTGAACAGGAATTCTTACATACTTGAAGATTTAATTTACTACTGTCAAATGAGAAATTTTCTTTCTTTAAAGTACAGCATAACCTCATATAATATCTGATTATTCTATTCGAAACTGTCTAAGCAACAAAGTCGTAATTTTTCATTCATTTACTTAAATAGTACGTAATTACACTCATCAAAAAAGTCTAAGCAACATGTACTAATTTAAATTTTAGGATGGTTCTTCACATTATAACGTTGTATTTTATTTTTAAAATAATATCTTTAGGGTTCTATGATGTAAAAATAACAGCTGTTGTCTTTATAAGTTCTTTTAATAACAGAAATGAACAATATTAGAATATACTGTAGAAACTAAGATACATAAGAAACTAAACTTTTTTCTTGCAAAATGAAATTTGTAAAGAAAATGTATTTATTGTGAAAGAATAGAACAATTTAATACAAAGTATGGTCTCCTCTGCTATTCAGAACTTGTCGGCAACGATTATTCATTGAATTAATGAAACTGTTTATGTCATCTTGCGGTATTCGCTCCCAATGGAATTGTAGCAAATCCTTCAGCTGTTGGGTTGTTGGCGCTCCGTCCAAGTCCTTCAAAACACGTCTCTGGAGCATGTCCTATGCGTGCTCGATGGGGTTGAGATCTGGCGATTGTGAAGGCCAGGGCAATACCCGGATGTTCTCCGTTGCAAAGTATTCACTGGTTCGCCGAGCTGTATGTGAACGCGCATTGTCATGCATTAACCTAAAATCGGAGCCAAAGGTTTGTGCAAATGGGTAGACATAAGGTCTGAGAATATCCTCAATGTAATTTTCAGCATTCATGTTTCCATTTACAAAAACGAGCTCAATTCGCCTGTTCTTCATAATACCCGCCCATAACATAACTGTTGAGCCGCTGTATGGATGAACTTCTTGAACGCACCTGAGCCTTTCAGTATTTCCGGGCCAACGATACACTCGCACCCTTCTTGTATCAGGCTTAAACCCGAATCGCGACTCATCGGAAAACATAATTTTATCCCATTGTTCCTGGGTCCATGTTATGCGTTCTCTACACCATTCATATGGACGAGCGCGATTCCCGTGACGTATCGGTGGGCACCTGATTGGGCGTCGAGCTCGTAGGCCGTACTCATGCAGTCGATTTCGCACAGTTTGAGGACTTACATCAACACCACTTGAAATTTGTAGCCTCAAACTTATCTCTCGAGCGGTTAACATCGGCTGGCGTCTTGCAGTCAGTTGTATGTACCGGTCTTGCCGAGTGGTTGTACTCCTTTTACGGCCTGGATGCTGTTCAGCGGGTTCTCCTGTATTATTGTAGCGCTGCCAAAGACGACAAATAACACTTCTATGAATGCCAAAATATCGAGATACCTGAGATTGATTACTTCCCGCTTGCAACATCTCTACAGCTCTTTGCATTTCATCTGCCATCAAATGACGTCGCTTCATGACGTAAAGAATATCTAACAATTCAATTTTGTCGCTAACTTTATTTAAATGGTTGGTAAAATTATAAAATCAAGACTAAACGTAGCAATTAAAACGCACTTAAATTCAAACAAATTCGCAGTCATTTGAATTTTATGAAAAAACAAAACAATCAAATTTTTTTTTACAACCAGCCAGTATGTCATCAATAACAAAAAAGTTTACTTACCTACGCACTTTGTTTGAGTAAATACTTAGAAATTAATTTAATATAAATGGTAAAATTTGTAATATCACGCATGTTGCTTAGACTTTTTTGATGTGTGTATTCTGACGAAATTATAACGTCTTAATATTATATTATGTTATAAGAAAATAAAATAAAAAACTGTAAGATATAAAACAAGTATTATAATGATTTTGAACATATATGGAATCTAGTTTTTTCTCGCGATTTCATCTACATGTTTTTCAGTACAATCACGTTGGGAAGTAGCCTTCTCAAAGTTTCCGAGAGAGTACAAAGGTTTAGCTGCAAAAATAAAATAGTCAGACATATTTAATTTCACGGTTATGGAATTACCGTTGACTGTGTTAAGGAATCCAAGGATAAATTTTACAACTAGATTTTTTTATAGTATACTATTAACACTGCCTTTTGTATTCTGAATTGTTAACGTATTAAAACTATCATGATTGAATAAAAAAAAAAATATTAGTCGAATTTTAATTTGATTTCATTTTGTGCAAGAATTATCCTAAGACAGTCCGTATTGTGTCATAGTTTCACCGATCCAACTTCGATCCGATATCTGCAAGTCGGCCCTCGACGATTACCGATGACTTTTTTAATATTTGGGTACACTCGCTTATTTAATTTGGTAACGATAACGACCGTATGTGAAGGAAAACAACGTGAGGAAACCTGAACTTGAGATATGTTCTTGTAATACCAACATTTGTTTTCTATACAGTAATTATGTTCAATAAGCGACAAATACAGATAAACCGATAAATTACAGATTTACACGCAAAATTTTATTTCTGTTCTCATCATCTAGAAGTTAAATTACCAAAAATTCTTCGTTAAATTCCTTCCTCCCTACTCAACTACAGTATAAAAGGAATTCACATGTAAATTTTCAGGGACTTAGCTTCAGAAGTTTGAACTGTGTGTTCGTCAATTAGTCAATCATTATTTTATTACATAGATTATTTTTATTAATCAAAAAAATGTTACGACTAAGGTAGAAAAAAAAATTAAAGCAGTCCTCATATCGTTTTCTTTTATGGAGTTAGTTACTCTTAATAATGCCTTAATAATTAAAGGACATATAAACAAAGTAACATTCGTCTACATAAAGTTTTAGGAGACCGCAAAATTTATACCGCAACAAGATTTGATACAACAACAAACCTTGGGAAGTTTAGTATAACTGACTTTGTTAAAGCTGTTTCACTCGGTAAAAGTCAACAACACTACTTGCCGGAGAATAATTGAACTTATGAAGACTTTGAGAATAATTAACAACGTTACAATACATTTATTAAAAAGGGTTTGTAACTACTTTAGAGCTAAATGTACGTAAATAGCAACGTTGCCATAAGGAAAAGTCATGTCACCCCGAAGAAAACCTTTCTGTCGAAAATGTCATACATTTTTCAAGTTATGAAAATATTGATTTGTTAAATAGAGGGTTTGTTTAAAAATACTTTTTTTGGGTTTTGAAAAAAAATTGAAAAAATTATTTGTTTTTTTTTCTGAAATCCAATTTTATGGAGTAGAAATGGGGAAGAAATCAGCCACATCGAAAAGGGTCATATTTAAAAGTAGTCGATTCGACATGGAATAACCCATATATATATATATATATATATATGACTAGCTTTTACTCGCGGATTAGCACGCGCTTATATACATTTGTTATATCTCTGGGCTACAATACATATACAAGTAGATAAAAGGTATGTCCTTTTGTGTATCTCTGACAACGTGTATCCAAATTTCCATGATAATCTGTTAAGTATCTAACGCATAAAAGAACAATAAACAAATATTTTTGCATTTATAATACTGGTTATGGTTGAAATATCTGTTATTTTTCTGAACTCATCTGCGAAGCTATTTTGGCGGGACTTCTAATAGGAGATAAGAGCTTCTCAGATTATTGTTTAAGCTACAAATCCGTACCCGTTCTGCGTAGGGGCCAAATAAAAATCATAGAATTTTTACAAAAGTAACTTAAAATAATTAAAACGTTACCTACAACGTAAAATACATACGATTCCCATAAAAAAAAAAGAAAACCATTTTCAGCTAGTCCTCATTAAATGTTGCAGCAAACAGTTCTTTAGTGACTCGGACATCTGAGACGAGTTTATTTCGTCCAAAAATAACAAATGAAAGTCAATTTCCCTTGGAAACGGATACTAGCAAAGGTCTTATAACCTAATTGCTTAATCACAAATCCTGATATGTCTCCTTTTATGTATTTGCACTTAATAGACAATAAAATAATGTTAAGAGAAAACGTTTAGGGCGCTTTTCCATACAAACATATTCCTATGTTTTGCCCGTGGATAATGGAATTAGAATAAACAAAGATTATATATACCATGCAATCTTTATCTATTACTGTTATGCCAATGTTTTGATTTTTATCTTGAATTAAATATTATAAGACCTAGAAGCCTTCTAAAAGTATTAAGATTACCCAACGATATTACCGTTCTCAGACATTCAGTAAACAAAATTGATGAATGTAATAAATAAAAGAAAAACATACAAACACAGAAAAATTATTTCTTACATTATTAATATTGGGAAAAAAATTAAAATCGGTTCAGTTTTGGAGATGGAAACAAGGGAATACGAAACCATGATTTCGTCTATTGTATAATATACCTAATCAGTCCGAGCTGCAGTTTTCTCTCCCGCGTTTTAGGTCGAGTGCGACAACAATATATTCTTGTTTTAACCTATTCTTCAAATTTCTTGCAGACCGCGTCAACTAGTAATAAATTGCCTTGTAAAGAGATGAGCAACGACATTATTTTCGCGTTGTCCATTTTGCTATATATCGACTCTAGATGATGCTACAACACATTAATTTTTATACCGTTCAACGGATTACCCTGACAATTTATAGTATAGGTAATGGTAACAAATAATATTAACAGAGATGTATATGTATAAATGCATATATGTCATAGTGGGAGCATCCAGCAGTCGGAGCATTCAGCAGTCGAAATTAACACATAAATAGTAACGCATATATTATTACAGAATCTTACGAAGATTCGAATTTCACAGGTGTTTGTTAACAGCGCCATCTATTATGTTCTATGTTAATTTCGACTGCTGGATGCTCCCACTATGACATATATATACAATAATTAGCTGGTCCGACGGACGTTGTCTGTTGTCCTGATAATAAAAAAAGTGTGTGTGTACTTATATACACACGATAGAAGTTATACTTCTTTGGCGTAACAAGATAAAATTTTTTTCAAAAATTTTATCTTTCGCCTTATTCTACGTTTGTAGAAAAAACGACACTAACAATAGAAAAGATGTATTTAATACATTGAAAGTTTTAATACAAAGAAATACAAAGAAACAAAACGTTGACTATAGCTAACTTCAGGGTGTCGGTTTTTCGTGACGGTGTGCGCGCGCATCGTAAAAATTTACTCTCATAATTTTTCCCTAACATGCCAAAATGAGTATAACTTCAAAAAACCTTGACATATTATATACCTAATCCTTCCCCATAAATCACTTTATCTACTGGTCAAAACCGCATAAAAATCCGTTTAGTAGTTTTTGAGTTTATCGCGAACAGACAGACAGACGTGGCAGAGGACTTTGTTTTATAATATTTAAGGATGGCTTACTTAACTCCTTACGAGGTCTTATAGTTTTAACTATTCACATAAATTAATTCCCCACAGCACAAATGGGTATTAAGTATCACTATAGTGTGACAAGATCTCCCAAGGGATATGTTATCTTGTCCGTGGGTCGCGTTTGGAACCCTGCCACAGTTCTACGAGACTAATAATTCCTCACACAGTTACGTCATAGAACGAACGACTAGCGTTCGTATTGATTTTAAATTTGTATACGTTAGTGGTAAAATATGTGTCTAGAATGTAGTATGTGTATAAAATATTTAGAGAATATATTGCTTCTTTAGATTTTCATAGGGAATTAATGTTAAAATCATTTCTCTGCTTATGTACAATAATAGGTTTATTTATTATTAATTACCAGATGACAATTATGTACACGTTATTAATCTTTATATAAAAGAGTTACTTAAACTCTACCTTTGAGATTTATCTTAATACTAGTTTCTGTCTGCGACATCGTCCGCGTGCAATAGTTACTTTTGACTAACGCTAACACGCAGCGGAAGCTCTCAAAAGGAAAAAAAACCTATATTGAAACAATTTTCATCGGTGTTACGCTCCTCTATCTAATAGGCTATATGGCTATATAGCGAGAAGGCTATATAGCCTTCCTCGATAAACGGGCTATCTAAAACTGAAAGAATTTTTGAAATCGGACCAGTAGTTCCTGAGATTAGTGCGTTCAAGTAAACAAACTTATCACATTTTAGTGTAGATTTTATTTCAAAACCAAAAATCAGTATCGATGATTAATATTGTAAAAACTACAAATTTGAATAGTAAAAATATTACTTCATTATTTTTACAAACAACGCAACAAATCCAAGGCGTCCATCTGTTAAATATTTTTATAATAAACATAGATCAATTACATGAATTATTGTACTATATTTTTGTGAACGTACCTAGTAATTATAGAGCAATAGCCAGTGAGTGCCAGACCTTCGTATTGTAATAAAAGAATTGAAAGTTCTTCTGTGTGTCCCTAGTACAGATAAGAATGATCCCCACCCATGAAGCTGAGGCAGCGGTGGCTTTGGCAGGTAACAGGTAACAAAGGTGTATAAAATTCCATCTCAAGTTTATCATAAAATAAAACTGTTTTTTTTATATTTAATTCACAATAATATAAAAACTCGCGTTGCTCATTGCCAGACAGTTAGTATGGTTACACCCCTCTGCCGGACACCCCTAAACTATTATAATTTATAATTATACTTACGTTATATTATAAAACCTAAATTTCATATATAATTTTTTGGGGGCCTATTTAACTGTTTACATAGTAGCCGGACAGCTTCGATGGTTCTATCATCTTGCCAGACGCATTCAAAGTGAGCAGTAGTTGGGAGAGCAAGGAGCGTATACAGTAACGAGTGCGAGTGAAACACGAAGGTCTGGCACTCACGGGCTCTTGGACCATTATATTTATTATAATTAGTGAATGTTACAACTTTTCCTACTTTAAACTTACAAGCGCGACCGTGATGATATTGTAAATCATTAAATCGGTATTTGTGATTAATTCTATAAAATAGAGTTTAAGTTTTTAGTATATAAAAAAAAATTAAAGCATTCGCGAACTTGTCTGCTGTACAGTTCTGTAAAAGTTCTGCTGTAATTAGTTTTATATTTAAAACCGTATTAAGAAGTCTTTGTTAAAATCACATTGAATGACACTGTGTAGAAACTTAAAAAGACTAATAAAGAATGTATATATCAAAATCACATCACAAAAACATATGAAATGTATTATAATACTCCCTCAAATTATGTATTTCGCAAAAGTGAAACGATAACAATAATGGATAAATAGTGATTTTAATTTGGTAAATTCAGTTTATGCATCTATTGCATAATCAAGCATTAACAAAGTAAGGACTATACTGCTTCTGTGTAAGTAATATCAAAGTCTTTCTACGAATAAGTCTATAGAGAAAAACATAGTCCACGTCAATCTTGTTGGTCGCTGTGAACATAGAGGTGGTAGAGCCACGCCGATGTTATTACTGGTTTCAGCATGAATGGGTCGGCTCGCCCGAGGTTGTACCACCCTCTCACAGAAAACTGACGTGAAGTAACAGTGCTTGCATTGCTGCGTTTCGTTCGGTCAGTGAGAGCGCCGGATAACCCACCTCCCCTCCCCCTTCCCCATTGCCCCCCCCCCCCCCCCTTCAAACACAGGGTGGCAATGCATTTGCGACTCTTCTGGTGTTACAAGTGTCTATGGACGGTGGTGATCACTTACCATCAGGTGACCTACCTGTTCGTTTGCCTCCTATGATATAAAAAATAGCCTTCAGTTCAGGCTTGCTGATAATCCAGTACAAAAAAAAACAAAAATTCTTTGTTCAATTTAGGCCCTGAGAAGGAACTTGTGAACGTCAAAATTGTCACCAGTTCGGAAAACAACCCATCTATCAAGAAGAACTAACTGGCAAGAAACTAATTCTGGTTTATCTTATCATTATACATAACATAACACAACATATCTTTATAGACACATGCATTCGTTTTTGGTGGATGCACAAAGAGAGGCATCATTTCGAAGCGTCATCGTTCACATATTGATTCACCCTGTAATAGCTTTTATGTATTAAGACCCGCTTGACATGGTACTTGAACTTACTATCTGGCAAATCGGTAATATGCTTTGGGACTTTGTTATAGAATCTAACACTATTACCTAAAAAACACTTACTGGTCTTAGTGAGCCTGAAACCTGGAACACAAATGAATTGAACTTATTATAAAAGAAAGTCAAAATATTATTATAGGAATAAAAAAAATACATTTAAATATCCTTAAGTTGCCTTCATAGTATATATATAATAGGCATATATACAGGTATATAGGTATATATACTGGGCATATCACTATTCCTCATAATGTACAGACTATATTTAATTCAATATCAGCCAGAAATATCACGCACTTTCGTGTAAATGTAAAATTAATTGAAAATCATGTTATAAGTTGCGATAAATTTCTTTATTTTCGTAAAGTTATGTTTACTTAGAATTTGAGAGCCTTATGACCTTATGTAACCGCCTGTTTTTTGTTTCAAATTTATAATTAATTCCAATTTTCATTTAGACATCGTTTTTTTTTTATGTTTATATAATTTAAAAAAAGTGGCCATTAACTGAGTAGGCATGATGAAAGCCTTTAGACGTTATACCCTTTGATAAAAGAACCCTAATAAAGTTCAAATTTAAAAAATTCAATGAACTATGGTCTAATGTCGACCACTGGGCGCCCACTGGGCGCCCACTAGCTATATCACGTTTACCTAAATTAGTGTTCTGAGTATCTACGTACAAATCGGACAAAAAGATTGGCGAGGACTATATTTTAAAACATATGTTACATAAGTTATTTTACCAGAATTCGCCATTTTCAAAACAAAGTTTAGGTCTTTTCGTTGTTACTTTGCTCTTGTAGAATATGTAATCAGTGGGCCGGTTTATAGCGTTTGTTGAATCAATCTTGCCCGACAACACTGCGAAGGATGTAACTCGAGCGTTCTGAACTTTTTCTATGGCGGGTGACATTTTCGATCTAGTTGTTCGACAATGACGGCCTTGTTCGTATCGGAATATCATCAATCTTGAGTCGCTTTTGTTACGATAAAATTTTACCTAGATAAATATATCTTGTAGAATTGTATTATCAATTTGGTATAGTACTGTTGTTCGTATAGACGTTCCCAAAGTGGTACAGGTGGACCCCCAGGGGCCCACGAGAGACTTGACAGGGGTCTACATTGGCGTGACAAAAAAATGGGGGTTGACAATTCGCTTTTCTCTTCTTTTTGTCGAGTTTTGGGAATATGTTACAAATGTAGTTGCAGGGGATCCACCGGAACCAGCTAAATTTTGAAAGTGGTCTATGAGAAAGACTAGATTTTGAGTTAATCATCTAATTTTAAAATTGATATTTCATAATACATTGTTACTTCTGCACTATAATCATTGAGTGATTAATTAATAACATAAGTAATAATTACAGTTTTAAGGAAATGAGAAGGCAAATTGTACGTGTAATTTGTACATTCGAAATCCATACGTTTATAACCTGGTCGCAATAAGAATAACATTTCATAGTAATACCCAATGAAACTGGAGTAACTGAAACTCAAATATCAGTTGACAGATTTTTTTTTAATTCTTTATGAGGTGCGTGTTCGGTTAATAAAATATGAAGCTGAATTTTAAAACATCGGACTATACGCGTAGATGTTTAAAAAGTCGGGACGTTACTTAAAACTATCCGGGAGTTTAAAATAATGTACAAAAATAAAGCAAGTCCTGAGGAAACGGGTCTGTAGTAGTTTGTGTATTTAAGTTTCTAATTCATTTTTGGTGTTTGCTATTTTTCTAAGTTCAAACATCTTTATTCGATAAAGAAATAAAATAAAAATAATAACTACATGTTATTGGAATCATTTTCATATGTGTAATAGGTTTTACTACGTCAAACAGAGATTGTTATACTCTGTCCACGAACTCTGTGACTGTCTAAGACTATCATATTAATGGACTTGAATTAATTTATTTTGTTTAAATTATAAATCCATCTCTAGATAACAGTAACAAAGTGGACGAGTTACTGTGATCAATGAAGACTTTGAGTAATTATATATATATAAAGAAAATACGTTTTTTTTTAGGCTCAATCTCGTCAAAACCACCGATCGTATCCATTCCAACTGCGACCATTAACACCGTATATAACAGTCCGTTAATACGTGTGGCTAGATTGTATAATGACGTATCTCGAACAAATAACAACATCGACATATTTTGTGATGCATTTGGATCATTCAAGCGGCACTTGATTAAAAACATAACTTAACTGTGTACTTATAAAAAAATATATATAAATTATTCTGTCTATATAGTTACTAATTAGAATTAGTTTATCTTGTCATCTATTAATGTCATGCATGCCTGTGATTGTAATTATTACACTGTAATTTTATTTTGTAATTTACCACATGTCATTTTATCTATGTGTAATATTTATGTTGGTGTGCTAAATAGATAAAATAAATAAATAACCATTCGGTTTAGAATTTTTCGTAAATACTTCAAATCTATTTAATTTCTGGATTCGATTGTCTCTTTGTAATTTATTAATACGAAATAAAGTGGGCGGGAAACTCCTAATAATATGCAGAGTTAAACAAGTTTTTAATAGATTTATTTACTTTGAAAAAGATTTGAGAAAAATCATTAGTTATCATATTTCATTAAAATATGTAAATTAAATCATTCCTCAGAGAAGGTTCAGCGGGACACTCGAAAACAGCTGTTCAACTTTTATTAATTTTACTGAGATTTCTACGAATATTAATGATTTCTTGCATAAATTAGACATGCTGAATGCAGTAGCGTAGCTACATAGGGGCTAGGCGGGGCAGTGCCCCGGGGCCCTCAAGCTCAAGGGGCCCTCAAATCCTTACCAGAAATCTCGATCGAACTGAACTTTTGGAAATTTCTCCCATTTTCAAAATAAATATAACAGGTTGCAACCCCACTTTAATCATGACAACTCAGTTGAGAGAAATTCAAAAGTTATGCCTAGGGAATTCCCCTAAATTCTTTCTGTAGGTTGGCAGTGTTGTCAATTTGACGGATAGTGATATGTGCGTTTTATTAAGCTAGGAAAAAATCTATACTATAATAAAACTGTAGCAAGGTCAAATCTGTACATTAAATATTTTTTGAAAATTTTTATCGGGGTAGACTTTGTTATCGATATAGAAGCCAAAAATAATCTTTTTAGAATTTTTGTCTGTCTGTCTGTCTGTCTGTCTGTCTGTCTGTCTGTCTGTCTGTCTGTCTGTCCCTGTGAACACGCATCACTCTGAAAGTACTGAACCGATTTTGACGAAACTTGGCACAGTGATAACTAATATTACGAGATTACATCTAGGATACTTTTTATCTCATAAAAAGCAAGGGATTCTCCAGGATCTGCCTGTTTGTCTGTCCCTTTGAACACGTACCACTCTGAAAGTACTGAACCAATTTTGACGAAATTTGGCACAGTGATAACTAATATTACAAGGTTACATCTAGAATACTTTTTATCTCATAAAACGCAAGGGATTCTCCAGGATAACGGACGAAAGTCAAAAATTTGTAGTTAATGAAATTTTTGACGGATTTTGGTAAATTTTCATTGTGCTATATATAGCAGACAGATTAGCTAAAAAGATAAGCTATATTTCCCTAAGCTACTTTAAAAAAAATACCAAAAAAAAAGATCGCCGGGATTCGAACCGTCGGCTCCGGCGAACCATATAATGTCCAGTACGTTATAACTGAGCTACGGCTATATGACGTTTCTATCCGTAATTATCAACCAGATAAAATATGTGTAAACGAAACTGTCACTTATAGGTTGTTACATTTATTTTATTGTATAAAAAATGTTTGCTAAACAAAGGTGACAAGGTTTATTCCTAAAACATAAACCTAGATAATAGTTACATTGCATTGTAGAAGATGAATCTCAACTAGAGTTCTATCAGTACGTGTGTTGTTTCGATATTTGATAAAATTAGTTTTCTAAATGTTGTTGAGTCTTGAAGTAGTTGGGTTCAGGTTTGTGAATCTAAGATTAAAATAAATCAGTTGCGGTGTATGCAGTTATTTTTTTTTTCTCGAACTGACCACGCTATTGACCTAGCAAGGTCACTGCTTAACAGCTTCACCGGACTACTGTTTGCAGTTACTACATGTTGTATTTATACTAATATTATAATGAGTGGTAAAGTTTTGTTTTCGAGGAATGCTTGGTACCTACCACTGGTCCGATTTCAAAAATTCTTTCACTGTTAGAAAGGTATATTATCCCAAGTTCAGTATCTCAGTAAAAAAGGTGGTTTGTATGTCAAAAGTAAAATAAATGTGACCAAATTAAAATTGAATGCAGATTTCACGTATACTTTAGAAATTCTTATAAAACAAACAACTAAAACAAAATGGAAATTTAATGTAGATAAAGTTCAACTTTTACAGTATGTTACGTGATGAAGTCACAAGGGGTACTGGGAAGACATTTATCGGCAATATATGTAAGTTAGTTTTGATCTTCACTTTGATGACACTACTTTAGGTAATGCTGCGAACAGATTCTAGGCTTATTTTAAAAGATTTCTCACATACCAACTGGGTATATGTTTGAGTGAGTCCCTGGATAGTTTGGATTCACGATTGGAAGTGCTGGATAACGCTGCAATAGGGTTTTAGGTTTTTTAAGATTATTTGCGTTTAAAAATACAATTGAAACCGGTAATAACCGATTTGGTGCAGACGAAGTTGCACGGGTCAGCTAGTTGTAAATATATTTGTAATTTAGTCAGTTGGTAGGCCCGACCTTTGTATAATAAATCCTTGAATCTTCTCTATTTCGTTTTATTAGCCAAACCTACACCAAGTATTAATTGTAATTTATGTTGTTACTGTTTAATATTTTTATTACCTGCCCTGCACAAAAAGAGCTTAAGTAGCTTAGCATTTTTAAAGTATTTGTATATTTCATATTTTTATTTGATAAAACCTAATCAGGTTACATAGCAGTGGGGCCCCATTTTTTAATTTGCCCCAGGGCCCTTGGTTACCTAGCTACGCCACTGGTTGAATGTAATTGATTTTACCTAATATATAGGTACAGATACTAATAACGTAGCCAAAATCTTTAGCAATATTATTACCAAAGTATAGTTTAACATAAATTATCTCGTATTATCCCATTTACACACAACCATATATATGCTGACAAAATCTACTTTCCCATATGTCACACTCAATTTTATAACAAATCATTTGCTGTCCAAGCCGTACGGTTATGAAACTTACTTTCTTCTGATATTAGGCAAGCAAGATCAGTTACACATTTGAAAAATATGTTCATCAATATTACCTCTCGCTTGACCTTACGGAAGCTGTTTTACTGCGTTATTTATATATTTATTTTTATCTGTACTTTTTGCACTTTTTGTGTATTTTCTTATGCCACGGAGTATTTTGAAAATTAAATGTCTCCTGAGGTTTTCTTGTAAGAAATCGCTGTAAGCGATAAGGCCGCCTAACTGTATACGTCTGTAGGTGGTAGAGCCACGCTGAAGCTATTACTGGTTTCAGCGTGAATGGGCCGGCTCGCCCGGGGTACTACCACCCGACCCACAGAAAATCGACGTGAAGTTCTAGTGCTTGCATTGTTGCGTTTCGTTCGGTCAGTGAGAGCACCGAAGGCCCAACTCCCTTCCCTAATTCCCGCTTCCCCCAACACAGGCTAGCAACGCACTTGCGACTCCTCTGGTGTTGCTAGTGTCTATGGACGACGGAGATCATTTACCATCAGATGACCCGCCTGTTCATTTGCCACTTATAATATAAAACAATACGTAATTGCTGTTTAATTTTTGTACACAGATGTCAGATGTCCTAAATTATATCTATAGTTTTGTACACTGTACTATATGTATTTGCTCGTATTGAACGAATACAGAAATGGTTTCTTGCACTACAATCATAAAGTAAACAGTAATAATACTATTTTAATATTTGTCAGTTACATCATATTCTTCCCCTCCATGAAGATAGGTGAATCAAGGATATTCAAATTCTCTAAATGTCACTAAGAATACGACTATTGCACGGAGCTGGTAAGCAATTTTAACGTACGAATATCTACTGCTTTTACTAGATAAATATACTCTGTGTACTATTAGTAATATAATATAGATATAAGTCATTACTAGGCAAAGATAGAAATCAAATTAATAATATTTACAAGAATGCTATATACCTATGTCTATTCTTTTGTTAACCGTATAAAGCACAACTGGTGCAGAGGAAGTAGACCACATGCCTGAACCACGCAAAACCTCACCGACATAGGCATTCGTAGCTCGTCCCTTCTCCGAAATCAATGAATCTGTCTATTCAAATAATACACCGAGCCACAGGGCCCACCAGTACCACTATTTCGCTTAACACACTTTCTGATTTATATTTCTGTGGCAATTGTTCGACTCTTAAGAATCGTAATGTAGTGTTATACTATAGTCATAACCTTTTTTTTTTTAACGTGGGGAAATACCTTATGGATACAACACCCTCTCGGGGGAGAGGGTGGGTTATGTCCGACTCGCACGGACTATAACCCCACGGTGTACGTCTGCCGCTATAGTTGGGGCGGCACGAGATCTCTATAGACTTCATCGTGCCGCCCCAGCGGTTGGCCCAGCAGCGAAAGCGCCGCCGCCGGGCCCCGTCTTGTTAGGAGACAGCCGGGTACACACCGGCCGTCTCCTCCGTCCGCCGGACCTGTGCAATGGGAAGATGGGCCCCCCGACCCGTCCTCCCTGGTCCGGCTACGGGCTACGGTGGGAGGAGGCGATCAAACTGCCGCCTCCTTCTGCCTGTCCTCCGTTGGCGGAGAGGGTCACTTTGAGGATCCTGCTCACGGACCCTCTCCGCCACCTCCTTCTGGGAGACGACTTCCTCGCAGAAGGAGGCCATTGCGTTCCACACATCCTCACTGCCGAGCATGGCCGCAACCACGCTCGGCAGTGACAGATCTTGCCCTACCGCCGCAGCCAGAGTGCGACGTTGCTCCTCCCACGCAGCACACTCAGACAGAGTGTGCTGCGCGGTGTCCGGGTCAACGCCGCACTGATGGCATACGGCGGTCAGCTCCCTGCGTACTATTCGGTGCCGGTACCAACCGAAGCAACCATGCCCGGTCAGGACCTGCACCAGATGGAACATCAGGGAGCCCCATCCTCTATTAAACCAATCCGACAGGAGCGGGCGGATGGCGTCGATCGTGTATCGACCGCACCGCGCGTCCGCCAGGTCCCGCCTCCACCTTTCGACCACTTCGTCCCTCTTCTCTCTTCTCCTTTCCTCTATTTCTCTGGGAGCTAGAGGCTCCCCCATCCGTTTCTTAACCGCCGTATATTGACATACGGCGGCAAGCACCTCCGCCTCTAGCTCCCAGGGAAGGGAGCCGGCCAGCACCATGGCCGCCCCCGAGGACACCATAGTCCATAACCTACTATAATAATTAGGTTATAAAAAATAATTTAGAAGAATGCAAGACAAATTAGTTGTAGAGTTTAGTACGTTAAAACAAACAAAAAGAAACGACCTCTTGAACTTAACAACATTAGTACAGATAAATGACATAAATGAAAAGGTATAAGATATTGTTCTAACCTTGTTTACGACGTTCGTGTGAAATAATCTATGAAGAAAAAACTTTGTACCGTTTTCTAATAATATTGTGTGGAGTGAAGTGATAATTTCTAATTAATTAGCTAACAAACTGAGGTAAATGTTACGTATTTTTAATGTAATTATGCATTTTATAATTTTAAAAAAACTGTTCCTGAAGGATAGGCCTAATCTACAATAGTACGAGCGAAGCCGAGGACAGAAGCTAGTTTGATATAACTCAAATCAAATCAAAAACACTTTATTCAATTTAGGTCCTAAGAAGGCACTTATGAACGTCAAAACTACCACCGGTTCGGAAAACAACCCAGTCATCGAGAGAGAACCGGCAAGAAACTCGATCTGGTTTATCTTTTTAACAAATATATATAATATTTAGAATATATTAGGTAAATGTCACAAACGTTTTTAATGGATGCACAGAGATGAGTTAATTCCAGACACCACCATCGTTCACATATTGATCCACTCTATAATAGCCTTTTGACACCAAACCCCGCTTGACATGGCGCTTAAATTCGCAATCCGGCAAATCGGTAATATCCTTTGGGACTTTGTTGTAAAATCTAACACTATTTCCCAAAAAAACTGTTACTGGTTTTACTAAGTCTAAAACTAAAGCTCATCTAAAGAAGGAATGCAGAAAGATAAAATCTATCGATAAGTTATCAATATTATCGATCGATACATTAAATAAAACATTAATAATGGCCGTTCATACGGAATGTGAAACATATAAAGTCAAACATAACAGTCTGTTGAAGCAGTTGCTCTGAGTTGAGAGACGAACTTCTTAGCCTTCCATGGATTCACCGTGCGGGTGCCGAGTCCATCGTGTGGCAGGGGGAGAAACTCAGAGCAGTTCCCAGGACTTGCGACCCAGGTGTAGGTTTAAGGAGGCCCCCTTTGAGATGCGCATCAACGCTCACCTTCACTGCTCGAGTTTCCCGCCCTGCCTAGCCAAATTTGGTAGGAACCTGTTAGTGCAGCCTTTGATACTCGTTCTAAAATAGAACTTACTGCAGTTCTCGACAGGCCAAGGTCCTTCAGAAGGTTGTAGAGAGATTTTGCTGGTATACCTCTCGCTCCTACTTCTGCCGCGTATAACTTAACCACATAGCCATTTTTACTTAGTTCATTTGTTAGTTTGTTAAATATATTATATTACTAAAGAAGTTGTAAATATGTATTTTAATTAAGCGAAACTTAATGGATATTGACGTATTTGTACACGTTCGCAGCTGACGTAATAGACCAAAATTATAGTAATATTTTAACAAAAAATAAAATTGTCTTCAAAGATATTGCACCAATATGTCCTTGACCGTAGTTAGGTAGCTACCTAGTCTTGGATTGTGATAAACCTGCCAATATCTCTTCTGCTAATACACGTTTTCTACACGATTTTGAAAAGTTTCGTGGTATATTTTGAAAATCCAAGGTTCAGTGGTAATTAAATTAAAATGGGATCCCCTTGAACGTCATAATAAAATATTGATATGCGTTACAAGCCGAACACTTAGGCCGATCGCGCCTCTCTATCGTTTGTTCCGCGCTCTCGCTTGCACGCTCGACTCATACGGAACGTGACAACGAGTCATACTTTTTCGTGCGTTCAGCCGGCGTTCATCAATTTATAAGACGTTATCACGTTAAAAATACAACTGAATTTAGACTTCCCACCTTTTTGAAATCAGTTAAAAATAGATATAACAAATGACCAGAAAGGTAGCTCTTAGACAAAACATCTTCAATAACCTTTAATCTTAAAGAAAATATCTAAAAATTTATTACTTTCGAATAGCGACCGCTGGATAACCTTTATAATATTTTCGTCTTTATTATTCATGTATTCATATTTCAAGTGTATAATATAACATTATATTTCAAGTAAAAACAAATACTGAATAAGTATATCCTCGAAAGTAAGAGTAATTTATTCGTTAACCTTAGAGTAGTATACACTGAAACGCTTACAGATTGATTAATTATTGAAATCTCGTAGTTAATGAGCCTCTACTTATTCGAAGGGATTATTGATTATAGCTGAATGTTATTAAGCTTTGCAAAGGAAATTTGTTTTATTTGGCGCTTTTAATACGCATATATTTTATTTATGCACACTTTATTATTTAACAAGTTATTCGATTATTGATTTTGGTCACTTAATATTTGAAGATGTATCGAATAAGATAAAAAGTTATCTATAGGGTAAAACAAAGCATTTATTTTATTACAATAGTCACTTTTGTAAACCCTAATTTAACCAGCGGCACTGTCATTGCTTCTGAATATATTTGTCTACAGTAATGTTTAAAATTTAGCCAGTACTCTCGTGAATTCACGTTATATCTGTAGTCGCGACGTGCCAAGACTATTTTCTTTGAATATTATTCCGAATTTAACTACAATACCTAGTCTCAATTACTGAAGAGATTAAATACGTAAATACGACAGTGCAATAACGGTTATATATTAATAAAATAAAATATGGTAGAAATGTACCTGCAGGGCGTCCACCTAAACCAGCTAAATTTTGAAAGTAGTCTGGAGATAAAAAAGTCTGGGAACCTCTGCTTTACATGAACGTAGGCGTATAACACACCTAACGTTCCTTTTCAATATAATCAGCGGAGCTGTTGACAGTGATGAACTACTGAGTAGCAGTTAGTTACGTACTTCTACTGCATCCTGCACAAGGCCACAACTCCTCTATTGCCACCGGGTAATACTACTTATCGTAATAATAATTCTACAAATAGAACATGTAAGCAATTTAACACACTCGACATGAGTTTTTATTTATTTCATACTGGCTGTTACCTCACTAAAATATAAATTAACATCGTTACTATTTCATTAAGCCTCTACTCTTCTTAAGTACTGCTATCAAATGATTGTAACTTCTTTCTTAAATAATTTGCTTCTATTTGTGAAAACTTAACAATCGTAAAAAATTAAATTAAATTGCAAAACACCAGTGAACCATTGTCGTTAGCAATAATAAATTCACGAATGATCGATAGCAGAATAATGATGTCTCTGATAATTTGTTATTAATTACGTTCTCTTTACCGAATGGCGTCGATAGTACAACCGTTTATATTGTTTTTATTCATCCAAAATTCCTTTCCGTCGACACTAAATCGAGAAATTCTTATGTAAATATTTTCGCTAGAAATAAATTACGCACGCGTCTTCCTATAAATCAATAGGGAACTTTTCACTATTTATTATTACACTGGGAATACAGTTTGATAGATACTGACAACTATTCCAATATCACGTACGACGCTGTTTGAAGTATCGTATTGTTGTTTTGGGAATTAAAGATCAGTTTTGTTATCGCACTACGATAGTAAAGGTTTTTTTTTCCTTTTTCTTGTCGTGTACTAGCTAGGGAATTTCGGAATTAGATATGTGATGCTATAGTTGAGGTTGGCAATCGACCAATTATCAAATTATTGATCTGTTGGAGTTACATAAACTCGTCAACTCAGATAGACAATCGTTTGATAATTGGTCGGTTCTTTAATCCAATTACTACCGATATCAAGTTACAATGCGTCCAATAATGATAAAGCCGTGTGTGTAGGAAGTATTAGGGTTACTCTTTTATTAAACTTTTTGATAGAATTTTGAACACAGCGAATGATAATGTCATAAAATGAAACATAGAAATGAAATTGAATAACGATGAGAAAAAGGAATTAAATAATAGGCTATATTAATAAAAATCAATTGCCGAATGTATGTCAGTGTGAGCCACCTCCGAATGACTCACAACTATAGCGATGATTTGCTGATTCCGAAGTTGAACTTGAAGAACGTTGAGGTTTTCTCGCAATAAAAGACTTGTTACTAGAAGAGCAGCGAAGGATGTGCTCGCGTATACAGACTCGATCAAAAACAGGACTTTTCGATTACTATTCACTATCTACTAGTACTAACGATGACTATCTATCTATTCGATTACTCTATTACGCGGTTACTATTACTATGACGACTGCTCTCTATGCCGCCCGCGCCTGAATTGTCCACGTTCCGGGCCTTGCCTATACGGCACCGGGGTCGCTCGCCCGACGCTGGCGGTGCTACGCCAATCAGAACACTTAATAGCCACGTGCACAGCGTCAGGGTTTGGCTAAACCTACTATACAGGGCGGGGTGGGGGCGCGACGAGTTCTCTTCGCTTGCTCTTTATTTAATAAAATATTTTACAATTATTCTTACAGCTAACATCTTATAATACTTTAAACTATTAAACTATTCTATAATTAATATTACAAGTGTTAGTACTGATTTTAATAATATCTCTATACACTATTTCTATATAAATCACTATAAAACTACGCACAATTAAGTATACATCACTAATTAACACAAAACACTAAAAATTGTCGCGAACAGTCAGAGTATCACTCCATGACAGTTAAACTTATTTGCATTGATATATAAAAACCCAAGATGCACAGTTAACGTCTCAAACTCGTCTGCATAAAATGAGTACACAATTGAGAATTCTGAGCTCATTTCAAACAGTATCTCGTCACTTGCGTCTTTGGGCTTTTTGTACACTGCTTTGTAAAAACAACTTCAAATAATTCGCGTAAGGTTGAATCTGCATAAACATAAGTTTATAGTATAACTATAATTACTTAGGTATATCGGTGAGTTTTTGGGGACGGCTTTGACCGTTACTTTTATTCGAGACTGTGCATCTTTAGTTTTTATATATCAATGCTTATTTGGTTAATTCCTTTTGAAGTAAAAACCTCTTTAGGCGCGTTGAGCGGTTTTTTTGGCAGGCCAAAAAATTATTATTTCGCGTCAGCGACATGTTAGTAAGCGTGACCGACCGTACTGCGCTTGCGCGACTTGCATCAATTATTGCTCCGGATGCCAATAAACGTGAAAACCAGGCTTATGTTAATAATTCCAATATAGAAATTAAAATATTGTGAGTCTCACTATAATTAATTTAAAAATTAAAAAAAGAAGTTCACTTATTTCATTGTTTTATGTTTTCACTTCTGTCGGCAGTCCTTATGACTACCTCGACTTTTTTTGTTGCATTTGTAATTTTTAGGAAAATTTTTGTATGAATAAAAAAAACGTATGAAAAACCGCACGGAAAAGTAAAACATTTAAACTTTCAAAACCTCTATAGAAAAAGTGAGTGAGTGAGTGATACAATAGACAAGACATAGATTGACACGTTCAGTTACTATTGTATTTCTTTACATGGTCCTACTGTAAATAGGTGATTTGGAACTTTTTGTTTGTCAATTAGTACACCAGTGCAAAGCCCATGCAGGCGACTACCTTATTATATTACTAGCGGGCCCGGCAGACGTTGTCCCGCCCTGATTATGAAAAAATCCTTGACAAATTATATACTAAAACGTTCCTCATCAATCACTCTATTCACCGGTGAAAACCGCATGACAATCTGTTCGGTAGTTTTTGAGTTTATCGCGAACAAACAGACAGACAGACGCGGTAGGGGACTTTGTTTTATACTATGTAATGATTGTTAGTTAGCTATAATAGTTTTTGCGTTTTATCCGATAAAAAAAAAAATTGAAATAAGCTATTATATTATATTATATATATATATATTATATAAGATATTATATTAGTTACGAAATTTCACGCACAACAAGATTTCTTTCTCTTTTATTTCCTCTCGAAAATGTGGTCTTATTAAAACATTTCAATACACTTTTAATTATAACTTAATAAACATAAATAGAACAAATATCTATATTAATATTATAGAGCTTAAGAGTTTGTTTGCTTGAACGCGCTGATCTCAAAAACTACTGGACCGATTTGAAAAATTATTTCAGTGTTAGATAGCTCATTTGTCGAGGAATTCTATAGGCTATATATCATCACGCTAATACAAATAGGCGCAGAGCAGCAATGAAGAATGTTTCAAAATCTGGGTTACCATACGTATTATTTAAAAATATTTGTAGCTTTTACGTAAACGAAGTCGCGAGTTAAAGTTAGCTTTATCCCAAAGTAACTTATTCTACGCAGACGAAGTCGCGGGCAAAAGCTAATTATAAATAATCCTACTGATTTTTTTATTTAACTAGCGGGCCCGGGAGACGTTGTCCCGCCCTGATTATAAAAAAGTCCTGGACAAATTATATACCAAAACGTTCTTCGTGAATCACTTTATCCATTGGTGAAAACCGCATAAAGATCCGTTCAGTAGTTTTTGAGTTTATCGTGAACAGACAGACGGGGTAGGGGACTTTGTTTTATACTATGTAATGTAATGATAATAGTTCCTATCCTATGAAATTTCATAACTCTCTACGTAGTACAAACGAGTTCAATAAAATCCGGTAAAACTTTCAAATACATATTATCTGAAGCAAACAGCCCTCTCTCCGCTTTATTTTCATATTCCCCATTCACTTTTAAAAAGAGTACTTCATTATAATCAAATTAAGGGATGAAAAACGTTTGGGGAAGCTTTCGAGCGCGTAATTACATTTTTGCCAGAATGACCTTGTTATGAAACCTCTATTAGACGCGAATATTTTACGGTAAGTTGTTTTTAGAATTACCAAATATATACATGTATTTCTTTCTGGAAGTCATTCAGTAGTAAATTTTATAACCTTCATTTGTTTTTAGTTTTTACTAGAGGGTCCGGCAGGCTTTGTCCCGCCCTGATAATAAAAAATCCTTGACAAATTATATACCTAAACCTTCCTCGTGAATCATCATCAACTTTCAATTCAAACAATCACTTTATCATCTGGTGAAAACTGGAAAAAAATCCGTTCTGTACTTTTTGAGTTTATTGCGAACAGACAGGGAGACGTGTGACTCTGTACTTTGTTTTGTAATATGTATGTATGATTACAAATGAGATTGGAAATTTGATATATTTCGTTATCTGTTTATGACTGAACTGCTGCTAAACGGCTGGACAGATTTTGATGAAATGTTTTGTGTATTCAGGTGGATTCAAGAATGGTTTAGATTCATAACTGGACCCGGTAGGTTGCGCTGCGGTTACCTTTTGGGATTTGTTAATGATCAAGGCAGGAGAAAACGTCTGCCGGGACCGCTAATGATACTGTAAAATGACAGAAATTGATACAATAAAATTAAGCCGTCACGGGACGCCTGGCAGATGTGAAACACATGTGTAACGTAGTAAACAGCACTATATACACTATAGGTATGCGAGCTCAGTGCGACAAGAGAGTTTGCGCACAGTCGCTTGCGAATGGCATCGCGTCGCCACGTCTCGCCATGCCAACAATCAGGTTTACCCTTGCCTATAGACGTTTCACGTCAAAACTTTTAATTCTTTTAATTGCATTCGTCTCTTGTCTGTCTGCCATTTGTAGAATTAACTATTTCGTAAGGAGTTTTTAGTAAGTCTTAGTCTGTCATGTAGTTATTTATATTTTATTCACATGTCTTGTGTTATTTAACTCTATCTTTTATAATATTGGTGGCATTTATACTTCGGTTATTATTCACAAGTGAAGTGAATGGGAAATAATATGAATTCTGGGTTGCCACAAAATTTACCTGAAAAGTGCTAACAAGTCATGTTTGAATATTGAAATAATCACAACATACTTGTAGTATTATTAACTACTCAGCAATAGCAGTAATAATCCGAGTATCGGTTACCGAAAATAAAATTAATAGGTGAGAGAGCCATGCTGAAGAATAGGTGGTAGAGCCACGCTGAAGCTATTACTGGTTACAGCATGAATGGGTCGGCTCGCCCGTGGTAGTACCACCCGACCCACAGAAACATCCACGTGAAGTAACAGTGCTTGCATTGTTGCGTTTCGTTCTGTTAGGCGGCGTCCCTGTTTATCCTTTTTAAAAAAAAATTAAAACACACTTTTGCACTAAGTTTATATATTTGAAAAATATATAGTTTTTACATTAACACAACTGACTCCCGAATTTTGTTTGTTGAGTGGACAATGCCGTACTCCGCGAGGTTCTAGTAATGACTGTGTTTAAGTAAAAGAAATTTGTATTGAAGTAAACTAAAAATGCATAATTGCTTATTTGCACGTGACAAAACAGCGTCATATACAGAAGTGCTGAATGCGCTTTATGCACATACTATTAAGGGATATAACAGCTCCCCCTTTTTGACGAAGCTTTATCACAATAAGATGAAGCGAAGTGAGAAATAGAAAACGATCAAAATTAGGAAGTCATCACAATAATAAAAAATATAGAAATTGAAAATTCATCTTAGAGTATAAATTGAAATAGTATAATGTTAGAATTAGTAAATTGGCAAGTAAACGAAAATAATCGTATCTTATAATAAGTTTATAATAACATAATCAAAGATTAAAATATGTAATTAGAAATTTAAATTTCTTCTGGAAGCTGTCATGGCAGACATACGTTTATCGCATGACTTGTAATTTGTGTGTAGGACTGGCATGGATTTAATAGATTTATCATCCTCAGATGTGGAAATATCAGTCATCTCTACAATATTCGTTATTCCGGGTTTATGTTTGACTGATTTCTTATTATAACATTGGTTGAAAATCTGAATACAGCATCCAGCATTATTAGAACGACTACGTTTAAAACATTTATAAAGTCTAAAAAAAACATAGAAAAACAAACAAATTATTAAAATATAAGTAAATGTAGAATAATAGGAACCATATTTAATAAAATGGGATTCTTTTTGTAAATTATTTAATTCATTTTCTAAATTGTCCATATGAAGAGTGGCATATTTTAAAGAATCTAAATTAATTTTAGATAATGAAATTGGAGATAAATATGGTAACGTATTATTAAAAATTTCTTTGTTACAACAATCGTCAGTTGTTATATCAAAGTTAATATCTAAATTAGACTTTATAATAAAAGAATAAGAACTAGTTGGCAATAACTGGATTGTTTTAGAATATCCGATACAATTTTCTGCGAGCTTGACAATTCCAATGCCAACAATAGAATGATCAGTAATATCATCATTACATTTGATAGTCAGTTTACTTATGTTTGACTGAACATAAATCCATTTATTATTTTTTAGTTTTTGCCATATATCTATATGACCATATAAAAACTTAGAGTTACATTCGGAAGGTAGGGACATTACTACTTCCGTTAATAATTTCGATTCACAATTAGCATTATTTATACTAGAAAATATAGAAATAAGTTTACAAATATAATAATCTTTATTTATCATTTTACAATCATTTAAACTGTCCAACATAGAATAATGCATTCGATCATCGCTTAGAGCAATATAAGAATTACTAGGTTGAATTAATGCGAATGTGTTTACATGTAACTCATCATGAGGTGTAGGCAGAGGTATATTTTTGTAGACAGTGTATCCGTCTGGAGTTATTAAAGGAATTTGTAAAACAAATACAATCTTATTATTATAGAAATAAGAACTAAGTTGAGATATGTCAATTAAGGAATGAATATTATCGATACTCAGTTGTAGTGGAAAATCTAATCCTTTATGTATTTGGTTGCTGTGCTTAGACAACTCATTAAAAAGATTTGTTGGACTTATAACGCTAGGATGTAGAATATTAATCTTAGAAAATAAAATTGCGTTTAACGTAGTATCTAGTAGATTAGAAATTGCTAATAAGGAACTTTCGATTAAATTAAGTAAAGAATTAATTTTAGAAACATAATTGAATATCTTATCATTATTAGAAATTTGAGAAATTATATCATTCATATTATTAATTTGAGAGTTAAGTTTTAACTCGTTTTCATTAAGTTTGTAAATAGATGAATTAAATTTATTTATTGTTGATCTGATAATATGAATGTTATCCTTCATTAAGTGAAACAATTCTGTTTCACTTTTGCGACACGATTCAATTGCGGCATCGTATTTTCGCGCATCGTCGGCATCTAAAGTACCGAAGAAAAATTTTAAAATTTCACCACCAAATTCTAGAGATCTTTTGACCTTACTTGGCGATTTTGTAGAAGTGATATGAGACAGAGATTGTAATTTTACATAATTAGACTGAATTAGGATTTCTGTAGAACTAAAAATATCCTTGCATTCAATAAAATCAGTGGTTTGCATTTTATTACAAAGATTTTGAGCCTTATATAATATTCTTTCAATATTATTTAGATATGGTTCTAAGGAAACAATATCTATGTGAGTAATAACTTTCCAATTATCATTATAAAATTTCATATGCGTAATTGGTTCAAAGTATATTCCAGGACTATGGGAAACTGGAGTAATCTTGTACTCTGCATTAATTCCATAGCAAAATATTCTGAAATAAAATATAGTAATAAGATATAGTAAAATAAGAAATAGCAATAAGAAAATATTTTGATTATAGGTATTTATGATGTAGCAGGTTTAATTTCGTTTGTGTGGTATTTAATATGTTTTCGTCCTACGAGTAAAGTGACGTTGTGCTTATTGTGCACTTTGATAATCTTGTAAGGGCCTTTCCATATAGGAGATAGAGCCTTTCTTAGTCGATGATGGTGTTTGAGATACACCATATCGCCTGTTTTATAAACTATATCACGAGATTTAGTATCATAATATTTCTTTGATCTTTCTTTACTGTTAATAATATTTTGAATAGCCTTTTCTCGACTAAAACGCATTCTGTACTGTAGAGCGCGTATGTATTCGTGATAAGTAGTGTTATTTGACGTTTCATATAAAGAATTTGGAATTGTTGGTTTATAACCGAATAGTAACTCGTAAGGTGTAAAGCTCGTGGTACAATGAGGAGTTGTATTATAAGCTAAGATTGCAGTAAATAAGTAACAATGCCAATCGTTTTGATTTTCATTGACGAATGACTTTAAATATTCTTTTAAAGTTGCATGTGACCGTTCAAGGGCACCGTTTGTTTGAGGGTGATAAGGAGTAGTAAAAAGTGATTTGATTTTTAAGATTTCAGTGAGTTGTTTAAATAATTCTGAGGTAAAACAAGTACCTAAGTCGGTTAAAATGGTTTTAGGAAAACCGAAAAGAGACATAAAATGTACGAGATTTCGAGCTATCTCGTCGCTAGTAGCTGAAGTCATTGGATAAGCGCTAGAAAATTTAGTAAGATCATCTTGAAGTGTTAAGATGTATTTAAAATTTTGGAAACCCGCGTCCGGTAATGGACCTACGATATCTAATGATAATCGCTCAAAAGGTTTAGTAGACGTAGAAGTTATCTCCATTGGAGCTTTATTTGATTTTCTTAGTGGTTTATTAATTTGGCAAAGTTTACAATTCTTAATGTAGTTTTCAATATCTGAACGCATGCCTTTCCAGTAGTAGGCAGCTTTAATTCTAGAATACATTCTATTTGAACCTGGGTGACCTGCAATAGTCGAATCATGATTTTCTTTTAATATTTTTTGCACTTCGACAGGAGTCGGATAGATTAATTGATTTTTGTATATATAAATTTTAATATTAGTATTATGAAAAATGTAGGAAATCATGTTATATATTTTAATGTAAGCTAATTTAGTAAAAGGTTCAGAAAAATCTGGTAACGCGAGATCGGAGACATTGGGGTAATCAGTTAAGATGTTATCCCTTAATTTTATTAATAAATTATAAATATTTTCAAATTTTGTATCTTCGTAATGATGTACTTTAGTATATAAAAAGAAATATAATTTGTTTTTATCATTTACACAATGAACGGTAAAAGGTTCCCGTTCGGAATTTAACAATTCAGCGGAATGCTCGAGTTGCGATAATATTTCTTCGCACTGAGGCATCGATGGATCAAAGTCTAAAGAGACGGGACACGCGATTGTTTTAACATTAGATAAGTGTAATGATTGAGTTCGTTCTTCAATAATAGTGTTAGAATCTGGAAGTTTATTTGTGAATTGATTTTTAAAATATTGCTGGTAAGTAAAATTATTTAAATTGGAAATATCGATTATATTAACAGGGTAGCGAGATAATGCATCAGCATTTGAATTGAGACGACCTTGTTTATATATTATTTCATAATCGTATTCCTCAAGTTTGAGGCGCCAGCGAATGAGTCTGCTGCCGGGATCTTTAACATTAAAGAGCCAAACCAAGGGGCGATGGTCTGTAACTATTTTAAATTTTCGACCATATAAATAGGGACGGAAAGTTTTGACAGCGAAAATAATAGCAAGAAGTTCTTTTTCCGTTGTGGAATAATTACCTTCAGGCTTATTAAGTGTTCTGGAAGCGTAGGCGATAGGTTTGTCTTTACCTATGTCGCCTTGTGAGAGGACTGCACCTACAGCATAGTTCGAGGCGTCCGTTGTTAATAAAAACGGAGCAGAGAAATCTGGATATTGAAGGAGAGGGGCTGTAGTTAGCTTGTCCTTTAGAATTTGAAATGAACTGTCCTGCTCAGAGGTCCAGTTGAAAGGAACATCCTTTTTTAATAACGAAGTTAGAGGTTTGGTTAATTTGGAAAAGTTTTCTATAAAACGTCGGTAGTATCCGACAAGACCTAGAAATGATTTTATTTGTTTGACATTGACTGGGATCGGGAATTCAGAGACGGACTTAACCTTATCAGGATTTGGGGAAACACCTTTATCGGTTATAATATGTCCTAAATACGCGACTTCGCGACGTAAAAACTCGCATTTGTCTGGTTGGAGTTTTAAATTAAATTTTCTGAGTCTCTCAAATACTAATTCGAGTTTTGAAATGTGAGAAGATAGATCATGAGAAAACAGGATGCAATCATCAAGGTAGATATAGGCATGGATACCTTGAAGACCTGATAAAACCGTATTCATCAGACGTTGAAATGTGACAGGGGCATTTTTCAACCCAAAAGGCATTCTGGTGAATTCGTAATGTCCAGACATGCTTGAATTTGTACTAACAGTGAATCCTGTTTTGGGAACGTCTTTGGAGCTCATCCTTAATTGGTGGAACCCACTTGCGAGGACCAATGTACTAAAATATTTGGAATGACCTAATTGGTCAAGAATATCAGTGATAAGAGGCAGTGGATAACTTTCAGAAACAGTGACATCATTGAGTCGGCGATAATCTATGACGATTCTCCACTTTCTTTTGCCAGAAGCATCCATTTTTTTCGGAACTACCCAGACAGGGGCGCTCCAGGGCGAAATAGAAGGACGAATGATATCCTGGTCAAGCATTTTTTTTAATTTGAATGTCGACTTCATCTTTGTGGCATTCAGGGAAACGATAAGATTTTACATGAATAGGAGGTGCGTCCCCTGTATTAATATTATGTTCGACTGCATTCGTGAAAGATAGTGGTTCACCTTCGATATGGAAGATATCAGTGAATCGAGAACAACATTCTAGGAGAGATTTTTTCTCCTCATTATTTAAATGAGAACAGCGAATTAAGTTTAAAACTTGATCGAGACGATTAGATTTAGTAGTAGACATAGTATTAATTTTATGATATTGATCAGAGTCAAAATTGTTATGTTCAAAAGATGTCAACTCTACATGATAATCTTTGACTTCGATATTAGAATCAGTCGTATTTAAAACTGATATGTTTGTTTTTCCATTTTGTTTAATGGAAACAATGCAATTTGCGACGTAAACACCTTTGCATATAATATGATCTAGTACTAGGGCTTCATTGTTATGACAATGTTCCCACGATGAATTATGAACCGCGCACTCGATAACCGTTTCGGATCGTGCGGGAATAATATAAGTTGGTTGTGTATAAACAATAGGTATAGAATAGTTTTCGATTAATAAAGATTTAGAAGAATAATTAATATTTGCTTTAAAATAGTTACAAAAATCACTACCGATAATGCCGTCATACTCTTTTAAGTTGACGTCATCGTTTGTGACATGAAATTTATATTTGAATATTTCTTGAGAGAGAATAAATTCTAGCTGGAATGTACCTAATGTTTCAACTAACTTCTCTGAGTTAGTGATGCCTTTCAATTTCACTTTTTCAGATGAGAGGCTTGGAATTTCTTGTAGGCTAGACCCTTTGATAATACTAATACTAGCTCCTGTATCAATAAGAAAACATAATTGTTTTGTAGAGTGATTTGTGTTAATGAATATATGTGGTAAGGATACCCCCTTGCTATTCGCGTTAATTTCACAGACGGGTGTAACCTTTTCGTTAGATTTAGGATTAAAAGTTGTTGCAATTGATTTAGTAGAAATATGACTCGACTTATTTGTTCGAGGTGTAAAATAATTATTAGAGTTAGTATGACTCAACTGCTTCCGTTGAGGTGTAAGAGATTTGGTAAATTTAGTAGGACTCAACTCTTTCCGTTGAGGTGTAAAAGATTTAGTAGGACTCAACTCTTTCGGTTGAGGTGTAAGAGAATTAGTAGAGTTAGTATGACTCAACTGTTTCAGTTGAGGTGTAGAAGATTTGGTAGATTTAGTATGACTCAACTCCTTCGGTTGAGGTGTAAGAGAGTTAGTAGAGTTAGTGTGACTCAACTGTTTCAGTTGAGGTGTAGAAGATTTGGTAGATTTAGTATGAAAATTATTAGATTTCGTGTCCTTTAAATAACTACACGATCTCGGTAGACACGTGCCCGAGATCCCTTTTAGTTTAAATTTTCATCGTGAACTGTTTTATTAGAATCACATATGTGAACCGTCTTAACGTGGTTACTATGCGATGTGTTCGGATCACGTTGCGCGTTGTTTGCATTTTCGCGGCGTTGCATATTGTATTGCCTTTTGCGACATTGCTCAATCGTGTGACCAATATTCTTGCAATAGTTGCAAGTTTTTGGATTAAAATTAGAATTAGAATTAATATTGGAATTTACATAATTTATATGAAATTGAGATTTATTTATATTATTCTTATTTCGATAGCATTCAGATGAACTATGTCCCAATTTATTACATATGGAACACTGTTTTTTGTGTTTATTGAAATTAGATTTTGAAAGATTAAAAAGTTTTTCCTCCTCAATAGCTCGTTGTATTGCTTCATTTAAATTGGCAGGGTTTCGACACCTAACGATAGTTGAGATCGAGGGGTTTAGTCCTAACATAAAAGTATTAAGTGCTAGGTCTTCCATAGCAGCTATACCACCAACAAGTTCTTTTTCATCCTTACAGTTATAATGAATATCTGATAATATTCTTGTCAATATGTGTTCAATTCTTAATGAATATTTTATAACATCTTCCGATGTAAGTTGTTTACAGTTTTGCAAATCGATTAAAAGATGTAAGGCATGCTTTTTCTCTCCGAATGTGTTTTTCAAAAATACTTTAATTTCATTCCAATTTGTAAATTGTTTTAAACAGCAAGCTAACTGTGCTTTGCCTTCTAACTGTGATATAATAAATTTACATAAGACATTTTGTTGTTCTGTGGTGGCTAAAGAAATTGCGTTGTCACAATTTGTTAGAAAAGCTGGTAAATTTTCTCGATCACCATTGTAGGGTTTAATGAATTTTGTTAAAACTGAAAGGGTGACTTTGTTAGACATTTTAGGTTTTGGTTTAGAAGTTTCTAATGTTGAATCTGATGAACTTGAATTTTCGTCCTCTTCAATTTTAGGTTTTTTAGGTGGCATTAATATTACCTATTTATTTAAAAATTTAGCAAATACGTATTAGAACACAGAACAGAAATAATTATGTTTTTACACAAAAATATAATAATAAAATTGAGTCAAGAACATTAAAGACACAGAGAATATAGAAAAAAAAAATATCACGAGTCAATTACATTAAAGACACAGAGAATATAGAAAAAAAATATCACTCACAATATTAACACACAAATAATTTTTGTGAACATTTCTCTAAAAACGGCTTCCTCAGGGCCTGGGAGAAACCTCGTGACACGAGTGTGGCGTAACGTAGCGTCGGGTGCTCGGCAACTCAGGGAGTCGTATACGATACCACGAATTCTGCTGCGTCATCCGTGACAAACTCGGTGTGATGATGGTTATGAGTGAATAGATTTAGTTACTGGAGATTGACCTTGTCCAGGTTGTGATGCGGGCTTGCTCTATTGGCGAAGTCTTACCGTCGATCAGAGGGATCCGTCAGTGAAGTGTGCGGAGCGGGCTCAAGTTATAAAGTTGAGACTGACCGTCGTCCTGGTACTTAGTGGTGTGTCTGATGCAGGCTTAGCCTTGGGCTAAGTCTTATTGTCGATCAGAAGGATAATATGTTACAGAGTGCCTGGGTTTAGATGCCAGCGTCAATAAATGACTCTTTGTCGTAAAACCTTTCTCTGGCATCCCACTTCTGACACCAAATTGTTAGGCGGCGTCCCTGTTTATCCTTTTAAAAAAAAAATTAAAACACACTTTTGCACTAAGTTTATATATTTGAAAAATATATAGTTTTTACATTAACACAACTGACTCCCGAATTTTGTTTGTTGAGTGGACAATGCCGTACTCCGCGAGGTTCTAGTAATGACTGTGTTTAAGTAAAAGAAATTTGTATTGAAGTAAACTAAAAATGCATAATTGCTTATTTGCACGTGACAAAACAGCGTCATATACAGAAGTGCTGAATGCGCTTTATGCACATACTATTAAGGGATATAACAGTTCGGTCAGTGAGAACGCCGGAGGTCTACCTCCCCTCTCTTCTACTCTCCCTCTCCCACACCTTCCTCCCAAACATAGACTGGCAGCGCACTTGCGACCTCCCTGGTGTTGTTTAGTGTCTATGGATGTTAAGTGATCACCAACATCAGGTGACCCACCTGTTCGTTTGCCTCCCATGATATAAAAAAAAACTATTTCGTAGTTTTCAGGAACACAAAAAAAAATAGATTATAAGGGCGTATAAGTAAATACATTTTTCAATCACCGAAAGCTGCCAAGCCTAAACTATTTATTTAAATTACATAGCCTACGAACGAAGCAAATGGCAATATATAAATTTAGATAAGATTCTTATTAAGTTTATATTCTTGAAACATTTCTGTATTTTACACGAACTTAAGTTTAATACATATTTGTCTGATATCTAATTTTGAAAATATTTTTGGTCCAGGCCCAAAATGTATACAAAAAGAACATAACATGATACAGTTATTATTACAAAAGTAATGGCGATCACCAGGAGTCACGGATTTATAGACAGTAGGTAATACCAAGGTTCATTGGTATTTGAAATCTATATAAACAAAATAGGGTTCTGCTGTGGTGCGCGCATCACACAAGAACTACTGGATAAAGTTCGATTATTATTTTTTAGCTTTATTTCCTATACACTTCGTCCGTATCAATAAAAGTATCACGATACCTTTAATCACTGTACATGTATTAAAGTTTTAAAAACCCACGGTTATTATAAGCACTACACGTTCAGCGACGTGTTTTCTTACCGTGAATAAGAATTGTATGATGCTCCTGTTTTTGTCCTCTGTACATAAAATATTTTTGGTAATATAATAAACGGCGCAGACCGAAGTACGCGGCTATCAACTAAATAACTGTAATGAGTGTGAATCAGTACCACTACTACAAGCATATCTGGGTAATTCTCATGAAATACCGAAATTACCTATCAATAAATTAATGAAAAATAATTAAATAAATTCATCTTCGTTTTCTCTTAAATTTGTAGAACTCATGTTATTAGAAGTGAAAAATATCGTGGTCCCCAGAATAAATGAGTTTTGAATGAATTTATGAACACTGAAAATAATCAAATGTGAGGGAATGACGGTGAGGGAATGACAAAATAAACCATAACCTAAAAAATCTCGCAACATAACCTTTTGTAACCATCTAACTTTTCTCTACGCTTTCTACCTTTAAAAACATACTTTACTACGTCATCAAAATTCAAATATTACAATTACCTTTTTTATTCTTCGCTGTGATGGAATGATTGTTTAAAATGTAATCTTTAAAAAATTACAATGACATCTTCTTCCAACAAGTACTTTAACAAGCTTGAAGTCAATTTGCCATTTCAAACAAGTGACCGTACTACCAACTATCAAAAACTAATGAGACTATTACTAAAGTCCTCAGGAATATATCTACTTATCGACTGTTGGTAATGATGTGAGGAAATGATAATTTTTCATGGGACACATGTTAAGTCAACATTAGACAACTTGTTCATGACTTATGATCCTAAACTCAGAGAAATTTTAAAAAGTTGTTGTATTTACAATAGACAAGTCATAGTTGCAAACAGATTTTTTAAGAAATTTTCGATAAAAACTTTAGACAATGTTTTAATCTGGAGTTTGGGACATAGTGAGGGAATGATTTTCAGAGTACTATATATTTATTATTCTTCACAAATGCCCGTACGGTTCCTAAGTTATGACCAACATTTTTAGCCTTGATAATATTCTTTCCGAAAAAAAAAAAAATACCATCATAAATCGCTTAGGATTATTGTCAAAATTGCTAGGACAGGAATTTCGAGTTTTCATGAGAATTACCCATCTAAGGTATGAACTTGAGCTCTCAGTTAAGGAAGTCATAGCAAAGAATTCATAGCATTGTGGTATTAATAATATTATTCTCTAATTCTCTCTTTTCTTTAAGTGAGAACTTCTTTAGACGTGTTGAACAGTATCTTTGGAATGAGATAAATTTATAATTACGCGTCATGACATTCTAGTAAGCGTGACCGGCCATATTGCACTTGCGCGGCTTACGTCAGACTAGCGATGCGTAGTGTAGAGGGCCTGTGTGCATGTAATATTGGTATTTTGCAGCTCATCATACGTTTAATAAAAATGTATATAATTATTCCTCCAATAGATATGAAGACTACACTAATGTCAATAATTTAAATAAATTAATTTTAAAATTTAAATATTGACACTATAATTAATTTACAATTACAAAAAAGAACATAGTTAATTTCACTGTTTTCAGTTTTCACTTCTGTCGGCTTATGACTTGCTCGAATTTTATTGTTTTTTTTTTTATATATATTTTATTGGTTTTAGCGTTTGATCACAATCCGATGATTGATTGATTGATTGACAATGATTTGGTCCGAGATGCTAACCACAATAAACCCAGAGGGGACTGGCTCTCAGATGCTGCCACAATACACCAATAAGTGCATGGTGACAGACTTTCACCTTGTGGGTGGTCTAGCCACATGGATTTCAGAAAAGCTCTACCGCCATGCTGTAATTTCATCACGGCACTTTTCCTTCATCGAAAGCTCCGAGTCAGTTGCAAGAATACAAAATTACGTCAGTCAACGCGGTGTCCGAACACGCTATAAACTAAGCCATTCTCATGTCTGGCTCCGCTGATTGAAAATCTTTGAACTATAAATACGTATGTTCCACCAACTGCCCTTGAGAGCTAACCCTATTTCTAAGCTCAACGTCTCTCAACATCAGATCAGATTTAGGTCAAACATGCAAAAAAAAATCACTCATCCGACATTAGTCTCTGCTATTTACGTAGGCAATATCTCCAACATAGCCCCACAGAGTTTAGATTTTGTAATTAATCAAAAAAAAATTAATAACCGTCTTGTAATGAAAAAAATGTGTTGTATTCAATTTCTAAAGGAATGTGATTGGAAAGGTAGATTTCAAAAGAATTCGAATTCCTTATAAGCGAAATTAATATTTACAGCTTCAATAAATAAATACTGATATTAATTTTGTACACGTTTCTTTTTACTTAGAATCAGTGCAATATATACACATATGTTATAAAAAAAATTAAGTCAATATTCAATGTGTATCATCAAAAATAATAACACTAATGCCCAATTTCTGAGGTACTTTAATTGTAGTTTATCTGTCCAATGGCGTTATCGGTTCGATAACTTGTCATATTACGTTTCTGAACACACAATCATACGATAAATGTCAGTAAAACTCAACGGGCCATTTGACAGTCTATCTTATGGATAACTTTGTTGAGTCAATAACTATTGGTAGTTTAACCGAGTGTCTCAGAAACCGGGCAATGCATGTGTATTATATGTTTCAATATGCATTTCGCATGCAAAACTTCATTACACTTTGTACTTTGTTTTGCTCACGTTCAAAATCACTATCACTACATATTATAAGACAAAGTCTTTTGCCACTTCTTTCTGTCTATCTGTTCGCGATAAACTCAAAAACTACTGAACGAACTTTCACGCGGTTTTCACCAGTAGATGAAGTGATTCACGAGAAAGGTTCAGGTATATAATTTGTCAAGGTTTTTTTACTATCAGGGCGGAGCAATGCCCGCCTGGCTCGCTTGTATAAAATACAAAAATCTATATTTTTGTCAAAACTTAAACGTACTCCGAAACGATATATATAATAGAGTAATATTGACAGAAAATGACTGCCATTTGTTAACAGTTGGTACTGTGAACATTGCTGAAACTGTCGACATAAATCATCACTAATTTATAATATTAAAACATCTCTTTATATTTGAGTTAGTTTAGCCGTTCCTAATATTTTACGTTATTTTTCAATATCTTCAAATTTTTTACATGTGAAATATAAGGTCGTAAAAATACTAAAAACCTTATGAACGGCAAAATATGAACTTCGTTCTTCGTGTATAAAGAATGGAAATCTTAAAAAAAAATAAAACATGTTATGTGAACGATTAAAATTGGATTTAGAAATAGAATCCACCAACAATGGAACCATTTTGAAATGGATCAACTCATTTTATGTCTAAATACGGTCAGTACAAGTTATGCTTTAATCACACGTAACGAGTACAGTGGCGAGAGAGTCGGGTGAACGAGTGGGTGTTTATATGTATTTTGCTAGTGGCGAGTCAGTGTAGATTATAAGCAGTGACCGACGAACCAACAACTCCAAAGTTGTTGATGTTCATTTTATTTACGATTGCAATACCTATATGTTGCATCACGCTTTTGCTTGTTTTCGTAATTGGAAGATGAGAAATTGCACAGGCATACGTCTAGTTTGTAACATTGAATCCATTGTTTACTTTTATCTAAAATCCATTTAACCATTTTCAAAACAAAAGTTTACTTTCAAGTTAGTAAAACACAAAATCAAAACAAACTAGTACTCAGCCTAGTACTCAGCCGAAGACTCGTCAAAGTGTTTATATGTACCGCGCACACAGCCGAGAGCATTGTCTCGCCAGTGTACTCGTTACGTGTAATTAAGGCATTAGATAAAGTAGCGAGTGAAGTTAACGTGTACACAGTTAGTATATTATTTGAATCGCTTAACACATTATTATATTGGCGCCAAGCGTAAAATGTAGTAAAACATGTCACAGAATAATATCTGTGGAAGTTATATAAATTATCTATGTAAATAGCTCGTTTATGTTTTCAATTAAGTAATCGTACATATGGAGGCGTTAACAACTTACATAAGTTTCTTAATAAAACCCCGAGCGAACACTTATCGAGATTGGGCTCTGGTAACTTCGGAGTCTGACGATGTTGCGAACAAATTAGTTCGCTAGCCTGACGTATTATCGATAAATCTTATCCAAAAGTATGTGTACTTATATTTATTTATTTTTATTATATTTCTACAGCCAACGGACACAATAAGGCTTCTACATTAGGATAAATGTTAACTCGTTAAACAATAAAGTACCTATTTTTATCTATACATATTTAAAATTTTAATAGTTGTGTAGTTATGCCTTTGAATTTAACATTTTTATTTTATGTTTTGTGATAGAAGTATGTTATAGACGACAATATAATATTAGAAATGTTTGTTTGTATGTGCGGGCTTAACTCGAAAACGCTTAGGACGCTTTCAGTTTATAAGATTTGTGTCGGACAGCTGCCGTACGGTCGGTCGATACACCGAGTTATGAGCGGGTGTTGTACGACAGCCAGACGACAGCAATACGACCTAAAACGTCTAATTCGGAGTGCGATGCGGTTGCAGTTGCAGTTATTTTAGTGATGTCCACCTATACTTGCATTCGGTCGAGGAAGGGTTATCGCTGGTTCTGCTTTTATTAAAATAAAAAAGTATAAGATTAAAATAATTATCATATTTTGAGCTTCATACAGTGGGCCGGACCTGTATTTCGTCTATAATTTTTTCTATTTTGTGTCACCCATAATAAGAAAGTAGGCAAAGTTATTTATTTTACAACATGCAAAACTCGAAGCGCCCTCCTCACTAGCAAATCAAAAAAGAAGCACATCCCGATTGCGATGTTGCCGTCCTTCTAACGGACGTGCGCCGGACTGCTCTCGCCCGTTCTCGGTTCGACACATTTTATGTGAAAAACATAACCGCCCGTGTGCAGTGCGCTATCCGCGCCCTGCTGTCGCGCGGCAGCAATCCGGTGCCAACCGCTTAAATCAAAAGCGCCCTTAGAATTATTTTTATGAAACTCATATATTTTTTCAATTGATAAGGTACTAATATTATAAGAGGTACTTTAATAAAATAACATTAAATTAATATTTTATATAGGAAGTATAATTTCGAATTTGGAAAAAATCGACAATTATTATTGGTAGGTGGTAGAGCCACGTTGAAACTATTACTGGTTTCAGCATGAATGGGTCGGCTCGTCCGGGGTAGTACCACCCTCTCACAGAAAACCGACGTGAAGTAACAGTGCTTGCATTGTTGCGTTTCGTTTGGTCAGTGAGAGCGCCGGATACCCACCTCCTCTCCCCTTCCCCGTTCTTCCCCTCCCCATCCCCCACTTCCCCACTCCCCTCTCCCCCAAACACAGGTTGGCAACGCACTTGCGACTCCCTTGGTGTTGCAAGTGTCTATGGATGGTGGTGATCACTTACCATCAGGTGACCCACATGTTCGTTTGCCTCCTATAACATAAAAAAAAAAAAAAAAAAAATTAAGACTTTATATACTTCATAATCAAATTTCATTCATAACTGATAGGGTATAAAAATTATCACTAATACTTTTAGAGTTGGTGGACAAAAATAATTACACAAAATTTAAATTGTATGACAATTTTGATGAAAGTTTGTATACGAGAAGCGTATTTATACCGACATAGATTAAATAGGGTAAGTTAAATAGGGTGGTGGTTAAGAATTATCAAAATGGGCCATGGAAAGAGTGAAAAATATGCAATATTTTTCCTCCACTGATTTTCATGAACTTTGGACATCATTCCAAAAATTAATCACCATTAAAAGCAATTAATAATATTTTTAAAACCCCTAAATAAAATTGTTCTAAAATTAAAATGTTATTATATCTCAATCTATTTTGATAACATTTAGTACCTGGAAAGTATATGTCATTCGGAAATTGTTAGAGTAAAAGACCTGTTAAATATATTGTGATTCGAAAATTATTACTGCTTAGAAAAGCATTCACCGTAGGTACATATTTGAACAGAATACTATACGTAAGGAGAGCACGTCATTCAAAAATTGTCGGAGTATAAAAATTGTCAATTATGTTATTACAAATACTGAAAGATGTCGTTTTAAAAAATTAAAACTAGTTACATCATAAAATATACGTAATAATAATGCTTTTGTTGAATTATTCAACTCAAATAGGAAAATATTGAAATCTTTGTTTCGCTATTTTTATAAAACGTTTACTTGATATGCTAAACAATGATAGATGCACGTGAAATTTACATTTTTATCATATACTTTATGAGATAAATTTGTATGGTAGCAATGAAGAGATTATTAGGTGACTATGGAAGTGAATAATATACAATTTGAATTTATGACATTTTAGTAGTTTGTACTAGAAAGAATTTACAAAATTATCCCCATCCATTTTCACAAACTTTATCATTTTATTTATAACATAAATTGGTTTTAGCATCACCTACTGAAATTTCCTGAAAACATTCCATTATAATGTAATTTTATGTTCAATAATTTTAATAGTTACTCAAAATTGTAATAGATGGCGCTATTCGCAGAAAATATTTCGGGAATTCCAAACAAGTCATCTGTGTTAATAAAATTAGAATCCTACTCCCATGTATGTTCTATATTATTTTGCTAGGTACTAATAAGTTATATTGGAATATATTTTTGCCATCAGACATTCAGATTTATACCACAGACGCAGCATGACGCAAATTGTGTTTATTAGTTTGTGTGCAATATTGCTCAAGGTTTGTTTGGGAGGTGAGAAATATTTGTTTATTTATCAAGTAATACGTAGTTTTTCTTTGAATAAGTGTAATATATGATGAAAAAATAGCTTGTATTCTTTTGTTAACACCTATCACTGTGTCTAATAAGGCATTTATTTTCAATGTTATCTATATATAGAATCAGAGTACAGTTTCTTTAAGGCTCAATCATTTCAAAACTACTGCATAGGATTGTTTTTTTAATTCGATTGATTTTTTGCCATTTTTTAATGTCTAACAAAGGGGATGGGAATTAGCTAGTAAATATATAAAGTGCCTACTTAGTAGCGGATAATATTAGAATCTTATATGAAATTGGCGTTTTGTCGAACTGGCCATTATGAACTCAAATATCTGGCGTTTGGTTAGAGCTTCCAAAATCAAATTTATTTCAATGTTAGGTTTGTGTATCGAATTTAGTGATTCATTTGTTTTCGCACTATTTCGTTTTGGCATTAACCGGGTATACGCCTCGAAGGCTAGAAGTCGATAGGTTTGTTAGCCGGTTGACGGCGTCAACCAGCGATGTATCCACAAACTCTGGGTTATCACCATTGTTTTTCAAATGTTCAGGCATAGCCCAGTCACTTTGCCGTACTAGAAAAAGGAAAAGTACTAGAAATTCGTTCTAAGTAACCAGTGCAGTATTAATAGGATCTACAGTTTACAACATTAAAGATTGAGCGCATTTTTCAGAACAATAATCAGTATACCGAAGGATTTTTAAGAAATTAAGTGCTTTGATTCCAGCTAGATGGAAGAAGTGCAAAAGTAATCGCTTTATTGGATTTTATGGAAATTTTCAGTAATAATAACTAGTATATAGATTATATATAGATCTTATTGTAGCGTAATGATTGAAGGGAAATGTACCAAACCAAGTCCACAAACAATTGCCGAGCGCCCTAATTGTAGCGCGAATAATTAGAATCGAACTTTACAATAATCCTAAAATATCATATTGCATCATTTCATCGTTGCATATTTTTAGTTTATTCATTACTCTTTGCATCTTTATATTTGCACTACCTACAATAACTTTTATTTTGTATAGCAATACTGCTGCAAAAAAATGCTCGCCAGTGTACAAACGAAAAAGTGCAATAAAGAATTAATGAATTCACGTTCCGCCTGTGTGACGGCATTGGATTTTTTTAGAACACTAGATGCCCGCCCCCGGTTTCGCTCGGGTGTACTAAAAAAATTAGATCAAATCTTTCCTTTTACAGTACGAGCATGTAACAATATAAATTAGCAACTAAAAAAAATTTATGTCAAGCTGTCAACTGTGTTAATATTTTTGAAGACCTCCGTGCTTTGCTGTGTCATTTACTTCTCGTATGCAGGTTTCATAATCCCTTTTCCGTACGATCTTCCAAACATTTTTTTCATACTAACCTTGAACAACAATTACAAATAAATTACAACAAAAAACATCCATATAGTTGCAAGCGTCCTGAAACAATACGTTTACATACATTCGGCAACTAATTTATATTTATACTAGCGGGCCCGACGGACGTTGTCCTTCCTTGATAATAAAAAAAATCCTAAAAGTCAACCGCAGCGCCACCTACCGGGTTCAAAGAATCTAAACCATTCTCGGATCCACTGGAACACGCACACAAAATTTCATCAAAATCGGTCCAGCCGTTTGAGAAGACTCGTTATAGATGTATACAATAAAAATGTATCCATTGTATTGCTCAATAATTTCAACAGATCTGACGTGCGGTTTAAATGAAATTGCGAGTGACTGCCCTTCAAACTGCGCCACCCAGTACTGTCCTAAAGACGAGAACTACGATCATTCGTGTCGCGTACCGGAGAAGCGCAACTGTCCTCCCAAAGCTTGCGTATGCCTCTTCAATCATAAACGTGCTGAAAATGGTACATGCGTTCCAACTACAAGATGCCGTGAGTAAAATTTTCATTACTTTTGTGTGGCTACATACAAAAAAAAAACAACATATTGTAGGGGTGAGGAGCAAGCCCTTGCTTTATATGTTCTTGGGTGCCCGTTTGTGGGAATAATGTTGCTTATTAAGTCAGAATTAGTTTATTTAATTTGTTAAAATGATGTTCTTGTGCAACTTATCAGAGTGCTTGAACTATTGTTGTTACTATTTTATCATGTTACAGACGTGACACGTATTGAGAAATGGTAGTTACTTGATAATCAGTGACTCTGCTTAAAGATCTATCGTCAAACTACGAGTATTGGTCAAGTTTCTCTTAGTATCCTACAAAAAGTAGTCATTAAATCGCCCTTTCGTGAAATATAGACTATGTAAAAAACTTAACTTTACTGGAAAGAGAAATAGCCGATAAATAAATTTGTAATTCTACGAATAACTTCTAAACATCGAGCACAAGAAAAAGGGGTCGCAGACTACGTATCTACATAATTTCATTAAAATTTAATACAGTGCACTTTTAGATAATCTTTAATAACGACATTACTTATCGCAGCTAAATTCGCTGTGTTAATTTTACACACGCTTTCCTTCATAACCAAATTCAAGTATAACCATAGTTTAAATAAGGGATTTATAATTTAAATATAAATACTATTTATTAAATGTAACACGTTACTGGTGACATGAAGTATCTATAAAAGTTGCACAGAATATATGAGTATTTGAATTTATTTGGATGGTTATAGTTACGATGTAGAGCCACTACAATGTTGTCGCTATATCCGAAAGCAGTTAAAACACATGTAGATAAAGAGACAATAAATAAAACAATGCATAGTTTTTACTAATTTATTATAATTAATGGTACACGTAAACATTCGTTATGATAATAATATGAAACAACATTTGTACACTGTATTTTCTTGTAAAAGTGAATTTGTGTCTATGAGAAAATTTCTTTATAACCGGTCCTTAAATTGAAATCTGAACTATACAGATGTTTATCTACTTAGCAAATATATAAACAAAAATCGTTTGTAATCAGAAATAAAAAATAAAACAGCTTTAAACTTTGTCGAAATATCAGCCTGGTATATCTTGGAATTTGTTACAAATTGTTCATTGAAATCGGTCCTTGTACCCAAAATGATGTTAAATCCGAGGTTGCTATAGCCAAATAAATTTCATGATAAAATACACGTTAAATTTGATAGACCAATTTTTCCTAATATTTATCTTTCGACAATTTCTTTATTTCTCAAGATACGTTTACAAGAATTTGTAGCAAAATGTATTTTTATCGTACGATTTATAAGTTAAAAAAAAGCGCATTAATAGTACTTTCGTCTTTATTCCGGGAAGGATGAGAAATATTCATAGGACGTTTATAATCAACAACTAACATAATGAAAGAAAGTTTTCGTTTATGTTTACTATATAATGTAAATGTTCACAGCTAAATTTGACTGCGACCGAGTAAATGAAGAATACGTTGCTTGTCCGTCCTACTGCCCATCGGACGACTGCAGTCAAGCTACACCTGACGGTCGATGCCCGTTCCCTGGCTTCATTCTGTTTGTAGTCGAATGCCAACCCGCCTGCCGTTGTATCAAAGATTTCTGGCGTAAAAACGGAGTTTGTGTTCCTTATGAAGAATGCCCTATGACTCGAGCAATTTAAAATCTTCCTTGAAAATGACTATCTTCTCAGTTAAACGAATTTAGACTTTAGAGTGTATAGATATTCTGAAGGTACCACCACGCTGTAGCTATTACTAGTTTCAGCATGAATGGGTCGGCTCGCCCGGGGTAGTACCACCCTCTAACAGAACACCGACATGAAGTAACAGTGCTTGCATTGTTGCGTTTCGTTCGGTCAGTGAGAGCGCCGGAGGCCCACCTCCTTTCTCCCTTTCCCTTCCCCCTTCTCCTTCCACTACCCCTCCCCAATACACAGGCTGTCAACGCACTTGCGATTCCCCTGGTGTTGCTAGTGACCCACCTGTTCGTTTGACTCCTTTTGACATAAAAAAAAAAACATATATAGATTTAGCATATTTATTTGATTGTTGAAGGTAACGCATTTGTGAAAATACAATATGTTACTTAGCATATCAGCCTGGATTGATTGGCTGCTTTCATGTCTAAACGTAACAAAAACTTTTTCTTTAATTAGGTTATAAAACTTTTAAAAAATGTCGCTGTAAGACATGACAGTGAGCAAGCAGTAAATCAATTCCAGGCGGAAGTGCAAAGTAACATTCAATCAAGTTCTATGCATATTTAGATAAGCACTACTAATGTAATCATTTTTTTATTGTTTGTGTTTTTATTTTGTTACTTCTTTATTTAATTAATATTAAATGTTTTTTTTTTATTAAAAATCTATTTATTGTGATACAAAGTGATTTACTGAGTGAAATATTACTTGTAGGTAAGGTATAATAAAGACTAACATTGGTTCTAAATCTTCAAGAAAGGATATTATTTTATTCAGTATGACATAGTGAGAGAACTGTCTCTAATGGTGCGAACAATACTATTCAAAATATTGATCAGCCAGTGATTTGTAAATTCATCGCCGCTCGGCTGATGAATAATGCACTGACTATTTCCGAAATGACATATAATAAAAAAGTCGCAATGACGCTTTTATCATCACATAGTGTGACCCAGTTTGTGATAAGTCCCTACCATACTGCTTGGTTACTGGATATACATCGGTTGATCCAAAAACACAAACCTTAGTGTACCAGAAAGGTGGTTATTACGCCTAGTGTATGGTGATTAGACAAAAGTGTTGTATCCGAACAAGATTACAAGATTGACTACATTATGAGAATAGTTTTGAGGTAAAAACTTCTTCAGGCGTATTGTATAGTGAACGATTGTGGACCGTCACGTCAGTGCCTGTAACACTAAATAGGATTTATTGGATTCCACGCAACATCAACTACATTAACTCTCTGATAAAAAGAAAGTACATCGATAAAATAATTAAATTTTTATGAAAATATAGCCTTTACCCTCGGTTTTGCTCGCATTAATATATGTTTGATGTATCTCCATGGACAAACACATTTTCGCATTTACCTATAATATTAGTAAGGATGATAATACTAAAATAATATTGTAATATCATGTATGTTTTGTATATAATCAGTGTGATATGTCAAGAGTATATATTTTGCGTATACAGTTAGTAGGTACGTAATATTTTATTTAAAAGTTTCACTTTCCTCCTGTGGTCATAAGCACACGCCAACTTTTTTATCTTATTCTACATATATTGATTGATCAGTATTATTTAAGAAACTCCGAATTCACCTTTTCACAATATGTACGTAGCATGTACCTACCGTATAAATGATAATTATTACTAGCGTTTTATTGTTCCAATAAGATATCAAAACACATTAACACGAACACACATTTATAAACTTAAAATAAACCTACCTACCTAACTAAAGGTACCTACGTCTACAATTATTTTCTTCAATTTTGTATTAAGTAATTTTTGTATTAAGCCATTTTTCGGAGATATTATTATTGATAGAGTGTAAACTTAATATGGTAACCATTTTTTTTCGTTATAAACACTGTTCAATATCTATTCTCTTCCTTTTCTACTGTATCAAACAAACTTTTTGTCAACATATATTTTTTTCTCTTTCTCGCTATTTTAACATATTCAAAGTTAGTTTACTACTAGCAAAAGACATACTTGATATGTTAAGTAACTGAGTCCCTAGAGACACTGCAATTCAAAGGCAAATTGCGCACGTGTTCTTGGCAATTAATAATAACAAAAGCAAAGTGGCTGTTTACAAACTCAGGTATCTTTCTTGGAAATGGTGGTATCTCAAAGATTTACTTGTAGGCTTTTGTAAACTGATAATATAAATATAAATAATAATTCGTATACTAATAATGCTTAATGTAAATATTTACTGTAGTCGATTATTCCATTCGATTTGAAGTCGATTAATTAACGTATTACTTCGTAATTTCGAATGATTGTTACGCTTTAAAAAGTTTATCAATGGTTTTAAAGTAAACCATCCAAATTGAACGAATTTTTACGTTATAGTGAACGACGTTTTACAAACTATTTGAAATAGACTCCGACAATATTGATAACCAATGAACCGTCCTCTCTACCTGAAATTTTAGTTAATTACTTTAAAATAGTAACCACCCGCAACTTCATAAAAAATACGCCAAATTTCATAGTGATCTGCCAAATAGTTTAGAAGTTTATCGATTTATATATATACCAACTTGCATTTTTATTATATAACCACAACAAATATCTGTTAATACGTGGACAATTTTACTTTATTTATACCTATTACATAAAGTGACGTACAGTACAATATGTTTTTCCTATAATTTATCTGTCAAGAAACCTTCGTTACACATTACGTCTCTCTAAGCAGAGAGTTTTCGCGCCCACGCCCGCGTAAACACCGATCACGCTGCCGTGGTTTGGCGGTAAATTTCACTCCTGCACATTCGCCGTGACCCCGCTCAATCCTAAGTTCGATTCCCTTGAGTGGAGCCTTCGAGCACACTGCTAGCGCGATATAGTGACAACATTTGAATCACTAGCTTAACAACACAACAGATCATTTCCACATACATGCACATACATACACACACAAGTAGGTAAATATATGGTGGAACAGTTTTTTTTTCATATCGGAACTGAGTAAATTTAGTTTAGCTTAGTTGTCAGGTACGATATACACGTTCAAGCTGGTGAGGCACTTATCTGTGTCTCACAAACTTCGATATGTATGCATAGTTCGTTTAGTTTAACTTAGATAGATTCGCGATTTTGCATCCAAGGCAACAGTCCTAGTTGAGGGTCAGCCACTTTGACACCGTTGAGCTTGTTGCCATTCGGTCGAGTACCTTACGCACACGCCTTAGTAGTACGGTGTAGTTGTTAAGTTAATATCGTCAATCAGTTTGAAAAAAGATTTCATTATTCGTACCTCAAGGTTGGATATAATTATTGGAAAATTTTCCTTTATACATGCCCCCGTTAAAAGGTAATTTGGGATAATGGAACAAAATACAAATCATAAATAAACATTTACTCAAAATAAATTTGTATTTTAAGTTGTTTAAACCAACTGTATAATTTTGTTTGTTACGTTTGAATATATTTAAAAACAAGGCTGTCCACAATAAGCGAATCACCTGAATAATTAAATTTCAACACCACATCGTCAACAAAGTATCGCTTACTGAAAAAAATACCTTTATCAATTCTATAAGACATTGTAGAACAAAACGACTTCGCCATGGCACGTCTTCTAGTAATAATTTCATGCGGCGTATTGTTTGCAGCTTCTTCTATCTGTAAGTGAGTTTTCTTTAATAATTTTCCTTATATTTATTTACCTTACGCTGTAAATAGTATGAATAGTTTTGTTAAATTATGCACTATTTACCGAGAATTGGTGACAAATTTCAATACATATTTTATGTATTTTTCCTTCCTTCCTTTATGGATCCAACAACGATTTTCTGCCTTCTCATTACTTAACAAGAGTTACGTTTTACACATTTTGATAATAACAATCGATTTAACTAACATTTACCACCAATGGAAATAAAAATATCGTTTGATAAGTTCCAGTTTAGATGATAGTTTTTGGAATGTAAAAATAAACAAAACCATAATAATAAATTTTATTGAAACATATAAACCAACTTTTTTTTAACAATTTTTGATATTCACAATATTTGATTTCACATAAAAGATGGAGCTGAAATAAAAATGAAATTAGATAAAAGCAAAGGGGATGCTACCGAGGCTCCAGTATTAGTGTGCAGTGATAATGAAGATCAAGACAACTGCCCGGTTGATTGTCCATCTGACTACTGCCCTAAGAGCAGACACGAAAATCATTTAGCTTGTCCGAAACCAACGACATGCCCACCACCGGCCTGTAAATGCCGATCCAACTACCGCCGAGCTGAAAACGGAACCTGTATTCATACTAAGGACTGTCGTAAGTTACTTTTTCTATTTTACAAAATTTGGAAATAATAATTACCTACTTATAAGTATTTTATTACACGATACGAGGCTACTCAAGAAAAAGCAGGAGCTTAGTCACTAAAACCACGTTCTTTCTAAGTATTTGTAAACAGTATATGAACAAGTATAGAACGTTCGATGTTTTACTTTACTGTTTATTCAGAAATATGTTTATTTACCGCGACTATGCCAATTCACATGAAATTTCAAAATAAAACGCTCACAGTTAAGCAAATATGACGATAGACGATCTGATGACGTACCTATGAAAATTACTTATAATTAATGAAAATACGATTAAAAGGATAGGACTCTATTTATAAATACATTTAAAATTTAACATTCCTACTGGGGATATCACGGTTGCATTCTGGTGAACGGGTATCGGTTACCTCCAGAGTGCTTTGTAGCTCTTTCAAGTTCTCTTTTCAATTATTCTGCTTACTTCTATTTATATATTTATAATCCTCGCCAAACGTATATATCGCTCTGAATATAGATGCGCAGAACAAAATTTTAGGTGTAAATAGGTACTATATTACATGTAAGCAACGGATAAATAAATACCAATTTTAGATTTTTTAAATGATATTTTGACTCTGTTTTGTACTAAAATCTTAACTATATTACGCGTAAACACGAACTTACGGCTATATTCAAACTGTTTTTTTTAACTGACTACGCTATTGACCTAGCAAGGTCTTGACAGCTTCACCGGACTACCAAGGCGAGCACATAAGGCACTCAGCCGATTTTATTTGACAACTAGCTCAAGGGTGCACGACACACTTCGGCTTGGGCTGTTGTCTGATACATGCAATTCGCGACCTATCTTTTTTTTTTTTTTTTTAGCGTGTGGATACACCACCCTCTCGGGTAAGAGAGTGGGTTATGTCCGACTCGCACGGGCTAAAACCCCACGGTGTACGTCTTCCACTATAGTTGGGGCGGCACGAGATCTCTATAGACTTCATCGTACTGCCCCAGCGGTTGGCCCAGCAGTAAAAACGACGCCACCGGGCCCCGTCCTGTTGGGAGACAGCCGTGTACACACCGGCCGTCTCCTCCGTCCACCGGACCTGTGCAATGGGAAGATGGGTCGACCCATCTTCCCTGGTCCGGTTACAAAGGGAGGAGGCGGTCAAACTGACGCCTCCTCCTGCCCGTCCTCCGTTGGCGGAGACGGCCACTTTGAGGGTCCCGCTCACGGACCCTCTCCGCCGCCTCCTTCTGCGAGACGACCTCCTCGCAGAAGGAGGCCACAACATTCCACACATCCTCGCTACCGAGCATGGCCGCAACTACGCTCGGCAGCGAGAGATCCTGTCCCACCGCCGCAGCCAACGTGCGACGCTGCTCCTCCCGCGCAGCACACTCAGATAGAGTGTGCTGCGCGGTGTCCGGGTCAACGCCGCACTGATGGCATACGGCGGTCGGCTCCCTGCATGCTATCCGGTGCAGGTACCAACCGAAGCAACTATACGGTTGGCATAGGGAGACGAATGAATACTACAAGAATCAAGTGGCAACTAACTTTTATTAGATGAAGAGGCATTTATATATACTACCTTACATTTCCCATCTAATAAGAAAATAAAATAAAATAATAGTTTTATTTTATGTATAAAGTACAATATTTTAATACTTAAATCTATCTAAATAAGAAAAAAAAATAGAAAGAGTTAGTCGACATAACTCAATATTACACAGGTATATAGTTATTATTACAATAATAGCAAAAAAAAAATATAAAAATAAAATCTTATTTTTTTTCTAGTTACTTAAAACTATTAGGTACATTAGACGGTTATGATTATAATCATAAAAGTAGATATACATGAATCAACAAAACTGAACTGAATCTGCGAATCATCATGAGATGGTTTCGAATACGAATACCTATCTCTCTGTAGCTGAGTGCTCGTAACTACGTAATATACTTAATAATACAATGGCAAGTGATTATATAGTTTATATACCTTATAATATAAAGATAAACATGGTTACACAAGCTTAATGATATTAAATAAAAGAAAAGGTATTTTCTGTCATATCAATAGATATCAATGGTACCTTTTATTACGGTAACGATCTTAACTGGAACTATGAAAAGGTTTTGTCCTATTCTTATGTACTAAATCAATTTTACCATTAATATTCACCTCAACGTTTGGAGATACTTCTCGAATAACAGTATAAGGTCCTGAATACAAGTCAGTCAATTTATTACCCGTTTCATTCTTAATCAGCACTTGGTCGTTAGGTTTATAACAAATCGGATTAGTGTGTCTATCGTATCTTTTTTTAATATCAAATTTACTGTTAATTAACTTTTTCCTCGCTTCGATTTGTGATATCTGTAATCGATATTTGAGCTCAAGGGGATAACTATCGTAATTGTAAAGTAGTTCTACCTGCTTAGTGAGATTGGAAGGCAGGTTACATTTCTTACCGTAAACCAGCTCAAATGGTGTAAACTTTGTTGAAGAGTGGACAGACGTATTATAACCAAAACACCAAAATGGGAGCCATGTACTCCACGTCTCTATTCTTCCATCAGCTTGTATACGTAGAAATGCTCCTAAGTTTTTGTGAGAATTCTCCAGTGCTCCTATACTTTGGTGATGATACGCTGTTGAGTTAAGTTTATGAATATTCAAAATATTACAAACCTCTTTCATGGTGTCAGACATGAACTCAGTGCCCCTATCTGTTGCTATGGCTCTGGGCACGCCGTGCTGTAAAATAAAGTTATTAACAAAAGTTCGCGCCACCTCTGTTGAAGTTTTAGATTTCAACGGGTACGCACACACATATTTTGTCAGCTCACACTGCAATGTTAGTATGTAAGTGTAATCACTGACGTCCCTATCAATTGGTCCGACTAAATCTAAAAATATCTTTTCAAAAGCCTCATGAGTAGTTGAAGTAATAACCATTGGTCCCTTAACTTGAATAGTGTATTTTTGTTTCTGACATTTAGGACATTTTTTAACAAAGTTTTTTATATCTGATACAAGTCCTGGCCAGAAATAATACTTTCTAGTATTATTGAACATTCTTCTTACGCCAGCGTGGCCTCTAGAAGGCAAAAGATGAAAGTCATTTAAAATTACTTTCCTATCGTCCTTGTTTTTTATTCTCTCAATGTCTTTTAAAATACATAATCTAGGCCCTTTCCAACTTGCGTTATTTTTTATTTCACTCGCTAGTTTATCTACAAAAATATTATTTTTATAATTCTTTATAAAATATATTTCTTCTACATTGATTTTTCCGCAAAAATCTGACAGCTCTCTCGCAAATGCGGCTCGCGTCATTTGTGATTGAGTAGCTGGATTTATAATTATAAATATTGTTAAAATATCAGACATATATTTAAAATTTTCACTTTCATACGTAACTTTATATTTTTTACTCATTTTTTCTAAGTTGCTCTTATCTACATATCTTAATTCACAAGAATTCATTGGTTTGAAATGCGTTTCTACGACTTTTGGGTGATCAGTCCAATCGTTTGTAGTAACCATGTCAAACGAAGAATTCGCATGTAATCGTTTTCTTTGTGCACGAGTCATCACATTCGCACACTCATTCATCTCTTTTAATTCATTAGAATGAAATGTCAGGCGAGACAATGCGTCTGCAGCTGCGTTATCTTTGCCTTTGACATACTCTATTATAAAAGTGTACTCTTCTAGCACAAGCCTAAATTTTAGTAACCTACTTGACGGGTCCTTCATATTAAATAAGTAAATTAAAGGCTTATGGTCGGTAACTATCTTAAAAACTTTACCATACAAATATGGTCTAAAGTGCTTTACAGCCCATACCACCGCCAGCAATTCCTTTTCGATGGTCGGGTAATTCTTTTCTGCTTTATTTAAGCTTCTGCTAGCGTATGCGACGGGGCGGCCGTCTGAGTTAGACAAAATAGCACCTATGCCGTAACCTGATGCGTCAGTTTGAACTATAAATTGATTATTGTCCGACAAGTCAGGATATTGTAAGACAGGTGGACTCATAACACTAGTTTTTAATGATTCGAATGACTTCTGACAATTTTCATCCCAGTTAAATTTGACATTTTTTCTACATAACATGTTCAAATAATGAGCCTTATCGGCAAAGTTAGGTATAAATTTACGATAATAATTGGCAAACGCCACGAACCTCTTCACGTCATCGATGCTTTTCGGAACTGGATAATTTTTAACTACATCGATTTTTTGAGGGTCAGGTAAGACACCCTTACTCGATACCACGTGTCCTAAATAGAGGATCTCTTTCTTTAAAAAGTCACATTTTTCAGCATTTAATTTTAGATTGACTTTCCTTAATCTTTCAAATATGGCCTGAAGGTTATCGATATGTAAAGTCCTGCTGTAGCAAATTAGATCATCTTGGTATACTAAACATTTCTCGTATGTAAGGCGTGCCATAGCCAATGTCATCATTCTGGAAAATGAACCTGGGCTGGTCTTAAGCCCCATTGGCATGCGCGTCATTTGAAACTGTCCAGAACAAAATGCTGTGTACTTTCTACTAGATGGTTCTAAATTTACGTTATAAAATCCTTGATTCAGATCTAAATGACTGAAGTAAATACAATCTGATAATGAGTCCAATGTTTCAGTTATATTGGGTATATAAATTTATCATCTTCAATACAGTTATTCAGTTTTCGATAATCTATGACTAATCTAAATTTTTTATCACCACTGGTACTGGACCTTTTTGGTACCAAAAGAACTGGACTAGACCATTCGCTATTACATGATTCGACTATTCCCTGCTCGAGCATGTTATCTATCTGTTTTTTAATTTCTTCCTTTTGGGAATGGGGTAACCTGTACGGTTTAGTATATACAGGTGTGACGTTAGGTTTTAACGTTATTGAATGTTTATATATGTTTGTTGTCGTTAACTTGTCGCCTGGAAGGTAAAATACATCCACATATTTGGCACAAATATTTTCAATACATCTTTGTTCCTCATTGTTCAAATGATTTAATTTCAAAAGAGATAATAATTTTTTAACTCTGGCAGAATTGTTAGTCGATTTTTCAAACGAACATACTTCATAATCACTGGCTTTATTAACTATTGGACTAATATTTTCTAATATTATATCTGCTTCGTATGTATTGAGTATTCGGATGGGTATTTTACCATTCGCCGGGGTGACCAATGCACTAGCAATGAATACTCCTTCACGCAATTCTGATGCGCATATTACACTGGTTTCTGTTATACAACTATTTATAAAATGCACGGATTCTGATCTAGCAGGTACTTGGATCGTATTATTATCTAACTTTAAAGGTAATATTATTTTATATTGATTATTCCATAATGATAATGTGTTGTTGTTAAAATTTAAAATAGATTTGTATCTATTCAAAAAATCGTAACCTATTATTCCACTCGATTTACATGGTAACGAATTAAAAACAAAGAACTTATGTTTCAACAATTGATTCCCAATTTGTAAATCTAAATAAACATATCCAATAGCATGGACTTTGCCTCCGATACCGCTGACAGTAATATTCTCTTTATGGATAGGAATATTCTGAGCAAGAATATGTTTATGTTTGATTCCCGATATGGAAGCGCCGGTGTCAATTAGCCATGTGCATGTATAATTACTTCGTGTGTTTAATTTAATGTAACACGCTTTATTGTTACAGGATAAGATTGTATATTTAGTCTCGAAAAACTGATTCAAGTTTTCAATTTTATTTTTAGGCGGGCTAGATTGAGGATTTGAATTTAACAAAGTATCTATGTGACGTTCATGAACCCTTTGATCTTTAAATTTATTGTAGCTAGACCTATCTCGAGACCTGTAGAACGACCTGCTCGCACCTGAGGTATTCTCGTGCCCCCTCCATGCTTGAGTCGCGTTCTGCTGTTGTTGGTGGGGAAAACGTTGATGTTGAGGCTGTCCTCGACCTGCAGTATGTGATAGAACTCCTCGCGGAGCATAATTATTCCATCGTCCTCGAGAGCTTTTAAAATGAGAATTATTAGGTCGATTAGAGGTCATGTATCGATTAAAGTTCATTATATCACCAGAAGTCGAATGAGTACTGTCTTCATCAACCGCTGCTTGCACAGCATCTTGAAGAGAGTTATAATATCTCGCTGATATTATTGTGCCTAGTCTCCTATTACGCAAGCCTTCGGAAAAAGCCTGCTTCTGTTAGTTTATTTATAAGAATTACGCCCTTTCTTCTAGAGGGACCGATTTTAATTAAATATGTTCGTACTGCCCATAAGTCATCATAACAACATTGTAATACATTTGCCATATGCTTAGATACACAAATTAATTAAGCAGTATATTATACTTTGCAGTTGAATATATGAAAGTGTAACTTATATTAAGCGTAATAAATGTAAATGTTATGTAAATTGATGAGGATAACATAATATACTTTCGTTTCTCATACGTACGCATAACTATTAGCTACCTTATAGTCTCTAGAATATATTTATAATAGTGTTCAAAATATTTCATGACGGCACTGATATGACTGAAAACACACTACACTGCACTTTTCTGAATTATTAAACAATTACACTTGTATTTAGATACCCAATGCTTGTTTCTGGATCTCCGTCTCTACGCCGGTAATAGTAAAATTACATTTGTGACTTCTTGAGAGAGTGACGCTGAATCTCTCGTGTAATCAGTTTTTTATGGCATTTCTTGTAAGCGTTAACACCAAAGTATACCAATACTGCGGAGAACAAAATAGCGATGATCCCGAGGATTATGTTGGTGGTACTCGCGTGGAATCCCAGCTCTTCTATTCCTCTATTACTGGCACTTCCCCCAGCAGCATTTTGTGCTAACACCACTTCTTCTTTAATGTTCGATGCACCCATTTCTTTTTATTTTGATTTTTCTAGTCGTGTGCACGAAGTCAGACCGAAGTTACGAGTATTAGTCCTTATTTGATTTAAGTTATATTACAGATTGTCCCATATTAGGCGAAAGGAATTCGCGTGCGAGGCAGAATACTGCCTAGTGGCAGGGTCGCCATATACGGTTGGCATAGGGAGACGAATGAATACTACAAGATTCAAGTGGCAACTAACTTTTATTAGATGAAGAGGCATTTATATATACTACCTTACACAACCGTGCCCCGTCAGCACCTGCACCATACGTAACGTCAGGGAGCCCCATCCTCTATTACACCAATCCGGCAGGACCGGGCGGACGGCGTCGATCATGTATCGACCGTACCGCGCGTCCGCCATGTCCCGCCTCCACCTTTCTACAACTTCCTCCCTCATCGCTCTTCTCATTTCCTCTATTTCTCTGGGAGCTGGAGGCTCCCCCGACCGTTTCTTAACTGCCGTATATTGATATACGGCGGCAAGCACCTCCGCCTCCAGCTCCCAGGGAAGGGAGCCGGCCAGCACCATGGCCGCCGCTGAGGACGCCGTGCGGTATCCTCGTATCGCCCTCAACGCTACGATACGCTGCGCGGCTCGCAGCGCGCGGATGTTGGTGGGGCTGAGGGCGTCAATCCACAACGGTGCCCCGTAGGCGGCCATGGACCTGATGACCCCCATATAGAGGCGGCGGCAGGCGGCACCCGTCCCCTCCGTGTTGGGGAGGAATCGTCCGAGCGCCGCTGCCGCCTTGACTAAGCGTGGTCCGAGCCCCTTAAAGTGCGGCTCGAACCGCCAGCGTACGTCCAGGGTGAGGCCCAGATACTTCATCTGGGCCCCCACCCTGACACGGACACCCTCTACATAGATGTGGGCCCTTGGAGGCGGCCCTCGCCGAGGCCCATGGAACATTAGGGCCTCGGTCTTATCGAGGGCCACCTCGACGCCCAGTCTTCTGATGCGCCCGACCACGAGCGTGACGGCTTCCGTGGTCAGGCGCATCAATTCACTTAATTACCTCCCCGGGCTACGACTAGGGTGTCATCCGCGTAGCAAATGAGGCGCCGCGGAGCACCCAGTCGTAGCCCATGTTCCACATGAGCGGGCCCAAGACCGACCCCTGTGGAACCCCGCACGCCGTATGGCGCCGAACCATCTGCCCTCTGGCATCCACGAAGGCGACCTCTCTCCCGTCTAGGTATGCCTCCAACAGCCGCCGCAGGTACGGGGGCACTCCGAAAAAGCGGAGCGCCTCCCGTATGACACCATGTGGCAGACTGTTGAAGGCGTTGGCGATGTCCAAGGACACCGTCAATACTCTTTCGCCCTGAGAGGTCGCCTCCGTGGAGACCTGTTTAAGGAGGGTCAGGGCGTCCAACGTGGAACACCCTGACCGGAAGCCAAACTGCGCGTCCGACATGTTCGGCCCCACTTCCTCAAGATGCCGGACGACCCGGGAGGCAACGATCCTCTCGAGCGCCTTCCCGGTGTCGTCCAGCAAAACTAGGGACCGGTACGCGGACGCGCAGTCCGGGGGGCGGCCTTCCTTTCTTTATGCTTTACCTTATGCTTCCTAATTGTAAATAGATATTAGTTGTGATGGTACTGACATATCCTTGCTGATAGAAGTCCTTAAATTAAATTAAAGTTACTTATCTTATACTTATCTTATCTTACGTGATAATAAGATACATTTAAGTATTTTTCTTTAAAAAAAGTATAAGGAACTACATGATATTCGTATTAGATTAGAGTTCAAACTTTTTGTACTCTTGTAAAATGAGGTATTAGTAAGTAGCTATTTAACGTGTTCGTTAAAATATTATTTTATTTACACGGTCAGAATATTTCAATGTTATGTAGGATTGTACGTTTGACACGTACACATAGATACCTATCTAGACACTATATATAGTGTCAAGGAGTTTTTTATAAAGATAAAAGTAATGAATATTTTTGCTATATATTTTATTTCAAACCGTTCAAGCAGCGCTGGCTGTATTATAGAATATTTGCCGATTTTAATTACATTTATTGTAATTAATTATTAAAAATATACATTTACTTAAATAAAACGCCGTATGTAGCACTCGGGAACTGTAAATCCTTCTAATAGTGAGAGAATTTTCAAAATCGGACGAGTAATTCCGGAATATAACCGGAACATCTGAACTTACAAATTTTACCTCTATAATATTGGTATAGATTTAATACGTATAAGCCATAGAAGTTTCACTTCTTCCGCGTGTGCACACTGATACACGCAATGTTTTTTGTTTATCACAAAAATTATTATTATTAAATATATCTAATTTTTTCTACAACATACCTAATGTACATATTCTACGTATATATTCATTCATATTCATGAGGCCACAGATAATTTAAATGAATATTATTGTTTTTGTAACATATTGTTGTTTTTTTATATTTTTGTTTTTATATATATACTAGCGGACCGGGCGGACGTTGTCCTGCCTTGAAAACAAAAAAAATCCTAAAAGTCGATCGCAGCGCCACCTACCGGTTCCAATTGTGAATCTAAACCATTCTCGGATCCACTCGAACACGCACAAAAAATTTCATCAAAATCAGTCCAGTCGTTTAGGAGGAGTTCAGTCACATACACACGCACACAAGAAATATATATATTACTAGCGGACCTGGCGGACGTTGTCCTGCCTTGATAATAAAAAATAGAAATCCCAAAAGTCAACCGCAGCGCCACCTACCGGGTCCAATTGTGAATCTAAACCATTCTCGGATCCACTCGAACACGCACAAAAAATTTCATCAAAATCGGTCCAGTCGTTTAGGAGGAGTTCAGTCACATACACACGCACACAAGAAATATATATATTATTACTAGCGGACCTGGCGGACTTTGTCCTGCCGTGGTAATAAAAAATGAAATCCCTAAAAGCCAACCGCAGCGCCACCTACCGGGTCCAATTGTGAATCTAAACCATTCTCGGATCCACTGAAATACGCACACAAAATTTCATTGAAATCGGTCCAGCCGTTTAGGAGGAGTTCAGTCACATACACACGCACACAAGAAATATATATATTATTACTAGCGGACCTGGCGGACTTTGTCCTGCCGTGGTAATAAAAAATGAAATCCCTAAAAGCCAACCGCAGCGCCACCTACCGGGTCCAATTGTGAATCTAAACCATTCTCGGATCCACTGAAATACGCACACAAAATTTCATTGAAATCGGTCCAGCCGTTTAGGAGGAGTTCAGTCACATACACACGCACACAAGAAATATATATATTAAGATATTATATATATATATACTCGTATAAAAAAACGATAAAAAATTTATTGGAATTAATAGCAGTTAACATAGATAAAAACCTTTATTTTTATAGCAAAAATACATAGCCCAATTACAGTTGGGTCAACGACACTACAGTCGACAACAACCACTGAAACAACAACACAAGCTACAATATCTAATCTTACGACACCGATGTGCGGTGACAATGAAATCCTTGATTCGTGCCCTGTCAATTGCCCGAGTGACTACTGCCCGAAGAGCAGGTATGAAAACGAATCTTCGTGCCCCACGCCGGAGAAATGCCCACCGCCAGCTTGCAAATGCGGTTTCAACTACCGTCGTGTATCTAATGGAACCTGTATCCCTACAAGATCTTGTCGTAAGTTTTGGGCGTTTTTCAACGTAACTAATATTGCAAATGCGAAGGAAGTTTGTTTGTTCGTCACTCTTTCACGCCTTAACTACTCAACTAATGATGAAATTTCAAATTTCATCAATTTCAAATATATGACATTTTGCATCCACGTTGCCAGTGGTACAAAAAACGACATAGAGTACCTTTCATCCAGAAAAAATGTACTTTTCCCGAGGAACAGATAAAATATACACTAACGCAAGCAAATCCGTGAGCAAAAGCTAGTTTATAATACTTATTAGGTTTTCGATTTATGGAGGTTCGACTACAAGTAATGCTACTAAATACAAGTTTATTATTGTAGTTTTTTATTGATTGTAGCGTTGGTATTTTCATAACGTATATAATGTCCTTCGCCACATATATACCAGTCGTAGCACTATGATGACTAGCATAAGAATCCTCTAGGCGAAGTAGAGAAAACCATACAATCTTTAGGGCGTTTTCTAACTCTTACCTGACTGGACATATATCTTCAGTTGAAAGTTGAACGCCAGATATATTTACTTATGCTTGAAAGATCTCTAAAGCTTTAAAGAATACCATTATACCATTACCATAAATGACAGCACCATTGTTAAACAACAAGACGGATGTGGTGAAACGATAAACCTGTAAAAAAATTTAAAGAAACAATTGTTAAAGTTCTCACTTATGTTATTTATCACTTATGTATAATTCTGTTCAATAATTTTCGAATTTTCACCTGTTCGTCAATAAGTACCAATTATATGTAAAATCACTGACCTCTGTCTTTTGTTTTTAAAATACATTCTATGAATTATTGCTAGTTTATTCTTGCGACTTCTTCAGCATGTTTTTCGACATATTTAATTATAATAATAATATTTATTTATTTATTAGAAAACAAGGCTCCACAAAAACAAAAACAAATTATATAGTAATATATAACTAAGTAATAAGTTTAAAAATAAAATTAAATAATTATATTAATATGTCCTTATATACAAAGTTATATGAAAGAGGATGAAAAGATGAAAATCACACTATTATATAACAACCGATATCCAGTGCTTCATTAAAGGACTATCGTATATGTCTACCATTGTTCTCATTATCCTATTGGGACTATCGCGAAGTCTATCCAGGATGGATGCAATTCTCTTACGGGTGATAGCATAAAAATCATAAACCCTGGCATTCGCAAACATCCCAGAAGCGCTACAAAATCGTGGTAAATCCAATAACATTCTAAAAATATTATCATATTGGACACGCAAAGCGTTCATAGTCCTTTTACTGAAGCTAATCCAGAGGCTGCTCGTATAAAAACATTGACAAAATGCTCTGAATAGCTGGATTTTAACTTCGTTACTACAACGAACAAACCTACGAATGAACATATTCCCTCTAACTGTGAGCGCTCTACGTTCTCTTTCAATATCATTATCATCTTTCATTTCCGCCGTGATAATGTGTCCAAGATATTTAAATTCATATACTCTATTCAAGGGCATACTATAAAGATTTATAGAGGGTACATTTTATGAAAAGTTTTTACCAGCAGTGAATACCATATATTCACTTTTTTTAATATTATCCTTTAAGCCATGTCTACTAGCATAGGTCTTACAGACAAGCAAAAGTTTTCTCAGAGCACCAACTGAAGGACTAAAGAGTACCATGTCATCTGCATAACTTATATTATTTATCATCTGATTATCAATCGTGCATCCTGCATGAATTCCATATAACTCAAGGATAAGGTCACTTATATACAATTTAAAAAGTTTCGGGGAACGTATACCCCCTGTCCCACCCACAATCCAATCTGTATATATCAGAGGTTTCTCCCGCCCATCTGACATAATTTGCTTGATGTCCGTACCAATCTCGATAAATGTTAGTAAGTTCGTTGGGTAAACCGCTATACCTTAACTTACTCCATAATGAATTATAGGAAACTAGATCGAAAGTTTTGGTTAAATCTAGAAAACAGGCATAAATGGGTGTTCTTCGGCTGGTATAATTATACCTGACGGTCTGCTTAAGAGCTAAAATGGCATTCTCTGTTGATAGTCTGGGTTGAAAACCGAAATGAGCATCATGTAAACTAATGTATTTATTTAACTGTGTATCCAGGAGACCGTCAAATACTTTAGCAATCACGGTAGCTAACGAAATAGGTCTATAATTATTTATATCAGAAACATCACCTCTTTTACTTTTAATAATAGGTACTACTACCGTTTTCATTAGATCTAAGATCGAAGATCTAATCTAATGCCTTATACATAAATTGTAAAACATACAAAGTACTCGATCCAAATGACACCCTGCATATTGAAGGTGCTCAATACTGAGTCTATCATGACCAGGTGATTTTCCACGAGCCATGTTTCTTATGATATTTTTAATATCGCTACTTTTGAAAAGAATAATATTTTCACTTTTTTTGTGCTCATTTCTTTCCTCTCCTTTGTTAATTTCATTTATTTTATTTGATATATGTCTCAATATGGTATATGACTCAATACTCTTAATAATTTTTGATGGCTTTCCTTAGATAACAACACAGAATTTTGTTTTACTACTTAATTCATTTCAAAATTTAATAAGTGATGAATTTTATTATAAATTAACCCCTTCATTTAATACTGGGGAATTGTTGTTCTTTGAACTTATGCATGCACGTATTTCATCTCATGTTCAGTGGCACTTCAGCTTGTAGCAATTTCTGGCAAGTTGGGACATTTCCTGTGCACTTCAGTACGTGAACGGCTGTTTTTTGGAAAAACTAAATTTGATAACTAGTTGTGCTTTTGCAGTTAAACCCTGTTCCTATCTATCTATCACATGTATTCCTGCCTTTATATTATTCAATATAAATACATAACATTAACGAAGTTATTAAACTTAATTAGTGGAATAAAATTAAGACCAATATCGGCTAATAACTAAATGAAACAATTTTCTGCCTAGATCTTGCAGAGTTAATTTGAATTTTGTGAACATAACTGTAACATAAGCATGTATTATGAGCGAATTATATTACGTTAATTTAAATTCTTCACATTTTTATACAGCTCCATTCGAATGTAACGGAGAAAATGAGGTGTACGTCCCATGTCCGCCATATTGCCCGGGCGAGAGCTGCAGTCAAGCGACACCTGATGGATTGTGTCATATAATTGGTATCATAGGAATAGTCCTTGAGTGTGAACCAGCATGTCGTTGCAAGACAAACTATTGGCGACTAAACGGAAAGTGTGTATCATACTCTGAGTGTGGTAAGTATTTTGTAGCACCTTATGTCGATCATTTTTATTACTTATTAATTTAAATGTATTACCTAATCAGTTATATTTTTTGTAGTAAGTCAAAACAACGTAACCACCACCACCACTACCACCATGAGAAGTACAACTGAGTCAAAAACAGATTGCGAAGACACAGTTAGAGATATATGTGAATCAAATACCGATTGCCAAAATAAAAATCATGATTCAGAAGAATCAGATTGTGGATGTAATGAGAGAGACCATAATGTCTGTGAATGTAGTCGAGCTTCTGATTGCAGTTGTAAAAAGTCAAAATGCACGCATTCAAGTAACAGACATTGCAAAGATAATGATCGGACTGCATCAGGTTGTGGTTGTGTAGAGACAGATATAAACGTCTGTGAATGTAATCAAGACTCAGATTGTGTTTCTAACGATTCAAAATCAACAGATTCAAGTACCAGGGATTGCCAAAATAAAGATAATAATTCAGAAGAATCTGATTGTGGATGTGATGAGAGAGACGTTAATGTTTGTGAATGTAGTGAGACATCTGATAGTGGTTGTAAGAAGTCAAAATGCACGAATTCAAATAATAGACATTGCAAAGATAATGATCGGACAGCATCAGATTGTGGTTGTGAGGAGACAGATGTAAACGTCTGTGAATGTAATAGAGATTCTGATTGTGGTTGTAATAACTCAAAATCAACAGATTCGAGTAGCAGAAATTGCCAAAATAAAGATAATAATTCAGAAGAATCAGATTGTGGATGTGATGAGAGAGACGTTAATGTTTGTGACTGTAGAGAGACATCTGATAGTGGTTGTAAGAAGTCAAAATGCACGAATTCAAATAATAGACATTGCAAAGATAATGATCGGACAGTATCAGATTGTGGTTGTGATGAGACAGATGTAAACGTCTGTGAATGTAATAGAGATTCTGATTGTGGTTGTAATAACTCAAAATCAACAGATTCGAGTAGCAGAAATTGCCAAAATAAAGATAATAATTCAGAAGAATCAGATTGTGGATGTGATGAGAGAGACGTTAATGTTTGTGAATGTAGTGAGACATCTGATAGTGGTTGTAAGAAGTCAAAATGCACGAATTCAAATAATAGACATTGCAAAGATAATGATCGGACAGCATCAGATTGTGGTTGTGATGAGACAGATGTAAACGTCTGTGAATGTAATAGAGATTCTGATTGTGGTTGTAATAACTCAAAATCAACAGATTCGAGTAGCAGAAATTGCCAAAATAAAGATAATAATTCAGAAGAATCAGATTGTGGATGTGATGAGAGAGACGTTAATGTATGTGAATGTAGTGCGACATCTGATAGTGGTTGTAAGAAGTCAAAATGCACGGATTCAAATATTAGACATTGCAAACATAATGATCGGAGAGCATCAGATTGTGGTTGTGATGAGACAGATTTAAACATCTGTGAATGTAATCGAGATTCTGATTGTGGTTGTAATAACTCAAAATCAACAGATTCGTGTAGCAGAAATTGCCAAAATAAAGATAACAATTCAGATGAATCAGATTGTGGATGTGACGAGAGAGAAGTTAACGTCTGTGAATGTAGTCGAGCTTCTGATTGCAATTGTAAAAAGTCAAAATGCACGGATTCACGTAACAGACATTGCAAAGATAATGATCAGATCGCATCAGATTGCGGTTGTGATGAGACAGATATAAATGTCTGTGAATGTAATCGAGATTCTGATTCTGGTTGTAAGAACTCAAAATCAAGAGATTCGAGTAGCAGAATGTGCAATAATAAAGATGAGAATTCAGATGAATCAGGATGATTAAAGTAGACAGAAATGTTTCCATCTATAGTTTATAACTAATTATTTTGGTAAATAATATTTTATACCTACATAAAATAGGAACAATATAAAATACCATATTTTACATACTTTAATTTTTATAGAAATAATTAACGTAAATAATTAAAATACCTAAAGAACTTTATTTTATTATACATATAATTATAGAGGACTGGAGAATATATGAAATAAATAATCTATACTAATATATAATGTTGCAGAGTTTGTTTGTATGGTTGAACGTGCTAATCTCAGGAACTACTGGTCCGATATGAAAAAATCTTTCGGTTTTAGATAGTTCATTTATCGAGGAAGGCTTTATAGGCGATATATATAGGCTATATATATCGATATATATACGCTAAGACCAATGGGAGCGAAGCGCCAATGAAGAATATTTCAAAATCGGGCATTTTTTTCCATTTGAGAACTTTCGCTGCGTGTAGCGTTAGTATTATATATGTTGCCATGGTAACGTGGTAAGTTTCTATCGCAAACATTTTCGAAGTTTATTTTGTGTTCCTATTCAAAGAGTTTATTCTACGTTAGTTTTGATTTCAATTTTTTATTTGTAATCTATTACGTATTGTAAAAATAGAGTGTGTATATATAAAATTAAAATAACAACTTTTTGGTGAATGGATATAAAGATATAAAGAAAATAATAATAAAGAAAAATCTTATTAAGTCAGTATTTTTATATTATTATATTTTGTCTGTTTGTTCCGGGTAGTCTCCAAAAAGACTGGACCTAATTTAACGGGAATTTTTATTGGCAGATCAAAATTATAGCCTTTGACATATTCTATTTTATTTGTCCGCGGCTTCGTCGGCATTGCTATTTTTAAAATGGTTGGTCCGATTTTCACGGGGTGTTCACTGGTAGATAGCAGATCTCATAAAAAGTAATTTAGGTTTTTTATTCGCCTTCGACCATAGTGGTATATCCGAAATGCTTGAACTGATTTTCACGGGACTTTCATTGACAGATAACTTACAATATAAGAAGTAACTTAGACTATTTCATTTTGTTTGCCAAGACTTCGGCTGCAGTGCTATCTTCAAATCCGTTGAACCGATTTTCACGAGATTTTTACAGGCAAATAACTAACTAATGAGCTAATTTATTTTAAACTAGCGGGCTCGGCAGGCGTTGTTCTGCCCTGATAATAAAAAGAAACCTTGACAAATTATACCTAAACCTTCCTCATGAACCATTCTATCTACTGGTGAAAACGACATGAAAATCCGTTCTGTAGTTTTTGAGTTTATCACAAACAGATAAACAGACAGACCAGAGAACTTTGTTTTACACTCTGTAGTGATATGTAGTGATGAACTGTTACCTGAGAATTCTTCCGTGTGAAATTGATCAAAAATAATTTGTTTACTGTAAACAAGCGCGTAAGACGTGCGTTGTACTGGACTCCAAGAATAAATATACATAATTGAAGTCATATGTTTGTATGTAGGTAATTTGAATTATATTATCTTTTTGATCAATTTGGCGGCCATTTTGTTTTATTTACCACGTTTGCGTCTACATAACTCAGTGATTATAGCAGCGTATAAGAATAACACAATTTTATATTATATCTATATAATAAAATAAAATAATTAACACATATTGTTCGAAAATATATAGCTTAAAATTTTCATTACTTTTTTATATAGTGTTAGTGAGCACTGAGGGTGGTATATAGTAGATTAAAGTTCCAGGTATGTTACTGATGATAAATCCCATCCCATTCGATATACTATTAGTATTCACATATCTAATGTACACGTTACATATTAACGCATTATAAGCATTTATGTAATGTACACACCTACTTACAATTTTACATTTCTTTAATACATAAAAAAAATGGCGTGCGGAGCCGCGGGCAACAGCTAGTAAAATATATATTTATATAGGCATGACTTCATTACATAGTACACTCATCAAAAAAGTCTAAGCAACATGTACTAATTTAAATTTTAGGATGGTTCTTCACATTATAACGTTGTATTTTATTTTTAAAATAATATCTTTAGGGTTCTATGATGTAAAAATAACAGCTGTTGTCTTTATAAGTTCTTTTAATAACAGAAATGAACAATATTAGAATATACTGTAGAAACTAAGATACATAATAAACTAAACTTTTTTCTTACACAATGAAATTTCTAAAGAAAATGTGAAAGAATAGAACAATTTAATACAAAGTATGGGCTCCTCTGCTATTCAGAACTTGTCGGCAACGATTATTCATTGAATTAATGAGACTGTTTATGTCATCTTGCGGTATTCTCTCCCAATGGAATTGTAGCAAATCCTTCAGCTGTTGGGTTGTTGTCGCTCCGTCCAAGTCCTTCAAAACACGTCTCTGGAGCATGTCCCATGCGTGCTCGATGGGGTTGAGATCTGGCGATTGTGCAGGCCAGGGCAATACCCGGATGTTCTCCGTTGCAAAGTATTCACTGGTTCGCCGAGCTGTATGTGAACGCGCATTGTCAATCATTAACCTAAAATCGGAGTCAAAGGTTTGTGCAAATGGGTAGACATAAGGTCTGAGAATATCCTCAATGTAATTTTCAGCATTCATGTTTCCATTTACAAAAACGAGCTCAGTTCGCCTGTTCTTCATAATACTCGCCCATAACATAACTGTTGAGCCGCTGTATGGATGAACTTCCTGAACGCACCTGAGCCTTTCAGTATTTCCGGGCCGACGATACACTCGCACTCTTCTTGTATCAGGCTTAAACCCGAATCGCGACTCATCGGAAAACATAATTTTATCCCATTGTTCCTGGGTCCATGTTATGCGTTCTCTACACCATTCATATCGACGAGCGCGATTCCCGTGACGTATCGGTGGGCACCTGATTGGGCGTCGAGCTCGTAGGCCGTACTCATGCAATCGATTTCGCACAGTTTGAGGACTTACATCAACACCACTTGAAATTTGTAGCCTCAAACTTATCTTTCGAGCGGTTAACATCGGCTGGCGTCTTGCAGTCAGTTGTATGTACCGGTCTTGCCGAGTGGTTTTACTCCTTTTACGGCTTGGATGCTGTTCAGCGGGTTCTCCTGTATTATTGTAGCGCTGCCAAAGACGACAAATAACACTATAGGACAGAAAACTATAGGGCCGACTGTTATACATATCTCACAGAGGGCGCCATGTTTTAAATTTGAATTTCTTTTTCAATTTTAATTCAACATCTCATAACTGAGCCACAGCAACGCGTGGCTGGGTCAGCTAGTACGTTCGTATATAAATCAGTTATTGCATGCAACTTGAATATATTAAGTTATTAAGTGTGTGGAATTGTCCCTTGTGGGATAATATCATATGTTATCAGTTTTTAATGCGTTGTATACTGAAATACTAATCAATTTCTTCCTTCAATTGAATAATAAATTATGCAACCATTATTAAATTTTTATAGCGTGTTTACATTTTCATAGACATATTATTATTCCCTGTACAATATTACACAATTCGTTACCATTGGTATTTTTTATAATTAATATATTGTATATCATTTAGCCCAAGTTTGCCCAGATAACGAAGTATTATCAGACTGTGTTAACGGCGGTTGTGACAGGAGAAACTGCAGTCAATTAGATCAGCCCATAGTATGTATAGTAGTTTCTTAAAACTCTAATAACTTTATATTAAAGGAAGATATCGCGTTGATTTGTTTTAAATAAGGACCAAGTACCTAATAATTGAAACTAAGAAAATGATCGAAATCATTTTACTTACAGTATAAACTATAACGAATTTCAAGAGACCGAGAATTCTTTTTCGTTATAAAGACTTTTCGTTATAGGGAGGGAAGAGAACAAATATATGGTTTTGTGGTAAACCAACCAAATTGAACGAATTTTTACGTTATAAAAAGTTTTTATATTCGTATAACGAACGGCGTTATAAAGAGTTTATACTGTATATAATTTTTATTATATAGAAAATTTGAAATTATAGTGTGATTCCGTCCGTGAGTTTGTAGATGCAGGTCCTGTCAGTATATCTCTGCTGCAACGCTTGTACTTGTAAACTTTGTTATCTTATGCTCTCAGCAAAGGCGCATTTGATTAAATAATTTTATTACTTCTGTTTTGTATCACTTTGTATAATATACATATATATTTGTTACTATGTGTTGTGTGTATGTGAAATAAATGTTTCCTTCTTTGTTACATGCGTCTATTACGCAGTTATTTTCGTGTCAGAATATTAGTTTTATTATTATTATGGGTCATTACTTTTAAAATAACATGCACTATTCCTATAAATATATATTACATATTCGCTATATTAATATGAAATAAAAATGCATATATCGTTATGTTATTTATTAATACTTTATATAACACTAGCTGACCCGTGGACCTTCGTCTGCACCAAATCGGTTATCACAGGTGCCAATTGTATTTTTAAACGCGAAAAATTTTAATTTAGGTAAATAAAACCTTATTGCAGCCACACCATCGGTTTCCAATTGTGAATCCAAACTGTCAAGGGACTCAATCAAACATATACCCAGATGGTATGTGAGAAATCTTTTAAAATAAGCCTACAACCCGTTCGTAGCAACCAACATATATTGGTGGTAATGTGAAAAAAAGCTTTAAAGGTCTATGGACCCCCCAGTTTCTAACGAAGTTCCTTTGCCTTTTTTGTAGACGTTTACTATACTCTCAGTAGAGTTGACATTATAAAATATCAAGTTGATAGAGTTAAAATATAAATTAAACGATAAAATGTATTCATAAAATAAAATAATGATAAATGAAACACTGAATAATATCATAACTATTTTCAACTTGTATTAAAACTTTTTCACACTCCATTGTATTGAAGAAAAATATAAATATTAAAAAGATATGAGCACGACGCGTCAAATGTCACTTGCCTGTAAGTATTTGTCTAAGAGCTAGCAACGGTTTCGAAAAAGAAAATAAGTCAGTTTTTATATATCTTTATGTTCTTCCGAACAGAGTGCGGGCTACCTGGCTGCCGGTAAACGTTACGTTTATTAGTGCATATCGCACCTTTACAGGCAAAAATATTGATTTTTATATAATTTTTGAATGTTTTGTTTTTACTAATTTAGAAACGCTACTAAAACATGAAATTATCATTGCCAGACATTTTTGTTATTAACAATAATGTGCCCGATGGTTAGATAGCTGTAATTTTAAATTATTTTTATTTATTTTTTAACGAAGGCTTAGTGGCCTTCTCGGCTATATCGCCTAAGTGACATACAACTATATAACAATAAGAATGACAATAAACTTAACAATAGCTTATATTAATTTTGTACAATTCTTTAGCATCTTTCGAAGTGGGGTCAGACAATAACGAATTGTACAAACCAGTGTGGAACGAACCAGAAGCATTAAGCCGAGATCTAATATCTTCGTTTCGAACACATTCTGCCAGGATGTGGTGCACATCATCGATAAGCTCATAACTCTGGCAGAGTGGTGATAGTACTTTACGCATCAGGTAGGCGAACTTTTTACATGGGATGTGTTCTGAGCGTAATCTTATTCCTGTGATTGCTTCCCGACGGTAAATCGTACTGTCATCAATCCATGGTGACCTTAAGGGGCGTGGCTGAATCGTTCTATACCATATTCGTTTTGTTTTAGAACGCTCATCAAAGTATTCCTTCCAATGCGAGTAACAGCTATTTTTAAATACTGAGCATACATCCAAGTAAGTTGGTAAAATATTAATAGGAGCACCTTCGGAGGATCCTTCTCTAGCTAAAAGATCAGCTCTTTCATTCCCAGTTATACCTATATGAGAAGGGATCCATTGTAAAACAATTACTTTGTTCTTTGCTTTGAAATCTAGTAATTGCTTCAAAATAGTGTATGTAGGCTATCGGTATTCCTCGAAAAGTCGAGATAGAGAACACTTTTTGAATCGGATAAAATAACAATCTTAATGGACTCAGTTGAGTGTGCAAATGATAAGGCCTCTGCAATTGCTATTAATTCAGTGTGCATAATTGAAATATTTTCATCAATTTGAAATTTCATAAAAGTTTTGGAATTTGACTCAAAAAATGCGGCTCCTAAATAATTACCAGCTTTAGATCCGTCATTGTATATTTTAACGAAATTTTGATAATATTTATTTATATATTGAAGATAAATATCTTTTATTTTAAGAATATCATATTGACACTTTGGCTTCTACATACCATCTCCATTTATTTTAATTATATTGTGCAAATCAATGTTATCGACCCAGATGTGTAAAGTGAACATTTCATGTTTTATACTTGTTTTGACTTGGAGTATTTTTATATTGAGAAAAAATAGTGGTCTTTTTCTTTTACGCCAATAGAGTGATTGGAAAGAGGTGGACAGTTCTTCTGATACATTAGTTAGTTCGTTCTTTTCGAATGACTTAAATTTAAATAGAATTTTGCCAGCTTAATATTGTCTCCTAAGATGTAACGGACATATGCTCAATTCGCTTTCCATAACATGGATTGGAGTACTTTTAATGAAACCTCCGATAATTCTCATGGCCTGGTTTTGGACTTTTTCAAGTTTATAGAGGTTAACTTGAGCACTACTATCATAAAGAAAGCTGGCATAGTCAATTCGACGTCGTGTAATATTGAAGTATAAACGAACTAAATGTTATGGATGAACACCCCAATTAAAACCGGCTAATGCTTTGAAAACGTTTAGAAACTTAGAGCTAGATCTGCAACTGCATTGATTATGTTTACCCCATTTTATGTATGATAAAGATAGGGATAATTGTGGAAGCGCCTGTTATAGATGCATGTATTCAAGATGACGTCAGTCTCAAGTCATAAGTCTACGTTTATCGTTGTTTTTCGATTACGGTGTTTACGGTGAAATCTCAATATCATAATGGTTAATAAAATGAAATATGTTCTTTGCAATGGAAAAAATAAAATGGTTTGAAATGAATTATTTTATTTATAAAGAATATCATCGGGCACATTATTATCAATAACAAAATTGTCTGTCAGTAATAAATTCATGTTTTTAATAGCGTTAAAAAGTTACTGAAAAAAAATGTTCCTTAAATTATTTATAACCCAAAATTTTAACCTGTAAAGGTGTGATGCGCATTAAAAAACACAATATTAGCCGGCTACCAGGTATCCTGAATTCTGTTTGGAAGGGCATAATATATCTTCATTTTGAAGAACCAGCTTTTCTAAAATTCTCGTTCTTCCAACATTGCTGGCTCTTGTACTAAGGTGTCGCAAAAAAGTCTAGTTACATTTACTACAATTTTTTATATTTCGTTATCCTGGAGAACCCTTTGCGTTTTATGGGACAAAAAGTATCCTAAATGTAACCTTGGAATATTAGTTATTATTGTGTCAAGTTTCGTTAAAATCGGTTCAGTACTTTCAGCGTGATGCGTGTTCACAGGGACAGAAAGACAGACAGACAGACAGACAAAAATTGTAAAAAGATTATTTTTGGCTTCTATATCGATAACAAAGTCTACCCCGATAAAAAATTTCAAAAAATATTTAATGTACAGATTTGACCTTGCTACAGTTTTATTATAGTATAGATAAAAAATGTAACTTGTAGTAAATTTCGACTTTAATAATATTTGAAACAAGTATTAGTTGCGAAAATAAATTTTATCATCTGTTATATAGAATTTTTAAGACACTAGGGTTCAAACCCCAACAATATGGGATTCGAACTTACAACCTTCGCGGCGGTAGTGACAAGACTACTATTAAGACACTATATGTGAAGGTGACCACTTTATTTTAGGATTGCACAAATTATTTTACAGCTCCGTTTCAGTGCAATCGACTTCATGAGAAATATACCGCTTGCCCTGGATACTGTCCTGGTGAGAGTTGCATCATTGCAACACTAGGTGGAGAGTGCCCCGGTAATGAGAGAATACACGTGGAAGTCACCTGCATGCCGGCCTGCACGTATAAGAAAACATACTGGAGAGTCAATGGAAATTGTGTCTCTTACAAAGAGTGTCTTGAGTTAGATGCTGACAAAAAACATGACGATTCTGCAATTACCCAATTATTATTGATTTCTGATGTTTTTCAACACTTAAGATATCAAACCAGTTATATTAAATCAATTGTATTAAGTTATTGTAACGTATTGTGAAGGTCCGGATACATACATGTATTAAAAATGACATAACATTTGAACAAAAAATAAAATAGACTTCAGAAAAATTTACTCGAAAAGAATGCACCCGAACATCCTTGAGCACAGACCATCCTACCTAGACTAGGATTGATATAAACCTACCAATATCTGAATCATTATGCGTTTCCTATACGATTTTAAGAAATTCTCTGGCGTCTCTTTATAATCTAAGTTCCAATGCTAATGGAATTGCAAATGGGACTAGTTTGATGAATGACCCCGAATGGGACCCGGTTTATAAATTACGAAGTTGTAAAGTGACAAACATTGAAAAAAATATACATATAGAAATTTGACAAAACTATGATAGTATTCCCTCTTTGTACGTAATTTCGAAATCTTCCTACCTGTGAGTATAGAGAAAGTAAATTTAATTTATATCATGACCACCACATACTCTGAAATTTCCTTTACTCTTTCGCAAATTCGCAACTACATGATACTACGATGGCGTGAACTGCCTAATTACTAACCAGCGTAAAATGATGTAAAAAAATTTCAAACACATATACCCAAATTCTATAATAGACCTGACAAAGTAATTAAGAGATCTTATTAACGAAATTACCAGAAATAGCTATATGATCAAATTATATCTACGTAGATACAGTGGAAGAGAGGCGTATACCAGCAAAATATTATACATCCTTCTAAATAATCTTGGCTTCTTTCGAGTAATCATAAGCTCTCTTTCGGAGAAAAAAGTCACCTTGGTAGGTTTATATTGGACTTATTAAGGAGAGAAGTGCGGACATGAAGATGAGTGTTGATGTATTGCATACTTAACTGTTTTCCCTCTGCCCATTTATGTATAGAATCTATAAAACAACTTCGCTTCGAAGTCCAATGAACGTATCAAAGTATTGCGTAGGCATGCGTTTTGTTTAATAAATAAGTAGTAAAGTAAAGTAGTAAATTATTTAAATCAACTTTGCTTGAAGGTAATAGATGGGCCCTATTGGACAACTTTCCAATTAATGTTAAAATTCCTGGGTTTGTATTATTGAAGTATTAACTGATACAATAAAGATAGCTACAGGAATCATATTTCGCTATTTTCCAGTTGCCTTGTGTCGTATTTCACCGTTAGAATCTATACCGTTGTTTAAATTTTATAACAATATTTGCTGGAATCTAAAGAGAGCAAGAAATCCATCATCAATACGTTTAGTTGGTGAAGTGTGGAAATTATAGCCTAGTGTCACAGTGTTGGCAATCCTGCTACCAATTCATTTAACGTACAGGTCGAGTATGTAATGGTGGTTGACTCTTCTAGATGACAAGGAAGTATTTCAAAATGACAGTAACATTGACGTTTGTAAATCTTTTCTCCTGATAAATAAATAATGAGCTGCATATAATTACATTTAAGCATTATATTACTAACGAACATAATAAAACCAAATATTTCCATTACAGTACGGCCATTCTCGAGCAGAGGAGTTTAGTAGTAGGTTTAATATTACTAACGAAGATAATAAGACCAAATCTTCCCATTACAGAGCGACCACTCTCGAGCAAAGGGGTTGGGTATTAGAGTTGATACTACTAACGAAGATAATAAGGCCTAATCTTCCAATTACAGTGTGACAACTTTCGAGCAGAGGCGTTTAGTAGTAGATTTAGTATCACTAACAAAGATAATAAAACCAAATCTTCCCATTACAGCGCGACCACTCTCGAGCAGAGGCGTTTAGTAGCAGATGTGATGTTTTGGTATAATTTAATAAACAATAACATAGATTGTCCAAATTTGGTGAAGCATATACGGCTGAGAATTACCCCATAACATAATCGGAAGCCACGGCTTTTTAATGAGTCTAAAACTAACACTGATCATAGTTAAATATTTAAGAAGTGGAACAAAAAAAATGGCATCGAAATTTATGCAATAGTTTTTGCGTGATGCGCGCACAACGGCAGACTTCTATCATTACATAGTATAAAACAAAGTCCCCTACCGCGTCTGTCTGTCTGTTCGCGATAAACTCAAAAACTACTGAAGGGATTTTCAAGCAGTTTTCATCAGTGGATAAAGTGATTCATGAGGAACGTTTTGGTATATAATTTGTCAAGAATTTTTCTATAATCATGGCGGGACAACGTCTGCCGGGCCCGCTAGTAGTATATAAGATAGGTAAATATTTTTTATCATAAGTTTAAATGTAAACAAAGTAAATCGATTTTAAAATATCTCACGAATTGAACATAAATTGTATCGTGAACTCTATGATGCCATAAAGTTTTAAGTACATTAATAGAAAAAATAATGATAATGAAATAAATATTTCTTGATTATTGCATGTACACTTCTTGCATATAGGTATGACTATTAGTTGGTAAGCGTGGATTCATTTACATATTTGGTTAGTAAAGTTAGGTGTATACTTATGAATTGCGAAATAATTGCTTTATACAACGGATCGCTGATAGGCACATCCGATGTAAAGATACGGGAGAACTCGAGAAGAGAAAGCGCAAGACCGTAGTTGTGGTGATCTTTTAGGAGGACTATATCTAATAGTGGATGGCTTTTGCTGAATTAATACATGATACTGGTTTTATTATTAAGTTAATTTAGTATTAAGTCGTGGTAGTTAAGTGGTTTGAGCGGTGGAATAGAAATTCGATGTCCGCAGGTTCGAATCCTGGCATACACCAACGAATTTTACAGAATTCGCGTACATTTACCAATTTAAATCGGTTATTTTATCGGCTGACGGTGAAGGAAAACAACGTGAGGAAACCTGAACCTGAGAAATGTTCTTGTAGTACGCCAATATGTGGGAAAAAATAGAACTGTTGATATGTCAAAGTTTGAAATCGCCAATACGTCGTGGGCTGGCGTGGTGATTATGCCCATACCTACCTTCGGGATGAGGCCTATGGCCCTGAAGTGGGTCTCTTACAGGCTGATGATGATTGGTTTTATGCATGACTAATTAGACCATTGATATTTTCGTTATTCTTGAATTAAAAGATTTTCAATATTATAAGTACTACAGTTTCCAACCGATAATTACTTTTTATAATCTCAAACGATTTTATTGTACTCGATACTGCGTGTCACCAATCGCTGATTCATATAGGGTTATGATACTACGTCGTATTTAAATGTTTTAACAGTTATAGTAATAAAAATTACTTTTATTACATTCCTATATAAGTTCATGTGAGCGGAGTTAACAGGTCAAACTGCAAGAGGCACTGCGTACACAATGTTTACTTCGATTGTTCTTCAGTGTGCTTTGGCTGTCTGCGTATTACTAAACTGTTCAGGTACTTCAATATTATATAATTCGTTTCAAATGTATATTTTTTATTAACATTATTAAACTTTTTCACCGCTATAATATAATATAAATGCGCAGAACAGAAATTTAAGTATAAATAGGTATTATACAATATTTATAATATGTAATTGTCCTATAATATTCCTATAATAATATTTTTAATTTGTTTTGTAATCTTTGACTATAATATGCTCAAGCTCTAACTTACGGCTATATACAGAAGGGGCAAAAAGATTTAGGAGGATTGCAAATTATCTTAATTTCTTAATAAATCTATGATAGTCAATCTAGCCAGTACTACTTTGCCTTTGATATCCAGCATTCCTCTAATCGTAGCGGTTCGCCGTTCCATCGGAATAAGGAGGGTATGGACGAGGGAGTGCATTCATGTATTGCGCACACATCTATGCACTGTAATATATCCTGCGTAACAGACCAAGCTTTCCCCTGAGTTTGGTCGCTGTAGTCCAAATCGGCTACGAAGATTATACTTTCTCTTTGAGGAAAGGGCACAGAATGTTGAATGAATACAAAAGAAAATGACTAGGAAGTTATGTAAAAATAATTAATTTCTATTAATATTACATTGAAAATATCTGATTTAAAAAGTATTCTCTTTAAGTTTTTTATCGCTAAATATTTGGCAGATAAAGATAAGTTGCCTGAAATTTCAGTCACTCTCATGGTTTGCTTAGAAAAACCTATTAAACGAAAATTTTAAGCTTTTTATTAGCCCTTGTACACTAAATGAATATGTTTGTTGTTTTCTCGAACGTTTTTAGTGGAGTCGAGAGGTAGATGTGGCATCAATGAAGTTTTAGTCGGATGCCCAGATGATTGCCCGTCAAACGAAGTATGTCCAACGAGTGAAAATTATATCGAACCTTGTCCCATAAGCGAAAGTTGTCGTCCACCTGAGTGTAAATGCATGTATAATTATCGAAGGTATAACGGAATCTGCATCCCAACTGACGAATGTCGTATGTATCCTATTTTTAATTTAAACAAATCATTTTTGAACCAGCTCTCGTTGTCACCATTCTCCAGTATAAATGTGGTCGAATCCTTGCTCGAAGTACTTACATATTCAGTTCTCTAATTTCGCTAACTTGCCATATGTCGATGTATGTCATCCAATACTAAAAATGTATGCCATCGCGAGAAGTCTGGTTGACGTAAAACATCGAAATTATTTTGTACAAGTAATACGCATAAGAGGACAGTTTACGACAGGAGATAAATATGGCATAATCTATCTATACATGTAACAAGAATGTAAGTGTGAGGTGGCCGTAATTGTACGTTTTCGTAAAAAAAAAAGTTTTGCTGGTATCTTCGAATAAGTAATAAAATACATTTAAATCATTTTTAGAAATGCCTGTCTGTCTGTCTTTGTGTAAACACGCATCACTGCTAAAGTACTGCGTTCACGATAAAACCTCAATTAAATGAATCAAAAGTCATAAAACATATACTCAAGTAACATTTAGTCTTCGTTTCATTACAATCGGTTCGCTCTATCAAAAGTTATTGTAATTTTAATGACGACGCGACTTAAGTACAAAAGAAAAGTAGATAAGGAAATGGACTTAATACGTTCAGATGAATTTATTAGTCACTGTTTTTTTGACATTAAGTTCTGCGCGGACAGAGTCGCGGGTATAGCTAGTCAAAAATAAAATATTAAGAAAAAAAAGGGAACTATTTTGGTCAATAAATATTTATATTCATTAAATACGAAAATTAAAAAGTCAAATACATATAGCGTGGCAACGCATGCCGTGGCGATGCGTCACCACGCCAACAGTCGATTTGACGCGCCGCTATATATGTTTCACGTTATAAAACATATGCCTGTGAACATGTCACGTATGTCCAGGTAAAACATATTTACACCGAGTCTGAAAATAGCTGTACTGAAAGTCAATCAAATAGGTTTTTACATACGTGGGCTACCATCTTCACATGCAGTTTGTATTGTAAATGACCAGAGAGCCCTTTATAAGGTTAGACGGTTAATAGTCATCCTGAAGTTCAAGATCGATCACCAAGGATCCGAGTTAACTAAAATTACATTTGTCAATTGATCCTCTTTTTAGAGTTAGCAGGCGGTAGAGTTTCGCTGAAGCTATTACTGGTTTCAGCATGAATGGGTCGGCTCGCCCGGGATAGTGTCACCTTCTCACAGAAACACCCATGTGAAGTAACAGTGCTCGCATTGTTGCGTTTCGTTCGGTCAGTGAGAGCGCCGGAAGAGCACCTCCCCTCCCCCTCCCACTACCCCTCCCCCTCCACAAAATACAAGCTGGCAACGCACTTGTGACTCCCCTGGTGTTGCAAGTGTCTATGGACGGTGGTGATCACTTAACATCTGGTGACACACCTGATCGTCTGCCTTATAAAAAAAAATACATGTTATCATTTTAGGTCATGTCGTCTATTTATTTTACAATACAAATATTGTGAAAACAAATAATCGTGTTATTATCTTATAAGGATGTAATCATTTATGTAGTAAAATTGTAATTATGATATTAAAATAAACATGCCAATGTTTGCATTATTTACAACATTGCAATAAAATCATAGAATATTATTTCTTTAAACGTAAAATATTTAATAATTTTAAATTGTTACCACATTCTTACCAGCTGTTAAACGTAGATATAGTTAGATGTGGTAAGATGGTAAACACGCTAAGCCCAGAGGGAGCTAGCTCTCAGTGTAGCTACTGAAACACAGAAAAATACTACAAACTTACCAGATTAGGCCCCTCTCGGCAGCGGCTCAAGCCTAGTTCCGTTCTCTCGGCGTGGAGCCCTTGAGTGCGCTGCTCGCGCGATACAGTGACACAAAATCTTACATCACTGCGACAACATTACACATGTCACCTCCACACACGTGCACGCATACACGCTTACACATGAAAGTGGAAGGGTTTTATTTTTTTCCCTTATCAAACTGAAAGAGTTTAGAAAATTATCCGATACGAAATATATATAAGAGTTGTTGAGGTATGTATGCTTGGTACACATATATGTTTCAACAACTCATATATGTATGAATAGTTAGCTTAGCTTAGGTTAGCTCAGATAGGTCACCGGCGAAGAGCACCCGGCCCTGATGGGGTCCCGAGTCGGGTGCTCGACCTCACCTTGGGCCAATTAGGGGGGTGGCTTCGGGAGCTGTTCGACCGGTGCCTTGCGGTCGGGCAGTTCCCGAAGCCCTGGAAGCTTGGGCGGCTCTGCCTAATGGAAAAGGCAGGCCGCCCTCCGGACTGCGCGTCCGCGTATCGGCCCCTCGTCCTGCTGGACGACGCCGGGAAGGTGCTGGAGAGGATTATCTCCTCCCGGGTCGTCCAGCACCTAGAGGGCGTGGGGCCGAATCTGGCGGACGCGCAGTATGGCTTCCGGACAGGGCGTTCCACGGTGGACGTCCTGTCCCTCATGAAGTCGCTGTCTGCGGAGGCGACCTCCCAGGGGGAGAGGGTTTTGGCGGTGTCCCTTGACATCGCCAACGCCTTCAACATCCTGCCGTATGGGGTCATACGGGAGGCGCTCCGATATTTCGAGGTGCCCCCGTACCTGCGGCGGGTATTGGAGGCGTACCTCGAGGGTAGGGAGGTCACCTACGTAGACAGCGACGGGCGTATGGTCCGGCGCGCCACAAGGCGGGGGGTTCCACAGGGGTCGGCCTTAGGGCCGCTCCTGTGGAACATGGGCTACGACTTGGTGCTCCGCGGCGTGCTCCCATATGGGGCACGCCTCATATGTTACGCGGATGACACCCTAGTCGTAGCCCGGGGGGGGAGTGGAGAGAGGTGGAGCGCCTGGCCACGATGGCCATAACCCTCGTGGTCGGGCGCATAAGGAGGTTGGGCCTCAGGGTGGCCCTCGAGAAGACCGAGGCCCTACTCTTTCATGGGCCTCGGCGAGGGCCACCACCTGGGGCCCACATAGTGGTGGAGGGCGCCTGGATCAGGGTGGGGACCCAGATGAAATATCTGGGCCTCACCCTGGACGGGCGCTGGCGGTTCGAGTCCCATTTTGCGGGTTCGGACCGCGAATTGCTGGGGCGGCGGCGGCACTCGGCCAGTTGCTCCCCAATATAGGGGGGCCGGGCGCCGGGTGCCGCCGACTCTACATGGGAGTCGTGCGGGCGATGGCCGCCTACGGGGCACCGGTTTGGGCCGACGCCCTCGATGCCGCCAACGTGCGCGCGCTTCGTAAGAAACGCCGTCGAAAGGTGGCAGCAGGACCTGGCGGACGAGCGGTTCGGGCGGTTTACCGTGGACGCCGTCCGCCCGGTCCTGCAGGACTGGATTGGGAGGGAGTGGGGCTCCCTGACGTTCCGACTGGTGCAGGTACTCACCGGACACGGTTGTTTCGGGTGGTACCTGCACCGGATTGCGCGCAGGGAGCCGACCGCCGCCTGCCACGAGTGCGGCGCTGACGAAGATACCGCGCAGCACACTCTGTCTGAGTGAGTCTTAGTAGTCCGGTGAAGCTATTAAGACCTTGCTGGGTCAATAGCGTAGTCAGTTCGGAAAAAAAACTACGAACTTAAATCTTATTACATATTAAAGGGATGATGACTTAGTTGATAGCGTGTTCGGACGCAACGTCAGTGGACGTAGGTTCAAATCCTTGTAACTGAGTCTGAACTTTCGGTAAAACATTGTAATGCTACCATAACATGACGGTAGGGTTCTAAGTCTAAGTCTAAGTCTGTTCTAAATTTGCCTGGCTAGCTATGAAATATTAAAAAAAAGTAAATAATCTATACTAATATTATAAAGAGGAAAAGTTTGTGAGTTTGTGACGTTGTGACGTTGTAGGGGGTAATCTCAGGAACTACTGAATCAATTTTGAAAATTCTTTTACCAATATAAAGCCACGTTATTTGTGTGTGTTATAGGCTATATATCATCACGCTCAGACCAATAAGAGCGGAGCAACAATGAAAAATGTTTTAAAATCGGGGCTTTTTTTCTTTTGAGAGCTTCCGCTGCGTCTTAGCTCAAAATAACTCTGCCACGCGTAGAGGTAAAGATTGTGAGGTTGTAGGGGGTAATATCTGAGGAGACGGAGAAAAAGGCTAGCGCTGATCTTAACCCGGGACCCAGAGTTTTATGTCTGCGCTGAATGATGATGTGCATATTAAGTAAGCGTGTGTGCGTGGAGGTGACATGTGTAATGTTGTTGTAGTGATATAAGATTTTGTGTCACTGTATCGCGCGAACAGCGCACTCAAGGGCTCCACGCCGAGGGAACGGACCTAGGCTTGAGCCGCTGCCGAGGGGGGCCTAATCTGGTAGTAGAAAAGCTTTAAACTGAAAGTGAAGGACAATGAGGCTAAGGGCTCACGAAGCGGTTTTTACACGCGTCCGGCGCGGATGCGGGCCCGCAGCTTCTGTAGAATGCAGATATATATGTAAAAAAGTAAAGCACATCTCACGACGTGTTATATGGCCGCGGTGTGCGCGGTTGTTTGCGGCTCCCGCTGCACCGGCGGGCAACTAGTATGTAAATATACATTTCTTCAACTACGTTTAGAAAACAGGTTTACTTTAAATCCGTGTTAATATTCTATGTTATTGAATTTATCTGTAGTTTCAAAATGTGTTTTCAGTTACAAAAAATAATTCTTACATTTATTTTATTAATCGATGCGACATTTTAGCACCATTCGATTGTAACGCTCGCCCAAATGAAGAGTACAATGGTTGCCCACTACCGTGTCCTGATGATGCATGTCCTACTCTTCTGTCGTTAAATAACTTTTGCTCTGTATCTCAGTCAATCTACGAATGCACACCTAAATGCATATGTAAAAGTGGTTTCGCTAGAAATGAGACTGGGTATTGCATACCTTTTGAGGATTATATTTTTACTCCATATTACTGAGTCAGAATTTCTTAAGCGGGCCACTAAAAATCGACTATTCGATTTTGATATATCTATGAGCATATTTTGGTAGCTTTATAGGTTGAAAGTAATACCCTAAAATGATTTTTGAAAATTTCAATTTTTCAAAAATTTATGATCGAGTAAAAATTTCGAGTACTTCTTTTTTTAATTAAAATATATCAGTGAATAATTGCTGGATTTTAATGAAACTCGGTTTGTATGCTAAGGAATAGCAGATGAATAGAACAAAAATAATTTACGTAAAAAAAATGTTTATAATTAATTAGTTTCATAATAAACAAATGGTAATTTAACTAACTTCTCGGTGTTGTAGAAAAAAAAAAATTTATAAAAATATTCGTTGAACTATTAACTAAATGATGGCACAAGAAAATTTTAGTGCTCTCTTACCAGGAAAGAGATATGAACGAACATACTGTTACAATATCATGATATTTATCTTAATTCTAAATAATATTATAAATGCTAATGTGAATATGTTTCTTAGATTGTTATGTAGAGAGAGTAGTGGGTAGATGATACTGGTGGATAAATTTATTGTTGAGTACATGTGCCTACTGCACTATGTTATATATGCAAATATAACATGTTGTGTAGAGGAGCAACATAACGACTACGCCTTTTGTTAATATTCTATATCGCTTTATCTAATCTTTGTATTGAATATATACAAAACTCGATTCTTAAGGGGTAAATCCAAGAACACTTAAATATGAATGTGAAGTTATTGTTAACAGCAGGAAGAGGAAAAAAATGTATAAGATAAAAACTTCATTTTCATTTTACAGTCAAATATATATGCCCCGTGAATGAAGAATTTACAGAATGCATGTCAGCTATAAATCGACCGCAGAACTGTTCGCAAATAAATATTACAACCAGCGGCGTTTATCCAGTTGCATGTGAATATGGATGCGTTTGTGAAGAAGGATATTTAAGAGATGAAAGCGGTACTTGTGTTGAAGAAGATGATTGTCCACAGTCACCTTCAAGTAAGTACATATAGATGTTTATAATATATAAAAATAAATAAAAAATATATATAATTCGTATTATCTTCTTCGTATATGAAGAACACTCGTAGAAAAGAGGATATTTTAATTCTAAGATGGTTTAATAATTTGTTACTCATTGTACTGGTAAAAATTCCTACAAAAAACCCATTTTATCTAATATGTCGAATTCCTTACTTATAACAATCTCGTTTGTACTGTTTCCATCAAAAGATGATATATAACTGCATTGTTTTGTACAGTTGATCAAAGAGTGATACATTTACTAGAGACGTAAATCAAAATCAAGAACAATATATTCAATTTAAGCTTTGAGGAGGCGCTTATGAACGTCGAAACTACCACCGGTTCGGAAAACATCCCGGTCATCGAGAAACTCGATCTGGTTTATATTTCATTGATACATATTTTTACAAATATAGATTTTAATTACATTCGTTTTTGGTAGATGCACAGAGATAGACGTTATTTGCAGACATCACCATTGTTCACATATTCATCCACCCTATACTCTAAAACCAGCTTGATGTGGTGCTTGAAGCTACTATCCGGTAAATCGGTTATGTGCTTTGAGACTTGGTTATAAAAGTTAACACTCCTAAAATACCGTTACTGATATCAGTGGGCCTGAAACATGGGAAGACCAATTTATTATTGTTGCTAGTATCTCAATTATATCGGTATTTTACTAAATACATCTTAAGTAAATTTTGGTGAACATACATTCGATTATCAAGTATATAGTGAGAGGGCAAAGTTAAGATACCGAATTCCTAAAACTTGGCATTTGATGACTCGCGAGGTTCCATATTATAAATTGCTCGAACTGCCCGTTTTTGTACTAGGAATATGGTGCCTACTTCAACTACTGTCCCCCGTAGTGAAATATCATAGTATATTACTATGAAAGTAAGCGAAGTAGACTAACCCAGCAATATCTGTTAGCTGGGCAAGACATACAGAAGCTATTTGAAATATTCGTTGATGGATGATTTTTGTTATTTCTTTTTTTATCTTATTGTAAAGTTAGTTTAAAGTGGAAATTGCTCCTATTGAAGAGATACTCTTCGCATATTCAAGAAGGTCAAGGGTTATATTTAGGGTCTTAAAGGTGAAATTTTAAGTCATAATTGGAGTTAATACTATTGGCAGCTGATTTAATAGATTAACTTCATGTTTACCATATGTTTGTAAAAAATACTATTAGTAGATTTATACCCAGCATTTTTTTCATTAAGCTGCTTGTTGGTACGAGGGTTTAAGGGTATAAGTGGTAAAACAAACTAAGCCCTTTGACTAAATTGTAATCTTATGAGGTACAATATAAAAATAACCTTATACTAAGATCAGAAAGAAGAAAAATGTGTAATAAAAAAGCATTTTCAATTTACAGTCAATTTATGTCCAATGAATGAAGAATTTACGGAGTGTACATTAGCTATAGGTCGACCGCAGAACTGTTCGCAGAAAAATGATACACTTATTACAATCAGTGGCGTTTACTCAGTTCCATGTGAAAGTGGATGCGTTTGTGTAGAAGGATATTTAAGAGATGAAAGTGGTACTTGTGTTGAAGAAGAGGATTGTCTACCGCCTCCTTCAGGTGAGTAAAATATGTATATAAATGAAGTAGAAGGTTTTTATATAAAATCTTAACAGAGAGATTTTAATTCGAAATTGAGATGAACACTGTTAGTTTCTTCTTTAGCAAATTAGTATTATCCGTATATTTGTACTAAATGCTATTACTTGATAAATATCGAGCGATTGTTCATTAAGCTGGTATGAAGATTTAAGGATTACAATAGTAAAATTAACTAAGTTCTTGACCTGAATTCTGGTGTTAAAAGGAACAATATAAAAATAACCGTGCACTACGGATAATAAATGTAAAAATAAAAATATTATCAATTTGCAGTCATTATATGTCCCATAAATGAAGAATTTACAGCGTGCACATTAGCTATAGATCGACCGCAGAACTGTTCGCAGAAAAATGACACACTTAATACAACCAATGTAATTTACTCAGATATATGTGAATATGGATGCGTTTGTGTAGAAGGATATTTAAGAGATGACAATGGTACTTGTGTTGATGAAGATGACTGTCCACAGTCACCTTCGAGTAAGTACATATGGACGTTTATACAAATTCGTATTATTTTCTTTGTGTATGATCCATGGCAGTTACAAAGGGACTATTTTGACGATAATATTATTTATCAATGTACAACTTGCGGCGCATCAACAGTTTCTGGAATTAACAAGCAGAACATACTATGATTTGTTAAAATGTATTTATAGTTTCTCAAAATACATCTTCAAATGCATTCTTACGGTCAACGCACCTTTTCGTTTCGTTTTTTAAATTATACTATGAACATAGGGGTGTAAGGGGTGTCGAATAACATCATGAGACTTGAGATACCCAAGCCAACCTCACCTGCACGTGGTGCACCCTGCTGAACAACGAACGAGGCAATGGCGAAAGCGGGGTGGTAGGGTTTTACAGCCCGACTGGGTCGCAACCACCATGTATATGGCGAAAAAGCCCGTAATAGTGATACGCTTCTGCGGGTCGCGTTTCGGGATCAGCCTGTGCATATCCAGCTACCGGGCGACTTTCGTCTTGGCACAGGTACCAGTGTGACTCTCCAATGGCTCACCGCCTAAGAGAGCTGCATTGACCCGGCGGACAGGGAGACCTGTAGAAACGGTTGTTCCGCTGGCCGCCCGCGGTACAGTACAGGGGCCCAATTATGAATAACCACCATGAGAGGCTGCCCCACCATGCCGCGCATAATCTTGGGTAGGTTCGTCGTGCCGGTTGGTGACCGGATTTGGGGTTCCGGCGACCTATTCCGGGGGGGTACGGGGGCCCTTCCGTTCGCCGGGTCAGTGCAAATCTTGCAGGTATTACAGTGAGTCGGCGATTAACATTGAATACTTCTGCGCTTGTATGAATGTTGCTCGCTCTTCACGTTTCCTTCTTTCTTAAATCATGACAGCGCAAATAACAAATCTAGGTTCCACAGCGGTGCACAACCCCTACGCCGCTTTTACGATGGAGTTCATCAACATCCGTGGACTTCATTCTAACTTAAATGCCGTTCATCAACACCTTGAGACGGTTCAGCCTGAAATACTCTTCTTGACCGAAACACAGATACGTCGTCCGGCCGATACATCTTATCTGCACTATCCCGGCTACCAGCTTGAGGCCAACTTTCAAGCTAAAGCCGGTGTATGTGTGTATGTACGGTCGGAGGTGTGCTGTCGTCGTTTGCGCTGCATGGAGGATCCTTCCTTTTCCATCCTTTGGCTACACGTGGACCTGGGCACTCAAAGCCGTATCTACGTGTGCCTTTACAGATCCCATGATGGGGATGATGAGACTACTCGGCTCTTTGAGTACATGAGTAAGGCAATAGATGACGCACAGGAGCAGTTCCCTACTGCGGAATTGGTGGTCTTAGGGGACTTTAATGCACACCACGAAATGTGGTTGGGTTCCTCTAGGACGGACCATGCAGGACGAATAGCCCATGCATTCGCCTTAACACATGACCTGACTCAACTAGTAATCCAGCATACCCGGATTCCTGATATCACAGGTCATGCGCCCTCTTTACTGGACCTTCTGTTGACGAGTCATCCAACTGGGTATGATGTGTCGGTCAGTGCTCCTTTGGGCACATCGGATCACTGCCTTGTTGTATCGTCTGTGCCACGCGCTCAACCTCCACCCAGTACAAGAATTAAGCGCAAAGTCTGGCACTACTCGTCAGCAGATTGGGACGGGATGCGGGATTATTTCGCTTCCATTCCTTGGCAGCGACGCTGTTTCGACGGGAAAGATCCTTCAGCGATTGCCGATGCGATTGCTGACGAGATTGGAATGGCAATGGAGTATTATATTCCTTCCTCCAAGATCGTCGGTAATCGCAGGGGACGCCCTTGGTTCAATCGTGAATGTGCTGATGCTGTCAGTAAGAAGCAAGCCACGTATCGTGATTGGATCAAGGGTCGCGCTAACAAGGATCCTAATATCAATATCCTCAAAACAGCCTATAATTCTGCTACCAAAGCTTGTAAGAGGGCCTATACTAGAGCGGATGCCCAACGCATTGCACGCTTAGGTCATGAACTCGTAAGTCATCCGACTAACAGTCGAGTCTACTGGAGTTTGGCCAAAGCTGTGCAAGCCAATTTTTGCCGTCCAACGTTACCGCCACTGAGGTACTTTGATGGGACACTGGCCTATGATCCACAGGAGAAAGCGACATTATTAGGCAATCTCTTTGCGGCGAATTCCTGGCTCGATGATCGAAACGCGCAACCACCTACTATTCCATGCTGCGGTGTCACTATGCCGGAATTACGATTCAGGCAACGTGACGTATTAAAACAACTACGATCACTCGATGTTCGGAAGGCCAGTGGTCCGGATGGTATCCCAGCGGTAGTTATTAAAAAATGTGCAGCCGAGTTGGCTCCAATACTTACGCGCTTATACCGCCTGTCCTACGTCTCTGGTGTCGTGCCCCGGGCTTGGAAAGAGGCCAATGTTCAACCGATTCCCAAGAAGGGAGATCGATCAGATCCTAACAACTACCGTCCAATTGCCGTAACCTCAGTGCTGTGCAAGATCATGGAGCGGATCATTAACACCCAGCTTGTCCGCTATCTGGAGGATCACTCGCTAATTAACGATCGGCAATATGGTTTTCGCCAAAACCGATCAACGGGTGATCTTCTAGCTTACGTACTGCACCGCTGGGGGGAAGCAATTGACAAGCACGGCGAAGCCTTGGCGATCAGTCTTGACATTGCCAAGGCCTTTGATAGGGTCTGGCACCGTGGTCTTCTTTCGAAGCTTCCGGCGTACGGACTCCCTGACAATCTATGCAAATGGATTTCTGGCTTTCTACATGAGCGCAGAATTCGTGTCCTTGTCGAAGGATGTGATTCGCAGCTCATGTCAGTAAATGCTGGAGTTCCTCAAGGCTCTGTACTTTCGCCAACTCTGTTTCTTCTGCATATCAATGATATGTTGCCTTTAGGCCATATTCATTGCTATGCAGACGATAGCACCATCCATGAGTCCTATTACAGCAAGCCTTCTTGCGGTCAGGGAGACACAGAAAAGAGACGGCAGGAACTAGTCATTAAGCTCGACCAATCTTTGCTTCGCATATCAACATGGGGAGCAAGTAATTTGGTCGAGTTTAATGCCAACAAAACACAGGTATGCGCGTTTACCTGCAAGAGATCCCCATTTACCCCCCTTCCAGCTCTTCAGAATGTCTCGCTCGCAATGCGAGACAGTCTTAATATCTTAGGCATAGATATTCGCAGCGACCTCAATCCCAGGGATTATATACAGAGCGTGATCTCCACAGCATCTCGGAGACTCGGAATCCTGAACAGGGTGCGACGGTTTTTCACGCCTGAACAGCTATATCTCCTTTATAAGGCACAAGTTCGGCCCTGCGTGGAATACTGCTCGCACCTCTGGGACGGTTCGGCAAAGTACCTCTTGGATACCCTGGACAGGTTGCAAAGACGGGCTGTCCGCATGGTTAATGATGCAGACATTACAGAGTTCATAGAGCCGCTTCAGTTGCGCAGAGACATTGCCTCACTGAGCGTGTTCTACCGTCTGTATCATGGCGAGTGTTCTGAAGAGTTATTCAACTTGATCCCTTCCTCTCCTTTTCATAACCGCACCACGCGCGCTGGTCTTCGGAGCCACAGTTTTACGGTAAATCCTATCTGGGCACGAACTAAAAAGTTCGCAACATCTTATCTTTGCCGTGCCGTGAAGCTATGGAACAATCTCCCGGCCAGTGTGTTTCCTCCTTCCTATGACATGGGGTCCTTCAAGCGCAACGTGAAGAGATACTTACGCAGGCCGGCATGACAGCGGCGACCGGCGAGGGATAGTATGTCGCTCGGTAGTCGCCATTGTTTTTGGATTGTACTGTGCTTACCATCAGGCACAGTACAGTCATTTTGCCGAGCTACGATAAAAAAAAAAAAAAAAAAAAAAAAAAACATTTTCACGAATTAAGTCTATATAAAAATGAATTAACATAAAACGACGAGATCCTTAGAAAATTATGCTAAATTATAAAAATAAAGAGATATATAGATAAAACAAAACAAACTGCAGTTTACAGCCAAAGAGTTCTATTTTCAAATGTCGTAATTACATTTTAAATATTCTTGATGTAAGTGGCCAGTTCCGGAGACTTTTTGTGCGCCCTATGTATTAACCCAAATTCCTATACAAAATGTGCCAAATTCCTTACTAATAAGTTTAATCTAATTATTACGATTTAATCAAACGATCTTATAATATTGCATTAACTTGTAGAGTTGAACAAGTAGTTTTGTTCAAAAATTGACATTGACCACAGAGGTACGGAGGCTATTTCCAATATCTGTTGATGTATAATTTGGTTACTTCTTTTTTTATTTTATTGTAAAATTAATCTAATTCACAAATTGTGCGCTTTCAATAATTCTCTTCAATGTTTAAGAAGGTCAAGGTTTTTACTTAAGCCATAAAAAAGTAAGATTTGCCTCTTTTTTAGCAGATTAGTTTTAAATATTATTTATTACAATCGAGCACATTTTCTTTAAAATTGGAAGGAATTAAGTCAATAACTTAAATTGTAATGTTTTGATGTTGAATGTAAAAATAACCGGACACTAGATAAAATCAGGTAGTCGTAAATATTAAGTACATTGTGTCTTTTTGTCCTAAGCTGAATTAAATAATGATAATTCCATCTTCGCAGTTTTACCACCATGTGACGAAACAGAAATCGCTGTAGACTGCGTTAATGACGGTCCGTCAGATAGCTGCCCAGAGAACAATGAGGATAATACTGGTCCTGTGGTTTACCCCACAGTGTCGTCTGGTTGCGGTGGACCTGCCTGCAAATGCAAATTTAACTACAGACGAAATAACAATGGGATATGCGTGCCAATTAGAGAATGCCGTTCGTACTATTTTAATTATTATATTTCTATATTAAACTTCTTTATATTTTTATTAACTCATAATTAACGCTTTGCATCAGACGGTACGTTACTTTGATATTTATTTCATTTGTTAAATAACGATTCAGCAGAAATAACACAATATACTCGTATTTGGGTAAACTTAACGGATATTGTACGTACTAAAATAATTGTTTCATCCGAGTAGTTAATCACAGGTATTGTTACAATAAGTTAATTAGATTTTTAACTAGTATAAAAATAAAAACAGGAATAAACGTAAATTAAAGAATTAATTATGTTACTTCATTAAAATAAACTAAAATAGTATAATTATTAAAACACTTTATATGTAAAAAGAAGGGAAAACCCAACGAGAACAAAACGAGCTAGATGTTTCGTAATACCCTAAAAAAATAAAGGTTGGTAATCTTTGAAATTAACGCATAATAATATGTGTGATTTATATTAATTTCAAAACGCAAGCTGCAGTTGCTATCCCGGTCTTTAAACTTCTCTTTAGCTACAAACATAATATATACGGCAATGCCGAAAACCGGCAACCCAATAGACAGTGACTATGATGAGTTTGTCGTTGTACCTATCACCAAAATAAGTTTCCGTTAGGCACTACGTTTCTTGATTGCATTTACAAGCGCTTTCTTTATATTATGTTACTATGTTACAGCTCCGTTAGACTGTAGTGGCAAACCATATGAAAGGTATCATCCTTGTACAACAAACTGTGACAGTGATAGCTGTCTTCAAGCTACTCCTACCGAACGGTGTCTTATTTCACAAAAAAATGGTATTATCGAATGTACACCAAGATGCATATGTTTGGATGGCTATCGGAGAAATTATGATGGAGTTTGTATACCCGACAAAGAGTGCCGTAAGCATCTGTACTGTATTTATCGTAACGATTAATTTTGAACCAAATTTGATGAGAAAAAATTTTAAATAATTTCATAAATGATCAAAGCTGTAACGATATCGATAATTCTTTGAGAAATCATACAATATTCTCAATCGATCATAATGAAGTTAGGTATTCGTGAAGTATAAGTTATTCTAATGTTATAGCTAATTAAAATTATCAGTAACATTTAAAAACTCATAATATATACTTGCGTTGTTATAAAGTAAGATAACGACTGAAAAATAATGACGGCATAAAAACCGTGCAAATAAAAAAAAAAGTCTCGATATGTCTCCTATGAATGTACTATTCATTAATAATACATGAATGAATGATAAATATCCACGAACATTTTCGCAGAAGTACCTGCCTAGTTGCTTGTTGTTATGTAAATATCACTACGGAATTCGGTAGTCCGGTAAAGCTGTTAAAATCATTCTAGGTCAATAGTGAAGTGAGTTCGAACAAAAAAAAAACTATGGAATTTTAACACTGAATGTCCACTGGCCGATGGAAAAACTATTCGTGCTTCAATCTATCTGTACTGATGCATAAACTGTCCGCGGTCCAATCTATGTAGCCAATGCAAAAACTGTACGCGCTCCAATCTATCTAGCCAATACAAAAACTGTCCGCGCTCCAATCTATCTAGCCACTGCAAAAACTGTCCGCGCTCCAATCTATCTAGCCAATAGAAAAATTGTCCGCACTCCAATCTATCTAGTCAATACAAAAATTGTTCGCACTCCAATCTATCTAGCCAATGCAAAAACTGTCCGCGCTCCAGTCTATCTAGTCAATACAAAAATTGTCCGAATTCCAATCTATCTAGCCAATACAAAAACTTTCCGCGCTCTAATCTATTTTTGGGGTGACCTTGCTTACGTCAGTATTTATTATAGATCACGTTGGGGCCACTAATTTTGGGTCGTGTTCATATAATATATATGATAAAATCAAACACTAACTTTGCAATCGAGCCTTTAAAAGCGGACTTTGTCTGTCGAGGAAAAATTATATCCGTCTGACATCGAATATGTCATCTTTTCAAAAAGGCCAGTGTGCATAGACACTTTTTAATGGCCAGCACGCTACACTATCTAGCCAATAAAGAAACTGTCCGCGCTCCAATCTATCTACCCAATGCAATAACTATCCGCGCTCCAATCTATCTAGCCAAAGCAAAAATTGTCCGCTCTCCAATCTACATGGCCGATGCAAAAATTGTCCGTACTCCGGTCTATCTGGCTGATGGGAAGATTTTTCTTTTATATACATATTTCGATTATGATCTAGTCAGACAAATAGGCGTACTTCAGCAATAGTATATCCAATTTCTCGTCTATTGTTCACTTAATGCAATTAAGTGCACTTGTGCATTTAATTTAGCGTCTTTTCATTTTACGACACAGGTTATGAGTTTACACCGACATTAAAAGGAAAATTTCAAATATTTGCAGGCGGTATATTATGTCCAAAGAATGAGGAGTATACGGACTGCAAGCAAGCCCTATGTCGACCTACAAACTGTTCTGAAACTTTCGATTTCGCGAAATGTCTGGAAGGTTACGAGGCAAACTGTGAGAGCGGATGCGAGTGTCAAGAGAATTTTTTGCGAGATAAGAATGGCGTGTGCATCCCCAAAAAAAAATGTGAGACAAACAGTAAGTAAATGATTTTATGGCGTGTTCAGGAAAGATAAACAGATTTAATTAGTAATATTGTAAGCCCGTTTGAGTTTAATGCTGAATGTAGATTCTCTTCATTATAGAAATATGTGGTATAACTGCGATCATCAGATTTTTATACCTAGTTTAATATAGATAACATGAGCTGTTTTTCTATGAAATGGATCAAGTTTCCTTGTATGATAATAAATGTTCTGTTTACATTGTGACTGTAGGTAGTTATATTGTACATTTCAACAAAGATAACTAATAGTTATTCTAAGCGGAATCATGCAGTACTAAATAAAGATACTCAGTTTTAAATAAAAGCTGAGCTTCTGTCTACTGTCTTCAAGTATATTGTGAGCTTCAGTGTGCAAAGAAGATTATATGTTGCTAAATAAGTTATAGAATTTTAAATTTGCTAGAATACTCATACACTCTACAGTTAAATACACAAATTCCTCATTTTTCTTAAAATTGATTTTTTTATTTTATTTTATTTTGAATTCTTAGGGAAACTTACAGCTAGGCAAAAGAAAATACATTACATGTTTAAACATAAACGATGGCCATTTACAAGTTTCCGCATCTATAAGAAAATTTTCATTTTCCTTAAGAAAGTATGGTCCGAATAAGGAAATTAAGAATCAAAAAAACTGGAATTAAGAGCGCATTTAAGTTTCTGAACACTTGTGTTAAACAGATCTACGTTCAGATCACTAACTAATTTGTTAACACTGTTACCAACTCTAATTATGTACGAATTTTGCCTGTAGGTCGCCTTAACAACCGGGTTATAAAGTATATTATGGTTTCTGCTAGGCACAGCTGGTACACGCAAGTTAATCTTACTCAGTAGTTCCGAACAATCAATTTTACCAGTGATAATACAAAGAAGACATACTAAATCAGCTATTTTTCTGCGCTCATATAATGGAAGTATATGAAATTTTTTACAGCATAATGTGTAATTTGATAAATATGTTTTAGATTTAAACTGTATGTGACGAAGAAATCTTTTTTGAATTTGTTCAATGCGAGCATTATATATGCTGTAAGAGGGATTCCAAATTTGAGATGCATATTCCAGCTGAGATCGTACAAAAGAGCAATAGATTATTTTAAGGGATTTAACGTGTTTGAACTCATTCGATAATCTAAGCACAAAACCTAGTGCTTTTGAGGCTTTTTTTACAATACTATCAACGTGCTTGTCAAATATTAGCTTGGAATCAAATATAACACCCAAGTCTTTGACTGTGTTAATTCGTGTTAATGTTGTATTTTTAACTTTATAATTGAATAAAATTGGAGTAGGTTTTCGGGAGAACGAGATTACATGACATTTATCTATATTTAAGTACACTTTATTAATATGACAGTAATATTGAAATTTATTTAAATCATCCTGAATGGAAACGGCGTCCGAAATTGTTGTAACAGGACGAAGAATTTTAAGGTCATCGGCATACAGAAGAATTTTGCAATTAATAAAACAAGAAGAAATATCATTGATGAAAATGTTAAAGAGAAGAGGACCTAACAAAGATCCCTGTGGAACTCCTGACGGAATCTGCATCGGGACGGATGTATAACCATTTAAAACTATAGTTTGACATCTGTTCTCAATGTAAGATGAAAACCATCTGAACAAATTACCTCGAATTCCCATCATCTTTAGCTTATGAAGCAAGATTTGGTGATCAATCCTGTCAAATGCTTTACTGAAATCAGTGTAAATAACATCTACTTGACCAGGCTGCGACATGCGGTGAGTAATGTAATCACTGGACAAGATTAAATTTGAAATAGTAGATCTTCCCTTTAGAAAACCATGTTGTTGATCGCATAGCGAGTGTTTAATAGAGTAAAAGAGTTGAGTGTAAATGATTCTAATACTTTAGCAAAAATACAAAGTTTAGAAATGGGTCTATAGTTGTTGATTATATCTTTAGGACCTGTCTTATGAATAGGTGTAACCAACGCAGATTTCCAGATATGAGGCATTATCCCTTCATTGAGAGATCGCTCGTATAATAGAGAAAGTGGGGTACAGATGCTAGCTGCATATTTGACCACAATAATGGGAGGTATGTTATCGGGACCAGCCGATTTGTTCAAGTCAAGGGATTCCAAAAGTTTTTACACTTCAGAACAGACAATTCTAATAGAACCTATATTGGACGAAGGTTCGTAATTTGGTATTATATCATCTACAACAGATGAGAAGGTCTGTGTATTGGGTAAAAAATTAGAGTGAAAATAGTCGGCAAACATGTTACATATGACTTCACCACATGAAGAGGATATTTGTCCGTATTTGAGGACAGATGGATAGGCATTACATTGATTTTTATTCTTAACGTAAGACCAGAACGCTTTGGGTGATTTTGAGATATTATTTTCAATTTGAGTGATATAACTGTCAAACATATCCCTTTCCATACGCTTAGCTCGTTCCCTTAAAATTACAAATGAATTGTGATCAGAAATATTTTTATATTTTTTAAATTTCATGAAAAATTTATTTTTTTCTTTCAAAAGTTTAATGAGAGATGATCTGTACCAGAGTGGATATTTTTTTTTAGGAAATACAACCTTTTTTGGAATAAATTTATCTCGTAAGTTAGATAGAGTGTTGTAGAAAAATGAAATAGCCTGTTCTATAGACTTGGAGTTGAATTCTTGATACCAATCAATTCGTTTTAATTCCACTGAAATAGAGTCAAAGTCACCTAAGTTATAAATAAATATTGTATACGGGCGTAATGGCAAGGAATAAAGTTCCATGAAATTAGCAGTGATAAGTAACGAGTTGTGATGAGGATCTTCTGGAACCAATGGTTCAGTACAATTTGTAATAGAGAGGTCGCTATTCGAGAAAACTAAATCTAAAATACGGTTATTGATGTTAATAACAGTTATATTGAAGCAAGTGACATGTGGTGATGTTATCAAAAAGATTTGTTTGCGTAATACCATGAACGTTAGAAGGATAAAAAGATACACCGTCATCTGCCAAGGACCAGGTTAAGTTCGGTAGATTGAAGTCTCCTAAAATTATAAACTTATCAAGAGGATTCTGGAGCACGATGTGGATCAAATTTTCAGAGAAATATGCTAGTTGAGTTGCCATTGAGTTACCTAAATTTTGGTTACAAATATACACTACACATAGGCGTATTTTGTATGTAATTTTAGGTTTCTTATTATGAGAGGTTATAGGCAACCAAAGATCTTCCGCTGAAGAGAACCACTCGGAGCGAAGAGTAGCAGTAAGCTCACGACGGACTGCTATTAAGACTCCACCGCCTAACGACTGATTAGTGTTCAAATAGTTTCGATCTCTCCGCCAAATTATGTAGCGATCATCAAACAATTCACTATTAGAAATTGAATCAGTCAACCATGTTTCAGTCAAACATATAACATTGTATGAGTTTAAACAAATATTTCTAAGAAAAATAGTTGTTTTTGTACGAAGTCCACGTACATTTTGATAAAAAATAGTAATCATTGTGGCCGTGAATATTTCCATAACAACTGATTAGAAATACTGAGTAAGAATAATTGCAAAGTAACAATAATAAAATGAAAAATTAACATTAAAATTAGCACATAAAAACCACAGTACAAGTAAATCGCAAATAATATAGGGTATGACATAAAAAACAATAAAGAGAAACCCTCCGAGCTCAGGTAGCAAGTAAACAAAGGTGAAGGTGACCCCTCATTAACGTGGACAATAGCATGATTAACTATTCCAGCGGTACTCAAACTTTGCCGGCTAGCAACAGTATTTGAACAGATATTAAAATAATAGGCTATGTAAAAATATATAAAAATATATAAAAGACGAAATGTAACAAAATAGTTTTAGCTGATTATTTTCGTGAGATCTGCTTCCGATTTGATGGTATATACAAGAGCACTGGAGTTTTTTCGTAAAAAAATTTTACATCCTTTTACCCAAACAAATGCATAACTCCTTTCTTTCGCCAATAATTTGGTTTTGTTGAGAAGGATCTTATTGTGGATAGTCAAGTGATCATTTATGTAAACCCTGTGATCACCCAGAAGTCCAAGGTCCTTAGGAGTAATAGATTTGTGTTTTTTTGCTGCAGCTATGAAGTCATCCTTAAGATACCGGTTATGCATCGAAACGATGATAGATTTATGTTTACTATCATTACGCATCTGTACTCTTGAGACATAATTTATTTGTTCTTTGGATATTTTCATGCCAATGCAATCACTGATTTTAGATATGATAGTGAACTAGTTTTCGGAGTTATTCACAGGAACGCCTTTAATCCTGATGTTGTTCATTCTAGATCTTTGATCACCATCGCGTAGATCTTGTTCAAGTTTACCAACTCGTTTCTGTAAATCAGAAATGTCCTGTTTAGATTTTAATAAATATTGAACCTCTTTATCTATTTCGGATATTCTTTCATTCAACAGCTTCACTGAATCATGAAGAAACTCCAGTGAGTTTTTGACGTCCGTAATGTCAGCTTTAACTGATTTAAGCTTTTTGATCTCGGATTGAATACTTTTGATATTTTCAAGTAAGTCTGGCAACGAAGCCGTTTGCGTAGATAGGCTTTTTAATTCACATAAAATGCTGCCTAAATCTGCAGAAGAGCAAGACGTAGATGAAGGATTTTTTTCCTGTGAAGGACTGGCAGTTAAGGCTAACTTACAGGAGCCACACTTCCAGTTGCTCCTTCTACCTTCTCCTAGGCGACGGTATCCACTTTCTGTTATTCCTGCGCAGACAAAATCAAAACGGCCTTGACAACCTGAGCACTGAGCACCATCTCTGTGTGACACTTCACATTGTTTACAAGTAAACATATTGATGTGTACAAAAAATTAAATTTAAGTAAAGTATTGAAATATAAAGTTTGGGAAGCACTGAGGTAGAAGTTCTGTATATGTGCGCTCACTTCCAATGCTATAATTGAACTTATCGATTATTTTTATTTTATTTTGTATGATTTTACTCTATTTAATTGTAGTTTTTATTCCTTTTATCGTCATTTTTTGTATTCACTTTTCAATTAATTCTCGAGTATATTTTTATAATTTCTGCCTTAAAATAGAAGTAGTCTAAACTTTTTATTTATGTGTATGTTGTTCGACATTAGATGCGTTTCATTTTGTCTTCTCTTATTGATTTTGTCGTGGTCTCCATCTGTATAACTTTGTTTTATCATTTTATGCAATAGTCTGTCAACTTATTTCATAAGTTATGTAATTATTTCAGATATAATTACGTTTTTTTCATCAATAATTTCTAGTTAAGATAAGTTGTTCCTCGTGTGTTTGATGATTTCAGTTTTGATCTGATCGGGGATCGGTCCTACTAGTACCTTGTTACAATCACTGCGCATTATACTGGCTACTGAAAAGAGAACTGTTGGATGTAGACTCAATTTTGCTTGGTCTACCTGATAAACGCCAAGCTTTATATAACTTTAAGATGTGAATTTCATACGTTTGCAGGGGTCGTTTGTGGCGAAAATGAAATATACACAAAGTGCATACAATCCGTATGTCGACTTACGCGGTGTGATCAAATTGGTGGTACTATCGAATGTTGGAATGGTGACGAACCGGAATGTCAAAAGGGCTGTATATGTAAGGAACAATACGCGAGATCTAGGAATGGAACATGTATTCCTGAAGACTATTGTGACAACTCCGGTAGGTAATCGGTTTTGATCAACTTCAAAAAAAAAGAAAGTTTCTTTACAAACTTCATGACCTATTTTTATTTTAAGTCTATATTTTCCCACATGCAGTGCTCCTGCAAGAACATCTTATATACCTTATATGTAGGTATTCATAAATTATTCTTATACATGTAATAAATATGGTTATTGTTTTTTTTTTCAACTTTTAATGTTCTTGAAAAAAGAGCAAATGTTTTTTTTTTGTTAATTTAGTCTTATTGTCTTGTGATTATTTAAATTTTCTAACAGGATGGTGGCTCGTGTTAGATCTTTTCAGGAAGTTTTTGTGGCATCTCAGAATTCATGCTCCGTGGTATTATATCCACCCAATTTTCTTGTGCACAGTAACCGAACTATATTACGTAAAATACCAACGATATTACAACATAACGCAAGATTATGAGAAAACGCCACACAATTTTTTTTTATTCTGGAAAAGGGGCTATGCAGGCCTTGGTCCTGTATCACTGCGACCAGTATTGATCTATTGTGATCACCCCATATTACTAAAGCTCTCCGCCTAATCCTATAGTATTTAAGAACTGCAGGACTTTTTTGGTTCAGAGCATCTGTACCTCATCCGGAGGCAAACATGCTTTCCCAGAATCCGGTTTCGTGTAGGTTTCAGTGGATCACAGTCACACAAGAGCTGTTTGGGGGTCTCATCCGCACTATCACAAAATTTACACTCTCTTGTGCTCGGGACACCGATGTTGTATAAGTGCTTTTTAAGACAACAGTGTCCAGTGAGTGCTCTCACTAAAACCCGTAATTGATTCATACCGAGTGACAGGGCCTTGCCAGCATACCGCTGGTTAAATGCCCTGATGAGTTCTTTGGAATCGTTTTGTCCTGGCAAGTTATGCCAGAATCTTTTGGCTTCTTGATTGTAATGGTTTCTATGGGTCAAAAGAGCTAGGCTTTTGGGTATTCCACAAAATGGTTCAGGACCAATGTGTATTCCCATAGCACCTGCCCTTGCAAGCTCTTCAGCATAAAAGCCACACTATATAACAGACTAATATCCCGCCCAAAACTCTTCATTCTTAGGTTTTAAAATGTTTTTTTATTTATTACAATAACATACCTTTTAATATGGATTGTAGATCTTATTGTAATCTTATCTTTAATAGGTAAATGTATAAGACCGTATGAAATTTACACCGATTGCAAAAGAGAATGCCCACCGCTTGACACTTGCAATTCACTACTTCCTACGACGTACAAGTGTAAGGATCTGAAGTGTAAACCTGGTTGTAAATGTTTAAACGGATATTTAAGGGCAAACAGTACTGCACCGTGTATGCCAAAATGTTCATGTCCGGAGCTGGGGAATCCCGCTGATTGTGTAATTTATTATTAATATTCTAATTTTGAAATACTTTTATTATATTCTTCTTGTGTCTTGAATAACCCTTTTGTTTTTTTTGAAATATATAAATTAGCTGCAAATATTTCCATTTTGTTACTAACTGTATCGATATTAAAATTTTGTTTTAAATATGACTAAGACAGTTTTATTTTCTACCAGCAACATCTACTATGTGATTTTTGACTTAAAAACAATACAATAGAATTTTTTTGTTTGTGAATGGAAAGTCTTACATTTACAAGAACAGAAATCTTATATTAATATAGATTATTGTTCTACTGCCTAATTATTTTTTTGCCAATAAAAACCTACATTGCACTTATAGATAATTAGAATTTAGAAACAAACGAAATGGGAAAAAGCAACGTTTATTGACAAAGGTACGGTCAATAAAGTTTATCCATTAGGAAAGGTGTATGAAACATAAATATGACGTCATGTAAACGAGAAGTATACCGTCCATTTATTATACCTACGTGATAATTGTATATAAGAAGTTAAAAATCTCGTTTTCCGTAATACGAACTAAGCCGTCAAGATGCAAAGGATAGGTTGTGTGTTGTTTTCCTGTATCGTTCTACTCTGCGGTGCGAACGCGAGTGCTTATGGTAAGTATTTGTTAACCTTGATATTATTTCACACTTTATGTAGAAATTGTACGCAAATTGATACGTAGCTATATGTATAAAACCACTCATTAAATGACAAAGATGCCTTACCTATATAAAGTAGAAGAAGTACATAATTACAAATACCAAAAAAGAACACTCTACAAAAAGATAACACAAGAACGAGACTCGCTAAAACATATAAACAAGTCCTCAATTAAAAATTAATTTGGATACTTAATTACCGAAGCAGCTGACTCAACTATAATACAATATATCTAAATCAAAATTAAATATTTTTTCTAAGTAGTTCTTATTACAATTTGAAAGAATTTTTGACCTGAAGAATAATAACTGAAAAAATATGAAAAATCTAATTATAATAGGCCGTCCGACCTTATTTATTATATTTACTTGATACATAATTAAGTTTTATTTGCCAAAATGTTGTAGGTACAAATATTGTAGATAAGTAGTCGGTTGAAGAACAGAAGAGAAAAAGATGCTGAACTGTTTTATCTTCGTCTATGTATATAGGTACAAATGGCAATCTAATAATTCAGAAAAAAAAATAGTTACAGTATGAGATACAAAACTTAATAGGATCTAGTCCAATCTAGCAATAAGTTATGAAACAAAGACATTTTGTATTATCACTTTAGAAACAGGAAAAATTACGAGAAATCCCTTCTTACTGGTTTTTGCGATCATTAAGAACCACTGGGCTAGGGGGTTTACTTTGGCTTACGTCATGAGTATTATTAGAATAAAACACGAATACATGTGTTAACGTGGCAATCATCAGTTTTATTGATAGTCTATTTTAAATATGTAAAATACCGTTGTGATGCCGTTGGTGGATATTGAGTAAATGTTGATATTAATAACATGTATTATTTTGATCAATTCTTATATACCTAATACAGAGATGACAAAGATAAATAAAAAAAAATGCGAAGCAATTTAAAACATTACACCTACACGTTTTATTCTTCAAATTTTGTGTCAAAGAAAATTACTGTTTTTTGTTAGCTCTGTTAGGGCCTAAGCAAGTTGGCGACCCGGACTTAAAGTTGAAGAAAGGGAAAGTTATTTGATACTTTTTTTATACAAATAAATACCATATTGAACCGGCCAATAGATGGAACTATGAATGAGGTAAAAAAAGTCAATGAACTTAACAGCTGTATACAAAAGCGTCATGATAAGGAACTTGAATTTTTATTAATTCCTTGATGTCTACTAATAGTAAAACTTGGAAAAACTCAAATATCTCTTCAATTTACGATACATAAACTAGTTGACTATAAATTGAGTTTAATACGTTCGTAAAATAAACATGACTTAGCGCTAAGGAGTTCATTACACCCCTAGGTTTAAAACCTACCTATAAACGTTTAGATTTAATTCCGTAGAGGTCCGTGAAAACGAAATTTTTGTAATTTGTCAACTAAATGTGTTTTACGTGTTCCTGAACTTTAAGGAAACGGGCATAAATATATTAATTTCAACTAACGTGAAATTTTTATTATGCAGATCAGATTGTTGTTTTATGCTTTACACTTCGTCGCGAATTAGTACTAAAAAAAAGTGAATATTTTATTTTTGTTATTATATTGGTATAATTACAAGTCTTCGATTACTAATAAACAAAAAAATATGTCAATTTTCATTAATTATATAAGTTAAGTACTTGATATAATCTATGTCGTTTTTGTATAAAAATTCTGAATTTTGATATTAGTATAGCCACTAGTAATAGCTTCGAAAATATAAAAAAAAGTTAACTTAAATAGATGCACTATCAAACATTCTATCGGTATTTTAGAAGACAATTCCTGTAGTACATTGGTTTTATGTATCTCATAGGCTTTAGACGGCGTTATACCAGATGACTGTTTAAAGGTTAACACCCTTCAATCGTGGGGTACTTCATGGTCACATTTAACATATAAAATAATAGTAACAAAGCAAATACTAATAAACAACAAAGAGAACCTTAATTAAAGTTTATCCTAAAACTTTTAAAAGTATGGGAACGATACTTTTAAACTTAAAAATTACACCTAGCTTCAATGAACAAAATTCAAAGAGCGCTTTTCAAGGCATTACGTAACTGCTTATCGTGGAAACGCCGCATGGGCGAACAAAGGGAAACGGGGCGCGGGCTGAGGTGCGGGACGCGACCCCACGGCCGGGAGTACGCGACAGGGTGTGATTCATTTATTACACCAATTCGTTTTTACGTAAATCACCTGATGTTGAGTGTATATCGGTTTTGACTTTATCGATATAATTAGGTCAAATATTAAGCACCTGTTTTTTAATTGATTTAGAACGAGAAGCAAGTAATGAGTAATTTGTGAAAGTATTGCAACTATTTAACAAGTCATGCTGTATTGTATAAGAGCCTGTGATCTCCAAAAGAATATTCTCTAAATGTTAGTGGAAACAGTCAAGTTCTGTTGCATAGGTTTGAGTTAAGGTAACACACAGACAGTTACAAAAAGCGACTTTGTTTATTAATATTTATAGATAATATTAACCAGTAAATTTGTGTATATGGTAGAAGTAAGCATATCTTATATGGATACAAGATTTCTTTTTTTTCTAATTTATTATTAATGTCGCAAATTTCTAAAAAAAAAAAGTTTACTTTTATCTCATTGCATTGGTTAATAATCGAAAAATAAAAACTGGAAATGATGATTCTTTACATAATGAGAGATTAAAATATTAGTAGACTAGACTTAAAAGCCAAACATAATACGTAAAACATTTATTTCATTATCACAGTTATACTTAAAAAAATAATTATTCAGTTACTGTTATATGATAATACTTTTTATCTTCATCTTGTATTTTATTTGGTGCTCCAGATAATGGATCCTTACCATCATGTGACTTAGGGAATGCTATGACGTCTCTAATAGAATCAGCATTGCAAGCAAGAGAAACCAATCTGTCTATGCCTAATGCTATCCCTCCATGCGGGGGACAACCAAACTTTAAAGCATTCAAAAAATGTCTTAATTTCTCTGGATCTATATTCAACATTTTCAGGATGTTTTCCTGTTGTTCTACATCATGTATCCTCACTGAGCCACCACCTACTTCATTACCGCTAAAGACCAAATCATATGCTAAAGATCTCACTTTTAAAGGGTCTGTATGTAACAAATTAATGTCATCAGGATGTGGTGCAGTGAATGGATGATGACAAGTTTCCAAACCATTGTCACCTTTTAAGAATAATGGAAAGTCAACAACCCATAACGGCTGGATATTTTCCTTCAACTCTAACATATTTTTGGATTTCAGTAATTCGGATATCATTATTCTAATTTCTCCTAAACAAAAACAAGAATTGTCATTATCGCCCATTGATATTATGACAGCATTTGTTGGCCCAATCACATTTCTCAAATTCTCATTAATATCAATACTAAGTTCCTTTGAGACATTTTCGTCTGTAATAATTTTTGTATTGTATTTTTTCCTGTATTCCTTTATTTGTTCTTTATATTTTGAAGTAAGCTTTCCTACATCTTTTGGATATGGTAAGGCATAAGCACCAAAGTTGTGTTTTTCTGAGAATAAATGAGTAACATTTAAAAACTTTAAATCATAAGATAAGTCTGGCTTATCAGTCCCATAGTTTTCTACAGCTTTTTCATATGTAATTCTCTTAAATGGAGGTCTGGGTAGCTGTCTGATGTATGTTGCATATAACAATTCTTCAACCATAGTGAGAATACTGTCGAGATTTGTAAAAGATAATTCTATATCCATTTGTGTAAATTCTGGTTGCCTATCAGGTCTTGTAGTTTCATCTCTGTAACATCTTGCAACTTGAAAGTAACGGTCAATAGCTCCAGACATCAACATTTGCTTAAATTGTTGAGGACTTTGTACTAAGGAATAAAATAAACCAGGATGACGAGTTGGCACAACAAACTCCCTAGCTCCTCCTGGAGTCCGACAAAACAATGTAGGCGTCTCTACTTCAACAAAACTGTGATGTTCAACAAGAAATCTCCTCATATTGTGAAGCATTTGTGATCGTAATCTTAAGTTCTTTTGCATTTCTGGAAAACGTAAATCTATATAACGATGTTGCAATCTCAATTGTTCTTTAGGTTTTTGATAATCTCTTAAAGTGAATGGTGGTGTATGAGCCTCATTCAGTACTTCTATATCATCAATAATTATCTCAACTTCTCCAGTAGGCATATTTTTATTAATCATATCCTTTGGTCTTAAGGACACAGTTCCTTTTACTTTGACAATAGTTTCTAGTTGAATATCACTTATATTGATATCTTGATTGTTAATAATGCATTGTATAATACCATAGGCGTCTCTTAGAAGTAAGAATTTTGATAAACGAGAATACTGAACCCATCCACACAAAGTCACCGATTGGCCTTCATGAACAGGTCTCAGCTCTCCACAAACATGTGTTCTATAAGTAAATGTATTACAGTCTCCGTGTACTTCAGTTGTAGAAATTAAGTTCTGGTCGATGTTATGTATATTTCTTGTAATAAGTTCAGTTTTATAGGTTAAGTTTTTACAATTTGATAAACAATGATTATTTATTAATCTTGTCACAAAACGTGACAGTTTTGCTCTATTTTGCACATGAATAGACCGATTGATATAACTCATGAACATTTTATGGAAACACGTACTTCTTCCAAACATTATTATATGTTTAGATAAAATTTGTTCTTACACAACTTTTTTCACAATATCAATATTTTGGGTATATTATTGATAATAACGTTTTAAACTCTTCATTCATTGTGGTCTACTATTATTACATATTCTAATATTTTGAGTTCTGAGAACTTTGCGATAATTATTCAAGAAAGAGTTATGAAATATCTATATAACATTCATTACATTTCAACTTTGTCAAGCTTCGTTTGAAATATTTACATGTAAATTGTTAATACCATTTGTCAACAATGTCATTTTCAGGCTGCGTTCAATTTTACTCGATTGTCAGATCTTAAATCATGCAAAATATATGTTAATTTTTTATACGATTGATATATTGAATAAACATAAATGACATATCTCTTTTTATATTTTAAATACGCCTTTTTTAGGTTAGCGTTTAATAACTAGTCCTGTATATTGGTATGTTAAACTAGAATAACAAATTATGAGTAAAATATACGGTACATAAGTTTAATATTTTGTGCCGTTGAAATTTTAAGGTTGCGCCATTACATAAATAATTCGATCAACATTGTTGATTCAACAATAGCTAGATAAAGGGTCACGTACAAAATCGAAGCTAACTGCTGTCCGCGTAAATATATACTTATGTAGCTATTTTCTTACTAGGAAAGGGAGAAAAAAGTTTTAAAACAATTTTAAGTTCAACCTAATTACAACCATGACACCTAGTAATAAAGTCACAAATGCTCAAAATATTATGTAATACTTACGATAAAACGAGCAATAAATGACTCCCGTCACTTACAAATGAAAAGACAACATAAACAACATTTAGTGTGAATTCAACCTTAATACCCAACGAATAAAGTACTTTTTCCCGTTTTTGTGCGTGTTTGTGCATAGTTGGCGAGCCTTGGCCAAACATTTGTACCACAGGTTTAAAATCGGTAATTTATTTCAAAATTTGATATTATTTGTTAGTTTAAAGCTTAAAATATAACTTATTCCACATGTATTTCGCGAAAGTAAGATACTCCGGCCGTTAAATTGCTTTTTCGGGTATTATTTTTGCATCTTTTGAATACACTGCGGCATTGTGAAACGTGCTTACATTGGCTGTGTTTCATTCAAACAAACTAAATAAAAGCTCACATTTCAAGTGAGCTGTTATTTACCGAGACGTATTTTTAGCGCCGACCCGATATCTAGTTATTATTGATCGAAGCATAAATACAAAGAATGAAATCGATAGCGCCTTCTGAAACTGGAAATTAATTGTAATATGTGTATTTAAATATTTTTATTCCATTTTTTTTCTCAGGTCTTAAATGTGATGGCCCCAATGAAAAATCAGATTGTGTTGTAGCTTGCCCTCCTGAAAGAACTTGTAAGAATCGAGATATTAAGTTCAGTTGTTTACATGACAAAAAATGCCAGATAAAGTGCATTTGCAAAGAAGGCTTTATTAGAAACGATAACGGAATATGCATTAGTGAAAATGAATGTGGTGAGTTATTTGATATCGTTTCTGAAACTGTAGATAGTAATATGATTATTATTTAAACAAATATTTAGTCTAGAAATAATTTAGCTCTCAAGTGCATTTAACGGAATATAGACTAATTATTAGATATTATGTAATATGATGCTATTCGTGGCTATTACGATGTTTTCGTATACCAAATGGATTCTTAGTTGTAAGTTTTTAATCCAAATCCTTTAAAGTGGTGTCCATGTAAATTAGCAAAGAGAACTATCGTTGCTTCGAGTAGACTATTCATTTCAACACTTGAATTTTTGTTTTACATTTACACTCCATACTTGATACTTTCTATTTAAGGTATGCACAATTGTCTATAAAAATAAGAGTATAGTGATCTGCTGAAGTGCGCGCATCACCTAAAAACTACTGGTTAGATTACAATCATATTTTTTAAATTTTTAATTCCGGAAATTGTTAGTGTGCCTATGGGATATATGGAGTATATGATACTCGGTATAACGATTTCTCTTGGAAAGAAATAATTTCAAGTCTTGGGTTAACGTGTGTAAAACCTCTCTGTCGGGAAGATCTTTTTACTCAATTGAGTAGTATTTCCAGCTATTCTTGTAAGGCGTGAAGATACCATCGGATGTTTTCTTCTATACATATTATTAAAGTTATCTATACTAATATTATAAAGAAGTAAAGTTTGTAATGTTGTGACGTTATAGGAGGTAATCTCAAGAACTATTAAACCGATTTTGAAAATTCTTTTACCAATAGAAAGCCACGTTATTTATGAGTGTCACAGGTCATGTCATATATCATCACGCTAAGACCAATAGGAGCGGAGCAACAATGAAAAATGTTTTAAAATCAGGGTATTTTTCCTTTTGAGAGCTTCCGCTGCGTCTTAGTCCATAATAACTATTCCACGCGTACGAAGTCGCGGGCAGAAGCTATTAACTAATTATATTATCTATACTAATATTATAAAGAGGTAAAGTTTGTGAGGTTGTAGGGGGTAATATCTGGGGAGTCGGAGAAAAAAAGGTCAAACGAAAACGTTTCTTACGAACGCTGCCTTAACGATGAGAGATATATGATTGAGTTCTAGAAAAAAGTTGTAGCTTGATAATGCCTATTACCGCCCAACGATGTGGGCACGGGTCAGCTAGTGTATTATATAGTCTCTGTTTATAAAAGCCGTAAATATACACTTAGATGGTGTATCGCTTGTAAGTTAATGAGAATATCATTAACTAGCCTCTACCCGCTTGCTAGGTAAATAGCGTAGTCAGTTCGAAAAAAAAAAACACCGTTTATTAATATATTTTGTTCTAATTTTCTTACATATTTTTAATAAATTAAATTGTTAGTCTATTAATCTATATAAAATTTACTATTCATTTGAAATTTTAGCGATACAATGTACCGGTCCAAATGAGTTCTTCGAGTGTGGATCCGCCTGCGACAACGTTTGTTCACAATTACATGTACAGAATAGAACGAACTGTCCCATTATAAATATTATGTGCAACAGAAAGTGCTACTGTTACGATGGATACGCCAGAAATGAAAATAACATTTGTGTACCAGTTGACCAATGTAGTAAGTATCATTTTAATCGAATTGAAATGTCGTTACAATTCATAATGAGCTAAATCGTATTATATTATTAATTGTACGTTATTATTTAGATCGTCAAATTTTGTAAATGTAAAATATGAAGATCATAAAAAAAAACTTTATGGACGGCAAAATTTGAACTTAGTTCTCAGTGTATAAAAATTGGAAATGTAAAAACAATTAAACAATAATTTGAAATATAACGACACAATTATGAAAGAAACTCAAAATTGTAAAGCATCATCTTTATGTGTGAAGAAACTAATTACTTTGACAAAATCATCGCACCTGATATTAAATAACGATGTGATCTACACCGGTAAACTTGCAAAACTACATGGGGATTGGATGTCAAGTACAGCTGACGGAAACGTCTATAAGTGCTTGCTTGCTTCCTTTTGAAGGTACTAGGTAGTGGGCGGCGGGTTTAGAAGAAGCCCTAACAACATGCTATGGTTTTATAAGAATGTTTATCATCATTGAAGGCTCCAGCTTATTCGTAACGATTTTCGATTAACGATTCTCGTCATGCCGACTTTAATTAATTTTAGAAATGGTCATTATTTCTGTCTTAACTATCATTAAATGGCATAAAACAAAATCCCCAACCGCGTCTGTCTGTCTGTCTGTCTGTTGGCGATTAACTCAAACACTACTGAACGGATTTTTATACCGTTTTCACCAGTGGACAAAGTGATTCATGAGGAACGTTTTGATATGTAATTTGTCAAGGATTTTTTTTTGTAACAAGGGTGGGACAACGTCTGCCAGGCCCGCTAGTAAATTATAAATGCGAAAGTCAGTTTGATTGTTACGCTATCACGTTCAACGAGTCCAACCGATCATCATGAAATTTAACATGCAAGTTCTCAGAGGTATGATAAGAATATATGGTATGGTATGCAGAAAAAATGTACTGTTCCTAACGATGATAATTGTACGCCCGTATTATAGTAACGTGTGATTATGAAACCAATAGATCTGAAAGTGAGAGCGGTTTTCATTGTTTAAATTAAAAGTCGCGTTACGAACAATGAATATAATTTAATTATCATATTTGTAATTGTCACAAATTACACTACCATACAAAATAGAAAGTAATCCAACAGCTGAATAATTGTCAACAGTTCATAATAACAATTTTTGTAAAATAACAATGTAATACAACATTCATGTATAGCTGCCATCGATATTTACATTTAATTTTTTAATTTTATTATTTACTAGCTGACTTGGCCACGCTTTTCTGTGGCTCAGTTATTATATCATTATATATTGAGAAGAATTCATAATTGTTGTTGATGATATGACCAATAAACATCACTTAATGATTAATATTTTTTTAAATATAATAAACTATTCTTTATGATTTAAATATAAAAGTTAGACATATACTGTTGCTAACTTTTTTGTAGCCATTATCTGTATTCTATGTACAGCTTTTCTCTAGAACTCAATCATCATTATTATATCTGTCGTCGTTAAGGCAGCGTTCGTAAAAGACATTTTTGGTCGACCGTTTTTTCTCCGACTTACTTTGCAAATCCGACTACCTCAAAAAAGTCTTTACATTTATCGGATTAATATATAGCCTATGACAGTCACAAAGAACGTGGCTTTCTATTGGTTAAAGAATTTTCAAAATCAGTTTAGTAGTTCCTGAGATTACCCCCTACAACCTCGCTAACTTTACCTTTACCTCTTTATAATATTAATATTAGTATAGATATTGTGCGTTAGATTCGGTTAGTTGCATCCATATTTGAAATTGGGTTGATCTAACTAAAACACATATCAGACAAAAATCAATAGCTTACGCCTTTAACGAAGTAGGTACGTTTAACTAGTTTTTTGATTGAGTGTAATTTGAGAACAGAAATTCATAGTTGAACAAAAATACTGTAGATTTCAGATTCGTTTTATAGTCAGTAAATTAGAAATTTTACACCTGGGTATATCATAGAATAAAAAAATAGGTTTGCTGATTTGTATGCTTTTACTTTCATAGCCTTTTATAGATTACTAAATGCAAACAGGTTTTTAATAATACATACTGTCAGTTGCACCATTGTTCCTCATATATAAGACTCAATAGCTGCCTTTACACGACACGCTCTTTCCTGCGTGAAAACGCTTGCGCCCGGGAAAGATTGCACGTGTAAAAATGAACAATAACAGTCACTTGTGAATTTGCATACACACTTTCTCGTGTTCAGTCCTGCACACTCCAATCGCACGTGAAAAAGCCGTAACAAAAATTTTCGAAAGCGTTCTCCTTTATTATTCCTCTATATTTAACTAAATTCGTCATCGTCATTCATCTCAGTATTCATCTTTTACACACATATCATTTTTCACACAGTTTATCCATACTTTTTTCGGTCTTTCTCTACTCCTATATCCACCAACATACTCAAAACTTTTCTAGTTCCATTGAACTAAATTATTCTTAAATATTTCACATGCATAACAACCATGATAGATGTAAAACAACAACACAGCGACCATTAACGTTTTTCAATTCTAATTACAGTTCAATGTACCGATCCCAATGAAGAATATTACAAATGCAAAAAAACGTGCCCCCCAGAGTTGTGCTTCAGCATTGTAGCAAGATTCAAATGCGACGCTAACGAACCCTGCCAGTCCGGATGCTTTTGTAAGCCTGGATATTTAAGAATAAAGAAGAATACGCCGTGCGTACCGATATGTAGGTGTCCAGAAATACGCAATTCTACTGATTGCGAGTAGTCCCTTGGATTACTAGAAGCTAACTGCTAACATCTATTATTTCTAATAGCTTATAAATCTTATGTAATAAAGCCTAATTTTATATTTAGCTGTTTTTATATTCTTTAGAAACTTAGTGGTTGTAAAAGTCGTTAATAATTAGACAGATATTAGAATTGGTTAAGTAACAATAGGGTGGCATGGCGGACAAAACACCACGTGATCTCGACCCGAGGCTCTAGTTACGAGTGCCGTATAAAAATACTTGTTGACCCGACGTTGTAGTAACACTTATAAGCGTTGAGGGACAACTTCATTTTAACAATTTTGTAACGGCCGGGCCGCGGCCTTCTCCGTTGGAAAAGAGATTTAATCTCTAGACTCAATGAATTAATTTTAAATACGCTATATACTGTTCAAATCTTCGAGACAGCGTCTCACGCTGTATTGTAATTTATTTTTTCGAACTGACTACGCTATTACCGCCTAGCATGGCCTTAATAGTTTCACCGGACTACTTGGCCTTGTTAAAATCTTGCGTCAGTCTTGTTCTTGCTACAATTTTGTTTTGAGATAAATTTTTGGCAACACTAGCACTAGTGATCCGTAAATAGAATAACAAAGTTTAATTTCTCTCTACGTAGTGATCGAAATTTGTCTGTAATTCATTCGTTTTTGAAGTTTCACAATATTAACGAAAAAAAGGATTGTGTGGTTTTATGAAACCACGGTAAAGGCGAAACTTTTTTTCACACTATAGATGTTCGCGACAACTAATTAAATGTATTTATAGAAATAGTTTAAGTTAAGATATACCCTTCAGTATGTGTTTTAGGCAACAATAAAGTGATATGTCTGATCGAGTTTTATTTTAGTATATATATTACGATTAATATTACGTTATATCAATATTGTCACGCCAATCGTGTTAGTAGTAAATTTGTTATAGTTCATAGATAGTTTACCTGAAATTAAAGAGATATGTCTATCTGTGTTTTATTCACCATATAGAATGTCATGTAGGGTTATGATAATATAGTTAAAAGTAGATTTGATAGTATAATTTGATAGCACAGTATTATGTTTACATTAAAATGTGTAATATTATATAGAATACAATAGTTTAATATTTGAAATAGTATTAAGTTGTTACTTGTAAGTGCACTTGTAAATAAATAAATAGAAAGCGAAGGATGACTCATCGCAATACCACCCCGCCTGTGTAGGACGCACCCTGACGCTGCACATGTAACTAAGCGCTCTGATTGGCGGACCCCCGCAGACGTGCGTAAGCGGTTCATTGTTCCTAAAACGTGCGCCGGAGTGGCCTTAAGAGCGTCCCGTTGTCTGTGCGTACGAGGACGTTTCACGTGAGTTCCGCGATTTCGCTTGTCCTGCGCGACAATGCGCCCCACGAGATCCACCAAAAAAGGCCCTTTTCAGGGCCAAACAGAATGCCTTTCGACGACCCAAGCTACGCCTTCGGACCCGAGTACCAGCACAACGACGACCACCGCTTCTCACCCTGGACACCGCACCCCCGTGCCTACATCTCGACCCCAGCCTTCGGAGACGCGACAGAGGTCGCCCGACGGGTCGTCCGCACCGGCATTCGTTCACGAGAGTGATATCAGCACTCTCGCCGAGCTAATCTCAGCTCGGACGTTGTCGGTGGGGATGACTCGATGGATGGCGCTGTACCTGCGTCTCCGGGAGGCCGCCGACGAGAACAAGAAACCCTCTGCAGAAGACTCCAAGGCGCTCGAGGATGCCGCCAAGGGGTCACTGAAACCCCCGAAAATTCCGGACAGCCAAGTCGGGCCGATCGGTCGAGCGCTACGACGCAAACGTAGCGATCCCGTACCCGCCCCTGCAGCGACGCCTGAAAAAACAGAAATCCAGTCTCCGTCCCCGAAGAGGACGAAGACAACGTCTGCAACCGCGTCGCGCGGAAAATCAGCGGCGCAGGCGGTCGCACCCACGCCAGCGCCCGCTACGTCGCGAGGGGCTGCCCGCGAGCAGCCCCCCCCCGTACCGAGTACGGAACCCGCGTCGGTAGCTATACCGCGGCCGCGTAAGACCACTGATCGCGCAGTGGCGCCATCCGCGCATGCGCAGTCGTACGCCGCGATTACAGCGCCGCCGCTGGAAGAATCCAGCCAATCAGAGAGCTCCAATCAACTAAGACCACCTCAAGGTTTAGCCGAGAAAATCTCAAGACCACCTCAAGGTATAGCCGCCTCTGAGAAAACAGAATGCAAACAACGCCTCCCGCCGATCGTTGTAGAAAACCTCCCCGAATGGACCGAACATCTGCAGCGAATTGAAGGGATGTTGGGACGCAACCCCAACGCAAGAGCATACGGGAATGGACTTCGGTTCATCCCGAATGACATCGAAGAATACCAACTCATCAACGACTACCTGAAAACCCAAGAAGGGGTGAGTTGGTTTACGTACTCACCCCAACCGAGACAAGGCCTGAAGGTCGCTATTCGCGGCCTCCCTAAAGAGACGGACCCGCAGAAAATCATCGAGGACCTACAATCAAGAGGGTTCGATGTCGAATTCGCCCGACAAATCAACGGAAGGAACGGTAGAAACGGGTGCATCTACTATGCCAACCTGAAGAGAACGCCCGGACTCACGCCCGCCATCTATGCAGTAAACATGCTGTTAAGACTACCCGTTCAAATTGAAGCCTGGAGGGGGGAACGCCGGCTGGCACAGTGTTTCAGGTGCCAGCAATTTCGGCACTCTTCGCAACAGTGCCATAGAAGAATAGCCTGTGTACGATGCGGGGGACCGCATTTTGCACACCAGTGTGATCGCCCCATCGAAGAGCCGGCGTCCTGCGCAAACTGCGGAGGCGCCCATACCGCCAACAACAGAAGGAGCTGCCCTATATTCAAGCGGGAAGTAAGAAACCGCCGTGCCGGCACCGCAGCCCGGTGCACTATCGCCGGGCGTAAGTACGAGGCAAGGCCGGCGCAACTTACAGTCACGGAGACGGCAGCGGCGAGCCTGATGGCTCCCGCCAACGATCCCCCCCCCCGCAATGGGGGACAGAAGCCAAGACGAGAACACGCCTATCGCTCACCGAGTCCCCCTGCCATTCCTGAATGGCAACGCCTGCTCGAGGCACGCGTATCAGAACGCGAAGAGAAACGCAGGAAGTTCCTAGCCAATGAAGGCCTATAACAACAAAAGCACACCACCGGTCGACCCAGGGAGACGACCACGAGAGAGACAATCACGGGAAACGTTATACCAATAACGCTCACTCCCAAAGCGATAGACACCCCCGCATATAGGCGGGGGGCGAGTGAAGCCACCGTTAGAAGGGCAACCTTGATGCGGTCCCCCCGCGCACCCCCCTCAAGGGGCGCGTGAGACGACGTTGAGAGTGGCCTTAAAACCCGGCGCGGGCGGTATAGAGGTCTGTTTTGAACGAGTCTGCATACGCGAGCACATCCTTCGCTGCTCTACTAGTAACAAGTCTTTTATTGAGAGATAAACTCATCGTGCTTCAACTTCAACGTCCGGTTTCATCAAGCCATCGCTATAGTTGTGAGTCATTCGGAGGTGGCTCATATTCATGGTCCTTCGCAAGCCGGATAAATAGTTGAACCAGGACGAAAAGACCATATTCATGGTCCTTCGTTAGCCGGATTTCGAAGCTTGAACAAAGAAGAAACGATTCATCGTGCAGAAAATCTCGCTCGCAAGAAAGAAGAGGGGCACGTCATTCACCGTTTCAACGCGTACATCGAGAGACGGCGAATTATATAGAAAATGCCTACAACTAGGAGCCAGACACAGCAATCCAGCGAATCGTTTATCGTCACAACGGGAGACGACACAGGCGCTACTAGCCACACATACCCATCGACGGCGACGATCGAGGCCAACACAACCCATACAGAGGGTACCATGGACGTATCAAAGCCGCACACCGATGGGAAACCGGCTACACACACCGCCAAAAGCGTGAGAAGCTCACGGCCGTCAAGCACATCCTCTAGAAGAAAAGAGCTCACAAAAGCTCGTGAAGAGCTAGTCAAAAGACAAATCGAGCTCGCTGCAATCAGAGTCGCAGCCCTTGAAGAAGAATCCGACGAAGAAAGTAATTACGACGAAGCAACCGTCAGAGACGACAGGACTTCAGCGTGGATACGCGAGAGTACGCTAACGCTCGCGCCACACACCGAAAAGGCTACGCACACAGATAAAAATAAACCCACGTGCACAGTCGTTGATATTCCTGTGCAACGTGCGAACAAAGGAAAGAACACGTGTGTGAGCGAGACACAACCCGCACGCATAGAAGCGCCCCCAGTGTACAATACGACGTTTAATTACAACGAGCTAGCGAACGCCATTACACTCGCGGCCCGCTGCACCCAGCCGTTAACACGTGTGCAAGAACTTCCGTTGTTCAGTGGAGCGTCGAGCGACTGGCTACCATTCAAAGTCGCTTATGAAGAATCGGCCAGCGCATGCAGTGAGCAAGAAAATCTCGGAAGATTACGGAGAAGTTTAAAAGGCGCGGCTAAAGAGGCGGTACAATGCTTATTCGTCGGCAATACAACGACCGCTGAAGTAATCAAGTTACTAACTTCGAGATTCGGTCGACCAGACGCTTTAGTAACGGCCGAAATTAATAAACTACGAGCGTTACCCCGCCTCAACGATAACCCGAGAGACACGTGTGTATTTGCATCGCGAATCTTCAACGTTACGGCTACCATTAAAGCGTTAAACAAGAGACACTATCTCTATAACGCAGAAGTAGTGAGAGAAGTCATTGACAAACTACCGGCGACACTACGACATCGATACTACGACTTCATAGCCGAACAGCCAGAAGAGCAGCCTGATTTAATAACGTTATCTAAGTTCTTCGAACGCACCGCGGCAAGATGTGGAAACTTCGCGCCCGCCGAATTAGTAGCCTCAGAAGACCGGCGGGAGCATCGAAAAATAGTCAAAAGTTTTCACAGCGTCGAAAAATCGCCTAGGAACTCAGAAACGTGCCCGATCTGTAAAAAAGAGAATCATCGTTCTAATAATTGCAAGACGTTTAGAGACGCCGAAGTGCCTATGAGATGGGACATAGCTAAACAATACAAGCTATGTTTCCGTTGCCTGGGAATTAGAAAGTTTCGACATTCCTGTAAAACTCGGCGGTGTGAACGAGATGGATGCCATTATTTACACCACCCGTTGCTACACAGAAACAAAGCACCGAGCGAGATAGAAGATAACGCGCCCGCCGCCGATATTGTTACGTCAGCCAGAGACAATAGACACAGCTGCGCATTTCTAAAAATACTACCTGTGGAGCTGACGGGACCGAAGGGATCGTACCGTACCTACGCGCTACTCGACGACGGTTCCACATGCACATTGATTGAGGCTAAAATGGCGGAAAAAATAGGAGCAACCGGGCCCCTTGCACCATTCTACATTGAAGGCGTAGCCGGTAGCAAAATAAATGCTACAGAGGCGAAACGTGTTCGCGTCAAAATTTGTGGCAACAACACACCGAGCTACGATATTTCGGCTCGGACGATGGAAGACTTACACTTGTCGCCACAAACTGTTTCAAGAAAAATAGTACGCGCGTGTCAACATTTAAAAGACATAGAAACGCAATTGACATATGAAGGAGGCAAACCGACGTTACTTCTGGGACAAGACAACTGGCCACTGCTTATCGCACACGAGACGCGCCGGGGCATGAACTCCGAACCCGCGGCGTCGCTTACGGATCTCGGCTGGGTTATCCACGGAACGCGCTATGTGACGTCTAGACATAAACAACGTATAAATCACGTCACCGTTCCCGAAGACAGCGAAGCACGCATCGAAAACATGATGAGAGAACACTTCGCACTCGAATCTCTAGGAGTCGAACCGAGACACTCTCATAATCCGGAAGAACAACGGGCACTCGACATATTACATGAAAAAACGCATCGATTACCGGCGGGAGGATTCGAAACCGGCTTGTTATGGCGAATAAATAACATAACACCGCCGGATAGCTACGAAACCGCTGTACGACGTCTCGAGTTAGTTGAAAAAAAACTCGATCGCAACGAACAATTGAAATGCAAGTACAAGGCGCAGCTACAAGCTTTACTAGACAAAGGATACGCCGAGCCTGCGCCCGCATCGAAAACCAATAAAGTATGGTACTTGCCACACTTCGCGGTTATCAACCCACAAAAACCGGACAAGATACGTATAGTACACGACGCGGCAGCGAAAACCAGAGGAATTAGCCTGAATGACATGCTATTATCCGGGCCGGATCTACTACAATCTCTACCCGGTGTATTAATGCGATTCAGACAGCATTCGATCGCGGTTACAGCGGACATACAAGACATGTTCATGCGTGTGAAAATAATAGAAGAAGACCGCGATATGAAACGCTTCCTATGGCGCGATGATCAACGACAAGGCGCGCCCCTCGAATATAGAATGAAAAGCGTTATATTCGGAGCGACATCATCACCGTGCACTGCGATATATATTAAAAATAAAAACGCTGCGGACTTCGAGACGACACATCCCGAGGCGACTACAGCTATAGTGAAAAATCACTATGTCGACGACTACCTATACAGTTTCGATACAGTCGACAAAGCAATAGAAATATCTGAGCAAGTCGCCTACATACATCAACGAGGCAACTTTCACTTGCAACGATGGGCCTCTAATTCAAACGAAGTTCGCGCGAAATTTATGACTGGAGATAAGAAAAACGTCGTGCATCTAGATCGTGAAAAAATTCTCGGAATGGTGTGGTTAACCGAAACTGATACGCTAACATTCAATATGAACTTAAGTAAAGTACCGTTAGACATATGGAACGGTAATAGAACGCCGACTAAGAGAGAAGCATTACGAACGGTGATGTCCATATACGACCCTCTCGGTATCGCTACACCGGTCACGATACAAGCCAAGAGGATCATGCAAGACACGTGGCGCTCAGGAATATCTTGGGATACGAAGCTCGAAACAGCGGACGCCGCAGCGTGGGTAAAATGGATCGCACAAGCGCGATTATTACAACACATTTCGATACCGCGTTGCTATCCAGGGCTGACAGGAGCGCGAGATGCACAAATACATACGTTCGTAGATGCCAGCTCATCCGCGTACGCAGCTGCCGTGTATTGGAGAACGACAGACAGAGACGGCAATATACAAGTATCTTTGATCGCCGGCAAAGGTCGAGTCGCACCACTCAAAACGGTATCTATACCGCGACTCGAACTACAGGGCGCGGTACTCGGTTGTCGTCTCGCTCGCACGGCGACCGAGGAGCACGATGTGAAGCCTTCAAAGCAAGTATATTGGACGGATTCTCGCACGGTGTTATCGTGGTTACGTACGGGACCTAGAGCGTACAAGCCTTTCGTCGCTCACCGTATAGCTGAGATAGCGGAAGTGACGAAAATTACCGACTGGAGATGGGTCCCGTCTAGTCAAAACGTGGCCGACGACGCAACAAGAGAGACACCGAGTGACTTCGCCGATACACATCGGTGGTATCGAGGGCCCGATTTTCTATATCGAGCAGAGGAGGAATGGCCGACAGAGGACAGCGCCGCCTCACAAACACACGGCAAGGAGGAAGAACGTGTGCACTTAATAAGAAGCGTTACCCGCTTAACAGAGGGTTTGCCGGACGTATCGCGATTTTCCAATTGGATGCGTCTTATACGAACTACAGCACGAGTTTTACAATTCATTGCTATAGTACGAGCGAAAAAAGTTACGTGCGCGATAGTGAGGAAACGCAACAAGGCGATACACGAAAAAGACCCCGCATGGAACGTAAAATGTAAAACGAATCAAAATAAAGGAATTACGTTCACGCGAGCCACAACTCGCGAAAATATAGTAAAAATCGACGCTACCTATCTACATCGAGCGAAGACTCTATGGGTACGCGCGCAACAAGAAGAGGTATTCCCGGAAGATCTCGCCGCGCTGCGAAGAGGATCGGCGTTATCAACTAACAGCCGACTAATTCAATACGCTGTTATTATAGACGACGAAGGCGTCGTACGACTGAAATCGAGAGTGGCGGCGGCGATCGACATTACGGATTCACAGCGGGAACCAGCTATCTTAGACGGGAATCATCCGTGGACCCGTTTATTCATTCTGTGGGTTCATGCGAATTTACATCACAGCGGCTTTGAAGCGACGACGAACGAAGTACGACAACAGTATTGGATATTGAAGCTACGCAACGCTGTACGCACACAACTAAAACGTTGTCAAACGTGCCGCATCCGAAGAGCTAAGCCGGCGCTACCGTCGACCGGCAATCACCCGCGTAACAGAGTAGCGCACCACCAGAGGGCGTTTACTTATACGGGACTCGACTATTTCGGACCGATGCAAGTTACAGTCGGACGATCGCAACAAAAGCGCTATGTAGCACTGTTTACGTGTCTCACCACCCGCGCGATACATTTAGAGATCGCAGGCAGTCTCAATACAGACTCTGCGATTATGGCGTTAAGAAGGTTTATCGCGCGGCGAGGATGTCCGACCGAACTCTGGTCCGACCAAGGAACAAATCTACGAGGAGCCGATCAAGAACTACAGAGGGCAGCACACGAGGCTACGGAGGAGGAGGCGTCGCGCCGTTTAATTAAATGGCGTTATATACCTCCCAGCGCACCGTTTATGGGCGGGGCGTGGGAAAGATTAGTGCGGAGCGTCAAAACCGCACTATACTTCACTTTACGCGAACGATCGCCCAAGGAAGAGGTGTTAGCCACGCTACTGGCAGAGGCGGAGCATACAATCAACAGTCGACCACTCACACACGTATCGACCGCCGCCGAAGACGAACCGGCCCTCACTCCGAATCATTTTCTGCTCGGAGGTCCGTCTAGAGTCCCGTTGCCCGGTGTTTTCACTGAACAAGACACCGCCGGCCGCAAAGAATGGCGTTTCAGCCAGCAACTAGCGGATAAGTTCTGGGCTCGCTGGGTTCGCGAATACCTACCGGAATTACAACACCGGCGGGAGCCGCGTGCGCGTGGTAACATCGCGATCGGTGACCTCGTTTTGATCGCGGATGGAACGCTGCCGCGAGACTCGTAGCCAAGAGGCGTTGTCGTGACGACATATCCGGGACCGGACGGCGAGGTACGAGCAGTCGACGTGCGTACAACGAGAGGTACCCTGCGCCGACCGACGAAAAAGCTAGCGATACTTCGTGTAGGATCATCATCGGACGACAATCGCGAACGCTAGAGTTCTCCAGCTACAAGAGCTGCGGCGGGAGTATGTTCGCGACAACTAATTAAATGTATTTATAGAAATAGTTTAAGTTAAGATATACCCTTCAGTATGTGTTTTAGGCAACAATAAAGTGATATGTCTGATCGAGTTTTATTTTAGTATATATATTACGATTAATATTACGTTATATCAATATTGTCACGCCAATCGTGTTAGTAGTAAATTTGTTATAGTTCATAGATAGTTTACCTGAAATTAAAGAGATATGTCTATCTGTGTTTTATTCACCATATAGAATGTCATGTAGGGTTATGATAATATAGTTAAAAGTAGATTTGATAGTATAATTTGATAGCACAGTATTATGTTTACATTAAAATGTGTAATATTATATAGAATACAATAGTTTAATATTTGAAATAGTATTAAGTTGTTACTTGTAAGTGCACTTGTAAATAAATAAATAGAAAGCGAAGGATGACTCATCGCAATACCACCCCGCCTGTGTAGGACGCACCCTGACGCTGCACATGTAACTAAGCGCTCTGATTGGCGGACCCCCGCAGACGTGCGTAAGCGGTTCATTGTTCCTAAAACGTGCGCCGGAGTGGCCTTAAAACCCGGCGCGGGCGGTATAGAGGTCTGTTTTGAACGAGTCTGCATACGCGAGCACATCCTTCGCTGCTCTACTAGTAACAAGTCTTTTATTGAGAGATAAACTCATCGTGCTTCAACTTCAACGTCCGGTTTCATCAAGCCATCGCTATAGTTGTGAGTCATTCGGAGGTGGCTCATAATAGACATTTAACTAATAATAGTCTATACACTACACGGTCAGCTGCTGCCAACTATAGGTGCCGCCATATAGGCCCTGGCTGCTCTGACGAGCGCCTTTCACCAGGCCATACAATCTTCGAATAATATTACTGCACTAAATTCCACAATCCACGATATAACTCCCAGATAAAACCTCAGAGGTCGCTTTGTTATAACCCAAGAATATTAAAAAGTTGATGAAAAAAAAGGATATATCAGTACGCCTAAGTACTCCTAAATTTTTTAACATAATAATGTGATCTTTTACATCAGCAAAGTTGCCGGTTTATAAATTTTGTGGAAATAAAGGCATAAAATTGTAGGATAGTGTTAGTAATATTTAACTTTATATAGATTATAAATTTCAAAATTTATATTAGTTTTTTGATTTAATGTTATTTAGTAACTTTTCTAAACTCTGACATACAAAATACTGAAATCACAAACAAAATCGATGAAAAGCGTCTCGCTCTTTCCTTAAAATAAACAAAATAGGCAATTTACTAAAACAGAAACTGGCAACTTTGTCATTATTTGTCAATTTGTGTTCGCTTTCGTGAATTTTTGTAATTTGTTATTTTTTTCGTTTTTTCCATTAGTTTTTAACTAGTGAAAATAGTGTAACTTAATATTATCTTAAACTTAATCAAATATATTACTTTATATTAGTTTATATCCCACAAATATGTAAAATAAATGTTTGTATATGTATGTTTGTATTGTATGTATTACTTGGTTTTACTAACGAAATTGAATGATATTAACTTAAATTTAAGAAAACAATTTTCACTGCCGCTGTAGAGGAAGGAAATTCAAATATTGTTAATAGTATTTTGAACTTAATTTTCATTTTGTGTTGTAAAAATAAGATATTGACGTCGCCAGTGCTAGTAGCCAAAATGTTAATATCTAATTTGCAAGTTCAAAATGCTATTAACAATTTCTGAACTTGTCTTCTGAGGTGTTTTAGGCCGGCAACGCATTTACACAGAAAATTAGTTCCATGATTAAAATACAGATAGCGCTTTAGAAAGTGCCCGGCAGCCACCGAAAGATAGGCCTCTATTTCCTTTTTAACCGACTTCAAAATAGATTTAAAAAAAAAAGTATTAACCGACTTCAATATCAATCAAAAACCCATAAGGCACTAAAAAGCGGAAAATAAATAGTTTATCAAATTAACCAAATTAAATAAAACATATGAATATGTGTGCTACCTAGAGATGTATTGGAAGTCGGTGCGAACCAAAAATCATATCATCTACATAGGTACAAAGGTTAAGTCCACTCTCGCGTCTCTGTAATACATTTCTACCTGGAACAAATTTGAAATTTCGGTTGGCACCGACTTCCAATACATCTCTAGGTAGCACACATATTCATATGTTTTATTTAATTTGGTTAATTTGATAAACTATTTATTTTCCGCTTTTTAGTGCCTTATGGGTTTATGGGTTTTTGATTGATATTGAAGTCGGTTAATACTTTTTTTTGAAAATTTACTTTATTACGGATAGTACTCTTTGCCTTTCACTTTATCCCTACTCCGCGGCCGACCATCACCCGACATGCAACACACAGACGAAAAAGTTTGAGACGATGTAATAAAAGTTTCACTTTAAAAACTAACCTTTAAAAAAAAATTTGAAACACGAATTTGTTAATATCTACTAAATAAAAGTAAGAAAACCCGCTGAGAGAGAGCGGCAAAGGATATTATACTTTATTGGCACATTAAATAAAAAATAACTTTGTCTTCCCCACTCCTACGTATACATACCACACTGCTTGTCTCACTTCTAAAATATATAAGTCGATGGAAATCTGTCCAGTACTTTAAGGCATGCGCACACACAATTGTAGACATCGTTTTATTTGCGTGAATTTCTTTATAAGACGTTTGGAATTTGAAATATTAGCACGAGAGCTAGCAACATTGGAAAAACAAAAAAATTGGAAAAACAAAAAATTTAGTAAAGCAGATTCTTTAATGTCCTTCCCTATGCTCTTCCGAACAGTATGCGTGCAGTCTGGCTGCCCGTAAACGTTTGTTTATTAATCCGCATGACATCTTTACTGGTAAAAATATTGAATCATACACCAGCAAACAAACAGGCGGGTCACCTGATGGTAAGTGATCACTGCCGTCCATAGATACTAGCAACATCAGGGGGAGTCGCAAGTGCGTTGCCGGCCTTTGTTTGGGAGGAGAGGGAAGGGGGAGAGGGGAAGGGGAGGTGGGCCTCCGGCGCTGTCACTGACCGAACGAAACTCAACAATGCAAGCATTGTTACTTCACGTCGGTTTTCTGTGGGTCGGGTGGTACTACTCCGGACGAGCCGACACATTCATGCTAAAAACCCGTAATGGCTTTCAGCGTGGCTAGACCATTTTTCTTTACTTGTTCACTACCTTTTAAACGCTATTAAAGACATGGATGTATACTTTTGTTATTGACAATAATATGCCTGATGTTATTTTTATAAATAAGAATAATTAATTTCTAAACTATTTCAGTATGGCTGTAATTTTAATATTTTATTTATACATAAATAACAAATTTAATTTGCTAGACGTTAATTCGGTTGTATACTCAATAGCGAGAGCGATTTATTGTTGTAGGTAGTTATAACCCCGGCATTTGCCAGTTGTTAGAGACAGTGGCAAAGTAGGTAGGTGGAAGAGAGACAGGAATACATTACACTATTTAAAGTATTCGAAATAACTTTTTAATTTTTATATCTTTCATAACGAGAAAAAAAATTAAGATTTAACAAACAGTGAATAATTATTTTTAAAATAACGAAAAACATAATACAAATTAAATTTTTTGAAATAACTGTTTAAATCTTAAAAAAATAAGATTTAACAAACAGTGGAATAAATTATTTTTAAAATACAGAAAAATATCATACAAATCGAATTTTAACTGAATACAATTACTTTAAATTCGAGTATTTGAGGTTTTTAGATTATTGTCACATTAGGCATTGTTAATAACAAAAACGTCTGGAAGTAATAAATTCATGTTTTAATAGAGAGTTTCATATTGAAAAAGAAAAAAAAAACACATTTTTAAATCGATATTTTCACAAGTCTCGAAAACGTTGCTAGCTCTTAGACTATGTAACTAAATGTGTAATGTACATTTTTGATTAATAAACTAAATGCAAAATTCTGTATCGGAGGAACCAAGTGATTGCCCATCACGAATACAGTTTAGGTATCTTTATGAACCAGTCCAAATTAAGGTGATCGATACCATCGCTTTTAAACGTGTTTGGCTATTAAAATAATGTGGTATAAGAAAAAACGGTTTGTAAATAAGTTATATTTTATAAAAATTTGAAACTGCGTTCGAAATTAACACCCATACACAACATACCTACGGCATACCAGACAATTTTGGATAGCTTAAAACGAAAATAAATAGTTAAAACGATTATAGACTATATGCCAGTAAATAGTAAACTTGGATAACGATTTCAAATTAAAATGTCAATATATATATGTATTACAATATGGATTAACGAATGTTCCTCTAGAAAATATTGAATTAACGAATGTCGCTCTAGAAAATATTGAATTAACGAATGTCCCTCTAGAAAATATTGAATTAACGAATGTCCCTCTAGAAAATATTGAATTATCGAATGTCCCTCTAGAAAATATTGAATTATCGAATGTCCCTCTGGAAAATATTGATAACTAGTAACGTACAAAATCACCATATTCTTACTTAACCTAGTAATAAGATCTACAAAACGAATGTCCCTCTAGAAAATATACTTAACCTAGTAAAGAAGATCTGCAAAAAATAGCCTTAGATATATTGTTTACTTCAATTATCCTAGATATATTGTTTATTTACATCAATTCTAAATACTATCTGAACATCAATTCTAATTACTTATCTGAACTATTATAACGTACAAAATCACTATATTCTTACTTAACCTAGAAAGATCTACAAAACGAATGTCCCTCTAGAAAATATTGATAACTAGTAACGTTATCAACGACAAAATCTTCTTACTTAACCTAGTAAGAAGATCTACAAAAATAGCCTAGATATATTGTTTACTTAAATTATCCTAGATATATTGTTTATTTACATCAATTCTAATTACTATCTGAACATCAATTCTAATTACTTATCTGAACTATTATTAACAACAGAGTAAATATTACTGCCACTGTTTACATCAATTCTAATTACCTATCTGAACTATTATTAACAACTGATTAAATATTTCTGCCACAAAAATCACCTAGATATATATTGCTTACATCAATTCTAATTACCTATCTGAACTATTATTATTAACAACGGATTGAATATTTCTGCCATAAAAAATCATTTGAACTATTATTTAACAATAGATTAAATATTTCTGCCACAAAAATCACCTTATTGTTTACATCAATTGTAATTACGTATCTGAACTATTATTAACAGATTAAATATTTCTGCCACAAAAAAAATCACCTAGATACATATTGTTTTTATATCAACACAAGTATGATAAAGACACATTGTTAACTGAATCGCCATAATATTGAAAAACATGCATTTGGATATGTTGTTTCATAAAAAATCGCCATATTATAGGATATTATATTCATCAGTTGTAATCGCCATATTATAGGATATTATATTCATCAGTTATAATTAGAAATTTTTGCCACAAATATAATTTTCACCGCAAGGAAAAATAAAGGCAAAGAAAGAGGCAAGGAAAAAAGAACTAAACTCATTTAATTTACCATACAAGGATATAATATTGCAAGTTTGTTTTGTAATTTACCATATAAAGATATAATTGTTTACTAAGTTGGTTTTGTAATTTACCGTATAAGGATTATATATTGTAAGTATTGTAACTGAACTAGTAAGCAGCTACAAAAAAAAAAATCACTAGGATATTCATATCTCTGTCAAAAAAAATTACCATACAAAGATATAATTGTTTACTCTACAAAAAAAATCACTAGGATATTCATATCTCTGTCAAAAAAAATTACAATCACTAGGATATTCATATCTCTGTCAAAAAAAATTACCATATAAAGATATAATTGTTACTAAGTTTGTTTTGTAATTTACCGTATAAGATATATTGTTAGTTTTTTAATTTACCGTATAAGGATTTTTCTAATTTACCGTATAAGGATTATTGTAAGTATTGTAACTGAACTAGTAAGCAGCTACAAAAAAAAATCACTAGGATATTCATATTTCTGTAAAAAAAAAAAATTAAATTACCGTATAAGATATATTGTTAGTTTTTTAATTTACCGTATAAGGATTTTTCTAATTTACCGTATAAGGATATTATTGTAAGTATTGTAACTGAACTAGTAAGCAGCTACAAAAAAAAAATCTAGGATATTCATATTTCTGTAAAAAAAAAAAATTAAATTATATATTGTGAACATCAAGCATCCACAAACACAATTTTGTAATTTACTGAATACCGAAATCTATTGTTAGTTTTTTATATTTACCGAATATAATAAGGATATATTGTAAATGAACTAGTAAGCAGCTAAAAAAAAAAAAATTAACCGTATAAGGATATATTGGAACTAATTGTAAATGAACTAGTAAGCAGCTACAAAAAAAAAAAAACACTAGGATATTCGTTATTTCTGTCAAAAAAAAAGTTAAATTATATATTTGTGAACATCAAGCATCCACAAACAAAATTATAAATTATAAGGATACATTAAGTATTTCCGTCAACAAAAAATAATCTCAATATATATCGTCAACATCAATTATCCATAAACAAAAAATAATCACAATATATATCTTACCGTATAAGATATGTTAGTTTTTTAATTTACCGTATAAGAATTTTTCTAATTTACCGTATAAGGATATTATTGTAAGTATTGTAAAACTGAACTAGTAAGCAGCTACAAAAAAAAATCACTAGGATATTCATATCTCTGGAAAAAAAAAAATTAAATTATATATTGTGAACATCAAGCATCCACAAACAAAATTTTGTAATTTACTGAATACCGAAATCTATTGTTAGTTTTTTATATTTACCGAATATAATAAGGATATATTAAGCAGCTAAAAAAAAAAAAAATAACCGTATAAGGATATATTGGAACTAATTGTAAATGAACTAAGGCAGCTACAAAAAAAAAATCACTAGGATATTCGTTATTTCTGTCAAAAAAAAAATTAAATTATATATTTGTGAACATCAAGCATCCACAAACAAAATTATAAATTATAAGGATACATTAAGTATTCCCATCAACAAAAAATAATCACAATATATATCATCAACATCAATTATCCATAAACAAAAAATAATCACAATATATATCGTCAACATCAATTATCCATAGAACAATTGTTTTTCCCAGTCCACAAACAACATGAACAACCAAAACAACCGATTACGATTAATTAAGTAATGTTACACTTCCATCAAAAAAATAATCTCAAGGATCATCATAATTGTCAACATCAACTATTCATAAACCAAGTTAACAACAAATTAAGTATTCTGTCAAAGTATTATGTCAAAAAATAATCAGAAGGATATATTGTCAACAACAATTATCCACAAACCAAGTTAACAACCAATTAAGTACATGTTAAGTAAATTTTTATCAGAGAGTTAAGTAAATTTTTATCTGAGAAAGCTCTAAACATTTTAACAAAGCCCTGGTAGCCCATATTGTATCATGGTCATGAACAAGGGACAAACCAAAGGCCAGAAAGTTAGATACTCAAAAGTCAAACAAAATATATCCAACATTTCAAAAGGTCAATTTTTACAATTGTTGAATTCGTCTCTTAACTTTATGAACAAGATTCAAATTTCAGTTGCCTCTTATGTCGTCAAGTCCAACATTTAGTACTTTTGTCGTCAAGTCCAACATTTAGTACTTTTGATGTGTAATCAAAGGGCAGAAAGTTATCCAACATTTGAAAATGACAATTTTTACAATTGTTGAATTTGTCTCTTGTTAACTTATGAACAAGATTCAAATTTCAGTTACCTTTTTGTTAACTTATGAACAAGATTCAAATTTCAGTTACCTTTTATGTAAACATTTAGTACTTTTGATGTGTAATAATTAGACTTATGCATATAAGTCACAGGTCAAAGTTACAGTTTAAAAGTAATAGAAACTATGCCATAATTGGCAACAATTATGGTACACAATTTCAAATACCCTATGAAAACATTTTACATATTTCTCCAGAGAGTCTGCATAGGTGGTACCGTCATTGGAGTCCCAGGGCCAGGGTATACTCTAGGATACGATACACCCGTACAACTTGGCATGGGAGAGATTGGCTGGTAAAGTGGTTGCATGGGTGGCACAGTTGAACATGCAACAAGGTCAGACTGCAACAGCTGAAAAACATATTGACATCAGATTAAGCAAGTGTCAAAATGAAACAAATTTTATACATACATTTATGAACAGTCACCTTAATAAATCTTAAGGCATATGCTGCAGCTTCTACTTGAGCTTGATCCATTGAGTAGCACATAGTTGACATCAATGGACCAATTTTACGAGCTACCTGCAGCAATGGTAATCCAACATATGGCAATTCTATTTTTGCCACCCAAACCTCAACACCCATTGGGTCAATATGTTTCTGGTATTCATATACAGGAGGTGCCCACATGTATCTGAAATTTGCAATACAAATTAATTTACTTCATTTTTACAATAGTGGCAAGTAAGAGTAATATTAAAAATAGTTACCTTTTGCACATCGAGTCCAATTTAGCAGGTGCCAAGGGGTATCGAGTTTCGTATACTAATTTTACTTCTGGAGACCAGCAGGTAGAATCCCCACCAGCACATGTCGACCCAATTCCCTCATCCTTGGAAGACCTTGCATATTCTTTTTTCTCCAAATGCTGTTTGTAAAGCAACAGAGTTTGTGAAAAATCCAAAGTGTTATTATTAAACTTTGCATTCCCCTTGTTCATCTTTTGAATGTGGTAAATTTCTTTAACAACAGGCTTAGCCCAGCGTATTTCGACGTTACTACCGTCGATATCAAAGTTCTGTAATGATCTCATAGCTAACTCTGCGTGTTCACGCCGATAAAAATGTACGAAAGCATAATCACAAATTTTTTTCACACGTTGAACTTTAGCGTTTATCGCAGTTTCGAATACAGACTTTATTTTGTCCGGTGAAGTTTCTATAAGCAAGTTCCGAACGTACAGTACTCTCACCTGCAATGAGAAATAATTATACGAGACGCGGAACTTTGCGAGAATGTTACGGCACAAATCTAACCAGAGAGTCGAATAAAACTATAGAAACTTACGGATTTCATACGTTCATCGTCCACGTCAGGTTCTGGCTCCGCCCAATCAACCATCACCTCGTGATCCCACATTTTCAAACACCCAGGCACCAACGTTCGCCTCGCCATCGCCGCTGCTCGGTGAGATGTAAATTCCACGAATGCGAATCCTCTATTCATACGTCTGTCGTTTAAGTTTTTATACAAGATCACGTCTACAATGTCATTCACGCGCTTCGATAACTCTTCTAAAACCTCTTCCTTGGTTTTGTCTTTCGGAATATTACCGACGAACAGGCGGCAATTGTCTACAGACTTGACTACGCCTATGCGACGCCCTTTACGAACCTCCAGGTTATTCAGGTCTTTTATCGCCCTGTAAGCTTCAACTGGAGTCGTATAAGTGACGAAAGCGTAGCCGCGGTTCGACCCGGAGAAATCCATCATGAGCCGCATATCATATATTTTCCCAACTCTGGAGAATATTGGTACGAGCTCATCTTCGAAGATTTCACGGGGTAGTTTCCCGATGAAGACCTCTGAACCTTTCGGAGGTGGAGGGCCAGTCCAGTCGGGCGGGGGTCCAAATCTTCGCTGTCCGTTCCGTTGAATCAACTGATAACCAGTATCGTGCATAAGTTTTAGCAGTTTCTTTGTCAAATCATTACTTTCTTCCATCGTAAGGACTTCTGAAATCAACAAATAAAAACAAACTCCGTTCGCAAAAGTCACTCGTAAAATGCGGTTGATCAAAGCGTCGGCTCAACTTTATAAGTTCCGACAAAGCAAAGCAAAATATGCGACCCGAGCCGGTTGTGACGTAATTTTCAATTCGAAGTGATCAAATTACGAAGATATATATTATTATATGTTATAAAATTATATGACTATATTGTTTAATTTATTTAACTATTTTACAATATAATTAGATTTTTTTATATAAGAGACACAATGTTTTGAATTTATAGAACATTTAAAAACTGTTTAAGGAAATATAATAAGACGGTTAAACGGAAATGGATATTATACTATATTATAAAAGTTACCATTATTATTCTTCAATCGTAAAAATTTTTATTGTATTAATAAACAAAATAAAAATAAATAATAATAGCGTTATTGATATACAATTTATACCGAAAATCGTGATTTTCTACGCAATAAAATATTCAAAACAAATACTCGATAAAATAAAATATAAATTATTCCATAGCAATATTTTCTTTAGAATCATATTTAATAAAATGTTTTATACACGACTGAATTGTTAATTTTTTTTTAATGTAATTCATTTTTAGTATGTGTACATCATTTACGTGTGCCGTTATGTAAATTAATAAATAATAATTGATTTAATATAGAGTTATATTATATATATTCATATATGTTAATATATATATTATATTGCCAAATATTTTATATGACGATAATTAAACAGTACAATTTTAAAGTACTTTTAGTGTTTCGTTAAACATAGTACGGAGTCGCCATCTGTCGGAGTAATGTAATTATGTATGTTTCACCTTTTATATAATTTATTTCTGATCTATATTCAGAAATTTTATCAGTGAAAATATTTTTCTAAATCTGCCACCAGATAATAAGAATATCAAGAAACGGATATTTTTCTTTATGACTATTTATTTATTTTACGTAAAGAAAAAAAATAACCTCCGATTAACGCTGAGAGACGAATTTCTACTACAAAATATATTTAATCATATAAAATTTAGTTACATTAGTTTATTAAAAAAAAGTAATAACTTGGCACGTATTTCTATTTCATATCCAAAGTATATTCAATATCTCCAATATTTATTGCTGTTGCAATTACGAAAACCCATATTTATTTAAACTAATAGGTTTTGTTATGAAAAATAATACGTAATAGATAAAAGACATTTATTCATAGTACCTTCTAATATAAATAAAATGACATATTTGTATACAAGAGTGAAGTTGTTTACACAGGTGTCCCCTTATCTAGTACTAAGCTACGTATACAAAAGTGTATAATTTCGCTATAATTATAACATAGAATAAGCAGAGTTAAAACATATTCGCTTATAATCATAATTACTGCGCTGCTCTTTTGTTAAATTTCCAAAATTGTAGCTAAACTTCAGGATAGGCGTCATGTTAGTAAAGTAACTATGCTAAAGTCTTGGGTTCGATTCCTGTACGTGAAAAATTTATATCAGTTCTATACTTAAGTGATAAGTAACTATATGTGTGATATATGAACACAATAAAAGCTAAGCTTAGTATGGAATTAAATTACCGTGATCTCATATTAAAAAAAAATGAAATATCAGAAAATTATAAATTGGATTTTTTAAATTATAGTCTGATATTTTATTATATTTTTGAACTATATTAAAAAGGTAAATTTAATTTTTTTGTGCTGTTCCAAAACAATATACTTAATCACGTAAAGGAATTAAACATTATACTAGCTGGCCAGGCGGACGTTGTCCTGGTTAGATAATAAAAAAAACTCAACCGCACCGCCTCCTACCGGGTTTAATTGTGAATCTAAGCCATTCTTGTATCCACCTGAATACACAGACAAAAATTCCTCAAAATCTGTCCAGCCCTTTAGAAGTTCAGTCATATACATACGGATAGAAGAATTATATATATAAAGAGTACACGACGAACCCTGGTGATGTTTCCACGGAACCGAATCCTGCAATTACTATTTATAGAACATTATATTATAGAATTAAGTACGAAAAGCCTGGGCCAACAGTAAATTTTGTTTAAATACTGGAACTTAACTTATATAACAACTCAATTAAATTCATGAAAGTTCATGAAAACTTGCAACCAGTGGCGCCCTCTAGCAGAAACGCCAAAATTATCAATACTTAAAGTTCAAAAGTTATATAAGCTTCAGTAACTTTAAATTTAATGTTTTAACAACCAGTACAATATTTTTATATAGGGTAGAAAAATTAAAAAAAATGATTATACAATTTCTTTAGAAAATAAAATGTATAATATATTTAAAAATATGTATAGTAATGTACAGAAAAGGCGAACAAATAAAAAAAAACTGTTAAGTTATTTATTTGTATAAAAACCACATTTTGTGCATATCTTCGCAACTTTCAACAATTTTTTATCTACGTTAAAAATATTATATATGTCTGTGAAGCCATCACAATGAAATATAATTATTTCTGTATGCTATATATTTAAGTAAATATATAATTTTAGTACTTCGAAATTTCCGCTTGGAGCGCTGCTAGTAAACGTAAGAAAGAAATAATGCTACGTATAAAAAAACTCTTTAATAATCGTCTTATAATACATTTTAGTATCATCACTGCCAATTACCAATTGAAATGATTGGTGATTTTATTTTATTCGATTACAGCGCCATCTATCCTGTACTTATTTTTCGATTTTTTTAACACGCGAAGAATATTAGATATTTTGGTCGATAAATATAGAATATTTTGATTATTACTCCTACAACGCCATCTATTGGATCGACAGCACAACAAATTACATCGTTACGAAATAACAAATGTATTTATAACATATTAGTTCAACTGGTCAAGACTTCATTAACAGACACTGCAATCTACATACCGGGTGAAAGGCCAGGCACTCGCAGTATTCTAGGATATGACACTTCATGGTCACATTTAAAACATAAAATAATAATAGACAACAAATACTAATAGACAACAAAGATAACCTTAGGTAAAGTTTGTTCTAAGAATTTCAAAAATATGGATAACTATAATAAGCCTAGGTTGAACGACCAGTGATAAAACCTGCGAGCGGCGACCCGGAGTTAATAACTTTCTATAATAAAACGGACAATAAACCTATTTTATTCTTGAAATTTTGAGAAATTATCCTTTGTTACTTGGTTGGCTTCACTTTCATTTCACCCGACGATCATTGACACTGTGCTTTAACGTAGACGCTTAGAGGATTGAGTATGTTTTTTGTATGTTTCTAGATAATTAGGTCAAATATTAAGCACGTATTTTTTTCTATTGATTTAAGACCGAGAATCAAGTGCAGAGTGTCATCCATAAAAATTGCTACTGTCTAAACATTCACCTGGTATATATAAAATAATACTTATCTGACTGACTGACTGATATATCAAACTATAGTCGAAACTATTGCAATTCTTAGAAGGACTTTTGGAATTTTAATCCCTAAATTAAAAAGTAGAAGTTAAGTGAAAAATGGGATGAAAGTTTGTATGAAAACTTGTCATTCTTCCATCAGTCAGTCACTTATACTGTTATATGTATAAAATAAAGAGTCGAAAATGATTACTGAATAGAAAACACGTGCGAAGTCGCGAGCGATTGCTAATTATTATATAAAGTTAGTATTATTGGAGTCTATCAAATATACGGAATATACATCTATTGATTTTTTATGGTAATTTCGCTAATTAAGAATGACTCAAAAATTAAATCGATATAAGAATTAATACATTCTACCAATCTTTAAATTCGCATTTAGAAATGTCAGAAGAAAGCTTTGCATAATATGGTTTTTATCATGACACCGTAAATTCATGACTGTAATTTGACATCCACAGATTAACTAATATTATAAATATGGAACTGAGTTTGTTTGTTTACGATTTAACTATTTAATATTATGAAAAATTCTTTATTTAGAAAAGGAAGGACATAAATGTATCTTCAAGAAAAAGTATTTTCTGAACCATAAGTCAAATTTATTTTAAAACGAGCGAAGCCGCCGGTAAAAGCTAGGTCATACATCAAATTAATGCCACGCTTTTACCACGTACATATTAAATTTATAACAATTTTTTTAAACATATATGGATATTAGTATACGAACTGTTTCAGAAATCATATACATACTAACATAATTATCTTAAAATTAACATATCACAATTGCAGAAACACGTTTATAAAGCAGATCTAAATTGTTTTTTAATTCTATATAATTTACTATAACTAATATATATAGACCCTGTTGTATTCAGAAAAAAAACATTAAGATTTCACAAGTAAAGAGACTTTTACAATCTTATTTCTTTTTGAATTTTTTTTAAATTAAATAATAACGTGTTGTCAATATTTTATGAAATTATCCATGACCAGTTATTCAAAAAAAAAATGTCATAATTAAAAATAACTTACTATTTGTATTTCTTGGACAAAAAATTACATAAATATATATTATACAAGTTCCTATTTAATTATTAAAATTTGTCGTATAAAAAAAGCAAATATATAATTGGACATTTTTCATACTAAAATATTACAAAAACAATATAGTTTACTAACAAAGGGTCTTCAATTTTAAAAATATTAGATATATAGATTAATTAAATTCATCGAATTATATCTTAGAAAATGTCGAATTTCCACTGTTTTTATGATTAATTCTGGTTTTAATACAGTATAACAACACATATAATTACAGTAATGTAAACATTTTACGTTTTAATATTCTGTGTTTAGGATTGAAATCTATCGGATTTTAAACGATTGGTATTTCACAATTTATGGAATCTTGTGAGATATTGTGGGCATTGGTTTAAATATTTGACAAACATATAATCCAATGTTTAGATCACAAAATAAAAAGAAAATAAAAAAAAAGCTAAGTCATCATTTATAAGGTCGATGTAAAAGGAACGATATTTTTAAAAATAGTGCTCATTTCGAAACTCCTATCCATGTTTCACCATTTGTGGTACCTAATATTGTATACATTGGATCAAATATTTGACAAATTTATATTCAATATTTAGATAACAAAATATTATTCTAGATTTACCAAACAGATACATCGAGTCATCCAAAGTCGATATGAAAATATCGATATTTGCAAAAATAGTCTACAACATAAACATGTATAAACATATAATCCAATATTTAGACCATAAATTTTCTTAGTTTACTAAAAGAATAGAATAGATTTGACAAAATCGTCCTTTTACGAGGTCGATATAAAAAATATCGATATTTTTAAAAATAGTTTACATTTCTGAACTCTGATTAAGTAACCAATATTTTATACATTAGATCAAATGATTGACAAACACATAATCCAATATTTACAGCATAAAATAATATCCTAGCTTTACTAAATAGATATATCAAGTCGTCCTCCCCAAAGTCGATACAAAAAAGTATCGATAATTTTAAAAAAATAATCTACATTTCGGAATTCTGATCCATGGCTTTATTATCGTAGCCTCTTGAGGTGGTGACAGAAGCGCCATCTGTGTCGAAACTAGCGTCGGAGTCAGTTTCCACGACCCAAGGCTGTATCTCGGCCGAACAGAACACGTAGTATATTATCGCCCCGATGAGATAGATGGCGCTTGATATGAAGAACACTATTCGCCATTGTTCCGCCGACTGCAATAAAAAAAAAATCTATACACATAATAAAAGGGTAACGGGACTATCTTACTTATAAGAAAACACAAAAGAGAATGCTTATTATAGGGTAGTTCAATATGTGAAAAATTTTGTGGTCTGGAACATTAATACCTCTTACTGTGCATCCTAGACGTGGGCAACCTAGATTAATACTGCCATTGTCCAGTAGTTAATAGTATTACAAGTTCTTCTTCTATTCCATTTTCGGCAACCAGTCTTCTAGTAGACCATTACCGCCATTGTCAAGTGAGTATCAATATTACAAGTTTCTTGATATAATTTCAATGAACTAACAAGATGGTGGTCATCTTGTTAGAACCTAACATGGAATTTTTGTGGCATCTCAGAATTCATGGTCCGTGGCATTATTTTCCATTCACTTCACTTATGCACAATAAACAAACTATATCACATAAAAGGCCACCAATTTCACACAATATAGAGTCAAGTAACACAAGATTATGAATGAAAAATAAAATCCACTACATGACAGACCAAGATCCCGCCAAAAACTCCGAGGTATTAGTTATTACCCGCGACTTTGTTACAGGGAAATCTTAAAGCATTTAATGATCACTCTATGGTTGCAATTCGACCATAATAAATATAGGAAAGTGTAATGATTATTTGATTATTTTGATATCTGATTCAGAATTAACACTTCTTAAGGCATGGTAAGGAAAAATTTTCGTTACGCGTTAAACGTAAGGTAGGTATGTATTTATGTGTATTTGTAGGTATGTATAAGTGTCTGTCTGGGTATAGTAGTATACCAAAATGAGTAAATGTATAATTAAATATTTATACTACGGGACTTCGTAGAGTATATAGTTTATAGGCATTGATAACGGATTATAAATGGCCAACTTCAGTACTTTTACAAGGCTGTTAGGTTATATGGCATCTTATTTATACATGACATTGATAGATTTAGATTGTATGGTGTGATAGCTATTAAGATAGAGCTATTAAGAGAGAAAAAGAGGAATACATGTTTGCTTAACTTTAAGTTTAACTTGTCATAAGAAAAAAATGATATACCTTATCTGTGACGATAGATCCGGCGAGAGGTGGACTTATAATACCGGGTAGAGTTGCAATCGTATTTGACAATCCCATTAGAACACTAGCGTGAGGTGGTGCAATGTCCAGATGATTAACACTGCAATTATATGTATTATACGGTTAATTAAACATCCAATTACGAGTTATATGTGACGAGTCATATCGATATTAAATATCGTTATCGATATCGATTTTTAAATAGAACGTCTCAATAGTAAAAATGTTTATTTGGTAGGTAAATGATCTTGAAGTTCTAATTGGTGTTACATTACATATTTAATTATGAACTATATGTGAAGAGTCATATCGATATTAAATATCGTTATCGATATTGATATAACAGATGACTGTTTAGACAGTAGCAATATTTATGGAAGATACTCTGCATTCGATTCTCGTTCTAAATCAATAAAAAAAATAGGTGCTTAGTATTTGACCCCATTATCTAGAGAAATACAAAAATTATACATAATCATCTACGTGACTATGTTAAAGCACAGTGTCAATGACAGTCGGCTGATGTCTCTTTCACTTGAAAGGGAACCTGGGAACAAAACAAAAGGGTGCATTTTCCGTATTATTATCGAAAGTTATTAACTCCGGGTCGCCCATTGTAACTTTCGATACCGGTAATTGGCCCCTAGGTTTATTACGATTGTGTTTATACTTTTGAAAGTCTTAGAATAAACTGTAACTTATGTTTTCTTGGTTGTTTATTAGTACTAGTTTTGATACTAAAATCTTTTATGTTAAATGTGACCGTGAATTGTCATATCCTAGAATACTGCGAGTGTTTAACCTTTCAGCTGGTATATAGTTTAATTTAATTTATGGTAATACCTGAATCCGGACCACGCAAAACCTCCCAAACCCACAGCTATGGTGAGGAACACCACACAGCCGATCACTGACGTGGAATATGCTGCTGCCACCATAAATATAGTCTGGAAAATTATCAAATTAATGAATTACATTATAAAATTAATAGAATAGGCCGGCATCAATAATCATTAAAGCCGGCAACGAGCTTGTCCTACCGTGATGTAGCTAGTGTCTATGGACGGCGGTGATCACTTACCATCAGGCGACCCACCTGTTCGTTTGTCCCTATGATATAAAAAAAAGAATAAATTGTTAAACTTTTTCTACCCTCACTCAAGATCGTTCAAGCATTACGTAAGCAGATTTGTACGTTTTGACCGCAACCTTTGTCAGCAAAAGTAAGCAATACTGTTTGTCACCTATTCCCTTCCATGCTTATGTCAACATTTACATAAGTATTATTTAATCAATTCTGGTATCCTTTTTGATTCCTAGGCTGCAGTAAACAAGTCTAGTGTATATGTGTCGTCACATTTCAAAATGAGCTATATCCAGTTTTAGCCTTTCCTAATATTTTACGTTATTTTTGAAGACCGTCAAAATATTGTTGACATCGAGTTTCTTGCCAGTTCTTCTAGATGGTTGGGTTGTTTTCCGAACCGGTGGTAGTTTTGACGTTCATAAGTACCTTTTTAGGGCCTAAATTGAATAAAGTGTTTTTGATTTGATTTGATTGTACATATAAAATATGAAAATCATTAAAAACCTAAACATCTTATGTACAGCAAATTTGAACTTCGTCGGTATATAAAAAACTAGAAATCTTAAAAAAATTAAACATGTTATATAGAATTGGATTTAGAAGTAGTTTGTGAGTTTGTGACGTTGTAGCGGCTAATCTCAGGAAGTACTAAACCGATTTTGAAAATTCTTTTACCAATAGAAAGCCACGTTATTTGTGAATGTCATAGGCTATATATCATCACACTAAGATCAATAGAAACGGAGCAACAATGAAGAATGTTTTAAAATCGGTGTCTTTTTCCCTTTTGAGAGCTTCCGCTGCGTGCTAGCCCAAAATAACTATTTTACGCGTACGAAGTCGTGGGCAGAAGCTATTAATTTATACTAATATTATAAAGAGGTAAAGTTTGTGAGGTTGTAGGAGGTAATATCTGGGGAGTCGGAGAAAATATTGTAGAACGAAAACGTTTCTTACGAATGCTACCTTAACGATGAGAGATATATGATTGAGTTCTAGAAAAGTTGTAGCTTGATAATGCCTATTACCGTCCAACGAAGTGAGCACGGGTCAGCTAGTTCGTCATAGTTTACACTATTTAAGTCTATAATATTTGTACAATATTCAATAGGGTCTTAAAATCAAAAAGACAAACAGATAATAATAACCAACCAATTAAATTAAATTACTATTTAACTCAACAATATTAATTATTCCATATGCAGAACGATAGTGTTACCTGCGCCAAGAAAGCACCGCAGTTGAACAGTTTCCTGATATTGGTTCTGGAGAGTAATCTCCTCTTCAGCATCCAGTCGGCGAGGTGTCCCGCGACTTGCAGTACGATCGCCATCGCCAAGTACGGCACGGCAGAGAGCCAACCGGTTTGTGAAGTCTCGAATTTGTATACGTCTAGAAAAAAAAAAAACAGGTACATATAGTTAAGAACCGTACAAAAAGTGTTTATTAACTAGAGGTGTGCGAATATTCGAATTAACGAATTATTCGATAGCGAATCGAACCGAATAATTCGAATAACTCAAACTGTTCCAACTAATCGGATTATTAAAATAATTGCAAATATTTTAACTAATTAGATTCTTAACAATTACTAAATAATTATTAATATACAAAATTAGTTTAATAGATTCGCTTGTTCGTCAAAGGAATTTTAATTACACTAATTTGGAAATTTGTAATACATAACAAAGTTCACTGTTTATCTTATAAAATTATTTAAGCTTATATGCAAAAAAAAAAAATGAATTGGGAAATGTATCTTGTTGTATTCTTAGTTTTTATTCCATATTTTACAAATATCCGAATAGTTCGAGTAATTCGAATAGTTCAATTAATTGAATGATTCGAAATTCGAATCGATTCGATTAGAGCGTTATTCGTGCAGCCCTAGTTTTAACGTTAATAGAAAATTGAATGAAGTATTATTGATTTTATAGAGTACCTTTCATAAAAGTGGGCAAAAATGTCAGCAGCGTGTAGAATCCCCAGTTTTCACTGAAATGTGCCATTACTATCGCCCACACGGGTCCCGACGTTAACATTGAAAGCCACGGGTGCTTGATCTTGGAGCCTTCCACTGTATACGTACCGCGGGAATCCTGAAATTATTACAATTTCATCTTATTTTTTTATATTCAAGATTGATGGATTCATTACTTTGTGGATTTTTTAAACTATATCCGTCTCACCAAAAAGTTAAATACGCGCTGAACACTTACTTAAGAAAATTCGATCTCAAAAGCGTCTCTTACGCTTGTTTACAGATGGACATTATTTATAGTAAATTGAAGTATTGTCTAACACTTGTCTAAGTTGATAGTTCTCTTTTTATAGTTATAATTTATTGTATGTCTATTTGCCAACAAAATACGTTTTGTAGTGGATTTCGTGGGTATAATTAATTTGGAAAAATATGTAGATAAATTTAACATTTAAATTTTTTGTGGGGGACAGCAACTGAGGTGGACACTATATTCCTATTACAAAAACGAGCAGTTCGAGCAATTTATAATATGAGACCTCACGAATCATTTAAGACTATGTTTCAGGAATTCGGTATCTTAACTCTGCCCTCCCAATATATTTTTGATAATTTAATGTACGTCCGCAAAAACTTAGATATGCTGGATCTAGTAAAAGACCAGCATAATTTAAATACTAAAAACAGCAACAAATTGGTCATTCCATGCTTCAGGCTCTTTTTTTTTTTGAACTGACTATGCTATTTACCTAGTAAGGTCTTAACAGCTTCACCGGACTACTAAGGTGAGAGCTTAAGGCACTCCGCCGATTTTATTTGACAAATAGCGCAAGGGTGCACGGCACACTAACTGGCTCACTAAGTCCAAAAACAGTTGTTTAGGTAATAATGTTAGGTTTTATAACAAAGTCCCAAAACACATTACCGATTTGCCGGATAGTGAGTTCAAGAACCATGTCAAGCGGGTTTTAATATCTAAAGGCTATTATGGGGTGGATCAATATGTGAACGATTGTGACGTCTGGAAATGACGCCCCTCTCTGTGCATCCACTAATAACAAATGTAACTATTTATGTTTTGTAAAAATATATAACATGAAAAGATAAACCAGATCGAGTTTTTTACCGGTTCTTCTCGATCGCTGGGTTGTTTTCCGAACCGGTGGTAACTTTGACGTTCGTAAACGCTTTCTCAGGGCATAAATTGAATAAAGGATTATATAATATTGTATTTTGATTTGATTTTTGAACTATTTTAGAAATTCACAAGTAAATTATAACTACTACTATATTACATTACTGACATTTCACCATGTATTTGAATATGAGATTATAATGTTGTTCCATTTTATGCAATTTGACATAATATATTAAACTTACATATTGTTTATTTTAATTATTACATCATTTTTTTAACCAAAATGTCACAATAATAATAAGTAATTTTACTTAAAACAAATGATTTTTTTTAATTCCCTAAAATCGACAAATTAACATCTTAATACTTAATGTATCGCAACATACACAATAACGTCGACATCGATTTTTTTATTTTTTAACCTGTTCTGCAACGTTTTACTTTCGATGGTACCGAATTAACCAACAAAAGTATCGTATACTATGTCGAATATAGACATTATTTAATATATATTTTTATATTATATTAGCAATTTTTATTACGGCCACATTTTTTTTACCTGTATATACTTCAACTCGGCCGCCGTGATATGTGGATCCTTCTCCGGTGATTCCTTTACTACTATCCACCATATAGTTGTCCACACCAAACCCATAATACCTGAATATCATTATTATTAAAAAACACGTATATTAAAATATTACAACCCTCGTACGATATATGATTTCAAGTGTATTTTATGTTATAGTGCAAAACATACAAATAAATGGAACATCCCTATAATGTGATTTATCGTACGTTTATTTAATTCTTTTTTTAAAGTTGAGTATAACTTATTTAACGTAATTCCATGGTTGTAGGGTTTTTTCTATAGTAGGTCCACTTGACTAGCCCTTGACTACCAGTTACCGCAGGTTGTAGTTCAAAATCTGTCGCCTAGCATACATAGGTGTTCCGGTTAACTGCACATGAAAATCAGTTCCTCTCTGGATTTACTTTAATGAAAGTTTAGTTTAATATAATTTAATTAAAATAAACCTTTCTCCCAATTTTGAGTTTATATAAAAACCAATATTGCAAAAAACGACATATTCACGCATCAAGGCAGAATAAGGCTGATTAGTTTGTCTGAATGAAAGTCTATGTGTGTAGTATACAGGCGGTAGATGTGAACCCTTCAAAAACAATACGAGAAGAGCATTGTGCAGAGTATTGCTCACTGTTCCCACTCTACCGGACACAGTGTTTACCCCCCACCATTTTTTGTCACACAAAAAGTTTGCGGATCAGAATTTTAAAGCACTCCCATATGAAAATTCATTTCAAAAACGTATAGTTACCGAAAACATAGAATATCCCGGGCCAGCCGGTGTAATGGGCGAGGAGGGAACAGATCGGCATCGAGACGACGGTACCGGCGTAGCTGCCGCTGAACGCGAACGTCGCGAGACGAGCGCGCTCCTCGCTCGGCGCCCAGCGAGACCACACCGCATGGATGCATGGGTAAGTCACACCCTAAGTTAGAGGTCACCATTACCACAACAATTAGTTATGTGATGCGTTGTCAAATCGAATCAAGATTGTTAAGTCGAGTCAAGATTGTCCAGCAGAGTCAAGATTGTGAGTCGATCTAAATTGTCGAGTCAAGATTCTTAGGACGAGTCAAGATTGTCCAGTAGAGTCAACGTTGTCAGTCGATCTAAATTGTCGAGTCAAGATTGTCCACTATAGTCAAGATTGTCAGTTGAGTTTAGAATGTCGAGTTAAGATTGTCAGTCAAGATTAAATTGTCAAATCGAGTCAAGATTGTCAAGACGAGTCATGATTGTCAAGTCGAGTGAAGGTTGTCGAGTGAAGATTGTCGAGTCAAGATTGTCAGTTAAGTTAAGAATGTCAAGTCGAGTCAAGATTGTCAGTTAAGTTTAGATTGTCAAATCGAGTCAAGATTGTCAAGACGAGTCATGATTGTCAAGTCGAGTCAAGATTGTCAGTTAAGTTTAGAATGTCAAGTCGAGTCAAGATTGTCAGTTAAGTTTAGATTGTCAAATCGAGTCAAGATTGTCAAGACGAGTCATGATTGTCAAGTCGAGTCAAGATTGTCAGTTAAGTTTAGAATGTCAAGTCGAGTCAAGATTGTCGGTCAAGTTTAGATTGTCAAATCGAGTCAAGATTGTCAAGTAGAGTCAAGATTGGCAGTCGAGTTTAAAATGTCAAGTTTAAAACGTGTTAATTGAGAAGCGTTGCGTATGAACTAACAATAGACTGTAACTTTGATAAAATATGACACGTTATTATTTCACACTTAAAACTTTAACGCATTTTGTACTACGGATTCCATAGGCAAATATAGTACGGTCAGGAAATGAAAATTCCTAGTGTTTTGTTTGCTCTTACTACAAATATTTAAAAACAATAAAACTGACCTCAAATAGCCCTTCAATGACTCTGACGGCTATCAGTAGAGCGGTACTGGTGTGCGCAAGTGGAGGCGTGAACAGAGTCAGTAGGGACGTAGCACCTATGCCAATAGCGAATACCCTGAAACAAACATCACACTCGATCATATTAAATGAGTTATAAATGACTCTGCTATACATTATTATTATATAGATACAATAAAAAAACAATTATGTACACTAACTTTGATCAGTTAAACCAGATGTTCTCAGACAATTTTTTTCTCATAGACCACTTTCAAAATTTTGCTGGTTCCCGTGAACCTCCTGGAGCTACATGTCTACCGTGTTCCCAAGAACTCGACAAAGAATGTGAAGATTAGATCTAACAAGAAAATTTACGTTGGGTATTGAATATGGAATCTGCAAGTTTTTACAAGTAACAGTCGCTGAGCTTCTTATCGGCCTACATTGATAGGTGAAATCAAGTCAACATTTTAGTTCTTCACTATCGAAAGCAGATAAATTTTCGTGGACCCCTCTTACGAATTGAGAACCCCTATTTTTTGTCACGCCAACGTAGACCCCCGTCGGGTCTCCCGCGGATCCCTGGGGGTCCATCTGGACCATTTTGGGAAGTAAGGAATTAAACGATGTTTGATACCGACCAAATGAACTTTAAAGAGGTTTAAGCATTACGCAAAACAAAGATTATTTTAATCACACTCATATTCATTATACTACTCGTGAATATTCATATATAAACTGAATAAATATTAATATAAACGACTTAACCTTCCTCATTTAATATTACAAATTACATCCCAATTTTAATTAAAAACAACACTATTGTATATATTACTAGCCGACCCGTGCCCACTTCGTTGGGCGGTAATAGGCATTATCAAGCTACAACTTTTCTCTAGAACTCAATCATATATATCTCATAATTAAGGCAGCGTTCGTAAGAACCGTTTTCGTTCGACCATTTTTCTCCGACTCCCCAGATATTACCCTCTACAACCTCACAAACTTTACCTCTTTATAATATTAGTATAGATTATAGATAATATAATTAGTTAATAGCTTCTGCCCGCGACTTTGCACGCGTGGAATAGTTATTTTGGGCTAAGACGCACCGGAAGCTCTCAAAAGGAAAAATTACCCCGATTTTAAAACATTTTTCATTGTTGCTCCGCTCTTATTGGTCTTAGCGTGATGATATATATGACATTATTATGACACTACACATATATATTATGACACTCACAAATAACGTGGCTTTCTATTGGTAAAAGAATTTTCAAAATCGGTTTAGTATTTCCTGAGATTACCCCCTACAATGTCACAAACTCACAAACTTTACTACTTTATAATATTAGTATATAGATTATAGCCCCAGCCCGCGACTTCGTCCGCGTAGTAATAGTTACTACTCTGGGCTAACGCTGACACACAGCAGAAGCTCTCAAAAAGAAAAAAACATCTCGATTTTGAAACATTTTTCATCTGTGCTCCGCTCATATTGGCCTTAGCGTGACGATGAAATGAGTGAGTGAATGAGCTATATAACACTGAAAAAATTATTCAAATCGGACCAGTAGTTCCTGAGATTACCCCTTACAACGCCACAACGTCACAAACTCACAAATCCACAAACTCACAACGTCACAAACTTTACCTCTTTATAATATTAGTATAGAAGTATAGATAATGTAACTGTTCAGACGATGTAACGGAATAAGTATATTATTTTATTTATACTTTTGTTGTAATGTTGAAAAACTTTTTCGATACTATTTAATTTAATGCGTAGCATAAAAAGTCCTTGATTTCCGAAAAACTACATTCATATTCATATGTTGAATCATTTATATATATATATATATATATATATATATATATATATATATATATATATATATATATATGTTAAGGATATTGTAACGTTATCAGAGACTCGGCCCGCCTTCGTAAGACTACGATGTACAGTCCGCGCCAAACTTCTTGACCGCTCTGAACATAGCTGCGTAGAATACAAATCATTATCATTACATAGTATAAAACAAAGTCCCCTACCGCGTCTGTCTGTCTGTCTGTTCGCGATAAACTCAAAAACTACTGAACGGATTTTCATGTCGTTTTCACCAGTGGATAAGGTGATTCATGAGAAAATTTTGGTACATAATTTGTCAAGGATTCTTTTATAATCAGGGCGGGACAACGTCTGCCGGGCCCGCTAGTTTCGATATAAATACGTATAGCTTTGAGAAAGCTTAAAGATAAATGAATACCAATTTTAGATTCCTATAATACTTTAACTTTGTTTTGTATTAAAGTCTTACGCGTAAGCCCGAACTTAGAGCGGTCAAAAAGGTTGACGAAGACTTTACTAACGTAGCGTTGGCTTTGATATTAACACTTCTTCATAGTCATAGAGTTTCGAGGGAACACACGAACAACTTTTTTTTTGTTGCGTAAAGTTTTTATTCTGTGATATCTATTAATATATTTACCAAAATGATATTGTAGTGGCAATGCTGACAACGCTTTTCGTATTATAAGTACTACGTAGTTAGCCACAGCCCCCACTCGAGTTAGTCGTTGTAAAGCCTCCGTCGCTAACCCACGTTTACTTTTCCAAATAATAAATCTTGATTAGTAAGTAGTTTATAAATTGGAGTATTATTTTCTCCACCCTACACTCACACACGCCAAACACTAAAATATGCTGTGAAGGGCAATTTTGATCTATTCTAAATGCCCAACGTAACTAATATACCAAATTGCATAAGTATGAATACTATATTTGACAAAATAACGTGTAAATAATCAATATTTTTTTTTACTACTAAGGAAAAAAAAAATATAGTTGTCTTTAGGAAGTAAATATATATCAATGTGGAATTTTCTGTAGGCATCTTTAAGACGCATAAAATAGTAGTACATTGTTCCGTTGTATGTCATAAGGTTTAGCCAACGTTACCAACTTAACAACAGAAAACGTCTTACGACTTCATTAGAATACAAATATACTTTATATAAATTGAATATACATAATAATATATAATACATATAAATCTTCCGCAAGAAATTGTCTAAATTATAGTGATAATCGTATCAAAAACTGTTGCGGTGTTTAAAAGAAATAAAGTCACACACAAACAGACATGAAAAGGGAATATTTAATATTAAAGGATTAAGAATTTCACTATTAGTCAATACATAGTAAGTTTTTCTAGCAAATGGAACGAACCTGTTACCTCCTATTTTAGCTGCCAACCAGCCACCGGGTAACTGTGTGATCAGGTAACCGTAGAAGAATGAACTCAGCACAAGACCTTTCGTCTGAGAGCTCCAGTCAAATTCAGGTATCTAGAAATATTAAATATAAAAGCTCAGGTGTCATTTAATTATTTGTTTGCTTAAGTGAAACTTTTTTGTATCACCTCAAATTTTTGCGTCTATTTATCGCATGTCGCAATAGAGGCGGTCGCGGAGTAGGGTTAAAATGAAAAGAGCTCCGCAGGGCAGCCAAGGCCAATATTGGAACTCCCATGGCTCAATTCAGAATGATTCAATGAAATTAAATTAAAATTTATAGTTGGATATTTTGTCTACTATGGATATTATTGATCGATTTCCCATTTTGCAAAACACGATTTTAATACTTAACCTTAAATCGAATAATTTTCTGAAAATTTTCAGTTAAATGCATACGTTCCGAACAAAAGTTTAACTTGCATCCTGGGATTTTGGGATGTCCTCTGTGTTAAGTACAGAATAATTTGACTCTACATTTTTACACAATTAATAATTACTTATACTCAGCACTAATATAAGAATATTTAGATTGATGTTGATATAATTTTTATTTCGTATAAAGAATATCTAGTTAATATATACGTTGTAGTTATTTAAGATTTCGTCATTATAATAATTATTTTCGTGTTGTATCATCCACAGATACAAGGAAATATTTTATTTGACGAAAAAAAATTTTTTTTGAATGTTTGTATTTAATTTAAAAACAGTTTTTGCGTAATTATTTACTTTTCTAATTATTAAAAAGATATATTTTCAAGCGACTTTAATAAAATGTTTATGTACAGGTGGTTATGACGTTATAACCGATTTCGTTGTTTCACGAGAATTATATAATCTGTCTGGATTCATTATAATTATGGACGGTATATTTATTATTGAAGTAAAACTTTTTTAGCCGTGTTGGGCGATTTTTAATACGGGAAAAACCTATGGGTTCGGGTTATCGATGACCTCGACATGCTCGTGATATATTGCACTTGCGTCAGACTAGCGACGCGCAGTATAGCGACCTATGTATATGTAATATTGATAAATTGTATTAAGTTTGTGCAATCCCTCATATGTTTGTTTAATTAATTAACTGTACATAAATGTGTATAATATTTGCACGGGATGCCAATAGATGTGAAAACGAGATTGATGTTAATAATTTCAAGTTAGAAATTATGAAATTTTAATAATACAGGTTATAATTGATTTATAAATTCAAAAAAGAATACAGTTATTCCAGTTTCAGTTCTCTCGACAATCCTTATGACTGGCTCCACTATTTTTTTATATTTTCTTACTCATTCTTTATATTTTCTCTACTTCATTACAGGTTATCACTGATTGATTCCTTTCGGGCGGCATAAATGTATGCAGTGTGAATAATATTCTATCTAGGTTTCTATCTGCGGCCAGTAAAAGTCTCTTAAAAATAAGTACAATCGTTTCGGAGATTAACCGAGACAAACAAGAGACAGTCCAAATTTATTTACATGTATAAACATAGAGGCGGATGTGACTGAAAGTAATAAAACTTTATGCCACCATTATATGCTTGCTAAATGCTAAGCTAATTTCTTAGATTTTTATAGACAGTCATGTAAAAAAAATCTTCTATTAAATTATCCTAACACTAATTATTACTTGCGACATCGTTTGCGTGGAATTTAGCAAAAATACGCGCTATACGGACACTGTTTATTTTATTGTATTTGCACGGAACCCTATTTTCATTTTAAAATAGAAATAGTCTTAATTATTCCTTATAACATTAGCTATCTGCCAGTCAAAATGGGTCTAACCGTTTCGGACATTACCCGAAACAAACAGACGGACAGACAGATCTATTTTGTTAATGTAATAAATGCCATATATACTTTCATATCCATTTAGTAAAAAACTGTTATTTTGAAATTACTTCAATTTCATTAGTAAAATAGATAAACATAATATAATCGGTTAATAGATGAAATTTTACTCACAAAAACAATGGTCCCATTATCCAATTTGGTCTCTATCGGCTCTGTCATAGCTACTACAGCCACTGACAGATTGACACGGAGGGCGTAGACATTGAAAAAACCGAAGAACGCAAGTAGCGCCACCACCAGCCGCCGCCGTTCCCAGAACCGCCATGTTATACGATTTTCTTTTATTCGCTCTCTGAAATAGAAGAAAACATTGATGAAATTTGTAATATCCGCCATTTTGCTACGCGTAGGTATTGAGACGTTTCGGTATCAGACAGTAGATGTCTAGCTTGCAAGTCGGTATGACAGCGATGATATAGATATTTTGTTGGTTGCCGTCGTTTTAGATCATACTATACTCTCCAACAAAGTTAGGGCGCTTTCAGTTTAGACGATTTGTGCCGGACTGCTGCCGTACGGTGGATACATCGATTTATGAGCGGATGTCGTACCACAGGGGGATGACAGCAGTACGACCTAAAACGTCTAATTCAGAGTGCGATGCGGTTGCAGTCCGACTGTATTTTAGTGATGTCCACCAATACTTGGATTCGGTCGAGCCATGGATTCAGACGAGGAAGGGTTATTGTTGGTTTTGCTCTTATTAAAAAAAGTGATTACAAAAATAAATGATTACCTGGATAATTCTTTTCGTTCGTATTTTAATTTTTAAAATTTTTATTAATTTTTTTACATTTTTTATATTTTTTATTAAATCTATAAGATTAAAATAATCACCATATTTTGAGTTGCATACAGCGCGCCGGACATATTTCGTCTATATTTTTTTTCTATTTTTGTGTCATCCATAGTAAGAAAATAGGTACAGTTATTTTTTTACAACATGCAAAACTCAAAGTGCCCTCCTCACTAGCAAATCAAAAAAGAGGCACATCGCGATCGCGGTATTGCCGTCCTGCTAACGGATGTGCGCCAGACTACTTTCGCCCGTTTTCGGTTCGACACATTTTGTATGGAAAACATATCCTGTATCCGTCCGTGTGCAATGCGCTAACCGCCCTGTTGTCGCGTGGCAGCAGTCCGATACCAACCGCTTAAATCGAAGGCACCCATGTAGTGCCGCCAGCTTGTTGTGTTACAATAAAAAAAAAATTGCTAGAACACATTTTTTTTTGAATTTACTACTCTATTGGTCTAGTAAGGCCTTAACAGCTTCACCGGACTACAATATATTTATCTATCTGTAAGTATCTGGTAAGTATACGCTGATCAAAGAAAAATTACGTCTATCCATAACTTGCAGACAATATAATAACCCCACAATGTACAAGTTGCGCTTGACGAGTCAATATTTTGGCAGAGCCTATCTTACATATTAATACTTACGACTAGTACATTATGCACAATTCATTATATTTTCAATTTAGCTTATTATGTATCACACATTAAATTATTACAAATTCAAAAAGTGCGGAATACAGACTTTACAAGACAAAGACAGATATACGTGACTCATCTGTCCTCAACAGTTATTATTAATATATACAAAATAATTTTTAACATATATAGAAAACAAATAAATCAATCGGTAGGTACAATAATGCAATCTCACCGGTCCAATAGTCGACCCTTAACCTACGCCACACATAAAATCGAGAACGACGTACTTTTAATCAATGTAATTTCTCCTTCAGTTGAACTAAAACGCAAAGGTTACGCTAAAACGAAAGGTCAGACGGAGTTCCGTCCACGAAACCTTTCAACAATTCCCCAACTTCAAAATTAGGTGTCGGAGTATCGGAGGCACAAATTAACTTTATTCACGCTTGGGATCATATGAAAACTAGTGAAAACTGGGTCACAACCGATCAAAATGCCAAGAGAAATCTGAATCTACACTTTCATCACGCTGAATATAACAAAACTAAACGTAAGAGATTAACATCGGGCCGTGATTGTTTATGCAAATTTCCAATCAATTTTACTATTAACACAGACAAACGCAGTTAAGTAGTGTTTGATAACTTAGCACATTTTCTTTATCCTTTAGATACATTTGTTTCAGTTATTATGGCCTAAGAATTATTGTCTATATAGAATATCGACACTATTTAATTCCCTAAAATCGACAAATTAACATCCTACTTTTTGTCAAACAATTTGTCTCAATTTAATTGTCGTAACGTAAGCAGCAACGTTTATATCGAATATCGATATTTCTAGATTTTTTTAAACGGTAGAAATAATCGTTTTATTTTGGAGGCTACCAAATTTACATTTTTTTAGACATTTGAGATTTAGAGATAGATATAGATTTAGACATTTTTTGTATTAAATTTTATACTAGCTGTGCCCACGACATCGTCCGCGTGGAATCTTATGTAAAAAACAGTGATTAATAAGGTCATCTGAATGTATTAAATCCATTTAGTTATCTATTTTTCTCTCGTACTTACGCCGCATCGTCATTGAAATTACAATAACTTTTCATAGAGTGGACCGATTTTAATGAAACATAGAACAAAGTTATTTTTGAAGATATGCTTTATGATTGTCTTGGTGTGGTTTAATTGTGAACCCAGTACTTTAGCAATGATCCGTGTTCATACAAATAGACAGATATTTAAAAAAATGATTATAATGTATTTTATTACTGATACCTAGACACCGGCATCAGTTTTTTTCACGAAAATCGGAAAAGTACAGACACTTTAGATTTACATTCTTATTATATGCAGGTATAAAAGAATATAGCAATTTCAGAGAAATATACTTTTTGAAAGGAAAATACTGTATTGCATGTTATACTAAGCATCTACAAAAAATACTGGATTTGGATGCAAATACATTAATTCTTTCGACATTCGGAGAGTCTGTGTTATAATTTACAGAAAGTCTATAATACTAATCCGACTTATGGCATGGTAAAACTAAAAGTTAAAGTATACCTTTGTCTAGTATCATACGGACGGCGGTCAATGGCACAACAATGCCATAACAAATGCCAGTCTCTGCACTTTAATCGATTTGCGTTTCCACCGCTGATATCATAACAATGTTTTACATTCTCTTTTGCACTTAAGTTAGACATGTACATTCTTTATAAGCGCACGTTAAGGGGCTGAAGTATGGTATAATTGACAATAAATACAGCGTAATAAAAATACAATGAGATTACTGAGAGATAGGTAATATGACATATAAATAATTGCATAACCGAGATTTAGCTCGAGTTGTAGCCGTATTATTCATGACATAAAGCTGCCCAATGATGATAGGACCAAGGCAAATATTTGAGATTAAAAATTGGATCGATATACGCTGCTATTAATAATTGCAACAAAAAATGAATTAACAGGCAGTATCTCAACTAAACCATTCCAAACAATTATAGCCGTACCAGTAAATTGGCACACGATGATACCTACATGTGAACTGATATTTACTTTATCACAATCATCTTTATTCAATAATCCTTTGTTTAATTAATGAATATAAATTAATTAACTTTTTTCTCATATCATCGCAACGGATATTTCCAAATTATCTGGAAAATACGCCATTACAAAACTGTCTATACAATTTTATCATGAGATAAGCATATAATTTTATCTACGCCACATATATTATTTTAACTAATATATATATGACTTTATTTGAATTATAAAGTTGTTTTATGTTATATAATCAAAAAACATATTTTGTACATAAAATTGTTATTAGTTGAACCGAATCAATAAATTACTAAGCAATCTCAACATAGAAATGGAATAATAACTTATTATAATAAACTTATTTAGATTAAAATGTCAATAACTATGAGTTATATATCCTAGTATATATGATGTATATATATGATGACGGATGTTGTCCCGCCCTGATAATATATTGACAAATTATATACCTAAGCCAAAATGCATTTAGCAGTTTTTGAGTTTATCGCGAACAGACAGACAGACAGTCAGACGTGGCAGAGGACTTTGTTTTATAATATGTAATAATAACTTTCTAATACCTGCCGGTTTATAATACTGGCTAGTGTAAAGACTCGCTAGCTATATTTAATTAAATTTAAAATTCCCTAATTCAAATTAATTTTATCACTTATTTAAAAAAAAAATAGTGTCCTCTTGTTTTCCCCTGTTCAGCTTTCTTTAATATAGCGGTTTCTATGACCAAGAGAAAATCTAAAATGTGCGTCATTTTCGAATACGAATTTCGTTGTTACATAAACGCAGCACAGACATCACGTACAGTCAATGTTGTGTAACGTTCAGGGACACCGCAAGTAAACGCTTGCTGCCTTTTGGAAATTTCCGCGCAAGAATAAGTTCAGCGGTCGACCGGAGAAGAAAGCATTGATTTTGCTACAGATTCATCTTTCCACAAAAGTACGTCACAATTAGTAGCAGCTTTCAATGTGAGTGATAAAACGATTCCTGATACATTTAACAATATTAAGAAAATTGCATCGAAACTGGCTGTAACTCGTTGAATAGACACAAAAATGAGGGGGATTCTAAATTGGTTTTCCATTAGTGGATCCTGTATGACAATAGAAAACGTCCATCGCAGTGGTTATTGGACACAGGGGAGATAGTATCCCATGTCTTAATCCAATCTGAGTCAAAAGAAACGTCTATGAGTTTACGGGTGGGTGGCCTGTATCGACTTCGACATTGTTCTTTACATCTTCTTTAGACCTGACATAAAAATTACTGCAGAGGTATACTGTGAAGAACTACAAATGATGACGGACAAGCTCGCTGTCAAATAAACGAAATTTGTCAATGTTTCCAATCAGCTCCTACCTTGTTACTCATCAGAATTTGCTCCAATAGATTTCCGTTGTTTTTGTTCAGAATTTGGATGACTTTTTACAGGGCACGAATTTTAAATCATTTGATTTGATTCGGTGAAAATTTATGAATTATATCATAAGCATCAAACAACCGACTAATAATACTAAAAGAACATGGACAATAATGGTCAATATGTATACTAATTAATTATATACTTTTCATTAAAAAAAAAAATAATTTCAGAGAGAAACACGAATAAAAGCTTCTCAAATCAATGATGTCACAATCCATATATCACTACGGATTTCAAGGAAATGTGTTTAAATTCTGTATATTATTTCAGATACAAAATCTATTAGTAAAGTTAATCATCGTTTCCATTTAAATTACATTAAGATTCTAAAGAAGAAGTCATCAAATTTACATAATAGGAATTCACATTAAATTGAATATAATCAAATTAAAATTGTGATCTATTTCTACAGCATAATATTAATAATGCATCTATATATACGTATAGACATATAACAAGAATGTATATCTAACGTGTATGTACTTTTTAGATTATTGTAAAAAAAGTTGTTGCTGGTGTCTAGGATTCACTACATAGTATAAAACAAAGTCGCTTTCTCTGTCCCTATATCCCTATGTATGCTTAAATCTTTAAAACTACACAACGGATTTTGATGCGGTTTTTTTTAATAGATAGTGATTGAAGAGGAAGGTTTATATCTATAATAACATCCATTAAATAGTGGAGAAATACTGTTATTTTTGAGGTTTCTAATGTGATGTTGTAAATAATTACATTTTTTCCGCTTACATTGCAACAAACGCAGGCGGGCCACGGGCAGTAATGAATAAATCAAAACTACTGGATCGATTTTAATCATTTTTTCAGTGAATGACATAGGCTATATATTTTATACCCGTGCGAAGCCGGAGCGGGCCGCTAGTAAGTAATAAAATACATATAAATAATTTTTAGAAATGTCTGTATGTCTATTTGTTACTGCTAAAATACTGCGCTCACGATAAAACCTCGCCAAGAGATAAATGCATATCCCCGAGTAATATTTAATCTTTATTTCATTGAAACGGTTTACTGTTATTGTAGATATTGTAAATTTAATGACGACGCGACTTAACTACAAGAGGAAAATAGATATGTAAATTTAATATATTGAAGGTTTATATGATATGAAAATAATTAGACAGAAGCATACTTTATTTATATGAAACTAAAAAGCACTATTAATCTCATAATTTGGGATTCATTTTCTCTTAAATCGAAATGAGTATGAGCCACAAATCTTTGTGTGACAGATTGCGTGGTAGATGATAGTTTATGTTTGTTTTGTGCTGCTGAGATTAACTTGCCAAGAGTACTAACAAGACCGGGAACGGGTTAAAATCAAATTAAGTCAACTTCAGCGGGATTCGAGTTTGCGATCCACATGATTCTAATTAGACATCGCCCGCCAAACACGACACTTTGAAGAATCGACCTTATCTGTGGTTCAACTCATAAATATTAAGAGAACTTAAACTACCATTAAAACTATAAGGACAAACAGAATACATGACTAATTTTAGAAATAACGTGCGCAAATAATGTAATTCGTTTTTATTTTTCTGTTTTGTCTGTTAAATCACCGATTTTTCAGCCAACGTGCTCTTACAATGAAGATAAATATAATAGTCAAGTAGTTCGTAGGTGGCAGAGCCGCGCCCGTAGGTGGTAGAACCGCGCTGAAGTTACTACTGGTTTCAGTATGAATGGGTCGGCTCGCCCGGGGTAGTACCACCCTCTCATAGAAAACCGACGTGAAGTAACAGTGCTTGCATCGTTGCGTTTCGTTCGGTCAGTGAGAGCGCCGGAGGCCCACCTCCCCTCCCTTCCCATCTCCTCTCCCTCTCTTTCCCCCAAACACAGGCCGGTAACGCACTTTCGACTCCCCTGCTGTCGTTAGTGTCTATGGACGGTGGTGATCACTGAACATCAGGTGACCAACTTGTTCGTTTGCCTGCAATGACATAAAAAAAAAGTAAACCTATCAATATTCCGTAATCCACACAAATACTATTAAAATGGATGTTTGTATATGTAATATTGATAAAGTCCAACATTGATCGATCATCATAAAAATGTTTTCGATGAAGCTCAGCGCATGACCTATCCTATGACGCATCCTATACCCTTCGACCAATCTTCATCTAGATTGGTATACTTGGAACGATTAGACTATCATCATCAGCCTTAAGAAGGCCACTGCAGGGCCATAATCCTCTTCTCGAAGGAAAGTATGGGCAGAATCATCACGCCAGCCCACGACGTATGGGCGATTTCAAACTCCGAAAAATGCACAGTTCTATATTTTTCTCACATACAGTAGTACTATAAGAACATTTCTCAGGTTCAGGTTTCCTCATGGTATTTCCCTTCACCGTCAGCAGACAATGTTACCAATTTTAATTAGTAATTGGTTACTTCAGCCCATAGTTATCCATTACCTATATCATATAAGACAATTTCAGTAACAAATAAATGGTACAGTTGCACCTGACAGTGACACAATTCAAGTGCCAGTCTTGAAGAACACTGTCCCGCGAGCACTGTTAATTGCAAAAATTATCGCAGTGGCATTTTCACATTTGGATCTAATTTATATGACAGAAATACAATAGAAAACCCATGACGAATTGCATTGTAGTAGAAAAAATAAAACAAAACCAAAGTCCAAGAAAAAAGAAGACAACGATTGTTTATCCATTAATGGTGTAGAGTGATGGTATCTGATATTAGAGTAACAAGAAACTAATAAAAGCAACACATAGTATTTGCTGTTGCAAAATATTACATAGGATTACAATAGGAACGAGATATAAACAAGTGTACAGTTTATTAAAATTCCTTAGCTCGAGCATTGTTCACAGAGACCCGACGCTGAGTTTGAAAGTGAAAGTCTTTGAGAATTGAGGTCGTATAGTTTTTTATATTCGTTATTATAGCGCAATTCAAAATTCTGATGCAATCGTTTATAAATTCATAATTTTCATTATTCACATAGATGGAAAATTAAAACATATAAATATCGGATTTTTTTAAAGGCTTAACTGAAATTTCTTCATAGGTTAGCACAATATATCATGGTATGACATTATATAGTGCTTAGTTGATTGCTAATCAACCGAAAATTGGGAATTCTTTTATTAAAGTTTTAATTTTTTTTTTATAAGGACCTTAAGTTATTTTTTAGAAGAGTGTTCTTTCTGTAGCCTTAATGTTTTGCTGTATTTTATTACAATAACGTTAAAAGGAAATTGCGGGATAAATTACTCTCATATTGTTATCATTACACTAAATTCTATCACCATCTTCTTACCTTTATCCTACCTTAGTAGAGTCAGCACAACATGTATTCCTTCTCCACTCTACCTTGTCAGATGTCATCTCTTCATTCACACCTTTTACACACATCATTTTTCGGTCTTCCTCTACTCTTATATCCATCCACCATTACACTAAATTCTATGATGTATAGTATTCATTGTTCTACTGTATCCGTAATTGTAGCGGTCGAAGGTTTGACCGTTGGAAAATCGATTTGAACCCTCAACAATTACTAACGAATTTGCGGACATTAATTCATTGAAATAAGTAACACTGTTAGTTGGTGTTGAAAAAAAAACATAATGAAGAAACCTGAACCTGATGAGAAATGGTCTTGAGATTAAAATCTCCAATACGTCAAGGGCCGGAGTGGTGATTATACCCGTATCTTTCCTTGAGAAACGGATTTTGGCGAAGCTGTGAGATTTTTACAGGCGGACGATCTATGATCTAGCATTTCATAAATATCTGATTGCGATTGAGCAGGTTTACTTTTGATTTTCAAAAAATGGTCTAAATTTTTTGGTTAATTATTTTTTATAGTAAAATCTATGAAATCAATCTTATCAATTTTTAAAACGTTATATAGTTATAACATTGTCTTATATATATGATTTCTATGAACAGATTACCTATGTAGAAACTTATATTGATAGTTTATCGCCATGAAGGTCAAGCAAAAAGTTTTTTTTAATAGTTAACGTACTTCTTGTTTGTATTATATTAAAGCCTTGTCTTGCTTATCCTCATTAACTAAATCGTATTATCTATATACCTTTTAATATTTCCATAGTTTTTTTTATAGTTTAAATTCTTATTGCTGTGTGTTTACGGGATGTTTTTAAAAAAATAATTTAAATTAATTAATTTTGAAGCAACTTTGTCTCTGTTGATAGCGTGTTCGAAAACCGCGTCGATGGATGTAGGTTCGCATCCTAGCAACTGAATCCAGAGCTTTCGGTCAAGGTAAATATCACGATGAAATAATAGCATAGTGGTAGGGTTTTTTCTAAGCCCGCCTGGCTAGCTACCACCCTCAAGTTGAAAATCTGTCGCCGAGCACCTATTGGTGTGTTCCGTCAGAAACACTTTAGAGTTGGCCCCCTCTAGGTGTAGTCTGTTTACTATCTTTGCTCACATCGTCATTTAACATCAGATGCAATTGTTGTTAAACGCTAAAACCTATAAAGTATTAAAAAAAATGATTCCATCTTAGTAATAAAATATTAAGAATTACCCTCTTTATTTGTTAATCAACCTTTATAAGTTTATAATATGTTATATTTATATCATGACTAGCGGGTCCGGCAGACGTTGTCCCGCCCTGATTAAAAATAAATCCTTGACAAATTATATACCAAAACGTTCCTCATGAATCACTTTATCCACTTGTGAAAATCGCATGAAATCCGTTCAGTAGTTTTTGAGTTTATCGCGAACAGACAGACAGACAGACGCGGTAGGGGACTTTAATTTATACTATGTAATGATATTTGATTGAATTTTACTTTGGCGTCATCTATACTAATATTATAAAGAGGTAAAAGTTTGTGAGTTTGTGACGTTGTAGGGGGTAATCTCAGGAACTACTAAACCGATTTTGAAAATTAATAGAATGCCAATAGAAAGCCACGTTATTTATGAGTGTCATAGGCTATACAGGGTGTTAGAAGACCGCTTCCAAAAACGAAGACAGACGATAGTACTAATGATACCTTTGATGACGGGACGGAAAAAAATCGATCCTGATTAAAAAAAAAGGAATGTAACAAAATTAAAAAAAATTGCTGATACTCGGCTCATCGAACGCTCGGGCGCGTGCATGATCCCGAATCCCGCCAAAACAAACCGCTCCTTTTACGCGCCGCAGTTGACGGCACTTTGATCATTTCCACAGATCAATAAAGCGTTAGACATTCTCAAATTTTATTTTATTTTAAGCATAGTTATCCCTACTGACTAGTCTTTTTATGGAATTTAGAAGTTATAACTCTAATTATTTAATACATTCTTAAACAACTGCGATCGCTCGATGTCCGGAAGGCTAGTGGTCCGGACGGTATCCCAGCGGTTGTAGTAAAAAAGTGTGCAGCCGAGTTGGCTCCAGTACTTACGCGCCTATACCGCCTGTCTTATCTTTCTGGTGTCGTGCCTTGGGCTTGGAGGGAAGCCAACGTGCAACCGATTCCCAAGAAGGGGGATCGGTCTGATCCCAATAACTATCGCCCAATTGCCGTAACCTCAGTACTGTGCAAGATAATGGAGCGGATCATCAACGCCCAGCTTGTCCGCTGTCTCGAGGATCACTCGTTGATTAATGATCGGCAATATGGCTTTCGCCAAAACCGATCAACGGGTGATCTTCTGGCCTACGTACTGCACCGCTGGGGAGAGGCAATTGACAAACACGGCGAGGCCTTGGCAATCAGTCTCGACGTTGCCAAAGCCTTCGATAGGGTCTGGCACCGTGGTCTTCTGTCCAAGCTTCCGGCATACGGTCTCCCCGACAAGTTATGCAAATGGATCTCTGGCTTTCTACATGAGCGCAGAATTCGTGTCCTTGTCGATGGATGTGATTCGCAGCTCATGTCAGTAAATGCGGGAGTTCCTCAAGGCTCTGTACTTTCACCTACTCTGTTTCTTCTGCATATTAATGATATGTTGCCTTTAGGCCATATTCATTGCTATGCAGATGATAGCACCATCCATGGGTGCTATTACAGCAAGCCTTCTTGCAGTCGGGGAGACGCAGAAAAGAGACGACAGGAACTTGTGATTGAACTCGACCGGTCCTTGCATCTCATTTCAACATGGGGAGCAAGCAATTTGGTGGAGTTTAATGCAAACAAAACACAAGTATGCGCGTTTACCTGCAAAACATCTCCATTTACCCCTCTTCCTGCTGTCCAGAACGTCTCGCTCGCAATGCGAGACAGCCTCAATATCTTAGGTATAGATATTCGCAGCGACCTCAATCTCAGGGATTACATCGGGAGCGTCATCTCCACTGCATCTCGGAGACTCGGAATCCTGAACAGGGTGCGACGGTTTTTCACGCCTGATCAACTATACCTCCATTATAAGGCACAAGTTCGGCCTTGTGTGGAATATTGTTCGCACCTCTGGGACGGTTCCGCCAAATACCTACTAGATGCCCTGGACAGGTTGCAGAGACGGGCTGTCCGCATTGTTAATGATTCAGACATTACACAATTTATAGAGCCGCTTCAGTTGCGCAGAGACATTGCCTCACTGAGCGTGTTCTACCGTCTGTATCATGGCGAGTGTTCTGAAGAGCTATTTAATTTAATCCCTTTCTCTCCTTTTCATACCCGAACCACGCGCGCTGGGCTTCGGAGCCATAGTTTTACGGTAAATCCTATCTGGGCACGAACTAAAAAGTTCGCAACTTCTTATCTCTGCCGTACCGTGAAGCTATGGAACAATCTCCCTGCCAGTGTGTTCCCTCCTTCCTATAATATGGGGTCCTTCAAGCGCAACGTGAAGAGACATTTATGCAAGCCGGCATGACAGCGGCGACCGGTGAGGGATGAGGGATAGCGTGTCTCTCGGTAGTCGCCGTTGTTTTTGGATTATACTGTGCTCACTATCAGGCACAGTACAGTCACTTTGCTGAGCTACGATAAAAAAAAACAACTATACAATCAATTGTACCCTGACGTAACAAGAAGCTCGTTACTACAAATATGATATTAGAATATTAAATTAACCTAATTACATACTCACGTACACAATTATAAAAACTATTTAATCATTATCTTTGATTTTGTACAACAAATCAAAAATAAAATGGTACAGGATAATTTCATAGTTAAAATTAATTACATTTATGATCGACAGTTAATTAATCTATCAGAATAAATTTAAAATTATATTCTTATACTTTACGTTACCATTGTTTCCGTTTTTAGTCCGTCCAATACCATAATTTGAAAACAGATATGTCCACATCTATCTAAAATTACTTGTAATGCAAAAAATACCGATAAAGTTGTAAATTTTGGAGGGCGCGGTATCAAAGAAACGATTAAATATTTGTAAATAAGTACACACATCAAAAAAGTCTAAGCAACATGCGCGATATTACAAATTTTACCATTTATATTAATTAATTTCTAAGTATTTACTCAAACAAAGTGCGTAGGTAAGTAAACTTTTTTGTTATTGATGACATACTGGCTGGTTGTAAAAAAAAAATTTGATTATGTTTTGTTTTTTCATAAAATTCAAATGACTGCGAATTTGTTTGAATTTAAGTGCGTTTTAATTGGTACGTTTAGTCTTGATTTTATAATTTTACCAACCATTTAAATAAAGTTAGCGACAAAATTGAATTGTTAGATATTCTTTACGTCATGAAGCGACGTCATTTGATGGCAGATGAAATGCAAAGAGCTGTAGGGATGTTGCAAGCGGGAAGTAATCAATCTCAGGTATCTCGACATTTTGGCATTCATAGAAGTGTTATTTGTCGTCTTTGGCAGCGCTACAATAATACAGGAGAACCCGCTGAACAGCATCCAGGCCGTAAAAGGAGTACAACCACTCGGCAAGACCGGTACATACAACTGACTGCAAGACGCCAGCCGATGTTAACCGCTCGAGAGATAAGTTTGAGGCTACAAATTTCAAGTGGTGTTGATGTAAGTCCTCAAACTGTGCGAAATCGACTGCATGAGTACGGCCTACGAGCTCGACGCCCAATCAGGTGCCCACCGATACGTCACGGGAATCGCGCTCGTCGATATGAATGGTGTAGAGAACGCATAACATGGACCCAGGAACAATGGGATAAAATTATGTTTTCCGATGAGTCGCGTTTCGGGTTTAAGCCTGATACAAGAAGGGTGCGAGTGTATCGTCGGCCCGGAAATACTGAAAGGCTCAGGTGCGTTCAGGAAGTTCATCCATACAGCGGCTCAACAGTTATGTTATGGGCGGGTATTATGAAGAACAGGCGAACTGAGCTCGTTTTTGTAAATGGAAACATGAATGCTGAAAATTACATTGAGGATATTCTTAGACCTTATGTCTACCCATTTGCACAAACCTTTGGCTCCGATTTTAGGTTAATGCATGACAATGCGCGTTCACATACAGCTCGGCGAACCAGTGAATACTTTGCAACGGAGAACATCCGGGTATTGCCCTGGCCTGCAGAATCGCCAGATCTCAACCCCATCGAGCACGCATGGGACATGCTCCAGAGACGTGTTTTGAAGGACTTGGACGGAGCGACAACAACCCAACAGCTGAAGGATTTGCTACAATTCCATTGGGAGCGAATACCGCAAGATGACATAAACAGTCTCATTAATTCAATGAATAATCGTTGCCGACAAGTTCTGAATAGCAGAGGAGCCCATACTTTGTATTAAATTGTTCTATTCTTTCACAATAAATACATTTTCTTTAGAAATTTCATTTTGTAAGAAAAAAGTTTAGTTTCTTATGTATCTTAGTTTCTACAGTATATTCTAATATTGTTCATTTCTGTTATTAAAAGAACTTATAAAGACAACAGCTGTTATTTCTACATCATAGAACCCTAAAGATATTATTTTAAAAATAAAATACAACGTTATAATGTGAAGAACCATCCTAAAATTTAAATTAGTACATGTTACTTAGTCTTTTTTGATGAGCGTATTTGCACGATCGCTAGCTGACGTTCGTTGACCCGAGTATCAGCTGTTTTTTTTTTTGTTTTTGTTATACATTGCTGTTTTTTTTTTAATAAAGTAATGCATTTTTTTTGATTTTTTTAAAATCAGGACCGATTTTTTTTCCCTCCCATCATCAAAGGTATCATTAATACTATCGTCTGTCTTCGTTTTCGGAAGCGGTCTCCTAACACCCGGTATATCATTACGCTAAGACCAATAGGAGCGGAGCAACAATGAAAATGTTTTAAAATCGCGGTTTTTTTTTCCTTTTGAGAACTTTCGCTGCGTCTTAGCCCAAAATAACTATTCTACGCGTACGAAGTCGCGGGCAGAAAAGCTATTAACTAATTATATTATCTATACTAATATTATAAAGAGGTAACGGTTTGTGAGGTTGTAATATCTGGGGAGTCGGAGAAAAAATGGTCGAACGAAAACGTTTCTTACGAACGCTGCCTTAAACGAAGAGATATATATGATTGAGTTCTAGAGAAAAGTTGTAGCTTCATAAAGCCTATCACCGCCCAACGAAGTGGCTACGGATCAGCTAGTAAAAAGTAAATTGATTGAGGTATTATCAAAACTTAATTTCGTATATATTAAATGTTATATCTACTTCTGCTTATCATTCATTAAAAGAATACCGTGAAAATTATATTATAAATAATTAGCAGAAGGTAAACACAGTCGCTCGAAATACATGACCGTAACGCCCGTGTTAATTCGCTGGATTCATGCTTTTTGTAAGAACCAAGGTGTAGTTTCTTGTTTAATAAGATGTCTATCTAACAAAATCATATTATAGTAGATTTTCAAGTTATTGTTATTGGCCCTGGGTTTAAAATCTTATAATATACTAGCTTCTGCCAGCGACTTCGTCCGCGTGGAATAATTATTACCGTTTACGCAGCGCACGCAGCGGAAGGTCTCATAAGGAAAAAAAGTTATTAACACATTCTTCATTGGTGCTGCGCTCCTATTGGCCTTATTTTTTTTTCTGGAATTGATTACGCTATTGACCTAGCAAGGTCTTAACAGCTTCACCGGACTATCATTGGCCTGGTGATATAGCCTTCTTCTATAAATGAGCTATCTAACATTGAAAGAATGTTTCAAATCGGACAAGTAGTCCCTGAGATTAGAGCGTTCAAGCAAACCAACTCTTCAGCTTTATAATATTAAGTACAAATGAAACATAAGTATCTATACCATATACGAATGGACATTGGCAACTTTAAACTTTAAAACCTTATTAGTGATATTTTTAGAGTATAATAACGAATGTTTTCAGGGCACCTATAGCCGGTTTGATAGAATATATGACATATATTTTTTTGTCGTAATTATAAGGGTAATATTACTTCCAGATACAACACATGTAAGTGTAACGACTGTAAACTAAAAACATAAATTTGTAGACAGTAGTCTGGTTTTCCTTTATTAATAACTAGCGGGCCCGGCGGTCGTTATCCCGCCCTGATTATAAAAAAAATCCTTGACAAATTATACACCGAAACCTTCCTCACGAGTCACTTTATCTACTGGTGAAAACCGTATGAAAATCCGTTCAGTAATTTTCGAGTTTATCGCGAACAAACAGACAGACAGACGCGGTAGGGGACTTTGTTTTATACTATGTACTGATTGTATTTCTTACGTGACTTTTTTTTTTAAATAATGTGAACGTAAGCAATTAGTAAATTTTTATTGTTGTTTTTGTTATTATCATAAGTTACATTGACAGTACTTAAAAAAACATGTATTATACATATTCGCATTGTTATTTGTAATCTTAATTAACATAAGTATATATGTGTGCTTATTGACAATTATATATTTCATTTATAGATATTTTTATATAATTATAATTGTGGACCAAAATTCTGTTTCTAAACACTTGTGTCCTTAGATTTTGTGTATTACTGGTTATAACTTGTTATAAAAATTGTTGAAAGCAGAATTAAAAAAGAAATCATTCGATGCAATCTCGACATAATATATCGACGTTAACAAACATACTTATCTCGTCAAAATCAGGAAGATTGGCCTCTCCAAAGGCGTACGTCATTACGTTGATTCCCCCCTGCGGTGGAATTAATTCGATGGGAACCCATAAGATTGTCGAAAATTGTGTCACAAACCGACCTAATTACGTCGTGACCCAATTACGATTTTAAAGCTTGTTTTATAACATTTCATTTACTTTGAGCGGTTAATATTTGAAGAGCATTGTTTACATACTAGGTAAAGTGTTACTATAGTATAGGCGGACAAAACCATGGCGTAATTGTAAATTAAAGTAGGTTATAATAACAGTTATAAAATATAATTATAATAAATACTAGGTGATAATTACAGTATTCGACAACCTTTTTGAGCACTCAGAATTAATATTCTGATATACGGTAATTCTTACGTTGAAAAATCATACGGAAATTAGAAAATATTTTCGTTTAGAAATTTTCCATACAAACAAGTGACACAGAAGACAATAGGGAGATATTCAATAAATATTGACAGAATTGACATAATGACGCTTAGCTGGCATTTCATTTAATTATATGGTCGTAATGTAAAGACAATATTTGATCTCATTTTCTTCATTAGCCCACCCGTGTAAAGGGGCGGGCAGCTAGTCATATTACATAAATGGCATATATTATGCGACAGCAAAAATAAAGAATTAGCGTTTCTCCATAAAGCGAATATTTTAGAAAATAGTTATCCAAGTCGCCCATTGTACACCCAAGTACGATAACAATTGAACTAGTGTTTACAAGAACCGACCATAAGCAACATCACTACATAGTATAAAACAAAGTCCCCTACCGCGTCTGTCTGTCTGTCTGTTCGCGATAAACTCAAAAACTACCGAACGGATTTTCATGCGGTTTTCACCGTTGGATAGAGTGATTAACGAGGAACGTTTTAGTATATAATTTGTCAAGGATTTTTTCATAATCAGGGCGGGACAACGTCTGCCGGGCCCGCTAGTACATTATAATAGATCGATTCGATTAATAACGAATAGTTAGGATGATTATGCATACGTTTACTTCGTGAAGTTTAGGTTCGGGAATTCCCAATAAATCATTCGAATGCTCCCAACTATAAATACATCGATTGGATTTTTTTCCTTGGGAACCAAACTGAACAGCCGTAAAATATTGAAAACCGCGTAAATTAAATCCCGATAACAGAAGTTACATTTTGACTTTGATCTGTAAAAATGAATGCACCAAATCGAATGGTAAATCGGTAAAGTAACTTAATACATAACGAAGTTATTGTTTGATTCGGAAATGCGATATACTCATACAAGACGCGTGGAAAAGAGACGCGAATTTAGTCGTGATTCGACCCTGTACGAATTCTCTACTACTATACAGATTTTTTTTTGGTAAATAAATATTTAACGTATGGTTGGGATAAATAAAAGAAGTTTGAAAGAAAGAATGTAAAAACTCATTTATTTAACGCACACGTTAAAGTATCGTTATTACCCTCCAGCGCTGATTTTCACTCGATATCCAAAGAGTTATATTTCATAGGTAGTAGAGCCATACTGTAGCTATTACTGGTTTCAGCACGACTGGGTCGGCTTGCTCGGGGTAGTTTCACCCTCTCATAGAAAGCCGACGTGAAGCGCCGGAGGCCCACCTCGCTTCCCCCTCCCTCATACACAGACTGGCAACGCACTTGCCACTCGCTTGGTGGTGCTAGTGTCTATGGACGGTGGTGACTACTTAACATCAGGTGACCCACCTGTTCGTTTGCCTCCTTTGATATAAAAAAAAACGCAAGCGATGATATGCATATGAGTAGTGTAGTGTTATTTATAATGATTTATATAAAGGAATATCATGAATCTTTCTTTCTCTCTAAATACATCTTTCAAGGCTGAGTTTGATAAATTAGAGGAGTTTATATTACTATAATAACAGCTATGTAAGCTACGATTTACGTTTCAACAGCCTGGGTCCAAAACGATAACAAGATCGCGCAGCCTTCGAGTAATACCATGGTACGGTAAATCGGTCACAAGTTGTTCCAAATGCACACAACTTATAAATAAACGACAGAATCTATGTTCTATATGTGTAATGAAAATACATATCCTTTCGAGGTTTAATCACGTTAAAACCATTGGACGTATTGGCATAGAAACTATATGGCATATGACCATTCGATGTGGAATTTTACGTGTTGTAATCGTGGTATGTACGTATATCAAAAATTACTCTACCTTTGGGCTCACTGATATACTGTGAACCGGGCCCGTGATAATTATTTCTGGCCCATTACAAGACCAGGTGTCTGACAAAAGCTGTCGATGTAAATAGTTACTGACCTTTAATTAGATATTTCCCAAAAGCAATGCTACAGCGCAAATATTCCGCTTTAAAATGTCTTACACTATACAGGGGATAACTCAACGTTTGCAACTAACTATAGCGTTATTACTTTATAGGTAATCCTGAAAACTTCTTACGAAAATGTATAGCAAAGAGACTACATTCTTGTTTATATTATGTCTGGCAATCATCTACGCTGTCCATTACAGAAAAATATGTTTTAGAACTTATTTCTTTGGAAAACAGAAAATGAGAGGGCATCATCCATAGTCAGGATTCTTTTAGTATCGATGCAACGACTTAAATAGACAAATTGCTTTTAACGAATTTACAATTAAATATATTGGTCCTGTTTACAAACGTGTCTGCAATGTCACGAAGCTTTAATTAAATTCAAGCGGATTGGCGGACAAAAGCTTGTTTATCAAACTAGAAACCAATTATCAACGGATTTGCCTACGCCGTACCTGTACGTTGTGCCTTGAGATACCTTTCACATTCAAGCCGTGTAAAATATGCTGAGTTATGCGGAAATAGTCCAAGAGAAGTATGCGAATTAATATCCATTCTAGGTTAACTTTTTTTTAACAAAGGAAAACCTATTAATGTCTGTTCTAGGAATAATGACGTTACCAAATACTTCTGTTAGGTGTTCGCTTATGCTTAATGTGAAGGGTGACGCTGATAGAGCGGTTAATTACAGCCTTTGTGAATAAACGAGCTGATTTAATTAAAAACCTACAAATTCTGTTATCATGTTACATGGTAAAAAGGATATATCTATTTTATTATAGTCGTAAAATACACGTAAAAGTTAAATACGCTTGTTAATTAAATAGATAATAATAAAAACCAATCCAATTTCAATTAAGAATTTTGTATATTGTTTGTGTATGTGTAACCGATGTATTTTTTTTTCGAACTAACTACGCTATTCGCCTGACAGGCCTTTACGGTAGGGGGGTAAGTCCTCAACTCTGATTTTTACTCGATGTTCAGAGTTACGTGTGCACAATGATTATACATACCTACTTAAGTATACATTTTTTTTACATTATATATTGTTTATTATTATATAAATATATTGAAAACTAGCGGGCCCGGCAGACGTTGTCCCGCCCTGATTATAAAAAAAATCCTGGACAAATTATATACCAAAACGTTCCTCGTGAATCACTTTATCCACTGGTGAAAACCGCATAAAGATCCGTTCAGTAGTTTTTGAGTTTATCGCGAACAGACAGACAGACAGACGCGGTAGGGGACTTTGTTTTATACTATGTAATGATATATTTTATGTAAAGAGGAAAAACATAAGTACCAGACCACTTCTCCACTGCAAGAAAAAATATCGCTGAACACGTATCCCTTTAAAAAAAAAATTAAATTTCTTATATGTAATTTCATAGTCTTGAAACTATCGCGATATTTATTAGATAAAGAACCAAATCATAAAAGTTTCATCGAAATCTACTAGTATAAATAAATACCAGTTCGAAATAACCAGTAATGATGCACGCACAGCGGCAGTATATCATTTTATTTATATAGAACTACTAGCTGACCCGGCCACGCGTTGCTGTGGCTTAGTTATTACATGTTGAAATAAAATGCGACACCATTTATGTGATACCTATAAGAGTGAATCCTACAGTTTTCTGTCTACAAGCTAATTTAAAGTGCCCAGCTGTTCGAGACCGATGAAAATTACAATGAATAACAATAATCAACATTGACAATCATTTAATTTGTATTTAAAAAATATTGCAGATATTAATCGAAATATAAATGATCCTATCTCTCAAGTTGGACCAAATTATAGATACATAGATGCCAACTTTTATGAAGATCAATTAAGTAGTTTTGGATTACATCGTAGACAAACAACATGACACTAGATTTTTATATATTTAGATATGTAATGTGAATGTACATGTACTCGAGTTTAAAGAGAAGTGGATTAAGTATAATGATAATAATAAACATGAGGTAACAGCACCTGTTAGAAATATAAATACTTATGTTTAAAACGTGTAAAGGTGACTCTTTAGTCATAATTATTCTTATCTACTAATTAAGAAGTCTGTTTAAAAAACCTAACAATGCTTTCCACAACATGTCGTTCCGTGTACGTTCACTTCAAACAAAATGCATTTGCATATTTTATCGCGATTTAATGTAATTGAAATGTAAATTTATTACACTACCATACAAGCTACATCTGTGTAACAGAACGAGCCTTTATGTTGGAAGTGAAGTAACCGCCTAAACGCAGATATACCTACTTAATTATGGACTGATGAGATATAATGTTTAAAAAAAATCTATATCTAAATGCAACCGTTGGAATAATGTTATGACACAATTTTTTTAAATGTAGAATTAAATCTGGATAAGTGGGCCCTGGATATGTAGGAAACCTCTGTTATTGATAATTCCAAACACGTCCCGACACTATTGCATTGAAATACCTATATTACTAGTAATTTTCAATCCTTTGTAACTGAAACTAGATTTCTTAGATTTTTTCGATCTTTTCCTTCTATAATTGGGACTTTGTTGTAACTTAATAGCCCGTATAAGTGAGACTATTTATCAAGTTTAGACAAGTTATGACATATTTGTTTACAAACAGTCTAATTCCTTTCCTCTATAAATAGGACAACTGTCATGTTAACCTGCCTGAAACCTGGTTAAATGAAAAGCCTCTATAAGTGGTAAGAATATAAGTTCCTTCAGATCCTTCTCATTCAGTTTTAATGCTTAACAACAATATCGTCTAATATTACACGATCATGTGCCTAAGATGGTCGTAACATGTTAAACTTTGCGGAGGACTAAGCAAGAGACTAAGGAGGTAAACACATAGGGTGTTATTATAAAAAAGTTAAATACGTATTGAATACTTGCTTTAAAAAACATTTGGATACTTACGTATTAAACGCACCGCGCTTGCCGCGGCAGCCGTCGGCAAGCGCGGTGCATTTAATACGTAAGTATCCAAACTTTTTTTGTAATAACACGGATATAGTTGTTTGGTGATAGTTTTCCAATTTGAGATTGGAAAATAGTAATTCGGGCATTCGAAAAAACCTTGTTACCTATAGCAGTTTCATTACAATGTTTTCCTTCAACGAAAATTCAACTTACATGGTTTTAATTGACGTCAGGCACCAGCCAAGATGGTATCAAGTTAAAAAAAAATGTAGCATGGTAATATTAAATAAAAATTAACTGAACAGTTCACCTCGTGTTACAGTTCGATTTGTAAGAAACGACACAGCTGATGTCACCAAGAATAGAAGAATTACATAAATATGCAAACACAATGAAGAGATACTATTAAATTTATGTACGTATTTAGTTTTGCGAACACATTTTATGACGGGCATTTTATTTAAGGTATAGTGAAGATCTCGGAAATGCCAGTTTTTATTGCCTACATCCCTAAAACTAAGTAGAATCTCCCCGACCTAATTCCTCCATTGTAGTGTTGAAGATAAGCCGTCCTCCCCGGAGTTATTGCCACAATCGAAAAGTCTACTAAAGTGGTCATTTTATATGAGTTCAGGCCCAATTAAAAATGTGACAAGTTTTATGTTTAATTGTAACGTACAATTAACGCTTTTTTCTTATCATGTGCAAATAGTACGTGAAAATGTAATAAATGAAAATTTAACGAAACACTTGTAAATATGAATAAACTAGCGGGCCCGATGGACTGCTCTGATAATAAAAACAACCTGGACAAATTATATACCTAAACCCATCTCATGCATCACTTTATCTACTGTCGAAAACCACGTGAAAATCTGTTTAGTAGTTTTTGAGTTTATCGCGAACAGACAGACAGACAGACGTGGCAGAGGACTATGTTTTGTAATATGTCATGATAAATAAATTATCTGTAACATAAAAATTATAAGGCAAGGACAACTTTGAATTATGCATTTATAAGAGATAGATACTCAAGGGTAGTAGCACTAACACGTTAAATTTGGTTTAAACTGAGTTTAATTTAATTGTATCACAACGCGTCGACTTATCAACCCTAAATTTGGTTTAAGATTTTGGTGCAAGCCACCCTTGCGAGTTAAATTTATACAAACAACATTGGAAAAGTTATATCAACTGTTACAACGTTAAGGGTGATTGATGATTATTAAGAATTCCATTTTAGTTAATTCTTCTTCATTAGGCACTGACAACGTAATTTAAAGAAGGAAGGATAAACAAATTGGACAGTGTTAATATACTAGATTATAATACAAGGGAAGCAATATGTCAACAGCATAATACAAAAAAAATCAGTTAAATAAAATGTAATTTTGTGACTATTCTTTTTCACATTTCCCGCACAAGGGATTAATTTCCTGTATTGTGGGGACTTTACAATCATACAAGTAACAGATAGAAAGTATTCTCAGACTCAAAAAAACATTTGTGGATCACATAAATTACTGTTATGTGTCGGATTTGACTCTACAACTATCCATGCGACAGGCGACTGCTTAAATTACTGCGCCATAGATCCAGTAAATAATAACCTGGTAATTAAAATGTACATAAGTTATTGCAAGGTTTTCATGACAATTTGCCTATGCCATTATTAAATATGTCGTACGACAAATAGCAAGTCTTGGCGGAGTATTGATCCTTAGTTAATTATCAAAGGCACGCGAATGAAGGTAACCCTTTCAGAAACTATACAAGCATATTAGAAATTAGAATGGTTACGTAAAAAATGGTTAACGAGCCGCGATAAGCTACTGTTTTATCGCTTAAAATTAACGATTGGTTGCATTGTAATCGATCTCTGGTTTCAGTTGTGGTCTATACACTAATTTATCGATAGGTAATATTGGTATCCTGTCTTACTGGCAACAACGTTTTAATAATAATCAACAGCAGAAACCTAACAGAATGAGTTAGTTAGGGGTTATTTTTCTAATGAAGGGTTAAATCACGAGTAACGATCAGATAAACTAAGAACACAATATTAATAAATATACATTAATGTTGGGGTGTGGCACCAAACCATGTAACCGTGTTTAATAGACTATAGTAAATCTTAATGATAGAATCAAGTACTGTTGTTTGTATAATATATGTCTTTAAATAGCGAGTTTGGTAAACAAACTTGTTTATTTCACTTAAGCGTTGGAAACGATTCCTTGTTGAATTTGCTTAGAATGGGACCTATAAATCAAGGTTTAGCCTAAGTGGTCCTTATTTATATCAGTTGTCATTCTAAAGTACTTCTTAGTGTGATATACTGGTATAAGGATCGTTTAGTTTTATAAGGTAGGTTTTCTGATGAAGATAATGCACGTATATCAGTGATGTCAAGAGGAAGTCATGTTATACGAACGTAAAAACAATTGCAACATGACACTACGACACGTAATGTTTGTCAGGCATTACTTTCACTTTGTTCCATTCATTCATTCACATAAATGATCATACGCAATGATATTATAACTAAAAAGCTGTAGATATGTCTTATACGTCAACAACGGCTTGTTAAAACTTGGCTAGCTAGCTTATTTTTGATGGGTGCCCGGTCAATTGGCCTGTATCTGAGCAACATATAACTATTTCTTTTTCACCACCAATATTGAGAATATGGCAACTTACATCCACATTTTATCTAAGACAGTGTGGCGTCACAATACGTTGTGACGTTGTAGGGGGTAATCTCTGGATGTAATAAACCGATTTCGAAAATTCTTTACCAATAGAAAGCCACGTTATTTGTGAGTGTCATAGGCTATATATTAACCCGAAAAATTATAAGACTTTTTTGTGGTAGTCGGATTTGCAAAGTAAGTCGGAGAAAAAACGGTTAAACGAAAACGTTTCTTACGAACGCTGCCTTAACGATGAGAAATATATGATTGAGTTCTAGAGAAAAGTTGTAGAGCTTGATAATGCCTACAAAAAAGTCAACGATAGCATATATCTAACTCAAAGGTTTTTTTTATTATCACGGCGGGACAACGTCCGCCGTGACGGCTAGTTGTTAATAAAAAAGAGAGATATAAAAATTTGTTTTTTACTTATCGACACTTAATTGAGCAACTAATTTATTAATATAATAAAAAAAGTGTTTTTGCCATCCTGATTTTTTTTTATTAATTGCGTCTTATAACGATTTATCACAAGAAATAATTAAGGGTTAGAAAAAAACAATTAGGTACCAATCATAAAATTGGATTCTTGAATATATGTTACGAATTAATCGTGATTATCATTAATCATACATTATATATATTTTTCATATTAATATTTGTTGTATAGTTTCTAATAGTTAGCAGCAGCATTGTACAAGACATGGGCGGATGAATTCAAGGAATGCTTTAAGTAGATTAGGTCACGTCACACGGACACCGCCTTGTAAAATATGCTTCAAATGAATTATGTATTACGTTGAAGAAATTTGTACGTTAGATTTCAGTTAAAAGAGACGATTTAATAAGCTAACAAGAGATTTTATTTTTAAAGTGAAAATCACTTTGGTCGATTTGAGTGGTTTAAAAAATATATTCGTTACGTGAAATTCTTATGGGTTTGCGTCACCGATGATCTCGACCTGATCGTGACGTATTGCGCTTGCGTCAGACTAGTGACGCGTAGTATAGCGGACTGTGTACATATAATATTTATATTTTGTGTTGAGCTTGTGCGCCCCACCATATATTTGTCTAATTAATAAACTGTCATTATTATATATGGCATTATTGCTCTGACTGCGAATTGATGTGGAAACTAGACTAATATTAATAATTTCGATGTACAAATTATCAAATTTAATTTAGACTATATTTGATCTAAAAATTAAAAAAAGCACACAGTTATTCCATTGTTTCCAGTTTTCCCTTCTGTCAGCAGTCTTTATTTCTTCGACTATTTTTTTTTGGAACAAAATTTTTTCATACGGCTTACGGTAGGAGTTGACTGGTAAAAACCGACACGTAAGGAAAAACCTTATGCCCATGCGATTTTCTATATCTCTTCCTGTTGTATAAGAATGTGTACGTGTGCGTGCGAGTATCGAAATTCGAATAGAATAGTACCATGTAACTCCATTTCACTTACTATGTCTCTCTGTTTCTTTCTATTATACTATATATACTAAACTCGTGGAAATTCCATTAAAACTAATTTATTGGTATGTAGCATTTTTTATACAATTTATATTTCACCATTTTCTATTACATTTTTTAATTAAATTAATATTATTCCTAAATTATTAAATTACACTTTTTAATTTGATTCCTTATTTTACGTTAAGGAACTTACTTTTTCTTTTTTGAAAAATCTACCCAATAATTTCATGTGAAATCTGATGAAAATATATTACCATTATAGTACCATATATTATATGAAAGAAAATATCGCGTTACACAAAAAAACCTAACGAAACAAAGAGAAAACCTCAATTGAATCAAATCAATGTTAAATTATCTCGGAATCGTGAAATATGTTGAGGAAGATGTCGTGTTTCCTTCACGACTTGTTAGCGACATACCATCTATATGCAATATATATGTAAGTACAAACTTATATACCAATATTTTCTACGACGCAGTAATCGTACGTTTCAGTACGTAATTACGTAACGTATTGTAGGTTCTAGATGCATTTCGTGTCTTTCTTGATACACTACGTCCATACATCAAATTCATCATCAGCCTGTAAGAAGCCCACTGCTGGGCTATCGACCTCAATCCAAAAGAAAGTATGGGCATAATCACTACGCCACCCCACGACGTATAGATGATTCAAACTCTGAGAAATCCACAGTTCTGTGTTTTCCCACACAGAGTACCTAGTACTTACAAGAACATTCGCAGTTTCAGGTTTACTCGTGATGTTTTCCTTCACCGTTAGCCGATAGTGTTGTCAATTTAAATTAGTAAATATACGCGAATTCCGAAAAACTCGTAGGTACATGCCGGGGTTCGAACCTGCGGTCATCGTGTTGATATTCCATCGGTCAAACCACTAGACCACCACGATTACCGTACATTGCGGTTCTTTTTGTTATATTTACAAAATTATTAACTAAGTAGCTGTTGCTCGCTGATTCGCTCATTGTAATGTAGACTTCATCTATCTCTGTGATCAGAATTTCAATCAATATTAGCAACAGTTTGAATCATACACAGGTTTTCAAACATCAGGTTTATAAAAAAGAACATGGGATGCCTTTTATCAGGAAACAGTACTGTTACCGTGGCATAGGTCTAATCTATATTATTACGCTTATTATCTCAATTAACATGAGCGCAGCCGCGAGCAGAAGCTGGTCTCTAAATATTTCTATCTACTCGTAAGTAATTAACAAACAATGAGTCAAGTTACCTTTTGTATATTCACACGTAATTATTAATGTTCATAAATGTATCCACGAGCCAAAGAAGAAACGTTTTATCCACTTTATAAGAGAATGACTAATAAATATAAACAGTAAATCATAAACAACGCATCTATCTTTTATCAAACGTACGAGTAGCACAAGACTCTCTTAAGGGAGGCAATAAGTCAAGAATTTACGCCTCTGTTGAAAGGGTGCGTCCCGTCGTCGGTAAAAACCGACTTTCGTTTTAGTTTACTGCGGCCTCGGTTGTAAAAACATTCCCGTGTAACGTCTTAGATTCCACGAATAATGTGCAAATACGAAAACATACGAATATTTTAGGTTCGTTGTTATATCTACATAGATTAAATGGGTTATGCCCGGTTTCTCAGACACTCGGTTAAACTACCAATAGTTATTGACGCAACGAATTCATCCATAAGACAAACTGTCAAATGGCCCGTTGAGTTTTACTGACACTTATCGTATTATTGTGTGTTCAGAAACGAAATTTGACAGGTTATTGAACCGAAAACGCTATTGAACAGATAAACTACAATTAAAGTACATCCGAAACCGGGCATTAGAGGTCGTCCAGTGGTTGAAATTCGACCATAATTCATTTATTTTTGAAGTGACAACTTCTTTCGCCGCGTTGAGTGTATTTTTGTGAGTACCTTAAGAAAATAACGATCGCAGATGGCAATAAGAGATTTAAATGATATAACAATAAGTTAGAACAATTATCATTATATTTAAACCATAATGGTTTTTTTTTCTCGAACTGACAACGCTATTGACCTAGCAAGGTCTTAACAACTTCACTGGACTACTTAAGCCTTAACAGATTTATAATCCTTGAGAATATATATTCTTGAAAACAACTAAATATTACCTCATCCTATACACAAACAACGTTCACAGGTGTACACATACTTGTAAGTATAGTTATTACACTCGTCATAAACAAGTGCAGTACCATATAAGTTAAGTGTACATATCGATAAATACATAACTAATGTATTGGATATATACTTCACATTATACGTGACAAAGGTCAAACATATCTATTTGTGTAAAATATTTAAAAAAACAGTGATAAATTATCTGACATAGTGACAAAAATTACAATTGATAAATCACAGAAGAGATTCAAAATAGATAAAACTGTTTAAAAAAATCTACTCTAAATAAATTAATAAGTATTAAACAGAATATTTATTAAACAAGCAAAAAATTTTATCGGATTTTTATTTTCTACTAGCTGACCAGTGCAACTTCAAATAAAATAAAATGCAAAAATAAAGTGCAAAAAAATAAAATAGTTTCAAATGAATTATTGTTATTTATAAGGTATATCATTGGGCACATTATTGTCAATGACAAAATTGTCTGGCAATGATAAATTCATTTTTTAATAACGTTTAAAAAGAAAGTTCTACTGAAAAAAAAAAGTTTCCTAAAATTATTTCAAAATCTATATTTTTACCTATAAATGTGTGATGCGCATTAATCAACACAACATTTACCGGCAACCAGGTATCCTGAACCAGGTTTCGAAGAGCATAAAGAAAGATATATTAAAGTACCAGCTTTTCTAAAATTTTTGTTCTTCCAACGTTGCTGGCTCTTGTACTAAGGTGTCGCAAAAAAGTCTTGTTATACTTTTTTCGGTCTAGCATCCACCCGCTCAAAGCGTGTAACGCGCAATAAGGAACTTAGTTCCAATATAGCTTAAATTTATAGCTAATCTATCTGCTATATATAGTACAAAGAGAATTTACCAAAATCCAAAATATTCTGGAGAACCCCTTTCGTTTTATGGGATAAAAGTATCCTAAATGTAATCTTGTAATATTATTTATCACTGTGTCAAGTATCGTCAAAATCGGTTTAGTACTTTCAAAGTGATGCATGTTCACAGGGACAGACAGACGAAAATTGTAAAAGGATAAGTTTTGGCTTCTATATCGATAACAAAGTCTACCCCGATTATAATTTTCAAAAGGTATCTAATGTACAGATTTGACCTTGTTACAGTTTTATTATAGTATAAGATAGATGTTTATGGCACCCATTTGAAATGTCGCCATTTTGTATTATTTCATTTTCCGTGTATTGTGATCAAACAAACATACAAGATTGCAAAGTCGTAGGTCTAAAGGAACTGGTTCTAATCAAATTTGCTAGATTTGATCTAAATAACATGTACCAGAACGTCTTTGACCATTTTTATCGGGATCCTTGGTGTCAACATATCTAGCAATGTACAATTCCGGAGTCATTTGGAAAACAAGACCAAGTTGGCATCTAAAAAATTTGGTATTATTGACCGGTCAGAGTAGTACTTCAGACCAAGACAACACTTGTGCTCTACAAAGCGCAAGTACGTCCTCGTATGGCGAACTGCTCACACATTTGGGCTAGCGCCCTTGCCTACTACCTTCTGAAATCTGAAATCGTCACTTTGATTCTGAAATGTGGCATCATACATGTTTAATTTTAATTCATATTGACCAGTGCGTTAAAGCGACCAAAGCATATTTAAAATCCTTCCTATTAGAAATAAAATGATCTGTGATTTTACGTTCAGTTTGCTTTTAAAATGTAAGGCAAATAAACCCCAAGAAAGACCACTACAATTAAAATATAACAAGGAAAAATATATAGAAATAAAGAGGGTAATAAACAATGTCCATAGGGAGAACAAGGTTCGAGTCACTGTATTGAAGGCTATCGGGGTCTGATGGGAAAATAATTGGGGCAATTGCGGGTAAGAGAGCACACTATGGGCAGTCCTTTTGCGTTCCCTGAAGGTTATTATTTCACAATAAGATCTTTATTTAAAAGGTTAAGTATATTACTTTTCATGATGAACAAAATTACCCGTATTCATCTCTTCAAAGATTGCTACGATTCATTTATTTTTTTTAACAAATTAAAACCTCTCTGTAGACTTTCATATAATTATACGTCTCTTTGCTTTTCGTTGAGTGTAAATCATTAAACCATTTCAAATCAAGAATTTTTTTTTTGGTGTATGTATAACAAAGGTTAGATTTGATTTGTCGCGTGTAAACTACCTACTTTATATTTTATTTAATATTGGTTCCTTTATCGGGTAATTAGCATTAAAAAAATAAATAAAAACAATGTTTCATAGCATAAACAAAAGACACTATACTTCATACATATAGTATAGTGTATATTGGTTAAGGAAGATATATCAATTATTGATGCTTATTCATACAAATATAAATTTTGTTTGAATCAATATATAAATGAGCAGAGCCAAAATATTTAAGTACATCTTCCTCCTCTGTTTCTCAGCCGATTTTCTTTTTTTACTTTAGTAGATATTGAGCTTTAGTGTTATGTATTTAAAAAAATGTTTAAAGTTCATTTTTCTCATTAATATTAAAACTTAAAAAACTAATGAATTTCGGTCGAATTTCGACCACCAGATGATCGCTCGTTCAAATAATTATATGCATATAATTAAAACATAATATAATTATTAAAGTCTTTCTTACTTCTATTAAGTACATAATCTATACATACACTGAACTCTATTTTAACTCTACTGATTGTAGCTTTGATTAGGATTACATATTATATCACCCAATTTCAGATACAAAACCAACACATTTATTTAACAAAGGAATATTTTTGCTTGTCCCTTATGCGCTCCTATTATAGCTACAAAACCAAAATGTCACGCCTCGGGTACACTAAGGGACAAACGGAGGGACATGTTGCGGAACATGTTGCGCAGCAACTACGTGAATGTCCCGAGACAAATGTCGCGGAACATTTTTGCCGGCCTCACCAATCAGTGCTTGTAGAAATATCGCATATTTATTTTGGGAGAGATATAAGAGATGTAAGATAAGAGATAAGATAAGATAGAGAGATAAGAAGAAGAGAGAGATAAGAGAGATGTAAGCGAAATAAAGTGGTAGATGCGGAATTTCTTACTACAACGAGAAAGAAATAAAATTTAAATGATCTCCAGATTTTTTGACGAATTCATTAATTTTATTTTCTTTCTTTTACGGACAAATTGCGAACGGAGGGTATGCAGTTTGGTTTCTATTTATTTTCTCAGTAAATTAAGCATGTTGGCAATATCCTCCCACGCGTCATTTTTTAATTATTTCGGTAATACCGGTTTGAAGTATCTCACAACAAATCATGATTGTGGTAAATCACAAGAAGTAAAAATACGGCTTCGTTTCCCCACACTATAGACATGTTGAGGGGCATGTTACATATAGGTCTACACTCGGCAACAAATGCCGCGACACTGGCTCGCAGCACGTGCGCCCGCTCTCGACGCGGGATCACGCAACATGTCCTGAAAAACGTGAATGTATCGCAAATGTTGAGGGACACGTTGCAGCGTCACGTAGATTCAGCGTTGCAGGATTTATTGAGGGACATTTTCTCCCTTAGTGTATCCCAGGCATTACTGTCAATGTGTTGATTCGTTGTTTGAACACTCTCGTATGTTTCTGAACTAATATAACAATTTTAAAATAGATGGCGTAAAAGTCATTTCATTTTGAACAAAACCTGAAGAACGTCATACTTGGCAAAAAGTAAAATTATCTATAAATTAAAATCAAATATTTAAACTATAAATCACTCACTGACGTGCTAAAGTTATTCCGATAAAGGCATGGATTAAACGTTCCCACAACTGTGTAATTACCCTAACTCGAAATAAGTATCCACTAAGTCCTTTAAGTGTGTAAAATTGATGATCGACTTATCGTGTTGCGTCTGTCATCACGCGGCCCGATAATTCGTAATGCATAAACATGTCCTCCCACACCTACATTTATTGCGAGTATAGACAGCACGATATGGAGAGGTATGGGAATCGCATTATATTGATTTTATCAGTTATGAGATAAATATAAGCTAACCAAAAATTCAAAATTCCTACGCACAACCTTCTTAATATGAGCATAAATTTAATCATACATTAGTCACTGTTATTTTTAAGTTAATAAATACACCTATGAGAACATGCTTCTTTAAAATTACGAATAATGTAAATAGTTTTGTTAAAGATACGCGCTCACACTGTTCGTACAGTTTGAAATATAAAAATTTTATGATTGTGAATATATAATCAGGATGAGACTAAATAACTTCGATTCGTTGTTGAGGCGTAACTATTAAAGGCGTAATTTGTTGTAACTGTATCAGGTTTTAAAAATGTATTACATATTGCTACACAATATAGACAACAAAGATAGAATTTATACAATACTTCATCTAAATCGTTATTGAAATTCCACGGATGGCAAAGTGATTTAAAAACAACCTTCGCTGCTGCCGCTGCGCTAAGCATTAATTGTGCATTGTTTGTGTAATGTACAAATGAGTGTTCTAAGTTTGGGTGTACCTATAAGTACGTTATTACGTACGGACAAATACATTTTTTTTTCGAACTGTCTACGCTATTGGCCTAGTAAGGCCTTAACAGCTTCATCTGACTACTAAGGCGAGCGCTCAAGGCGCTCGGCCGATTTAATTTTGACAACTAGCTCAAGGGTGCACGGCACCTCTCGGTTTGGGCTGTTGCCTAGTTTATGCAATTCGCGACCTAACTTTTTTTTTTAGCGTGGGGAAATCTCATATGGATACACCACCCTTTCGGGAGAGAGGGTGGGTTATGTCCGACTCGCACGGACTAAAACCCCACGGTGTACGTCTTCTGTTATATTTGGGGCGGCACGAGATCTCTATAGATTTCATCGTGCCGCCCCAGCGGTTGACCCAGCAGCAAAAGCGCCGCCGCCGAGCCCCGTCTTGTTGGGAGACAGCCGTGCACACACCGGCCGTCTCCTCCGTCCGCCGGACCCGTGCAATGGGAAGATGGGCCCCCCGACCCATTTTCCCTGGTTCGGTTACAGTGGGAGGAGGCGGTCAAACTGACGCCTCCTTCTACCCGTCCTCTGTTGGCGGAGACGGCCACTTTGAGGGTCTTGCTCACGGACCCCTCCGCCGTCTCTTTCTGCGAGAATACCTCCTCGCAGAACGAGGCCATAACATTCCACACATCCTCGCTTCCGAGCATGGTCGCAACTACGCTCGGCAGCGAGAGGTCCCATCCTACCGCCGCAGCCAACGTGCGACGCTGCTCCTCCCACGCAGATCCTCCTCAGATAGAGTATGCTGCGCGGTGTCCGGGTCAACCCGGCACTGATGGCATACGGCGGTCGGCTCCCTGCATGCTATCCGGTGCAGGTACCAACCGAAGCACCCGTGCCCGGTCAGCATCTGCACCAGACGGAACGTCAGGGAGCCCCATCCCCTCTGGAACAATTTGCGCCCTAACTGAGTTAACCTAAGCTAAGCTACATATTCATACGAATATAAGTTAGTGAGAAATATATGTGTACCAAGCCTATATGCCTCAGTAGCTCTTATATGTATTTCGTGTCGGATAATTTCTTTTGTCTGAACTAATTCAATTTGATAAGGGAAAAAAATAAAACCCTTCCACTTCCATATGTAAGCATGTGTGCGTGCACGTGTGTGGAGGTGATATGTGCAATGTTGTTGCAGTGATGAAAGATTTTGTGTCACTATATTCGCGCGAGCTGCGTACTCAAGGGCTCCACGCCGGAGGAACGGACCTAAGACAAATAAATACACGTTTGTGTATTATGTACGGAATATGGCATTATAAAAATCGGAAAAAAAATCATTCGAAGCCAAAACTTCGCAAACTTTATGCACGACTTGGATTAAAATTATAATCTGCATACTCATTTATGTACAAATTTTATAATGTATTACATATTTTAGAGGAAAATAACTGATAACAGCGTAAGGTAACCTAAAATATAGTTGAAAAGCGACCAGCGGACGTCCGCTAGTTTTATTAAAAGCGATCACAAAACAAAAGAGTAAGCGATCGCTAGATACGTCATAGGCACATGAATACGAGTAATATTATTTGCAGGAGAGGGTGGGCGTTCGAGCGGAATTCTAATCACGTTACCAACAGACGGCACAAACGGAATAACTGCGTCCTTTGTACGGGTTTATCCGTTTACTATTGCTTATAAACGAGAAGTTTATCAGCCTATTGCGTCACTCTTGGTCAAAACGGGGTAATCATTTATTTCTTTAAAGAAACAAAATCTAACGAATCAAATTTAATATTTGTTTGTACTAATTTCATGAGTATGCCACACCGTTCAACCGACCGCGATAAAAAATTCAAATTATTGCTTGCATTTGCGGGAAGGTTATATACATAGTACAATTAACTTACAATAGATGGCGCGCGTGTCATATCAACAAAATGTATTTGAAAGAGTATTTCTACGGCTCTATAATACTGCCATACCTTTCAACATAGTCTCAAATTTGACAATAGGGCACAGGACACCTTTAATATGAAAAAAATAGAGCTGTTCATGAGGTACTCCTCACATGTACGTAAAGGCGAGCGAAGTCGCGGCCAAAAGCTAGCAAATAAATAGATGAAATAGCATGATTGTTTTGCTTTGCTTATGCTAGCTTTGAACACACGACAAACTAGTCAAGCCAAAAATGTGCAGCTCATGTTATCTCTAAAAACTAAAACACAAAACTTTTCATAACTCTCGACAGCCGTGATTTTATTAATTACCGGATTAATAGAGTGACAAATACTGTTTTGAATCTCAGAGAGAATAAGTATATCGCAAGTTTTATGTGATATACCATTATCATTACATAGTATAAAACAAAATCATGTCTGTCTGTTCGGGATAAACTCAAAAACTACTCAACGGATCTTCATGCGGTTTTCACCAGTGCATAAAGTGATTCATGAGGAACATTTTGGTATATAATTTGTCAAGGATTGTTTTATAATAAGTGCGGGACAACGTCTGCCGTGCCCGCTAGTTATTATATAATTTATGAATATTACTCTTGATTGATTAAAATGGCGGTGGGCAGGCCACTTGATCAGATGTGGTGATGGCAGGTAGAGTAGTTTCTTGACCGAGTGGTCGCCGAGAGAGGGCAGCTGAAGTGTGGGAAGACCAATGGCAAGATGGGTCGACGTCATACATCTTGAGGGAAAAACCGGGACAAGACTGGCACAGAATAGAGAGGAATGACGTAAAAGGGAGGAGGCTTATGCTCTGCAGTGGGTCGAGAAGAGCTGTCCATGATGATGATGATGACTCTTGAACTAACAAAAAAAAAATTCAATATAGGTGCTTAGAAGTATTTTATAAGCCTTAGAACACCACCACTGATACTAACTTATACTGATACTACTCTATATTCCACGATACTGAATTCGTGAATTAGACATTATATTAAATTAAACTCATTGATCTCTATGTATATAAATAAAATGGTAGTTGCGTACTTTTGTGTGCGCATGAAGAAAAAACTACTGGACATACGAGTATATCTATATTTTTTAGTTCTTATATAGAAAAAAATATGTAACCTTACCTTCATGTAATATAAATTCATTAAAGTTTAATGAAAATACGACTTTTATAAACACAATGCTTTTAGCGATGTGTGAAATGGGGCAAGCGGTGTGGTGCGCACATGCATAAAAGAGGAAGTAAATTTTGTAAGCAGAGTAGATTTTCAATTTTTCAATGCTTTTCCCTCTATACATAAAATATATTGTTAAGATAATCATAGACGAAGTCGCGAGATCAACTAGTGAATAATAAAAAAGTTGGAATAAGTACATACAAAATCACTAATAGTACGAGTAACATTTCGAAACACTAGAATGTGAATATACAACGAAAACCAGGAAATGCGAAGGTCATAACGCAAACACTTTGTGTAAGTACCTATATATTTTTTTTAATAATACAGTACGCGCATTGTCACATCGAATCGCGTAGGACATAATACATAATCGAATAACGAACGTAATTAAATTAATCGTTCATTAACAAATAGTACCAGAATTTAATCACAATTTCCTACTCTTGATTGTCTATTAAAATCGAACCGGTATATTATTCACGAATAGTTTTATTTACATAAATTTTTTAATAAATTCCGTCTTAAATCACGGTAGCAACAAATCATGATCGGGAAAATATTCAAGGTAAGCTATATGAATACGGAATGTAAATTGACTTATAAATTTTAGGACGCCATATTTCGAAATCTCTATATTAATACGTGTAGCGAAAACTCTGTAACCCTTTTTAAGCGAATTGCGAGAACGGATGAATGTGAAATTTGGCATAGTTAAAGTTTACATGTCGTGTAAACTTTAACTATGCCAAAAGTGCACAAAGCAATTTTTTTATACAAAATGCATTAAATACACAATAAATTAATTAAAATATACATTACTCATATACACTACTGCTTGAATGACATACACAACATATATACACATGTAAATGAAAAAGATATTATTTCACCATCTATCATTTTACTCTTACGTTCCTATTAACTTTTTCATCCTACATTCAATATTTTTAACATGACTTACGTTCCATACCTTAAATGCCATTTGTAATTAACTGGTCAAACTATAGGTTAATTTAATAATAAAATGATATATAAATTTCGAATATACATTAATAATTATATAATTCACTGATAAATAATAATTCTTTAATAAATTAATGAAACCGCTGAAATAATTGTTATTCTCTTTGGTCTTATTGAATGTCAAAATGAATTATGGTCGATAGTCGACTAATAGTTCAAATAATTACGTGAGTAATTTTTATCGAATTATAATCCGAGCACTGCAGAAAGTCTGGATCCTGGAGTTTTGGCGGGATGTTAGTCTGTCATGTAGTGGATTTTACATTTAATTCATAATCTTGTGTTATTTGACTGCATATTGCGTAATATTAATGATGTTTTACGTAATATGGTTCAGGTATTTGCACTAGTGAAGTGGATGGGGAATAATAATATCTCGGAGCTTGAATTCTGAGATGCCACAAAAACTTCATGGAAAGTTCTAACAAGGGAGCCACCGTCCTGTTAGAACATTGAAATTATCGCAAGACACTTGTAATATAATTACCTACTCGACAATGGCAATAATAATCTGAAAGATTGATTACAAAAAAAATCTTGGAGCCGTCTGGATTTTCACGGCTGATAAACTGTAAGCCATATACATATATATTCTTATATAAATAAAACGATAGAAGTTTGCCTTCGTGCACGCATCTGGCAAAAACTATTTGGATAGACTTCGATCACTTTTTTTGTCTTACTTCTTAGACACTAGCTTAGCTTAGCTTCATTTAATACAAGATTATTAAAGTTTTAAGAAACTACGATTTTTATAAATACTAAGCGTTCAGTGATGTGTAAATTGGGGCGAACGGTGTAATAATGAGCATGCGCAGGATAGGAGAAATAAACGGGTAACATTGTTTACACGGAATTTTTTTAAGCAAAGCATATTTTTTGCTATCAATTTTATCATGTTTATTCCTCTGTACATAAAATAATAATTGTTAAGATAATAAGCAACGCAGACGAAGTATATAGTATCAATAATAATTGTAACAGAAAACATATATCTTAAATGTATAAGCTTCAACACAATTTGATCCATTACCATGAAAGCGGACGCCAAAATAATTTTTGGAAATGTTTTTATTCGTAAATATTACTATAATCCATCGATAGCTGGCATAGCAGTGTATCAGTTTCTGTACTGTTTAACTGATCGTTATCCATAGGTTTATAACCACTATACGTGTCTCAATTATCATTACATAGTATAAAACAAAGTCCTCTACCGCGTCTGTCTGTCTGTCTGTTCGCGATAAACTCAAAAACTACTGAACGGATCTTCATGCAGTTTTCATCGTTGCATAAAGTGATTCATAAGGAACATTTTGGTATATAATTTGTCAAGGATTGTTTTATAATCAGGGCGGGACAACGTCTGCCGGGCCCGCTAGTTTATTATAATAGATAACATCAACAAATAAAAATAAACATGCGCGAAACTGAGGGCACAGTTATTCATTTAAATAAACGTGTGCGAAACTGAGGGCACAGTTAATCATTAAAATAAACGTGCGCGAAACTGAGGGCACAGTTATTCTTTTAAATAAACGTGCGCGAAACTGAGGGCACAGTTATTCATTAAAATAAACGTGCGCGAAACTGAGGGCACAGTTATTCATTTAAATAAACGTGCGCGAAACTGAGGGCACAGTTATTCATTTAAATAAACGTGCGCGAAACTGAGGGCAAGTTATTCATTAAATTAAACGTGCGCGAAACTGAGGGCACAGTTATTCATTAAAATAAACGTGCACGAAACTGAGGGCATAGTTATTATTTTAAGTCTATCGGTAGTTTACTCCAACAATACAACATGTGATTTAAATAGTGTGTGTTTTAAATATCCTTTACAAGGTTACTTTACAGATGCTAAGGCATTGTGTCACAATGTCATTTCATGCTAAACGACGTTGAGGTCTAAGATGATAAAAACGCTGAACTTAGATGCGGGCTGGCTCTCAAGTGCAGCTATCGAATCATAATAACAGGTGTTTGGCGACAGATTTTCAATTTGACTTAGGAAAAACCCTACCACCATGCCATGGTTTCATCAGGATATTTTCCTTCACTCAAAGCTCCGACTAAGTTGCAAGGATTCGAACCTTCGTCGATCGACGTCCGAGCACGATATCAACTAAAACCAACATCGCTACAGAAATCGGATAAAGCAAAAATTCAAAACGTAGTGCTATTATAAAGTTTTTTATAATAATAATGTCGTTTGGGGACTATTCTATGCATAGCAATTCCTATCAAATTAAGCGTTACTCGTACCATGATAACATAAATCGTTATAAACATACATAACATATATTTATGACTTTTTAAACGTTAAACCATTAAAACATAATAATCTATGTAGGTATGCGTTATAATTATTAAATACGCTATATTTTTCAACTGATCTCTACGCATATTGCACGAATGCTGGTTGAATGAACTACACTATATGTACACACGACTAACATAACATATAGAATGCTTTATATAAATAAAATGCGAGGTCTGCCGTTGTCGCGTATCACTCAAAAACTATTGGATATATTTCGATCTATCTTTTTTTATTTTTACTTGAGAAAATCTTTAATTAAGAACTTGGTCCTTGAAACTTGATTTTTCATAGTATTTTTACTTTAATAGTAAATATGAGAACACAGCTTCACGCATAGGTTGCATTATGTACTAGGTACTTTATATGCACAATTTAGAGTTAGTTACTTGCAGAAACCGAAGCTGCTACCCCTCTCGCCTCACATAGTACTTTACCACTGCGTCACGAGACTTTAATGATATAGTTATACAGGCGCATGATCTGTAAAAAAATTAGCTTATTTCTGCTAACAAATGTAAAGTCTTTTTAACAGTCGCGTCGGTATAATTGCTTTTAAATTATATAAATAAATACAAAAGCTAATTCAAAACATAAACTTAGCTAATAAAATTAAATGTAACAATTCTTACATAAACAATAATCCATCTGTGGCACACAAGAAAATAGTACTAAAATGACATGTTCCTGATAAGGCTTTCGTTTAAAGCAATCTAATTTTTTTTAAGTAAAATATATTATGTATACACTACCTATGACCTTACAGATGAAAAATTAAGTTACAAAAACAACTTATATGGTTATGTATGTTTAAAATACCATAAGTTTGTTGTGCCTTTGTATGACGTAATAACGTCTCATATTTTATACAACTTTTTTTAACAACACAAAAACCACTTAAGCGTTATCGTATGGATCAACAAAACGTGGATTCAAATTCCTCTCATAATCGATTAAATAAAAATGTTATATAATGAATGTATCGATATTGAACATAAGTAGTGTTATTTTTAAAATGCAGTTTGATTTTAGAAAAACATGGGAAAAACAAAACTATTATAGACAAAAGGAATTTACTAATCAATTCAAAGTAGGTGGTGTAGGAGCGAATATGAAAAGAGGTAATTAATATTAAAGAAAATTAACATCGCGAATCAAAAATATTTAATATACAGTTTTTCTTATTATCGTCTCTGATGTCATGAATCGTTCAGGTTTCCTGCAGTAATTTCTCAAAGCCAATCCTAATGTGTCCCTCAAATTTTATAGACTAAATTTTATGTCGCGTGTTAACCAAGAGCGTTTGGTTCTGAAACCGTATTTATTGAACCAATCTCTATTTTCGTTACCTTCACTTACGACATTTAAAATATATCTAAAGTCTAAATTTCCCGTAACGTATCGTTATTTGCAAATGAATTTTATTCAGTTCCTAACCTTTTCGTAACTAATATCAACTTTATTACAATGACATATGGAAGTCGTTTTCGAAAACAAATATTAACTCCTCATATTATGAGGATCCGGCTTCATATCCGTCTGTATTTCACATGAGAATTAAATTTAAATAAACAAACCTCTCTGTTGTGTTGTAAAAGATAGCCGCTTGCCGTTTCATGTCCTCCGCTACGGAATTTTCTTCGTTCATTTTGCACTGTTCACAATGGGGTCACTGGCAATGGTTACGTTTCGCCACACCATAAAAGGACCACGACACTTTTGAAAATGTGCTCTATCGTTACGAGGTAAGGTATAAAGTTCAAAGGTTAGATATGAGGCCGGCTAGTCAACGTGCGACGCCCGCGCCTCTCACTTTTCTGTGCGAACTGTTTCAAGCATCGACTTTAGATCGCCCACTCACAATGTCTCTCGCACCCCCCACTTGATATGAATTATGTTTTCATTGTTACCAACGATACGCTAAACTACTTATACCTTCTGACAACTTGCATTATGTTTCCACTTACACGAGATGTTGTAAATCACGATTTTTAATGAGAATGAGTTATTTGCTTTATAATACACTTTGTTTGACATAAGTGTGAATTGAGCACGAGTTCAAATTACAACCTTAGTAAGGCCGCCTTACATCCATTTATTGACAAAATGTAATCTTGATTTGTAATAATTAATAAAATAATGCCGTAAAACTTTAGATGCGTTCCGCGTGTCCATTTTCAACTACACTCCATTATAAAGATATAATTGCCCACGCCCACGCATCATCTGTACGCGTTGATGAATATACTTTGGACGTCCGAGAACACCTTACTGATATTCGGAACCCTACGTGCTAGTTAGGGTGAAATTTAATATATACATTTTCGTAATTTCTAGAACATTTTAAACAAAAATTTTAACTGTTGTGTTATGTTTGTCTGTGTTATTGTTTGTACTTATGGGTTTGTTCTTTTTAATTTTGTAACACAAATATGACCGGCTAAGCGTCCGTATATCGTATGAGCTCCCATCGAAAATCAGCGCTGCAGTACTGCTGTACTGCAGCATATTTGCTGAATGGGTTTATCAATTGTTTTTTTTCTTTATTCACATGTATTTTTTTGTCTAATTTGTTTGTTTAATTTAATTGAATTGTATGGTTGTTCCAACAATAAACTATTTCTTTCTTTATAAACCATGTTAAAAATGTGACTGTCAAATATGATTTCAACATAAATAAGTTAAAAGTTGTGTATTTTTTTAAAATGTGAATTTTTTTTTTTTTATATCATAGGAGGCAAACGAACAGGTGGGTCACCTGATGTAAGTGATCACCACCGTCCATAGACACTTGCAACACCAGAGGATTCGCAAGTGCGTTGCCAGCCTGTGTAGGGAGGGGGGGAGGAAGGGAAGGGGAAAGTGGAAGGGGAGGGGAGGTGGGTGTCCGGCGCTCTCACTGACCGAACGAAACGCAACAATGCAAGCACTGTTACTTCACGTCGGTTTTCTGTGAGCGGGTGGTACTACCCCGGACGAGCCGACCCATTTATGCTGAAACCAGTAATAGTTTCAGCGTGACTCTACCACCTACAAAATTTGTATTTTGTTTACCAACAACACTTCATGTTTGCAATTTTACCAGTACTTCCTCCCGCCCAGTCATGAACAAAATGTCGCGCATTATATTTTCAGAAATTTATTCGCTTTAGTTAACACAATATGGCAAAATATTTGGTGGGACCCTAATCCATACTGAACTAATTTTTCACACCCAAACGCACATGTTAATTCTGTACATTAGTTATAGTAGCTTGGTCCATATACGAATCAAATGTTACCTTGTTCTGTTAACGAGAAATAAGCTTTAATATGAGAACATTAAAATACCCTAAACGTATAAGTATAAAATATTAATATAGAAAAACCAAAATTCCAACTGTAAAAATACTGAAACTTTTTAGTTATATTAATGACCGAGTTATTATTCACTTGAAAAAACTAATTTTTATCTCCTCTCTCTCTCTCTCTCTCTTTTTGATTCGCATACGTCATACTGAAATATAATACTCTCACAGTTCAGAGGAACCGCAGGCTGCGTTGTTTCACACAAACGTATTCCTGTTTTAACCTGGATAATGGAACTAGAGGAAATATTTTTATACCATGCAATTTTTACCTATCACTGGTTGTTCTTATGTTTTGATTTTTTTCCATAAGGCACTTCATAGGTTAAAATGTATGAAACAGTTTAGGTTAGATTGCGTGCTAATCAAATAGACATACATATTACAAACATAAAATCACTTGAAAAACATTTATTCGCAATTGGGTAAAATTGTTGTTAATATAAATTTAATAACAATGGAAACGAGACTTGTTATCACAGAATCAACTTTACCTGCAGGTAGTAAGTATACTTTATTTTAGGTATACAAATGAAGATAAACAGTAAACTTTTACAGCGGAAAAAAACGTTTATTTTCAGCTTTACTTAAATTATTTACGGAATGAATCAACGACTCTTTAGTGAGGAGCGTTATTTTAGTTATAAAAACCTCTCATATCATTATTACTCAGATCTAAATATAGTGTCGAATAATGTTATTGTTTTGAACAGCATATTTAAATGCTAGCTTCCGAACCCATTGCGAGGACAAAACATTATATAGTTTGTGGGTTTTGTCCAAATATTTGCTATAGCCTCTTCGACGTCCCTAAACATTTTAGAATGTCGGAGGTTGGGATCATGCGCTCTGTTATTTATATGTTTCTTTCGTTTTCTTGAATACCTTTTCAATGTCATTATAAGCATACTGAATGCTTTGACTGTGCCTTTTATGCTATTGCCTTCTAGGATAGCTCTAATTGACGCTTTTAGTTTTATGTTGTCGACCAGTTGTCATTGTTTCACTCCTTCTTTCTTTTTGTATGTTAAGTGTATGTATTGTAAGCATGTAGGGGGCACTTGATCCCATAATCAAGTCTACCCGTATTCGCTATGATCAAGTGTACCCTGAACCGTGGTATTACAAAAAAATATTTTTCGACGTCAAAACAAAATGTTAATTAAAGACAACACATAACTTTAATAAATCAGGTTAGTTTTAAATGTCCTCGGTGATTTATTTATATGAATATCTTAAAACGATTATAGAAATACTTACATAAAAAGATACTGAGATGTTGTAGACAAACTGACGCCACTACTCTGAATGTATTGATACTAAACTTTCAAAATTATATATTTTTATTGACAATAACAATTACGATTAGTCTCACTTGTATCGAACTGAAAAATAAGTTGTAGTTTTGTATTTATTACCCACGGATCAAGTGTCCCAAGGGAACAAGTGTCCCCAGTCTACCCTACAATCGAAGACTGAATAATTGTGGCGAAAGATAATCTAGACCCGTAAATAAACTTGAAATGCTTGTTTGTCACAACTAGTTTACAAAACGACTGAATAGAATTTGATAAAATAACTACTGATTGATACCTTGCAGAGTATCTACAAATTATATCCTTATTATGATTGATATGAGTTAACCAATACTAATGCAATTTAATAAAGTTAACTTAAAGTCAGATGGGTTAAATAATATGGAATAACTGACTGAGATATCTAGGCCTAACCGCTAAGGCCGTAAAACTTTGCATGCGGGTTCCTTTTGCACTGTACATGAGTAAAGAAGGAATTTAGAAGTTCAGTCTCTAAGATGGTGAAAAAGGGGATGAAAGTTCATATAAAAATCCGTCATCTTTCCGTCACTAGTGCCTGGTTTCTGAGACACTCGGTTAAACTACCAATAGTTATTGACTCAACAAAGTTATCCATAAGATAAACTGTCAAATGGGCCTTTGAGATTTACTGACATTTATTGTATTACTGTGTGTTCAGAAACGCAATTTGACAAGTTATCGAAGCGATAACACTACTGAACAGATAAATTACAAATAAAGTACCCCAGAAACCAGGCATCAGTTACTTATACGTTAATATATACAGAAATAAAATAAAGAGTCAACACAATTAACGCATAGTAAAAACCGAGGAAAATTGCTAGTAAATAAAAAAAATAAGAGTCTCCAATCATTTCAGATAGTTCATATGAAAAATAAAGCCATTTTATTCCGAGACCTTGACACCAGTTAGCAATAAATATAAACAAAATTAAAGTTACTGAATATAGTTCTCACAACAAACCAACAGATCTTACCAACCATATTCCATAATCCATAGTGAAGTGTGATGAGAGAAGATTCAATTATAAATATTTTCATAATCAAAACAATTAAAATACATACATTTTGAGCTCCTTTCTGTATAATCTATATTTATAAATGCGAATGTGTCTGTTTTTTTATTTATGTTTATTACATTTTCACCCATTAATTGCAGAACTGATTATCACAAAATTTTGCATAGACATTGTTAGGAATACTGAGAAGCACATAGGGTACCTTTTATCCAAAAAAACCTCTGTTACCAAGAGATTAGTCAAATATACATTAAGCAGTGAGCGAAATACAGTATTCACATAATAAAAATACAGTTCCTTTGAGGCTATTGTCAAAATTACTAAAATATATGAGTATAGGACTATGATCATACGATGTGGAATTTTTCAATGACATTGACCCGTTATCATTTTGAATGCCTAATGAAGCAGGACAGAATAAACCTGTTATCTATTATCATGAAAATATATGCTATAATAGGAATTTAAAATACATACCTAAATGTGTAAAACACAAGGCAGAGCAGCGCAGCACAAGCAGGAACCCTATATCCGACAGTGCATAAGCTTGGGTTTCAGGCGATGATGGCAATACATACCTAGGATTAAGCAATCATTTAACTTATTATGAATATATATATTTTTTATTTAATAATAAAAACTCATGACTCTGTACACTTTAACAAGTCAAAAAATGGATAAAATATGGAACCTACTATAAAAAACAGTAACTAATAAAATTATCTGACTGTATAAAGTCCATCTACTTTCTCTTGTACTTAAGTCAGTCCTCATTAAAATTACAAGAACTTTTGGTAAAGTAAACAAATTTTAATGAAACCAAGACTAAATGTTACTCAAGGATATGTTTAGGTTGGTTGGTTTAGGTAGGTATGGACAGGCTTTTCTAAAAATGATTGAAATGTATTTTATTACATAATTTTTTTCACAAAACTGTAAAAAATACAGATGCATTACATTTAAATTCTTATTATATGTACAGATCTACGTTGGTATGTTTTAGCAACTGCACTGGAGAACCTGTCCCCTATCTACGCTTAGTAGGTTTGATATCAGATGATATTTGTAGTAAAAACATTTTTCCTTCCACACTGTATTTATATACACATCTGGTTATTGACAGATCTATTGTGAGGGATTTATAGTAAACACATCATTTTATATTCTAAATAGGTTAAATTATTTCAATTGTACCATAATAAAAACAAGAAACAAAAAATTGTAGCATATATTGTAGGTATAAAGAACTTTGTTGTTTTTCGTCAATTGTTTTAAATTAATTTCGTTTGTATGGAGCTTTTGGTTTACAATACTGGAGTGGTTAATATAAGTATATATAAAGGTAATATAAAAATATAAGTTATTCATAAGGTTGTCTAATCAGAAGGTCATTATATAAATTAGTTCCTCATGTAAATAGAAAAAAACATTTTTTTTACATCTTATTTTTGACAGAAAGATGCCTTATTTGAATACTCTTCGAATATAATACATATAATATTGACTTACCCCGACATCAACGGCGCATAACCGTAATCATATTTTTGATTTTTAACCATTTTTACTTATTTCTAAATACAACTTTTTGCTACAGACGTGTATTTATTATTTAGTTCTCCTTGCACTTTTGACAGTAATGATAATGACATATGTCACTTTTCGGCATTCTGTACATTTTTCTTGAATTGAAATCGCGAACGTAATTGCCAGTGTCAATGTTTTATTTTTAATAGTGAAAACGGAATACCGCGCCGCGCCAATTTCATTCCATCTTTATCTTCTTTGCTCTACGCCAGTGTAGAACTTGAGCTTATTAGGAAGGTTTTTGAGGTGAATCATTTTCTAATAACCTTGATTTAATTTAATTTATGTTAAATTAAATAATCAAATTGTATCACTGAATATTTTTTCTAAATTATTGGATAAAAATTAGGATACATAAAGGTTACAGGATAAAATGAGTTCATTAAAATTGTAATTACCTTATGTGCATTAGTCAGCTACCTTATTGATATTTTACAATGTCTCACCAAAATTATATTTATTTATTTACATACATTTTTACATTTATCTATTGGAACCAAAAAATTTGTACAATATAAAAAGTACCGATATCAGCTGCATTGGTTGTCCTGTGTAGCGGCCAATGTCGCCCACCTGCAAAGTAATATATTTCGTTCCTCAAATAAAATATAGTGTATGTATATATTTATATACTGTACATTTATACTTTATAGGTATTTATATATATGTGAAGTGTCATATGCAGAAGGGAGAAAAAAAAATGTGAGTGGGGTGTATGTGTTTGTGCGTGCGTGTGTGTGTTGCATATATTTAATATTCATATTTCACAGGATAATACAGGGACCAATATTTTCTAGATACTAAGAAAGTCAATGAATAGTACTATCAAGTGAAAATATATTTCGGCTAAAGTTCCATCTCAGCTTTTATTGGGATCTTACCCTGTTATGTAGTAGTTATTTTTAAATTTAATTCATAATCCTGCTTTATTTGATACTAACTGACCCGTGCCCACTTTGTTGAGCGGTAATAGGCATTATAAAGCTTCAACTTTTTTCTAGAACTCAATCATATATCTCTCATCGTTAAGGCAGTGTTCGTAAGAAACGATTTCGTTCGACCACTTTTTCTCCGACTCCCCAGATATTACCCCTTATAACCTCACAAACTTTACCTCTTTATAATATTATATTAATAAAATAATTAATTAATAGCTTCTGCCCACGACTTCGTACGCATGGAATAGTTATTTTGGGCTAACACGCAGCGGAAGCTCTGAAAAGGAAAAAAAAACGCCGATTTTAAAACATTCTTCATTGTTGCATCGCTCCTATGATAATGATGTATAGCCTACAAAATACATATAACGTGGCTTTATATTGGTAAAATAATTTTCAAAATCGGTTTAGTACTTCCTGAGATTACCCCCTACACCATCACAAACGTTACCTCTTTAAATATTAGTATAGAAGTATAGACTATAATATTATTGTGTAACACAGATGCTATCTTGTGTAATATAGTTTGATCTGTGTATATGCGAAATAAAAGAAGGGGTATAATTAACATGGAACATAATTTCTGAGATGTTACAAAAGATTTCTGAAGAATTGTAGCAAAGCTTCATATAGAAATATCAACCACCATTCTGTTGGATCACTGACTTATTCACAGAACACATTGTAATTATCATCCTCTTGATAATGATACTAACACTAATAACTACTTCATAAAGAGAATTGGTTTACAAAGTAGAAAGAAGAAATTTTATTTTTCTGTTGAAGAAAAAGGAGATTGTTCTGTTGCAATCGGTAAATTATGTTATTATATACTATATAAATCAAATACTAATTATTTTTAAATATGTTCACTTTAATTCATAGCTGCTTGCGTTGCTTTAATTTAAAAAAAAAGTTGAGGCAGCCATAAGAACAACCGACAGAAGTAAAAACTTAAAAATGAATTACAATATTTAAATTTCATAATTTGTAAATTGAAATTATTACCAGTCGTCTAGTTTTCACATCTAATGGCATTCCGAACAATAATTTACATACAGTTTATTAATTAATCAGTCATATGATGGGCTGCAAAACATCAATACAAAATATAAATATTAGATCTACACAGGCCACTATATTACGCGTCGCTAGTCTGACGCAAGCGCAGTACGGTCGGTCACGCTTACTAGCATGTTGGTAACATGAAATCATAAGTTTATGTTTTGCTAAATATACCGCACAACGAGTCCAAAGAAGTTTTTACTTCAAAAAAATATTGTATCGTTTCAAGTATCCAAGGCCCGAAGTACCAAATACATGTAGATAATGCTAATTAGGCCTTTTAAAACAGTTCTTTTTTAAACAGCTTACGCCTGATAATCTTGAATAAATCATGTGTATCTATTGCTATAAATATTTATACAGGCGCGTCATTACGACATACGAACGAACACACGTAATAAAGTTCTCTCAACAGTTGCTTAAACATATTAAATGTTTATTATGCATAAAAATATCTTAAATACTGGTCTAAAAAAATTAATGCGCTGACCAGTACACAATACCACAAGGAGAGGCGACTTTTAATCAAATTGAAATGACCCTCGTATAGGTACGTATCTTGCAATTGCAAGCCGATAACAAATATGGCTATATATCTATTTTAAAACAAGATTCTCATTGTTTCAGTACATAATGGAAGTCATAAAATTTTAAAATTGTATAAACTCCACTTCAAAAAAGTTTCATCTAAAAATGCACCAGAATGTCTCTGACTACTGTTACGTACCTATATATTCTTGGACAGTTATAAACCCACCAATGTAACGATACATTTCCTATTATATTTTGAGGAGTTCCCTAGTATATCTTCGAAATCCAAGTTCCAACTATAATGAAATAGGACGCCATCGTAAACATCCTCTTTCCAATAAAAAACTAATTTTAAAAAACGCTTTATAAATGAGGTAGCTCTGGGGTAACAAACTTATTTTTAAAATCTTTTATATATATGTGAACTTTTCTATTTAGGCTAGGGATGGATGATCTGAGATTAGCTAATCGAATAATCGATTTGTACTCATAGAACATTCAATAATTTAAATCGATATTAAACATCGAATCAAGCCAGTGAACCGATTTCTGACACTATAAAATTGTGCTTAGATTTATTTTATTTAGATAAAAATAGAACCATACAATAATTTATAATTTTTTTGAAATTTATTGAAGATATCAATTTGTGGATAATCAATCCTCTAGACCTCGATTTTATATTATAATAAATCGATTCCACAGACGATTCGAATCGATTTAAAGTTTGATTTTTTTGCAAAGAATCGCCTTCCCAAATTTAGACTTAACCGTGACAAGATTTTGGTACTAACTATTACTTGACTAAAAGCTTGGCTGTCCGCTACGTAATCTAGATTTGTCATTTAAAACAGTTATTAATTAATTTCTAAGGTCGCATTGCTCTTACAAAATAGAGAGTGGACCTGCAAATACAAAAAAGTATATGAATGCATTATAAAACTAATTATTTTCAAACGTCTATAACAATCGAAGAAAGTTTTTGGCGGGATCTTGGTCTGTCATTCAGTAACATTTATATAATATTCATAATCTTAAGTTAATTGACTCTATATTTTGTAATGTTGGTGATATTTTACGCAATATAGTTCGGTTATTGTGCACAAGTGAACTGTATGAAAAATACTACCACGAACATGCTACAAAAACTCCCTGGAAAGTTTTAAGAAGAGAGCACTATATTGTCAGAGCATCAGAATGATCACAAGACACTTGTAATATTATTACCCTACTAAACAATGGCAGTAATAGTTTAGAAAATTGGTTGCCAGAAATAAAATAAACAAATCAATGAAAGAGGAATCAAAGCGTATGATCAAAAATTAAACCTGTGAGCATTCGAGTGGGAAGTAATATTAAGAAGTGATGATATCTTTGAAAACTTTTTCGCCGACAAAAATTCCGACCATACGGCCCGAACAAATCCCCATAGATCACGTCATGACTCCCCATAATAAGTTGGGTAATAACTTGGGGTGAAATTAGGTCACCCACATACTGTCAGCTTAAGCCGATGGCACGTATGGGACGCATTGGAGATTTTACATTTTTTTTCTAATATAATTTTATCTCTATAGCACAAAGTGGTGGATACGTTACGGTTCAGCTGTGTGAACGTCGCCTAAGGTGTTTTGATCTTTGACGTATTATAGATACGATCACGATTTGCGACAGCTAAGTTGATTAAGGATGCCTTCTTCCATTCTGTTAAAAACCCAATCTTGTTATAAGCCTGGCATTCTTACTAGATTACAATATTATCCTATATTTAATTGAAATAATAATGGTAATATATACTTTTGTACTGGCTCGGCTTCGTTTGGGTGCAATGTGAAACGATTTAGATCCATTTTCTGGCGCTTAGATTCAAATTCTTCATACTCATTGAAGCTACTTATGAATTTTCACACAAACAACTTTTTTTTGTTACGTGAAATTTTAAATCGGTGATATCCTGACTAATATTATAAATGTGAAAATGGGTATGTTTGTTTACTACGCTATCACATCGTGACTACTCAATCGATCAAAGTGAAATTTTGCATACACGTTGTTAAGAATCCAGAAAAATCAACATTAACCCAAGTATAGCCGCAGATAGAATATAGTGTTTTAAAAATATAAAAATTGTGGAAACAACATTGAAACCCGAATCAATATCCGTTGCGTAGTTTAGAAGAACTAAGGTAACGGACAGATACCAAAAGCGGCTTTGTCTTATCTTTATATATAAATTTCTTCTGTACGTGTGTATGTCACTGAACTCCTCCTAAACGGCTGGACTGATTTTGATGAAATTTTGTGTGCATGTTCCAGTGGATCCGAGAATGGTTTAGATTCACAATTAGAGCCGGTAGGTAGCGGTGCGGTTGACTTTTAGGATTTTTTTTATTATCAAGGCAGGACAACGTCCGCCAGGCCCGCTACTTATATTTATACACGTTTACCTTCTCTGTGCTTACGAAATATTTTCAAAATTATATCGAATTCATCTCTTTACATCATTTTTAATTTAAATATACGTTGTTCTTTAAAAAAAATATTTAATCGTTTGTCTTATACCGCTTCATTTTCACTCTAGTAATAATACATTCGCAACAAAATGAAAATGTTTAAATATTTCAGAGGAATGTTTTGAAGTCTCTGAGTAAACCACATTTTATGATAATTTCACATTACTTTCATAAAATGCTTTTTTTGTGTTTTTAAAATTAAAGCTCCGAAATATCTCTAATGTAACGTAGCGATACAGTTTGTCAATGAATGTTTATCTTTATTAACAAAAAGTATGCTAATCTTATTCGTATTGTTCAAAAATTGTATTGACCCAATAAGAATATAATTAATACGTAATTTATAGTATTCGATACCAGAAACGGATTTATATAACAAAAGACAAATACAAATCTCAACACGAAAACTCACATCAATAATTAAATAATTCAAGCAACACAATAAATCATAAAAACCCAGGGAAATAGAAATAACAATGTAAATTGGAAAGAACTCACGCAACACAACCTTGCAGAGAGATGACTCTCAGTATATATTATCTTATCTATGGATATGACCGAGCGAGAATTGTTCATTTTATAACATTCAATCAAGTTACGACCGGCCGGAACTTTCGACCAATGGCGTGTCAGGTCATTAGTAACACCCCCGATGTAGTCAATAGTAAGTCAGTACTAGTACGGAGAGTGCTAACAATAGTATCATTACATAGTATAAAACAAAGTCCCCTTTTTTTTTTTAACGTGGGGAAATCCCTTATGGATACCCACCCTCCCGGGGGAGAAAGTGGGTTATGTCCGACTCGCACGGACTAAAACCCCACGGTGTACCGACAGACCGTTGTGTGGGGGCGGCAAGGGATCGTTCCAGCTAATCACCTTGTAGAGCCGCCCCCACGGTCCGCCCGGCGGAAGGTGACCGCCGGGCTCCTACCTATAGAGGGACAGACCGGGTACACACCGGCTGCCCCCCCTCGTCCGCCAGACCTGTGCAATGAGGAGATGGGCCCCCCGGCCCACCCCCTCAGGTCCGGCTACGGTGGCGGGAGGAGTTGGGCAAAGCGCCGCCTCCTCCCGCCTGTCCTCCTTTGGCGGAGAGGGCCACTTTGAGGATCTGCCTCGCGGGCCCTCTCCGCCTCCTCCTTCTGCGAGATAACCTCCTTGCAGAAGGAGGCCATCGCTCGCCAAGCCTGTTCGCTGCCGAGCATGGCCGAAACCACGCTCGGCAGCGATAAGTCCATTTCCACCGCCGCCGCCAGAATGCGGCGCTGCTCCCCCCACGCAGCACACTCAGTCCCCTACCGCGTCTGTCTGTCTGTCTGTCTGTTCGCGATAAACTCAAAAGTTACTGAACGGATCTTTATGTGGTTTTCACCAGTGGATAAAGTGAATCACGAGGAACGTTTTGGTATATAACTTTATCCAGGATTTTTTTATAATCAGGGCGGGACAACGTCTGCCGGTCTTGCTAGTATTCAATACTTTTGAAATTAATTTATGAAGAGATTTTCATCGCGAGGATTTTTAAACAATTGAGGCGTGCGTTACAAAAAATCTTACCTCTATGTTATGGTTTATTACAATATTTTCCTTCTTGAAAAGTTTAGGCTCACTGCGGTATTAGACCTCTCTTTCTCACTATTGATTCAAAACTAGGTTCTCTGCAACTCCGTTTGAGTGGTTTATTGGTGGTAGAGCCACGCTGATGTTATTACTGGTTCTAGCATGAATGGGTCGGCTCGCTCGGGGTAGTACCACCCTCTCATAGAAAACCGACGTGAAGTAACTGTGCTTGCATTGTTACATTTTGTTCGGTCAGTGAAAGCGCTGGAGGACCACCTCCCCTCCCCCGCAAACACAGGCTGGCAATGCACTTGCGAATCCACTGGTGTTGCTAGATCACTTAACATCAGGTGACCCGACTGTTCGTTTGCTTCCTACGATATAAAAAAAAGTATTTTTCGGTGTAACCAGGCTGAAATTTAGCTCCGTCCTTTTCCATGTTTTAAGATACATTTAGGGGTTAATAATAAAAAGTTAACAAGCCGACAGACAGAGTTACTTTCGTATTCACAACATTAATGTGGATTTTCGGCCACATTATAACTTAACATCTGGTGTGGACATGACCACACGAGAATTTTAGATAAGTATATAAAATTATAGAGGTATAAACTATTCGATAGATTTCGATCAACTTTGTTTAGTATTACTTCTTAGACACTTTGTACTTAAAAAATAATTATTACGACAGCTACAAAGTGTTAAAAAAATATGATTATTATAAGCGTTACGTGTTTGCACTGTGTTTTCTTGCCGCGAAAAAGTGAGGGCAAGCGATATGGTGCTTCTGATTTTTGCTCTGCACATAAATATATTGTCAATATAATGGAAAATAAATATAAGACGCGGGTGCGAGTCTGTGATACAGTAAAATTTTTTGTACAATAAATAGACATTTGTAACTGGTAAAATTAGAAAGAGAATTTAATTGTGAGAAATCTATATTTTTGTATAAGTATGTAGACAAAAGGTAAACCTAACCATTAATTATTTTAATTAAAGTCATGCGGCGACTGATCTAAAGGCTCCTCCATCGTTCAGCAAATCCCTAAGGTCCCTTTTAAGGGTAATTAATTTGAAGTTACATTTTGATATCAACCACGAAATATTTGTAATTTGTATAAAATAAGATAAAGAATAAATTATTGTGTGAAGTAATTAATTTGATTTGAGTTTACGTTGCGCCGTTTTAGAATTTGTTTATAGTACGAAATAATAGTTATTTAATGTTTCGAAGAGAAAATAAATTAATAGATAAACTTAAAAAAACCTTCAACCGAATTGAACATTTTTTCACTTATACCAGGTGAAAGGTTAAACACACGCAGTAATCTCGGCACATATAAAATAATTTTATCCAAACAAATATTAGTAAAGACTAAAGGGAACCTAAGTTAAAGTTTGTTCTATGACTTTCAAAAGTATAAATACAAACGTAAAAAACCTAGGTGCAATAACTGCTGCCGAAAGCTGTGAGGGGCGACCCTGAGTTAATAACCTTCGATAATAAAACGGACAATAAACCCTTTTTTGTCCATGCCATTCCCACGTCCACTTTCAAGTGAAAGCGAAAGTGAAATCACCTGACGGTTATTGACACTGTGCTTTAACGTCAACCTGTAGAAGATTGTATATATTTTTTGTATTTTTCTAGATAATTAGGTCAAATATTAAGCACCTATTTTTAGTTGATATAGGGCGAGAATTGAGTGCAGAGTATCCGCCTTAAATATTGCTATTGTCTAAACTTTCAGCCAGTATACACACACAAACACACGACACGCACGCACGCACTCACACACACGCGCACAAATACATACCTATCTTACATAACGTACGTACTTACGTAACCTTAACGCGTAACTCAAATTTATCCCTATCGTGCCCTAAGAAGTTTCATGTCAATAATTATTTCCAAATTTGACTAGTCATGTGAAGGACATCGCGTTCAGATAAAAAAGAATAAAACATCGTTTGTCACTTAACAATATTAGTATACGTGTGGCGAAATGTTGAGAAATAACGCCATAAAAAACATTAACTCTTGGAATTTCCTAAGTAATCATAAGACATCAATCTTAAGCGTATCTGAGAGAGCGATTTGGTACAACTGCCGTCGACGATCGATTCGCATCTATCGAGCGTTTCATAATTACCATCGAATATCCTCGTCCTTAATGTAATCTTTCCTATCTACTATTATGATCAAGTCACGTAAAGGAATTTGATATTCGTTTGTTTAATTTATTTGGAATACAACTGGTATTATCGTGCGAGGAGATTTTAAGTTGTTTATTATAAGTGTACGGCCTGAGTGAATATGCGTTCGGCGGGGCGTGCAGCGGGGCGTGGAGCGGCCGAGAGATCCGCTCGCCCGCCACTCGGGTTTTAATGGATCTGTTTGACACGAACGCCGCACACTCCGCCCCGCTCAACGCTCGATTTAAGCGTTTAAGCGTCCACTCTGGCCGAACACTAACAAAGGTATAGCGATGATGGCTTAGTTGATAGCGTGTTCGGACATGGTATTCATTGACGTAGGTTCGAGTCTTTGCAACTGAGTTGAAGCTTCCGGTGAAGTGTAACATCGTTATAAAACTAAGGCTGCTAGGACTTTTTCTAAGTCTGACGCCTATTGGCGGTTAGTAACCCTTTAGTTAAAGATCTGCTGCTAAGTACTGTTCCGGTATCTGCACTTGAGAACCAGTCCCCGCTAGGTTTAACGTGTTTACGATCTTAGACCACATCGTAATTTAACATCGGATGAGATTATGGTCAAAAAGTAAGACTTCAGTTTCAAAAACATAAAGAAAAAAATATACTACACTCATAAAAAATATATATTAAAAAATATTACTGGCACTAGATAACCCACATACAAACGTGCTGCACGCCTAAAAGCTTTTAGCAATATTCTTGAAAATACATCTGCTTTCATCCAGGTTTACCTCTGTCTAGAGATGTAAACAATGTTTTCGAAGCGCTAATAGCATTTTTATAGAACAACGAGTGAGGCCTTTTATTTAGGCAGCTGTCTAAAAGCATAGAGACAGCTATCCTGAATAACACGATTGTTCTGTCTATCATAGACGAAACGTATTATAAAGTCCTCAACAATAACAAAATACGTAGCTACTCTATTTTTCAAGTAACTCAAGAGTAAAGCCAAAAATATAAATAAGAAAAGTGATTCATATAGTTATCTGTTACATATGAATTAAATTGAAGTATATGTTGTTCCAGGGTAATCTCCGGAAAAATTGATTTCGTTTTACCTATAATTTTACTGGAAAATAGGTAACTTAAGAGACTATTACTAATGTAGTAACATACATGTACTAATGTATGTATGTAATTGAGAGGTGGTAGAGCCACGCTGAAGCTATTACAGTAGAAACTCGATTATCCGTCCCTCAGTTATACGGATTCGCGATTATCCGGACTACCAACCGTGACCTATGTATTGTGCAAATTACCATATACATACTGTAAACAAATAATTCCCATATACGTACCAAAATATTTTATATCATGATTAAGGCTGCAATATTTCAGTATTACATGATGTAATCTAAGAAAATTTGTATGTATTTACATAAATAAGTGCATACATCCTATGTTGGAAATGTATCTCTTTATAATTTCTTAATAAACATTGATTTTCATTGATATGTATACGTATTTTAATAAACGCATAAAATTATGTACATATTATGTACTACATATGCACAAAACCAAAGAAGGTTTGTCTTCTTCTTTTTCTTGTTTTGCCTCCTCAGTAGCATTTGCCAGTGTCAATGTTTTGTTTCAATGGACAGTACAACATATTTTACACAATAAGTGTCGTGTGATTATTTCAATTTTCCAACAAGATGGTGGCTCTCTTGTTAGAACTTTTCAAGGGGTTTTTGTGGCATGTCAGAATTCATTGTCTGTGGTATTATTTTCTATTCACTTCACTTATGCACAATAACCGAACTGTATTACGTAAAAAACCCCCAATTTTACAAATATAGAGTCAAATAACACAAGATTATGAATAAAATACAAAAATCCACTACATGACGGACCAAAATCCCGCCAAAAACTCAAGGAGGTCTGTCATACATGCGATTATCCGGACTTTCGATTATCCGAATGCCTAACGACAACAATTAGTCCGGTTAACCGAGTTTCTACTGTACTGGTTTCAGCATGAATGGGTCGGCTCGCCCGGGGTAGTACCACCCTCTCACAGAAAACCGACGTGAAGTAATAGTGTTTGCATTGTTGCGTTTCGTTCGGCCAGTGAGAGCGCCGGAAGACCACCTTCCCTCCCATACTCCCCTTTGCCTATACTCACTCCCCCAAACACAGGCTGACAACGCACTTGCAACTCCCCTGGTGTTGAAAGTGTCTATGGATGGTGGTGATCATTTAACATCAAGTGACCCACCTGTTCGTTTGCCTTCTATGACATAAAAAAAAACTTGTAGCAATTTTAGCACATTATTAATGTAGCAAACGTGGCTTAAAATTGGTCAAAGGTTTGTAGGAGTTAAGTAGAAATTAAGAAACACAATCCTAATTAATATTACAAAAGGCGAATGTGAACTTGTTTGTTTGTTTCATTTAATTATACGACCGATTAACTTAAAATGATATATAAAATCTCCATTATCGCGAGCAAAGCCGCGGCTAAAAGTTAGTGAACAAATAATAGTTAGCCCACGACTAATCTAGATAAAACGGGTAGTAGGTATTGATAATATGATTTATGGGAATATATCAATAAAAAAAATTCTGTGACAACGAAGACGCAGGCACCGTTCTGTTTACAAAAATACTTGTATGTTTCCGTCAATTTTAACATAAGAATAACAATAATAAGAAATTATATCTACATACCTCAGACCTCATCAAACTTTTTGACTGCTCTGAATTATTATAGAAATTTAAAATTGGCATTTATTTCTCCGTAAGTTATATCAATGTTATACATATAATACGTATTTATTCCTAAATTTGTATTCTGCAACAGTTCTATTCAGAGCGGTAAAAAAATTTGGCGAATACTGTAGTAGGCGAGTTATGTTTTCTCAGACTATTTTTCACTTACGCTCCATAAGCATCACACTTCTGAGAAACGTTATCCAATATTAGAAATTCACGCGGAAAATACACATTTATCAAGTTAAATCAATTGCAATTTGAACGCGTGACTTGCAAATATCTTTATATCGGTTATAGCGTGTAAGAAAATTACCTACGTAAATTTCAGAGAATATTTTACCTACGTGTGTACTTTACCGGCTTTTGCGGGCGACAATCAGCCGTCGATGTCTCCAAGTTATTAGGTTATTTTTTTGTAATAACTTTACAGCAGCGGTGGATAATCATTTTCAATGCAAATGCGCAATTAAAAATTTTTAAAGCGAGGTGGGCACGCATGATGGAAAGTTTTTACAGCGCGATGGGTGCATGTTTTTTTTTATTTTTTGAAGTACAAGCTTTTTTGAAATTACAGATCAACTGTGAGCTGAGTTGGTCCCGCGGGCGCGAGGTTGGCCACTACTGTTTTAGAGGCGAACATGCGAAAGTAAGATGTTTGTTACCTACGAATGCCATTGAAACTCAAGGGGAAGGTGTATAAAACTATTATAAGACCAGCCATGCTGTATGGATCAGATATAGAAAGATAAGAGAAGATTACATGTGGCGGAGTTGCGAATGTAAGATGGACGTGAGTTGTAACTAGAATAGATATATATTAGGGTGGACTTCGCACTTCTGCTTGCATTTGCAGTAAGACGTTACAACGGCCAATCAATTCCAAGCGGAAGTGCAAAGCAACCTGGATTAGATTATATCTCTAGGTGTAGATTTGATATCTTTAATATTGTCATAAAATATGTTGAATAATGTGATAAAATTATATATCTTTTTATACTATAATAAAAATTATAATAAAATGATAAAACATTACTAGTTTCTCTTTCCTTTATATCGATGCCTATCTCGATGCCAAATTTGAACTCTCTAGGTCATTTGGAACTAGCTTATAATTTAGGTCTATAGGTCAGTCAGTGATAATAGTGACGTTATTTGGACATTAACGTTTAAATAACTGTTTGCCGTGTGTTTATTAAATTTGGAGTACAAATATATATATTTCGTAAGTCTCAATAAATGGACTGAATTTCACATGTTTATATGAAATCGTTTTTGAGATACGAAGGGGTGAAAAGTGGATCCGAATGGTTCGTGTAATATTAAACACGGATGCACGCGTTTGCCATTCTGTTAACTTGAACTTGGCTTGACACGCTACCGCGTGTCTAGATTGTGCTACACTTTTGTATTAATATTAATTATGTTGGTTTTAAATTAGTGGATTTTGAAACATTTCTCAGTTTATTTTTGAAGTGACAACTTCTTTAGGCGCATTGAACGGTATCTTTGGGAGGAGATAAATTTATAATTTCGCGTCATGACATGCTACGTTAGCATGAGCAGCCGTATTGCGCTAGCACGGCTTGCGCAGACTTATATGCACATATACGCATGTTATTACCGAGAGAGGCCTTCCCAATACCACACGATGACCATCATCGAAGAGAAAATCTGTGTAGATTGTGTTATGGCCTACAGCGAAAGCTCAAAGCTTATCCTAGTGCGGAACTCTATTTTTGGAAAATGTATTTATTCCCTAGATAATGCGAGAATTCGAATTTCATCTCATTATTAAACGCCTGCCATGTCACGATGACAATCTTTGCGTACAACTTAATGTATGTACAATAACTTACTTTGTTGACAACCCTAAGTTGGATTTTTTAAATGTGTAACTCTGGAACCCAACGTCTGTAGCGTCTGATTTTTTGTGTGAAGATATATATTAGTGTAATATATATAAATACAGTAAAAGAAAATGCGACCATGTAATAGTTCGCTAGAAAAATAATAATCACGAAATCATGGAAAAGAATGTTTTGCTCCTTGTAAGAGCTTTATTGGTTAATTATTTTTGCATTTATTGATTCTTTTAGTGATAATCTATGAGACTATGTAACATTTTGTAATAAAAAAATAGAAGGAAAGGAGATAAAATGTGTTTTTGATTTCTGTGGACATTTCTCGCTTTTGTTAATATTTCGAAAACTAAACAAAATTATAGTGTATTTTTGTCTAGTTTTTATCATAACTAGACCTATCAAATAGACACATAAACCATACGTGTCGTCAAATCGGCTATGATAACAACACACTGTGTAGCGGCACGTAGTATAGGGGCCTATGTATATGTAATATTGATATTTTGCAGCTCTACATACGTTTGATTGATTAATAGACTTTATAAAAATGTATATAACCATTGCTGCGAGTGCCAATAGACATGAAAACTACACTAGTCTTAATAATTTCAATAACCAAATTCCGAAATTTAAATATTGTCATCCACACTATGACTAATATGAAAATTCAAAAGGAAACACATTTATTTCAGTTTTCACTACTGTCGGCAGTCCTTATGACTGCCTCGACTTTTTTTTATTTAATTAATGGCTGACACCCGTATTGGTAATTATATCTAACAGGTTTGCAATCACCAATCACCAAGCATTCAGTAAGTTTAGGCGTGATGAGTTGTGGGATCAGTCGATGTACGCTCAGCTCTTTAGCGACTTGCATGATGGCATGAAAGCGACTGCTGGCGATGGATTTATAGATTTGTCTGCCTTGGCCGTGCTATAATTAAGAATCCGATGTCGCTGCATGTCGATGATATAGAAATAAGCACGTTTCTAAAGCACGACTAACTGTTGTTTTGGATACCACGTCGTATTCCTAGAGTCAGATGATTTTAATAATCACGGTTTTTTTGCATTTATTTCCACGCAGAAGTGTAAACGTATTAATCACTGTGTTTATAACTGAAATTCCACGCAGACGTAGTCGCGGGCACAGCTAGTTCTGAATAAAGATGCGTAAAATGCAAATGTAAGTATAAATATGTATTATACTTTACGTATAAACACTGAGACAATTTAAAGGTAAACAAATGCCAATTTTTAATACTAAAATGACATTTTTACTTTGTTTTATATTAAACCCTAGATTATCCCTACCCTAGACCATCTTAACGCCATCTTAACTTTCGGCTATATTCGGTGCAGCCAGAAAGATTGACGGGCACTTAAAAGTACATTGGACGCGTGCGAATCTGAAGCAGGATGATTGTTTTATATAATTTATGAAGGTGTTTATATCAAATATTAGTATAAGAATAATAAATGTTGCAGATAACTGTAATAATTTGACATCATTCTGTGGAACATGCATCAAGTTGTAAAGTTACCAGCAAGAATAATAGTATTATGTGATATATAACTATAGCTAGAATTTTCTTTTGTTCGGTCAACAACCCTCGGTACAATCGGAATTCATATCAAAGGGTATCATCGGACGTAAAGCCCGTGGAGCGGTCCTAAGTAATACGCATTTTCCGTTGATAAAAGAGTTGTTTGGACAATCATTCTCCCATATATTCTTATTGTTAATAAAAGTCATAAAAATTTATTATGTATAAATATATTTTATACCTTAAATAATTGTACGTTTTTTTTCTGTTTTATTCTATATTGTTGTTATTGTAAAAGGGCTTATTTAGACTTATTTCATTATAGCTAAATATATCTATTATCTCCTCGCTATTAAAGCTTTTAGTTCTATAGCGTTTATGTACAGCAAAACTTCTGACATGAAAATTCGCACACTACACAATGTGATAACCGTTCAAAATTTCTTGTGTTACAAAATATCGTCAGGTTTCAGTCTATACATACAGTAAGAATGTAAATATAATGTCTGTACTTTTTCGATTTTTGTGAAAAAAATATTTCAGGTATGTTAGAATAAGTAATAAAAAACATTTCATTCATTTTTAGAAATGTCTGTCTATCTATCTATCTATCTGTTTGTATGAACACGCATCACTGCTAAAGTATTGGCTTCACAATAAAACCACACAACACAACAAAAAGGCTTGTAAATTACGACGAATGATTCCATAATATGGTTATTTCTTGTTAGTACTATAATGTATATGCATAAAACTAAATGCTTTCTCAAAGACGTTCCTATATTAGTTATCCAATTGCGCTCGCTTTGGTAAATTTTTGTGCCTACGCCGCGCCGGCGAAACTTTCTGAATTACTATAAATTACAATAGATGACGCGCCAGTCGTTTCAATATATCTCATTAAATGGAAGATAACGCGAAGGTAATCGTGGGAAAGAACTAGTATAATATAAACATTGTGTAGTTCTTGTATTCTTATTTACATAAAAAATCATATCAATTTGTACTAACGTTATTATGTTTCGAAGTAACATTATTATGAAATATATATGTTTGAGGAGTTCGAGTACTTTTTGTTATGGATATTTATGAATAAAATATGTTTACTCTCAGAGGATATTATTTTTCCAATACAGTTTTCTTTCTGCCTGATTTATATACATACTTAGAACTCTTACCTTTTTTTGTATAATTTTTCGTTTGATCAGATTTATTTTACCTGTCGTAGGTTAATGACCTTATCGAATTAATTAAAAAAGTAATTTTACTAGAAATAACACCAACTTACTTTATAACAAATGAAAGAAACCGCATACATATATAAATTATTAAAACCTTTCCATTCCTATCACCTATGAACAAATTAGTTTTACTTATAACTAACGAGAGAAAGAGAAATTGGGCAAGTACATACTAATGGCAGAAGCACAATTGCAAAACCTGTATTTAATACTACATACTAAGTTATATCCGAAAAAAAGGTGACAAGGTTCAAGATCAAGATTCAAGGTTCAATTACAACAATATAATTGCTCCTGACGCTTTCAGGGCAATGTTCGTCTTGAAGTATCTGTGCATCGGCAACTATGATGATTCTCTACAGACGTTTATCTCTTATCGATTCTGCTATTCATCCATCACACTTTACTTTATAATTGTTATCATGGGTAGCATTTTGCAACCCAATACCTATTCTGTGTCAGCCTTGTTCAGGTTTTTCGAACGAGATCTATGTTGTCGTTAGCTCATCTCGCCGCTTGTCTTCACTTCGGCACTACTCGGTTAAGAATCTTCGCCATCTGCTACTTTACTTACTATTAGTGGAGGTAAATCCATCTCAAGAAGTCTGGTTATGTGGCTTCTTCAACTTCAATACTGGCAGAATTAGAAAGGAGAGAGGTGGACTGTATGTTGGTATTAATAATAATAGTAATATTTTAATGTTCCAAGCCAATGTGTACATAATTAACAGTAATATTGGTATCTGCACTGGTTACAAACCGTATCGCAGATATCACAATCTCACATAATGAGAAGTAAAACAAACTGACTTAAACATATATAATAAATAAAAACTTAATTTGAATTAACTAAATATGTGAAATTATTGTGTAACACGGTATTCCGAGTGTGACAAGAGTGTTTTATGATAGTAATGAGTGAATTGTTTTCTAAATAAAAGTGTATGATTTGAACTACCGAATTTATAATTTAAATTGTGGTAATAATAATTTTTCTGTATTTATGTAATTTTGCGAATGTAACCATTTGAAAGTGAGTTTTTTAATAGTATGTCTGTTGTATTGATTAATCTGTAGTATATTATTTGCTTTATTATATAGCAATCCTCCCAGGTTAATGTTGTATCAGGTCACTATAACCAGCGCTAAAGCGATGGAGAATTCTTCTCTTATCTCAGACGCAAACCACTCGATGCGGTTTTGCTAGAAACACACTAGCTCCAGCGAGTATCGAAAGTGGATGCTAAAGCGGCTATATAATAATAACGCCACGGTCACAGCCTCGTACTAGACGCGACAGCGCTTTGATACTTCACTTTCTAACTTCACGGTGTTACGTTATTTGTGAGTATGCTGTGTCTTTCGCAGTGGGGAAAACAAACAGCTAAACGTCCGGAATGGAGAGCTCATGTGGCAACTAGAGTCCAGATTTACGAAGAATGTCGACGCGCTGCGTTTGATATTAGATGTGATGAATTGAAAGCCCGACCACCAGCGGCTATTCATTATACCTACGAGAATGTTGTTCTCACTTGTTTACAATGTGCACGCACCTTCCGTAAGAAAATCGGCTATATTAGCCATATCAAAGCACACGAGCGTCGGCGTTGAAGCAGTCGCTGTGTCTGAAAATGGCCAGGAGCATACATACATACGTTACGTATGTGGAATGGATATCAGGCAACTGGAATACGTATTTCCCTAGCTAACACTAAGTGTTATACGACCATAAAATAATTACTACTTAGATAAAGCGACTTATATATTGTTACTTTTGCATATTTATTACATTGATTTCGTTTCGGTTATTGAATGTATAAATAATATTTCTCTTAAAAGTGTAAAAAGCCGGTTGTAACTCAATGATTGCCAATAAATACCTATATATTTATTCCTATAAGAAATGAATCCTGTTACACAAATCCTATTCAACTAAATGGAATTTGTGTAATGGAATTTTCAGAATGTAGGCTAAACATTTTCTCTATTTAGGATTTGCCTGTATCAAGGGCTTTATATGTACGTTGGGAGGGTTCATGTGGGGCTTATCATGTACGAGATATATTCTCGTTTATGCTTAAACGATTTTTTCTTATTTTATTAATTAACCATTAATGAGTGCGATAGAATACAATGGAAAGGTATTGAGGTGTTTGATAAGAATTTTTTGTACATATACCTAGATTATTTCGTGTATGTGCTGAGTCTTCTTGAGTCTTTTAAAAAAACAGATTTTCTTCAATTCACGAAAAGTAGGTCTCTATTTTATTGTTTACAATTGTGGGCTAGTCTTATCAGATTTTCTAAAGATTTTGTTGGGATTCTATCGATTAGTTCTATTACAAAATTAAACCTTTTTGGTCATGATACGTTGAGCGTCTTGGATTGTTTTATTTTCTACTAATTTCACGCGACCAGATTGTAGTTTGCTGTATAAGTGTGATTATTATATACAATATGTAAGTTATCGAGTTTTGCCATATGATTTATAAAAAAGTCTCATCTAGGTAAATCTGAAAAGCAAACATAACTTAAATATAAAATCCAAATCGTTGAAGCAGTTTTCAGGGAAAGCAATTGTATCTATTGGTAGAAAAATTGTTATACTAAAGTTACTAACGTAATACTATAGTTAATAATACTACTAGAATAATAATAATATTAGAGTTGTTCAAAACTGACGATAAAGTGAATATTACCATTAATATGAAGAAGTGACAATATTACTGCTTAGAATTCTACTACTGATGTTTCAAATATAAAATTTGAATATCAAGTTTATTTGCAGTGGGATAATCAGTTTGTAAAACAGTGACAAGGGACAAAGAGGATAAAGGTTTGCAAGCGACCACTGTCAGTTTTTAAATAAGAGACGTGGACTTTGTCACGTAGGTTGTTTTGGATAGAAATAAAAATGTAGTTGCAAAATGATGATGAAGAAATGTTATGCTTCATGATTTATGATTCCTAGCTAGCTTTTTACGTAACTGTATGATACGGTGCTGATATGTGAAGACCGTATTCGTAGGTGAATGCCCAAATTACCAAGGGTATACGCATAACGAATTTTCTAACCCCTGAGGTTTGTAGTAATTTGACGAAACTCAAGGAATTAGGAGTAATATTAATCGCCGCTTTTAATCACTATCACTATATATTATCATTACAGTAGAACTTCTATAAGACAAACCGTGATAAGGTAAAAACATCTATAGCTTCATAAAATAATCTGTTTCCTTCCCCTTAGAGCCTAAAACCTCTATTACTCAAAATACGCAACATCTATCACTTAAACTAATAAATTCAGCATTAGCTCTCAGTTACTTTAAAAAAATTGAGCCGTCACGGGACGCCTGACAGATGTGAAACACACGTGTAACATAGTAAACAACACTGTATACACTGTAGGTATGCGAGCTCAGTGCGGCAAGAGAGATTCCGCACAGTCGCTTGCGCATGGCATCGCGTCGCCACGTCTCGCCACACCAACAATCAGGTTTACCCTCGCCTATAGATGTTTCACATCAAAAATGTTTCGATAAGCTCTGTAACACAAACTGTCCGACAATAAGCCATTTCGTATGAATGTAAAAAATAAACAGTTTCTCGAAATTTATTGGTTGCATGTGTTTACAAGTTAAATTGTTAACACAAAAATTAATAACACTAACATACGCGGATTAAATTAAAAGCGGTGAAAAGTGGATTGAAAAGGAAAGATGATGCGGCTCAGTTTAGAATACACGGAAGTACATTATCACTTATAATTGAATAAGGAGCTGAACTCTTGAAGATAACGAGAATCTGGAGAAATCCTTTTATGTAAAAGACGAAAAATTGTTAAATTTACGCGGTTCAAATAGTGTCCAAACCAAAATATCAGTGTAACAGACCCACAGTGAAAGAAAAAAACTGAAGAATTCGCCAATTCGTTGAAAATTCATAATTTTAAAGCTAGTGATGGCTGGTTAGAAAGCTTTGAGAAACGGCATGATTTGGCCTTTAAGAAAGTGTGCGGCGAAAGTTCGAGTTTAACATAAACCCTTGATAAGTTAAAACTCTATAAATTAAAATATTGTGTGTTTCTCTTGGATTTAAACTTATCAAGGTTCTACTATATAAAATAAAGTCCTCTGTCACTGCCTTTGTCTGTCTGTTTGCGATAAACTCAAAAACTACTGAACGGATTTCCATGCGTTTCCACCTGTAGATAAAGTGATTCATGAGGAAGGTTTAAGTATATAATTTGTCAAGGTTTTTTTATTATAAGGGCGGGATAACGTCCGCTGGGCCCGCGAGTTATTGATAAATTTGGATATAAATGTGCATACATACATATAATATATTCAATAATATTTGTATACATTTCTTTTACTGACTTATGAAAGAAACACTCGCGATAAAAGTTATGTTAATTTAAGCACTTACCGTTTTCAGGCTGTATACGGTTTCTGTAAATATTCTCGGATAAACATAAAAAGACAGTATCACAACATGAACGAGGAAACTTTCGAAATACAATCGCATACACGATGTTTCAAACGAACAAAAAAAAAACGGAGAAATCGCCCACGAAATATATGAAAAGTTGGAGTTGTAAATTATTCAACATTGAAACCGTATGACAAAAAACATTTATAGGGCGACTTGTTTTGGCTTATCGGGAAAAAGGTCTCGGTTTTCGTGGAACAGAAGTTGCAGATAATGTCTTTAGAATGTTTATCGGACTTTTTATTTACATCTTACAATATACTTTGAAGTAGAACTTGTTTAGGCGCGACTAGGATGTAACTGGACGACAATGCAACGGAAGTCCGTTACGGCAATATGGCGTCATGTTTCTGAACCATCCGGTTTTTAAATATTTTTGATTTTGTCAATAAATAGTTTATAAAGAAGTAAATCAAAAACTGTTGAAAAAAAAATTGATTAATAATAAAAATCATACAATATAATTAATTATGTATAAGTAGGCGCGCGACCGTGCTGTTATCTGGTTTCAATGTAAGTAAGTAACAAATTAAATCAAAGCTTCATTATCTGTAGTATCATCTATCAGTTACTCTTATAACGCCAAAGAAGTTTTGGTGACGGTTACGCGCACTTATTTTTTTATAATTTAGATTAGATTTATTTAAACAAAGGCTTTTTTATATATTTTATATTTTATAAATAAGGAAGATGTAACGTCATTCTGTCTGTTCGTTTGTATGCTTAAATATGCATAAAATGGTAAATATTGAATCGATTAACTTATTTTTTAAATAATAGTTTTATTTATTATATGGCCAAGTATTAGTACACGTTTTGTTACAGTCCACACTAATACGATAAAGACAATAGTATTTGATTGAAGAAGGCGTTACTTTGCGGAAATCCATCATTAAATATTATTCGACGTTACTTTGCACTTCCGCCTGGAATTGATTGCCTGCTATCGCGTCTCACTGCGACAAAAAATGTTTGATTCTATTTGTCCGAGGTGTACCTGAAAACGTTACACTTGAAATTGCTAATTAAGTGAGAGAGAGAGAGCGAAATTTAGTAACTAAAGCAATAAAAAGAATTAAATCGCGTTCCATGGTTGACGGTTGAAATTGACGGCGGTTGACACTGTTGGTATGTATCTGTGAATATAAAAAAAATATAATTAATTTAAATATGTTGCAGATTAACGTGTAATAACCATAATCAATTACAAGTGTTTCAGACTAATGTTGACTCTTCCGTTGCGAGCCCGCGACAAAGAAAATCAAAAGATTTTTGTTGCAGTGAGACGTGGCAGCAGCCAATCAATTCCAGGCGGAAGTGCAAAGTAACGTCCACTAATATTTAAAGGTAAAAGTTATGCTCTTTTCATGGTAATCGGTAGAACAGTTAAGGTGTGAAAGTGTAACAAACAGACACATTTAAAATAATAGTTAGGATAGTAACAATGGGATTATTCTATTAAACAATCGAACGATCCTCAGTCATCCAATCATTGAAATGAATGCCGTCATTTATAAAATTTAATATACGAAACAAAAGCTCACGAATGTTCTTTAGTTCCCTTCTAGTCACAAGTTACTCTCCGTATAATCTGAGTCGATTTTTTCCCGTAAATGTCTCCAACGAGGTAACATATCAACGTACGGGGTTGATATTGCTCTCTGCCATCGTAATAGGGGTCAGATGTGTTCGGCCTCGATCGAAAGTAGCGGAAAGCTGGCAAAAGAACAATAATAATGGGATTTTTATAGATCCTGGGGCTAAATATAAAGCTGTGTAAATCGACATACATTGTTGTATGGTTCGCGTATTATTTTTGTTTCATTCGTAGTATGTATGTATAATGTTAATATAATGTTTGCTAGTTCCAGCCGCAACTTCGCTTATGTTAAAATTGTTTTATTACATTTTCAGAAACGATATGTTTTATGTAGATTAATGATCGCCTTTTGTTTTTTTGTTGTAATTTTTTGTTTACGATTTAATTAATCCTTGTAACTTTTATTCTTTCATACATTTTATCTTCATGTTTTACTTGACAAACATGTTGTACCGACCCTACTTAGGTGGGATAAGGGTAAGAAGAAGAAGACATTTTATCATATCTGTTTTTTAACCGACTTCAAAAAAAGGAGGAGGTTATTAATTCGACTGTATTTTTTTTAAATATATATTTGTTACCTCATAACTTTGGACTGGGTGAACCGATTTTGATTATTCTTTTTTTATTTGAAAGCTGGTACTTCCCGTGTGGTCCCATTTCAATTTGGTACAGTTCCGACAACGGCATCCAGTGCAAAACCGTATAAGTTTTAAATTTGCATTAATTATGTAAACGACAAATAGACGAATAACTCAATATCACGCTAACCGATTTCGATGATTCATTTTTTATTGGAAAGGATGTACTTCAAGGGTAGTTTGATAAGAATTTGGTTGGGTTCTGATCATGGGGTCCGTGACAAAGTAAGAAAACTTTCAAGAAACGAGCCTACTCCTTTCTTAAGGGCCGACAACGCATCTGTGTTTCCTCTCGTGTCGCAAGTGTCCATGGGCGGCCGTGATCACTTACCATCAAGTGACCCGTATGTTGGCACCGACTTTCCAATACATCTCTAGGTAGCACACATATTCATATGTTTTATTTAATTTGGTTAATTTGATAAACTATTTATTTTCCGCTTTTTAGTGCGTTATGGGTTTTTGATTGATGAAGTCGGTTATACGTTTTTTTTGAAAATTTACTTTATTATAACCTCTCCTTAGTCATACTAAGAAGAATATAGAAATCGACTGTGGACTGTGTGTGTTAGTCACTTAATATTTTGACTGTCGATGATGGTTCAGTAATTCGCGTGCTAGAACAACGTCTCGATTGACATAGGTTCGAATCCTTATGAATCAGCCGAAGCTTTCGGTGAAGAAAATGATCGGAATGAAATCATAGCTTGGTGGTAGGGCTTTTTTAAACCCACCTGTGTAGTTACCACTCAAGCTGGAAATCTATTGGCCAGTACGTATAGGTGTGTTCCGACAATTGCACTAAAAATTGTTCCCCAGTAGCTTTAGCGTGTTTACCATTTTTGGAGGACGTCGTCATTTGATCACTTCGTAGCTAGCTAAGCGGACTTAAAAACCGACCATTCTATGGTTTCATCATAATGTTATCCGGCAAGGGAAGCTCCGAGTAAGTTGCAAGGATTCGAACCTAAGTCTATCGTCGCTGTGTTCAAACACGTTATCGACTAAATCATCATCGCTTCGAAGGTATTGAACTTTAAAATAACATAAGAATACTAGCTGTGCCCGCCGCGTTTGTTGTTATTTGTTACAATTATTACAGCGTCATCTAATCGTAGTCCATTGAAAAGTGTTACATTTGGGGTTGCGTTTTTTAGAGGACGCAATTTTATTTTTTTGATGTGTAGGGGGGGTCAGTGTAAAGCTAAAATCAAGTTTGTGGGGTCGCCACCCTTGTCCCACGGCCGCCATCTTGAAAATAGGGGTTGAAATGGTTATTACGATTTATCTCTTAAACTATTTATCTGATAAAAAAAAAATGGTAACATTTTATGTTGCAAATTTAATTCTCTACAACTTTGGTCCAGTACCTTTTTGTCGTAGAATTATAAATAAAAAAGTTATAAGCGAAAATGTTCAGAAATTCGAGAAAAATATTTATATTTTTCGATATAACTTTTTTTTTATCATTTTACGAAAAAATGATATCAGACCATTTTTGTAGATCGTTTTTTAAGGAATAACTTTTATAAGCAACATTTTTTAATTAAGTCAATAACTAAGGTTCTACAGCGCTCCGAAGTGAGTATTATTTTTCAGTACTCTTAACTATACATATATAATACGTGTGTACTAATAATGTGTCATCAGTTATTTTCTTTTTTTTTATTTTGTTATTATAATTTTTTTAATTATTAATTTTGCAATATTATTAATAATTAATTATTGACTCTTTTCCACTCCATAACAGAATTTTACAATTATTGATTTTTAAAATAATTTTAAATTTGATGGCCGTTACTGAGAATACTGTCCAGGTAGAAAATACTCAAGTGACCATGAGGGAACAAAAGAACATCTGCCTGCTATTATTATTATTTCTAACCTCTCTTATTGTAAGAATAGCTGATGATATTATGTTGAAGTTGTCGTTCAACTTATATCTTTCAGTTGTGCTACATATTTCGCTACGTGCGGATGTATTTTATTCTGTTTTTAATTGTGAAGACGATTTCGAATATAAATAAATAAATATAATTTCGATAATTCTCTTGACAGTCTAAGATACAAACAATTCGCCAAGGCAGTGACAAAAAGTACATTTAACTTATCTTCACTTCCTCCAACACAAGACACAGCTCGCTTTCATACTTTCCGAGTCTAGCATCAGGTCCAGTCGTGGCTTGGTAATAATAATGATCTTGAAGACTGGGGCTGGAAAAAATGTGGAAAATTATTGATGCCAGTGCAGACCTCTAAATCTCCGGCACCCCCTGAGCTTCTAAAATTGATTTTTTTGCAAATGCAAAGGAAACTGTGGAGCGATGTGTGGATGTCGAAAAGCAGGGTTGAAATGCTCTGCAGTGTGCTTCCATTGTTCTGGTGAGACTTGCAGCAACGTAATGGAGCTCACAGAATTAATAAATGAAAATGACTTTGATGATGAACCGCCGACATTAACACCCCTTCCTTCTCCAGTTCTCCCACTGATATTTAATTCCGAAAGCCGATCAAATGCTGAGCCGCAGCCTGGTCCATCGAAAAGACTGAGGACGGAATAGTTCAAATATAGAAAATCACCGTAGATTATGCCTATTGGGGACACCACGTAAAAAAAACGCGCCTCCAGACTCTACCTCGTGGGTGGTGGGGAAAAGAGTCAATAATTAATTATTAATAATATTGCAAAATTAATAATTAAGATAATTATAATACAAAATAAAAAAAAAAGAAAATAACTGATGACACATTATTAATACACACGTATAATATATGTATAGTTAAGAGTACTGAAAAATAATACTCACTTCGGAGCGCTGTAGAACCTTAGTTATTGACTTAATTAAAAAATGTTGCTTATAAAAGTTATTCCTTAAAAAACGATCTACAAAAATGGTCTGATATCATTTTTTCGTAAAATGATAAAAAAAAAGTTATATCGAAAAATATAAATATTTTTCTCGAATTTCTGAACATTTTCGCTTATAACTTTTTTATTTATAATTCTACGACAAAAAGGTACTGGACCAAAGTTGTAGAGAATTAAATTTGCAACATAAAATGTTACCATTTTTTTTTTATCAGATAAATAGTTTAAGAGATAAATCGTAATAACCATTTCAACCCCTATTTTCAAGATGGCGGCCGTGGGACAAGGGTTGCGACCCCACAAACTTGATTTTAGCTTTACACTGACCCCCCCTACACATCAAAAAAATAAAATTGCGTCCTCTAAAAAACGCAAGGTAAGGCCTAAAAAATGTAACATTTCAATGGACTATCGCGAATTATAGCTGAATGGATTGCGCGAAAATCTATACGTATAATAAGAATGTAAATTTAACGTGTCTGTACTTTTTCTATTTTTGCGAAAAAAATTATTGCAGGTGTCTAGGAATAAGTAAGAAAATACGTTTCAATCATTTTTAGAAATGACAGTATGTTTGTTTGTATGTTTGTATGAACACGCATCACTGATAAAGTACTGGGTTCACAATAAAACCATACCAAGAAAATCATAAAGTATATCCCCGAGAGTAACTTAGTTTTTGTTTCATTAAAATCGGTCCACTCTATCAAAAGTTATTGTAATTAGAATGACGGCTCCAGGTAAGTACAAGAGAAGAGTAGTAATCTAGGACTAATATTATAAAGGTTATTTATTTATTTGTTTGGTTGAACGCGCTAATCTCAGGAAGTACTGGTCCGATTTGAAAAGAAATTCTGTCAGTGTTAGACAGCTTATTTATCGAAAAAGGCTATAGGCTGCATATCATTACGCTCAGACTAATTGGAGCGGAGCACTAATGAAAAATGTTTCAAATTCGAGTTTTTTTTCCTTTTGATAGCTTCCGCTGCGCGTCAGCATTAGCCCAAAGTAACTATTCCACGCGGACGAAGTCGCGAGCAGAAGCTAGTATTTTCTATGTTCAAATACCTATACATACTACTTTTGACGACGTACGGTTGACTAAAAAATAGATAGATATACCAAATTCTAAAATGTTCGGACAAGCGGTGTTGACGTTTATCGATCCGACATACACCATCATATATTTTTATACGTATAGACAAACGCGACTTGATACGCGCTACGTGTCACCCACATCACTGAGTGAGGGGCTTTTATTATACAAGTGTCGTCGTTTATGCTTCATTCGGATAACAACGGGCTATTAACCGAACAGTTTGTGGGATGAGATGCTTTATTATCGTAAAGTTTATGACGAACGTTGTCGTCAACATAACGCCTTTCAGTTAAACAATTCGTAATGTTATTGAAAAGCATGTCTCCTTTTATCGATCTGTAACCTTACCGGCTTCGAAAAAGGATGAGGTTATTAACCGACTTCAAAAAAGGAGGAGGTTACTATGTTCGGTTGTATGTACTTTTCTTTTAATGTATGTTTTAAATATTATTCCTGAGTGATACAATATGTTTTTTCACTTTATTTGTTTTCACACATCTTTGCAGTTTTGCAATATCCAGACAAATTTTACAGAGTCACTTTTACTTTTTCCAGCTTCTTGATAATTCTTGACAATATACCTCAATATTCTCTTCAAAACATGAAAGAGTACACCATAGATTCATTGTAGTGAGAGGAACTAGCGGCTAAACGTCCAGAATGGACTGCTCATGTAGAAACCAGATTGCAAATCTGTACAAACAATCTCTTTACAATTTGTAATAAAATAAAGTAGTACCAGTTACAGAGAAGTTGAAGAGTAATGGGTTAGCATGGTATGGGCATGTCGTGAAGAGATATGTAAGCCTTGTAACCAGAAAAGCTTAAAGTATGAAGGTGGACTAATAAAGGAATAGAGGAAGACTCAAAAAGGTATGCATTTTAGAATGATATGTATATAAAAGGTGTGAAAACTGAAATGACTCATGATAGAAGATAGTGAAAGAGGAAAACATGTTGTGCTGACCATATTTATGTGGTAAGAAGATGACATTTAAATTTGTTTTCATTCAAATAATTCTCAAAGCTAAATGAAATATTGTTTGTTTGTTCATCAGTGTAATCCTAATCATTACATGGTACAGAATATATTTTTTAAACGTATTATATAAATATACGAAGATTTAAAAAAATAGTTTTTGAATGATAGTTTTTATGTAAAATTTGTAGTGAATGTATTAGGTATAGAGAATATTTTATGAAATTATAAAAAATATCATAAACTAAAATATTGAGGGGTAAATGTGCTTATTTCAACAATGTTTTTTTATTGGTGTTGCTCTATCGTAAAAACAGTAATATATACAAGTGTCAAATTACAGTGTAGGCCCTAAAATAAAACAACACATAGTAAAAATCGCTTATGCGTAAATCGACCTCGTACTGTAGGACTCAAGCGAATGAGAGAAAAAATATAACACAAGTTGTAATAGAAACTCTACTATTCTACGCATATTTTGTCGATTTTGTTGTGTTAAAGTTATATGTCATAATATAATATTATTAATATATTTTATTAAAAATTTAAAAATTGCAAAATCATTAATTAACTTTTAAAAGTATCAAAATATTATTGTACCTATTACGTACGTTTATTAACACATATCATAAAACAAGTTTGTCATACGTACATAATATAAGCCTAGAAATAGCTTATTAAGTTAAATTTTATGTACGAATAAGATTAAAGTTATAATATTATCGGGCTTAACATAATGTAAAAGTGCTTATCTTGACAATGACCACGAATTTACATTTTCACTTAGCGTTTGTAAACAAAAAAGAAAAGTAAATGTTTTTATTACTTTTTATGCATTTTAGAAGTTCTTTGCGACTAGGGTTGTTGCGTTTCGCGTAAGTCGAGATATACTGTTTTTAGAGATTAGGTTGGATGTTGGACCCAACATTATTGTTACCACGTTTACCTCCAACTCTTATGCGACAGTTGGCATATAACCTAAGTGGGTTAGTTATATTAAAGGAATTGTTGGAAGTAAAACGTTTCCGATGTATCTACACGTCAGCGGTTTACTCACTGTGACGCGCAACTAATTTGTACCTTTGTTCAACGTTTGGAAAGTCTTGAGCTTGAAGTGTATCTGCTGGAACACATCTATGTTTGGCAACAGATTTTCCATTCGAAGGTGGTAACTAATCAGAGGGGCTTACAAAAACCCTAAACCAACATGCTATAGTATAATCATTATTTTTTTTTCAAAGCTCCAATTCTTTCGCAAATGTTCGAATCTGCGTCAGTGTATAACAGGTCCGAACACGTTTCAATATTTTGTTCGGATCAATTAATAAAAAATATGAATTATGAAAAGAAAAAAAAAGAATACTATTTTGCATTTTATAATTACAAAATTAATGGCGAGAAAAACTGGAGAATGTTGGTTTGAAAATTAGTAGAACAAAAACTGAACATTTGTTTTGCGACTTCGGTGGTACATCTAGTTTTTCTCCTATAGCCTTAAATGGTGTATCCTTACCAGCCTGCTCTAATTTTCGGTTCTCGGTTCATTGATACGAAGCGATGGTGGCATTGCTAAGGACGTGAGAAATAGAATAAATGCAGGATGGATGAAATGGCGAAATGTGTCTGGGGTAGCTTGTGACCCACGAATGCCTTTGAAACTCAAGGGAAGGTTTAAAAACTATGATAAGACCGGTCATGTTGTATGCATCTGAGTGTTGGGCTACGAAAGAGACGGATGAGGGAAAATTACATGTGGCAGAGATGCGAATGTTAAGGTGGATGTGTGGTGTGACTAGAATGGATAAAATTAAGAATAAGTATATCAGAGGAAGTTTGAAAATAGCACCAGTGACAGATAAGTTGAGGAGTAATAGGTTAGCATGGTATGGGCATGTCATGAGGAGAGATGAAAACCATGTAACTAGAAAAGTGTTGAGTATGTTTGTGGACGGATATACGAGTTGAGGAAGACCGAAAAAGGTATGGATGGACTGCGTGAAAAATGATATGTGCGTGAAAGGTGTGAATACTGAGATGACATTTGACAGGAGAGAGTGGAAAAAGAAAACATGTTGTGCCAACTCTACTTAGGTGGGTAAGGGTAATGATGATCATGAATTACAAAATATGCATATTTTAAAGTATTTCATAAAAAATATGAAACGCATTTTGATAGAAGTATTCAGAATATTAAAAGAAAATAAGTATTTTGCGTTTGTATTTCAGATAATTCGTTACGATAATTGAACTAGAGTGATATGATTGTTTACGTGTAGATGCTTAGAGTATTAAGCATTGGATGGTACCACCGACATTCGTACAAACGTTGGAGCCAACTTGTCGAGCTGAGACCATAAAAGGCGATTAGTTCCGTCAATAGTGCGAGTGAGCTGTTAATTTACTTCTTATATTCGTATTTTATATGAGAGGACATGCTTTGAAATCAAAGTTGCAACTATAGTTATTTGACAACACCGATGAGTTAAGTGTTTAACTTATTTGTTGGTAACCATTAGGTAAGTGTAACTTAAATAAAATAGGTTTATAATTGTTATCATTACATAGTATAAAACAAAGTCCCCTACCGCGTCTGTCTGTCTGTTCGCGGTAAACTCAAAAATTACTGAACGGATTTTCTTGCGGTTTTCACCAGTGGATAAAGTGATTCACGAGGAATATTTTGGTATATAATTTGTTAAGGATTTTTTTATAATCAGGGCGAGACAACGTCTGCCGGGCCCGCTAGTTAATTATATAAATACAACTGTTTTTAGATATTTGTTTGAGAAGGCGTTACTTTTTGGAACGCCATAATTAAATATTATAGTGAACGCTACTTTGCACTTCCGCCTGGAATTGATTGACCGCTATCTTGTATCACCGCAACAAGCATTTATTAACACAAAATTTATTACTAGTTGCGGGTTTAACTTTTTCAGATACATCTCGCACAAATAAAATCAAATGTTTCTTGTTGCCGTGAGACGTGGTAGCGGCTAATCTATTCCAGGCGGAAGTGCAAAGTAACGTCCATAATAATATTATTTTGAAGGAGAAATTCGATACGATTCTGCTCTGCGTCGTATATGAACTGTACATTTCTCGGAGATCTGATGTCAAAGATGGCAGCCCTAGCTGTGACCTTCCCTCCGTCGTGGTGTATTAAACGGGTAATGAAGGGATCATTGTGCATGGTAAATTAAATTCAGCATAATATTCTCTATTATGCTTTAGACTTGTTATATTTTTTAATATTGATACAATATTAGTTGATGGATTGTTTTGTTTGTGTTTAATATTTCTTTAATAAGTGATCTTGTTGACTATGCGTTGATGTACCTTTTACTTTTTGCTAATTCTTTAAATTGTGAACTTTGTTTTATGTTAATAGCAAAGTACGTTGGAATTTTGTATACGTTGCATTATTTCTCAGTAAACAAGTCGTGGTTGAGTACTTTAGTAAAGGTACTTTGATGTCCAGAATATGGGTCGGAGTAGGAATTTTTCGGGTTTTGCGTACACTTACTAATTTAAATCGGTAACACTATCAACTAACAGCGAAGGAAAATCTCATGAGGAAACTTGACCGTTTGAGAAATGTTCTTGGAATGCCACTAAATATAGGAATAATATAGAATTATGAACTATGGATTGAAACTGTTTTTGTGATGATGCCTCTATTTTTCCATGAGTAGATTTATGCTTCAAGCAGTGGGACTGTTACAGGCTATCATTATTATAATAACACTATTGGATAGTGTAGTCGAAACAATTATGTATAGCTATTTTACTAATTGGGTAAAATATCATGCATAAACAACTTATAATTAGTAGCAAATCTAAGTTTAAACTTTAAGAAAAAAACAATAATTATTATCTTTGTTTCTTAAAAAAGCCCATAATCTTAAAAGCACTCAACTTGTTAGGCACAAAATAGAAACAAATATTTCCAGAGTCCAACGAACAACAACAATTGAAATTTAATACTACGTAACGTATTTGCTTTAAAGAATGGACTACTCTTGTTTTTCTTGAACCTTACGCAAATCCATTGTTATGATGGGTATCGTTTTAAAGTTGCGTAATATTATATAAATAGATCAGAATTGTATATAGAATGTGGGCTGAGTTTCTTAGTGAAAATGATTCTATCTATTTCTGATGAAATACCTACAACGCTACGAAGTATAAACTTGAATTAATTAACGCTAGTTTCTTGAAAAATGTGATTGTTTACTTTGTTAATCGATGTCTCTTAAGTCCGTGATTTGCGGACTGATATGAGAACTACAAATATAAGATAGCACACGCAAATAACTACTATGCTAAATTTTAACTGTATCTCAACTTTTTCTGGTTGCCTCATTTTTTTCATGAGCCATTTAACAGGTAGAGGGAGAGAGCGAAAATGGGCTCGCAAAAACGTATGCAAATAATATTGCATATCCACCTCGCACTGCGTTCTCCTTCAGGAGCGACTTTAAAATCCACGTTCGATCCTCTAAAAAAGGGTCAATGAGCACACTGCTTGCGTGATACATTACATAGATTGTTTAGTGCGCCTTAATTTGTTTTTGGTTAGTGTTAAACTTTACATATGTGTGTGTGTATCTTTATGTTAGTTATTATTATGTCTGGCAGTATTTTGGACTCTCGTGACACAACACTGTGAAACTATTAAGGCCCTTCAAACCAACAATGTTAGTTCGAAACGAGTAAAAAAATCGCTACCGGCCTCTTGTTTGCCCGAATAAAAGTTTATAATAAAAATACAAATACTTTTGCGTAGGTGAAGGACCGGGGCACTGTTAACAGCTTTCTGCCTCATGCATTTACATACGTGAACGTATGATCATACGATCATAATAATTAATATTACTTCTCTTGAATATACCTTTTATTATTATAATTATTGCACCTAACGAAAAACATTACATAACATTAACTTTTAAGTGATGTTCACATTAAAAATATTCGTAATTCAAGTATAAACTGTGTCGTATAATATTTATAGAGTTACTATATAATTAGTCGTATATCGTTTAAAAAACATTATAAGAAGTGACGATTACGTAATAGTGTAATAGCGTAATATTCAATTGGTAAGAACGCGTATCGCATTTTAAAATTCTACACTGATGTCGAGCTATCGGTCAAGGAATTTATTTCTATATTACCAACAGAAACAGGCTGTGAAATATATACCAAACAGACGTCTACTTCTCTAAAACTTTGAAAGAGAAAGTAGGTACCATTTGACCTGACGAGTAATCAGCCATTTGACCTGGCTAGTAACCACAAGTCGACTTGAACTTTTGTTCCTAGGTTAATAATGGTATCAATTTAGAATATAGTCCCATTAACATAAGTCGTGATTACAGTCAAGTCCGTTACTTTAACATGATAACAAAAAAGTATAATAAGAACAGCTACAAAATCTGTATTTGAATTCAATCGAATTTAAATTATTTACTTTCTAGCAGAAAGTCTTAAATTGCCAAACAATATTTAAATTTAAATAAGAACTTTGTACCGAAGAGTATAAATATATAATTAGGATGTTTCATCGACACTCGTCAACGTGGTTAGGGTTGTTCCCTTTAGCTAAACAAATAAGGTGTAATGGTTGTTAAAGGTGGTAGAGCCACGCTGAAGCTATTACTGGTTTCAGCATGATTGGGTCGGCTCGCTCGGGGTAGTACCACCCTCTTACAGGAAACCGACGTGAAGTAACAGTGCTTGCATTGTTGCGTTTCGTTCGGTCAGTGAGAGCGCCGGAGGCCTTCCCCCCCATCCTCTCCTCTCGACCCCTCTCCAAAACATAGGCTGGCAACGCATTAGCGACTCCCCTGGTGTTGTTAGTGGCTATGAACAGAGGTGATCACTTAACATCAAGTGACCGGCCTGTTCGTTTGCCTCCTATGATATAAAGAAAAGGTGGAAATAAAGTATAATGCATCACAAATTAAATTACGTCCTAAAATTTTACTGGAAATAGTAAAATTTTTGAATATTCCCTACGATTTTTTTCTTTTATTTTGATAATGATTTACGTATGACTCCAGAAATATTAAACTATGTAAAATAAAGTATTATTGTTCACATAAATTATATATTGTATTATAAAATAATTAATAATAGGTCCCCGATTCTATTGAGATTGTTATTTCCGATTATTTTTATCGTATCGATTGTTTATTTTATTCAGAGCTCGATAATTTTTGGTGAAATCTTATACTGTGATGTAGGATACTTTATAACACCGATGTCGTTTAAATGCCACCAAACAATGACATATTGATCATACCATGTTTCAAGCTCCCTAAGGTCAGTAATAGTGAAAGTCCTAAAACACGTTATTGATTTGCCGGATAGTAAGTTCAAACACCATGTCAAATGAGTTTTAATATCTAAAGGATATTTACAGGGTGGATCAATATGTGAACGATGGTGATGTCTGGAAACGACGCCCTTCTCTGTGCATCCACCAACAATGAATGTAACTATTTGTGTTTGTAAAAGTATGTACGATGAAAAGATATGTCAACCAGGTCGAGTTTCCTGTCGGTTCTACTATATGACTGGGTTGTTATCCGAACCGGTGGTAGTTTTGACGTTCATAAGCGCCATCTTGAGGGCTAAATTGAATAAAGTATTTATGATTTGATATTCATAAATTAGCTGTCCGCCTGGCTTCGCACGGGTGTCAACGAATCAAATGAAACCATATCTTCTCTTTACAGTAAGATTATGTAATGAAATAGAATAGTAACTGAACAATCGAACTTCATATATATATAAGCTTATATATATATAAGCTTCTGTCTCACAACCTCCCCTTATTCTTTTATATGGAGATTTTTAACCCAAAATTTACACTTACGATTTTTCAAACACTTTCTTATTTATATAGATAGACTAGAATAAAATAGTTTATATTACTTCTTCTAAGATTAAGCTATATTCCAGTAAAAGTCTCGTGAAAATCAATCCAACCGTTTTCGAGATTGATCTGGGGACGAAGACGCGGGTAACAGTTAATACAAATAAAATAGGTTAAGTTACTTCTTATAAGATCAGCTACCAGCCAGTGAAAGTCCTATGAAAATTGGTCCAATCGTTTTGGAGATAGAACTGCGGACGAAGCTGCAGGTAACAGCTAGTCTAAATTAAAATAGCTCAAATTACTTTTTATAAGGTCAGCTATCTGCTAGTGCCGTGAAAATCGGGCCCAACCGTTTTGCAGATAGCACTACAGACAAAGTCGCGGTTAACAGCTAGTCTAAATTAAAGTAGCGTATGTAATCCGCTATAATTTCAGATAACTGCCAGTGTAATTCCCGTCAAAATCGGTTCAGCTGTTCGGGGATTACTCAGAACAAACAGAGAGACAGACAGATCAGCAAAAATTTAAAAAGTTGCATTTTTGCTATCAGTGAAGTGTAGTATACTTTCATATCCAATTAGTAAAAAGTTGTTATTTTGATATTATATACAGACACTTAATTTTTATTATGTCTATAGATATATTGAGTTATCTGTTACGTAATGTTTGTGTCATTTTCTTTATTGTTGCTTGATTTTGTGTACAAGTGAATTGGATGGAATAATAACAAGAAACATGAATTCTGAAATATTACAAAAACTTCCTGGAAAGTTATAATAAAATCTCTACCGTTTTGTTACATCTCCGATATAACGCGAAGCTACTATATCAAAAATACGAAACATTTACCCACTTACTAAAGGCATTTAATACAATCTTTAATAAAGAAGATTAGTCGCCGAAGTGGATAACAAAAACAATCTACTGTTTGAATAAATGTGTAACGTAAGGATATTACATTTTCTCTCCATTTAAATTGTAATATTCTTACTTCCTTAGTAATATTATAACCGCCAATAGGTGTTTGTATGTTTGCTTGTAATACTTTCATGCGTTAACTACTCAACCGATCATTACGAAATCGTACAAAGTGTAATGAATAAATGTATATTCGGTCAGTCCGGGGAACCAATTTACACTAACACTGAATGCACTGTGACTATTTATCCGAGCACAGCTTCGCCTGACACTAACTTTGACATACGACTGCCTCGCTATCTTTTTTCTTTTTTTTTTTTTTTTCGTACTGACTATGCTATTGACCTGACCAGGTCTTTACAGCTTCACCGGACTACCTGCCTCGCTATCGACGACGTCTTGCCTTTTATATGCAAAACTCTAATAGTGTGGGTATAATGTTTAAATCAATTGAATATCGTTTTAGTTAATAAAAATATTATAAAGGCCATATTAAATCATTAAAATTATTTACATAAATAGAAATCATGACAAAAGGTACAAGAAGTACAAAGGGTACCTTTCATATAGAAAAAAATATGTTCCCGAAGGATAGATTAAATAGGAAAACTTAGTTCTATAATAATTATCGTCCTGGATATATATTTGAAATTTTATATCATATCGTGCTTGTGACTATATAATTAAATTAAATTGCTTGTAACTAATAAATATTTAATAACTAGTCTTTACCCGCGGCTTCGGTCGCATTAATGTGTACTTGACCTATACCTCAGATAAAGTTTTTTTTTTAGATTACTGGTTACCCTATGTTCATCTCTGTACCGCTGACGTACTGACAACATGTAGTATACAAAGTTTCACAAAGTTCGGTTAGTAGTTAACGCATGAAAGCGTTACTATCAAACAGATAAACTTATATTCGCGCTTATAATATTGGTTCGAATTGTCTTAGGACAATAAATGTCTCGATTGTACCTTCACAGTGTAAATATGATTTAATTTAATTGAAGAATATTGCACATCGAATTTCCCGTTTGTTAAGCAACAAATATCGGAATTCTTGATCGTCTCGCATATCTCTTGGACAGAATGTATCGTGACGGTACAACCTCATATAAATAGTATATTCATGTACTTGAGAGCTCTCACAAGCAATTTATTATTCGTCTGGTTATTCATAATTTACTGATAATTTTAATGCAGCGTACGTGAGCTGTAATGCTTTCGAAATATTGTTTCTACTTATAAAATCTCTTAGTAGATGATTGTAAGTGAAGTATATATATATATAGTATATACAATAAATGAGTTGAGGTTTATTTACTTTGTTTTAAAAGTTTGGGATTAACAACTAATTTACGGTCATCCGAAATATGTCTTACTTAGGAACGTCTACTCTCAAGTTTACTCGGGGACAAGTAAATATATATATTTCTTGAAGAAATAACATGACCATTATGAAAACCTTATAAAAAATATTTTTGTGGTCGTCTAAATGTTTCAAGGTTACACAGCGGGATAAATATTACATTACTATAAGCTACTTAAAAAACTTCTTGAGATGAAACGTACAGTAAAACCGGTAGATTTATGTATGATATTTTTTAGACAAGCTCTTTTTATAACAACACTAGCAATTTCCCACGGCTTTGCACGAGTTTTGTTTATAATATTTAAATTCGACCCTTTATTTTATATCTATAGTATATAACATAATAATTCACTGAGTGACGGAAAAACAATGGAATTTCATACTAAAATCCTCGATTTCACCAACTTAAATGTTGTAAGACTAGCGGGTCCGGCGGACGTGGTCCCTGCCTGATAACAAAAAAGAAAACATATATATACGTAAACCTCCAAAACCTAAACCTTCCTTATAAATCACGTTATCTACTGTTGAAAACCGCATGAAAATGCGTTTGGTAGTGTTTGAGTTAATCGTGAACAGACAGACAGACGTGGCAGAGGACTTTGTTTTATAATATACTAGCCGACCCGTGCCCACTTAGTTGGGCGGTAATAGGCATTATCAAGCTACAACTTTTCTCTAGAACTCAATCATATATATCTCATAATTAAGGCAGCGTTCATAAGAAACGTTTTCGTTCGACCATTTTTCTCCGGCTCCCCAGATATTACCCCCTACAACCTCACAAACTTTACCTCTTTATAATATTAGTATAGATTATAGATAATATGATCAGTTAATAGCTTCTGCCCGCGACTTCGCACGCGTGGAATAGTTATTTTGGGCTAAGACGCAGCGGAAGCTCTTAAAAGGAAAAAATACCCCGATTTTAACACATTTTTCATTGTTGCTCCGCTCCTGTTGCCCTTAGCGTGATGATATATAGCCTATAACCATTCTCGATGAATGAGCTATATAACACTGAAAGAATTATTCAAATCGAACCAGTAGTTCCTGAGATTACCCCTTACAACGCCACAACGTCACAAACTCACAAACCCACAAACTTTACCTCTTTATAATATTAGTATAGATTAGTATAGATAGTGTATGTATGTTATACGAGTATATTAGAGGTTAACAATATTTGAATTCTACATCGTCGCTAATATCCATCGAGCACAGAACTATGAATGACAAAAATTCAATAACTAACATTTTCTTCAAATTTCAATAAGTCAGTTTTCATTGTCACAATGTAAATTATTAGACTATATGATTATATCGACAAATTGAGAATGGAATCGTATATTTTCAGAGAAATCGATTCCGAAGCAATTTCACACTTCGCCGAAAAAACACATTATCTAAGTAGGTATTTACTAGTTGTTCGAATTGTGCCCGTTTTAAATACTATCTCGAGGGTAAACTTCAAATAAAACGCATTTTAACTAAGTGTTAAAGATGTAAAGAAAATAATTGTGTTAGCTTTTTCACGGTTACTGAGTAATTGAATTTCATCTTTTGAATTATAATATATATTTGCCTTTTCTCACGACTTGGTCTACCGATTTTTATATATTCAGGGGAAATCTATATCTATACCTATAATAAGAGTGTAAATATAACGTGTCTAAATTTTTTTTAAATTTTTGGAAAAAAAAATGTTGCAGGTATCTAAGAATAAGTAATAAAATACATTACAATCACTTTTAGAAGTGTCTGTTAGACTGTATATCTGTTTGTCTGGCTGTCTGTTTGTTTAGACAAGCGTCACTGCTAAAGTACTACGTTTGTGATAAATCTTTTTAAAGAAAATCATTAAGCATATCTTCTAGTAACATTTAGTCTTTATTTCATTAGAATCGGTTTGGTCTACTAAAAGTTAGGTATTGTAATTTTAATGACGACGCGACATAAGTGCAGGAGAAAAGTTGGTAACTTAATGGACTTAATACAATTAGATGACAAAGTCGTGGGCACAGCTAGTGTATTATATGTTTTTCTCCAGGTTATAAGCTACCTTAAAAAAATGAAAAAATACGCAGTTACTTTTTTTATAAGATAGGTCAGGACGAAAAACTTTCAGACAAATCGAAAGTGGTCGGGGTCAAAATTGATCAATTTGTCGTGTTATGCCCCATATATAATATGTTTAAAGTGAAAATGTGTTTCCTAATTATGAATTTAAATTTCTATGTTGTATAACTCCATGATTATATCCGAAATAAATTGAAAAGTCTTTCCATAGATCAGAAGATAAATCTCTTCTACTTTGTTACGATTGAGAGATGAAAGTTAATATATTGAAAAACATTTCATCTTAATATAGTTTCTTTTCACTGTGAAGATGGCTATTCAATAGAAAAATATTATATGAAATGAAGTCAATGAACATTTTCCACGAATCACTAAATGTGTTTTTGATGGCCGGATGGGTCGTATCACACTTGTCTTTATTTTATTTTGCGAGCTTCTACACTCTGGTTTTGATAATGTACTTTAATGTATAAAATCAAACATGATTTTTATCTGTTCAGTAACCTATGAAAGTATTTCAGTGTATATGTTTTACCTGGGTTAACACATTTTTATTATTATTGTGGTTTTTATTGCATTCAACAATCAAATCGTAACTAATATTAAAATGCGATTATAAGTTTGTTTCTTATTCAGGATATCACGCTCCAAGTCTAATCATAATGAACTCTTGCATACACTTTGTCAAAGGGCATAAGGAATTTTTAATCTAGTAGTATGTACTATTCCTGAGGTATACTTCCAATGTACACAAACGCGAGTGAAGCCGCAAGCATAAGCTGTATAAAAGCGAATGTCAGTTTATTTATTCCGCTTTCACACTTAACCACACAATCAATCATCATGAATATGGTAAAAATAATCAATGATCGTTTGCTAAGTTAATAAACAAACACTCTTGTATTTATAATATTAGGTTTACGATAGAAGAGGCAAAATGATGAGTGTTGTAATTAGCGGTTATTATTCCGTCACGTAAGACTAATTGTTAAATTTAGCTTTCAGGCTAATTTGGAACTTCACGTAGAGTGTTACGTTTTTAACTTCTAAAATAGAACTTGAGATAATCTTAGGTTTTTTTAACCTATTTGTTACGCGAATTACTTTGAACTGTCATCGAAGACGAAACTTCCCTACACTTGAATGACGGATTCGGAGGAGCACGTAATTTCAAGAATTTGCATTGCGCGTTAAGTATTAGAACTTTATTTAAATATTTTCACTAGTTAGTTTCGTTAAAATAAAAAAATCGTGTGAAAACTTAAAGCAGTGAAATAACTATGCCCTTTTTTAATTCTTCAATCAATTTTAGTCTGAATGTGTGTAATTCATATACGTAAATATGTTTGCAGTGTTTAATGTACGAGTATATACATATTTTTGTAAATCCTTAATAATATGCTAGCGTGATATGACAAAAAAGAAACACCATATAGCTAGAAGAGTGATCAATATGATACTGAATAGATATAGGAGTAAAGGACAACCGAAGAAAGAATTGATGGATTATTTGAAGTATATAGTACATGTATAAAAGTGGTGAATAAAGATAGAGGTATGTGCAAGAGGAAGATGTTGTACTGATTATAATTTAGTGAAGAACAGAAAATCGATATGATGTGTCATTGATTGCTATTATTACTTTTCGGAAGTCGCCTAGACATATTTAAATTTCATTAGTAATATTATTGATGGTTGAGCAGAATATTTCAAGGAAGCTGAGTCTATTTAAAGGAAAGGAAGGAAGGGTTGTTATACTATGTTGTAAATCCGTTCTGTAGTTTATGAGCTTATCGCGAAAAAGGCGACGCGAAAGGCGAGACGCGGCGAAGGACTGCAATGTGGTACATGCAATAGGGTTTCTACTCTTCAATTGTTTGTTTTAATTGAGGATTGACTCAATAATTCGCTAGTATCCCCCATTTAGCATTTATCTTATGAACCATAGAGTAACCATTTTCGCCTTTTCAGCAATGTGTTTGTATTGTATTTACTTTAGTCTAGCGAAAAAGTATATCTAGGTTAATAAAAATGGATGTTTATGTATGTATATATGTATGAAGTTGTTAAACTTTAACAACGTTGAAATAATTACAATAAAAAGTCATACACCTAAGTGTGTTTCCATGGAGAACTTACTGTATTTATCTTAGTTTAGAGAAAAAAAAATCTAGGTTAATAAAAATGGATGTTTATGCATGTATATGTATGAAGTTGTTAAACTTTAACAACGTTGAAATGATTACTATAAAAAGTCATACACCTAAGTGAGTTTCCATGGAGAATTTACTGTATTTATCTTAGTCTAACGAAAAAGAAAATCTAGGTTAATAAAAATGGATGTTTATGCATGTATATGTATGAAGTTGTTAAACTTTAACAACGTTGAAATGATTACTATAAAAAGTCATACACCTAAGTGAGTTTCCATGGAGAATTTACTGTATTTATCTTAGTCTAACGAAAAAGAAAATCTAGGTTAATAAAAATGGATGTTTATGTATGTATATGCATGAAGTTGTTAAACTTTAACAACGTTGAAATAATTACAATAAAAAGTCATACACCTAAGTGTGTTTTCTTGGAGAATTTACTGTATTTATCTTAGTCTAGCGAAAAAGAAAATCTAGGTCAATAAAAATGGATGTTTATGTATGTACATGTATGAAGTTGTTAAACTTTAACAACGTTGAAATGATTACAATAAAAAGTCATACACCTAAATGTGTTTTTATAGAGAATGTTTTTCATGTCATCCGTTGTAATGTAATTATTTTTTTAATAATTAAGAATCTCTTTTTGGCAGGATCATAATCTGTCCTGTATTGGATTTTATATTTTCTTCATAATATATTACGAATAATAGATGTATTATTTGACTCTATATTTTGTATTTGTAAAATTTGTAGTGTTAAACGTAATATAGTTCGGTTTATTTTGCACTAGTGAAGTGGGTGGGAAATTATAGCACGGAGCATGAATTCTTAGATGCCACTAAAACTCCATGAGAGGTTCTATCTAACAAGGGAACCACCATCTTGCTAGAACATTGAAATCATCCCAAGGCATTTGAAAAGGGAAAATCTGTTTAAATCCATTTTTTTTTTCAAATTTTTAATTCAAATTATTAATTAAGCTTACACCATTAAGTGTAAGCTCATCAACATCTATAGAATTTGATGGATCGTCATGAATACTAATAATAAAGCATATTCATACAATCTCCGTTTTACTATTACTCGACTATTCATTATTACAAATAGTTCAACAAGCTCACTAAGTTATCTATGCAAATAGAAGAACGTTTCATTTAAAACATAATACAATATTCAGTTATGATAGGGCATTTTGTTGAAATATCACGTGAAATCTTTTAGAACTTTCACGCGTACAATTGAAATCATAAAATAGTGTGATCACGTTCCTCCTCCCTTACTAAGACTGATAAATGACGTAGATTACAGTTTAAATGACACCCACATATTTTTATTTCAGTACTGGTGTTATGGTATATGCTATATGGATTTGCATGGAATATTGCATTACTCTATGCCATATAATAATAACATGAGTTTAATATTTATTCTTTTCTATTTATTTTATAGATGGACGTCGATTATAGGCGTTTATGACCAATATCAATACAAAAATATGATATTAAACATAACTTACGCAGTACAATAGCTCATTCTTATGTTAATCTTAATATTATTTGATAGTGAAGTGGTTACATGGAGTTAGAGTGCAGTGGATCCTTAATAATGATATTGCGGTTGTTTAAACTGTAGTATGAGTTGCTTGATTCAACTAATTTGTGCTCAGTGATTTCATTCAGTGTTAAAACGGTTCTTTGAACATTGTCAAACAACCAGACAATATAAGCATGTATATTATATACAGGATTCACTAAATAAGTCTGACTTTAATATACCAACCTTAGCTTGGAAGGAAAGCATTGTCTTAAATAACAAGGTTGGTGTAAGCGATTTTCTTCTACATGCTTGGTTAGTTACCATTCTCAAGTTTAAAATCTGTTCCCAAACAACTATAGCTATGTTTCAGTAGTTGCATTTGTGAACCAGTCTCCTTCTAGACTGAGCGTGTTACTACATCTCTAAAGCTTCTTTTCTATACTTTATTGATTTTAGGTTTTGACCACAACGTCATCTAATGTTAATGGACTATGTGGACCAAGATGCTTAACACGCTAAATCTAGATGGGGACTGGCTATCAAGTGTAGTGGGAACATATCAATAAGTTCTTGGTGACACATTTTCTGCTTGTAGATTGTAGCTAGCCAGACAGGCTTAGACCAAACCCTGCCACCAGGTTACGGTTTCACCAAGAGGTTTCTTTGTCAACTAAAGTTCCGGTTCATTCACGACAATACGAACATACTAAATGTTAAGCCAATAAAGTGATATAATTTAATTGTTTTAGTTTTTCACAGACTAAATTACGTTCAATAGTTTTTAAGTAGGTATAGTTAAATACGCGTTTTGTATCCCACAATATTTTCATAAAATTCCAATGCACTTTCAATCCATTAGTATTAGAGTTATGACCAAAATCGGTGCAGACAGAACATGTGCATGAGTCACGCACTACACAATTGATGTATGCGCCGGTATTGCCTGTTACTCTCGTTTATTTACGATCGTGTGTAGTGAAGTGCCGTGGAAATAGCTGCAACAGATAACGTATATGCAGAATCGATTCCGTTTTCATATGCGCAATACAGCTTTCCCCTTAGGCGTAATTCGATTTATCTGATGCGTTTCCTTTGTGTTGATATTCACTTTCCAATATTTGCAATTCCTTTTGACGGAGTAGGATATTCTGTTTATTTGCAATGTATACCTATTTCAAAAGATTTTTGAATTTAGGCATTACTATAATCTAGCTTTTGCTATGCCCTGTATTGTCTCTATGCTCTTTTCTGTATCCCTGACAACATGTATATAATGTGCATGCAATTTCACGATGATTGGTGGAGTATTTAAGGTATGAGAGCGTAACAAATAAACAAACTCACTTTCCTATTTATAATACTGGTATGAATATAAATGTTTTAGCTGTATGGAAAAAGATTTGTCGTTGAATCTGTTAATTGAAGTACATACTTATATTATTTTGACGCTTTTTGAAAATAATCTATACATACAAAAAGAAGTGTCGGGGTAATCGCCGAAACGGCTTAACCGATTTTGACGAGACTGTCACTGGCAGGCAGAGAACTTTTCAAAGTATTATATAGATTAAATATAATTACGCTTTTATATTAGGACTAAGTAATAATGACAAAATTACGTTTAAACAAAATAAGCGTGTCAACAATTAATTCAGATAACATACGTAGTAGGTGCCTATTAAAAAGGAAAATCGTTATTAATTATGTATTAAAAATTAATCAATCATGTGTAGACAAAGTGCATTCACGTAGGTGTTATATAGCACAAAGATGTACACGTGTGGAAACACATAACTAAAGATAAGCTTGTTCTGGTTTAGTCAGCGTTAAATCAGTAACTATGCGAATGAATAGGAAACTGTTTATTTCTGATGATATCGAAGATTCTGTATTTATTAGTGTGTGAAGTTTGTGTTTCACAAGTATTATATAGTTAAATATTAGAGTTTGATTTCTAAAACACGTTAAATACTTTTTTTCTTTTTTTTCGAACTGACTACGCTATTGACCTAGCAAAGTCTTAACAGCTTCACCGGACTACCCGTTAAACACTATTTGGACTCTTTTAATAATTATCAAACTCTACAGTTAAAAAAACGTGTGTGTATACTTATGTACACGCGTTAGAAGTTATACTCCTTTGGCGTAGGTAACAAGATAAAAATCTTTTCAAAAATTTTATCTTTCGCCTTATTCTACGTTTGTAGAAAAAACGACACTAACAATAGAAAAAAGGTATTTAATACATTGAAAGTTTTAATAAAAAGAAATACAAACAACAAATACAAAGAAACAAAATGTTGATTATAGCGATCTTCAGGATGTCGGTTTTTCGTGACGGTGTGCGCGCGCATCGTAATAACTTCAGGGTGTCGGTTTTTCGTGACGGTGTGCGCGCGCATCGTAATAACTGCAGGGTGTCGGTTTTTCGTGACGGTGTGTACGCGCATCGTAATAACTTCAGGGTGTCGGTTTTTCGTGATGGTGTGCGCGCGCATCGTAATAACTGCAGGGTGTCGGTTTTTCGTAACGGTGTGCGCGCGCATCGTAATAACTGCAGGGTGTCGGTTTTTCGTAACGGTGTGCCCGCGCATCGTAATAACTACAGGGTGTCGGAATTTCGTGACGGTGTGCGCGCGCATCGTAATAACTTCAGGGTGTCGGTTTTTCGTGACGGTGTGGGCGCGCATCGTAATAACTGCAGGGTGTCGGTTTTTCGTGACGGTGTGTACGTGCATCGTAATAACTTCAGGGTGTCGGTTTTTCGTGATGGTGTGCGCGCGCATCGTAATAACTGCAGGGTGTCGGTTTTTCGTAACGGTGTGCGCGCGCATCGTAATAACTGCAGGGTGTCGGTTTTTCGTAACGGTGTGCCCGCGCATCGTAATAACTACAGGGTGTCGGAATTTCGTGACGGTGTGCGCGCGCATCGTAATAACTTCAGGGTGTCGGTTTTTCGTGACGGTGTGCGCGCGCATCGTAATAACTGCAGGGTGTCGGTTTTTCGTGACGGTGTGTACGCGCATCGTAATAACTTCAGGGTGTCGGTTTTTCGTAACGATGTGCGCGCGCATCGTAATAACTGCAGGGTGTCGGTTTTTCGTGACGGTGTGCGCGCACATTGTAATAACTGCAGGGTGTCGGTTTTTCGTGACGGAGTGCGCGCGCATCGTAATAACTGCAGGGTGTCGGTTTTTCGTGTCGGTGTGTACGCGCATCGTAATAACTTCAGGGTGTCGGTTTTTCGTGATGGTGTGCGCGCGCATCGTAATAACTGCAGGGTGTCGGTTTTTCGTAACGGTGTGCGCGCGCATCGTAATAACTGCAGGGTGTCGGTTTTTCGTGACGGTGTGCGCGCGCATCGTAATAACTTCAGGGTGTCGGTTTTTCGTGACGGTGTGCGCGCGGATCGTAATAACTTCAGGGTGTCGGTTTTTCGTAACGGTGTGCGCACGCATCGTAATAACTTCAGAGTGTCGGTTTTTCGTAACGGTGTCCGCACGCATCGTAATAACTTCAGGGTGTCGATTTTTAGGCGCGATTTTAGGTGCGTGCATCCTAAAAATTTACTCTCATCATTTTTCCCTAACGAGCCAAAAGAAGTATAACTTCAAAAGGATTGATTGTTAATATTACGCCGATTTCTATTTTTAATACTTGTCATATATATTGGAGAAGGAATCTGCAGTTACAAATTTCGCAATGTCGAATTTTTTCAGTCATCTGAGGTTATGAATCCGCTTTCCTGCCACTTTCTTTCCTTATTATGATATAAGGTTCTCTAAGTGCAGTGTGCTGAAATATTTACGCAGGACGACATGTCAGGAAAATATCAGGCACTGAGGCATTACTCTGCTGTGTAATGTAAAATATTATTTTATCATTATTCATATACTAGCTGCTGCCCGCGAGTTCGCCCGCTAACGCTAACACGCAGCGGAAGCTGTCATATGGAAAGAAAACCCTGGTTTTGAAACATTCTTTATTGGTGCTCCGCTCCTATTGGTCTTAGCGTAATGATAAATAACCTATGGCCTCCCTCGGCAAATGAGCTATCTAAAGAATTTTTCAAATCGGATCAGTACTTCCTGAGTATTAGCTCGTTCAACCAAACAAACAAATCCTCCAGCTTTGTAATTTTTATATATAAATTTCTTTTGTACGTGTGTATGTCACTGAACTCCTCCTAAACGGCTGGACCGATTTTGATGAAATTTTATGTGCGTATTCCAGTGGATCCGAGAATGGTTTAGATTCACAATTGGACTTGGCAGATGGCGCTGCGGTTGAATTTTGGATTTTTTTATTATCAAGGCTGGACAACGTCCGCCCGTCCCGCTATTATTAGTATAGATTTAAAAATTTGGTTTTTTAGCGTATTAATTTTTATAATAATAATAGAACTTTGTTGCGTTGGTTTATGAACAACTTTCATATTTTACAATCCCGAATAAATTATATAAATTTTACAAATAATCAGTATTGGTTTTTGTTCGTGACTTCGCTTGTGTTAATTATTATTATTAATGTTAATAAATCTGTTATGTTGTGTTGTGTTGTGTATGTGTCGTGTTGTGTTCTATCCTCTGGGAATAGTACATTCTTTCTCGATAAAAGTACCCTTAAATAAAAATCCTTTTCTGTGTCCCTTACAACATGCATGTAAAATTTCTTAAAATATTATTTCATTCCATATTAGATTGTCCATATAAAACCTTTTATTATGATGATTTTATCACAAATCGCCCAATAAAATAATATTAAGGATAGACTGTAATATATAATCCTACAAACGTGCCGAATTCCCTATCTTCCAGTGAGCCATACAAACGGGTAATATTACCCTTGTCGCTGTTTTACGCCCACGGGTACTGCCATTTTTCAAACACCCACGTTTGTGAGAGCGAGTGGGAATGCACGTTTCCGAATGGTTTTAAGCAGATTTCGATACAGTTTTCCTTGTTTTTATTATTACTTTATAGTTTCATTTGAAATACTTCAGACTTATTAGTACGAATGATACATTGTTTGTTAATTTAAAATATACTAGTGGTCGCCTAATGGTCGAGGTTCGATCATATAATTCATTTTGACATTCAATAAGACTAAAGAGAATAATACTTATTTCAGTGGTTTCATAAATTGACTAAAGATAAACTGTTAATGTATATTTTGAATTTACATATTTTATTATATTATTATAAAATTAATCTACAATTTGACCAGTTAATTTCAAAGGACATGTTGAACGTAAGTAATGTTAAAATATTGAATGTAGAATGAATAAAGGTAATTGGAACGTAAGAGTAAAATGGAGGATGTCGAAACGTCTTTTTCATTTACATGTGTATATATGTTGTGTGTCGTGTAAGCAGTAGTATGAGTAATGTGTATTTTAATTAATTTAATATGTTTTTAATACATTTTATATAAAAAAATATGCTTTGTGCGCTTCTCCTCTATATAAACTTCAACTATGCCAAATTTCATGTTCATCCGTTTGAACAATTCACCTAAAATGGGGTAAAAAGTTTGCACTTCACGTATTATTACATATATATGTCTTTTTTATATTTTACAGGTTTTAACGTTTGAAAACAATCACATCTGATTTTAAATGACGACTTGGTCCAAGATGGTAAAAACGTCACACCTAGAGGGGACTCGCTCTCAAGTGCATCTGCCGGAATACACCAACAAGCGCTTGGAGACAGATTTTTAACTTGAGGTTGGTAGATAGCCAGGCGGGCTTACAAAAACGCCTACCACCATGCCATCGCTTCATCACGATGTTTCCTTCACTGGAAGCTTCGACTGAGTTGCAAGGATTCGATACTACGTCCATCGACGCTGTGACCGAACACGCTATCAGCTAACGATCACGCTATAAACGTCATGGCTTCAAAAGAGTATTAGTTTACAGATAACAAACAAGTTATTAAGCATTACCCTGACTTATCTGATAGCTACTCTCTATTTTCTTTCACATATTTCATAGTGTTATGTCATATTGAAATAATTTTTAACAACAGCTGGCTGTAGGTCCCCGCGTGGCTCGGGTGTGTTAATTGAAAAAATGAAACGAAATCTTGTATTGTAGGACCACCATATTATAAAATAAAATGATAACTGAACCACTGAACGGCGATCTGTCAATGTTGTCAATATTTTTTTAATATTTCCCTACTGTCTTTTGCCTAACTTAATTTTTATATGGATGTTTTTCACCAATTTTTTGTCTATGTTTTCAACATTTTCTTTCATACACACCTTGCCGTATAATGAAAGACAGAAAAGTATTATAGCATTAACATTGAATATACATTACATAGCATTATATTCGGTAATTGATTTTTATTTATATAGAAGAAGGCTAGCGGGTCCGCCGGATGTTGTCCTGCCTTAATAATAAAGGAAAATCATAAAAGTCAACCGCAGTGCCACCTATCGAGTTAATTATGAATATAAACCATTCTTGAATCCACCTGAACACTCCCAAAATATTTCATCAAAATCTGTGCAGCAGTTTAGGTGTTCAGTCACATACACGCGGACAAAAGAATTATGTATATATAAAGATTTGTTATTAATGTTATGATTAAAAAAAGAATTTCATTTTTATATTTTTTTTTGCTTTCGTGGGTCTCTAATCTAGGGGCCCGGCGGACGTTGTACTGCCTTGATAATGAAAAATCCTAAAAGTCAACCGCAGCTCCACCTACCGGGTACAATTGTGAATCTCACCCATTTTTGGATACACACAAAAAAATTCATCAAGATATGTCGAGCCATTAAAAGGAGTACAGCCACATAAACACGGACAGAAGAATTGTACTATATTCATATAATGATGACAATTTATTAACTTGAAAAGTGCAGACTCTTGTGTAGCTGTGTTCATTTTGTTTTTCATCTTATAGAAAGTTCGAATCACACGCTACGATTGGAAAACAGGTCGTTGGCGCGACGTCCGAGGTTGTTGCCACAGTCATCGTCGCTTCGAGGTACAGACAGGCACATCAAACTTTCCATAACTTACAAAAAATATCGAATGAAGATATAAGAGAACAAACTTTATCCCCAGAAATTCCCACACACTTGGAACTTTTTGAGTAGTATCACGGAAAGTTTTATTACATATTTTCCACTATGATATGTATCGGAAACAATATAACCGTACTACACCCGTATTTGTGTGAATAAAACAAGTTTTTGGTGAATCTTTTTTATCTAGAGTACTGCTTTATTATAGCGGAAGGGATGTTTTAGTAGTATTTCTGCAGTTCAATTCAGATTTCATCTTTTTAAAAGTTAACAATAGACTATTGAAAAAATGATTACACAGAAATTCATGATAACTCCGTTATAAGATTGAATGCATGAGAATCAACACAAGAAGAATTAAATTCTGGGCTTTATTTATATAAAATTAGTAACTTAAAAATTGAATATTTAATTTTTGTGGATACTTTCGATAGAATATATGTTCCTGGTTTGGAATTTTAAATAATTCTTATCCAGTTTCCAATATACGACTAAGGCGATAATCTCTTATTGAGAATGTGACGTATCATTCAAGACACGTACCTTAATCTAAAAAGGTAAATTGGTATCTGAGTGACCTTTACCTACAGTTTCCTGGACATTATTGGGAAATTTCATTTATTACAATATTGCTACGATCTCTAATCTTTCAATAAAGCGATTATTTATGTTTTTAATGATTCCATAATATACTGCAGTATATTAATTTAGTAATTTATATTAAAGTAGCTTTTTTTGCGGCTTTCTTTTTGTTAGATTTGACTTACCCCTCGGTAACAATATTTTAGTGCGAACGAAAAGTATCCTGTGTCCTTTTCCATGGAAGAAAGAGAAGAGTGGTAGTGTTAAGTAAGCGTGACGAGTCATTCATACATTTGGGTAACTAACCAAATGCGCAGTCTGTATTTTTTATTTCGTGGTTCTTTTCACAAAGTCACATTCGTATTTATGATATTATTCAGGATAAGATTATCAATTTATATCATACCTACATTAAATAATTAGTATGCTTATTCGAGGCAAATAAATTAACTTCGTTTGGAATTAATCTTTATTTTATATAATACTAGCGGGGCCGACAGACGTTGTCCTGCCCTGATTATGATTATTATTGAAATGTCCCTGATAAATTATATACTTAAACCTTCCTCATGAATCATTCTATCTACTGGTGAAAACAGCATGAAAATCCGTTCAGTAGTTTTTGAGTTTATCGCGAACAGACAGACAGACAGACGCGGTAGGGGACTTTGTTTTATACTATGTAATGATGATGTAAACATTATAATTTGTAATGTAAAAATGTACAAAATACAAAAGGATCGAAATACAGTTCTATTAGATTAATTGCATTAATTATCCATCGAATTTTAATATTCCTACTGGATTAAGTATAAAGAATGTTGTACATATTTAGAACGAACATTTGGTAAAATAAATTTGTAATTTATCTAAAAGGGCCTCGCTTGTATTATACTTACTTATACGATAGGTAGATTTTATATAATATATTCATACAGATCACAAAATACACAACATAAATGTGTCGATAACTATTAATATTGCTTACAGTAACTATTGCCCTATTTAAAGTTGCTATATTATTTACTGATCGTTTTCACAAGTTGCAAAATAATGAATAGTTAACAAATTGGGTTTGGAAGCCCCACGTTTAGCGTGGGACGAACGACCCCGATCATTTACGGATATACGTACCTGGGCACTTAATTAAAAGGTTATTTTTTGTGATCTAAATATATAAGACCTTTTTTCGATGATCAGTGACATTATCATTATTTTTAGTTGACGCCTGCACAATAATTATAATCAGGTTTCATTTTTTTACTGATAACTTTGTAGTGTTAATTAAAGTATATATTATATTATACCTAACATCACTACATATTACAAAACAAAGTCCTACGCCGCGTCAGTCTGTCTGTACGCTGTAAACTCAAAAACTATTGAACGTATTTTCATGTTGTTTTCATTAGTAGATAGAGTGATTTACGGTGATGGTTTAGGTATATAATTTGTCAAGATTTTTTGTAAATTGGTTGCAACATAACGAATAATTGTTGGAAGTCTCGGAAAAAGTTAAGCCGCCTGGTAGCTCATAGAATACATTAATTGAAATATATTTAGTCTAAAAAAGGATTTGCTAACTTAAGTGAGCTTGAAAATATAATACAAAATTGGCGCGTATAGTTTGTCTGAATTAATCTTTTGTTAGTCTAGTGAATCTGTGGAGGCACGTAAGGTAAATAGTGTAGTCAGTCCGAAAAAAAAATTAGTTGTCAGTAAAGTCGGTTTACGGCTTTTAATTTTTTTATTTTTTTTATTTAGGAGCTTTTTTAACTATATCAGCTCCATAGTAAACTTAACTTAATTTACACGCTGAATATCTTAAATAAAACACATTATTAAAGCTAATTAAACTACTAGAACGTCATTAATGACGACTCAACATTTTAAATAAATTCAGTGCTTCAATACTATTAGGTTTGGATAATAACCCGTGAAACATTCCAATATCTTGTAAATCCAAGTTAAGAGTCGACATCAGTAATTGTCTACCCGCTTGAAACCGAATAAATTCTGTTAATACATGATGCACATCTTCTACTACCCCACACACTTCACAGTTTGATGTAGGCGATTTTTTAATTAAATATTTGTATTTGTTCAATGGAATGTGTCCGGATCTTACCCTAAAAGCGTTGACAATATTCTCTCTAGGATAATTATTATTTGCAAACCAAGGGTAACGACAAGGCTCACTTTGGATTGATCTGTACCAAATTCCTTTCATTGTGGATGAACGTTCGAATGTTGATTTCCACATCTGGAAGCATTTATCTTGATAGCGTTATAAGAGAACATTGTTGGAAAAATTGCATAATTTTATGAATTGAATTATTATCACTGACTTATCATTGTGTGCTGCCGCTGTCTCTCTTGTACTCGGACGCATCGGTCGATGGAGTGGAAGAGATAGATGCACCACAAGCTGAAGACCGATGTCGTCTCTCTATCGCTTGTTCCGCGCTCTCGCTTACACGCTCGGCTCAGGCGGAACGTGATAATGAGTCATGCTTTTTTATGCGTGCAGTCGGCGTTCATCGATTTATAAGACGTTATCACGTCAAAAAATTGGATCAATCGAACCATATGAACATAGTATGCACGAAACAAGAGTACATATCTGATAACCTTAAAGTTCTAAATTAAAATAAACAAACCGGATAATACATTAAACACTAATTGAACATTAATTTAAGTACTTAACTGATTACGGTTATACTTGCTATAATTGATATTTGAAATACTCGTAAAGACATTTGCATTATGTTAGTAAATCTCTGTCGAAATTTAATTTATTCAAAATAAGGATTGAATCTTAACCTGTGATAAAATAAAATAAATGGACAAATCGTTGCCCATTAAGTCAATCTAGACTTAATAGGCTTTTTGTGGGGTTTTAACAAAAAACTACCTTTGTTATGCGTTTGTTATAATATGTAGTTTTAAATTATACTAGTTTAGGTTATAGGTACTGCAATAATGCTGATAATTAATGTACTAATTATTAATAAGATTAATTAATTGTTTATTAAACTAATAAATAATAATGTACGTATCATTTAATTAACTCTCCATATGCATTTGTGATGCGATATTGTAGTAATAAAAGAATAAAATGATTTATAATCTCTTTCTTCCTGGCTATTTGTCCCACATGGTGGTGGGATCAGCCTTCCGTACTTTACTTCTCCACTTCGCTCTGTCCTTGTCACCGTCTTCGGTAACTTTGCTCTCGTTCATGTCCTTCAAAACTACACCCTTCCAATTTGTTTGGGGCTGCCTCTGGGTCTTGGACCAGGAAGGGATAGTTGGAGTATTAAATTCCCTATGTAGTCTAGTAGCTTTCTTTTCACCTGAACATACCATCGCAGCCTACTTTCCTTAATCTTATCGGCATTGTCGCGCGCGCACTCCTAGGCTACCTTGCACGTATTCGTTGCGGATTTTATCGAGCCGAGTTATGCCAGACATCCACCGTGAAATCTTCGTTTCGGCTAATTTTTAATGTTTATATATTTCGGATCTGGTCATAAAATACGTGACACAAAATTTTACCCCTTTAGACGTCTCCCTCTTTTCGTCACCTTGTGTCATGTTTTCTATGACCTCTTCTGTCAATATTGCGTCACGAATGTTAGATTTCTCCCCTTATATGTATTATAAATGTAAATATATAGTTAAAAATGTCTATACTTACAAATGTGATACGAATAAATAAAAAAATGCAGAGAAAAAATTGAAAAATTGTTTAATGAGTTGCGAATGTCAAGTTTCCTTAGACCACCTCCAGAGTCACATTTTGTCACAGTAAGCGATATCCGCTAACCCCATAAGTGCAAACGTATTTTATGAACGGCCCCTACGCCATACATAATCAATTATTAATTAAAATGGTAAACGGGCATCGAGTTCTCCAAATATTTAGCAGTTCATAATAGACCATGATCTTCCATAGATAATTTTGAATAATTCGTAGCCTAGTTTTTTATAAATACGTTGAAATAACTGTGTGAATTTTTAAATTTATTTATTATTTTTATTATTACGACATTTAAATTTTGTATATTGAAAATATTAACATTAGTCAGGTTTTTACATCTATTGGCACTCGGTGTAATGATTATAAACATTTTTATAAAGTATAATTAATCAATCAAACATATGGTGTAAAATATGAATAGTATAAATTCACAGGCCGTGTACGTGTCGACAGTCATGCAGGCAGCGCGATACAGTAGATGACGCTTACTTGCATATCATGACGCGAAATTTTAAGTTTATGTCTTGCCAAAAATACCTAAAGATTTATTTCGAATAATAATTTATTTCGAAAAATATAACATGTATGTATAGATTAAAAATTAAATTTATATGTAAAAAAATATTGTTAAGGAAATATAATAAATACAAAGAAATATGCTACTGTCTGTTTAAGTAATAATGTTAAATTATTGTAATGCATATGAGGCATAGCCAATGGCGTAGTAATATAACTACAAGCACTTTATGACTCATTTACATGATACACTGCTCAAGATAAAAATTGTCCAAGATCGTATTGTTTTAATACTGTGGTAATTTATAGTAAGAGGCGTAAAATAGATAAGCAATAAGTTTTGGTTTTGTCTGTTATTTTCAGGTAAACATTATTATTTTCTCCATTGTGTCAATAATTGAAAATATTAAACCAAGCTAAGCAGTGAAAGGATTGCTCCAGTTCATTAGTGGTATCCACCGCGAATTACGAAACCGTACCGGACGTTCCGCGTTATAAAACACGACCACGATATATTTTTACCGATCCTCCCGAAGATATAATGGCAGCGAACGATCTGTACTAGCTTGTCTCTCCAAAACGGAGCATGTTCGCGCCCACGCCGCATAACCACAGATCACGCTGACGTGATCTGGGGGTAAATTTCGCTCCCGCACACCAGGCTAGGCCCCCCTCGGCAGCGGCTCAAGCCTAGGTCTATTCCCTCAGCGTGGAGCCCTTGAGTACGTTACTCGCGCGATATAGTGACACAAAATCTTACATCACTGCAACAACATTACACATATCGCCTCCACACACGTGCTGGGTGTACGCTTACATATGAAAGTGCAAGGGTTTTATTTTTTCCCTTATCGAACTGAAATAGTTTAGAAAATTATCCGACACAAAATACATATAAGAATTATTGAAGTATGTATGCTAGGTACACATATATATTTCAATAACTCATATATGAATATTTAGCTTAGCTTAGTTAGGTCGCGAATTGCATGAATCAGGCAACAGCCCAAGCCGAGGTGAGCCGTGCATCCTTGAGCTAGTTGTCAAAATAAAATCGACTGAGTGCCTTAAACGCTCGCCTTAGTAGTCCGGTGAAGCTATTAAGACCTTGGTATTTCAATAGCGTAGACAGCTCGAGAAAAATAAGGATTGCTTTGATTTGCCACATCACACATTCAAATATTACAAATGCTAAAGTGATTCGGTTTGTCCAACTCTGTTTGTTTTCACTACTAAACCTTTTGAACCGATCGTAATAACATTTGGAATAGTTGAAGGCTTTTTAAACCCCAATTATAACATATTAAGCGATTCTTTACTTCCATCGTCGCACCGGAAGCTGCTTACTTTTAAAAGTTGCTTCTAAAATAATCATTTATTTATATAAAGACACATCTTAATGTCAAGCTTATGAACATCAAATAAACAGGTGTTTATTAAAAGAATTGTGTAATACTTATGCCCGGTTTCTGAGATACTCGGTTAAACTACCAATAGTTATTAACTCAAGAAAGTTATCCCTAAGATAAACTGTCAAATGGCCCGTTGAGTTTTACTGACATTTCTCGTATGATCGTGTGTTCAGAAACGAAATTTGACAAGTTATCGAACCGATAACGCTATTGAACAGATAAACTACAATTAAAGTACCTCAGAAACCGGGCATTAGAGAAACATTATAAATAGTATTGATAATTTAAATGTCCTCAAGCGTTTCTGAGTTGTATTCATTTATCTTGAAGCAATGTCTGTGAGCGGATGTTTAGATGTAACATACTGAGATTTCTAATAGCACATAATAGAGGAAATAGTCTGCACGACTGCTTTTGTATGTTAAATAGTTGCAAGAAGAAGTCATTTTATAAAATTCACACGGGTAAATTGCGAACATTACAAAAAATACTTTATGTCCATGTAATGCAGGTTGCATAAATTTTTATTTTTATATGTTAGATAATATTAATGTACTAAACATGACAAAATGTCTGGCGAAACTCAATTATTACTTTCATTCAGTATTATAGATATCTATTGATAAGGCCTAATGTATGTTTTTCAGGAAGGCTTTTACTCTTTTATTTGTTTTTTGTCGTTTCACTGGTGGTATTAAATATTTAGCCTACTAAATAATAAGCGCGGTTAATAATAAATGAAATAATTAAATTTATGTTAACATCAACGTTTACTATTTTTTTAAATTTATATACATTTCTATATTAAATGATATAATTTTATACCGTTATATATACAAAGACAAATCCAACGATGTTGAATATGTAACACTGCATCAATCTGTTTAGAGTACAGAGCATGTTCTAGAAGTAGACATAAATACATACACACAAGCAACATTTCTCTCGTTTTGTACAATTGGGCAAGATTTTCAAATCGATGGGTTAAGTTTCAACTGTAGTACTGAAGGCCCAAACAGCGATGCCTAATGAAACAATAAGTAGGTGGTAGAGCCACGCTGAAGCTATTATTGGGTCGGCTCGCCCGGGGTAGTACCATCTTCTCACAGAAAACCGAAACTAACAGTGCTTGCATTGTTGCGTTTCGTTCGGTCCGTGAGAGCGCCCGAGGTCCATCTTCTCTCTCTTCTCTCCTCGCACCCTCTCTTCTTCCCTTTCCTCCCCCAAATACAGGTTAGCAAAGCACTTTCAACTCCCCTGGTGTTCTTAGTGTCTCTGGACGGTCGTGTTCACTTAACATCAGGTGACCCACCTGTTCGTTTGCCTGTTATCTATATATCTCACACTCTCATAGAAAATCAACGTGAAGTAACCGTGCTCGTATTGTTGCGTTTCGTTCGGTCAGTGGGAGCGCCGGAGGCCCACCTAACCTCCCTTCCCCTCTCCCACTCCCTCCCTTTTCCCCAAACACAGGCTGGCAACGCACTTTCGACTCCTCTGGTGTTGTTAGTGTCTATGGACGGTGGTGTTCACTTAACATCAGGTGACCCGCCTGTTCGTTTGCCTGCTATGATATAAAAATAATGAACTGATATCAATTATAGCCTTTCAGGCTTATGCAATGACATCTATATAAATATATGTAGTAGACCCGTACGAAGTTGAGATGAGCAGTAAGTTTTCATAAAAAAGTTTTATAAAATTTTTGTACCTCAATATACAATACTGCATAAACACAAATATGTATGTTCTATACTTACTGTAATAAAACTATATAACTGTCGTGTATGTATATTGAGAGTATTGAGTTGTTGATATAGGGGGCGAAAAAGTACTAGTCTACTTTAAAAAAATTGTTTATTTGTACGCATTAAATTCCAAAATTTGAGGCAATTATTTATTAGAGACTAGCGGTCCCGACAGACGTTGTCATGCCCTGATTATGAAAAAATCCTTGACAAATTAAACACTAAAACGTTCCTCAGGAATCACTCTATCCACTGGTGAAAACCGCATGAAAATCCGTTCGGTAGTTTTTGTATTTATCGCGAACAGACAGACGCGATAGGGGACTTTGTTTTATACTATGTAATGATTAGAGGCAGGTATTATTTCATTAAATTAAATCCCGAAAAAAAAACCTAATTAAATTTTAAAGACTCTGTTCAGGTTACTTTTGTAGAAAAATCGTAAGATGCCGCTTAATTTGTTGATTTCCGAACAGTGTGGTATGCGCCTTAGTATTTTTCACATAGTCAGCTTTATATAGATTTCTTCGTTACTGTTGATGGCATCAAACTATTTTTGCATATTCTAAACATATTACTCTATCTGTAACCATATTATTCCAAACGTTGTATACAAGGAAGCTTTAAAAGCGGACATTTTAAGCGAACGAAGTCTATACGAAGTCTCGGGCACAGCTAGTTATCTTGCAAATGCGAAAGTGTATACATTATTTTTTATATTATCTAGTAAAATTCATGGTTCACATATTTTAATTATAAAAGTAGGTATATTATAATTTTAAACGCTTAGTTAATTTTTATATTCACATGAGATATTAAGTGTAATGTTTTTAACCAGACGACAATTCGACAATTTCTTTTTTAGGGCGACTTTAAAATTTTTATAGCAATTTTATGAGTCCTTATTGCTACAGAATAACATTTCAAGATTTTTATTCTTCTTTCATAATTAGCAATGTTGCGAAGACGATTCGTTTACGTTACAATTAAAATAGTTATTGATATTTTTATTTATAGAATGTAAATAATCGATCTATTTGAAAAGCAGTACTGTATTTACCGAATAATCTATTATGCAAGACAATAAACATTAATAAATTTCGATGCTATTGCTTGGAATGAATTTAAAAAATAGTGAGCATTTCTTATGAAACACAAATACATAAATATGAATTATCCACTAAGAAAACATTGGTATATTCTTTTGTGATAAACATTCATATATTTCCCTTAAAATACCACAGCAAAATTTTATCAAATAAACAAACAAAAAAAACCTTATTTTATATTCAGTATGCGACCGTGTAACGAAATGAAATATTCTTTATCCGGTATCCGTATCTGCGGAAGGGTTCGACAAAGTTTTTCCAGTGGTTTCGGATGAACAACTAGGAGTGTCCTCAGACGCTTAACTTTATGAAACTTTTCAAGGAATGCCAAATACATGAAAATGTGCTCCGTTATGGAACGGGATAGCGCTGTACGTGATCCGCAATGCAAACAGATAAGGAAAATTAAAAAAAAGTACTCCTATTTCCTTACTTAAATATAGAAGATAAGGTTCGGTTGATGTTTCTATTTGAATCGGATAATTTGAATAGCGTTCTTCTATTGTTTTAATTTTAGATTACAAATAAAGAGTTAATAGAAAAGAAAACAAACGTTTATTTATTTGTTTAACTTTATCATATATCTTCTCTATAGCCATAAATCACTTAATATTTTTTTCATAATGCAAGGCTGATTTTTGTAAAAATTCTTAAGAACAAACAATGGAACTTTTTCCCGTATAGAAAACCGACTCGCAATATTCACATTTATACTGATCCTTCTTTGAAATAAATAATAATCCTATACAGTTGTGTATATTGACGTACTAAAACTTTATTTTTTTTATAGAATTTAGCTGCTCGTTCCACTTTCGTACGAGTGTATTAACGAAGAAATCAAATTTTCATTTTATGGCACAATCATGTAATAAAATAAAATAGAAACGGAACAATTGAATGTTAATCTGACAACTTTTAAAAAATGTCTCTGTTTTTTTTGGCTCAAATTTTCACATCTCGTTACAATTTTTCAAATAATTCCTTTCCTTAAAATCTTGCTCTGATACTACATATAAACCAAAAAAGGAATTAGCCGAACAAGTGTAGCCCTTCGGATATGATGCTTTTACGTAACACATACGGCAATTGATTTTTATTCATATAGATGCAATTACATAATCCCGAGAAGCCATAATTGCTATCTGTTCATATTACCTGGAAATAATAACCTTTTTGCGCATCAGCAAAAAACGAATGTAACAATGTATATTCGTAAAAATATACAATGGAAAGATAAACCAGACCGAGTTTCTTGTCTGTTCTTCTCGATGACTGGGTTATTTTCCGAAGCGATGGTAGCTTTGAAGTTTATAAGCGTCTTCTCAGGAGCTAATTTAATTAAAGTATATTTAATTTCGATAGTTTCCTTGAGCTTCTCCTTTTGGGCCCTGTCGAAACTGAACACATCGCTTTAAAAATTCTACTATTTCTTTTAACCAATTGCACAAAACGAAGGTCATATCTTTTGTGTGTGTGTATTTATGTCTACTTCTATAACATGCTCTGTAACCTAATCAGATTGGTGGATTGTTGTTACATATGAAATAGCGTTAGATTTGTCGTTTTTGAATGGCATATATTATATACTAGTTTAATTCAGTACGACGTTAGCTCATAAAATAAAAGATAAGTTTTGTGAGTCCGAGTTAACAAACTTTCTTCTTTCACCTTTCTCTGTAAGAATGATGTCATTTCAGTATTCACACATTAAATGGACATAATTTTTCCCACAATCCATCTATAACTTCTTCCTTCTCCCGCTATTTTTATATCCTATCACTTTCAAACTTAACGCTCTTCTGATTGTATGACTTCCATGCTTCCTCGTGGCATGTCCCTAGTAAGCTAAAGTAGCACTCCACAACTTATATGTTCCTGTTTCTATTTTGATCAGTATCACATTCGCCTGTAAAAAACCGACTGCTAAGCTACAAGCCTCTTCTCGAAGGAAGGTAAGGGTAATAAATAATCACCTCGCCCGCCTTCGACGCGTTGTCGATTTCAGACTCCGAGAAATCCACAGTTTATATTTTTAACCAGATACAGTGGTACTACAAAAATATTTTTCTTATACCCGTCAGCTCATCAGTACCCGTCAGTGTTATTAATTTAAATTAGTTAATATACGAAAAATTCGTTGGTACATACAGGGGTTCGAACTTGCGGACATGGAACTGACATTCCAGCAGTCAAACCAGTGTACCACCACAACTTTTCATACCTCCTCTGATATACTTAACAAGTCATAAAATGCTTTTAAAATAATCAAATAGTATATGTGTATAATGTTTTCAATAGAAATGATGCATATCAGTTAAGTGAAAGTGCCTATCACATGTGTGTGGTTGAACCCGTGAAAATCAACATTGTATAGATAAAAATGTTTATCCCTCGATACGTAATGGCGATGGTTGCCTCATGAATGTTAATTCAGTTGTAGTCGAGGCTAGATAAAGATAACATTTCATAAAAAGGTAATCTACGCAAATACTGCTGGTCATGCACGTACAACTGAAATTGTTTAACTGTTTTGAATTCTGTTATAATCTTGTTTTTTTTTAATTAGATTATAATATGCGGGATCTTTTTTTTTCTGCAGACCCTTGACCCGCATCTTTTTTCTGCTGTCGTTAATTTTATTAGTCTTTTCAAAAATCAAATTTCAAATATTATTATACGTTTGCTTAGATTACGTTAGTTTACATTAATTAATTACATGTATTAACATTTTTTTATTGAGATTATTTCGTTTATAGCGGCTTCATTCTTCTCTTTTATTCCCATTTTTAAATTGTAACCAATAATGTCCCGCGCCGGAGCGTCCATGTCCCGACGGATGTACCTACTGATTGCGTCGTCAGTCACGTCGTATAGTAGACACAGGTGTTGGTGTGCCTGGATATTTATTGTATGGTTATTAATATACAGGATTAAGCTAGTTTTTAATTTGCATTATTCTCCGAGCGACACGTATAAAAGCATAAGTAGAATTATTAATAACTAGCTGTCCCCCGCGGCTCCGCACGCGTTTTTTTTTAATGTATTAAAGAAATGTAAAATTGTAAGTAGGTGTGTACATTACAGAAATACTTTTTCAAATACATTTGTAACTACGACACGCACGTCAACTGTAACATGTAACGTGTACATTAGATATGTGAATACAAACAGTATATCGATTAGTATATTAATAGTATATTTAACTTACTATATACCACCCTCAGTGCTCACTAACACTATATAAGAAAGTAATGAAAATTTTAAACTATACATTATCGAACAATATGTATTAATTTTTTTATTATATAGATATAACATGCCCATATTATCGATATAATTGTGTTATTCTTATACGTTGCTATAATTACTGAGTTATGTAGGTGCACACGCGGTAAATAAAACAAAATGGCCGCCAAATTGACCAAAATGATAATATAATTCAAATTACATACATTTATTCTTGGAGTCCAGTACAGCGCACGTCTCACACGCTTGTTTACAGTTAACAAATTATTTTTGATCAATTTCATACGAACGAATGCACACATTCATCACTACATAGTGTAAAACAAAGTCCTCTGATAAGTTTGTTTATCTGTTCACAATAAAGTCAAAAACTACAGAACGGATTTTCATTCCGTTTTCACCAGTAGGCAGAACGGTTCATGGGAAAGGTTTAGGTATAATTTGTCAAGGTTTTCTTTTTATTATCAGGGCGTGAAAACGTCTGCCGAGCCCGCTAGCTTAAAATAAAATAGCTCATTAGCTAGTTATCTGCCAGTGAAAGTCCCGTGAAAATTAATTCAAGCATTTCGGATATTCCACTGCGGCCGAAAAAAACCTAAATTACTTTTTATGAGGTCTGCAATCTACCAGTGAATATCCCATGAAAATCGCTCCAACCATTTTGGAAATAGCAATGCGGACGAAGCTGCGAACAAATAATATACAATATGTCAACCGCTATAATTTCGGCTATTTGGCAGTAAAATGTAAAATTCCCGTTAAAATAGGTCCAGCCGTTTTGGAGATTACCCGGAACAAACAAACAAACAGACGAAATATAAAAATATAGACAAAGTATAAAAAAATTCATTTGTAGCCATATCCATTCATCAAAAACTTGTTATTTTAATTGTACATACACAAACTTTATTTTTATAATACGTAATAGAGAACAAATAAAAAATTGGAAATAAAAGTAGTATAAACTTTTTGAATAGGAAAACAAAATAAACTTTGACAATGTTTGCGATAGAAACTTACCACGTTACCATGGCAACGTATATAACACTAACGCTAACTAAATCTCTCGAAAGGAAAAAAGTGCCCGATTTTGAAACATTTTTCATTAGTGCTCTGCTTCTATTAGTCTTTGCGTGATGATATATAGCCTAAAGCCTTCCTCGATAAATGAGCTATCTAAAACCGAAGGATTTTCTCAAATCGGACTGGTAGTTCCTGAGATCATAGCGTTCAACCAAACAAACAAACAAACTCTTCAGCTTTATATATTATTATAGATAACAATAACAAAGACCTAGTGCAACCTATCATCTTTATTTACAGATGTCATATTCAAATACAAGCCAAATTCTCTTTTAGGAAATTCAAGAGATCTAGTTTTTCGTTCTGGAGAGTTTTTGTTAAGAGTTTCCCACATTACTTTCCTTTTGTATTTGGTATATCTAAAAAACTTATTCTTCAAAACTAAACAAAACAAAACCATTTTATCATTTTCGAAGTTCTTTTAACTACAATCAAAGGGCAATGGCGCACGTGTTGCTGGCAATTAACAATATCAAAACAAGACGGCTATTTATGACCACAATTTCTTTGGTTAGATCTTGCAACAGCTTATATATCTAGTTGAAGCCTATTGTAAGCTGCTAATATAAATAATAGTAATTATCGACGCCTAATTATGGATATATTCTTCGTATTAAACAATGGTTGATACTCGATAAAAAGTGTATCAATGTATGAATTTTAAGGTGAATCAAACAAATTAAACTAATTTCTATTTTATAGGATCTCTGTAACGAACAACGTTATAAAGAATTTACACTATGTTTATAGTCTGTCACATCTAACCTAAACCGTTTAGGATATAGTGCCTCCCAAAGAAATAAATATATATCAATGCATATACTGGAAGAATTACCTTCATTTTCCGCATTCGAGTCGGGTCATGTATAAAAAAACGAAAGAAAAACCGACCATGATATTTATTTTATTTCTTAATAATATTAAAGTTATTTTCCTAGGGCAAAAAAATAAGATAAAAACCAGGTTCCTCCTATTTGTAATCGTCTGAAAAGCATATTCTTTCAGATTTTTTTATAAAATTAAATTCTGTTACAGGTATTCATGTGGCTCGTAATGTAATCTTACTTTACGTATATGAGAGATAACTGAGAAATAAAGCCGAAATTCTACAAAAAATATCTCCAATGGTAACTCAATATGCAATTATATCAAATGAAGTTCGCCCTGTGTTCTTTGAATAAGAATATCTTCTTTAATCTATTCTTAAAATGGCCTGCGTATTTATTATCAATTTGATGAAATACATACAAAAATACATATTGTGTTTTAAATTTAAATTTCAAAGAAGTTCAAACCTCTGAGAATTGAATTGAAAGAATGAAAAAATGTATTCCATAATTTTAAAATTGTGGTAAATAAATAGTTATGTTTAAAAAATATTTGTTGTTAACTAACAGATTCGCCCGTCTTCGTCTGCACTGTATATTATGTTGATAACATACGTTAAATACAGAGAAACTTGAAAATAAAAATTATAAGTAAAAATATAATTATTACCATTACATTACCTCTCGCTGTCGTAATATAACGATTCTATTGCGTCATTTCTTTTTTTTCATTTTTAACTATAGTTTTTTAATTAATTTTGTCTATTTATATTGCCACCCGGTAGTTTTGAAAATAAAATGTCTCCTTAGGTTTGCCTGGAAGAGATCGCTCTAAGCGATAAGGCCGCCTAACTGTACACATATTGTAAACTGATATCTAATTTTGTATATTTTCAACGTGTGTGCAATAAAGAGTTTTATTATTATTATTATTATTATTATTTATTTGCAAAGTTTCCTTGTAAGCACAAATATTTGCGGGGTGGTAGGGTGTCTGTACCCGACTGGATCGCGACCACCGTACACCAGGTGGAACACCCGCCATAGTGACACGTTTGGGCGTGTCGCGTTCCGGGATCAGCCGGTGTATATCCAGCAACCGGGGGGGGGGCTGTCCCTGACTGGGTCGCTTTCAGGCCGGCATGACAGCGGCGACCGGCGATAGATAGTATGTCTTTCGGTGGTCGCCATTGTTTTTGGATTGTACTGTGCTTACCATCAGGCACAGTACAGTCACTTTGCCGAGCTGCAATAAAAAAAAAAAAAAAAAAAATATTTGTTTACTTCCACTCTCCACACCGTTTACTTCACTATTCTATGACCAGAAAACATACAACACTAAGCGCGTAGTCCCTATGAAAAACGTAGTTTTCTAAAACGTTAACTATATTAAATGAAATTATCATAATTATCAAAGTCTGAGAGGTAAAACTGAAAAAACTGACCGAAATCTATGCAGTTGTTTATCGCGCACAATGGGAAACCCCCTTTTTAACGTGGAGAGAAAACCAGTTTGGGATACTCAGATGCTTGGGGGAACGTGGGTAGTGTCGTAGACTCCTATCGACTAAAAAAATCTACGATGAATCGTCCGCCGCGCTATGAGAGTGCCTTGAGGTCCGCGCGAGTATGCTCCGAGACACCAATCACCACCACGTTGGTCCGGCTGTGTCAACGTTGTCACTCGCACAGGCAGCTCGGTTCACGAAGTGCCACCCAGTCCACCGAACCAGTGTTATAAAAGTTTGGGCATAATGGCAGACTCGTACTATTTTATTTATAAAGATAGATAACTGTTCCTTTTTTGGTTAATACATATAATATTAATTACTAATTTAATTGTTTTAATTGATATTTGTCTTTTAGATGTATTACCATTGGCTTCGTAATCAATTTTGATATAATTGATTGACATAATGTTACGTATGCAATTACAAATTGTTAACATAGACTTTATGTATCGAAGTAAATTTATTTTGTCTATAATTAATTATGTCTTGAGTTTACTTTCATCATATCAAAATAATTTTGACAATTATACGTAAGTACTTTATAGGTCTACAGTGATGGTGGTGGTCGAGTGGTTTGCACGGTGGAATGTCAATTGGATGTCCGCCTTTCACGTGAAAAAAGTTTAGGAGTCTGAAATTCTTTCATATTGAGCCTAATTGGACTGCTAGTAAGTATGAATGTGAGTACACAATTTCTTTTCTCTATCATGTTTATTTGTCAAGTTATGGGCTTAAAAAAAGTCATATTTAAAATTTGGATTTTTTGGAGGTAGTATTTCGAATTAAACAAATTTACAATAAAATATTAAATGCAGCGATTTATAAAGAACACTAGCTGGCCCACGCGACTTCGTCTGCACCAAATCGGTTAATACCTGTGCCGATTTTGTTCCCAAACGCAAAAAAAATTAAAAAACCTTAGAATCCGATTGTAGGGACACCTACCGGTCCAATTGTGAATCCAAACTATCCTATATATATTGGCAAGAAATGTCTTCCCGGTATCCCCTGGGTTGTTTCTTTGACCCTCACCTCGCAACGCCAGAATAATTTTACTGCCTTATAGTTTTTATGTTATTATGTTTTAACCAATACCATCAATTAACATGCGGTAAAAAGTAAACACTTTATCTCCATGAAATTTTCATTTTGATTTAGCTCTTTGTTCTAGTAAGAATTTGTAAAGTACACATGAAATCTGTATTTAATAACTTACTAATTTGTAATAAGTAATTGTAACATTTATTTTCTTTTCCACATATACCTAAACAGTCTTTTTGGCTGAGGTATTAAACTTAGATATATGTGTGTTGTATTTTTTTGTAAAGCTAACAGTAATAAATTTTGCTATGGATTTTATTACTTTACTTCAAATCATTCCAGCAACGTACGCCATATTATAGAATTTTACTAATTTTAATTACATTTACTGTGATCAATTATTGAAAATATGTATATACCATAAAAAAAGTAGTCTAATATACCTTTCTAACAGTAAGAATTTTCAAAATCGGATTAGTAATATCAGAGATTACCCCGAATATCCAAACTCACAAAGTACAACTTCAACTTTTTATTATTGGAGTTTCATAGATACGAATTCTACCAGCGTTAAGTCAGTCATGGGAGAGTGACTTTATAAGTAGTATTATTTTTGTTTCATATAATTTAGTTCTTCCAGATTGGGCCTCTGAGATACACAAAGACATACACAATACTTACAGATATAATGCCTTTAATAAATATATATTAACATAATTATTACTGTTAAGCAAAATATAATACAATACAATATCTTGGAGGCAAACAATTTTATTAATTAAAAAAATAATTTATATATAGATTTTTTGGGGTTGGAACCATCTCGGGCGTCCACAGAACATGCTACTAAATTATTACCACAATCTGTTCAGTAGTTTCGGCATGCATAGAGGACAGACATACAAACATTGATTTTTATGTATAAAGATTAGTTGCTCTTTTTGAAAATAAATTTAAACTTAAAAAAAAAATCTTTTTTGATGTACAAAACCGGAAGTAAAATTTTCAAAACTACATTTTACTAAATTGGACGTTCTATTTTAGTTTGCTGTTATATCAAAACGTATCTTAAAATACACGTGAAATATACTAGAACTTTTAAAATGGGTACTGTATTGGTTAAGGAAAAAGATAGATTCATGTTCACACATGTCGCACTGCACTGAGATCTGAGGCTAGCCTAAGTAAGTTTAGTTGCGAGATATCGTGATAAATAGATAAATACCGTATGTGGGAAAATATAGAACTATGAATTTCTCTGAGTTCGAAAACGCCAAGACATCGTTGGCTTGCGTGGTGATTATAGCCATACCTTATGCCCATATTCATAAAATATAAAAGAAATGTTTTTGAAGTGAAACTTCTTTATCGGCGTTGGAAAAAATTTACCGTCACATTTTTCCGTTACGCGCCATCTTGTTTGTATTCATGTCTATGATAATAAAATCCCTTTGTTTAAACTTTATCTAATTTAACTTTATTTTTTAATATATTAATGAAATTGTTTGCCATAAAGAAAGAAAGGGTTGTTTTTTTTTTTTTTTTTTTGACCAATTTCTTTTTTTTTTTTTTTTTAACCAATTTCTGGAAAGTTGCATATAGATCATTTTGCGAAAAATAAGGCCTTAAACAAGTTTCACTTCTTACGTGTGTACACTAGTACACGCACACATTTTTTATTTATCAAGAAATATTATAATCAAAAACGGTTATGACTAAATTGGTTGAAAAATATCGCATGTTCTTTTTAATAATACTCGCTCAAAAAATTACATTGCATCAATGAAAGGTGACAAAAGTGTTTGCCATTTTATTAAATAACTTTTCATTCAATGTAATGTGAGAATAACTCAATGCCTATAAACGGCGCCGCGAACCTTCAAAGCGTTCAAGATAATTATACTGATTTATGATGGAACTGAACATCAGTAGAGCGGTTCGAAGTTTCTTCTAAGATTTATCGTATCCCCAGTTAGAGAAAACAATAGTTGAAATTCTCTTAGCTGTTTCTATAAAAATAATTTTGAATTTTTATGCGCAAATCTATAGAAATACTACCCCAAAATATTATTCTTTTGTTTCTTTGAACTCATTACTAGTCTCTGAAACTATCGATCATGTTTGAAGAAGAAACTATTTATTCTGTTGCCTATTTATTAAAAAATATTATTAACCACCATCACGCTACTAAGACCCTTTAGAAGAGGTGCAGTTATCATACAAACTTGGTCAGGTTAAGTGAATACAAAAGACATTGTAATGTTAAGCTGCGAGTCACGGCGCCACGCGGGAGGTACCGAATGTTGGTCAACCCGACTAGAACGGAGCATCGGTGAGAAAAGCCGAACTGTAAATGCCTATGGCAGTGAGGTACCATGGCGCTCGACTCAATAGCTTAGCGTGAAACAGTCGTGCTTTATACTAAGTTTGTATAAGCTTAACTAATTAAATTTTCCGATTAAAAAAAAAATGCAAGTGAATTACTGTTAGTTTAGATATTTAAAAAAATACAATACCTACCTTTTAAAGAATGATTTCTTAAATGAAACTGTTTTTTAAAGATGCATGCATAATTGCCCACTAGACTGGTAATAATATTCTGGAATGTGTAGTATTAAACAATAATATTGATATTGTAAAGATTTTATTGAACTTGAATGAACAAATGGCTCTGTGGTAGTAGATGAAATGATTTAAAAAAACGATATAGCACACATCAACGATTAATAGGTAATGAGAGATTATTTTTTCAATAGTCTTAAATTTGCATGCCACTCTTTTGTTGTTATTCGTGACAATTTTAAAAATCAAAATTAGTTGTAGTTTATTCCGTTCATGACTGTGAAGGTGAACGTCCTAACCAACTTCTAAGGTGCCTACACTGGTTTCACAAGCATCTTTCTTCATCATTCGTCTTCGAGAGTTCAACCGGGCATGTCATAATAATTATTAATCGATGACAACTTAGTGGTGGCATGTTCGAATACTGCGTCGATTTAAGTAGATTTCAATTTTTGCTAATGACCCGGAGCTTTCGACATCGTAATGAAACGATAGCATGATTGTAGGCCTTTTCCTATACCCGCCTGGTTGGCTACCATCTTTAATTGGAAAATCTGTCACCATGCATCTATAGATGTGTTCCGGCAGCTGCACATGAGAGACAGTTCCTCTAGATTTAGCGTGTTTACCATCTTGTACCATAAAGTCATTTAACATCAGGTGACATTATGGTGAAACGCAGCCGGTATGTCAAATCAAAAATATTTTGTTCAATTTAGGCCCTAAGGTGTCGCTTATGAATGTTAAAACTACTACCGCTTTGGAAAACAATCCCATCATCGAGAAGAACCGGCAAGAAACTCGGTCGGGCTTATCTTTTTAACAGACATCACCATCGTTCTCATATTGATCCACTCTATAACAGCCTTTTGACGCTAAAACCCGCTTGACATGGCACTTAAACTTCCATTCCGACAAATCGGTGATACGCTTTGGGACGTCGCTGTAAAACCAAACATCATTACCTAAAGAACTGTTACTAGTTTTATTAAAATCTCTGAATCTGAAACCCGGGATGATCATTGTGTCACAGTTTCTAGTATTTAACTGTTATAAGTGACCGCCGACAAATTATGGAATTATCTGTTCTTCGTCGTTGCATTTGGATTTCATTGTGTTTGTCATCAAATACAATGCATACTAGATTGTGTAGGCTGTACAACAAATTAGGAACTGAGTTGGACATTTTTGGTGTTTTGTTGTAGACCTTCACGGAAAATGCATTATTGTTGCTGAAGAGACATAAATTGTAGCTGCCAACAATTTATAAATTATAATTTTATGTTTTTGTTTTAAATTTGTGTTTCTTATTCTTTATACTGAGTATTTCCATTGAGCGATATTTGTTTTGTGTTAGTTATTTATTATTATTTTAGTTTACATTATATCTATCTTTATAGTATTTTGATTAATTTTGTCTACCAGCTTTGTCTGCGGCAGCTTTTAGAGGTCAATGTGCCTATATATTGTTCATATATAGTGTCGATTAACGTTTAGTGTATTGGTCACTAGTCGCCCTATAATAAGTAACTTCAGTTAATTTATTTAGTTCTTTAAAAAAGAGTCGAGGTAGCGCTACTTTCTCTATGATGAATTTACACTTTACAAACTTTATGGGTAAGGTCTAAACTCAATGGTGAGTCAAAATTATAACTGTCTCAAATTAAACTACTAAAATAGATATAAAGATTAAAAACTCCCTGTCTAATTACAAGATTTCGTAATTAATTCTAGAGATATAACAGAAAGTTTGTCAAAAGCATTCAAACAATTTATATTAACAAATAGTAGGTACTAGAGAAATAGATTACGAGCATAGACTAAAACAAGATTACGGATTTGTAAATAAATAATTACTTCAAATATTCCATAAACTTCAAATTAAATCACTTGAAGACTTAATCAAAGATTTAAGGACCGTACCAATTTTGTCAGGTTAATTTTTAATACAAATTAGGGTTAATAAATCAATTTATTTCAATATTGTATGGTTGGCTTGGGTTCTCTACGAATTCGTATATTCTTGTCACAGTTATATTTAATTTTGGTTCGTACGACTCATTTAAGGATCTAATAATTATGTATTATTAAAACCATAATTATGTGTAATTATAAAAAACCACTGATTAAGAATATGACGTTAACCTTTTTTTGTCTGTCTGTCTGTCTGTCTGTCTATATTCAGCTTGATTAATGTTTGTGAAAATATGTACACGACAAGCGCATACCATTCCTTAAATCTAAATTGACGTAAGCGAACATCCGGTCAAAAACTAGTATTTTAGCAAACACTGAGTCGACAATAATTACTGCATAAGACAGTATGCCCCACGCGGGCAGGTAGAATTAAATAAATTATATGTTATTCCAAAATTGTTAGAATATAAGAATTTTCAAAGCAAGTCGTAGATAAGAACATATTTGTAAAGATGAAATCTTATTTAATCTAAATTGGTTTTTAAAAAATGGTAATAAATGTTTTTAGGAATCATAAAATAAATACATATTTTAATCGAAAAAAAAAGTCAAAAGAATTACTGGACAGAAAACGCATGAAGAGACGCGAGCAGTTGCTAGTCATTACTGAAAATGTATACGCAAATGGTATATATTCTTATTATCACCATAATACAGTGACAAGCACGTCATACTGGCTCTCTGTAGTTCGTATTGTTTCGGAATCAGGTAGTGTATATTCGGAAGTCGAGGCTCAGCTGCGATGAATGCGACGTCCAACCGTGGGTTGGAAATGTCTCGATGGTTGCTGTTGTTCTTTGATTTATGTTTACCGTTTGGTATAGTGCAGCTACTTTGTCATTGTACTATATGAAAACAAGATGTTAAATAATACACAAAAAAAATCTATATAATATATATTCTTAGATAAAAGTTTTGTAACGCGACTTGCGGTAGGACTAGACTGAAAAAAAAGTCACATAAGAAAGAATCGTTATGATATCCTCAATGTGACTTTCTCTGTCTATAGTATAGGAATGTGCATGTGCGTCCCAATATTGAAATTCGAGCAGACGAGCATCGTGTGCTGCGGGTTGTATAACCTGAATACTGAGTGCGTGGAAATGTCATTAAATCTTTTTGATATTTATGTTTGTTTCATTTATTTAGCTTTTTTTTTCAATTTAAAATCACTATTTTATATCCAATTGTTAATACACTGTAAACTCTTTATAAAGTCATTGGTTATTACGAAAAACTATAACACAGATAACACAGAAATTTGTTCAATTTGGTTGGTTTACCACAAACCCATTAATTTGTTCTGATCCTTCGATATAACGAAATCTCTTTGTAACGAAAAAATGCTCAGTCCCTTGAAATTATTTATAAAGAGTTGACACTGTACATGAATATTTTTTCCAAAATATTACATGAAACATCGTGATTTTAATCCTTACTTTACGTTATTGGCATTGAAAAGTTATAGAAAACAAAAATATAGAAATTATACAAAAAGAAGGAGTCGCGTGGATGGGAATAATTCTTTTTCCTTACGTGACCAAAATATACAATAATAACTGAACTATTCATACCGAATTATATTCGGAATTGAAGAAAGGCGTAAAGAACTTTGTTCCTGACGAGGTTCCCCAGATGTCACAGGTCTTTTTAACGGTTGTTTTGTACTCTACGTAGGCAATGTACTAATTACCTATTTAATGAATATTAGTAAGTGCAAATGTAAAATAAATAATGGAATCGTTACATTTCAAAATGGACCAAGTCTAATTTCAATCTTTAAATTTCTTTAAGATTATCGGTTATAATTCATTTTGAACGATGTTCAAAAGGTCTTTAGTATTTTTTTATGATCTTTAAATTTTACATTTATAAAACTACGTCTTTAAATTTTTTTTTTTAAACTCATGAACGATCGGTTAAAATTGAATTTGGCTCACATAGATATGGAACGATGCAACTATTGACAAATTAATAACTAAATAATTACTGAAATCTTCATATAACTAGACTCAAAATATACTTCGTCTAGATAAATACGTTAGGTTATATTAGAAGTTAGATAGATCTATGACCACAACGCGAGTCGAGTATACTAACGAGCGGTAGCGGTCAAAGAGCGTCAGCGTCAAATGTTATTTATTGAATTAGTAAGACCATTTTATACCCTTGGTTATTCTGCAAACATTTTGATCTATTTTGCAAATTATCCACTATAATTCTACTTTGGTAATACATAGTGTAAAATTACAGATAAAGTTTATTTTATATACTAGCTTCCGCCCGCGACTTGGTCCCCGTGGACTAGTTCTTTGGGCTAACACTAAAATAATTGGTGCTTCGCTCTCATTAGCCTTAGCGTGATGATATATAGTGACAATAGTCTGCAGCCTTCCCCGATAAATGAGCTATCTAACACTAAAAGAATTTTTCAAATCAGATCAGTAGTTCCTGAGATTAGCGCAATCAAGCAAACAAAATCTTCAGCTTTATAATATTAGCATAGATTACATACTTTACTTTTCAGTTAATCATATGACGGCATGTATTTTGTAATAAATATGTGAATTACTTGAGATAAGGTATCATAAATATTTTAGAAGCATTCTGAGCGTTCAAACATATACACGTATGAATTTTCATGACGATCCGTTCAACGGCGCACAAGTTGAAAAGTAAAATAGATAGCACAAAAACTTTCTCCATGAAGAAAACAATACAACTTCAACAATCGATTAAACAGTGCTTAAATTTATGATCTCAGATTTACGCTTTTAAAATGTACAAGCGCTTGTCCTTTCAATCTAGTATTGTTAGGAATGGATGAAACTTCTTAGATAACCGTTAAAGGAATTTAAAACGGTCAGTGCACAATTTATGTTGTCGTCCTTAATTGAGCAACAAGAATCGGCGTGGTGCGAAAAAGTAGATGGAACACCGTTGTATATACGAACCGTAGTCCCGTAGCGGGAATATTCCTTGTCCATTTCACTTGTCGACTAACTGCGGCTCAGAGCGAACGCGCCGAACTCCGCTCTAATCTCCTCAGAGCCCGCATTCGGAAACTTGGGAAAAGAAATAATAATACACGCAAAATAAAAAAAAGGAAACGAAAATGTTTGAAAGCGATGTAACTTAAAATTAATTGAGCTATTTATTTTTTGTTGTGTCACGATGTAGTTTAGTTTCGAAAAAGTTTTCGTGCGTTAAATTTTCGGGAAACTGACGACGGACTTTTAAATTGTTCAGTTAAGTTTAGTTTTGAAGGAGCTGAAGTAAGTATTTAATAATAAGTTTACGCAGAATAATTAAGTTAATAATGGGCATCGTTTTATAAGTTTGTAAACCTCGGTTTATAATATAACGACGGGTTTGATTAATTAGGTTAATCTTGAAGATTTACGTGTACTAATTTTATTGTGGATTATGATTTATTAAACTAATTTTGAACTTAAATTGATTGTTGTGTTATCCAATACGTTCTTGCTCTGAAGTTTTCAAACTTAGTAAACTCATTTTCAATTGATATTTCTAATTACTAAATGTATAAACTATTCATTTTTTAGCAAAAAAATGTCTACATTAAATATGGTATATTCCGATATAAAGTTTTACGAGTTGTTTCGTTAAAAATTACTATTTATGATGAAAATAAACTGTAATATATCTTAGATTTTTTTTAAATCTGATATATTATGTAAATATTACATTTTTACGCAATAATTACTAAAAAAATACTATTATTAAAATTTGTACAATTTGTACTAATTATCGGCATAAATAACTATGTCACGACTTCTATGATAAATGTAATTATATTTTGACCTCAAACAAAGTACCATTTTAGTTACGTAGGTGCCTTGATTTTTTAATATTTGTTTATTTTACGGTTATATTTAAAAGGTAACACCTCTCTGTCTATATGTTAGTCTATAACTCGAGAACCACAAAACCAATTTACATTAAACCATTTCACATTATTTTTTAAATAATAGCTGTATTTTCAGGTCATGCTTTTTCAGATGTATATTTTGTTAAATTACCTAATATATGAAACAAGGTAAAAATTAATTCTATAAAAAACGACTACTAGTATGAGTTATATCACAATTTAAATAATAATAAAATATCACCTAATGTAGTGCAGTAGACTGCTCAGTAAAAGAATATTTAAAAGATCAGTAGGACCATAAATCTTACATTAGCATTTACATCACAATAACCATTTTTTTTAGAAATAACCGTGGCAAAGTAAACTGAAGACGATAAACACTAATCGAATACTAATAAAATTATTCTCCAATTTAATACAATTGGTTACGTAATGAATATTATTTCCAAAAACGTCTTACAGTTAATATTGAGATATAAAAAAAATATATATCTTGTTTTAAAAGTTTTATTTAAAAAAAGGGCATTTCAATAATTATTTTTTAGTTCAAGTGAGCGAAAACCTGGGCGTCAGTAGTAAATAAATAACAAAATAAAATAAAAAAAAACATATTTTTGTACAGACGCCTTGTAATTCAAAGAATAGTTACCAAATTTGTTATTAACCTAATTGTAGTCTTTAAATAGATTAATAATATACTAAATAATGATTAACTCTCTATTACGATGAAATTTCAAACTAGATAAGACTTTCCTGCGAACTGACATGTGATAGCGGATGCCACTTCGTTTTTTATTTAAAAATATTATGGAAGTTAATAATTATCTTTATCTTAGAAATACTATTTTATAAAGTTGATGCACTTTTCGTGGTCAAATTTTTACTCTAAGAAACGACAAAAAGATGACCAATTACAGCTTCATGAGCTAAGTACATCGTTTCTCAATCTTTTGAGTATCGGAAACTTAAAAATAAAACGGATTTGAATAGAAAATCTTACAACGGCCTCAAGATGTACCAAAGTGGACGATAAAATAATCATAAACACTCTATTAAATAGTTAATAAAGATATTAGTTAGTTATTACTTTTTGGTCACATTAACTGGAATTATACGCCAAATAATTTATGATGTTGAGAGCTAATGAGTAATAATATAATAGGTTTTATATTGAAACATGTTTTTTCATAGAATTCCATACATAATCGTAAGACACGACAGTTGTTTTTTTTTATATCATAGGAGGCAAACGAACAGGTGGGTCACCTGATGTTAAGTGATCACCACCGTCCATAGACACTTGCAACACCTGGGGAGTCGCAAGTACGTTGCCAGCCTGTGTTGGGGGAAGAGGAAGGGAAGGGGAAGGGGAAAGTGGAAGGGGAGGGGTGGTGGGTCTCTAGCGCTCTCACTGACCAAACGAAACGCAACAATGCAAGCATTGTTACTTCACGTCGGTTTTCTATGAGAGGGTGGTAGTACCCCGGGCGAGCCGACCCATACATGCTGAAACCAGTAATAGCTTCAGCGTGGCTCTACCACCTACAAAAAGACCACCTGTTACAGATAAATAACATTTTACTTGATTAATAACGTTTACTTATATTTTTGAGGCAAGTTTAGGTAATAAGCATTTAGGAAGACATCTTAATCTGTACAAGATTAAAAGAATAGATACAAAACTATTATGATTCATAAATCGTCATAATCTTCGTACCCTTATTCCAGCTAAGTAGGGTTGGAACAACATGTATTCTTCTTTCATTCTCCCCTGTCACATGTCATTTCAGTATTCACATAAATAAATATTATGTATTGAAGTGAGAAACTTCTGAATCGTTATTTTTCGTTTTCTTTAGCGAGTATTTATACTTGCTACCTTTCGCATCGATAGTTTTCTGGATGCCTATATTAGCAACGATTAAAGATACAACGTTATCTCTAGACAGATATCGTTGCTCCTATACAGTACTTTATTTACAATTCTATAAATTACAATCAATTTACTCCAATAACAGAATTCGATCCGAAAACCACCATACAGATCGTCAAAAAATAAAAATCTGAACAGGAAAATAATATAATAAAATATAAAGTTTTTTTACGCTTAAGTTTATTATCAGTTCGCATTATTCGCTTTGTATAAATCACTTTGCAAAATCAGAAGCGACGATTCACATCCGTACCTATTATACGGTGATGGCACCCACTGCTTCCACCTTGCGTTCCTATTATGTATAGGAACGTGATAAATAGCGCTTCTTATCATATTTATCGACATGAATATGGAAGAGCACGTCATTTTTATAAGTTTTAAGGAAGTGTTATATAGTGTAGGATGTTCATATGTGAATCAAGGTTTGAACACCACTGGAAACAAGAATTAACTTGCACTCTATAGTCTTTGGAACTTCGCAGAATCAATGGGTTTCTGTATGTGCTTTAACGCATGTACAACGTAGTGTTAACGGATTTTTTGATATGATGCCCTCATCAACGTTCCAAACTCGCACCCCCTACCGTTGGTTACTCATCTTAAAACCCTAGCAAAAAAGCGACAACCGTAAGGTTCTCTAAAACTTTCATACACACACTAGCGATATAGAATGGGTCACTCAGCATATTTTTTTCCAAGGCTGTAACATGGGATTCATCAAAAAGGTTGACAACAGAAAAATAATGCCCTTGGTGTTGACACTGTCCATAGGCGACTCTACCCATTTACCATAAGGTGAGTCCTCTGCATATTTGCTATCCTTTGCAATAAAACAATATTACCTCTCAGATATCGCGTGTCGCGTTCCGGGATCAGCCGGTGTATATCCAGCAACTGGGGGGGACTGTCCCTGACTGGGTCGCTTTCAGGCCGGCATGACAGCGGCGACCGGCGATGGATAGTATGTCTTTCGGTGGTCGCCATTGTTTTTGGATTGTACTGTGCTTACCATCAGGCACAGTACAGTCACTTTGCCGAGCTACAATAAAAAAAAAAAAAAAAAAAAATATTGTTGTATATTTCCAAGGTCGTAACAGTAATACCTCTAAGAAGACTACCGTAATGAAAAAGTTAATTATTTTTGGTCCTATTATATGTTTCACTATTTAAATACATTCTTCTTCTTCTCGGACGCCCCGTTACGAAACTCTTTTCGAAGAGATGATTATGTGGTTCGGCGAGTTAAAGTAATTTGGTATGAATTGCGTAAAGATAGTGACCGTGAATATTTAAGGATTTAAATAGTTTTTGCAGATGTAGATCGTAGATTAGAAGATGAGATAACATAGGGTACATTTCGAATAATGAACATTCAGAAGAAATCGAATTCTTCGCCACTTTATTTACAAACGAAGTTGGAAGGAACGATCTTATGATAAAATCTTAAGTAGGTACTTAGGAACTACAAAATTTCGGCCGATACATAGGTAAGTTTAAAAGAGGATGGAGTTTGTTCAACAGTTAAGTTCACATAATAATAAAGAGTAACGAGTTGACTTGCGTCGATTTGTACGTATACGATAAAACTTTTGCTTCTCGACGGGAATATTGCGAGAAGTTTACTCGAGCATTTAGATTTGCTCGGGATGTTTCCTTCTTAGTCACTGTACTGCTTCTTATCTACTATCATTTTTTGTTGTACTTACATGATATCCTGAAGGAACTGTGCCTGATTGTATGCACAGTATGATCCAAAAATAATGGTGACCGTGGAAAAATCTGTACCAATGCCGGTCTTGGAAATTTTGGCGGTTTGCGAGTCTATTCGTTATTGGTCGTCTTTTTTAGGTTTAAGTGTGATGAAACTATCCTATGGTGGAAATGGTTTTTCTAAGCCCGCCTGGCTATCTAACACCCTTACGTTGAAAATCTTTCGCCAAGCATAGTTGGTGTATTCCGGCAGCTGTACTTGAGAACCCAGTCTCTTCTAGATAGAGCGTGCTTCCACTTTAAACCATTTCGTCATTTAATATTACTTAAGATTGTGGTCACATTCAGTTCAAATTTCTGTCAGTCAACCTGATAGTAGGATATACACCGGTTGAACTTGGAACGTGACAAGACACTATGGCTTATGTAAAACCTAGTGTACGGTAGTCGCAATGCAGATGGACATCTTTGTAACGTTCTACCATCCAGGCTATGAAATAAAATTCAAATAATAAATGTACATGAAATCTATACATTTGACCATCAACGTAGGTATTTCTCCTACTGCATCTTTAACCATAGGCACTAATATTATAAATGAGAATGTGAGTTTATTTATTTAAGGTCCACAAAACTGAGTTCAATGAACGAAAATTGTCACGAACCCTGCTAAATGTGAACACGACATGTATAAAATATGAAGAGAAAGTCATATTATTAAAGCAAGGAAATAAACAAAAATTAAATGAAATTAATCATTCAAATAATATCTTTATTCTAATTGAGGCCAAAGAAACACAACAAAACATATCGAATTTGAAACGTAATCTATTACACAAAGAAAGCATGCGATACAAACGGCAATGTTAACCTACGCTAGCTCTTGTTAATGGTAGTTGAAAAGTTTGCCGGTTAAATAAACGGCTGTCTATACAGTTTGTTTGTTTGAATCGCTTTTTATTGACTACTTAACCGATCACATGATATTTTGCATGTACGTCGCCAGTGGTACAAAAAAGGATATATGGTGTCTTTCATCCAAAAACAGTCCTCTTCTCGAGGTGTAGGTGAAAACTACATTAACGCGGACAAAACCACGAGCAGAAACTCGTAAATTTATATAAAAAGCCAGTCTGACATGTGGTAGAATGCTTAACACCTAGCACTCGCAAGCAATTTATGTTATTAAAAACGAATTATAAAGTAAATTGAGTCTTCAGAGAAGCAGATAAGTGGATCTCAAGGCGTGTAATATTTTTCTATCGTACTTCAGTAACCTACATACATAATTGCCGTGTAACTACCTATTTTAAATTGGCTAAAGTCATTAATTTAGTTAGTTAATTGATAAACCATGACATATTTATCTATTAGTTTCATGTACGTTAAACTTTACCTTCGAAACAACAAAATAACGTACTGTAGATGTAATATTAATATCCTATTAAAATAATAATTTGAGTCAATATAGATTTAGAAGTATTTAGTAACCGAGATATTATTATGTGCACGATAATTAATGTATTATGTATTTATATGTAATTACTACCGGGCCCGGCAGACGTTGTCCCGCCCTGCCTATAAAAAAATCCTTGACAAATTATATACTAAAACCTTCCTCATGAATCACTTTATCTACTGGTGAAAACAGCAAGAAAATTTGTTAAGTAGTTTTTGAGTTTATCGCGAACAGACAGACAGACAGACGCGGTAGGGGACTTTGTTTTATAATATGTAATGATAATGATAGTTGTTTGGAGAATTAAATAGCCAAATTGAAATAATATTTATTTACTTTTATCACAATTTAACAGAAGAAATACAAAGGAAATATAGTGATTAAACGAACATTTAAATGATAAATTGATAGTACAATTTCAAAACGTATGATTAATTTTCGTGCATACTAAAAAAACAAATCCATTATATTAATAATTCAATTCAATAACTTTAGAGAAAAACTACTCGTATCTTAAAGCCTATTTACATAAAAAATATTCTCTTTAATTCATAATAATTAAGGATTTGATGTAATAATTATAAAATTTATGTACAGAGATCTTTTATGACCTATATCTAACAGCATTAAACATTAAATAAAATGAGAGGATACCGTCGCGATCTAAAGAGATTATTTTATCTCCTACATAATGTGTAATGTTTTAAAAATGCCGGTTTTAAAACGTACGTTAACATAAATAATTGCACACGTATTATTATCACAATAATTTGATATTGTTTATGTATTACGAATACACCGACTAAACACTTTGTTAAAACACATTTATGTAGGAAGTAATAAAGCAATATCATTAATAAATAAACAAACCCGCTATCCGCGTGTTTATATTCGCTTAGTTGTTCTAAACTACGCAACGGATTTTAAAATTGTTTAAAAATAAGTTGTTTCTATTGCAAGACTTAGGGAGTGCTAAAAATTGGAGCGGATTATAAAAGTGTTTAAATTGCTTGGTCACTTATGACGTCACATAATTAAGTACACTGCAACAGTGTATATCTGTAGCGAGTTATATATACATATATATTGTTACATACTTCAATGAGTTATAAATGAAAAAAAAAACAATGAATTAAAAATGATGGACGGCATGGGGCGCGTGAAAATTTGGAATATTATATATTATTGTAGGTGAAAAATTAATTTAAATAAAAACAGTACGTGTATCAATGTATACGCGGAGAAAGTGAATGGCTTATATGTATTAAATTATAATATATGAGAATACATACCTACGTTACGTTTAACGCGTAATGATTTTTTTCCCTACCCTGATATAAGAAGTTTCACTTCAAAACTATTTAGTAGTAAAATAAAAAAGAACTTGATATCAGTGCCATCTACTTTCCAACTATAGTTGCCATCAAATTGAAAAAAATAAATAAAATCGGTCAAACTGTGTAGGTGGAAAATGAATACGAATAGACACGTACACCGAAATTATACATAAAAGATTATCTCTAATCTTGGTAAACCGACGTGAAGTAGCAGTGCTTGCATTGTTGCGTTTCGTTTGGTCAGTGAGAGCGCCGGATACCCACCTCCTCTCCCCTTCCCCGTTCTTCCCCTCCCCATCCCCCACTTCCCCACTTCCCCACTTCCCCACTCCCCTCTCCCCCAAACACAGGTTGGCAACGCACTTGCGACTTCCTTGGTGTTGCAAATGTCTATGGACGGTGGTGATCACTTACCATCAGGTGACCCACATGTTCGTTTGCCTCCTATAACATAAAAAAAAAAAAATTCGTAACAAAACGAATTTAGTTTAATAAATGAATGAATAATTAATAAAATATATTTGTTCTAGTTGATTGCACATCGTGTATAGTTTAATAGTTTATCGTAATTAGTGTTATAAAGGTGAATATGAGTGTTTTTTTTTATATAGGATATGCATAGCACGCATACGCACACCTGATGTTAAGTGATCACCGCCCTCAAAAGACACTAGCACCACCAAGGGAGTCACAAGTGCGTTGCCAGCCCGTGTTTAGGGGGAGGGGGAGAGAGAGTGAGGTGGTGGACCTCCGGCGCTCCCACTGACCGAACGAAACGCAACGATGCAAGCACTATTACTTCACGTCAGTTTTCTGTAAGAGGGTAATACTACCCCGGTCGAACCGACCCATTCATGCTGAAACCAGTAATAGCTTTAGCGTGGCTCTACCACCTACAGTATTTTTTTTGACTTGTCGTGGTCGAACTAGTGATTATTTGTGAATAGCCGATGCAAATATGTTATTAACATAGGAGGGTGGAACAGTGATTTTTAAGTACTGGATAAGTATCTCGAGATTTCATAAATTTATTTTTAGGCCTTTTTCTAAACCCGCCTGGCTAGTTACCGCTCTGAAGTTAAAGATCTGTCGACAAAAACCTGTTGGTGTGTTCCGGGAGCTGCACTTGAGAGACTCGCCTCTAGACTTCACGTGTTAACCATATTAGACAACGTCGTCATTTTTTTTTTTTTTTCTGCAGACTCTCGGTCCGCACCATTTTTTGCTATCGCTTATTAAGTACAAGTTAAAAATCGTATCTGTGAGCATCTATTGGGTGTTTTTTTTTAAATATATTTATTTTTATTATTGTTGTTATTTTTTTATATATATTTATTTCTTTGTTTTTATGATTTCATTTAACTATTTTATGACGGTTTTTTTTTTAAAGACGTTATTGCCTTTATGGCGGTTTCATTCCGGTCCTCTATCGCCATCTTTAGATTATAATCCACAATATGCCGCGCCGGAGCGTCCATGGCCCGACGGATGAACCTACTAACTGCGTCATCAGTTACGTCGTCATTTAAGATCAGATAAGATTATGGTCAGACACTAAAACCTATATATAGAAAATATTAAATAAAAGAAAAGCTTCAACGTATGAAGATATACGATATATATAAGATATACGTATACCCCCATCGAATTCAAATTAGTTGAAGTGTCTATCGATCCTATATTTTTAATAATAGGTACTTGATTGATCCAATGTTAACGCGTCCGGGGTTGCGTGGACAAGATTCCATAGCTCATTTCACGGCCCATCGAGCAGTATAACGAAATCTACAACGAAGCCTTTGTTTCAATTATTGTTTACCCGCAAATATTTTATACGGATGTTTTTTCGGAACATTGTTCATTCGTGTATAAAAACGTTACGGTGGTATGCACGAATATTATACATAAAATATAATATAAAAATCATTGCGATTTTCATATATTTTAAATAATTGCTCCTCGAACTGTTTTTATAGTGTAGTTTCGAGATGCCGTGGATTTATCATTATTTTGACTGTGAAATAATTCCCTTATTTAGAAGTTGCTGATATTCGTCTGTGTTGTTTAATATATTTTACGTACAGAGAAAAAAAACATAATAAAAAACGTCGAGGTAATATAATAAAAGAGGTAACAAAACTTACAACAATAAAATAACTAACTGTAGTCTTAATTATTTAAATTTCTTAATTTGTAAACAGAAATCATTTTTACATTTATTGATACTCCGAGCAATAATTATATACGTTTTTATACAGTATGAATTAAGCGAACATATGACGGGCTGCATGACGCGTCGCTAGTCTGACGCCAGCGCAACACGTCACGAGCATGTCGGTGAGGCTTCACCACCGTGTCGAGGTTATTGGTGACGCGAACCCATATTAAAGTGAAACTTTTATTACATCGTCTCAAACTTTTTCGTCTGTGTGTTGCATGTCGCGTGATGGTCGGCCGCAGAGTGGGTATAAAGTGAAAGGCGCTCGTCAGAGCAGCCAGGGCCAATATGGCGGCGCCTATAGTTCGCAGCAGCTGACCGTGTAGTGTATAGACTATTATCAGTTAAATGTCTATAGTGTGAAAAAAAGTTTCACTTCATAAAACCACACAATCCTTTTTTTTCTTGCTTTTGTTTACAAAACTTCTTTGTATACAACGTTATCCGTTTACTTCCCCTGCGTACTCATACGTAACACATGTACACACAAGTACACACGTACTTGATCCACTTAACACATCGCTGAAACGCGTAGTGTTTATAAAAACCCTAGTTTCTTATAACTTTGATAATTTTATATTAGATGCATTAATTCCGATAACTTTTATTTAGATAAGGGCAAGTGCCTAGAAAGGAAAACTAAATGGAATTGATTGAAATCTACCGAGGAGTTTCGCTTAGGCTTCTATCATTTTATTTAATCAGACGATAATTTTATTGACAAATATCGTTTGCAAGCTCTACGACAACATTTTCTAGATATCTGATCCCGAGCTATGACATGGAAGTTTTTTTAAGAACGCTCAACAATAACGAATTTAATTTCACATTCAAATATACAGAGGAAAATGTTCGCAGTAGATTACGTTGTTAAAAACAGTTATAATTAAAACATAATTTAGATGCTATAAATAAATGAACAACTCATTTATATGAATTGCGCTATTTTGCGGTCTGAGATAACGAACGATAAAGGGAAACTTGAACTCGGGGAGTACTCATAGTAACGTACTATTTTAACTCTGTTACTATTACGTTTAAACGATAAAAATCTGTTTATGATTTTATGTCAAACTAGTAGCAGCCTGCTACTTCGTCTGCGTTTGTTTCATTATTTCCACAAGGTAATCTTCGTGTAATCCTAACGCCTACGGAGTTAACTAATTTATATAGTTGATTTTAAAGTTTTATATAAATGTAATAAATCCATCCATCTTCACAAACTGTCTCGTTTATAATTTAAATATGATTGTTCAGTTTAATGAGTCCAATTAATTTATTATACGATAAATGTTTATAATTCAATTTATGGGAATTCAATGGGAAGAGTAGTAATTATGTCAATTTAAACCGAATATAGTAATAAATTGTTTTAAATAATGATTAAATGCTTGTGACCGTTAAAATATATTTTTGTAGGTTGTAGAGCTATGCTGAAACTATTACTGGTCTCAACCATAAATGGGTCGGCTCGCCCGGAGTAGTACCACCTTCTCAGAGAAACACTGACGTGAAGTAATAATGCTTGCATTGTTGCGTTTCATTCAGTCAGTGGGAGCACCGTAGGCCCACCTCCCCTTTCCCCTCCTCCCCCAAACACAGGCTGGCAACGCACTTGCGACTCCCCTGGTGTTGCTAGTGTCTATGGCCGGCGGTGATTACTTACCATCAGGTGACTCGTTTGTTCGTTTGCCTCCTATAATATAAAAAAAAATAGTGTCATTAGTTCTAAAAATAATATTAGGTCTTTACCTATGAAATTGCCGTTTTGTATGAAAAAATTTAAACGAATTTTTTTCATGTATTTTTTATTTGTATTAATCGAAGTAATCACCCATGCAATCAATGCATCTTTGCCAACGCAGTGGCAGTTTATTGATGCCCTTCTTAAAGAAATCAGCTGGACGGGAGGCAACAAATTCTTCAAAGACATTTTGTACTGCCTCTCGGGTATTGAATTTTTTTCCCCCCAAGGAGTCATCCAAATTCTGGAAAAAGTAGTAGTCTGTAGGCGGAAGATCTGGTGAGCGGGGCAGATGCCGGAGAACTTCCAACCCCAGTTCTTGCAACTTGGAGACCGTCTGCTGTGCAGTCTGAGGTCGCACGTTGTCGTGCAGGAGCAGCGGAGACGAGCGATTGATCAATGCTGGTTGGAGATGTGCCAGCTTCTCCATCATTGTGTTCAGTTCTTCACAGTACATATCTGTAGTAATGCTCACCCCGTTTGGTAAGAAGCTGTGATGAATCACACCGGCGCTAGACCACCAAACGGTGACCATCACTTTTCTAGGGATAAGTTTTCGTTTAGGGCATTGTTTAGGTGCTGAACCAGGATCCAACCAACTTGCTGAGCGCTTGCGGTTATCAAACAGAATCCATTTTTATCGCAGGTAACAATGAGGTTCAAAATTCCTTCATTTGTGTGTCTGTTGAGCAGTGCAAGCCACGTCTCGACGCGTACTTCACGCTGGCGATCATTGAGTTTGTGGGGCACCCATTTGTCAAGCTTTTTTACCTTGCCAATTTGACGCAAATGGACCAATATTGTTTTGATGCTAACGTCGAAAGCTGCTGCTAATTCAGCCGTAGATTGTGTATCATCAGCTTCCACAATCGCCTTTAATTCGTCATTGTCGACCAAAGTCTTCGGACAACCGCGAGGTTCATTTTTCAGGTCGAAATTCCCAGAACGGAAGCGAGCAAACCAATAACAGGTGGTGCGTTGGTTTGTAGTGTTAGCTCCCTAAACGTCGTTGATGTTGCGTGCCGCTTGTGCCGCGTTGCTGCCACGACGGTACTCATATTCCATAATTACTCGAATTTTTAACGTATCCATGATGACAAAAAAGATTGAAATGCGATGAAAATGTAACACTAATCAAAAAACAAATGACTACTTTTGGAAAAAGAATTCCATGTTTTTAATTATTAAAATTAAAAATAAATTAATAAAATTAATTTGAAATTAGAATTCTTAGCCAAACAAAAAATATTTTGATTTGAAATGGCCAGTACTGCAGAACGGTAATTTCATAGGTAAAGACGTATTATTACTTGCCTAAATTAATACAGTACAACAAATACCTGATTATATGTTAATTATGTATAATTCATGTTTACAGAATACGAATATTTTCAAGGGATATTTATAATTAAAGTGTTTATTTAAGATTTTATTGGTAAAGGAAGTATAAACCTAATTTACGTTGGTTATTAATAAGTACAATCGAGAACACTCATACTCAGTGGTGAATACTTGCTCAATAACGTTTTTAAAAATAACTAGGATATGAACGGAGTTTGCATATGTTGAAAATGAGATCTTGTCACTGGGTAAATTTAAACTTTAAGGATATATCGATATATCTATTCTGAAAATATATTTACAATTACACTGGAATTTCCAGTTTTGATTGAATAAACATGAACAAATTATATGTTTTTACATTTATAAAACTCAATAAGCCCGTTTCTATAGATGGTAGAGCCACGCTGAAGCTATTACTGGTTTCAGCATGAATGGGTCGGCTCGCCCGAGGTAGTACCACCCTCTCACAGATAACCGACGTGAAGTAACAGTGCTTGCATTGTTGCGTCTCGTTCGGTCAGTGAGAGCGCTGGAGGCCGACCTCCCCTTCCCTTCCCTCTCCTCTACCCCCTCCATCCCCTTCCCTCAAATACAGGCTGGCAACGCACTTTCGACTCCCCTAATGTTGTTAGTGTCTATGGACGGTGGTGATCGCTTAACATCGAGTGACCCGCCAGTTCGTTTTCCTACTATGACATAAAAAAAATATTATCTTTATCCATATGTCTATAATAATCATGAATTATAATAAAGCCCTTTTTCGCGTCTGGCTGTATATTCCCTTAATACTTCTAAACCACACAACGAAATTTGATGCTGTTATCACTAACGTATAATGAATTTTATCCGGAAGGTTTAAATGCATAATGAAGGTTTACATGCATATTCTATTTATATAAAGAAGAGAAAAGATGATGTGTTGTAATGTGGTCGTAAGGAGTTTTCCAACACTTGCATTCGTAGTGATCCCTAAATCTTACGAGATACACCAAAATGTTGTATACTAGCTGACCCGTGCAACTTCGTCTTCACCAAATCGTTTATCACTATAGCCAATTGTATTTTTAAACGCGAAAAATTTTAATATAGGTAACTAAAACCTTATTGCAGCCACACCATCGGTTTCCAATTGTGAATCCAAACTATCAAGGGACTCAATCAAACATATACCCAGATGGTATGTGAGAAATCTTTTAAAATAAGCCTACAACCCGTTCGTAGCAACCAACATATATTGATGGTAATGTGCAAAAAAAGCTTTGAAGGTCTAAATATAAACGTATATAAACTGGGTAAAAGTATATAAACTGGGGGGCAGTTTCTAACGAAGTTCCTTTCCCTTTTTTGTGGACGTTTACTATACAGTGAGTACAGTTTACATTATAAAATATCAAGTTGATAGAGTTAAATTGTAAATTAAACGATAAAATGTATTCATAAAATAAAATAATGATAAATGAAACACTGAATAATATCATAACTATTTTCAACTTGTATTAAAACTTTTTCACACTCCATTGTATTGAAGAAAAATATAAATATTAAAAAGATATGAGCACAACGCGTCAAATGTCACTTGCCTGTAACTATTTGTCTAAGAGCTAGCAACGGTTTCGAAAAAGAAAATAAGCCAGTTTTTATATATCTTTATGTTCTTCCGAATAGAGTGCGGGCTACCTGACTGCCGGTAAACGTTGCGTTTATTAGTGCATATCGCACCTTTACAGGCAAAAATATTGATTTTTATATAATTTTTGAATGTTTTGTTTTTTACTAACTTAGAAACGCTACTAAAACATGAAATTATCATTGCCAGACATTTTTGTTGTTAACAATAATGTGCCCGATGCTATTTTTTTTGTAAATAAAATAAAGTATGTCCAAACCATGTTAATATAGCTGTAATTTTAATATTATTATTATTTATTTTTTAATGAAGGCTTAGTCGCCTTCTCGGCTATATCGCCTAAGTGACATACAACTATATAACAATAAGAATGACAATAAACTTAACAATAGCTTATATTAATTTTGTACAATTCTTTAGCATCTTTCGAAGTGGGGTCAGACAATAACGAATTGTACAAACCAGTGTGGAACGAACCAGAAGCATTAAGCCGAGATCTAATATCTTCGTTTCGAACACATTCTGCCAGGATGTGGTGCACATCATCGATGAGCTCACAAATCTGGCAGAGTGGTGATAGTACTTTACGCATCAGGTAGGCGAACTTTTTACATGGGATGTGTACTGAGCGTAATCTTATTCCTGTGATTGCTTCCCGACGGCAAATCGTACTGTCATCAATCCATGGTGACCTTAAGGGGCGTGGCTGAATCGTTCTGTACCATATTCGTTTTGTTTTAGAACGCTCATCAAAGTATTCCTTCCAATGCGAGTAATAGCTATTTTTAAATACTGAGCATACATCCAAGTAAGTTGGTAAAATATTAATAGGAGCACCTTCGGAGGATCCTTCTCTAGCTAAAAGATCAGCTCTTTCATTCCCAGTTATACCTATATGAGAAGGGATCCATTGTAAATCAATTACTTTGTTCTTTGCTTTGAAATCTAGTAATTGCTTCAAAATAGTATATGTAGGCTATCGGTATTCCTTGAAAGGTCGAGGTACATCGCGCTACGTGTTGAAGAACATTTTTTGAATCGGATAAAATAACAATCTTAATGGACTCAGTTGATTGTGCAAATGATAAGGCCTCTGCAATTGCTATTAATTCAGTGTGCATAATTGAAATATTTTCATCAATTTGAAACTTCATAAAAGTATTTGAATTTGACTCAAAAAATGCGGCTACTAAATAATTACCAGCTTTAGATCCGTCAGTGTATATTTTAACAAAATTTTGATAATATTTATTTATATATTGAAGACAAATATCTTTTATTTTAACAACATCATATTGACGCTTTGGCTTCCAAATACCATCTACATTTATTTTAATTATATTGTGCAAATCAATGTTATCGACCCAGGTGTGTAAAGCGAACATTTAATGTTTTATACTTGTTTGACTTGGAGTATTTTTATATTGAGAAAAATAGTGGTCTTTTTATTTTACGCCAATGGAGTGATTGGAAAGAGGTGGACAGTTCTTCTGATACATTAGTTTGTTCTTTTCGAATGACTTAAATTTAAATAGAATTTTGCCAGCTTAATATTGTCTCCTAAGATGTAACGGACATATGCTCAATTCGCTTTCCATAACATGGATTGGAGTACTTTTAATGAAACCTCCGATAATTCTCATGGCCTGGTTTTGGACTTTTTCAAGTTTATAGAGGTTAACCTGAGCACTACTATCATAAAGAAAGCTGGCATAGTCAATTTGACTGCGTGTAATATTGAAGTATAAACGAACTAAATGTTATGGATGAACACCCCAATTAAAACCGGCGAATGCTTTGAAAACGTTTAGAAACTTAGAGCTAGATACTGCAACTGCATTGATATGTTTACCCCATTTTATGTATGATGAAGATAGCTATAATTGTGGAAGCGCCTGTTATAGACGCATGTATTCAAGATGACGTCAGTCTCAGGTCATATGTCTACGTTTATTGTTGTTTTTCGTTTACGGTGTTTACGGTGAAATCTCAATATCATAATGGTTAATAAAATGAAATATGTTCTTTGCAATGGAAAAAATAAAATGGTTTGAAATGAATTATTTTATTTATAAAGAATATCATCGGGCACATTATTATCAAAAATAAAGTTGTTTGGCAGTGATAAATTCATGTTTTTAATAGCGTTTAAAAGTTACTGAAAAAAAAATGTTCCTTAAATTATTTATAACCTAAAATTTTAACCTGTAAAGGTGTGATGCGCATTAAAACACACAACGTTAACCAGCTACCAGGTATCCTGAATTCTGTTTGGAAGGGCATAATATATCTTCATTTTAAAGAACCAGCTTTTCTAAAATTCTCGTTCTTCCAACATTGCTGGCTCTTGTACTAAGGTGTCGCAAAAAAGTCTAGTTACATTAACTACAATTTTTTGTCTTTCGTTATCCTGGAGAACCCCTTGCGTTTTATGGGACAAAAAGTATCCTAAATGTAACCTTGGAATATTAGTTATTGTCAAGTTTCGTTAAAATCGGTTCAGTACTTTCAGCGTGATGCGTGTTCACAGGGACAGAAAGACAGACAGACAGACAGACAGACAAAAATTGTAAAAAGATTATTTTCGGCTTCTATATCGATAACAAAGTCTACCCCGATCAAAATTTTCAAAAAATATTTAATGTACAGATTTGACCTTGCTACAGTTTTATTATAGTATAGATGTTATATACAGTTACACCTGAGTAAGAATTGAATAACCGAGAAAACTCTATAAGTGAGAGTAATTGCCAGATCTCGTCATTTTAACCCTCAAAAACTTTTATAAAAGAAAAACAGAAATCTCTGTACGAGAAAGCCGTTTCTTCCTCGTGGACCTCAATAACTAATGCTACTAGTCTTCACCTATATAAGTAACAGTGTAGTGTTTTTAACACTTTCTATTTATGATTCATTCTAAAGTTTCGACGAACTAACTACCTAACATTCTATTCGAAAGGAGTGTTGACAAAATAATATTTGTTACATTTAGGAACTGGATATAAAATGTAAAAACAGAAATGCAGAAGAAATTAACATATTTATTTAAGTAAATATTAGTGTAGGAGATTTTGTTTTTTTCTTGTAAGCCTAATTAATTTAATTATGCGTAATTGTAATAAATAATACCTATACAGTATATAAATATTTATCATTGTATATTTGTTGTATTTTTAAAACCTCTATAAGCGAGAAAAGTCTTTCCTGTACCTCCAGCCCATATGGAAAAGCATAATGCTATGTAGTGTAGGTACTCTAGAAAGTTTTCCTTCTACCAGTTATAATGTCGTCAAAATCAGTTTAACCTTTTCGGAGATTAGCAGGACATATAATAAACACTTAAATCTTACTTATATGTATATAGATTATTTAATATAGGATATAATATTAACTCGGAGGCTGAGAGCATTTATATGTTATGTAACGCCCTTGATTAGCTTTCATGATCCTGAGTAAGCTAATTCGAGGCCAGAAAATACGAAGTGACTACTCAGCACTATATTACTAGTTAGCAGCCGATATAACGGAGAATTAAATGCGAATTTAGATTGTATTTATTTAAATTCAATTCAGATTTCAATTGAGTGTGATTTTAATAATCAAATTGAAAACTGTTTGGAAATCGTTTGATTTTAGTTCAAAGTTGTTTTTAGGTCGTATAGTATTTGAATTTAGCTATTTAGGTAATGAATATAGTGAAGGTTATATATTTTATTGTAGCTTGGCGAAGTAGCTACATAGTATTTGACGGTAAGCATATTGCGACAGCTGAGATATCTAAAACTCATTGCAATCGTAAGAAAGAAGACAGTAAAAGTTTATATTATCGAAACATGTCACGCCTACAGGATTAATAAAGAAAATATACACAAAGTAATTAGAAATGCCCAACAACAACACCCCCATTCAGCTACATGCTGCAGTACAACTACGTTATAGTATAGGAGCCTTGGGAAATAAATTAAAGAACTCATGAGATATAAAACAGTAAATAATAAAAATATGAAATAAATAGACAATAATGCAGTCAGAATACAGGTGAGCAACAAATGAAACAAAAATACTACATAGGCGGAGTGATGTAAATATTGAAAAGAGTCTACAAATATGCCTGTCGAAAAGCCTATCACTATTTCGGCTGCATAGTGGCTACCATAAGCCTGAGAATACGTATCGGTGAGCAATATTAACTAGAAACCTTTCAGTAGCAAAACATACACTGGTTGATTCCAAAATTCCGCAAATCAAGAGCCACTTGGCTGAGAGTCACTCAGTCAAGTACAGACACCATACGAACCTGTTTAATTACTGCATATACTCGTACACCCAGATATCTAGAGAGGTAACGCGTCTAAGCGTGACTTATGAGGTTATACTTAGTGTAGCATCATCACATCAGTCACTAAGATACCGATTGCAGGGCTATTGGCCTCTTTCCGAAAATATAGAACTTTTATATTTATCAGCGTTAGAGATCGCCAACTCGTCGTAGGCTAGCGTGGTGCTTATAACTATGCCTCTTTGGAAGAGGTCTTTGGCCCGGCATGCAGTCGGACCTCTACAAGGAGACACTATTAGTACTGCTGTTATATAATTATTTTTTACGCATGTCTGTGTAGCAACCACCCTCAATTTAAAAATCTAGGGCTAAGTGTCTGTGAGTGTTTTTCGGCTGTTGCGTTTTATCCTCCTCCACTATGTTTAACATGCTTATTACCTTAAACCACATCGATATTTAACATCAGGTGAGATTATGGTCAAATAATAAAGCCTCAAATATTATAATAAAATATTATAATTGTCTGAAGTCGTGATGGTCCTGTGGTTTGACCGGTGGAATATCATTTCGATGTCCACAGGTCCGAAACCCGGCATGTATCAACGAATTTTTCGGAATTCCCGTACATTTACTAATTTAAATTAGTAACACTATCGGCTGGCGGTGCGGGAAAACATCATACTACTATATGTGGGAAAACATAGAATTGTGGATTTTGAAATCATTAATACTTCGGGGGCTAACGTGGTGATTATGCTCATACCTTCATTCAGGAAGAGGCCTATGGCCCTGCAGTGGGTTTCTTATAGGTTGATGATGATGAATTGTCTTTCAAATAATTTCTTATAAACCTTAAGTATTTGTTTGATTATATAAATATCTATTTCATTTGTCTCAAATAGACAAATTAGTTTATTGACTGAACAAAAAATCGATCGTAACGAAGTAAGTCTTAAAGCCTGAAGTACTGAAGAAAATATTTTTTTCGAGTTTGCCAACATATATCTTCTATAAAGGAATTCATTTTTATAAAAGTGTTTCATATTATTTTTGTCTGCATGTGAAGTAAATACGCGACATTAATTGAATAACTTAAGAGCTCTACGCTTGAGAGATAAAGGTTTCAGTAAATTTTCTTATAATGTCCTACGGGTGAGTTTTACTAAAGCAGTTACTTCGTAAATCCTTTAACAGATCGTTTTCGTAATAAAATTACCTAAACACGGTTACAGGGTCGTGTTGTATTGGTGCCGTTTAAATGAATTTAAGATCGAAAATCTCGTTGTTACGTAACCTTCTCTTGTATAACTGATGAACGCGTACGGAACATGAGATATGTTGTGATAACTGTAGCTAAGTCATCTGTAAAGTGATCTGGAATGATTACGGGCTATATTTAGTTTTGAAGCGATGTTCGCTTAATTAACGAAGGCTCGAATTATTGCAGAAAATGAGTAGGAGATTTTGTTGAAGGAAAACATTGATGCATAGGAATCCATAGATTCATAGGAAAAATTATAGCATGGTGGTAGGACTTTTTCTAAGTTTGTCTGGTACTCTTAGCCCCCCAAATTGAAAATCTTTCGCCAAACACCTGTTGGTATTTTTTTTTTGTTTTTTTTTTGTCCCCCAATCCTCCGAATAATCCGAGACCTTGTTGTGCGTAGGTAATAATTTTTTCATTGCTATTTTTATTCGTTACAGCTTATTTCTACTTAATTATTACATTTTATTATTCTATGTCCGTTATACATTCATTAATTTACATTTATTATCTATTTTGTCAATGTACTTAGTTTAATATCACATTTTGTGCTTGCGTTTTACGCTTATTTTACATAACAAATCTTTATAATACTGTATTTTGCATTTTAATTTCTATTTTAAACAATCATTAATCTAGCTTATATCTATTTCATTAATTATATTTCCAGTTTCTATTAATAACACACTTTATGACGATGATAGTTTGATTTAATTTAGAATAACTATTTGGTTGTCTTATAACATTTTAAACTTTTTATACATTCCAATTCCAAAAGAAAACCATTACAGTTTCCATTAATAACCATTTATTATTATTGTTGGTATATTTCGGTAACTGCACTTACGAGTCAGTCACGTGTTTACCGTCTTAAAAGTGGCGGATTTATCAATAGGCTGAGTAGGCTAGAGCCTAGGGCGGCAAATATGTCTTACAGAAAATAAAAAGTTTCACATTTATAATTCTACACAACGACACGATCGTTCACAATCATGGTAATTACGGGAAAAGGGTGGTGTAATTAAATAGATAGAACACAAACAATAACATTGCTATTTCACTGGCAGAGAAAATGTAATTTATATGATTATGAACTAGGATATCAAATTATAGAGGTCCTTAGGAGCGGCAAAATTTGAATAGCCTACAGGCGATAGACTTGTGAATCCCATACTGTATCTTAAACCACATCGTCCTTTAACATCAGGTGAGGTTGAGGACAAACGCTAAATCCTATAGAACGTAAAAAAATCAAGTGTGAATACTTATTCTGTTAATATATGAATCCAGTAACATCCTTCAAACTAGAGTACTGTAGCGTGAGGAGTATTATGAGACATAGGCATTTTATGTATTTACCTGCAAAACGACCTTTTTTATATCATAGGAGGCAAACGAACAGTCGGGTCACCTGTTGTTAAGTGATTAATGCCGTCCATAGACACCATGGGAGTCGCGAGTGCGTTGCCAGCCTGTGTTTGGAGGGAAGGGGGACAAAGGACGGAGGGAGGGGAGAGAAGAGGGGAGGTGGTCCTTCGGCGCTCTCTCTGACCGAACGAAACGCAACAATGCAAACACTGTTACTTCACGTCAGTCTTTTGTGAGAGGGTGATACTACCGTTGTCGTTGTCGTGCGCATAATATATACTAGCGTGACCGGCGGAAGTTGTCCTGCCCTGTTACTAAAAAAAATCTTGACAAATGATGTACCTTCCTCGTGAATCACTTTATTAACCGCAATTAAAATCCGTTCAGTAGTTTTTGAGTTTATTGCGAACAGACAGACAGACGTGGCAATAAACATTGTTCTATAATATGTAATGTTAAATCGATCCTTAATTAACGCCAGAAGAAATTACAATTAAACGATGCGTAATAAAAACACGTGATCTAATGACGATCACGCCAGTATCAGAGCCTGAAATAGCATCAGATTATTTTAACCTTAAATAATTTAGTAAAAAAAAGTGTAATGAAACTTAAGCTTGTTAAGAAACTTTAACTTTTCATAATGCACAAATAATACTGTAAAGGTATTTAAAAGGTTTTGGAAGAAACTGTTTTTATTATGGTGTAAGAAGACTTTAATTTAAGTGATAGTCGTTTTATAAAGTTTTATTGTAAATCAGTTATAATAGAAATTAGTGGGGTACTTTCTTTGGGAAGTACTACAGCAGAATTTTGATGTTTTATGATTAATTATATATGCATAATTCATTTATTTACTTACAAGACAACAAGGGCCCATTTAAAAAATATAAAAAAAAATACTAAGCAAAGTAGCTTTTAATTAAGTAATTAAAATAAAATAATTAATGTATACAATATTTAGTTAAATTAAGTTAATTAAATAATCACCGATAACCAATGCTTCGAATAAGGGCTATCGTATATGTCTCCGAGTCCTTTCATTATTCTGTTAGAACTACCGCAAATCTGCATAGGATGGATGCTATATTATTTATATGGAATAAATAGAAAGATGCAGATACACAATTAGATACACAGTAAATCTGATAGTGACTTAATTTATAGAAAATTCTGTAACATTATATATACAAGTATTTGGAAAGAAATACTTGTAGTATTCTTATAACCACTCAAGAAAATAAATGCTATCTTTAGACCATATAAATATAACAACTCCATATTTAAAATATACGACTTCAAATCCTTAACCTTACTGATGTTATAAACAGAAATGTAAGTTTGTTTATTTGTATATTTTTATGCTTTCATGTCTGAACTACTGATCTGATCATCATAAAATTTTGAATACACGTTACACTGTAAGGCGAGCGAAGCCACGAGCAGAATATATGTATGTAAACTAGAGATTATTTAGTGGCCGAAATTCGAAATCGAGTTTCCATATTAAGGATAAAAAGGAGCTTTTTCCGAAAAAAATGATAAATAGTAAGCTCCTAAACTACATATTATAAAACAAAGTGCTCCGCCACTTCTGTCTTTTCGCAATAAACACAAAAACTATTTAACGGAATTTCATGCAGTTTTCATTAATAGATTGGATGATTCACGAGGAAGATTTAGGTATATAATTTGTCAAGAGTTTGTAAAAGCAATTGTAACAGTTGTAACAATAATTGTTGGAAGTGTCGGAAAAAGTCAAGCCGTCTGGAAGCTTTCGTCGAAAACGCTGCCTAATCCCATCGAGATATAACGAAACAATTGAGATAATAAACGATGCCGACGAAGTTGCGAGTATCAGCTAGTATCTACTAAAGAAAAAAAATCGGTTGAAAAACTGAAAAAAAAATGTACTTTACCGTTTTGTATCTGCATATTTATAGCATAAAACCGGATTGCCACGAAATATGCGTAGTTAATTTCCAATAACTTTCACGTTACAGACGCATTTTGTTAAATTCAAGTCTTCATCCCGTTTCTAATCAGGTCTACGAATTGTATTTGATATTACACTTATAACAAATGAAATCCGTCGCTCTGATCAGATGGAAATAAATATCAATTTGTCCCTATAGCCAAGGTTGAGCTCTTGACTTTTTACATGCATCCTAAGGACTTCGGACAAGATATATGGGACAGGGTAAATGTGCAATAAGGAAGACCTAATGACTAAGGAAAATTGCGTAGGTAATTGGTACGAATGTGTCGAGATATACCTTAAAATTTATCACTATTTCGTTAATTACAATGGTTTACTGTTAATTCTTTATTATTTTAATTCGAATCAATTTGTGAAATAGTAACAGTTGTACTAGCAATATCAATAAATCAAATTACATATTCAGTACTGAATATGAATAAATTGATTATTCATGTAATTTGCAAGTAATATACAAATTGGTATGAATAACTGTTTGAGAAAAAATAACGTTCAATGAATTAGTTATTTAATTCTCAATAAAGTGCTTTTTTGTTGTCTTTTTGTAATATATCTTTTGCATATATTTCAATTTTGTTGTAATCACCATTGCTCATCTAAAACTTCTACTGGATATCGTGATATAAATTTTAGAATGTTTTTAAAACCGTTTCCTTTAGAAGTTAGGTAATTTATTATTTTTTAATTCGATTTTATCTTGCTTGTGCAGTTATTTTTATATAAATTAGTATGTAAAATAGTTGCTAATGTACAAGAATACAATATATTCTATGCAATTCAAGATACTTATACAAAATAGGAATAAAACTTTACCTTAATGAACATCTGCTTTCTTTCCAACCTTATGAACATGACCCATTTGAAATATTTTGCGTGTTTATATTCCTTAAAATGACGTTATTTAATGTGCAATAAATTAGAGAAAGCATAGTTCGTTAAATATACTTGGGACTGCCTTTTTTGTGCCTGGAAAAACTTTTTTCTAATGTTAAGTTTAATGTTGTCAATATATCGAGAAAAGGTTATAACAATTTCATTTTATTGTCATACAAATCTAGGGTCTCCTTAATATACTCTTATCTATACAAGGTGATGTTTAGACACTCACACTATTCTAGGATATGACACTTTATGGGCACATTTAAGATATAAAATAATAATATTAAAACAAATACTAATAAACAACCAAGAAAACCTAAGTTAAAATTTGTTCTAAGACTTTCAAAACTATAGCTACAAACGTGTAAATGAAATAATAAACCTAATTGCAATGACCGGTGCCAAAAGCTACAATGGGCGACCCGGAGTTAATAATTTACGATAACTAAAACGGGCAATATACCTTTTTATTTTGTTCTTGACGTTCCCTTTCAAATGAAAGTGAAATCACCTGACGGTCCTTGACACTGTGCTTTAACATAGACGCGTAGAGGATTACGTATATTTTTGTATTTTTCTAGATAATTAGGTCAAATATTAAGATTTTTTTTTATTGATTTAGAACGAGAATCCAGTGCCAAGTGTCCTCTAGAATTATTGCTACTATTTAAACAGTCACCAGGTATACAAACGGCTATAACCGTTTGATTTACGATATGGGAAGTTTTTTAATTGTTATTATTAATGCGCTCTCTGCAAATACTCAATCTGCATAATTGATAGATTCTTTAAGTTTTGCACAAAAGGGTTTCTGAGTAGCGTTGGCATTAAAAATAAAATCATTATTTAATACTCTACTCTAAGATTTTAAAAATACCCGAAACAATTGCATTGACATTTAAAATCTCAGTGCTTAATCATGAATAATGAGCTTTTGTATATAATTAACGACATAACATTTAGGTAATATAAACATACAAAGATTTAACTCTTACAAATTACCGATAATAATCAAAATTGGCATACCTATAAGAAATAAGAATTTTATGTTTATAAACACGTGCATACAATTCGCGTAAATATGTTTTTAATTTAATGTTTTTAATTTTAATAAATGGAACGGAACACGCGAAATTATTTTATAGTGCATCGTAAAAGTCCCAGTAAATATGTAAATATTTGGTTCACCGGTTCCCCGTATCGTGTGGTTTGGTTAATATTCTGTGATCTTATTATAAATATGTTAAGTTATATGTATGTAGGAGGTAATCCCTACAAAAACTGATGTGATTCTGACAATTGTTTCGCTGATTTAAAGATAACTTTTTTACGAATGGTATAAGTTATTTTGTTAGCTAAGTTTTACAATAAAATCACTATCTACGATATCGGTAGTTGTTGCTATTCTGTTTATATTTTTGTTCACAACTCAGTAGGAGATCAATGCGATAAAAAATAATTTTATATTTTTAGTAATTGCTGTAGCGTGTGACCATTTACAACATATAGGAATTAAAAGTTTACTTGCATCTGAGATCACGTATAGGAACGTTGAAAATATCTTTCTTAGATTCTGAATCAATTTGCTCTAATGATTTACGAAAGAATATAATATGATGGTGCTGATTTTATAATTGAAACAGCCTTCTACTAATTCAAAATCTCATAGATTTTAGAAGTTCGGTGAAATTGTGAAGGGTAGTCAAGACAAGAACATAGTCACTTAAAAAAAATGTCGAGGAACTCATAAGGACTGTCGATAAAAGGGAAAACTCAAAGCAATGAAATAACTGTATTATCTTTTAAAGTTTTAGTTAATTTTACTGTGAATTACAAAATTTAAATTTCGTAATTTAAGTAAATTAAAATTATTAACATTAGTCTGGTTGTCACATCTATTGGAATTTGAAACAATAATGATAGACATCTTTATCAACTTCGTTAATCAATCAAACATATGAATGCTATGATGATATGCCAAATTTCATTATTAGATGAACACAGGCCTCTAATACGCACTAAGTACGCACTACGCACCGCTAATCTGACAAGCGCAATACGGTCGGTCACGCTTATTAGCATGTCATGTCGCTCGCGAAATCATAAATTTGTCTTCTGCCATAAATACCGCTCAACGGGTCTAAAGAATTTTTCACTTAAAAAATCGTGGAATTTATAAAATATTTGTTGGAACTCCTATAAAGTATATGTTTGTTTAATTGCAGTCCTCGTTGAGCACTCTTAAGTCTTTACCCTTACCAAAATTGCACAGTTCTCACTTTTTATCTGTACAAATGAAGTAAACAATATCGATTTATTATGAGTTCTGTTTATGAGACGTTCATAATCAGCACGGACGAGTGTGAACCACACACACACTCCTTCCGGCATAAAATTGATTCATCGACATTATGTAAACGAAAATATTTTGAATAAAAACAAAATATGTACAGCTAAAGAAAAGAAAATCTAATAAGAAACAATGTAAGGAGAAAAAAAAAACTCGAATGAAATCTATTAAAGAGATTGATTGTAATGAGGGAAGATTAAGAAATAAAACTTTATGATAATCGCCTTTGTTTAACTTGTATAATTTATGTAAATGATTCATTTTCTGCGATTATAAAACTAGCTGAATTAATTACTGAATTAGCTTTAATGTTTCATGGAAATCTTCGGAGTGAGAGTTAAATATAAATTATATTTGTATTTTTACAAATGTTTCTATCATTTTATTTTCATTTCTCAGTAGAAGGCCTAATTTTCTTACATTAGCAGGCTAAAATACGATTCAAAATGTATTTTATAAATAAACTAGCGGGCCCGGCAGACGTTGTCCCGCCCTCATTATAAAAAAAATCCTTAACAAATTATATACCAAAATGTTCCTCATGAATCACTTTATCCACTGGTGAAAACCGCTTGAAAATCCGTTCAGTAGTTTTTGAGTTTATCGCGAACACACAGACGGACAGACGCGGTAGGGGACTTTGTTTTATACTATGTAATGATTTGCCTTCTTTAAGAGTTACATTAACAAAAATTTATTGGAGTGAGGTTTTTTATGAAAGTATAATTTTTGACCATAGTATTGTAACCGTAGATGATGTCATAATGAGTTTTATTACGTGAAAATGAGATTGACTTGAATGGCTTGAGACATTCAGAACCTTGTGGTTATCCCTAATTATTAAATTAAATTTACTTCACTAATAAAGTTCCACCGGTGTTTTGATTTTTTAAAGGTATATATTCCTAAATAACTTTATACCATAAACAAATAGATATAAAATTCGTATCGAAAGAGGTGTAAAAGGAAAATAATGGAGAGAAATAGCGGAAAAGATGTTACGGTTATTCTAAGATGATTCTTGTTACCTTTGGCGCCATTATTTTTCTAAAAATACCTTGTTTTTCTTGATATCGATAAGGAAAGGGAAAAGGTAATGTTATTTTAAAAAGCTTTTTCTTTTATTTATATATTTACTAACTTTCGACCTTGTTAGTATATATTTGTCCTACGGTAATAGTAGTTTTTTTCTAGATGAAAAGAACCGTATGTCCTCTTAGTAATCGAGAACAGCGGTTCTCAATCACTGTGTCGCGACACGTTGGTATGTCGCAAGCACCTATCAAGTGTGTTGCGAGATTTACAAGTACGATATTTTTATCATCGCACTCTAATTTTAAGCTCATATTTTTTACGCAATAAAATACGTTCAATAGCTTGATTATGTGTAATCTACTAAATTTACCTATAATACCTGTCAAGAACGGTGCAGGTAAAAAAATAAGGGTGTCGCGTATTGAGTTATTAAGACGTGAAAATCTAACAAACAAACTCACATTCGAATTTGAAATATTAGGATTATTATTCATTTTAAAACTTACAAAGTTTGTTTTTTATTTGAATAAACATTTATCTTTGGCAACATAACTCACATAATATTTTATTTAAAAAGCTTGTTCGATTTATTTATTAAAAGTATGAGAAAATAGAGTGTTCTTGAAGTATATATAAAATTATAAGAAATAGCTATTGTCCGAAAAGTTTGATAAGTCAAAATCTTTAATCTTTTTTCTTTCATTTTTTTACGAGATAACTCGTGATTGATGATGTCACTTCTTTCAAACAAGACGATTTATTAAAAGAAGATTGATAGTGTATTATTAAATTCAGTTGAAGAAAGTCTCGAATTACAATAGTTTCATTTACAGCTAAAATTAGATTTCTAATTGTTTTCTTTTTGTAACTTTACTCGCAATTTTTAATCAAGATTCTATTACAATGAAAATGAAAATCGAGCTTTTCTTAACCTATAAGATTTACCATTTTAGACCCTTGATTTGGTAAACTTAGAGGAGGTCTGGTTCTCGAGTGTTGCTGCCGGAATAATAAATGATTGGTGACTAGACAGATGAGAAGGATTGTCCTAACAAGATTCACTCATGCCGGTTTAAAATAATTCACCGTCTTTATACGAGGCTCGTTTTCAGTTGTTTCTATGAACTATAATAAAAACATAAATACCACAAAAGCCTTGCACAATATCAATAGTTTTCTACAGTGGGGATCCCTTTATATAACTCTTCTTCTAAATTACTACATATCGTTGTAAATAATTATTAGATGTAGCGTTGAAGCGAATCTTTTACCAGCAAAATTATTCGCCATGGACACGAATAGATGGTAATCACTTGATACCAAGTCCGAACTGTAAGGTGGACGCATAAGAACCTTCCAACCAAGCTCCCGGAGCTTCTGGCGAGTCACTATCGATGTGTGTGGCCTGACGTTGTCCCGATGGAACACAATTCCTCTCATATTGAACAAAGCTGGCCGCTTTTGGGTGATTGCTTCGTTCAGACGGTCTGATTGTTGACAGTACAGTTCTGGGTTAAGAGTTTAGGGGAGAGGTTCATCAATACATAGTATAAAACAAAGTCCTCTGCCACGTCTGTCTTTCTGTCTGTCCGCGATAAACTCAAAAACTACTAAACGTATTTTCGTGCGGGTTTCTCCAGTAGATAAAGTGATTCAAAAGGAATTTGTCAAGGTTTTTATTATTGTAAGGGCGAGGTAACGTCCGCCGGACCCGCTAGTAGAAGATAATTCCACCAAATACACAGCATAACATTATTTATAGAGGATTTTTCTGGTTTTTAATAGACCAGATGAAGTTATCGTGTTTTTAAATATAATCATAAAAATAGTGCATTCGTACGGCGTTGCGTGCATTCCACGCATCGTGGAAACGTTGCTTTAAATATATCAGTTATGTCAGTTGCTACTGCAACATTGAGTTTCACAATGCCATTTATATATCATCTTAATTATTTCAAATGCACTGCGCCAACAATTGCACGCGAGTATGTACTCATTTTAGACTCATATAGTGAGTACACGAGCGAACCAAATAACTCTTCTGACTGCTGTTTAGAATTCAATTTACTAAGTTAGAAAGATTATAAGCATATAAAATTACGATTAGTGTCAAATGTTTCCGTGGTTATAGTATCAATCAATGCTTCTATAAATGTATAATTATTAGACTTATGACATCTAGCATCTTCTCTAGATAAAAATCCTTCCATAATAGTACTTTTTGTACATAACACAACTGTGCATAACATACTGTATAAAAATCAAATGAATAGTGCAGATAGTTACTATTCTTCAATAATTTCTCGTCAACCAGGATTGTTGTTTTTTATATCATGTAGAGGTTTTTGATCAGGTATATTGCAAATGTTCTTATCTAAAATATCACTGTGGCGATAATCTAAAATGTGGGCGTAACAAGTGCCTGCAATATTCATATTACTCTGTCCATACTCTGATAAAGTAAAAGCTTCTATAATAATCAAACATGTTCTCGTTTACATTATTGTTTTAGTTAAGGGTGTTCAAATTGTGGAATATCTATCAGTTAACGCAGAATCAACCCTATAACTTGGATTTGCAAAACTTTTGTAGATTAGAAAAACGTTTCTTAATTTGAATTGAAGTAGTAAAATTATCGACTGTAAGTGATAGAATACTGAACGGTTTTTTCGATATGATTAACGCTGTTTAAAGCTTTGACAATATTAAGAAGCATTTTGGTGTAGAAATATTTGATAAGCTATCATTGTCAGATCCTATGGCCTCATCATACTACCTGTATGTAATGGAATAATTACATTCGTCTTAAGGCATCTCTTTATTAGTAATGAGATATTTATTTACAATTACATTAATATTGTAAAGAGTACACCTTTTTTATATATCGGGTGCTTGTTAAATGGCACCACTTGAATACTGTTTAAACATTCATACGTTTCTTCTTTGTGACTAGTTTTTATCTACACTTTGTTAGCTTATTATGATACTGACGTATTTATTTTCCCATTCTCAAAAGAGTGTTCCATTATTGGCACTACATTTTTACTAGATTATAACTATACTAGCGGGCCCGGGAGACGTTGTCCCGCCCTAATTATGAAAAAATCCTTGACAAATTATATACTGAAACGTTCCTCATTAATCACTCTATCCACCGGTGAAAACCGCATGAAAATCCCTTCGGTAGTTTTTGAGTTTATCGCGAACAGACAGACAGACAGACGCGGTAGGGGACTTTGTTTTATACTATGTAATGATGATATTGCGTAGAGCTTATGCGATTATGCTCTATTTTACAATACACTAACGTAGGCGTAATGTACAAGGTAATCTACCGAAGTCGCGAAATGGAAACTAGTACAAAGGTGCCAAAGTTACTGAATCTCGTCTTGAGCTATAGCCAAGTATGTAATTTAGCGATGTAACTGACAAACCAATCAAACTAATTATAAATATATACAATATACATAAAAGTTATTTAAAAACTAGTGCATATGTATTTAGTTTATCTGATAAATGAGTATAGAGTATTAAAAAAATTTTTGTCATTGCAGTGTACTTAAGCACCTACGCAATGTATACGGACGGTTTAAAAAATTATAGAACAGTTAATTTTTCAGTATTCAGCAATACTAATCTATTGCAGATTTATACTGTGATGCCTTTTTTCAGGCCTTTTGTCCACTAATATAGCGTTTACAGAACAGCATTAGAAAAAATGTATACGTTTAAATAAGAAAATTTCAAGGGCGTATTCATACCCTTTCCACTTTATAAATCTCTTAATATATCATATAACTGCAAGGTGGCAGTTAAGTGATTCACAAGGACGCATATCTCAAACCGTTGCGTCGTCGGCACTTGGCACTAAACTGGCATATCTCTTAAACGCTTCGTTCTCCCCTGAACTTTTCCCTCGCATAATACGTACATTAAAGGGTCCGTACACGTAGGCTGCCGAACGCAGATAGGCACATATCGACGATTTATCAAGATTACATACTTGTGTCGTCTTGACTGGGAGTTGAAACACATGACAGTTTCATGTCGGAGATATTATTAAACAAATTAAAAAAATGTCTTTACTTGTTGGTTATATTTATTGGTGTATAAGATAAATGGATTAAGAACACTTCATTTGTCATCATAAGTAATGATATGAAATTTATATTTACTACAATATGTTTACTAGTTTAAAGAATTTTACAAAAAAGCACAAGAGTGAATGAGTTATATTTTCAAATACGATAGATACATGCATAAACTTCTTTCTTTACTATTTTTTTTATATCATAGGAGGCTAACGAACAGGTACCCACCTGTTGTTAAGTGATCATCACCGTACATAGATACTTGTAACACCGGGGGAGTCGCAAGTGCTCCTGCATTTGGGCGAGGGGAGAGGGGGCGAGAAGAGAGAGAGACGCTGGGCCTCCGGCGCTCTCACAGACCGAACGAAACACAACAATGCAAGCACTGTTAGTTCACGTGGGTGTTTCTGTGGGTCGGGTGGCAGTACCCCGGGCGAGCCGAGCCATTTATGATGAAACCAGTAATAGTTTCAGGATGGCTCTACCACCTAGATAATGTAGTCATAGTACATCTCTCGAAGATGTCATAACAGAAAAATGCTCCGAACATAGTTGTAATATTCTAGATCCAGGACAGCTTAAATGAACGTAGATGTCTATATATTTTTGTGACAGCCTTATTACAATACGAATTTATGTGCGAAAATGTAATATTGCTTAAATAAATAAAAATAATGACAATTGGAACTGGAGCAAATAAATACGAATATGAAATACACATTATTTCAATACGTCTAAGGTTCGATAAATTTGTAAATTATAGAAATAATGTTTTTTTGCGGTTAAATTGAATATTTATTGCATCGTGTTCTTGTAATTGAGTTTGTAGAAATAAATATTATTAAAATGATTTTGTTAATATATTGGATTTTTGAACATAACTTGATTTAATACGAGATTTTAAAATTCAAAATAAATGAACTACTAATTTAATACTTACTAATTTAATACAGATGTAGTTAATTTATATTAATATTATTTGTCTATTATTTATGTAATTATGTATGAATTTGTGTGCTAGGTTATGAAAGGTACGGATGAGAGAAGATGATATGTGACAGAGATGAGAATGTTAAGATGGATATGTGGAATAAATAAAATGAATAAGATTAAGAATTAATATATATATTTTTTTCAAACTTGTTGGTTTCGCACAGAGGTCAATTAAAATTGGCAATATAAAGGGAGAGAGGAGTGATCGCAATTTGATACAATTCACTATTCATTCCCTTGACGTGTTGCATGGGCATAATATTAAAGTCACCAAGATTTGTTAGTCCTGATATATTAGAGGAAGTTTGAAAATAGCACCAGTGACAGAGCAGTTTTTTTTTTTATATGTCCCCTTTCTTTCCTCAGACGTGATCCGAGACCTTGTTTGCGTTTAATGTTTTATTATTGTTATTTTCTTTTCTTGTGTCTTATGTTTACATTTATGAAGTCATATCTATACATATGTCTTAGTATTATCACTATTCTATTTAACTTTTAAAGTTTTCCTGGAATTAGAGCGTTGTCAGAGCAGTTTAGGAGTAATAGGTTAGCATGGTATGGGGGGAGACGAAAGTCATATAACTAGTAAAATTTTAAGTATGAAGGTGGACGGATATAAGAGCAGAGGTAGACAGAAAAAGGTATGGATAGATTGCGTGAAAAATGTTGTGTATAAAAGGTATCAATACTGATGTCACATTTGACAGAGAAGAGAGAAAGAGGAAAATATGTGCTGACCCCACTTGAGTCGGATAAGGGTAAGAAAATGATCATGATTATTTGTGTAACTAAATTATATTCATACTAGCGGGTCCGGCGGACGATGTCCCGCCCTGATAATAAAGAAAAACCTTGACAAATTATATACCAAAATGTTCCTCATGAATTACTTTATCCACTGGTGAAAACCCCATGAAGATCCGTTCAGTAGTTTTTGAGTTTATCGCGAACAGACAGACAGACGCGGTAGGGGACTTTGTTTTTAACCGACTTCAAAAAAAGGAGGAGGTTATCAATTCGACTGTATTTTTTTTTTTTTTTTTTTATGTTTGTTACCTCCTAACTTTGGACTGGGTGAACCGATTTTGATTATTCTTTTTTTATTTGAAAGCTGGTACTTCCCGTGTGGTCCCATTTCAATTTGGTCTAGTTCCGACAACGGCATCCAGTGCAAAACCGTATAAGTTTTAAATTTGCATTAATTATGTAAACGACAAATAGACGAATAACTCAATATCACGCTAACCGATTTCGATGATTCATTTTTTATTGGAAAAGACGTACTTCAAGGGTAGTTTGATGAGAGTTTGGTTAGGTTCTGATTATGGGATCCGTGACAAAGTAAGAAAACTTTCAAGAAACGAGCCTACTCCTTTCTTAAGAGCCGGCAACGCATGTGTGTTTCCTCTCATGTCGCAGGTGTCCATGGGCGGCCGTGATCACTTACCATCAGGTGACCCGCATGTTCGTTTGCCACCAATATTATAAAAAAAACTCTTCAATTCTTAGGAGCCTTTTGTGCTTATGTTCGTTGCTGTGTTGCAACATGACGCAAGCATTGTAATTACATTACTTAAGGTGTATTATGTGTGAAGCGATGGTAGCCGAGTTGGTGGTAGAAACTATCGCAGATTATCGATAAAGTTGCGTTCGTACCAAACATTACTTATTGTACAACCAATTGAAATCATATTGCATACCATACCGCAAGAATGCGCATATTTTAATATACTTAAGGCGGAACGGAGTTCGCGGGCACTGCTAATAAAATATATTTATGTACACAAAAAATGGAAAAATAAAGTAAATTTTCAAAAAAAAAGTATTAACCGACTTCAATATCAATCAAAAACCCATAAGGCACTAAAAAGCGGAAAATAAATAGTTTATCAAATTAACCAAATTAAATAAAACATATAAATATGTGTGCTACCTGGAGATATATTAGAAGTCGGTGCCAACCGAAATTTATATATATAGTACATAGTTTAAAGTTATGAGACTTAGAAAATTGCAAAGTGGAGTTGACCACTTCTGATTCTAAACGACACACTTGTATATGGTCCATGTTTAGGAGTTCCCTGCGTAACATATCAAAATTCATGGTCCTATGTCATTATTTATAAATCCGTTTGTGCACAATAACTACACAGTTCGTATAAAATGCATCCAATATCACAATATACGCCTCAATAATGCAAGTTTATGATTAATAAATAAAAAGTAATACATGACAGATACCAATAAAACAAATTGTATATTGCATGTAAGAATCACAATTATTTTTATGAAATTCATAATAATCATACGTAACACCCAGCGTTTTTAAATAATTGCAAAACATAAATCATTGTAATTGTGGTTAGGACAGCAAACCGGAGAGGGCTGTTATTATTAATGTGAATTATGTATTATAAGTCGTAAAGTAAATTTATGTATAGCCGGGGAGCATTTGTATTAGTTAGATTCACTGGAAGTTAAATTGAAGACTTTATTTAAAGCCACACTTTTTCCCAAGTTATATTATATATAAAAAAAAACGGATGCCAAATTAAGCGCTGAATGTACTGTAGCATTTAATTATGATTTGTGAGTTGAAAATTCATGTAAATCCAAGGAATTTGTTTTAGTTACATTCGCTGAAGTTAGATTGAAGACTTTATTTAAAGTCACATTTTTCCAAGTTCTCTAAAATTATACATAAAAAGGATTGAATGCGAATCTTATCGTAGATTGTACTGTAACATTTATTTAAATTTAGATTTATTTATTTAAATTAATATGTTCGGATCATTAGATTAGATCGGCCAGTGGAGTTTCGATGACGGCCGTATTTTAGTTGTTTAGCAGCACTTACGGCGCAGTGGTTAAATTCATCTCATCACCATCGCACTCAGTATTATGTATTCAAACCTCATATAGTATGAATAAGTTTTGTGATACATAAAAAAAATCAAATTGTGATGACAGAGCATTTGTGTGATAAATAAATGATTGCTCAGAGTTCAGGTGTATTTTGCGTCGGCTAATTGTATGTTTGTTAAGTAATTAATACATAATGCTATTAGTTATCTAACGACGAGGCCACCCATTGTACCTTTAACAAATTCTTTAGTTCTTTATTACTTTTTTGTGTATGTTAAAAGAAAGAAAGTTACATTCGCAGATGTAAAAGAAAAAAAAAATTATATTTCTAATTAATTTAAACCACGCATAAGTCAATACTTATCAAGTAAATGCTATGATGTCTTAAAACAGTTTAAAATATGTTTTTCAAATAATGGTACTTTAGGCCTTTTAGTTTATATTATAATTATAACATGTTTATGTATGGCTGTTTGTTACCTAAATAAATAAATAAAAAATAAAACGTGAAATATGTTTGAAATGAATATATGTATGTAATTGGGGTACAATAAAGTTTAAATAAATAAATAAATAAAATAACGAAAACATCGTCAGCAAACTTATTGTTCTAGAAATATTTTTGTAATAGCTTTTTTTTTCTCGAACTGACTACGTTATTGACCTATCAATGTCTGAACAGCTTCACCGGACTACTAAGGCGAGCGCTTAAGGCACTCAGCCGATTTTATTTGACAGCTAGCTCAAGGGTGCACGGCACATCTCGGCTTGGGCTGTTGCCTGATACATGCAATTCGCGATCTATCTCAGCTAATCTAAGCTAAGCTAACTATTCATACATATATGAGTTGTTGAAACATATATGTGTACCAAGCATACATACCTCAACACCTCTTATATATATTTCGTATCGGATAAGGGGTAGTTTTGTAGTAGCAATACATCCCTGTTATTATCAAATATAGAACCTTAGAAGCGTTGATGACTCAATGCGTGTTTGTTAGCGCGTTCGAACACTATCTGTAGACTACGTGTGAATTTTTACGAACGAGTCCTGATAAATAAGTGAAGGAAATCGTTGTGATTATGTTTATGGATATAGTGATAGGGCCTTTTCTAAGCCTGTATATTTAGCTACCAACGTCAAGTTGAAAATGTATCGTCAAGCATTTATAGGTGTATTTCGGCAGCTGCATTTAGGAACCAGTGTCTCAAGGTTTAGCGTGTTAATCATCTTGGAACACATCGCTATTTAATATCAGGTACGATTGTGATCACACTTTAAAACCTATAGACTATTAAAAGAAATAGAACTGTAGATATATCGGCCTTCTATACTATGGAGATGTCTTGATCTGGTGTGTTGAGGACTGAAGAATTATTGATGTGAATCTTCTTATGACCTTTCAGACTCTGATACGCAACCTTTTTGTACAAAAAGTCGTGGGGTAAACACTGTTTCGGGTAGAGTGGGAGCAGTGTCTCACTTGCCTTCGGATATTGGAGAACAGTGAGATATACGATCTTCTCGCTTTCTTTTTAAATGTTTCACTTTTACCACGAGTGAACTGTACACATTTTTTTTATTTATCTATTATTGGGAAATTTAAATTCTGGTATTACTTAATTATTATAACAGACTTTCAGACGTGAGATGTAAGTAATTTTCATGCTATTAAAGTTCGACTCAGGCGATAATCGAATCTGCAGCCTCTCTATTTAAAAGTCATTCTATCGCTGCACTACTAAGCTTATTTTGTATATGTACAAAGATAAACAAGCTATTTTAAATTTATCGACGTTCGATTATTGCATCCTTTTGTTAAATTAATGGAATGCGTAATAAGTAGTAGAGAATGAAAATTGTGCATGTTGAATTTAATTTAGTATAGGAAAATTCTGTCATGATGTGAAAATGTATTAAAAGAAACTAATAACTGTAAAATTTAAAGTAAATTTAAATATGCAAATATCCAGGAAACAAATTACATTAAAAGGCTTTACTTAAGTTTCGTCTTTACTAAATATAAAACAAAGCTTAACTTAGTCTGGCGAAGATTGTAATTCTTCTTGTCCTAAATGGTTTGACTGATTTTGATTTTTTTTAAATACTTTTCACATCTAGATAGTTCTAGCTACAGTTAACCGTTAGGTGGTATTGTTGGCAAGTTTTTTTTTATTGTAGCACGGCAAAATTACTGCACTATGCCTGATGGTAAGTGGTGGCGCCGTTGCGTTGTCGACGCCACCGAACGGCATGGGTTTCTTTGCTAATTTAAGTGGACTGTATATGCGGGGGTGCTATTTGATATTCAACTATTGCGATCAGCTACGACGAGGGAGACAAGGGTAGGAAGGAAACTTGGCACATACCTCGCGGCGCTGCAGTTTCCACGTGGCTAGCCGGCTAGGTGATTCTCGTTGCTCTCCACTGAGTTTTCTCCCACACAACACTTATTGTTTATAATGTATGTCGGCACGTAATATATGCGGAGCGATGCGTTTATTTTTCACTCGACCAGGCGAAAATTCAAACCGTTTGCATGCGGCGCGGCGCGGAAACAACAGTAATGATGCGGCGCGGAAACAACAATAATAATAGTAATAATAATAATAATAATAGTAGTAGTACCGAATATCCATGTGCCATAGGAAGAGGTAATTGAGCGGGCTGGAAAGTGTCACGATCTGATCACAATAATGCGGGAATTTCAAATATATATAAAGCGGCGCAACCAGTAAGCATAGTACAATTTAAAAATAATGGCGACCACCGAGTGACACACTATATATCGCTGGTCGCCACTGTCATGCTGGCTTGCGAAAAGCTGGATATGCATAGGCTGATCCCGAAACGCGACCTGCAGACGCGAATCACTATGAGGGGCTTTTTCGCCATATACATGGTGGTTGCGACCCAGTCAGGCTGTAAAACCCTTCCACCCCGCTTTCGCCATTGCCTCGTTCGTTATTCAGCAGAGTGCACCACGTGCAGGTGAGGTTGGCTTTGGTGTATCAAGTCTTATGATGTTATTCGACACCCCTTACACCCCAAAAAATTGTATATGTGCTACAGTAGACAAAAATCCATAACCACTATATGATTCATTAAACCATAAAAACAATGAAATCACCTAATAATTAATTAATTATTCAGCCTAACAATTCAAATTATTCGACGTTATAATTGAATCAAACTATATGACACGCGTGACAGGACGGGTCACATGGATGACTGCTTGGGATCGCATCATACCAATGGTATAATACAATTATACCTTTATTGTAATAAAATAATGGTTTTAAACTTTTTAACGCAGTTTGTAAATCCGTATCTGAAGTAAGCATTTTATTTAAGTTATGCAATTTGGTTAATTACGTCACCGTGTATAAAATCTCATGGGAAACTGTTGAATCACAAATTAACACAACCATTTAGTAGTTTAATCTTCTTTAATAGTTTAAGCAGATATCAATTTCTTAAGAATCTAACAAGGCAATGAATTAGTTAAAAGTCTCTGGGTTATAGTCCAACTTTTGTCTGATTACGTGTAAGGTCTTAACTGTACATATGTATATGTATAAATGTTAACAAATAATTATATTCAAACCGGACTGTCTGCCAACAACTAGTTAGTGGAGATTTTGCACTGACCATCTGCGTTCAAAGTCATCTATTCACTAACTTCAAATGTAAAGAAATACCATTTGGCCGGACGAAGAACCGTAAATCTGTTGTAAAATAAACAAAATAATAACTGAAGAACACGTTTTCTATTTACTCGTTTCCGTATAAAAGTGTATCGTGTTTGCGGCCGGCGCGAGGCGTTTACATTTTTATAGTTAAACAAACTCAATTGGAACAGATTGCAAATTTACTGACCAAAGATATAAAGTTCGTGTAATAAGCTCATAAATAGATAGGGTTCTGTACAAAATATTTTTATTAAATACTAGTGAGCACATATGACTTAATTCTGGTGAAAATGATTTGAATGCTGAAGCAATAAAAGGTGTACTACGTATATATATATACATATATATATATATCTTTATTTTATGGTATAGCTACATAGAGTATACATCTTTTATTATTTCCGATTGATTAAATATTGATCTACTTGTCATTGCGAGGTTCAATTCATGTGTTACAGTGCAGAAGTCAAAAGTTTGCAACTCTTTAACGCGGGTGGGAGCACGTGTAGGGGAATGAGAGGTACACTTCCTGCGGACGCGTGTAACGTCAGTTCTGTTTTGCACTACTGTGTACTATTCCTCCGGATTCATTGTTGGTTATCTCCTGTTTTTTAATTACAATTATTAATTAACTCCTGGAAATCTTTTACTGATTCCAGTTATCTCTTTCTATAAAACTATAAGGCCGATATCCGTAATGCTTGAACTGATTTTCACGGGACTTTCACTGGCAGATAACTCACTTTATAAGAAGTAACTTAGACTATTTTATTTTGTTACTCAAGACTTCCTCCGTAATATCTTACTATCTTTTAATTGGTTGGACCGACTTTCACGGGGCTTTTACGGGCAGATAACTAGCGGGCTCGGAAGACGTTGTCCCGCCCCGATAATAAAATGAAAACCTTGACAAATTATACCTAAACCTTCCCCATGAATCATTATTCTATCTACTGGTGAAAACGGCATGAAAATGGCAGTTTTTGACTTTCTTTTTTACCGACTTCGAAAAAGGACGAGGCTACTATGTTCGGTTGTATGTATTTTTTTTATGTATGTTAATCGATATTTTCATCAATTCTAAACCGATTTTAATGATTCTTTTTTTATTTGAATTGGTACACTATGTAGTGATTAACTGCTACCTGTGCATTCGTCCGTGTGAAATTGATCAAAAATATGTTACAACCGCGTGAGACGTGTGCCTTACTGGACTCCAAGAATAAATATACACAATTGAAAGTCATATATTTGTATGTAATATGAATTATATCATCTTTTTGGTCAACTTGGCGGCCATATTGTTTTATTTACCGCGTTTGCTTCTACATAACTCAGTGATTATAACAACGTATAAGAATAACTTAAGTATATCGACAATACGGGCATATTATATCTATATAATAAAAGATTTAAGATATATTGTTCGATAATGTATAGCTTATAATTTTCATTACTTTCTTATATAGTGTTAGTGAGCACTGAGTGTGGTATATAGTAGGTTGAAGTTCCAAATATGTTGCTGATGATAAATCCCATCCCATTCGATATACTATTAGTATTCATATATCTAATGTACACGTTACAGTAGATGGCGTTCGTATCATAGGTACAAATGTTTTTGAAAAAGCGTTTCTGTAATCTACACACCCATTCAAAATTTTAAATTTCTTTAATACATTTTTAAAAAGCACAGTTACAGTTAGTATTGAATAATATTTTCAGCTTTTCTTAGTATTGCTAAGTCATGCCGGCTCATCGTTATAGCTGGTGATTGTAAAGAAAATATTTCAGAAAATACTAATTAGAGTGAATTTTTTTATTGTGTATTATCTTCCTACAGATGTTACTAAAGTATATGGGTCAGTAAAACTGGTGTGAATAAAGATTAGCACTATTTGGTTTCGTTATTTGGTTTTTGGTTTATTTATCTAAAACCTTTCAGATAAGTATACATGAGCGGGTTCTTATTAGGTATTTTATTACAATGATAGTGTGTATATTTAAATATCGTTTTCTTTTCAGAATAATAATACAAAGAATGTATGCCATAATGTGCACTTTCTTCTTTAGAGTTACTCATAGGAAGATTTTGGTATTACGTACACAGAGATAGTGATATCGTTGCTTTGCTAAGGCTTGTTTATGACTGGTAAATGACTGACATTAAGACATCCTTCATTCTAATTCTTGCAAAAGTTAATAAATAACTCTCACACCAATTTACGATTTACATCGATATACGTGTCTATTAAATTTTTGGGTTATTACTTACAAGAAAATCTTTAACTTCAAAGTTGGTTAATATGGCTGAGCCTAATTTGCAAATATGTAAAATTTCTCGCAACGAAAAAGTCAACCACAATCTGAAGATAAGTATCAGACTTCGTGACAGAGCGAAAACATGTCTAATCGATTGTGGTAATTACACGTTAATCTGCAACATATTTTAATTAATTATATTTTTTTTATATTTTACAGTTACATACAAATAGTATTATTAACCGACGTTAGATTCAACTACCAACCAAGGAAACGTTTTTTAATTGTTTTAGTTACTAATATTTCCCTTTTTTTATTACTAAATTGAGATTAACTTTTTCAGGTACACCTCGCGCATATAAAATCATACATTTTTTGTTGTAGTGAAACGTGGTAGCGGTCAATCAATTCCAGATGGAAGTGCAAAGTAACGCGCCATTATAATATGTAAAATTTTACCTCAGTATACGGATCTCTAAAATAAAAAACTAGGACGTTATCGCCAGAGTATGTAAACGCCGGTACTGACGGCATGAGCGTCGTTCAATTACGATTTCACTATACGATAAATATGTTTTCGTTTCACGGTCAATGTTATGTTTAGGATATGAGTACACTAGTGACTTACTAATATTTTTTCTACGTTATAAGTTTTAGCGTTTGACAACAACCTGCTTTTGTTAAATAAGTATATGATCCAGGATCTTAAATACGCTAAACCTAGTTCTAGGACTAGCTCTCAAATGCAGCTGTCGGAAAACACCTACGCCCATAAGCTGGTAGCTAGTCAGACAAGCTTAGAGACAACCCTATCACCATGCAAAATCCCTACTACTATGCAAAAGTTCTATCATCATATTTTCTTCGATCTGACTACGCTATTGGCCTGGCGCGCCTTCACAGCTTCATTGGATTAAGGCGAGCGCTTAAGGCACTTCACCGCTTGGCAAGAAGCTTAAAGGTGCCAGAGTGGCCGAACCCCGACTTGGGATGTTGTTGCATCCAAATGCAACTTTACGAGTTATATCGTCAAAAGCCCTAACACAATGCAACACTCCTTTGTTAAGGAACTTCGTTGTAATATATGAAGGGAGAAATGACGTGAAACAATCGTTTTGCAGTTCTATATTTATGATTTAAATATGAAATCTATTTTTAATTTTTGTGTATTAAACCATATAAGAACACCATTCGTTCGATTTTTTTTTATATCATAGGAGGCAAACGAACAGGTGGGTCACCTGATGTTAAGTGATCGCCACCATCCATAGACACTTGCGACACCAGAGGACTCGCATGTGCGTTGCGAATCTGTGTGGCGGGGGGAGGAAGAAGGGAAGGCGAAAGGGGAGGGGAGGTGGGCCTCCGGCGCTCTCGCTGACCGAACGAAACGCAACAATGCAATCACTGTTACTTTACGTCGGTGTTTCTATGAGGGGGTGGTACTACCCCGGACGAGCCGACCCATTCATGCTGAAACCAGTAATAGCTTCAGCGTGACTCTACCACCTACAGGAATATCGTTTTGTCTTAAAATATTATTGGAAATTTATTGCAATTCCTTTCGTAAAATAACAATAATCATTTGCTCGTATGTTACGATCGTCTGCAGTTAATGTATACGTCTCTTTATAAATCGTGTATTTTTATCCTCGCCCCTCTTATCACACAGCCAAAGGAATGGACCGTTCCGATACATATGGATCGTTATTTTTAATCATTTATAAATAGAATTCGACGTGGGAACAAAACCGCTGTAGAATCGATTTTATTCTCATAAAAATAATTGGCTTTTCACGTAGGCCCTTTATTGTTATTTGTTATTAAATTTTTGGTCTGAAAACTTGTTTAAGCGCATTGGACAGTATATGAAAGAAAACCGTCAAGCTAATGTTGGTGACGCACCACGTTTATTGTCTAGGAATGCATCGTTGTAATATTTATGTTTTTATTATTATATATTGTTACAATAAAATAATATTATGTATGTTTTGTATACAACTAGTGTAGTATTTCGAGTATTGTGCATATTGAAGTATTATTATTATTTATTAATATATAAAAATGAACAATTTTTTATGAACTTCAACGTATATGTATTTATATATAAGTTTTCACTTCTATCGTGTGGTCGTACACACCCATTTTTTCTCTTACACAAACATTTTACGTTTTATTTATGACTAGCTGGTGCGCGCGACTTCGTTTCCGTGCCAGAAGATTTTGCTGTTTCATGACAATGATTTGTTCTATATGGATATATTTTGAATGTTCTTTTAATTTTTGAAAAGACTTTTAACGCTTTTACCGTTTTAGTTATAGATCTGAAGTAATATCTGTTAAATTTTAACACTACTATTTAACAACTATCGAAAAGAATGATATATAGTCCGAATAATATTTCGAGAAATTTTGTATCTGAAACTAAAAGTTTCGTCAAAAGCAGTTAAGCCAATTTGGATGTTATCTCGAATAAAAGACAGAGTTATATTTATCGAATTATCGACGAAAAGACAAAATTAAGCATCGGTTAATTTAAAACCATCAGGACGACAATATTATCTATTGATTACAGAACATTAAATGTACAAATTTTCCTATGACAGGTATTTGGCACAGTCTGCTATTAGTATCAGAACATTAGTAAAGAATTTATATATGGATTTTCTCAACATGTTATTTGATCGCCAAAGCTATAATGTCTACTGCTTAATAACTAGCTCCCTGCCCCGGCTTCGCTCGGGTATTCTAAAGAGTAAATGAAGCCAAATTTACCCTTTACCTTACGACCATGTCAGTTTGACAATACATATTTTTAAAGATACCCCTATTGTCTTCTGTGCCACTTACACACATTTTATATAGAGATTTTTAACATAATTTTTCCGCTTTGCATTTTCTTTCATTCTTATGCTGATAATTTACAAGGACAACAAATAAAATAATTAGTCAAAGGTGCAGCTGTTTTGAATTGATGCACGTACATACATTCGGTGTCTTTTTTTCTTTACATTTTCATTACGTATTATTCTTCTGTACGTGTGTATGTCACTGAATTCGTCATAAACGGCTGGACCGACTTTGATGAAATGTTTGTATACTGGGTGGATGGTTTAGTTCAATGATTCCCAAAGTTATTTGTATCGACCCTCAGGCAACTATGACAAGCAAAGGGGTCGATGTCAGCCAAAATAATTGAGGGTTCATGGAAATATGAATCAACGCTAATGGTGTGACCATGCTTATACACATATTGTCTACTTCCATAATGTTTCTTTATAATATGAAGATATATCTTTGATGATATTAGGCATTTTATCTAAAACATTTGAAGCTGAAGAATTGGAAAAAAATCAATATCAGTTAAGCAGTGAATCTAAACATAACAGAAGAACATGGCAAGTGGTCTACGAAAGAAAAAAGTTTTGGGGCCTTATCTTTTCGATTCATAATTGGTAGCGCTGCGATCTGATTCTATTTTGTTCAATGGCAGGACAACACCTACCGGGCTTGCTAGTATTCATATTGTTGGAAATAAATGAAAATGTCGGGTAGTTATACTGTGGCTGCCCATATAGTGAGGGGCGCTTACCGTGTTGACTGACTCTTTCGGTGGCCGTCATATCGTGCGATAGCTCTGTCCGAACTCGTGTCGGTTATTTAACGAGTGATTAATTGCTAGAATTTATTCTTAACAGTTTATATCTAAATTGGCCAGTTCTGTTTTTAATAATCAATAATTGTTTTTAAAAATTGCTAACAATATAGATAAATAAGTTTTGACACTCGACAATAATTTTCACCTAATTTTAAATGACGATGAACACCGGGAAGGTACTGACGTTAAGCATACAAATAACTGGCTCTCAAGTACAGCTGCTAAAACACAACAACAGATGCCTGATGACAGATTAAATTAAAGGTGGTATAGACAGGAACATTATAAAAAGACCTATAACGATGCCGTGTTTCATCACGATATCTTCTCACACCGAGAGCTCAATCTCATTCTCAAGGCATCATTGATCTATCATCGTTTCCACAACATCCCATCGTGACAACAATATCCCATTGTACGGGACTTCGTTTGTTGTCGATTCTGTTAAAATCACTCGTTTATCACAAAAGAGCTGTTCACTGAACTGCACTCAAAATATATTTATGCTCCTTGATATTAAACTGGTTGTTTATAAAATTCTTTAACGTTTCATTATGTGTCATGAAATTTTATTTATCGCATGCTTCGCGATTGTAATGATGCGATAATTCTGTCAGCGAAGTTTAATAAATCGATGTTATTGAATTAACTTCGATATGGTAATTCATAAGTTAATATTGACAGTTTTTGAATGTTTAATATTATAAAAATGAATCAAAAATGTATTTATAGATACACTTTGAAATTGCTGAACCCATTACATGAGGCTTTTATTGATACACTAGTTATGCACGCGAACTCGTCCGCGTGGAACTTGATGTACAAAACAGTGACTAATAAACTCGTCTGAATGTGTGAAATCTAATTACTAGTTACTTTTTTCTCGCACTTTAGTCGCGTTGTCATTAAAATTACAATAACTTTTCATAGATCGAACCGATTTTATTGAAAAAAGGACTAAATGTTATTCGAAGATATGATTTTATTTCTAAGAGGTTTTATTATAAACGCAGTACTTTAGCAGTGATACGTGTTCAAACAAACAGACAGATAGATAGACAGACAGACATTTCTAAAAATGATTGAAACGTATTTTATTAGTTATTCCTAAAAACCTGCAACATTTTTTTTTTACAAAAATCTAATAAATACAGACAGGATATATTTACATTCTTATTATATGTGTAGATAGAAGACAGGTCAGAGTATTATATAGGATATCATTACGCTTTCCATTAAGGTTTAAGCAGTAATGATCAACTTCACAATTGGTTATAGAGTTATATAGGTTAAGTACAGAACAAAAGTACAATCCTTACTAATATCCTAAATGTGAATGTGAGTTCGTTTGTTACTTACGCTTTCACGTCTTGAATATTCAACCGATAGTTGTAATATTGCGTGCACGTTATTAGGGCTACAAAAAATAAGTAAAATACCTATAAGCTACAAAAAAAAATCGTTTCCGGGGGGTAAAGGACATTACCTACCTACCTACATTAACTCGAACGAAGCCGCGAGCGCAAACTAGTTACGATATAAAACCGCGCCAAACCTATCCAAATATAATACGTAGTCCTTATGAAAGAACAAAAACATTGTTCGAAGATGAGATTATGAATACTACAATAGTAAGAAAAATATCAGAGCATGTAGGCGATATAGAACATAGAAAAATAAACTAACGGGTACAGCGAATTATACTATAAAAACAAGAAATATATTTTAAGACTAACGAACTCCCACGACTTCAGTTGCATTTGTAAATTTATAAATAAAACTAGAATTTGCCCACGGTTATGCTCGCGTCAATGTAGCTTTGAGCTATCCCTCGGGTACAGTAGTACATTTTTACCGGATGATAGGTACAATATGTCCTCTTCTGTACCCCTAGCAACGTGTATGCAAAATTTCATGATGACTGGTTCAAATCAAATCAAATCAAAATATCCTTTATTTAATTTAGGCCCTGAGAAGGCGCTTATGAACGTCAAAGTCATCGAGAAGAACCGGCAAGAAACTCGATCTGGTTTATCTTTTTATGTTATATATTTTTACAATAACAAACATTTACATTCGTTATTAGTGGATGCACAGAGAGGGGCGTCATTTCCAGACTTCACAATCGTTCACATATTGATCCACCCTATAATAGCCTTTAGATATTAAAACCCGCTTGATATGGTTCTTGAACTCACTATCCGGCAAATCGATAATGTGTTTTGGGACTTCGTTATAAAATCTAACACTATTACCTAAAAGACTGTTTTTGGACGTTGTGAGCCTGAATAATGGAATGACCAATTTGTTGCTGTTTCTAGTATTTAAATTATGCTGGTCTTTTACCAGGTCGTTCACCAGTTAAGGTGTGAAACAAACAAACGAACAAACCCACAACATTGTAACAATGATACATATATCTAGACATACCTTATTTAAGTATAATATTAATAGGACTATCTATAAGTAAATAGAAAATAGTGCTTTAATAATAAGAAAACCGACAGACACCGAAACCGAATAACAAACAACAGAAACCGAAAGACAAAATATCGATAATTAAAATTGACAATTGAGTCGTGAGCTAAATCCAATTTTAGCCGTTCCTAATATTTTACGTTATTTTGAAGGACATAAAAACAAACTACGGGCAAAATTTGAACTTCGTTGTCGGTGTATAAAATATAAATCTTAAAAAAACTAAACACGTTATACGAATGAATAAAATTGAATTTAGTTCATATTGAAATGTAACGGTTCAATTGTTGATTTTTCATTTGCATTCTGACGAGTCCATATGTCATACATCTTTAAAAAAAACAGTAAGATAATACGACAAACGGTAAATCGAAATAAAACGACGTAAAGAATTAACCCAACCCCAGTGTGAAAACATAAATCATAAAATAATAAAACCACATCCAACGTATCTTTACACCACACGCGGCGAATTAAAATTGAAACGTATTTAATTCGGCATTATGTTGAGGAAAGTTGTCGTAAAAGAACGCGAAGTATACGACATAATTGAAGTAAATCACTCTTTTACGTTTCGATAAAAAATTGTTACCGTCTTACCTTAACAATTCCCGTTTCATTTACCATTTCCAATAACGGACGTTAAAATTCATAATATATTGATATGGTATTATTATGGTAATATACGTGTAATTGTATGTTATTGAAAGAAAATTGCTTAATATTTTATACCGATACTAGACTATGCTCGCGGCTTTGCACACGTTTGTAATTTTTGTTGCTAGGGGTCGTTCAAGTATTACGTAAGTAGAATTTTTGTAATTTCTGACCGCTCCCTCCCCCTGGTCAGCAAAAGTAAGCAATGCTCTTACCCCCCATGCTTACGTAAACATTTATCTAAATCTGTTTCGGTTTAATAAAGAAATATTGCTGACGTAATCACTTTCCGCACCCTTCATCCCCTATGTCATCAAAAATAAGCAAATCAAGGACCTCCCACCCCCCATCAGTGCTTACGTTATACTTGAATGACCCTCTATTTGTAAATAAATACCTCAGTTTTTACAAAATGGTTATCTTTATATATAGGCATATAATTCTTCTGTACCTGTGCCTGTGATTGAAATCCTCCTAAACGGCTGGACCTATTTTGATGAATTTTTTTTTTGTTTAAATGGATTCAAGAATGGTCTAGATTCATAATTAAACCCAGTAGATGGCGTTACGATTTGATTCCAGGATTTTTTATTATTTTCAGGGAAGGATAACGTCTGTTGGTCCTCGCCAGTAGTGTATATAATTAGATATTAAGTATTAATTCAGATACTATTTATACGCACAATTTTCACGATGGTCATTCAACGATATAAAAATTGTTACTCTGCAGTACACTCTAGTCGTAAGTTAGGTTAAAAGTGATAACGCAATAAAATATATGTTGAAATATCTACACATTTTTTATGACGATTGGTTGAACAGTACTGAAACTGATGTGCTGTAACGCCACCTGGTGGCCAGATATAGTAAAATGTTAGCTTAAAGAATTTCTCCATGAGACAAAAATAAATATAGGTGCGCAACTCTCAGATACATCAACAGATTTTTTATATATATATATATAGGGAGAAGATAAGAGGTACCTGTTTATTAAATTTAATGTTATGCGATTTGGAACTGTTTCTTGATTTAAAAATACTGGATAATATTATAATTTCGTGGAGTATATTTTGTGTGTGTGTTTTTTTAAAAACGATCATATCTTTACATATTTCAGATAATTTTACAGATAGATTGTGGTTTCGGGCTAACATTAAAGGTTCAAGATTTCAAGGTAGAGTGCATAAAGGCATCTAGCGAAGTGTATTACATCGCTGTAATTCATTCCATTAACCTACTTTGAATTACTGTAACATGTTAAGTTCTTATCTCTTTTTTTAGCTTGCTATTTATAACATTTGGCCACATTCTCACCTGATGTTAAATGATGGTGTCGTCTACGATAGCAAAGACGCTAAACCTAGAGGCGGAATGGTAAAAGCCATTAAAATAAAAAAAAGTGTAACTGCCAGAAAACATTCATAGATGTTTTGCGTGTATTTGCACTTTGAGACCCATAAATATCTTGCTGAGTAAGCTTAGAAAAAACTCTATGACTTCAAGATGATGTATTTTTTCATCAATATTTAAAATACGATATTAAGCTCCAACTCATAAACGTACTTAAATATTTTAATAAAGTGTATATTGGGGCTGTGACAATTGAAGGACAATTAGGCTTGCAACAGCATATCGATAAACCGACATCACTGATACAACATCTTCGATGTTTATATCGATATAAATAAACCTAAAAATATGATAGTATCGATAAAAAATTACCTTTAAAATTATTCATTAATTTTTAACTTCGCTTAAATTTTAATTATGCAGGGTTTTTATACTACCTCACAAAAACAACACGTGAGATCGTATCGTTGTCATATCGGCGCCAGCCGAATATTTTTTTTAAAGGGCCTTCACGTTTTTTCCTTATTAAATCCGATATCACTCGCCCTTTGGTTTCATACATCCATAATTGGCTTATTAAGAATGTCGATATATCGAGTTATGACAATAACATATCGCTTATCCATATTTTCATATCTTCGATAGCAGTGACATTAATTCACTACATTCTATTTTAATTTTGTTTCCTTCAGCTATTTAGACAACTTTCTACTATGCTTTGGTTTTCTTCTTACGTTAGGTTACTTTTTCATGCCAGCCATATATATTTCTCTAATCTTTTTTTTACACGCAGAACTCTATATTTAAATTCTAACGAGAGCAAACTCGATAGAAGCGCAATAGAAGAAGCCATGTTGACAGATGATTTGTGAAAAACATAAAATAATCTACTTTTGAACGCATAACCAACATAAAATACACCGTCAGTAACAATCACTCATCTATGAATAGTTTATTATAGTTTTATTTCATTTTAAAACTGTCATACTGGCTGTTGTTTAGTCGAATCGTAAAATTCGCGAAATCGTAAATCACATTTTTATTAAAAAAAACTGAAATAAAAAACGACCTACACAGAAACAAAACTAACGTAACGACTAGTAAAACTGTGATATCTAAATAAACAATTTATTACTACCATCATCTGTTGCTCGTGACGCGATGTGGTCGGATCGTAAATTATTTGCAAGACGGCGCCGGCGCCTTCTAACGGAATCTCGAGTGCTTTTATCGTATTGCCAATGATTTTTTTTGAATCCAGCCATTATGTAATTTAATGATTTCCTGTAACAAAATAGAGCAGTAGAAACTTTTTTGCGCTATTAACATGTACGAGTTACAACGTGATCAGAGTTTTCACAATACCGCCCACTGACTTGACACTCTTTTGCGCTGTATGGTATTTAGCAGTGACTCGTGACCGGTCTATGCATATTATAAGAATGTAAATCTAACGTGTCTGTATTTATTCGATTTTTGTAAAAAAAAAATGTTGCAGGTGTCTAGGATTACATAGTAAAAAAAAAGTCCTCTACCGCGTCTGTCTGTACGCAATAAACTCAAAAACTACTGAAGACATTTTCATGTGGTTTTCACCAGTAGATAAAGTGATTCATGAGGAAGATTTAGATATATTTGTCAAGGTTTTTTGTTACCAAGGCGGAATAACTTTCTCTGAGCCCGCTAGTTTTACCTGTATGTTTATAATTTGTAGCCTATGTGTAGTTTTCATGAAGACTATATTACTGCAAAGATTTATTAAAATCTGTTTAGTAATTTTTACATAAAAGAGTAGCAAACTTACTCGTTTATTATAGGTTTCATTTTTGAAACGTGATGCCTTATAATAATTGAAAGAGGTCTTTATCCCAAAGTTTAATGATCGATTTCCTTTATACTGCGACAACGCGGGGGCTGCCGCTAACTCGATAAAACTTCAAGTCTCTGCGAAAAAAATCCATATCGTACTTATGACTTGTTTTTGCTTTCCCATCTTTATTAATATTAAAAGAGAATTCTTTCCTTTATGGGTATTTAATAAAACGTTTATAAAAATAAATATCGGGTAAGCTATTTATAACGTTGTTCGTTATAACGAATTTTCTATAACGTAGAGATTAGTTCAATTTGGTTGGTTTACCACAAAACCATATATTTGTTCTATTCCCTTCGTATAAAGAAAATTATTTATAACGAGATAAAATGCTTGGGTGAATTTCTTTTTTTTTTTTCGAACTGACTACGCTATTGGCCTAGCAAGGTCTTAACAGCTTCACAGGACTACTAAGGTGAGCGCTTAAGGCACTCAGCCGATTTTATTTGGTAACGGGCTTAAGGGTGCACGGCACACTTCGGCTTGGGCTGTTGCCTAATACATGCAATTCGCGATCTATCTTTTTTTTTTTTTTTTTTTTTTTTTTTTTTTTTACGTGGGGAAATCCCTTATGGATACGCCACCCTCTCGGGGGAGAGGGTGGGTTATGTCCGACTCGCACGGACTAAAACCCCACGGTGTACGTCTGCCGCTATGGTTGGGGCGGCACGAGATCTCTATAGACTTCATCGTGCCGCCCCAGCGGTTGGCCCAGCAGCGAAAGCGCCGCCGCCAGGCCCCGTCCTGTTAGGAGACAGCCGGGTACACACCGGCCGTCTCCTCCGTCTGCCAGACCTGTGCAATGGGAAGATGGGTCCCCCGACCCACCTTCCCTAGGTCCGGCTACGGTGGGAGGAGGCGGTCGAACTGCCGCCTCCTCCTGCCTGTCCTCCGTTGGCGGAGACGGCCACTTAGAGGATCGTCCTCGCGGGCCCTCTCCGCCGCCTCCTTCTGCGAGACGACTTCCTCGCAGAAGGAGGCCATTGCTTTCCACGCATCCTCGCTGCCGAGCATACTTGAGATGACGCTCGGCAGCGAGAGATCTCCTCCTACCGCCGCAGCCAGAGCGCGGCGCTGATCGTCCCACGCAGCACATTCAGATAGGGTGTGCTGCGCGGTGTCCACCGCAGCGCCGCACTCGTGGCATGCGGCGGTGGGCTCCCTGCGCGCTATCCGGTGCAGGTACCAACCGAAGCACCCGTGCCCGGTCAGCACCTGCACCAGACGGAACGTCAGGGAGCCCCATCGTCGGTTGCACCAATCCGGCAGGACCGGGCGGACGGCGTCGATACTATATCTACCGAACTCCGCGTCCGCCAGGTCCTGCCTCCACCTCTCCATCTTTCTCCCCCTCTCTTCTCTTCTTTTAACCTCTATTTCCCTGGGAGCCAGAGGCTCCCTCATCCGCTTTTTAGCCGCCGTATACTCGTATACGGCGGCCAACACCTCCGCCTCTAACTCCCAGGGAAGGGAGCCAGCCAGTACCATGGCCGCCCCCGAGGACACCGTACGGTATCCTCGAATCACCCTCAGCGCCACAGTACGCTGCGCGGCTCGCAGCGCACGGATATTTGTGGCGCTGAGGGCGTCGACCCACAACGGTGCCCCGTAGGCGGCCATGGACTGTATGACCCCCATATAGAGGCGGCGGCAGGTGGCGCCCGGCCCCCCCGTGTTGGGGAGGAGTCGTCCGAGCGCCGCTGCCGCCTTGACTATGCGCGGTCCGAGCCCCTTAAAATGGGGCTCGAACCGCCAGCGTCCGTCCAGGGTGAGGCCCAGATACTTCATGTTGGTCCCCACCCTGACCCGGACGCCCTCCACACAAATGTGGGCCCCCGGAGGTGGCCCCCGCCGAGGCCCGTGAAACATTAAGGCCTCGGTCTTGTTGAGGGCCACCTCGAGGCCCAGCCTTCTTATGCGCCCGACCACGAGAGTCACGGCCTCCGTGGTCAGGCGCACCAATTCGTTGAATTCCCCCCCCCTGGGCTACGACTAGGGTGTCGTCCGCGTAGCAGATGAGGCGCGCTCCGGAAGGGAGCGCGCCGCGGAGCACCCAGTCGTAGCCCATGTTCCACAGGAGCGGGCCCAAGGCCGACCCCTGTGGAACCCCCCGCGCCGTATAGCGTTGGACCATCCGTCCTCTAGCGTCCACGAAGGCGACCTCTCTCCCATCGAGGTACGCCTCCAACAGCCGCCGCAGATACGGGGGCACTCCGAAAAAGCGGAGCGCCTCCCGTATGACAGCATGCGGCAGGCTGTTGAAGGCGTTGGCGATGTCTAAGGACACCGCCAATACCCTATCTCCCTGAGAGGTCGCCTCCGTGGAGACCTGTTTTAGGAGGGTCAGGGCGTCCAGCGTGGAACGCCCCGACCGGAAGCCGTACTGCGCGTCCGACAGGTTCGGCCCCACTTCCTCGAGATGCCGGACGACCCGGGAGGCAACGATCCTCTCGAGCGCCTTCCCGGTGTCGTCCAGCAGAACCAGGGGCCGGTACCCCGACGCGCAGTCCGGGGGGCGGCCTGGCTTCCCTATTAGGCAAAGCCGCCCCGTCTTCCAGGGCTTCGGGAACTGTCCGACCGCAAGACAGCGGTCAAACAGCTCCCGAAGCCACCCCCCAAGATGGTCCAATGCAATGGCCAGCACCCGGCCCGGGACCCCGTCAGGGCCGGGTGCCTTACGTCCGGCAGTGCGGAGGCGCTCGATCGCCCTCCCCATCTCCGCCTCCGTAACTGGGGGAGGGTCGATCGGCGTCTCCTCTGCCACCTGAGGAGGAGGCATGGGAGGAGGGAGGAGCTCCGGAGGGTCGGGGAACAACGCTCCCACGACCCTCTCAACCACCTCCGGCTGGAGAGTCTCCGTTGCCGGGGGCGCCTGGCCCCGGAATTTCTTCCGGGCCACCTTGTACGGGCGCCCCCACGGATCCCTCTCCAGCTCCTGGAGCATCTCCTCCCATGCCTGCTCCTTCGCCCGACTGATGGCGACCTGTAGCGTCTTCCTGCAGGTTCTGTAGTCGCCATACAGCCGGGCCTCCTCCTCGGGGTCCCTGTTGGTCCGACGCCGGCGGCTGCGCCCGTACAGCCGCCGGGCCGCGGAGCAGGCCGCACGAAGCTCTGCGATTTCGTGCGACCACCAGTACACCGCCCTCCTCTTCGGCCGGTGTACGCTCCGCGGCATCGACGCGTCGCAAACCTCCGTGAAAGCATCACGGAGGCGGGCTGCGGACGCGTCGATATCTTCGTCCGGGGGGGACATGACCCAGGCCTGGACGATGGCCGCCTCTTTTGCTCGCTCCGGGTCGAGACGGCTCATCGTCCAGCGGGGGAACTTCGCACCGCTCCGGGGGCGGGTTGTCGGCTCATGTTGGGAGGTGGAGACCTCGAACCTGATATATCGGTGGTCCGATAGGGTCTCCACCTCCTCTATTACCCTCCACCCCCGGACACGGCGTGCGACCGACGGGGAAGCGAACGATACGTCCACTATCGATCCCCCGTCTTGTCGCACGCACGTGTAGGCGTTCCCCCGGTTGAGGAGGGACAACCCATGTTGGGCTGCCCACTCCTCAAGCGCCTCGCCGCGCGGGTTCGTGGCCACCGCTCCCCACGCCCTGGATTTGGCATTAAAGTCGCCCAGTACGACGATGGGGAGCGGTTCGAGCCGCCTCACGACCGGCCCCAGCGAGTCCAAAAAGGACTCAAACTCGATGAGGGGCCGGTTCGGGGAGAAGTACACTCCGAGGATCGCGAAACCCCGTGAGGCGACCGCCACAAACCCGGCGCTTCTCTCCCTGACGGAGAGGGGCAGTCCCCCCCCGGACAATACAGCCACAGAGCCGTCCGTGTCTCCGGCCCAGTGAGGCTGGTCCGGAACATGGTACGGCTCCGCGACCACCACAACATCTATATCCCACTCCGCCACCGCCTGTAGGAGCAGGTCCTGGGCAGCAGCGGAGTGGTTTGTATTGGTTTGGAGGTAGTTACTGTGGATGTAATCCATTGACTATTTCTCAGCAACTACCTCCATTTCCGCCCCCTTCAGGAGGGGCAGTTTTCCTTTCACATGGGGGGGTCGACATTTAGCCCCCCCCATAATATGGTCCGCCGGCTTGCCGGCGCTTGCGCAGACAGCGCATCGCGGCTTTGCGACGCAGACATTCGCGCAGTGCCCTCCCTCCCCGCATCGGAAGCAGGTCGTCTTCCGGTCAATGTCCGATGGACACTTCGGCCGGGTGTGGCCCAGGCCCATACACTTGAAACATCTGAGTGGCCTGCTGTCCAAGTGTTGGACCCGGGCCGAACTCCAGCCGATCAGAATACGACCTGCCTCCACCAGCTTCCGAGCTGCATCCACAGGGAGGGAGACAAACAGGGAATTGCTCCCCTCCCCTCGAGGACGAAGCTCGCCTACCCTCATCTGGGTGATCGAGCAGCCGGCCACCCGGGAGATCGCCTCCACTGCTTCGTTCCACGATACCGAGTCGTCAATTCCGACGACTCGGATATCAGTCTTCTTGACTGGCTGCACTACGGTAGCCAGTCCAGCGAGCGCCGTTCTGACACCCGCCGCAAAGTTTTCGACCTGCGCGGGGGCCAAGGTGCCAGGGACTGCCAACAGCCTCGCTCCGCTCACACTAGGCCGCACCTTGACGCTGGGGATGCCATAGTCAGCTAGGCACACGTCCGTCCTCGCCTTCAGGAGTGCGTCGCTGTATGACACCCCCTTTGCCTCAGCTTCCGGCTGCAGAGTAATCAGCACTGCGGCCGTGCGAGGAGGAGCGAGTCTGTTCTTCGCCCTCTTCCGCCTCTTTCGCCTGGCCCTAGTTGGGTTCGAAGTCGCGGTTACTACAGCCGCCGCTGGGGTCGCTTTCTCCTTCTTCTTCCCCTTGCGGCGGACTACAGTGGTCCAGGCCTCTGACTCCGGCGGGGCCGAGGCTGCTGGAGGCGGCTCAGTCCGCAGCGATGGGTTGGAGGTCCCTCGGGTGGTGGTCACCCTGGGGTCACTGCTAACTCGTTCCGCGGCAGACCGGCGCTCTGTGACCTTCCGAGCTGGCTTTGGCGGGCCGGGAGCGGCTTTCCTCTTATCGGCCGCGAGCGGCGGCCTCGTCACCTTTGGCGGTAGAAGGCGGTCATCTAGGGCGGCAAGTCTGGCATTGAGCATCTCCCCTACCGTATTGATTAGGGAGTGCTCAAGCCTGCCCACTGTTGTCGCCAGCACATCCTCCCAGTCCCGTGGCTGTGCCGTGGGTGGCCGCGGAGGAGGCCGTGGAGGAGGCGGCGGAAGAGGTGCCGGACAAGGCAGCGGAGGAGGCGGCATTTTCTTCCTCTCATTCGCCTCGCGCCGCCAGGAGAGATTCTCCTCCTTCAGCTGCGCGACCTGGGTCCGGAGGTTCCTAGCCTCGCGCTGTAGGCGCCTCGTTTCCTCAGCCTCTGTGCGGAGGGCCAAAACCTCGACCACCTCCTGGAGGGTCAGGGCCGCTGCCTTTAGGGCCTTAATAAGAGTCCCCTTCAGGTGTCCCGACTTTGTGGCAACCTCCAGGATGGTGGCCGCCTGACCGCTGGCCATTTCTTTCAGCCGGTCCGCGTCAAGAGCCTCCAAGTTTATCGGCTCAGGCTTCTTAGAGGGCCGAGGGTTGGAGGGTTGAGGATCGGAGGGCTGAGGGTTAGAAGGCTTAGAGTTGGAGGGTTTTAGGATCTCCTCCTCCTCCTCTTGCGCGCTCTCCTCGGTTGCCGTCCGGGTGGAGCAGCGGGAGAGAGCCCGGTCGCAGGACTCATCGGCCTTTGCAAGCACCGAACGCTTGGATGTGGCCAAACGCTTGGAATGGCGCGTTCTCCCTCTACTCGCACTGGGCGAGCTCACCGTGGCTTCCGCGTTGGCCTCATCCGAGGATCCGTCTTGACGCTGGCGCTTATTAGTGCCAGTCAGGTCCACTGAGGCACAGTCGATGTCGCTTGGAATGTTGGGGGACTCCTTACCGCTAGTAGATTCCATCGACACCAACGTAGCCACACTATGCCCACTTGATGCTGAGAGGCAGTCCAAAGACTGAGCCCTCTCCGACACCACCACTGGCAGAGATTTGCTCCTCGCAAACACCTCCTCGGTCGTCCGTTGACACGCTGTTTTCGTCATTCCAGAAGCAACACCGTCCGTATCGCATGCAATATCAAAGTCCATTTCGTTAGCCAAAGTCGTCAATGTGTTTTTGATTTCGTGTATAAATTTGCCCCCCCGAGAAAACGTGGGGCAGCCTGGACCCGAGGGCCCAGGGAGGGATTCTCCGGCATCGCCGGTACCCTCCTCGGGTAATAACTTTTTATTTATACCTTCCATCATCGCTGCGTCTTTCCGTCAAGTTTGCGGTACGCCCGCCGAGACCGGTGTGAAACACACCAGCCCCGCCGGCCGCTATCCGGAACTGGGCCGTTGGGGCTCAGAATGAGCCCTCATCCGCCCCAGCCCGGTACTGGATGCGCCGCGCACATACCACATCCAGATATCAGAGTCCGGTAGGCAAGCCAGGGTCGTCATTATGGGAGGGAATCGGAGTCAAGAAAGCAAGCAAGGGTCAACAAGTAAGGCGGAAATCATAGTCCATAAAGCAAGGCAAGGGTTATCATGCGAGGAGGGATCGGAGTCCAGAAAGCAAGCCAAGTCGCGTCAGGTATCAGCCGCCGGTCAGAGGGACCGACGTTGCCCGGGGTGCACCACGTGGAGGTTCCTGACATCGCACCCCAATTCGCGATCTATCTGAGCTAACCTAAGCTAAGCTAACTATTCATACATATATGAGCTGTTGAAACATATATGTGTACCAAGCATACATACCTCAACGACTCTTATATATATTTTGTATCGGATAATTTTCTAAACTATTTCAGTTTGATAAGGGAAAAAATTAAAATCCCTTCCACTTTCATGTGTAAGCGTGTCTGCGTGCACGTGTGTGGAGGTGACATGTGTAATATTGTCGCAGTGATGTAAGATATTTTGTCACTGTATCGCGCGAGCATCGCACTCAAGGGCTCCACGCCGAGGGAACGGACCTAGGCTTGTAGCTCTGCCGAGGGGGGCCTGATCTGGTTGAAATTCGTTAAAAAGAGTTTACACTGTAATATCCATTTTTATTTTGTTTGCACATTATCAGATTTCGAGTTCTATTTTCTTGTATTTTATATTTTTGACCAAAATCTCATTTGACGTCAAATGACATGTGGTCTAAGATGGTACACACGCAAAACCTAAAAGGGACAGACTCTCAAGTGCAGCAGCTGGAATACAGCAACAGGTGCTTGGTGACAGATTTTCAAGTTGAAGGTCGTAACTAACCAGACGGACTTGGAAGAAGCCCTACCTACCATCATGCACAGCTTGTATCATACCCGCCTTGTATCTGAATAATAATGTATCTTGTGTAATGGTCTATCAATTGGTAGATCCATGAAGAAATCTTTATGCCAATTATCTATACTAATATTATAAAGACGTAAAGCTTGTGAGGTTGTAGGGGGTAATAGCTTAACATGTTACTACTGGTCCGATTTAAAAAATTCTTTTAGTGTGATATATCTCATTTATCGAGGAAGGCTAAATGGCCTATAAATATATGCCTTAGGATATATCATCACGCTAAGACCAATAGGAGCGGAGCACCAATGAAGAATGTTTCCAAATCGGGGTTTTTTCCTCTTGAGAGCTTCCACTGCGTGTTAGCGTTAGTCCAAAGTAACTATTCCACGTGGACGAAGTCACGGGCAGAAGCTAGTGTCTATTAAACTGCCATTATCGGAGCATAATCTTCTATTTGCCACTTGTTTATATATTCTTAGTAAGTAATTTTATTCTTGTGATATATCAGATGGACTTTTAGCGTAATAGTTTTTTTAGTTGCAGATTCTAATTTTGAGCTAAAAGTTGGATAATTTAATTAGGGCATAAAAGGAGCTCTGGTGATGAAATTATGTTATAGATACTAGCTGTTAGAGTGACACAGTACAAGATATACAATATAATATATAATCTATTAATTTTTATCGAAATATTTTTATAACTACAAAAAGCTATTACCACAAGCGTTATGCTTTTCTCTAAGACAAATGTAGCTTACGAATATTTAATTATTTGTAAATTAAGTTACAGAATGAGAAGCGGCAACTCTTTTGTCACGTATTCTGATGAATCCCTCATTTTATTTTTCACCTTTAACCCGGTTTTCTCATGTTAAGTTAATTGAAAGATCTCGATTCAATGAAATAATAGAAATTAGAGCTAAAGATTGTAATAAATAAATCGTTAAGGATATAAATAAGAAAGTAGCAAATAAAGAGTGTTGCTACACAACACTATATTTTTAATTGTAACTAAGCTGGTGTTCATTTCATATGTGTAATATTATATGGTAATAGAAAACAAGAAACAAACATAAACGTTTATAAAAAATCTTTAAGAAAAGGGTTATGAAGGTAGAATTATTAGTGTCGTACGTACAATATCAGATATTAACGCGAGAAAACTATAAATCATTAATTTTAAACTTCTTCTTTTACGACGTTATTCAAACTTAAAGTAAATGTAAGTGAACATTTACACATACATATATAAACATTTAAAATAAAATAAAAATACAAAAAATATATATAAATAAAAATCAATGGCCGAATGTATGTAGGTGCGCCAGTTCAAAAGGGCTACATATATTTGTTTTTCTAGTTTGTTTTTGTTGTATTCAGAATTATTAGGACAAAGTTTATATAAAAAAGAAAGTTTGAAAAATCTTAAAAAAAAGAGAACCTTGCAATAACTTTCTTGCCCTTATACCGACGTCTACAAAATTATAGATTAATTTGGCTTCTTCCGATGCCGAGCGTGATAATATTTGATTACAAATGCCTAAGTTTGATTACATGGTAGTATTGTAAATATAATATTTGATCTCATTTTCTTTGTTAGTACATGTGTGAAGCTGGGGCAACTAGTATATAATAATAAGTTTAGTGGACTAAATGAAGCAACGAAGCAACAGCTTTCTATGCAAGTAACAATAAAGAGTCATTATTTTCAGATAACTAACCACATAATAACATATTCACATACTAACCATTACTAGATATGTTGTAAAATCTATTGCACGTATATAAGAAGCATCAGCAGACAAACACATTGAAATAAAGGTACTAAACTTAGAAAACGACATTGTAAATTAAAGTATAGAATGTTCGTATAAAATATATAAGACGCGTGCGTGCTTTCCCGTCGTAAGTTATACAGGACCTCTGGGATCGGCACGAGACGTAGATTAGTGATAGAGATCAGCCATAAACCACTCTTGGCCAATACCGTTTCTTCAGAAACGATGTACGATGCCTTCAAACACCGACCGGGCTGTGTAAATAGACGATTTTATCACTTTCTCTAAGTTATGGTATATGTTTATCATCACACCGTATCCTTTCTAAGACAGATAAACAGAATGAAGTAAAATTTTGGTAAATTACGTCCAATAAACCTATTTAGTTCAGAATTTGGAATGTTGGTAGAGAACGTGTGTAAATTGCAATTTTGAAGTTCTAGTTAGACAATTTATTTATTGTATTTGCGGATTGCGATAGTAGTGTAGGAAGGAGTACTCAAACGATTGATCGCAAGTTCATTTCGGGTCGATCTCGAAAAAAATTTGCCAATATAACTAGATACAAATGTTGTTTTTGTAAGTAGGTAATTAAAAGAAAATGTAATTAATAAACAATTAAAATTCATCGTTCCATAGTTAGATTAATCTTGTCATCACTTTCTTTTACCGCTTTTAGCGGGAATTACCTACACCTACCTAGACGGCAATCCTGCATCACACACACTTGCAGCCTTTCAGAGTCGATCGATCGTAGTCTAATAATAGTGAGGTGGATCGCCAGTAGTTCAATTATCATCATCAATTGTCAACTCTTCAAACCTTATGACGTATTAGTAATTAGCTCTAGTATTTAGTCGAGAGATCGAAGGTTCGCTCTCTTCGCCACAAAACCAACTTTTATGTGATGGGTATAAATAGCAGTCTCTCTGTCAAATTAAATGTAACAAAAAATTTATATACTCACGTGGCTTTTAAATGAAATCTTAAATTTAATATCTTAGATAAAAGATGTTAAATTTAAGGGATACAAATTTTGCTACTCAATAATGAACAAAACGATTGATAGGTTACGAGAAATAAATACATACGAATAAGGACATAATTTCAATCATGGCCTTCCAATTCCAAAGCTGAACCAAACTCATGATAATGGAAAGACATGTAATACCTATTACTACAGAATACTTGACTGGCAAAATTCTATGCCTTAAATTTAAGATTTTTTATCCATTAAAAACCACGTGAGTATATTCTTTTTATATTACATATAACATGACATGCTTCAAACATAACCATTAATTGTATGCTGTTGGAAGCCCTTTAACGATTTCCTTTAATAGGTATATTCCCATAAAATAAATCTGTCACTAAATGAGTAAGCAAATAAAAAACATTCTTCTGTAAATTTTTAATTACACCTTTAATCAACAATGAAACTTCATATTGTTTCTCAAGGTAAGGATGAATCAACAAAGCTTTCGTATCGATGTCACGTCAGATTTCCGAAGGCACCGACCCTTTTGAGGTTAAACTTTGTGACACTTACAGTCAGTGTTGCCAATTATTTGCGATAATCGGAACGTTCTGTTTTTAGAACAGTGGTAGTGATATTTTTATTCCGAAAGCCCAGCTCAAGGTTAATGATTACCATGCCTATAGAAAACTGAAGTATCAGGGATATTACAATTATGTTAAGGACCTTGTTTCAGTCACATTTTGATATAGCAAAAACAGTGCTGGATAAGCCACTCCCCCTCTTTTTCTCTTTCGAATTTAGAGAACCTTAATGTAGATTTGATTTTGTAAGGTTTTAGAATGTTGAATTGTCTAACTACCTAATGGCAGAAGTTGCAACTTTTGGGACGGTAATGAAGGCACGATATCAAATATTTCCTCAAAACGGTTCTATATGTAAATGCGATAGAATACATATAGGGATCCCATCCATGCCTTGTAATCTCCCCGAAAAATTACAAAATGTATTACTATGAAATTGGTCTCAAATTTATGTTTACATTTTATCATGTTTAATTTACAGAAAATCCGCTATATTCGAAAACTCTTGTCTTCCTATTTTTTATGGTTACATTTTGCTGAGTCCCCGTTATTCAGCGTCTTAAGAATTTTATTCTTCCGTTTCGTGAAAATCTTAATAACAAAGTTGGCCACCCTAATTACAAAATACAATTTTGTCAAGGTGCCATACCGCCACAAGTTCGGCAGACGATATCTTGTATCAAACCACATATTGTTTTCATTATATATGGTTCGTGAAATACATTACATACGGTAGTTGAGCAAGTCTTTATAGAATAATTAAAGTTATAACGACATTATAATAATGTTTATACCTATTGTACGAAAATTATTAAGTACTCATATTTACCTGGGAAAATGCTTAAACGTAGTGGCATATATAATATTTTCATTCAATATTGTCATGTACCAATGATTTTTTGCAAAACGCGTAGTTAAGTATCCATATTTAGCTAGTAAAATGCTCGACAGTAGTGGCGTATAATTTGGTTTAATATCGCCGAGTACCCATAAATTTTTGCAAAACGCGTATATTGAATATTTTGAATTTAATTTATAATACAATCAGCTGACTGTTACGACAAGTTCTAAGCGATGATCAATGATTTCATAATATAATATCATTGGCGATGATGGGTCGGTGGTATACGTGTTCGGATAACTCGTCGATCGATATAGGTACGAAATTTGAACTGACTATTCACTATACACTATGGGTTTGATAAACCTTCACAGATTTATCGCACAAATCTGGTGAAGGAAACGTCATGACGAAACCTTAGCATGGCAATTGTACTTGAGAGCCAGCCTCTCTATTTTGAAGGTATTTATGATCTTGGATGCAAACGCAAAGCCTATAAAGTATTTTAAAAGAACTGATATCTTGTGAAATCTAAACGTTTTGTACATTTACTCATAATATCGCTAACAAATAGCAAAATTTTAATTTTTGTTCAGTTTCAAATCGTGAAGTGGAACGAATGGTTCCTAAAATAATTAACTTGTAAAATATTCAAGTAAATTAGTGAGTGAATTAACATTTGACGGATCGTATTATAATTTTATCAGGATTTCGAAGAGTAGCTCAGAAAATAATTCGTAGATAAATTAAGGTTCGCGCGTAATTTGATTGATAATTAATTCGTGAAACATCATTTGAAATGCTGATTTCCCGTGGAACTTCGTTAGAAATTACAATCGTGCGTATTACGATTTTAATAACTGAATCAGATTACTGTATTCTATTTTTATACATGTAACAAATATAGTACTGTGTACACTGATCGCTATGAAACTTGGTACACATACGTATTTTTTTTGAAGTGGAAGCTCCTTTAACTGCATTGAGTGATTTTTGGTAGGAGAAAAACTTATGGACATCCTCGTAACGTATTGCACTTGCGTCAGATTAGCGACGCGTAGTATATGACACGCGGCCAGTATATGTACACTGGTACATGTAATATTGATATTTCGTATTGAGCCTGAGCAGCTCATTATTATGTTTGATTAACTAATAAACTGTATAAAATGTATATAATTATTGTTACGAGATCTAATAGATGTGAAAACCAGACTAATGTTAATAGCTTCAATTTACAAATTATGAGATTTAATTAATTAAGGTTAAGGTAGGAAGCCAGGAGCTGCCCTCTCGCGTTAAACTACCTAATATAATAACTACTATATACCATTCTTTTGGGTTTGCACTATTCTCGGCAATTCTTACGACTATCTCGACTTTTTTTTATAGAGAAGATTCTTATTCTCTCTATCATACTATAACTCGCCACTAGATAGCAGTAGTTTATGTGTTATTGTTATAAAATTTTATATTGTAATTTAATGCGGAACAATTCGCGGGTGGGTTCTGATCCCAGAGGATGTTGGTGTTTCGTCATGCAGACCGGACATATTCCTCTTCTCTAGACACATAAAACATATAATACTAGTAGAGCTTACTGTACCGTGGGAAACCAACATTCCTAAAGACCACACAATCAAATTAAATAAATATTACGAACTAACAAATGAACTAAGTAAAAATGGCTATGTGGTTAAGTTATACGCGGTAGAAATAGGAGCGAGAGGTATACCAGCAAAATCTCTCTACAACCTTCTGAAGGACCTTGGCCTTTCGAGAACTGCAGTAAGTTCTATTTTAGAACGAGTATCAAAGGCTGCACTAACAGGTTCCTACCAAATTTGGCTAGGCAGGGCGGGAAACTCGAGCAGTGAAGGTGAGCGTTGATGCGCATCTCAAAGGGGGCCTCCTTAAACCTACACCTGGGTCGCAAGTCCTGGGAACTGCTCTGAGTTTCTCCCTCTGCCACACGATGAACCCGGCACCCGCACGGTGAATCCATGGAAGGCTAAGAAGTTCATCTCTCTCTATACTAGCTGTGCCCCGCAGCTCCGCACGCGTTTTTTTTAAATGTATTAAAGAAATGTAAAATTGTAAGTAGGTGTGTACATTACAGAAATGCTTTTTCATAAACATTTGTAACTACGACACGCACGCCATCTACTGTAATATGTTACGTGTACATTAGATATGTGAATACGAATAGTATATCGAATGGGATGGGATTTATCATCAGCAACATACCTGGAACTTTAACCTACTATATACCACCCTCGGTGCTCACTAACACAATATAAGAAAGTAATGAAAATTTTAAACTATACATTATCGAACAATTTGTGTTAAATTGTTTATTATATAGATATAACATGCCCATATTGTCAATGTAATTGTGTTATTCTTATACGTTGCTATAATCACTGAGTTATATATAGTAGTTCGGTGTTCATAGTAGTTCGTAGCCGTAAATGCCGCAAGGCTAATAGCATAGTCAGTTCGAGAGAAAAAAACTGACTTATGTAGGTGCAAACGCGGTAAATAAAACAAAATGACCGCCAAATTGACCAAAATGATAATATAATTCAAATTACATACATTTATTCTTGGAGTCCAGTACTGCGCAGGTCTCACGCGCTTGTTTACAGTAAACAAATTATTTTTGATCAATTTCACACGAACGTATGCACAAGTAATAGTTCATCACTACATAGTGTAAAACAAAGTCTTCTGATCTATCTGTTTATCTGTTCACGATAAAGTCAAAAACTACAGAACGGATTTTCATGCTGTTTTCACCAGTAGGTAGAACGGTTCATGGGGAAGGTTTAGGTATAATTTATCAAGGTTTTCTGTTTATTATCAGGGCGGGACAACGTCTGCCAAGCGCACTACCTTAAAATAATTCTTAAAATAAAATAAAACCTTAAAATAAAAATTAGCTCGTTAGTTAGTTATCTGCCAGTGAAAGTCCCGTGAAAATTAATTCAAGCATTTCGGATATTCCACTGCGGCTTTAAAAAACCTAAATTACTTTTTATGAGGTCTGCAATCTACCAGTGAATATCCCGTATGGACCGATTTTCCAACCATTTTGGAAATAGCAATGCGGACGAAGCCGCGGACAAATAAAATAGAATATGTTAACCGCTATAATTTCAGCTATCTGCCAGTAAAATTCCCGTTAAAAGAAAGTCCAGCCGTTTTGGAGATTACCCGGAACAAACAAACAAACAGACAAAATATAATAATATAAAAATATCGACCGAATATAAAAACATTTTTTTTTGTTATTTGTAGCTATATCCATTCACCAAAAAGTTATTATTTATTTTTACAAACACACACTTTATTTTTATAATACGTAATAGATTGCAAATAAAAAATTGGAAACAACACTAACGTAGAATAAACTTTTTGAATAGGAACAGAAAATAATCTTTGAAAATGTTAGCGATAGAAACTTACCACGTTAGCATGGCAACGTATATAATACTAACGCAAATACGCAGAGAAAGCAATCAAAACGAAAAATATGCCCGATTTTGAAACATTCTTCATTGGCGCTCCACTCCTATTGGTCTTAGCGTGATGATATATAGCCTAAAGCATTCTTTGGTAAATGAGCTATCTAAAACTGAAAGATTTTTTCAAATCGAACCAGTAGTTCCTGAGATTAGCGCGTTCAACCAAACAAACAAACAAACTCGTCAGCTTTATATATTAGTATAGATATATATATATATATATATACACTAGCGGTCCCGGCGGACGTTGTCTTGCTTTGATAATAAAAAAAATCTAAAATTCAACCGCAGCGCCACCTATCGGTTCCAATCGTTAATCTAATCCATACTCGGATCCACTGGAACACGTACACAAATTTCATCAAAATCGGTCGATACGTTTAGGAGGAGTTCAGTGACATACACACGTACAGAAGAAATTTATATATGAAGATATATGTATCGAGTTTCTGATATAATGTACTATTAATAATATTTATTTTTTATTTAAATAACATCCTGTCCTTTTTTATTTGTAATTCTATATAAGTTTTAGCGCTAGCTTGGTAAAACCACAAAAAAGGAAACATAGAAGGCGATCGGCTCACAAGTGGAGCTACCGGAATACACCTGTTAGTTACTTGGCGATATATTTTCAACATGAGGATGGTAAACAAACAGACTGGCATTTAAAAAGTACTACTAAAAGTGATATGGTTTTGTCAGGATGTTTGTTTCACTGAAATCTCAAAAACTGAAAACTCACTTCAGGATTCGATTGACACGTATTGACACGCGACTACACGTCGATCGACGTGATGTCAGCTCACGATACCACTGAGCTATCATCGTTTCAATTATTTTTGATGACCGGAGCCTTTTTCGAATAATTCATCGTATTGTTACTCAGGGTCTAAACTGGGTGTATATGTTTAGTTTTGACTTTTTATTTTGAAAAGTAATTTATTTATAACTGGCTGTTGTTAGCGACTTCGTTCACGTTTGTACTGTTGTTATGTAGATTTATTATATCCCTCGGAAACGCTACATTTTTTTCTAGAAGCACGGTACCCTATGTCCGTTTTTGTACCCCTGAAAATGTTCATGCAAAATTTCATAACGATCTGTTGAGTAGATAGAGCGTGAAAGCGTGACAAACAAAGATACAAACTCACTTTTGCATTTATAATATTAGTTACGGTTAGGATTGGTACACCAACAGATAACACATAATACACGTGTAACATGAAAAACTGCTTAATTTAATATTCCAGTGTGCTAGCCAATTATAGCTGAATACAACATTTGTTGATAATTTATTAATTAAAATATGAAGAGTACATATCAGAATCGCAGACGAGTATAGAATGGAAGAAGCATAAATATGAACTCGTACCAAAAACTTTGGTAGTTACTAAAGAAGGCGGCGAATCACCATTAAAATAGAATATGTGACAACTATAAAGGCTGTTCCAGGGCCAGATGATGTATCCCGGGTGACTGATATACAAAGAGCATCAGGTGTAATTCGATAAATGTATGCGAAAACCTGCCCTTCATACGAACTTTCAACCATAGATACCACAATATAATCTTCTATTTTGAAAGATAATTTTTACAAGGCCGGGGGCAAGTTCACGCGAAATAACAATACTACGCCGCGAGCGAGAATATTTGGAATTGTAACCGTACTTACTACGCAACTGTGATTGTCAATGGTTACATGTACTCGTAATATACTTAAGAATTATTTATACACTGAAACAATACGCACACGACTTCGACAAAATACCAGATGTTATATAAATTAGAACTATTATTAAGAAGATATTCGTAATTCCGTTTAAAACGATACAGGGATTAAGAACTAATACTAAATGACTAATAAATTATTTTAAAAAAGGTGTTTATTTCTCATGAGATTGGTTTGGGGCGATTTAAAGATATACACCAGGGATGGTTGAAAGTGTTTGTGTTTATTTCGTTCTCAACTAAAATGTGTGATTTATTTGACGATTTTTAAATACAAGTTTTATATTCCTACCTTAGTGTGTTGATACTCGGTAGTTACTATTGCTAGATATTAAATGCACAATCCTTAAAATAAACTATAATGATATAATATACACGGAGCAGGGTCAGTCCAAATATTTTTTAAATTATGTAGCGAGATGAATAATATTAGGTATACTAAGAATGTTACAAAAATATGTATGTAATTTTATTTCTACATTAATTCATAACAATTTTACTTTGGTGTAGGCCGAGTAAATTAAACTCGTAAGTAATTTAATATTTTCTCTCTCGAAGTTACTGGAACGAAATAATTAAATATTCGTCTAAAAACTTAATAAATTACCACTAAATTAAGATATACTGTAGGACCTAATTACTGATAAAGGAAAGAAGCCACGAAGTAGTAATATTTTTTTATCATATTAAGAAAATATGAAAGGTCAAGGTCGAAAGTTTGTTATAGGGTAAAGCATTATTTGAATGATAATGATGTTTGGACATGACACCCTCTTTTCAAAGAAATTTTTCTTATAGAATATAAATTTTATAAGGGGTAGAATTTCTAACCAGTTTTCTGGGTGATTGGAATATTTTCCGTATCCTAAATAATGCTTTGACTTTCATAAGTGCATTCCTAGGACTTAAATTGAATCAAATATCTCTGAGCTTGATATTTCATTTTGACTAATTGGGCAAAATTATTAATATTCTAAATATACTGTTTGGACTTAACGCGGCCGTGAAGCGAATTCATTTGATGACAGTTTGTTTTACCATGTTTTTTATAGAAACGTGAAAAAGTGACTGAAAGTGACTTATGCTCTTATGCTCACTAAGAGCATAAAGTAATCCAACAAAGGCGACCTCCTTGAGATTTATAATTAATCGACAGTCATCTTCTCTGCATCTGAAATACACTCGTTGTTCCCACAATGCGTCACGTCTACGCGTCGTAGTCCGGTGAAGCTGTTAAGACCTTGCTAGATCAATAGCGTAATTGGTTCGAAAAAAAAGCCTGCCATTATGGCCAGTGCTGCTATAACTGCTGGCAAATCTATATTTGGTATTTAAAACAAATCTAGTGATAAATTTTCAAACATGTATTTTCATAGTATAGCTGTAAGATTTTAAATCGATTATTGTGGGAAAATTCCATTCTCTGCTTCTTTGAAAATTTGTTGACAATTCGCAAAATCCCTTCAATTAACGAACAATCAGTTTATTCCAAAGCAAAGAATCCTTGGCCTCGAAATTATTATTAAGCCCCGAATGCTCCGTTGAGTGGAGTATAATAAGGAAAAACGTTGGTTAAGAAGGCTGTTGCACATCGGGGCCATCTATAACATTATTGACCAAGGGCGAAAGGCTTTTCTAGGATTATAGCCCGGAAACTTTTCCACGAAGATAGTGTTCGAGAGGCTAAAGTAAGAACGAGTAGTTTCTCTATGGCGTTTTTTGATAAAGTATTGTGTTTTATGAAATCTTGATAACGCTTACTTAAATGAACTCAGAACGTGAATAAAAATGAAGTCACAAAGAAAAAAATGCAAACAAGCGTGGGTTTAAAGGAGATAAATTCTTTGAAAATAGAAATTAAACAATCACTCGTAATATTAAAGTTATATATGAATAAATTGTTAAATCTCCTTACTATAGCAACTCGATTTACACAAACTGTTATTTTGTAAAAGCTTTGTTTGGGATATATTTATTAATTTATTCTTTATCACTTCTGCCTATCCTATAGTAGGGAATAAAACTAGGAAATCGCTCCTAAATTTCATGGTGAATGTGGCGCAAATTGCAACAAAAAGAAATAAATAAAAGAGTAGTAAAATGGGATTGAGGAAATTTGTAGATAAGAATGTGAAACATATAGACGACCAAAAAAAAATTCTAAATAAAGTCTCCGATTATGTGCGGGGGAAAAACGGGGACTTAAAAAAAAGAAGTATGAATATAGCCTGTGTGCCTGAATATCAGCTGTGGATCAACGATCTAAGAACAATATGGAGGAATATTTCAGTATTTCTAAAAACTATGTTATTTTTATAGAACAAATACTGTTCAGCTTTAAACATAGTTTGAAGTACTCGTGTACATCATTGTAAAGTATTAGCCGATGAAAAGTATTATTTAAAGCGAACTAAAGCGCTCAAACTACGTAACAAAATGTTTACTTTGGCCGTCATACAGTCTTGATATCGACGCATCTTCTTACATCACAAGTATAACAGCAAAAGAGTTCTAAACGCCGCAAACAAATCATGAAGCTATTACATAAAAAGTTGTACGAAATTTGTTTTGTTAGTGAAGTTTACGTTACAATAAAGCGATGTAACGCTTTTTTTAGGTTATGTTTTCATTGGTGTGGGAAGTTTTATATTAATAACCTGCTACAAGTTCTTGGTCAATGATGAGTTATTTTGAATGAACGTTTGGTTGAAGGGAATATTATCTTATTTGCCTTGATTTCTAAAGTGTGAACTACTGTGGTGGTAAATGTTGATAGATAGTAGTATATTTTTTAAATTCTATACTTATTATTCAATTATATACTAGTTTACTTTAATTCTTTTGTAAATTGTAAACATCCTTACTAATATTACAAATGTGAAAATGAGTTTGTTTGTTTATTACGCTTTCACCACTTAATTACTCAACCGATAATTATGAAATTTTGCATACACTTATTAGGGCTACAAGAAATGGCGTAGAATACTTCTCATCTAGAGAACAGGAATGTTCTGGAATGATAGGTCAAATTTACATTAACGAGAGGAAATGCTTGTGAAGAATAAAACTGATAATACTTATACTGTACATATTTACTGAGGTCTAAACTATGAAAGTATTTTTTTCTTAACATATAAAGCGAAACCAAGAAGTGAACCCATGTAGGAATTTTAAGGTAAACCAACCGTATGTTTCGCTATAACGAATAACGTTATAACAATTTTCCTAAATGTATTTCGTATTATCGAGAAATCTGTCAACGGTTTGCGGAACACGGCGTGAATATTTGCAAACACTCTGGATGTAAATCGTTTGAATAAATTACACAGCACGATAAATGCATTTCGTGCACGTCGCACGTAGAGTTCTGAAATGATATCCTTTATATCGCGCCGTGGTTAGTAATTACAAATAGCTATGCTAGAAAAACAACGCTGTGGAATACCGATTTCAATTATTTACTTGGATGATAAAATAATAGTAAATGGTATGCATTATTTGATGTCTTTTTATACTTTAACGGTGTTATTACAAAAAAGTTAAATACGTATTGAATACTTGCTCTAAAAAGGCTTCGAATTAAATGCACCGCGGTGACTGAATGCTCCCCATTTTGCTCTTTTGTCTCGCTTTGGTTACGTTAGGCTAGACTTGCGAAAAAGGATAACGCGAACTTGCCTCGGGCGAGCGCGGTGCATTTAATTCGAAACCTTTTTAAAGCAAGTATTCAATATGTATTCAACTCTTTTATAATAACACCGTATAGGTTTTAGCGTTTGATCACTATATCATCTGATGTTAAGCGACGATGCGGTCCAAGATGGTACACACGCAAAACCTAGAGGGGGATGCTTCTCAAGTGTAGCTGCCGGAACACACCAATAGGTGCTTGGCGATAGATTTTTAACTTGAGAGTTGTAGTTAACCAAGTGGACTTTAAACAAACCCTACCCCTATGATATGCTTTATGCATGATGTTTTCCTTCACCGGAAGCCCCAATTCCGTTTGCAAGAGTGCCCCCCTACGTCCAATCAATGTCTTTATCTATACTTGTATACTAATATTATAAACCTGAAGAGTTTGTTTGCCTGAACGTGCTAATCTCAGGAACTACTCGTCCGAATTGAAAAATTCCTTCAGTGTTATATAGCTCATTTGCCTCTGCCCGATTTTGAAACATTCTTCATTAGTGTGCCGCCCCTATTTGTCTTAGCGTGATTATATATTGAATATAACCTTCCTTGATAAATGAGCTATATAACACTGAAAGAATTGTGGGGTCGTGAATGATACCACACATCTATATTAATACAATGTTTATTGTATTCACAACAAATGTACATGTATGAAATTATATTATAACTATGACGTTATTAATTCTTTCGTGAGCCCGTGAGAGTGCGTGAGCGCAACCTCACGGCGTAAGAGGTGCGGATCGACTAACGCTCCGAGCAAAACCGATCTCGCACGAAGCGCGACGCGGATCGCAGCCGACCGGTTCCGAGCGGTCGCGAGTCCCGCTACAGAATTTTTCAAATCGGACCAGTAGTTCCTGAAATTACCCCCTATAACGCCACAAACTTTACCTCTTTATAATACTAGTATAGATTTATTGGGGAAAGCTAATATATCAAACAAGTTATAAATACAAGTCGAGAAAAACTGATACCTTAACAATAATTTTATAGATAGACCTGCTTCTGCCCGCGACTTCGTCCGCATGGAATAGTTACTTTGGGCTAACGCCTAAGTTTTTTTTTTTTTCGAACTGCCTACGCTATTGACCTAGCAAGGTCTTAACAGCTTTACCGGACTAATAACGCCCAAGATGCAGCGGAATCTCTTAATAACAAAAAAAAAACTCCAATTTTGAAACATTCTTCATTAATGCTCCGCTTTTATTCGTTTTAGCGTGATGATATATAGCCTTCCTAGATAAATGAGCTATCTAACACTGAAATTTTTTTCAAATCGCGTCTGTAATTCCTGAAATTAGCGCGTTCAAGCAATCAAACTCTTCAGCGCTTTTAGCTTTATAATATTAGTATAGATGCGCTATGGCTTCGTATGAGTGCAATGTATTATGAGACTGATAAGTGTTTAGATGATTTAGACACATTTTATGGCATTTAGATATTTAAAGTTCATCAAAGTTATAGAAACTATGAGAAGATATACTATATATACAATATATCATTACATAGTATAAAACAGTCCCCTACCGCGTCTGTCTGTCTGTTTGTTCGCGATAAACTCAAAAACTACCGAACGGATTTTCATGCGGTTTTCACCAATGGATAGAGTGATTCATGAGGAACGTTTTAGTATATAATTTGTCAAGGGTTTTTTCATAATCAGGGCAGGACAACGTCTGCCGGGCCCGCTAGTATACTATATATATATACTATATATTATATACAACAAGATAATATTTATGGATATAGTTAATGTAGGGTAAAAAATAGAAAAGCCTCTTTTTAAAAACAACCATACCTGAGTAAAAAGTGACTACAAAAATGTGTGATAGAGAGAAAAATTCGTTGAAAATTTCATATTACATTAAATTGTTATAACTAAATAACTCATATTCCAAACAAAATATTATAAGTTAATTAACAATTATGTAGTTGTTTTCCCATGCCCTAGTGAATGTTTAATTAAATTTCGGTACGGTCGGTTTAACTAAATGAGAACAACTTCAGAACGGTCCCGTAGGAATTCCAACGAGTTTGTTTGTCTAAAAATAGTCACCCAATTCTATTGCGAACTTATTTTTAGTAGCTAGTGTCGTTAACCTTTTCTGAAACATATGATTCACGTGTATCATCTGACGAATACACTTTTGGACGTGTAGTTCTTTAAGGTCATCGTCACGGCTGTTTGAATCGTTTTAAAGTATAATTATGAGATACTTGAGTGTCATTACATAGTATAAAATAAAGTCCCCTACCGCGTCTGTCTGTTCGCGATAAACTCAAAAACTACCGAACGGATTTTCATGCGGTTTTCACCAGTGGATAGAGTGATTGCTGAGGAACGTTTTAGTATATAATCAGTCAAGGAGTTTTTCATAATCAGGGTGGGACAACGTCTGCCGGGCCCGCTAGTTTTAATATAAACAGATTGTAAAAGTAAAATTTTAAATCACAAGCTCATATAAAGAAGTTAGTTAAATATTCACTACAGAATGACAAACAGATTAGGTACCAATAATAATATATATACACGAAATGGTAAAGGTATGCCGTTGTGCGTGCAATACGCAGAAACTACTGTATAAATTTCTATCTTTTTTGATCAATTTCTCTTCGCGGATACTTGATCCTTATTTAAAAAAAATAGAACGGTATCATCTTTTAATGCAAAGTTATTAAAGTTTTAAGAAACTACGATTTTTTTAAGCACTACGTGTTCAGTGACGTGGAAATGGGTCAAGCGGTTTGTTGCATATACACAAAAGGGAAAGTACAAATTGTTTATAAAGAAATTTTACAATGTAAGTATATATTCTCTTTCCATTTTTTTTTGTAATTTTGCTTTGTACATAAAATATATTCTTCTTCGTCAATTTATGGTACCGTGTGTAAGTAATACACAATTCTATCATGTCATGTAGAAACTGCGTGTGCGCTGTCTGTAGCAGATAGTGCCATAAACGAAGGAGAACGGTTGAAAAATGTAATTCGAAAAATAAGATAGTTAATTTGTGTTCAGGCATAATAACCGTTTAATTTTACATGTCTTGTAATTATCATTACATAGTATAAAACAAAGTCCCCTACCGCGTCTGTCTGTCTGTCTGTTCGCGATAAACTCAAAAACTATTGAACGAACCTTTATGCGGTTTTCACCTGTAGATAAAGTTATTCACGAGGAACGTTTTGGTATATAATTTGTCCAGGTTTTTTTTATAATCAGGGCGGGACAACGTCTGCCGGGCCCGCTAGTTTATTAAAATTAAGAATATTAAACTTTAATCAGATTGTCTACTTCTTAATCGATATGTATTTTAAGTTTGCCTATATGTATATTTGTAGGAAACATACAATTAAATATATTTATGATGATAAATAACGTAGACAAAGTCACAGCTTACAGCTAGTAATTTAAATAACATTGAAGCTTCTGCTCTCTTTTTAGGCTAATTTCCGAAACAACTCAGCAGATTGTGACAGGGTTTTTAATGTTAAAATGGGTCAAAGATTTGTAAGAAAATACAATTTAAAATAATACAAAATAGACATATACAACGATACGATACAACATAATCATTTTCAGTAAAAATAAGTCGTAGTTGCCAGTTACTTTACTTTGGTTAATTTCAGTTAAACTAAAATGTTTACCTTTCTATATAGATTTTCTCGTAGGAGGTACATAATTAATCTGAATGTGCAATTCCAAAATCTATAATAATCAATTTTGTTATACCATTGTTTCTTTTAAAATTCGTAATTCGATGACGATTTTGAATATGAAATTGGATATTACGAATAATTATACAGTTATATTATTGAAACTCGTTATTTTTAATCGAACTAAACTTGTCTTACAAAAATGAATCAAAATCAAAAACACTTTATTCAATTTAGGCCTTAAAAAGTCGCATATGAACATCGAAACTACCACCGGTTCGGAATGTACTCAGTCATTGAAAAAACCCGGCAAGAAACTTACAATCGTTTTAGTGGATCCATAGAAAGAGGTATCAATTCCAGACATCACCATCGTTCACATATTGATCCACCCTGTTACCTCTTGACACCAAAGCACGCTTGACATCAAATGAAATTATTAAAATTGATCCATTTTTATCCGAAATGTATGCGAACAAATATTTTCCCATCGTAATAAATAACATCAAATCCTCAAATATATAAACAGGGCCAACAGTGAAATATGCCTCCTACAAATCCTGAACCTCGTTCAAAATTCAAGGTTAATTGGCTCATGTGACCTTACATTTGGATGACGATAAATTACGTATGTTTGCATAGACGAATCTTTATTCAATTGGTGTCTATTAAATATACAATTAAATTGTAACGTTTTTATTTAATGATATCATATACAGTATGTTCTAAAATAGCGTCATGTGAAAAAACCAAACTGTGAAAGATAAAAGTTTTTACAGCTAACAAAAAAATAAATATGTAGGTAATAACATAAATAAGATCCATTTTTTTATTCAAGGCTTAGTCGCCTATATCGCCTAAGTAACGTAATACAAATGCAAAATTAGCAATGGTTTAAATTAATTTTATACAATTCCCTAGCACATTTATAAGGAGGGTTAGAACCAGAATCATTGAACCCAGATCTTATACTATCGTTTGGAACACATTCAAATATGGTGACCATTTAAAAGTGCACACATATATAGGATATTGTACACAGATATAGCTTTTCGAATTGGATAGGATGATTTATTTTAAAACAATGACTGGTTATAATCTTTGTAATTTTCTTTTCGAGCTTCAGAATTAGTAATTAAAATACAAGCGTATATCTTTGATATCAAATCAAATCAATAATACTTTATTCAGTTTAGGCCTTAATAAGGCACTTATGAACGTCAAAACTACCACCGGTTCGGAAAACAACCCAGTCATCGAGAAGAACCGGCAAGAAACTCGATGAGCTACCTCTTTTTAACATATATATTTCTAATACATCATACAATCGTTTTTAGTGGATGCACAGAGAGGAGTCAATTCCAAACATCACCATCGTTCACATATTGATCCACTCTATAATAGCCTTTTGACTCCAAAACCTGTTTGACGTGATGCTTAAACTTACACTCCGGCAAATCGGTAACATGCTTTGGGACCTTAATTGTAAAACCTAACACTAATATTACCTAAAAAACTATTACTGGTCCTGCTAAGTCTGAGACATGGGGCGACCATATCGCATAGCAGATATATAGATATCTTTTGCACTGGCTCTCTCAAACTTAAGAAGAATCTAACAATCCAATTATAAGTACCCAATCATTCGTAGTCAGCTACTAATGATTTCTTTCTAATAATAATCTCACCAATGATGTACCATTGATACTTATTTTAGTGGAAGTAGTAGGAACTTGTAGGTCAATATTGCTCTGCGGTTCTGCATACTTTACTATACCGTTAGTATTTAAGAGATATGAGACATCCGTGATTTATGTATCGTATATCCAATAATTTCCGCAATGTGGAACTTGCGTCTCACTGAAACCCGAAAAACATATCTCGTAAAATTATTCTAAGATTTTGTAATACAGACAGTCGTTTCGTTTACTCTACGTACTGAAAATTCTAGCTCCGAATTTATTACTAAAGTATGAGTTAAACAAGTAGGTATGCAATTATAACCATTATTATTATATTGTATTGTATTATATATGTTATAACCATAACATTGCGGGGTGGTAGGGTGTCTGTACCCGACTGGATCGCGACCACCGTACACCAGGTGGAACACCCGCCATAGTGGCACGTTTGGGCGTGTCGCGTTCCGGGATCAGCCGGTGTATATCCAGCAACTGAGGGGGGGGGCTGTCCCTGACTGGGTCGCTTTCAGGCCGGCATGACAGCGGCGACCGGCGATGGATAGTATGTCTTTCGGTGGTCGCCATTGTTTTTGGATTGTACTGTGCTTACCATCAGGCACAGTACAGTCACTTTGCCGAGCTACAATAAAAAAAAAAAATACGATAGAATTGAAAAATTCCGATTTTTCAAAGAATTTTATAAAATCATCGTAATAGGTAATAAATAATAAGAACGTTATTATTGCAACGATGCACTACTTGTCGAACATAACTGATAATGACTGGTGCCGAATATATACAATTCAGTGCTTCATCTACCCGAACGTGATCGTTCAATTTCGATCATTGATCGGAAAGAACGTAAAAAGCGTTTAAAAAAATTTTATCTAAGAAAAATTCAACAATTGATTTATTGTTCTAGATGAAGTTTGGGTATTCGGTTTACTTTTAATTATATTTGAGAATAAATAACCATAAATATATAATCTTATATAACATTCTACCGTTGCTGGAACGATATGTTGGACAATTTGGTCATAATTCCATAAGTAATTCCATAGTAAGTCGTAGTTGCTGAGCTGCTTTGCCCACGGAATAGCGACTCGATGTTCGCAGGTTTGAATCTCGACGTGCACCAACAAATAATTTAGAATTCGCTTACATTCAGTTTCAATTATTATCATCATTGGTTGACGGTGAAAGAAAACATCGTAAGTATACCCTCTAACAAGATTAATGTTCATTTACTATATGTGATTTAAACATTGAAAGTGAATATTATGTCTCGACTTTGGGCTTATGGGTTAATTATTATGATACTAGTCATGTAAGCTTTTATTTCTAATTCACAATCTTGTTTTATTATTTTGTCATTTAAGTGGCAGTTTATGTTGCACGGTTTAGTTATTCCGTGCAAGTAAAGTAAATTTAAAATAATAGCTCGGACTGTGTATTTCTAGTTGTCTCAAAATATCTCCAGAAAGTTTTAGTGAGGTAAGCTACCATTTACTACAACGTGACTTGACTACATTGAATATCCTTGTACGAAAGAACTTGAAGAAGGCATGAATGAATTCGAAATGGACACAATCATTACATATATGAAAATAAAAAAAGAAAGTGTTAGTTGAAGTTATAGGAAAAAATGACAATGCCAATTGCTTCTTCGGAATCAATTGATGAAAAGTGTATAAATGACAATAAACATTGTATTTAGAGTTTTGGCGGGATCTTACTCTGTCATGTAGTAGCGTTTATAATTTATTCATAATCTTGTCTTATTCGACTCTTTCTATACTAATATTATAAAGAGGTAAAGTTTGTGAGTTTGTGACGATGTAGGGGGTAATCTCAGAAACTACTGGTCCGATTTGAAAAATTCTTTCAGTGTTATACAGCACATTTATCGAGGAAGGTTATAGGCTATACATCATCACGCTAAGACCAATAGCAGCGGATCACCAATGAAGAATATTTTAAAATCGGGGTTGTTTCCTCTTGAGAGCTTCCGTTGCGTGTTAGCGTTAACCCAAAGTAACTATTCCACGCGAACGAAGTCGCGGGCGGAGGCTAGTATTTTATAATATTGGTGGGATTTTACATACAATAGTTCGGTTATTATGCACAAGTGAAGTGGATGGGAAATAGTACCACGGAGCATGAATTCTGATATGGCACAAAAACTTCCTAGAAAGTTCTAATAAAGGAGCCACCATAGTGTCAGAATATTAAAATTATCACAAAACACTTGTAATATTTTTATAATATTATAATTACCTACTAGACAATGACAGTAATAATGTATAAGATTGCTCGCCAAAAAAAATGTTTTCAAAATTAGCTTACTCATTTTTGGAACAATATTGCTTGGTGTAAAAACAACAATTCTTATACGAAAAAATATTTTCTAGTAAGTATAAGCATCGTAAAATAGAACGTTAAAAAAGATGCTTAAGAAAAAAAAACTTTTGTTTTTATCTTAACGTGTTATTTATAAGTTTATGTCGTCATAAAAAGAAAATTTTTATAAGCTTTTGTCGACGGTTTATTCGTTTTCCTTTGTAACGTCGGTTCTTATTTTTGTTATCCGGTGTGTTCAAGTTTAAATATTCTCGCAATTAAAAACATGCGAATTTAATTCCAAGCTTTTTATAACACACCGTTGGGCCTTCTGCTTATATTGAGGAACTGTAAGCGATAATTTATCATTTTTTTATTGCAGTAGCTAAGCTTGTAATAAATGAAAAATTTTTAAATTCTTATTAACCTGCGAGTTATATCTCAAAAGAGCTCGTATTGTAATCTTTATATTTTATAATGTTTTATTACAGTCCCACCTATAATTAAATCACGATACGGCCTAAGATGATATCACGCTAAACTAATACTCAGGAAGGACTGACTCTCAAGTGAACCTTTCTATAAACACGTCCAAGGTTTTAGGTTTTTTTAATTCTTTATACGTTTTTTTAGAGTTCGACTACAATCTCATCTGATGCAAAATGGCAATGTGGTTTAAAATAGTAAAGATACTAGAGGGGGCTGGCTCTCAAGTGCGTGTGCCGGAACACACCAACAGGTGCTCGGCAGCATATTTTCAACTTGACGTTGGTACTGGTCAGGCAGACTTAGAAAAGCCCTACTACAATGTTTTCATCATGCACAATCACTATATTTCAATTCAATTCGATTCAATTCAAAATCAATTATTTTGATTTCTTATAAACATATTTCGGATCGTTTCATTAAACCTTATCCCATCTCAACGATGATGATAATTAGTTAATAGCAATAAGATGGTGCAGTAAAAAATATATATAGATATCTAATAAATAATAATAACCTCAGCCTGAGAGCGTTCCATTGCTGGGACAATTGACTCATACCAAGAATAGGTAAGAGCATCACCATTACGCTGGCTTAGGTGTTGGCGATTTCAAATTCCGAGAAATTTAAAGTTCTATATTTTACGTATATACAGTATATATATACTGCAAGAATATTTCTCGGATTCAAACTTCCTCACGATGTTTTCCTTCACCGTTAGTCGATAGCGTTACCAATCTGAAGTTAGTAAATGTACGCGAATTTCGAAAAATTTGTTAGCATACGTCTGGATTCGAACCTGTGGATACTGAATAAATATTTCACTGTTCAAACCACAAAAACACCATGGCACATGCTGTCTAAAAATGTTATTGTCAATTACCTATTAATTATTGAAGAGAAATAAAAAAATGAGTACGCATAACCGTCACACGCGATCGATGCGTTATAAGAGATGTCTATATTTTATTTACCTTATAACAAAGAGTTGCTAATAATATTTCCTGTGTTATTTAAGTTCCGAATTAGCTGACAGATGGCACTACAGGTAATGAAGCTTTGATTTAATTTATTACTTACATTGAAACTAGATGGCAGCACGATCACACGCCCATATATACATAATTAATTCGATTGTATGATTTTTATTATTATTCAATTTAATGTTATTTTTATTTTCTTTAAAAAAAATTGATTGATTTGTTTATAAACTATTTATTGACAAAATCAAAAATATTTAAAACCGGTTGGTACAGAAATGTGACGCCATATTGCCGTAACGGATTTCCGTTGTATTATCGTCCAGTTACCTCCTAGACGCGACTAAAAAAGTTTTATTTTAAATAAAACTTAGAAATAAAATTACCTTTTATTTAAATATGAATGATTTTTATTTATAATTACGGTCAATATAATTCCACTAGTGATTTAGTTGGAAGTTAACATGATTTGTAAACGAAAGCGCGTAGGCGTCAGCTTGAAGTTTATGCGCACACATTTCGAATTGGTTAAGTCGGGCGGGAAATACATTTAGGCATAATGTAAAGCTCGCAGTACTCAGTTACATACGGACTTTACGCTTAACTGATATTAAATAAAAAAATATAGTGGACAAACTCTTTTGTTTTTCTTTTTATATACGGTATATTCAATCCAAACAATATATCAATTGCTACATTACAATAGAAAACAATAGAAAGAAAACAATTGAAAACAGAAACATGCAATTACTTTTATGCCCTTATACCGACGTTCTCCAAATTATAGATTAACTAGCGGGCCCGGCCGACGTTTTCCCGCCCTGATTATAAAAAAATCCTTGACAAATTATATACCAAAACGTTCCTCATGAATCACTTTATCCACTGGTGAAGACCGCTTGAAAATCCGTTCAGTAGTTTTTGAGTTTATCGCGAACAGACAGACGCGGTAGGCGACTTTGTTTAATATTATGTAATGATTTGACTTCTTCCGATGTTGCGCGTACAAATCTTTCATCACAAATACCTATACTACAATTCTCCTTAAATAACAGTCGCCTTTGACGAGCGTTCCGGACACATTTAATTAAAATATTATAAGCATATTCTTCTTGATGACAAATTTCCTCGTTTACTTGTTTCGTTTCTTTTCAATAAAAAGCTAAACTTATTCAGTGAAATATACCCAGAACAAATTCTTAAAGTATTTTTTTTCTCATTCTCATGGGACCGATTCGAGAGATCATTGGATCGTTTTATGCCAAATGCCGTTTATTAGTGATCTTGCATTAAAGTATGTATTTGGACCACATGTTGAATGTGTTTTTTTATCATCTGTAAATTCACTGTATATTAGGGTGGAGTGAAAAAAACCATTTTTTTTTTCTTAGCCTGTGGGTCAAATTTGTAGCTTATAAAAAACAAAAATTTTTGAAAAAAAAAAAAAAATTTTACTCAACATCTTGAGCCAGCCCACTCATTTTTAAAACTAATTACGAGTAAAAATATTTGGTTGCAAAAAAAATTTTTGAAGGCGTTCTAGAAACTTCAGAGTATCCTCTTTTATGCCAATTAAAAATCACAAGTTAAAAAAAAAATTTTGTGACTATTGTTTTAATTTTAAAAAAAAATCCCAAAAAGTACCATTCCTCTTTAGGGCACTAGAATAAAATTTGAGTTGGAAATGATCATAATTGCCAGTTCTTAGATGTTTTAAGAGATTCAAAGACAAAAAAAAATTTTTTTTTTGCAACCAAATATTTTTACTCGTAATTAATTTTAAAAATGAGTGGGCTGGCTCAAGATGTTGAGTAAAATTTTTTTTTTTTTTTAAAAAATTTTTGTTTTTTATAAGCTACAAATTTGACCCCCAGGATAAGAAAAAAAAAAATTGTTTTTTTCACTCCACCCTACTGTATATTGGTTTGCAAGCATGTAGAATTCGATATTTGTATTTGTTTAATACTTGTAAAGACCAATGGAATGCCATGAAATTTAGGTAAACTGCATTTACTTATTAATGGTTCATTTTATACCTGTATATATTACAAATTTGTTATAATTTAAAACTTCTATGTATGATAAAGCTTCTAAAATAGCAATTCGTTTTGTATGTATTTATTTTTTTAAAGTAAAAGTTCTTTAGGCGCGACTAGAAGGTAACTGGACGACGATGTAACGGAAGTCCGTTACGGCAATATGCCATCACGTTTCGACATACATACATACCATCCGGTTATTAAATATTTTTGGTTTTGTCAATAAATAGTTTATAAATAAATGAATTAATTTTTTTTTTAATTTTAAAAATAAAAATAACATTAAATTGAATAATAATAAAAATCATACAATAGAATTAATTATGTATATATGGGCGCGCGACTGTGCTGCTATCTGGTTTCAATGTAAGTAAGTAACAAATTAAAGCAAAGGTAGTTTTACTTCAATCGCGTGTGACGTTTACACGCACTCATTTTTTTAATTTATTTATTTAATCTGTATTGTACACCATTATACACATACACTCTAAAACATTTCAAGTTATAGGATTAGTACAAAGGGCCGTCTTATTGCTAATAGCAATCTCTTCCAGGTAACCTTTGAATGGATATGTTCCATGGAGTAGAATCAGAGGTATTTAGGGTGTACAAGAAAACAATGCATTATAGACACCTTACGTCCTATACTTCATTTGATATGACTAGAAGTTTGTTAGTCTGCAATTGCTGCTCCACTATATCTACCTAATAATGAATAAAATTTGGAATATATACCGTTAACCGTATTTTTAAGTGTGGAGGTCATAATGCCTTTTGACCTATCTAAGATGTAAATGTTGGACTTCTGAACTTTATGTAAGTCTATATTGCTGATTCAAATATATAAAGAAAACATTTCTAATTGCTTGCAATGTATTTTGCTTTTAATTTGTTGTGTATAGATACCATTAAGAGTATTTTCCGTTGTCTCGAATTATGCGTGTTAATCATACATTACAGCTCACACTCTTACGATCCGTTTCTGCATTGCTGATAATGTTTATCTATACATATAAATCAAAATAAAAATGTTATATTGTTCGTCCAGATTTCGACAAGGCTAAATCATTGCTGACGAGACTTTTTCATGAAATTACACTTTTTCCCAGAGGCTAAGCAGTAATGATAAAAATATAATAGAATAAGTTTGATTTCATTGAGGACTCAATTAATTGATATACGACTTTTAGTATCAATGAAAGAACAAAAAACTTTACAATTAATTAATCGATAGAACAATGAAGTTGCGGATATCAGTTATAAAAATATCAATGAGAATAAGCAATAACAAATCATGCCTTGTGATTTGTTTCGTATATGCTTTTTTATTAAACTAGCGGGCTTGGCAGACGTCCACCCGCCCTGGTAATAAAAAAAGTTGGCAAATTATATACCTTTATACTTTCCTTATTAATAATTTTATCTATTGGTGAAAGCCGCGTAGCCGTATGAAAATCCGGTCAGTAGTTTTTGAGTTTATCGCGAAAAGACAGACGTGATAGATAACTTTGTTTTATAATATTTAGTAATTTCTAAATATTAATAGAATAAATGAAACAAATGTTTATAATAAATTACGTACAAGTAAATCTAAACCCAAAGTTGTAGTTTCCATGCAATAAATTTACAATTTAGTGATTAATTTGCGGGCCGGTTCAAATCTCGGGTGAACGACAAATTCGCAAGATTATCCCGGTTTACTGGGCGAGGACGAAGACGCGACGACCCACTGGGGATATATCTGATTTTTTCCAATAAGTTCTAGAATTGTTTATTTACATAAGTAAAATGTTTCCAATGAACTGATAATATATGCGAAAGGGTTTCTTTTTTGTTAAAGTAATAACTAAAAAAGATAGTAATAGTTAATATTATATTTTTGTGTTTTCTTTTATTACTTTAATATAATATTCAAATATGTTAAATGGGACTCTAAAATATAGTTTTACTATTTTCCACATAATTCGCATTATTCCTCATTATCCTATTAAATAACTAAGGGTCCCGGCGGACGTTGTCCCGCCCTGATAATAACAAAAACGTAGACAAATTATATACCTAATCTTTCCTCATGAATCCACGAGTTCCACTCTATCTACTGGTGAAAACTGAAAATTGTTTGAAAATCCGTTCAGTAATTTTTGAGTTTATCGCAAACAAACAGACAGAAAGACTTGGAAGAGTACTTTTATATGTAGTGATAGTGATGTGTATGAGTTATTTTATTAATTTATGATTTTTTTTTGTTTCTAGGAAATACTGGTCGCTTTGAAACATACTTCCAGGTAAGTCATATTTATTTTAGAAAACGCCTTCTTTAAGCAAGATTTATAGATTCACAATAAATCTATAAGTAATAAGCATTACTAATAAACATTTTCTGCAACTCCCGATGTAGTTTGTTTTGGTGATTTAAATTCTTTACATTCTTTTATTTTCGTCACATAAGGAAAACAACACGGTGTGTCGTGAAGACATACGATAGAAGTGAAACTTTTGTGTTACAGAGAAACAGTTTAATTAAAAAAAATTATAATTAAAATGCAACAAAAAGCCAACGTCACGTAATGTTTTCTCAAATACTGGCCGCGCTCGGTGTTATATTTAACTTCAGTGATCGGACGAATACCGGTGTTTTCAACACTGTACCTGATACAGTGTTTACTCCCACCACTTTTTGTTACACAAAAAGGTTACGGTTCAGAATGTCAAAGTCCTCTCAAAAGAAGTTACACTCCAAAAACAAATGTTATTATTTTGTTTTTATTATTTTATTTTTCATCAATTCTTGATAGACATAGCATATTATACTTGAATCAAAAAGTTTCATGTAATATCTTGGGATAAATATTATTTATCAAAAATGAAACAGTGAATTATAAATTACTAGCTTCTATTCACGACTTTGTCCCCGTGGAATAGTTACCTTGGGTTAACGCTAGCACGCATCGGAAGCTCTCAAAAGGAAAACAACCGATTTTGAAACATTATTCATTGGTGCTACGCTCCTATTGGTCTTAGTGTCATGATATAACGGTTATATAGTCTTTAAGTCAATATAGTCTTTCTCGATAATTGAGTTATCTAACACTGAAAGAAATTTTCAAATCCGACCAGTATTTCCTGAGATTAGCGCGTTCAGCCAAACGAACAAATAAACCCCCAGGTTTATAATATTAGAATAGATATAAAAAATATTAAATAAAAAAAATAGTTATAATGAAATATTCACATATATACGGGTTATAAAACCGGCAGTGTATCAGTAGAAAGAGACGGAGAGAGAGAGGAGGGAGATTAACGTTTTACGTGACGATTTTTACTAGTCAACTCTTACCGCAAGCTGGGTTAAGGAAATTCGTTCCGAAAATGTTACCCGATCAGAATATCAGTGTGTAATAAGCGTGATAAGTTAAAATCCTTCGAATTCCTCAGAGACGTTAACAGATTGGTCTATATGTCAGTGTACGTTCTTTAATGGCATTTTAATATATCGAAAATCTTACGCGGCAGGATGCGAGCGAAAACTTCGCGGTTTATTACGTTAAATGATCGTGTATTTCGCAATCTGACAGGTAACAAACATGCGAATTGTTTTTTATTTTGTTATTTTTAACTTTAGCGGCGACCGAGTGTCGTCATTTCAGTTGAAGTTCAATATATTTATGTAAAATTTGTTGTAGGATTTTTTTTTAAATTTTTTTTAGACATTTTATTTGCATATATTTTCAACATGATATTTTCGTTATATACAGTTTGCAATCTTCTTACTTACTTACATAAACTAAATAATTACAAAATTTGCTTTTGGGAAATTAAATTATTAATAACTCATTGTTAATCGATGCTGTGTTATAAATAATTATGTACCTTATATAAATAATTCTAAGCCTTTCCGTGTCACAATTCTTACATATATCTGTTCTGAAATTATAATTGCAAATGAGAGTTTGTTTGTTACGCCTCACGCTTTAATTATCGAACGGATCATTCAATTTTGCATACACGGTGTCTAGTATAAAGTATAGGACATAGATCACTTTATATCTAGAAAAAAAGTATAGAGTCCGTGTGATAGAGCTAATCTATATTAATGCGTGCGAAGACGCGAACAAAATCTAGCATTATATGTATTTTAGGTGACGTTTATCAAAATACAACTCCTATATTCGGGAACAAGCGCTAAATCATGTGGGACTTTCCAAATATACAACTATTACTACATACACAGTACACATAGATTCACAATTATTTTTGTATCATTCTAATAATAATTGTTCTGCGTGGATATTCCCCATCCAGAATTTTCAATGCAGCGGCAGCAACCATATTTGAAAAGCAACGACTCTCTTTCCTTTAACTGGAAAATAACTCAATCGATTTACATGATACTTTTTTATATCATAAGCGTATCCTTGTTGAGTTTTAGCGTTTGTTTTATTAGATTTAGGTGACATGTGGAAGAAAGTGTGACAATAATTGTAGTGGTATATAAAATAACGATGAGTACATTTTAATGCAATATTTTACTAAACCGTTAAGTATTAACCGATATAATGTGGAAATGAAGAAATAAATAGTTTTATTACTGAAACGAATGCAAGACAATTAAATTATGGATATACAGAGGAATAAAAAGTTTCTGTCAACTGGTAGCCCCATTCGGCAATATACTTTAGTACAAGCAATACTTATTGTAATGTTTATTTTCAATGGGATCCTATACGGTACACGGACGTCAGTCAGAAAAAAACCTTATAATGAGAAACAATAACGCGTAATACACCATTAACGAAGACGACACAATATATATTCTGTTACTAAAAATTAAATTATAGTAACCAAGCCTGTCTGCAACAAAATCTTATATTCTATGATTTTATAATGTAGTAGACAGTCGTTTAAAATAGAGTTTACTAAAGAATATTGAGAGCATAACAATCCTAACACTTTTATATATAAATCACAGTGACCGCTTTTATGTGACAAAGCAAACTAAAATTATTAAACACGACATGCAAAACATTCATCTTATTCGAATTAAACAGTTTCTTTCCATTAGTTAAATTGAGAAATTTCGTAGAGCTGTAGCCATACTATTAAGCCGAGAGGTCGCTAGTTCTATCACGATTGACTTTTGGAGTCTAATTGTCAGTTCAGTATCTAGGCGTTAAAAAATGAATTTAAACCGTTTAGATACTTATGACACCCTTCATTAGTACATAACATCCAAGGGAATAAAAGTCATAGCGGTTGAGTGGTTTGACAGGTGGAATATCCTCAGGTTCGAATACCGGCATGGACCAACGAATTCCTCGGAATTCGCGTACATTTATTAATTTAAATTGGTAACACTATCGACTGACGATGAAGGAAAACATCTTGAGGAAACCTAAACCTGAAATTTGTTCTTGTAGTATAATAAATAGTATGTGGGAAAATATAGTACTATGTCGTGGACTGGTGTGGTGATTACGCCCATACATTTCTTCGGGAAAAGGTCTATAGCCCTTCAGTGAGTCTCTTACAGGCTGATGATGAAGACGGGTCGGGTCTATAGTAAGAGTATATAAAATAGATATCGAATTAGGACAAAATCGTGTTAACAAATATACATTTATAAGATTTAAGCATGTCTTCATTACATAGTATACAACAAAGTCCTCTACCGCGTCTGTTCGCGATAAACTCAAAAACTACTGAACGGATCTTTATGCGGTTTTCACCAGTGCATAAAGTGATTCATGAGGAACATTTTGGTATATAATTTGTCACGGATTGTTTTATAATCACGGCGGGACAACGTCTGCCGGACCCGCTAGTATATAAATAAAAATAAATTGGCCCTAATGGATTAATTCTTTTCTGCTTATGTTTGTAATTACCATATCAAGGTTTGTGTGGAAGAAAATATTTGTAAAATCGTACGGACAAGTGAAAAAGGGATAAAACATCACCATATAATAGTGACGGAGTGCGACATAGGACACTACAAAGGTTTTCAAAAATATTGCCAAATTGAGAGAATTACAATCACATTACATGGTCATATTGTAAAGGGGAGATGTGTTCTCATTTTATTTGTTAGTAAACCCGTGTAAAGTCGGGGCTAGTAGCTAGTGAAATGTATAGATAGAAATATCTTTTGTTAAGGCATTACATAAAAGTATTGTAAAATATTGTATTGTAGAACTCTATGTACATTTACTAATATGGAACAACATATGAAATTTATGAGAGGATGTTATTCATTCCAACTATACTATTTCAATATGAAGGTAATATTTTTTAAGGCTTCGGCATGGATAGAACAATAATAAGCACCTGGACCCCGGGCTAATGTACAGACGTCGATGGGTATATAAATTGCAATGTGTTTATATATAAATGTTTGTGCAGTTATACAGGCTGAAAGTTTAGGCAGTATCAATGTTTATGGAGAAAAGTCTGCACTCGTTTCTCATCCTAAATCAATTTAAAAAAGAGGTTCTTTATATCTGACCTAATTATTTAGAAAAATAAAAAAATTATACGCAATCCTTTATGCTTCTATGTTAAAGTACAGTGTCAAATGACCGTCGGGTGATTTCACTTTTACTTGAAAGTGAACTTGGGAACGTCATGAACAAAACAAAAGGGTTTATTGTCCGCTTTATTATCGAAGGTTATTAACTCCGGGTCGCTCCTTACAGCTTTGGGCGCCGGTCATTGCACCTAGGTTTATGTTTATACATTTGAAAGTCTTAGAACAAACTTTAACTAAGGTTCTCTTTGTTCTTTATTAATATTTGTTTTGATATTATTATTTTATACGTCAAATCTGACCATGAAGTATTATATATCCTAGAACACTGCGGGTGTTTAATCTTTTACCTGGTATATTGTTTTTTTTATTAAAAACTAACCTATTCGTGAAGTACCATTTAGCTGGATAAAAATACCCTATGTCTTTTTCTGTACCCCTGGTAGCATGTATACAAAATTTAAAAATGGCCAGTTGGGTAGTTACGATGTGAAAGCGTAACAAAGAACCACACAGTCATATTTATAATATTACTAGTTAGTATTATTTGTATATACTAAGATAAAGTGATTTGTGATCCATAGGTTTCTAAATAAACATGTGTAGGAAATAAACTATGACAGATCGCCATTTTGTTCCTTTTTTCAATTTCCTTTTAACCTCTCTTTATTATCGGAGAAAATGTTCTGAGGAATTACATATCTTTGACTGTCTCTCACCCGGAAACATTCAAAACAGGAGCACTTTTATGTTATTTATAGATGATTTCTTTTGAATTTTCTAATCACTGTGTTGTTTAAGTAATATTTGCTGTGGCCTTATTTTATTTAAAAAAATATTTATTTCAAAATTATGTACCACATTTCTTAAACATACACAACATTTTGATAGGATGTAAACATTTCAATAATACTTCCGGAAATCATAAAATATTACTAAAATAACTCATTAAATTATTACTGAATAGAGACGCGTAGGAAGCCGTGGGCACAGCTAGTTGAATTTAAAATGTATTAGTGTAATAACTTCATACTTATTATTTACGACTTTTTTTTAATGGATTAAAAGTATGAAATAGATTATATACTAGCGTTTACTCACGTCTTGGGTCGTTTTTATTTAAATTTTGAAAATATAATATAGCGCATGTTATCCGCCGATAGTTTAGCTTTCTAAAGGCGTAGAACGGCTTTATAAAATCGGTTAAGTATTTTTTTGATTTTATCGATTACAAATAAAAATCAAAGGTTTTTTTGTTATATTCGTAATAGTAGTTTTTATACGAAAACTAGTTGACCCGCACAACTTCGTCTGCGACAAATTGGTTATTACCGGTTCCAATTTTATTTTCAGACGCGAAAAATCTTAAAAAAACCCGACCATAGTGACACCTACCGAGTCCAATTGTGATTCCCAACTATCCTATATATATGTTGGCAAGAAATGTCTTCCAGGTATCTCCTGGGTTGCTTCTTTGACCCTCACCTTCGCGCCTCTTTTACTATCCTCGCAACAACACAATAATTTTACCGGCTTATAGTTTTTATGTTCTAACTAACTCCATCAATTAACATGGTGTAAAAAGTAAACTTTATTTCTACGAAATTTTCATTTCAATTTACCTCTTTGTTCTAGTAAGAATTTGTAAAGTATACATGAAACCTGTATCTAATAACTAATGCCCGGTTTCTGAGGTACTTTAACTATAGTTTATCTGTTCAATAGCGTTATCGGTACGATATCTTGTCAAATTGTGTGTCTGAACACACAATCATTCGATAAATGTCAGTAAAATTCAACGGGCCATTTGACAGTTTATCTTATAGATAACTTTGTTGAGTCAATAACTACTGGTAGTTTAACCGAGTATCTCAGAAACTGGCAATTAGTCATTTGTACTTAGCAATTGTAACATTTAATTGCTTTTTCACGTAAATATAAAAACCTTTTTGGCTGAGGTATTAAACTTAGATATATGTGTGTTGTATTTTTTTGTAGAGCTAACAGTAATAAACTTTGCCATGGATTTTATTACTTTATTTCAAATCATTCCAGGAACGCACGCCATATTATAGAATTTTGCTAATTTTAATTAAATTTATTGCAATGAATTATTGATAATATATATTTATCAAAATAAAAAGTAATCTAATATGCCTTTCCAATATTGAAAGAACTTTCAAAATCGGATCAGTAGGTATGACCAGAGATTACCCCAACACACACAAACACACAAACTTGAGCTTTAACTTTTTAATATTGGAGTTTCATAGATACAAATTCTACCAGTGCCAAGTCAGTCATGGGAGAGTCATTTTATAGTTAGTATTAAATTTTTATTATATAATTTAGTTCTTCCAGATTAGGCCACTGATGTGTGTATTTACACAAAGACAAACTCAACACTCACAGACATCATGCCTTAAATAAATATATATTTACAAAATAATTACCGTTAGTTATTGTGTTATGTTAAAGTTTAATTTTGTTAAAACTTATAAAATTAGCCCGACTATTGGTAAAAGCAGAAAATACACACGTTTGAAAAAATCTGACGAACGTAAACGTATTGTTAAGTAAAATATCATACAATACTAGATTAGGGCAATTGAAAAAAATGTGTTCTAGAGTGCCTTCATTGAACCCACATTCACATATCGAGTCGTCCCTGATTCTGAGCTCTGCAAGATGGACTGGTGGAGAGCACACCTCTACAGATAGTAGATGCAGCAAGTTTGTAACAGTCACAAAACTTATAAAGCCATGGCTTACCCGGAATGTTATCCTGAATGGAAGCATAAGATTTGTCTGTAATTGGGTTGGCATTCTTGTTTGGGGAGGATAAATCCTGGACATAAGTTTTATAGTGATCAAAATACTCAATCTGGATAGCTTCTTTTGTGATAAGATCTACAGCTTCATTACCCTGGATCACACTGTCCTCGTATCCATGCCAGAATTACATAAATTCCTAAACAATGACATTGATACAAATGGAATTGTTTAATGATGATAACTGATGTTTTATTGAAATTTGTCAAACATGTCAGAACAATATCAAAAAGTTTCAGTAAGAAGAAAAAGCGCTTTCTTTCTTGAAGGCAAACGATTTCATTAATATATTTAACAAAAAATCATTTATATATATATAAATTTTTTGAGCCAGGAACACTTTCGACCGTCCACAGAATACCCCCCTAAATTATTATCACAATCTGTTTCGTAGTTTCGGCATGCATAGCGGACAAACATACAAAGATTGATTTATATATATAAGGATGGGGCATGAAGTAGATAATTGCATGAATACTTTATAAGAATTTTATTCTACTGCAAACATATGAAGTGCTGGGTGAGTATTCCCAACTATAGCTATTCCCTAAAATACTTACTGATTATTATATACCAGTTGAACACACGGTTTCATGCACTTTTATAACATATTTTCAGCTTACATATTACAACTTGTCTACAGCGTTTAAAGTAATATAATTAGGAGAATGAGTAAAGCCCTTGTGCGATTCATTAACAATGGAGAGTGTCACATAGAGTTGTCCGTACAAAAAGACACAGACACTAAGGTCCATGCCTAGAACACGCAACGTCTGGAAATTAATTAATGATGCGCCTTCTAAACTTTTCTATTAAATTAAATTAAAATGTATTTTTTCCGTGCGTCCATTTTGACGGAGTAGCGTCTAGATGTTGTCCCTAACTACCATAGAAAACTTCGTAAAAATGTATCTAATAATTTTGGAAAATAGCGTGTTCAAACATACAAACAATGTTTTCAAATATATTCATTCTATTCGTTATACTATATAGATTGCTTCCTCTATACGATACGTTCTTCCGCTCACAATTGGAGTATGTAGGATTAAAAGTGTAAAAACGAGCACGCGCATTCACGAGTGATTGCTATTGACACATTTTTAATCGTTCACTATTCGCGAGCGATTAAAAGTTGATTCGAAATCAACCGCAACAAATTGTACCGAACAGGTATCGAGCAAAAGTGAGTCAACGAAACCGTCTTAATAATATTATTATTATATTTAACTTTTGAAGCGACGATGGTTCAAGGGTTAGCATGGATGGTCACTATGTCGATCGATATAGGTTTGAACTCTTACGAATGAACCGGAGCTTTTGGTGCAGAAAAACATCATGATGATACTATAGTGTGGTGGTAGGATTTTTCTAAGTCCGCCATCCCTAGTACCTATATGTATTCAGGCAGGTACACTTGAAGGACACGGGCTTGTCGGTCAACCCGGGCAGTTAAACTGCACAGGCCCATGTGGTGGAAGTCCATTGTGCCAATGCGACTCCCACAGTTCGTCAGGGAGTGTCTAACACCCACTCCTCCTTGAGGGGTCTACCACCTTGACCCCTCAGGCCGCAGTTGGAGCCCCTTAGAAGGAGACAACACCTGTCGGAGGAGCAGACGTAGTGTCGATTAGACAGTCCCTGCTACCCCGTCCAAAAGGTGTAAGAAGATACCATGGGATTTTACTCCGTGCGACTTGGGCATATCCATCCTCTGCTGCCGGGTGGGATGAATATCCGTTAGGAATTTCGCCACGGAGAAAAAGAAGTGGTACACTTGAAAGCCAGTCTGACACTGGGCTTAGCGTTTATACCATTTTGGACTACATCGTCCTGTAACATCAGGTGAAGTTATATGCAATGTAATGGACCTATTTCTATTAACTTAACCTAGACATTGATTAGTGAGTGACAGTAATATCAGTAGTGCCAATCATCTGTTAAGCCTTATAGGTCTAACGGTATTAAGTATAGCAATTTCTCTCTATAAATCTGAAGGACGTGGGTAAGTACTGTATTATTGCCATATTTCTAAAATAATAATACTTGTTCATTAATATTACTTTTGCCTAGAATAATATTTGAACGAATAAATATCTGGGCTTTCGGGCTTATGTATGGCTGTCTATTTCATTAACAAACTCTGTGGAATAAACGCTTTTAACATACGAGTTGCCGGTATATTATCTTATTTGTAGCAGTAACATGTTTTGAACCTTATTTATCCCTCGACTTAAACTTATAAATAACTAGCGGACCGGGCGGACGTTGTCCTGCCTTGATAATAAAAAAAATCCTAAAAGTCAACTGCAGCGCCACCTACCGAGTCCAATTGTCAATCTAAACCATTCTCAAATCTCCACGAACACACACAAAAAATTTCATCAAAATCGGTCCAGTCGTTTAGTGTTAAGTAATCACCACCGTCCATAGGCACTTGCAACACCAGAAGTATCGCAAGTGCGTTGCCACTCATGTTTGGGGGAGGGGGAAGGGAGGTGGGTGATCCGGCACTCTGTGTTATGAGATATTGTACAAACTATGCAACCAAACTTCTTACAGTTTATTTATTCACGTATCATTCATTTACTATTACCACGAATTAATTAATACTTTTCAAATATACAATATTACGAACCAAAATATATTACGCAAAGAAATAATAAATGTCAAAGAAACAAAGCAAGTTGCCTTGTCTGTTTTGATTATTCTTTATTTTTGACGGGCAGATCTAAGCAACATATAATTATTTCCACCGATATTATGAATATGCCATCTTACTTCCACATTTTATTTAAGACAGTGTGGCGTTACAATATTAATTTACGTATGTGTGCGTTATCTACCTTTTCACTTGTAATCTCATTGGTTATTACATTTGAACGTGCGATTTATGTCATAATAAAATAGAACATTTACTTATTGATCGTAAAACATTAAAATAGAAACAAAAATAATATCGTTCTAATTCCGTGATAGTATCCCGGTTATGAATATACAGACATTATTACGAATAGCAATAAGTCACTTCGAACTAGAGTGGTGTTTTCGAGTTAGTTAAATATTTTATTGCGGACACTTCATGCGTAATGCTTTTTTAAAAAGATTTATCATTATTATAGTAATTTGAATTCAGTGTTAACGTTGTAAGAACAGTCGTAAATATCATATATTACTTTGAAGAAATGTATATCGGATTTTAGGGATATATGTTGTAGACTGATTCTGATATTTTGTGTTTACTAGATTCGATATTGATTCTTTAAGTCTAATCATTGATACACAAAAAGCCAAAATGCACTCTTAACGTCTCACAGCCGGCACATAAAAATTAATGCATAATTTTGTATTATACAGTCATTTCAAATAGTCTCGCGTCGCTTGCATCCTTGTAAAAACAACTTTAAATTATTCAGGTAACGTTAAATTCGCAAAATTATAAGTTTACCGCATAACTATAACCACGTATGTATATTGGGGAGGTTTTGCGGCCGGTTTTGAGCGCTACTTTTATTCGAGACTGTCTGTCTTGTGTTTTTATATGCCAATGAGTCCAATGTGATAAATAAAGACCTAACCAGTTTTTATTCAGATAATAGTATAATACATTTTTGATTATGTAAATCATTTTCAGAATATTGTTTGCGTATAGCTACCAAATTTATGTAATAGTAGTGAACGCTGCTTTGATAATAAAAAAATCTTAAAAGTCAACCGCAGTCCCACCTACCGGGTCCTTTTTTAAATCTAAACCATTAATGAATTTACTTAAACACATACAAAAAATGTTATCAAAATCTGTCCTGACGTTGAGGAGGAGTTCAGTCACATACACGCGGAAAGAAGAATTATATATATAAAGATTAGTAGGTAACCGCTCCTAAGTTTGTTTGTATTAAATTACAATATATAATTTACTAGCTGTAATCCGCAACTACACACGCGCTTTTTTAAAATATATTAAATAAATGTAAAATTATGAGTAGGTGTATATATTACAGAGATGCTTTTTCAAAAACATTTGTAAGTACGACACGCACGCGATCTACTGTAACATGTAACGTGTACATTAGATATGTGAATAATAACAGTCTATCGATTGGGATGGGATTTATCATCAGCAACATACCTGGAAGTTTAACCTACAATATATCACCCTCAGTGCTCACTTAGACTATATAAGAAAGTAATTAAAATGTTGAGCTATACATTATCGAACGATATGTGTTAAATCTTTTATTATATATATATAATATGCCCGTATTGTCGATATAATTAAGTTAGTCTTATACGTTTCTATAATCATTGAGTTATGTAGACGCAAGCGTGGTAAATAAAACAAAATAGCCACCAAATTGACCAAAAAGATAATATAATTTAAATTACGTACAAGCATATGACTTTCAATTATGTATATTTATTCTTGAAGTCCAGTAAAGCACACGTCTCACGATGTTTTTTTTACAATAAACTGCATATTTTTGATAAATTTCACATGGACGAATGCACGGATAACAGTTCAACAAATAAAATAGAATATGTCAACCGCTATAATTCCGGATATCTGGCAGTAAAATTCCCGTTAACATAGGCCCAGCCATTTCGAACATAACCCGGAACAAATAAACAGTCAGACAAAATATAATAAAATAAAATACCGACAAGATTAAAAAAAAAAATTTGTTATTTGTTGCCATATCAATTCACCAAAAAGTTGTTATTTTAATTTCACATACACACACTTTATTTTTATAATACGTAATAGATTACAAAAAAAATTGAAAACAAAACAAACGTAAACGTTTTGAATAGAACCACCAAATAAACTTTAAAAATGTTTGCGATATAAACTAACCACGTTACCGTGTCAACGTATATAATACTAACGCTACCACGCAGTTAAAAGGCAAAAAACTGCCCGATTTTGTAACATTCTTCATTGATGCTCCGCTCCTATTTGTCTTAACGTGATGATATATGGCCTATAGCCTTCCTCGATAAATAAGCTAACACTGAAAAAAATTTTCAAATCGGACCTATGGTCCCTGAGATTAGATCGTTCAGCAATATAAACAAACAAACTCTTCAGCTTTATATATCAGTATAGGTTATTTGCAATGAAATAAAATTTAGTGCTATCTAGTGGCGGGTTGAAATTGAACGATTAGTATAAAAACCTTAACGAAATAATATTGAAATATGCTAGGTCTCTATTTTTTTTGCTAACTCTAAAACTCTGTGTATACTAAATACGGTTTAGAATGTAATCACAGACTCGTTTGATGTTAAAAGACGGTGCGCCTAAAATGATAAGCTAAATCTAGAGAAGAAGTGTCTCAAGCGTAGCTATCGAAACATACCTTTCCAACTGGCGAATGATAGTTTTCTTTTATATCATAGGAAGCAAACGAAAAGGCGAGTCACCAGTTGTTAAGTGATCACTGCCGTCCGTAGACACTAGCAACACCAGGGGAGTTGCAAGTGTGTTGCCAGCCTGTGTTTGGGGTAGAGGGGAAGAGGAGGGGAGGTGGGCCGCTGGCGGTCTCACCGCCCGAACGAAATGCAGCAATGCAAGTACTGTTACTTCAGGTCGGTATTTCTGTGGGTCGGATGGTACTACCCGGGCGAGCCAACCCATTCATCTACAAAGTTACAAAGTTAGACAGGCGGGTGTCAAAATCGATGTAATTAATAAATACGTAAATAATTTATCTCATAAACTATGGCAAAAGTGCTGAATAGTTTCCTGGTCATTAATAAAATACATCATTTATCATTGTAGTAACAATCGGTTATCGGTTAGGCAAAACTTAAAAAATTCTTTATAAAGGAAACTCATCGTTATAAACTTTTATATCTTAATATATATATTTCTTGTGTGCGTGTGTATGTGACTGAACTCCTCCTAAACGACTGGACCGATTTTGATGAAATTTTTTGTGCGTGTTCGAGTGGATCCGAGAATGGTTTAGATTCACAATTGGACCCGGTAGGTGGCGCTGCGGTTGGCTTTTAGGGATTTCATTTTTTATTACCACGGCAGGACAAAGTCCGCCAGGTCCGCTAGTATTCATATATGTTTTTAATGTTACAGTATAGTAGACAGAAAATTTATTATTCATTTATTTATCATCTTTATTGTCATTGTTCTTGTTAACATTGTTCTTTTAGCTTGTTAACAATTAACTATTTTCAAATAATTGTTTATACTAATCATCATCACATAGTATAAAACAAAGTCCCCTACCGCTTCTGTTTGTCTGTCTGTTCGCGATAAACTTAAAAACTACCGAACGGATTTTCATGCGGTTTTCACCAGTGAATAGGGTGATTCATGAGGAACGTTTTAGTATATAATTTGTCAAGGATCAGGGCGGGACAACGTCTGCCGGGCCGGCTAGTTACTAATGAAACTTGGAAGGAATGAAGGTGTAAATTGTATACATATAATTAAAATAAAAATAGTTATTGTTTGTGTGGGATAATTTCCAATACGGCTGGTTCAATTTTGATTATATTTCTACAAACATGTAACGGATTTTGCGGAGTATTTTTGGAGTTATACTTCTTTTGGTGCGTTAGGGAAAAATGATGAGAGTAAATTTTTACGATGCGCGCGCACGTCGTCACGAAAAACAGACACCTGAAGTTATTACGATGCGCGCGCACACCGTCACGAAAAACCGATACCCTGAAGTTAGCTATAGTCAACATTTTGTTTCTTTGTATTTGTTGTTTGTATTTCTTTGTATTAAAACTTTCAATGTATTAAATACCTTTTTTCTATTGTTAGTGTCGTTTTTCTACAAATGTAGAATAAGGCGAAAGATAAAATTTTTGAAAAGATATCTTGTTACGTCAAAGAAGTATACCTTCTAACGCGTGCGTGTACATAAGTACACACACCTTTTTTAAACTGTTTTAACACAGGTAACTTAAAATTAATATAAACGTTACAGATAAGGGTTAAAAGTTAATGATAATATTATAATTAAAGAAACAAATCACAATAATTCTCCACAAAATACTTAGTTCCTATGAAACCACAAAACCATTGTCACGTCGAAGAAGTCGCGTGCCCAACTTAGTGTTCTATTTTATCACTAATATTATAAATTACCTACACTTTAAACTATTTAGTATACGATATGACTATTAGATCGATATTTTATCCAAAAATGTAAGTACGATACTTTTTGTTGGTTATCTTGTGTTGTTAAAATTACTTGTAAGAGTTGCCAGCTTTTATACAATTACCTTATGATGGACGTCATAAAGCACCTTCATGCGGTACGAAGGAGGGTCAGTAAATTGTGATATTCCGTGACAAAGGGGCGCGTTATGACGTGATATGTATAAATCTAAAATAATGTAATCGAAAACTCTTTAATTTCAATAGTAACAGCAATCTAAAATATTTGACTTTTTGTTGATTTTATTTAAAAAATAGAAATCTATACTATAATATTATAAAGCTGAAGGGTTTGTTTGTTTGGTTGAACGCGTTAATCTCAGGAACTACTGGTCCGATTTGAAAAATGCTTTCAGTGTTAGTTAACTCATTTATCGAGGATGGCTATATATCATCATACTAAGATCAATAGAAGCGGAGCACCGATAAAGAATGTTTCAAATTTGGGGTATTTTTTCCTTTTGAGAACTTCCGCTGCATGTTAGCGGTATCCCAAAGTAACTATTCCACGCGGACAAAGTCACGCGCAGAAGCTAGTATCAATCAAATCAAATCAAAAATACTTTATTCAGTTTAGGCCCTAATAAGGCACTTATGAACGTCAAAGACTACCACCGGTTCGGAAAACAACCCAGTCATCGAGAAGAACCGCCAAGAAACTCGATCGGGTACATTTTTTTAACATATATTTCCAATACATACATCATAAAATGCTTTTTGTGGCTGCACAGAGAGGAGTCAATTCCAGACATCACTATCACTCACATATTGTTCAACTCTATAATATCCTTTTGAAACTAAAACCCGTTTGACGTGGCGCTTAAATTTACAGTCCGGCTAATCGGTAACATGCTTTGGGACTTTATTGTAGAACCTAACACTATTACCTAAAAAACTATTACTGGTTTTGCTAAGTCTGAAACATGGGACCACCAGTTTATCACAGTTTCTAGTATTTAGATTATGCCGGTCTTTTACTAAATTCAATTTTTCAAAGTTTTTACGGACATACATTAAATTATCAAGAATGTATTGGGAGGACAGAGTTAAAATACCGAATTCCTGGAATTACGTTTTTAATGATTCGCGAGGTCCCATATTATATATTGCCCGCACTGCCCGTTTTTGTAATAAAAATATCATGTCTACCTCAGCAGCAGTACCCCATAGCAGAATGCCATAAGACATTAAGCTATGGAAGTAAGCGAAGTAGACTAACCTAGCAGTGGCAATATCTGTAAGCTGGCGAATGTATGAAATTATTACATTATAAATTCTCATTTTAAAATTTCATAATCAGTGACTTTACATATAGGTTGGTGGAGAGTCACAGAAATGTGAACATTTGTAACAAAGACGAGATCAAAGTCCAATAATCATAAAATTAATATAAAAAAAATATGATTGGCCTCATATATGTATTAGAATACACTTGTACGTAAATTGTTTTATAGATTAACTATAAATACAATATAAAATCCAGAGACATATAAAATCTAAAAATATATTTACAACACACAAACATAAACATTTATTATTACTTGTGTCACAAGCCGCCACTCCCACATGAAAAATGCATGTCATATTTCATAGGAAAGCTAACTTAAATCAGGTATGAAACGAAATCGGGCTCTTGGGAATTCAAAGGTTATTTTTTCGGTAAGACCTCTGCTTGACCGCAAAATAAAATTCAACTAATTTGTCACAGATTTCATTTCACATGTTATTTGAACGTTACACGAATATAAATACAACTTTTTGATAAACTTCAAAATGGAGATTTTCAATTCGCTATTTTTTTTAATGTTTGTCACTTCAGAAATACTCTGAGTACGAAGTCGCGGAATGCTACTACATTTAAAATCTGTTATAACGACAGTGCTCATGTTTAGTCGTAAAAACCGATACTCGTAACTACCGGTGATGTTTTCGACATTCGGCATTCAGCCGGGACCTTTGTTCTGAGTCAATATAGCCGGTAAGTTGTTCTAAACTATGTCCCCTTAAACGGTTTTGGCTGTAGTTAATAATAATACAAAACTGAAAATGAAATTTATTTGATAACCTCTTTTACAAAATAATATATACTATTTCAAATATATAATATTTGATATTATATTACATATATAATATTTCAAAACAAGATAATAAAAAAAAACAGACTGTGTCTTAAAGACACACAATAGAAGTGAAACTTTTGTATTACAGAGTAACATTTTAACTAAAAGAATACAAGAAAAACCCAACGTCACGCGGTGTTTCCACGCGGTCACTTATCTAAGTACCGACCGCGTCCGATGTTGCTTAACATCGGCGAGCGGACAAGAACCGGTATTTTCAACACTACCCGACGCAGTGTTTATCCCCTACCACTTTTCATCACACAAAAGAAATTCAAAGCTCTCCCATAAGAAGTTTCACTGTAATAAATCTTGAACACCCAAACGACGGTGCCACGTGTAGTTACGTATACTTTCACCTTTTTGTCCGACCTTGACAATGTGTGAGAATCTGCCGCGCCGTCTTTATAAGCCGTAAACGTTACAGCTGCGTCTGCAGTATAAACGTGACTGCTTTTTTATGGCGTATGAGCTAAGTCGCAAACAAAGGGTTCCGAGGAAAGAGTACTTAACTTATAGTTTGGATTTGATTAAACCTTAGATTTATTTATATATTATTTACATGAGTACGGTGAAAGTAATAATTTATTGTAATATATAAGACTGTTATAGCATTTTATTGTAGAAGGATTTACTTTGCGGAAATCCATCATTAAGTATTATAGTGGACTTTACTTTAGAATTGGAATTTATTAGCCGCTACCACGTGTCATTGCAACAGAAATGTTTGATTGTATTTACGCGAGGTGTACCTAAAAAAGTTAAATCTGAACTAGTAATAGAAAGAGCGACATATTAGTAACTAAGGCAACAAAAATAATTAAAAACGCGTATTTGGTGGATGGTAGTACCTGACGGTTGTTTACACTATTTAAATTTATAAAACGGTAATATTACTGGTGACGCCGTGCGATGTCGACGTCACCGGAGGGTGCAAGTGCGGATATCTATGCTAAATTTAAGTGGACTGTATTTGCGGGGGTGCTATATTTGATATTCAACTATTGCGATCAGCTACGAAGAGGGAGACAAGGGTAGGAAGGAAACTTGGCACATACCTCGCGGCGCTGCAGTCTTCACGTGGCTAGCCGGCTAGGTGATTCTCGTTTCTCTCCACTGAGTTCTCTCTCACACAACACTTATTGTTTATAATATATGTCGGCACGTATGTAGCGATGCGTTTATTTCTCACTCGACCATGCGAAAACTCAAAATGTTAGCATGCGGCGCGGCTCGGCGCGGACACAACAACACTGACGATAGCAAACGAAACACTGAACACACTGGCGGCGCGGACGTCACGTTACCTTATATAAGCATGTGCCATAGTACAGGGAAGCGGGGGCTGGGGGCGTAATCTGATCGCAATCATTTGGTCGGGCTTCAAAGTGGCGCGATTCAATCCATAATGCGGGAATTTTCAAATATACATAAAGCGGCGCAACCTATTACGGTCATCTGTATTATAGATTTTAGGTAATAGTTTTTAGTTCAGTTCAAGCATCATGTCAAGCAGGTTTTTACGTCAAATGATGTTGGGCAGATCATTACCTGAGGGGTAGTGATCGATGGAAACGATACTCCTCTCTGTGTATTTCCTAATACGAATTGACAACAAAACAAATGGACTTGTGTAGTAGTAATAAAAAAGATGAGCCAGATCGAGTTTCTCGTCGGCTCTTCTAGATAACTTGGCTGTTTTCCGAACCAGTGATATTTTACATGTTCATTGCCTTCTCATTGCCTAAATTGAATAAAGTGTTATTGATTTTGATTCTGAATATTACTCATGCTCAGATACACAATAAATAATTTATAATAAAGGTTTATTCAATTTAAACTTCAATTCATAACAGCCTTAGTTAATTAAAAGTCAGTCAAATGTAACTTTTTAATTTTACATTTGGATTATTCGTGAACGAACAACATGTCTACCGTAAACGCCACAAATGTAAATGCCGAAATATTAAATGTTTACGTTCTAATAAAAATTTTATGTTAACTTTATGTCTTAAATTCTGATACAGCGTTAAGTTATTTAGGTAAGTTAACGATATCCAATAAAGCAATGAATTAAGTAATGCTCTTAACGATGGAATTTGTTATTCATCGTAAATTCGGGTAATTTATATGAGACCTTGAATACAAGTAATAAAAATCTAAGGAGAGAATATCACAGAAAGAAACGCTTGAGAAAATAGCCAGAGTAAAGTGATTTTGAAAGAAGAAAATAATATAATAATTATTTGTACTAAGCATTATTGTAGAAGTTACTAAGTAGACTCGAATGTTTCTATGTACATTTCACAAATTGGGAGAATTTATGACAGTTATTTACCATCTTTACTAATATTGTAAACCAGCTTTTGCCCGTGGTTTCGCTCGCGTCGATGCAAATTTAGTCTATCTCAAGAGAACAGTGCACTTGTTCTGGAGGTAAGGTCCTTTTCTATACTTCTAACAACGAGTATGCAAAATTTCATTATGATCAGATGAGTAGTTAAGACTTGAAAGCGTAAGAAATAAACAAAGTAACAATCACATCCTAATCCTAAATAATATTACCTATAAATGCGAAAGTGAGGTTGTTTGTTTGTTACTATTCAACCAGAAAAAAAGGTAGATTTTGTTTCCTAGCGATAGTTTAAATCCTCATTAACGCGGCCGAAGCTGCAAATAAAAGCTATACTAGCTTATATACAGGCTGAAAGTTTAGACAGTAGCAATATATACGGAGTATAATACTCTGCACTCGATTCTCGTTCTAAATCAATTAAAAAATAGGTGCTTAATATTTAAACTAATTATCTAGAAAAATACAAAAATTAATTGGAATCCTGTACGCGTCTATGTTAAAGCACAGTGTCAATGACCGTCGGGTGACTTCACTTTCACGGTGGGAGCGGCATGAACAAAATAAAAAGGTTTATTTTTCATTTTATTATCGAAGGTTACTAACTCCTTTGCAGTTTTCGGCACCGGTCATTGCACCTAGGGCTATTACGTTTGTGTTTTTACTTTTGAAAATCTTATAACATACTTTAACTTAGGTTCTCTTTGTTATTTATTAGTATTTGTTTTAATATTATTATTTTATTTGTTAACTGTGACCATAAACTATCATCTCTTAGAATACTGTAAGCGACTAACCTAACACCTGGTATAAAGATGTATATTGGTATATCTGCGATCTATAAAATCTAATATTGTATAATTGATAACTATGAAATTTGGTATATCTGAGTGTTTTTTACTTAGAAGTTTTTAATGCTATCAATATTTCTGTAATTCGCCACTAGGTGGTGTCACGGCACATCAACGTTTGTACCGTTCAACTGACTCGATCGTCATGAAAATTGTTACGCAAACCTATATGAACACAAGGGAAAGGTGCATAATCCCTGGGAAGAACGCCCACGCCGCCCTCGCGGAGCGGTCTTGTTTCGTGTACGTGTGCCTGCGAGAAAGATTTCCCTGTTTCTTTCCCGCACGTAAACGCACGACGCGACGCCCCCAGGCGGCGTGTTTACTATCAGTGTCCTGTTGCTATGGCAACGCCAAGCAACAATAAGCAAAAAGGCCCTTCTCAGGGCCAACCGATGCTCACTACTCCAATGACCACCCGCACTCACAAGGACACCGAACCCGCTACTATGACGACCCCACGCACCCACATGGACCCTGAAACCACCCGCACTGTGACCACCCGCTTACAAACTGAAACTCCGATTATCCGCAGACCCCAACCTGCATCCCCAGACGAGGTTCGGGCGAAACAGATCACCCCATACACTGCAACGATGCAGGCATACGACCATGACACGATCTTATTAGCAGATTTAATGCACACCCCTGATACGTTCTCGCAAGAGATGTTGAGGTGGATGGCGCTTCTCATCCGCCTGCGGGACGCAGGAATGGAAGGCTCGGGGGTCGCAGCGGACGACCAAGAAGCCTTAATTCAAGCGGCAAGGGGAAAAATTGCCCCGCCACCAGTCCCGGCTCACATCTACACCATAAGCCCGCTAGGGCGCGCCGATAGAAGGGCGCGAGAGGATGACTCTCCCGACCCGGAGGAGAGAGGCGCTAAATCGCGCACCCATCCCGCCGCCCGGTCGGATCAACGCGCACTGAGCTCAGTGGGTGAGGCCAACCCGCTGCCTCAGAGAACTAGAACCCAATCAAGGGCGTCCACACAGACATCCGAACCAACGACAGCCGCTACACAACAGAAAGCAAGACCCAAGATCATGAAACCATCAGCAACACCATCAACAACAACTCAAGAAGGCCCTCAAAGCTCGACTTTTTCGACCACTGCACAAGTGCACACACAAGCCCAAACTAGAGCCGCCAAGTCAAGCGAGCGACCGACCAATAGGAAGGCCGAGGCAAATAAATCCACCGCACCGTCGACGTATGCGACAGCGGTGACGCCTAGAGCCGCACGGGTAATTACTGGTACTAACCAGAGCCCCAGCAGGCAACCAATCAGAGAACCCACGGAACCCATGACAAAGGGCCCGACCAATCAGGCGGCCCCTTCCACGAGTTCCGTAGCTACCACTATACCGACGGCCCAACTGAATAAGGAGGCAACTGTCATCTTGCAAAAAGCCTCAACTAGTAAATATCCCCCGGTGGTAGTGGAGGAGCTGCCTGACTGTCTTCATCACCTGACAGTGATAGCGGGACAGCTAGGCAGACACGCGAAGGCCCGCCCCTTCGGCAAGGGGGTCCGTTTCCTCCCGGAAGACGATGTTGAATACAGATTACTACAAAAATATTTTACAGAGTTAGAGACGACCATGGGCATAAACTGGTACTCATACTCTCTGCCAGAGGAACAACTTCTCAAAGTCGCTATCAAAGGCCTGCCCGAATGGATCGACCCTAACGATTTGAAAACCGCCCTCAGTCAGAAAGGACTGACCCCTGAGCTTGCGAAGTTTATTCCGGCCAGAGGAGGACGCCCAGGAGGGATATTCTTTGCCGCCTTTAAGAAAGATCCTAACATAATCCCAGCCGTCTACAATGTAGACGAGCTTATGATGTTCTCAAGCATAAAAATAGAGGCATGGAGAGGGAAGACTGGCCCCTCTCAATGTCATAAATGTCAGCAGTTTCGCCACAGCTCATACAACTGCCACAAGGAGACAAAATGTGTGAGATGTGGCGGCCCTCACTCCGCGCGGGACTGCGACCGTCCCCGAGATCAGCCGCCTACCTGTGCAAACTGCGGAGGCCCCCACCCGGCAAATTATACGTCGTGCCCGGTCTACCGAAAGGAGGCCCGCGACAAGAAAGCCGGCACGGTGGCATTGCACAGAGCACGCACAGCCCACAATAAAATTAGTCAACAAGACAGAACGCTCACCACTCGCAATCTTGTAGAAGACACCGCTGGGGCCTCACTCATGGCCCAGGCGAACGACCCCAGACCACCAGGGGGCGTTACCCGTCGCCCTGGAAAGAAAAACAAGAAATCCGCCCATCTGAGCACTCACTCACCCGAGTCAGATGAAGAGCTCGCCCCCGTCGTTGAGGCGTTAAACAAAAGAATGATGGATAAGCGAAGGAGAGAGAAGAAATGGACGGCTCAAGAAATCAGATTCCTAATTGCAAACCGGCACTCCAATGGATAATAAACCTCTAATAATCGCGCATTGGAACGCTAACTCGATTAGAAATAAAAAGAAGCTCCTGGATGTTTTCCTGAGAGAAAACAATATTGACGTAATGTTAATATCGGAGACACACCTAGCACCAAAGAATAGATTCAAAATTTCGAACTATTTAATATATAGACAAGACGAAATTTCGCCAGAGGGCATCGCATACAGAGGGCTTGCGATAATCATCAAGAGGTCGACCGTTCACCAACTCATACCCTATGTTGCACTCCAGTCACTATATGCACTAGGTGTACTGATTTGTGTGTCGGGGCACCCGATGCGACTCTTCGCCGCCTACCGCCCTCCTGGACACCCGTCTGAGAATTTAATGAAGGACCTTGATCACGTGTTAAACTCACCCACACCTACAATTCTCGCGGGCGATCTTAACATAAAGAATACCCTATGGAACTCGTCGCATACCACCCGACTTGGAACACGCCTTCATGAGCACGCAGAGGACAAGGGATACGAGATTCACGGCCCTGACGAACCTACACGTTACGGGCCGTCCTCTCAGGACGTCATCGATATTGCCATCTTCTCGAAAATCAACACAACTCCCCGCCAAACGGTGTCACTAGACCTTCCATCTGACCACCGACCAGTACTGCTCGAGCTTGATATGATACCCGTGAGAGCCTATTACCCGCGCTCCAGACTGATAACAGACTGGGACGCCTTCACAGACACCTTAAAAATGACAACCCCCTCAAGACAGACGCGTAATGTGCAAGATGTCGACTGCCTAGTGCAAGAGCTGACCGATTGCATCACACAAGCAGCCGAGCAGTCGTCACATACAATCTCCATAAACAGGAAGCTCCCACCCCTACCCACGAGAATAAGAGAGCTCATAAATGACAAGAGGCGTCTCAGACGCGAATGGCAACGCTCGAGATGCCCCACAGTGAAAACCCAACTGAATCATATGATCGATCTCATCAAATTAAAATTAGACGACCACGCCGGCCAGTCATGGCAGGCTCACATTGACGAGGTGGGAGAAAGTGTGCCGGCGACTCACAGGTTATGCCGGAACCTGGCGGCATCCCCGCAACCTACCCGCCCCCTAGTGGTGCAAGGCCAGACTCACTTCTCTGCCCAAAGCAGAGCTGAAGCTTTCGCGACCGCTCTCGAACAACAATTTTGCCCGAATCCAGTCAGAAACACCCAGCACAATCAAACCGTCACCCAGTTCGTTGAGAGCTATCCACCCGAACGAAATTCACCTAACACATCTGCCGACCCGCCGTTCTTCGTGTCACCAAAAATGGTACAACGGGTGTTAAGATCTCTTAACCCCAGGAAAGCGCCGGGCGCCGATCGAATTTCAAACAATATGCTGCGCCATCTGCCAATAAAAACGATTGCGTCACTAACACGCCTGTACAACGGCGCTCTGCGGACCGGCTACTTCCCTAGCAGCTGGAAGCTCGGAGTAGTCATTATGATACCAAAGCCGGGAAAGAATCCACAAGACCCAGAGAACTACCGACCCATATCACTACTGAACACCATGGCGAAAGTGTTTGAGAAGCTCCTCCTGTCGGCGCTAAATCCGACAGTTACACTCAGACCCGAACAATTCGGGTTCAGGGCGGGCCACTCAACAACCCTTCAACTAACACGGGTTATTGACACCACGATAAAATGCCACGCCAAAAAAGGATACGTCGCGGCAGTCTTTTTAGACGTACAAAGAGCCTTCGATCGTGTGTGGCGGGAAGGCTTATTATACAAATTGGCAAACAACACCTCAATAGATGACCGCCTCTACAAGATCATTAAATCCTTTCTCACGGACAGAAGAGCCACTGTTCGAGTAGAAAACTGCTTCTCACGTGAATTTCATCTTCGCGCAGGGGTGCCGCAAGGCAGTTGCCTTTCACCCTTGCTCTACGCCCTCTATACTGACGATATCCCCGTGACAGGGAAAGCCGAGTTGGCGCTTTACGCTGACGACACGGCGTATATGTGCACCTCAATTAATCGCAATAGAGCGGCCGCACTCCTTCAACCTTCGCTAGACGCGCTCCCAGAGTGGCTGGACAAGTGGAGGATAGCAGTTAATGCCAATAAGACGCAGGCGTTAATTACAAGAATGGCCAGAAAAGACCCTCTCCCCCTCACACTACAGGGTGAAACAATCCCCTGGAGTCGGAAAATTAAATACCTGGGTGTCACGATTGACAGAAACTTGACGCTCTCACATCATGCAGACGCCGCCCTAGCTAGTGCAAGAGCAGCCAGGAGGGCGCTACGGCCGGTCCTAAGATCTAGGTTGCCTATTCGCACTCGAATAGGCATATATAAAACCTATATAAGATCTAGACTGACGTATGCCGCCCCGGCGTGGTACGGCTGCCTCTCTGACACCACGAAGAAAAAGCTACAAGCCTTTCAGAATGTTATAGTTCGAATGCTAGTCGCAGCGCCTCGCTACGTCAGCACAAGAACGATCACACGAGATCTGAACATTGAAAGTGTTGAGGATTTCGTCAGACGCCTGTCCACCCGCATGTTTAACAGAGCGGACGCATCGGCGCACCCTCACCTCAGAGGGATTGCGCCACTACATGCAAGACCGCCGGAAAGAAGATCTTCCCCAGATTGCCCAATACATAGAAAAACCCGTCGCAAAGTTAGATTCAGACCACAAATCAGAGAACTCGCTAGACTGTAAACTAGCCCGATAAACGCCACAGAGGCGTACTCCCCGGAATACAGCCTCGAACACTAGACCTGGCCGTGAAATAGCGGCCAGAGAGGACACCACCGCCAGAGGGGTATCCCTGACGCGGTTTCCCCGCCCTCCCCCCCAAAGGGGGCGAGCGAGAAGAATATCCCAAGCGCATAATCCCTGTCGTGCAGAATGAATCTGAGCTCTGAGCAGCGAAAGTGAGAAACTTATATATGGCAGAGATGCGAATGTTATATGGATATGTGGTGTAACTAGAATATATAAGATTAAGGAGGAGTATGTCAGAGGAAGTTTGAAAATAGCACTAGTGACAGCGAAGTAAAAGAGTAATAGGTTAAGATGCCAGGAGAAGAGATTAAAGTTATGTAGCCAAAAAAAATTTTATGTATGATGTTGGACGGATATAAGAGTAAAGGAAGACCGAAACATGTATGGATGGACAGTGTAAAGAGTTATATGCTAAAAAGTATAATTACTGAGATGAGATTTGAAACGGGAGGAAGGAAAGTAGACGAGAAAAATAAAGTGTAGTAATCTCTATCTGTAAAAAGTTTTACTAAGACAGGATTTGATTTCCTTTGGTGACTTATTTTTGATAATTTCTTACGAAATTTCCAAAGGTTAATGCCGATAATTATCTGCAGTATATTGGTCACGGTACTATTACATCTCCGAATAACACTTAAGGGCTCCCATTTGTTACTGCCGGCCTTTAAATTTCACTGTACTTAACTGGAATGGTTTCTAAGCGTTTTGCGATAATTGGGAAATTATAATGCCCCTCTCTCCTTACCTACATTTTGTATTATGTCTTAAATGGATGATGTTTTATGCTCAATAAGACCAGTTTTTTGGATAGTAGGTTCTACAATAATTTCTAGAACGCATTACTGATTTGCCTGTTTTTTAGTTCAAGCACCATGTCATGGAGGTTCTACTGTTATAATATTATTATGTATACTGTATAGATCTACTAAAAATAATAATTAATGCCTGTGAACAATTACTTGTGTAGTGTGAACAAACAAATATGGCAGTTTTCTTGCCAGCTCTTCTCTATGACTGTGATGTTTCCCTGATGGTAATTTTAATGTTCATAAGCCTTTTCAGAGTTGACAATATATAAAGTATTTTTGATTATCATATCAGTGTTATTACGCGTTAATTTGCGATATAATACAGTTAATCTTAAGTGGATCTTATTCTGTGTATATAACCATAACCAAACCCAAACATAATTGAAATTCGAGGTCAGACACTAGCAGTTTGCTATTACTGAGCATTGAGCTAAAACACTGACTATCCCCGGTAGTCCAGTGAAGCTGTTAAGACCTTGCTAGGTCAATAGCGTAGTCAGTTCGAGAAAAAAAAACTGACTATCCCGGTGCATTTTTTAAACACCCTATAATTATTACTGTACGGTGCTATGCTAGTATTGCTTTCATACAAAACCATCAGACAGTGTATCACGTTTTGTTTCCAAAAATTTTATACACGTCAAAATAAAGTTGTAAATGTAATAGCACATACTGTATAAATATAGATTGTCTATTTTGCTTTGTTATTATTGCATTGAATTCCAAAGACATATATTCGACACAACTTGAGTAACTTTATAAGAAGCAGTATTGGCATGACTTAATACTTAGACTTAGTAGTTAGACTACTACTACGACTACTAGTAGGTAGACTTAATTAGATTTAATAGTAATCCATATCTAAGCTATTAATGTTCTTTGGACCATCCGTAAACAATTTATACCAATCAAATTATTTAATTCTTTTATGATATCACATTTGGCAGAAACTAAATTCCTTAGCAATATTTTTGTTAATCCATAAAAAATATAAATATCTAGCAGTCAATCATGGACATTTTTTATGCTAGAAGATATAGAAGGGTTGTCTACTTTTTAATAACTTTAATTAAAAACAACGACAGATCTTGAAAATAAATATAGAAACATTTTATTAGTCCGAAATATATTGAAACAAAATATATTAACTACATTTTTACGAGTTGAATGCTTGTTGAAAAAGTTTTATAGAAACAATAATTAAACTCTACAGCCTACAGGGTCGGCAATAAATTTACTTGAAATTGATCAAACAATTCAACTATAACTTGTAAATTGGAATCCATATTTAAAAATAAACGAAACATTATTCATTTTAATTCTTGACTAAGCCGTTAACAATTTTAGTTTAACTCGTTTTTCTCGCAGCTTCGCACATATTAACATGGGACAGTAATTTTCCATGAATGGTACTCTATATTTTTTCTATATTCTATAATGTGTATCAAATCAAATCAAAAATACTTTATTGCACCCTGCTGAATAACGAACGAGGTAATGGCGAAAGCGGGGTGGTACGGTTTTACAGTCTGACTGGGTTGCAACCGCCATGTTTATGGCGAAAAAGCCCGTCATAGTGATTCGCATCTGCGGGTCGCGTTTCGGGATCAGCCTGTGCATGTCCAGCTTTTCGCAGGCCGGCATGACAGCGGCGACCGGCGGTAGATAGTGTGTCATTCGGTGGTCGTCATCGTTTTTGGATTGTACTGTGCTTATCACAGGCATAGTGCAGTAATTTTGCCGTGCTACAATTAAAAAAAATCAGTTTAGGCCCCAATAAGGCATTCATGAACGTCAAAACTACCACCGGTTCGGAAATAACCTAGTCATCGAGAAGAACCGGCAAGAAACTCGATCGGGTACATCTTTTTAACATACCTATATATTTCATACCTATTTATAAAATGTATGTATGTATAAATGTATGATCGGTTGAGTAGTAAAGGTGTGAAAGCGTAACAAAGAAACTCCTATCACATTTATAGTATTATTTACGATATATGAGGATCTCACTGAGTGCATTTATATTTATTATCTGTAATTATCATAAAAAATAATAACAACTAATTAACTAGCTATGCCCAATTCCGTACGCTATTTGGACTAATATATCGTCTTTGTGTACGAAGTTTGGAAGTAGCATGATTGGAGGCATCACAAAGAGCTTGTTTGTTTCATCAATACGGGAGAGAACCACACAGAGCTGGCTAGGCGAAAAGCAACCGGTAATAAGGTGCAACATGCCTCGTTTGAAAATCAACTAATCAAGCGTCATCTCCTTAGTCCGGTAAAGCTGTGAAGGTCCGTCAGGCCAATAGCGTAGTTCAGTTCGAACAAAAAGCGTTATCTGTTGACAATCCCATAAACAGCATTAGGCTTATTAGACTTAAAATTAAGATGTGTGTTTCCTTGAGTTGATTTTAATGAAATAAAACCTATATGTTGCTTTCATCTTCGTTCAAGTCATCTGAGAAAAGTTCATAAAAATTAGTTCAGTAGTTTTAAGAGAAATTAATATTTTTAAACGAACCAAGTTTTTAAAATAGTCTTATTTGTTAATATAAATATATGTACATCTAGATACTACTTTTACAAAGAAGTAGGGTTTGTTTTTTCTATGTATGATTGTTGAATTTAGAATCTTCAGAACTGCTGGTACGATTCTAATATAATTGTAAATTTTCTATCATTACCTAATAGAAACCTTCATTATCCATAAATGCTACGGACAATATTTTATTACTGTTTTTTTGTTAAGTCTAGACTATACATACTTACACTTTCCAATAAGGGATAAGCAGTGTTTATCAAATTTAACACAGGTAAGTTGAGATCGATAAAAGGGTTGGTTATAGAGGTTAAGTGGTATTATATATAAGTAAATAAAATTGAAACGTTTGTTTGTAATATTAATGTAACAGCTTTTTACTTAATGAATATAAAAGTATGTATGATACTTATTATAAAAATATTTTTGTTTTATTTTTTCTATCTGTCTGTTTATTCCGGCTAATCTCCGTAAACGGTAACAGGTAACGGTAGGACAGTCCAAACAATCATTACGAATATTAAATTTATATTTATTGTGTAAATATTTGAATATGTATAATCTTTATATATAAATTTCTTCTGTACGTGTGTATGTCACTGAACTCCTCCTAAACGGCTGGACCGATTTTGATGAAATTTTGTGTGCGTGTTCCAGTGGATCCGAGAATAGTTTAGATTCACAACTGGACCCTGTATTTTGAATTTTGTTTTTTTTTATTATCAAGGCAGAACAACGTCCTCCCGACCCGCTAGTATTTATATAATATCAATTCTTCTGTATTTCTTACGATAAATAATAATAACAACAAATCATTACAAACAAAAATATATTACTATGGAAAAAATCGAAATATTATTGCAGTTATTAGTTTGAGGATGTATATTAATACAAACCTTTTGATTAATTAATGAATACCAGAAATAGCTTTTATGAGAACATTCTAGACCGCAATAAATATTAGTCGTCGAGCGTCACGTCGTAAGGCTAGTTACGTCAAAGAACGTTACGTTTCGTTAATCAAACTTCATTGTGATTTAATTGGGCATAAAGGCGGGTTCACACCTAAACGCAATAAAATGTTGAAAGCATTGTTGGTAAACTTGGTTTAAGTTGTAAGCGATTAACCATATAACGTGTTTATGAATTACTACATAATACTAAAATTGATTTTGTAAGAACTGTGCATATTTTTGGTTAGTAACCAAGGGTTATACAGACTAAATACTAATATAAGTGACATTATAACATATTTATATGGCAACAGCTCAACCAAAGTTTCAGTTGAATTGGCATTTTTGCGCTAGAAGCCATTTCGGATGGAGCATATCCTGTTTTAGCTATTTAAACTGCTAAGGCCCTCAGACAATCTTTATACCGACGCGGCAGTTCAAAAAACCAAGAAATCGAGGCACTGAAAAGGACTGCAACTGAAGTGAAAACGTAATACAACAGAATAACTGGTTCTGTTTTGAATTTTTACATTAATTATAATATGAATTATTTCCATTTCATAATTTGTAAATTGAAATTATTATAATTAGTCTGGTTTGTCATATCTATTGACACTCCGAACAATAATTATCTACACTTTTATACAGTTCTTAAACTAATGAAATATATGATAGGCTGCAAAATCTCAATATTAGGTGTAAACCTATACACAGGGCGCTATATTACGCTTCGGCAGTTTGACACAAGCCGCGCAACAATGAATTACAAATACAAGAAGAAAATACAAGAATGTTTACAAGCATGTCATAAATAATAATTTTATCTTCTGCCAAAAATGCCGTTCAACTTGCCTAAAGAAGTCTTCACTTCAAATATTACAATAAAAAAAAATTACAAATAAAAATTAACCGCCTTCGATGCGAAAAACTAATAAGGCACTAAAAAGCGAAAAATAACTGAATTATTAAATTAACCAAATTAAATAAAAAATATTGATATTTGCGCTACATAATAATATATTTGAAGTCAATGCCAGCCTAAATTCATATCATCTATTTACAAAGTTTTGGTCCACTCTCGTGTCCCATCTCGTACATATTTTATTACCTGCAATAAATTTGAAATGTAGGTTGGCATCGACTTCAAATATATTATTATGTATCGCAAATATCAATATTGTTTATTTAATTTGGTTAATTTAATAACTCAGTTATTTTTCGCTTTTTAGTGCCTTATTAGTTTTTCACATCGAAGGCGGTTTATTTTTTTTGTAATGTTTTTTTATTTTTCCATTTTTAGTGTGCATAAATATATCTGGTTTCTAATGGGTATAATAAATCGGTTCCAATTTCACGAAAATACGTAGGAGACGAAATGAGTTAAAATCAAATAAACGATTTTTCACCCCCTTAGGGGTTGAATATTTTCTTCAAATTTATATGGGACCACCTCTGAATATAATCAATTCAAATAAAAAAGGAATCATTAAAATCGGTTCATAATTGACGGAGATATCGATTAACATACATAAAAAAAATACATACAACTGAACGTAGTAACCTCCTCCTTTTTCGAAGTCGGTTAATAACCTCCTCCTTTTTCGAAGTCGGTTAATAACCTCCTCCTTTTTCGAAGTCGGTTAATAACCTCCTCCTTTTTCGAAGTCGGTTAAAAATGCGTAGTCTGCGGCTTCACTGTTTAGAACAACAAATAATTTTATCAATTTATTTTTTTTATTTCAATTCTAATACTGCATGTAAATAATTGTTTTTTTTTTTGCGTAATATTTATTTTAGTGCCTCTTGTAACGTTAAAGCGGTCATCGTGTTTTATATATAGATGTTCGATTTATAACTGCCCATTCTGTTTTTTATTTGTATTTTACAACACTACTGTATTATATTACGCAACATTTAATGGTTCACGTAAACTAATACAAGAGCACGTGCTTGTGACTTTTTTGTAGACAAGATTTATTACTATTGAAACTACTTTGTCTATGTATTATCTAAAGGAACAAAATATATACTGAATTGTGGCTGGAGAATATATTTATAAATGAAAGAAAAGTATATTTATTCCACTACATACAATACTTTTTCACACTTTACACACACACACACATTAGGATAAAATAATCTTCTCATCCATACTAGCTATTCTCGCAACTTCGTTCACGTGGAATAGTTACTTTAGGCTAACGTTAACACGCAGCGAAAGCTCTGAAAAGGAAGAAAAAAAACGACTTTGAAATATTCTTCATTGGTGCTCCGCTCCTATTGGTCTTACCGTGATAATATAAGTCTATAGCCTTTCTCAATAAATGAGCTATCTAACATGGAAAGGATTTTTCAAATCGGCCCAGTAGTTTCTGAGATTAGCGCGATCAACCAAACCAATAAATCCTCCAGCTTTGTAATATTAGTATACTACCGGACCCGGCAGACGTTGTCCCGCCCTGACTAAAAAAAATCATATACCAAAATTATATACCAAAACCTTCCTAATGAATCACTTTATCTTCGGGTGAAAACCGCATGAAAGTCCGTTAAGTAGCTTTTGAGTTTATCGCAAACAGACAGACAGACAGACGCTGTAGGGAACTTTGTTTTATACTATGTAATGATAGATACAAATAAAATGATAGAAGCATATCGTTGTGCACGAATCATGCAAAAAACGGCTGGACAAATTTCGATCAACTGTGTTTAGTTTTACTTTGTATACAATTGGTCCTTATCTAAAAGATTAGCTTGATTGCCACCTGAACCTATTGAAGATTTCATTTGTTTAGAAATTTATGCTGCTGTAGTTTTTCCATAGTTTCATGATACTGCAAGACTATTTATTAGGCGATCCAGTGTCTCTCTGAAGTTTTAATTCACCGCCAGCAGTAATAATTAAATTCAAGTTGGAAAATATTAGCAAATATCGAGAACTTCGCTGGTACATGCTGATTCTCCGAATTACGAACTTAGTCTTTCTTATTACGTATTTCTAAAGAACGTTAACAGAAATTGGTTTATACATTCATAATAAATTGGTAAAGTCAGATTACGCATCTATCATAACCAAGCCTCAGCAAAGTTGTTGGTTGTGTATAAGTAATATTACTATTATACTTCGGTTAAATAAGCACATATAGAAGAGTAAACATTGTGGCTGATACATAATCTTAACTTGCTATTTTGAAGACGGTAGGTAGCTATTATTCTTATCGCTTTAATCTTGCAGAATACGTAATTAAGGGCAGATCGATATTCCACTGATTCTATCTCTTCAGCTGTTACGACGTCTATACGGCGAAGTATATCTGTTGATAATTCGCTATTATGTTTTCGTGGACATAGAATAATTTTTGTTAGAGAAGTGTTTAGTTATCCGAGGTCTAATGGTCTACAGTATTTCCAAACCGACTTCAAAAATAATAAACACTGGCAAGAGAAATTAGAAGAAAACGGCAAGTTTATAAATCTATGTATTGATGGCTTGAAAAACGCATAATTCAGAGGATGTTATGGACATTGTTCAGAATTACAACGTGAGACAGAAATGAACCAAATCAAACCTATAAAAATTGTTTCAAATTCACCATCATAGGTATGGTTAAAATTATTTGTTGTATTAATCAGCTATGTTTTTTATACTTAATAGATGTTTTATAATTTATAGCATTAGATTACAATATCATCTGATGTTAATTGACGATGTGGTCTATAACTGTTGGCAAGCTTAAATCTTAAGGGAGATTAGCACTCAAGTGCAGCTTCTGGAACGCACCAACAGATGCTTGGCGATAGATTATCAACTTGATAGTGGTAGTTAGCCAAGCGGCCTTAAAAAAAGTCCTACCACCATACAAATAGAACGATGCTAACTTTTCTGATATATAAACAAATTATATAGATAAAAACCACACTATACTAATTGACTCCAAAACAACATTAATGCGAAAAATGTAATTACAGTTTATGACCGCATTAGTTCGCCTGCCGCTTATGACCGATACTGAGGCGATTTTATGGAAAGGTTTTTACGACGTATAGCGGGTTACTGAAAACGTTACGACTGTACGGAACTGATCACTTGATGTCATTAATTATGTGTCAGGGTCACTTAATTTTTGGAAGTTTCGAACTATATATGTTACTAGCTGTGCCTGCGATTCCGTCCGTGTGGAACCTAATGTAAAAAATCAGCGACTAATAATATCTTCTGAATATATGAAGTTAATTTACTTATCTACTTCTCTCTCATACTTAAGTCGAGTCGTCATTAAAATTATAATAACTTTTGATAGAGTGGACCGATTTTAATGAAACAGAGACTAAGTTATTCTCAAGGATATGCTGTGGGTATTTATCGTAAACCTAGTACTTTAGAAGAGATGCGTGTTCATATAGACAGACAGATAGACATTTCTAAATATGATTGAAATATATTCTATTATTTATTCCTAAACGACTGCAACAATTTTTTTCACTAAAATCGAAAAAGTACAGAGACCATATATTTACATTCTTATTATATGTATAGATTGAAGTGAATACTTCTTTAGGAGCGTTGAGCGGTATTTTTAAGCAAGAGATAAATTTATAATTTCTCGCGATGACATGCTAGTAAGCGTAGCTGGCCTTATTGCGCTTGCGAGGCTTGCGTCAGGCTAGCGACGCGTGGTATAAGGGCCTACGTATATTTAATATTGACATCTTGTACTGAGATTGTGCAGTCTATCATATGTTTGATTATTTAATAAACTATATAAAAATGTATATTATTATTGTTCGGAGTGCCAATAGATGTGATAACCAGACTGATGATAATAATTTCAATATACAAATCACGAATAGATACGAATATACGAACGAATAAATAAAAATAAATTAAAAATTCGAAAGAAAACACAGCTATTCCACTCTTTTGAGTTTTCACTTCTGCAGCAGTCCTTATATGGACAACTATTAATTAATACAATAATAATTGGTTAGGTTATATGAGGATTGATTAATGCTTGGTTTTATGTTAAAAAAAACAAATTAGTTCATTTTATTTTGTTTATTATATCTCTGATACAATAATATATATATATATATAAGAATGACCAGATTTATCAACAGAGCGTATTATCAATTTATATTAACGTGTCTGACGGTTGACATATCCACTTACGTATCCCGAATCACAAGAGGGATACAACAGCAAACTTGACCGAATTTAAAATTGTATACTTCACATAAGTTGATATTCAACATAAAGAAATACAGCATCACAAATGGGAACAATATTAAATAAAGGGAATAATAAAAGCGGTAAAAATATAAGGATAATAAAATATATACTGAATCGATGTCCAACACATGTGTTATAAAGTATATACCACTTCTAAAACGACATATAAAATTACACAAGAATAAAAGGTAAATTTCAAATTACCATTGAGAGTAACAAGTAGGTGATATAAATTAGAAAAAAACCCATTAAACCGTGTACATCTATACAAAAAAAATATCATAAATAAGCTGTAAGGTTAAAATATAGAGTAAAATATATATTTATATTTATCACTCGTATTTAATAAGATTTAGTTTAGAATAGGTTTTTTTCTATTTATTCCATTCTCATGTTTTTTAATTAATTATAGTGTGAATTATTTAAATTTCATAGTGTATAAATTTAAAGTATTGTCATTACTTTAAATTTTGTGGTTTTCACATCTATTGGCACTCCGAACAATAATCATTACATAGTATAAAACAAAGTCCCCTACCGCGTCTGTCTGTCTGTCTGTTCGCGATAAACTCAAAAACTACTGAACGGATCTTTATGCGGTTTTCACCAGTGGATAAAATGATTCACGAGGAACGTTTTGGTATATAATTTGTCCATGATATTTTTATAATCAGGGCGGGACAACGTCTGCCGGGCCCGCTAGTTTATATATAAAATTAATATATGGCAGGTTGCACAATCTCAATACAAAATATCAATGTTATATGTACACAGACCCCTATATTATGCGTCATTAGTTTGACGCAAGCCGCGCAAGCGTACAAAAATCGGTCACGCTTATTATCATGTCATGACGCGAAATTATAAACTAAACTCCTGCCAAAAATACCACACAACGCGTCTAAAGAAGTTTTCACTTCAAAAACATATTTTTTCATAATTTGCATTACTTTTTAGATATTTAAACAAAGTGATCTCATACAATATAACAAGATTCATATTATTAGAACGGTTTTAGCAAACTTACCATGTTACTATGGCAACAATTATTATATTAATTGTTACTATAGCATCGGTAACGCGTAACATTTAAGTACATTTTTTTCCCCTACCGTGCCGTAAAAAGTGTTACTTCAATAAATAAACTCTTTGTAGGATTTATATTATTACTGGCGAGCCCGGCGGACGTTGTCCTGCCCTTATATTTAAAAAAAGTATATAGTCAAATTATATACCTAAACCTTCCTCGTGAATTACTCTATCCACTGGTGAAAACCTCATGAAAATCCGTTCAGTAGTTTTTGAGTTTATCGCGAACAGACAGACAGATGTGGCAGAGGGCTTTGTCTTATAAATATGTAGTGATATCATAGATTATAGAAATGATAAATTTTACTATTAAAAATTACTATAAATCGAAAAACATGTGTATGTGTTAATCTTATAATTATATAGGTTAACGACGTATTTAAGTTCATAATGAGATCTGGCGGTTTGATCGGACAACTTTATTATTGTTTTAAATCAGCAATCAGAGTTGAAAGAGCTTTGAGGTGATGTTTACGAGGTTGTATATTTTTAAACCCTCGTACGCTATGTCAGTTATTTCAACCTATTAAACTAAGTCGTCCGCCGTATAAGAATTTTTATTTTGGTAGTATTAAGAGACTGTTTAATTTGTTGTAAGACATTAGGATAAATGAGATTTTTGTGATAATAGAAACTGGGTAGTGCTACGTCTAGTGGTGAATGTGTTTGAATATTTTTGTATAAGCATGCAACGGTTCTGTCTGATGCGTTGGATCAAGGCTTAGCTGATGAATTATTTCTATTTATACCTTTGTTACCAATTCCTTTCTAAATTGAAATCTCTGTATTTACCGTTTGATTTTATCCAGAAAGTTATTATACGTTATACATAACACAAGTCACTGAGTGAAAAGGTTGAATGAAAATCACAGTTTTTTACTAGTTGGATTCGTAGTAATACGGCAGTTATAACAAAAAAAAAACAACGTTTGAATTTTACACAACATATACACATATGTAAATGAAAAAGACGTTTTCATCCTTCATTTTTCTCTTACGTTCCAATTACCTTTTCAATATTTTTAACATGATTGACGTTGCATGCTTTACATGCATTTTGAAATCAACTGGTAGATTAATTTTATAATAATATAATATGTAAATTCATAATATACATTAATAATTAATTGATAACTAATTTATCTTTAGTACATTTATGAAACCACTGAAATAATTATTATTCTCGTTGGTCTTATTGAATGTCAAAATTTGTAGGTGACAGGACTGCTTTCACTTCATGTCACTTTGCTTCATGTTGTCATAAGAGTAAAGCAATAATACCAGAGTCAATGTCAATATTTTAATGTTTAGTATTTTTTTATGGTGTACTCACTTCAAATGATGATTAAATAAAAAAATGAGCCAAAAAATACTTTGTAAAATCAAAATAAGAAAATTTGTTTGCTCTTGAACGTAATCCATGACTTAGATCTCCGCGGTTACAATGATGCAGTTCAATCTGATGTAGCAATTATATTTTATACAGTTGATGATGGATTTTGAACAAAAATGAATTCATTTTCAAAAGTTAATGGTAGTTGTATTAAAAACATCTTTGTTTTGGATTCGTCATTTGATTCTATTTTTATATAACAATGTTTGATTTTTTTTTAATTTTTAATCTTCTTTTTTTTAATCTTCCTGTCTGTATGTTCCAGATAGTCTCCGAAACCGTTGGACTGATTTTGACAGCATTTTCACTGGCAAATACCTTTTTTTTTTTTTTTTTTTTTTTTTTTTTTTTATGTTATAGGAGGCAAACGAACATGTGGGTCACCTGATGGTAAGTGATCACCACCGTCCATAGACACTTGCAACACCAAGGGAGTCGCAAGTGCGTTGCCAACCTGTGTTTGGGGGAGAGGGGAGTGGGGAAGTGGGGGATGGGGAGGGGAAGAACGGGGAAGGGGAGAGGAGGTGGGTATCCAGCGCTCTCACTGACCAAACGAAACGCAACAATGCAAGCACTGTTACTTCACGTCGGTTTTCTGTGAGAGGGTATACCTGCCTGTACTGTACATACCTGCTACTATTAGAAGTAATGTAGGTTTTTATTGTATAAAAAAATAGGATTCCATGCAAACATCATCCTTTATCGTAAAGATATAGACGAAGTCACGAACGGCTGCTAGCTTAAAACATTTTTTTTTGTATATGTGTATACGACAAAGTGACAGCACTATATCTTATTTCAAGGCCAGTTCAATCTAAAAACAAAAGTAATCACTGCGAGTGTCTGTCGAGTTGTAGTTTTCGTTGTTATGCTGAACAGGACTACACTTGATTGCTAGTGTTCAGGCCTAAACGTGCCGCTATGACTAATGTTATATTTAGCGAATGGTGGTCGCCACTATAGTCAATTCGAGTCAAGTCAGTTAACAAACCCTTTTGCCTCACCAATGAATTTAGTCATACTGTCCTTTAATTCAACCGATGAATAAGCGCTTAATCAAGATTTCGTATAAAAGCGTCAATTACTTGTAGGGATTAGCAAATTTATTGCCGATTAAACATTCACGACGTGTCGAAAGGGTGACCTCGCGCGAAATATATTGCCACCAACGAAAATTCTTTAAATTTCCGTAAGCAGATAAAGAGTAACCAATTTGTACAGATAATGCAATTTAGGTGGGCAGAGAGAAATCTGCTTGATAAACTTCTTAAAAATCTGTACGATTTTCACAATTTTATTTTCAGCCTTATTAAGTTTTCTTGTAAATATATTCTGTCATATTTTTTTTACTTATTAATATATTATGTATTTTATTTCTTTTTGATATTTCTAAATAATATTTAAATTCTAATTCAAATTTCTAAACAACAAATATTTAAACTGATCGCTATCGCTTCTGAAAATAATAATAATAATCTAAATGTCCATATCAAATCGCATACAGAACAAAAGAAAAAGCGTAAGAAATTACGTGACATTTTTTTAAACATTCTACATTGGCCTAGATATTTCTATAGCGTTCGAAAATAGTGCCTGTAGTGAAAAAACAGATTCTACTGTAAAGACACAACTTTTGTATTACAGAGAAACATTTTAATTTAAAAAGTATAACAAAAAGCCAGCGTCACGCGCTCTTCCCAAACTTCCCAAGTAGTGACCCATCCAAGTGCTGACCGTGCCCGACGTCGCTTAACTTCGATGATCGGACGCGAACCGGTGGTTTCAACACTCTACCCGATACAGTGTTTACCTCCACCACTTTTCATCGCACAAAAAGGATGTTGATCAGAATTTCAAAGCCCTCCTATAAGAAGTTTCACTTTAATAAATAAAGAAAGTCGGTTAATAAACAGAAAAGAAAAGGTACTGCACTGTTTTATCTTCACCTATTTATATGTAAATTCCGCTATCTTTAAAAATACAGGGAAGTACACTATACACTTTTAAAGCAAGTTTTCTTGTAACTGAAGTTATTCAACCTTATGGCAGCAATAGTTTTCCCCGATAGCTTCATCATCAGATAATGTATTCGTTTAAAAGTATTCGTCATATAATTTTATTTGAAACTACTCTAATAGTAATAGTAGAGCATGCAGTAATTGCTTTGATTGCACTAGGTAAAAAATAACAAAAAAATCAAGGCAATAATTTCCAAATATCAATGTATTATACCTAGTATATACTATATATATATATACATAGTATATGCAGATGTATAATGAATATGAAAGTACGTCTGTTTGTTTGTACATTCCGTCGATTATATCGCGTATGATACATTTTATCTCCTAGCTATAATGCAAACGCGACGAGTTTAGAGTAGTAAGTATCCTTCCTCTAACTTCTTGTATTAGTATTAATTATTTCAATTCTCGATTTAATACATATACTAGCTGTACTACCAACCCCGCACGCGTTTTTTTAAATTGTATTAAAGAAATAGAAAATTGTGAGACCATGTACAATTATAGAAATGCTCTTTAAAAACAATTGTAAATACGACACGCACGCTACCTACAGGGACATGTAACGTATACATTAGATATATAAATACTAGCAGTGTGTCAAATGGGGTTTATCATCAGCAACATATTTGGAACCTTAACCCGCCATATAACTACCTCAGTGCCCACCTACACTGTATAAGGAACTAATGAAACAATTAAATAATGATGTTATTATGATGATATAGTATGCCTATATTGTCAATAAGTAATACATACGTTTCTAGTATAATATCTTTTTAGAAACACCCCTTCTATCTTCAAAATTACTATTAATAATTATAATTTTGAATTGTATACAATGAATGAGCTGACGTCTTGAAATCTTACATAAATATAAATCAAGATATAAAACTTTATATCTGTCTAAGCAGTTTTAATATTCAACAATTTAAATAGTGCTTATTGAACTTGATACAATATTCTTATATGTTACTATGGTTCCTGAGTTATGTAGTCGAAAGCGCAGTCAATAAAACAAAATGGCCGCCAAAATGACCGAAAAGACAATATAATTCAAATTAAATACATAAATATAGATATATGAATTTAAATTATATGTATTCTTGGAGTCCTGTACAACGCATGTCTTATGCACATGTTTACAATGAACAACATATTTTTGCTAAATTTCATGGGGACGAAGTTGCGGGTAACAGCTAGTTTAAAATAGAATAGCCTAAATTACTTTTTATAAGGTCAACTATGTGGCAATTAAAGTCCCGTGAAAACTGGTCAAACCGTTTTAGAGGTAGCTTTGCGGGCAAAACCACGGTTAACAGCTTGTCTAACTTAAAATAGATTAAATAACTTTTTATAACATCCGCTATGTGCCGCTGAAAGTCTCGTAAAAATCGGTTGATACGTTTTGGAGATAGCACTGCGGCCGAAGCCATGGTTAACAGCTAGTATAAATTAAATTTACGTAAATTACTGATTATAAGGTCAGCTATATGTCAGTGAAAATCTCGTGAAGATCGGTCAAACCATTTTGGAGATAGCACTGCAGGCAAAGTCACGGTTAACAGCTAGTATGAACTAAAATTGCTTGAATTACTTTTTATAAGGTCAGCTATCTGTCAGTGAAAGTTCCGTGGAAATTGGTTAAACCATTTTGGAGATAGCACTGCAGACAAAGCCGCGATTAATAGCTAGTCTAAATTAGAGTAGCCTAAATAACCCGCTGTAATTTTAGCTGCCTCTCAGTGAAATTCTCGTTAAAATCGGTCTAGCCGTATCGGAAATTACCCGGAACAAACAGACAGACAGACCGACAAAAATTTTAAAAATTGCATTTTTGTTATCAGTAGCGTGTATACTTTCATATTTAATTAGTAAAAAAATGTTATTTTGATATTACTTACAGACACTTCATTTTTGTTATATGTATATATATAGATTATAGCTTTTACTTAAACGTCCACATAAGACATGCAAAAAGCAACTTGTAATACTCAACTCAACTCAATGTCTAGTAGTCCTTAATTTTCGTAACAGTTTATCGTCTTGTTTATATGACTGATTACATGCATATATTTCGTTCGAAAATGGGAAGAGTTGACACTGGAATTGTTTTTTCTGAGTGCTCTTACTGTGCTGATACTCAGCGTTTTAAAATATTATGTGAATAAGTTCATCTTTGTATAAAATACTTTGGACGTGTTTTTTTTATATCATAGGAGGCAAACAAAGAGGTGGGTCATAGGTAAATATCACCGCCGTCCATAGGCACTAGCAACACCAGGGGAGTGCGTTATCGTTGTATATTCAGTAAATGAGTTTTAGGTTTTCAGTGAAGAAAAACATTCGTATTGAGCTGTTTTATTTATACTGCCAGTTTTTATAGTTAGTTCTCGCTCTTAACTTAATATGTCACTTTTGTGGTAGATGCGAGTGACACATGCCATAGCGCATACAGAGGTACAGATACCCCTGATAGAACCTTGCGTTATTAAATAAATACTGGTAAATTGTATTTCCTTTATTAATGCAATAGTATTTCGATACACCCGCATAATTTACAAGGTTAATTTTATCAAAAATACAAAAACATTATTTCCCATTGTCAATAAACTTTGTCAAGATCGCTATTAATTATCCGCTATCAGTGTATTCCGGTTTCTATTACGTTTAGGTACTGATTTCATCACATCATGACGTTTAAATTATATGAAGGTTGATAGAGGATATAAAAGGGATAGCAGGAGATGAATGAATAAACCAAGCTAAGGACACATAAGTCTGGAAAATGCTGGAGAAGGCCTCTAACCGAGAAGGGGTTCCGGTTAATCGTAATGAAAATAAATTTATCTAATTTTCAGTGTTTTTAACCATTACATAATATCATAAAGGCGAGACAGCTAGAAGGGCTGCCGACAGGAATGAAGAGTGAAAACAATGGAATAACTGTGTTCTTTTTTGAAATTTGAAATTAATTGTAGTCTGAATTATTTAATAATCATGCTATGTAAACTGAAATTATCAAAATTAGTGGGGTTTCACATCTGTTGGCTCTACGAGCAATAATTATATGCATTTTTATGCAATTTATAAATTAACCAAACATATGATGGGCGACACAAGCATAATCTATACTAATATATAAAGCAGAAGAGTTTGTTTGTTTGGTTGAACGCTATGATCTCAGGAACTACCAGTCCGATATGAGAAAATCTTTCGGTTTTAGATAGCTCATTTATCGAGGAAGGCTTTATATATCATCACGCTAAGACTAATAGAAGCAGAGCACCAATGAAAAATGTTTCAAAATCGGGCACTTTTTTCCTTTCGAGAGATTTCGTTAGCGTTAGTATTATATACGTTGCCATGGTAACGTGGTAAGTTTCTATCGCAAACATTTTCAAAGTTTATTTTGTTTTCCTATTCAAAAAGTTTATACTACTTTTATTTCCAATTTTTTATTTATTCTCTATTACGTATTATAAAAATAAAGTTTGTGTATATACAATTAAAATAACAACTTTTTGATGAATGGATATGGCTAGAAATGACAAAAAAAAATTTTTTTGTATACTTTGTCTATATTTTTAGATTATTGTATTTTGTCTGTTTGTTTGTTTGTTCCGGGTAATCTCCAAAACGGCTGGACCTATTTTAACGGGAATTTTACTTTTTACTGCCAGATAGTCGAAATTATAGCGGTTGATATATTCTATTTTATTTGTCCGCATTGCTATTTCCAAAATGGATGGACCGATTTTCACGGGGTATTCACTGGTAGATAGCAGACCTCATAAAAAGTCATTTAGGTTTTTTATTCGCCTTCGCCGGTAGTGGAATATCCGTAATGCTTGAACTGATTTTCACGGGACTTTCACTGGCAGATAACTCACCTTATGAGAAGTAACTTAGAGTATTTTATTTTGTTACTCCAGACTTCTTCCGCAATATCCTACTGTTTCCTAATTGGTTGGACCGACTTTCACGGGGCTTTTACGGGCAGATAACTAGCGGGCTCGGAAGACGTTGTCCCGCCCCGATAATATAATGAAAACCTTGACAAATTATACCTAAACCTTCCCCATGAATCATTATTCTATCTACTGATGAAAACGGCATGAAAATGGTAGTTTGTGACTTTCTTTTTAACCGACTTCGAAAAAGGACGAGGCTACTATGTTCGGTTGTATGTATTTTTTTTATGTATGTTAATCGATATTTTCGTCAATTCTGAACCGATTTTAATGATTCTTTTTTTATTTGAATTGGTACACTATGTAGTGATTAACTGCTACCTGTGCATTCGTCCGTGTGAAATTGATCAAAAATGTGTTACAACCGCGTGAGACGTGTACCTTACTGGACTCCAAGAATAAATATACATAATTGAAAGTCATATATTTGTATGTAATATGAATTATATCATCTTTTTGGTCAACTTGGCGGCCATATTGTTTTATTTACCGCGTGTGCTTCTACATAACTCAGTGATTATAACAACGTATAAGAATAACTTAAGTATATCGACAATACGGGCATATTATATCTATATAATAAAAGATTTAAGATATATTGTTTGACAATGTATAGCTTATAATTTTCATTACTTTCTTATATAGTGTTAGTGAGCACTGAGTTTGGTATATAGTTGTTTGAAGTTCCAGTTATGTTGCTGATGATAAATCCCATCCCATTCGATATACTATTAGTATTCATATATCTAATGTACACGTTACATGTTACAGTAGATGGCGTTCGTATTGTAGTTACAAATGTTTTCGAAAAAGCGTTTCTGTAATGTACAGACCCACTCACAAATTTACATTTCTTTAATACATTTTTAAAAAGCGCGTGCGGAGCCGCGGGTAACAGCTAGTATAATATATTAATATTACAAGTACACAGGCCGCTATGCCACGAGCATGTCGAGGTCATCGGTTACACGAACCCACAATTTTTTTCTTTATCAAATAAATCGCGCAACGCAACTAAAGAAGTCTTCACTTCAATAAAAGCTATTACAAGCTAACATGTACAGGTAAAAGAATCAATTTATGTTTAAAAATCCATGTAATGTGAAAAATTGTACATCGGAAATAAATGCTTTATTATTATTATTGATTTCATGACATAAAAGTATTGGTTAATATGGGAAGATATTAAGCTAATGTTGATCTATACTGGAAAAAGTACAATAGACCTACTGCAATAAGTGATAGGAATTAAACGTTCACTATTGTCGGTATATTACTGGAGTGACGGTGAAGACTTTAGTTTGCAACCTGCCTTAGTTAGGTATGTATGAAATTATGAATTCACATAAATCACTGACGTTGGAACTTTAACCATGTCAGTCAACACGATAACGAGTGTTTAACTTGCTCGTACCACGCATAAATGAAAAAGATAAACAGAAATAAATCTTTCAACATTACGTTTTGTAACTGTTAATTTTCATTTACATATTCCTGTTATTTCTATCTTGTTTTGTAGATCGGAATTTTATTATCTTTGTAGAAGTAAAGCGATGATCTGACGTGAGGCACTAGCTACATATATATCTAGATGACGTGTGCTTGATTTCCTACACTGAAATTATTCTGTCAACTAGCCAAGATAAGAGGAAGTGGAGTGTAAAATGTGTGAATGAATTGATGATAAAAGATACAATTATGATTGACAACTGCCTCTGTTCAAATCGAGAAACGTCAGCTCTGGTTTTATTCGACTCCAGCTTATATCAGATTTTGTTACATGCTTTACCAGAATCGTCGCATGTATTATTAGCTCGACGCGTATATGTTATCGCATGATTAAGGTAGCAAATGTATTAAGTATAAGTAGAAAAAGACATTTTATTTTTATTGTAGTGGTCGGTTAAATATTTAAATAATTTGATCTTTGATCGTCTAATTTAGTTGGCAAAACTATAAGTTCGCTAAAAGGTGATTTTATGTATAACGATCCAATTGTTGTAATTATCAGCTTCGTATTGATTATGCAGTCTGAAAAGTGATAAGAAAACTGATTTAACATTGCGTGTAGACAGACATATTATGCGATAGTGTAAAAACAGAATAGGGAAGATTATTCTGAGCAATTTATAATATGGGACCTTGCAAATCCTTAAAGATCAAGTTCAGGGAATACGGTATCTTAAGTGTGCCCTCCCAATAAATTCTTGATTATTTATTGTATGTCCGCAAAAACCTTGAAAAGCTGGATTTCGTAAATATTTTCTAAATATTATATATATTTGTTAAAAAGATAAACCAGATTACGTTTCTTGCTAGTTTTTCTCGATGACTGTGTTGTTTTCCGAACCAGTGGTAGTTTTGACGTTCATAAGTGCCTTCTCAGGGCCTAAATTAAATAAAGTGGTTTTGATTTGATTTGATTCAAAAGATGTCAAAATATTTGTTATTAACAGGATAAGTCTTATCTAAGTTCAAGTTTAAAGAGATTGAGAGAGTACAATTATGAGTTTTTCATTAGTACAAAATTGCAGCGTGCGACAAAATGCATAGAATCTAGAATCGTGTGCCAGTGATAGGACTGAAGCCTATGTCTGACAGTGAACTCATTCGAGTTGAAGATAGACATAATATTTTACAACATAAATAACTTTTATCCAAAATTGTTTTTAAATAAATAATATAGCTGATACCCAAGTAAAAAAAACTAGCTTTGTAAGTAATGGACAACCTAGTACCTAGGGAAATTCGCAACTTGAAATCCTTTGTTTTTAAATTCTAATACACTTACAATAATATAAATTGTGGATTCTTTTTTAGATTCAATAAAATAAAGAAGGTTATTCAGAGATTCCTTTCTTTATTATGTAGTACCCACAATCAAAGGTCTTATTAATTATTCATAAGTTTTTATGATCTAGGCGCATTAATTAAGGTATGAACTGAGGAATAGGATCTACTAGGTAATTAGCAAGCTCCGCAAAATTATATAGATTGATTCCAACCGTCTGCCACGTATTACAATATTTGTGTCAAACTGTATTTTATGTTAATAAATACTTCCCTTCCAGAATCCGTATGATAATAATTTATTCATATTCTTAACCTACATTCTTGTTTTGTATGAAAAACTATGTTATTACTTGTAATAAATTCTTAAAAAAAATAATACACAATTAATAAATTACAAATTAAATTGAGAAATGAGATAAGTCCGTACATTTCAGATAGACAACATAATTATGAGTTTTTTTTTATATCACAGGAAAGCAAACGAACAGGTGGGTCACCTGATGTTAAGAGATCACCACCGTCCATAGACATTAACAACAACAGGGGAGTCGAAAGTGCGTTACCAGCCTGTGTTGGTGGGGTCGGGGGGCGAGGGAAGGGGCAGGATGGGAAGGGAGAGGGGGAAGGTGGGCCTCCGGCGCTTTCATTGACCTAACGAAACGCAACAATGCAAGCACTGTTACTTCACGTCGGTTTTCTGTGAGAGGGTGGTACTGTCCCGGACGAGCCGACCCATTCATACTGAAACCAGTAATAGCTTCAGCTTTGCTCTACTCTGCTTGCATTGTTGCGTTGCGTTCGGTCAGTGAGAGCGCCGGATAACCCACCCCTCCCCACTCTACCTTCCCCAAACACAGGATGGCAACGCGCTTGCGACTCTTCTGGTGTTGCAAGTGTGTATGGACGGTGGTGATCACTTAACATAAGGTGACCCACTTGTTCAATTGCCTCCTATGATATAAAAAAAACATTGCAACAATTTTTTTCACACAACTCTACACTTTACATTTACATTCGTATTATATGTATATTTATAAATATTTTTTGCATACAAGTTACGTTTCATTGTTAGCCGTATATTTCTAACAAGTTCCTTTGTAAAAATTAGATCTTGTATATTCAATTAACCGCTTAAACATAAACCATTAAGTAAGTTGTTTGAATCCTTAATGAACGATTTATTATTATTATCTCGTAGCAAACTGAGGATAGATCCGATAATTAAGATAACTTAATATTCACCAATAACACACAAAATTACAATTGCGGACGCGGATGAGGTCAACGATAACATAAATTAATCAAGTAGCATTTAAATTGATTAGTATTTGGATCACGTAAGTTTATTAGATAAACTAGACAAATATTTGAAATTTTCAAGGGTTCCTTTGTCTGTATGATGCTAAATATGTGTTGATATTACTTATTATAATGGTTTTACATTTTTCACATATTTTTTAAGTGTTTAGTTATGAGGCAGACATTAATATCTATTAAATATGGTAGCCAAGAACCGCGTTCTAAAATGTAATAGAGAACTAGATTTAAGAATTGGTAAATATAGTTATACGTCTACATTATCATTACATAGTATAAAACAAAGTCCCCCACCACGTCTGTCTGTCTGTCTGTTCGCGATAAACTCAAAAACTAGCGAACGGATTTTCATGCGGTTTTCACCAGTGGATACAGTGTCTCATGGGGAAGGTTTTAGTATATAATTTGTCAAGGTTTTTTATAGTCAGGGCGGGACAGCGTCTGCGGGGCCCGCTAGTATAATATAATTATCTAAAAAGCTTTGTATATATCAAATGACGATGACAGGCAATCGCATATCATGTTGCCTTTTGCTAAAAAAAACTGACAGGCTTTTAAGACCAAATACTCTATAGATAACATATGGATGATTTTTCAATCGTGTTGAATTCACAGCCAACTGAGAAATCGACTACAAGGTGCTTTTTAAAGCATTAAGATGGGCTTTATCCGTTAACCCGCTCTGATAATAAAAAAATAAGCGCGTGTAACCGTTACACGCGATTGAAGTAAACCTTTTTAAATATTTTTGATTTTGTTAATAAATAGTTTATGTATAAACAAATCAATCAAAAATTTTCGAAAAATAAAATTATTAAAAAATATTAAGCTTATTAAAAAATAAAAATCATACAATAGAATTAATTATGTATATATATGGGCGTACGACCATGCTGCTATCTAGTTTCAATGTAAGTAAGTAAGTAACAAATTATATCAAAGCTTCATTATCTATAGTGCCATCTATCAGCTAATTCGGAGCTTAAATAACACAGGAAATATTATTAGCAACTATTTGTTATAAAGTAAATAGAATATAGAAAAGTACGAACAGATTACGATGATAAGTAACGAATTAAATTAATTATTATTTAATAGAAGATTTAGTTACATTTAATTATTATCTAACCGGATGGTACAGAAATAGCAATATAGCGTATTGCCGTAATCGACTTCCGTTGCATTGTCGTCCAGTTACCTCCTAGTCGCGCCTAAAGATGTTTTACTTCAAGACTTTGAGACATTATATACATACATCTTCCTCAGGAATCACTTAACCTAGTGGCGAAAAGTGCATGAAAATCCGTTCAGTAGTTTCTGAGTTTATCGCGAACAGACAGATAGACGTGGCAGAGGACTTTGTTTTGTACTATGTAATGGTAAAATAGCATTTTGAAAAAGGCAAATATGATCTACAATTAGTCAGCCTTAAGTACAACATGTTAGATATTCTATACAAAAGTGCTGACTTAGAAGTCTACTATTAGAACTGAAGATTTTACTATTAAGAGATCAAATTTCCAGAAATGCTAAACAATACAGTTTCTTTTCATCCTAAGACTACTAGATCTAAGGCAACCTATTAATTTTACATTATGAGCAATTAATTAGCTGTTTTATAAAAATAAAAAAACTACGAGTCTTCTGTTAACATGAATGAATACCGTCTTGTTTATTTAATTTAATATTCCACCTGATTTTTTTGGTGGTAGAGCCATGCTGAAGCTATTACTGGTTTCAGCATGAATGGGTCGGCTCGCTCGGGGTAGTACCACCCTCTCACAGAAAACCGACGTGAAGTAACAGTGCTTGCATTGTTGCGTTTCGTTCGGTCAGTGAGAGCGCCGGATACCCAACTCCCCTCCCCTTCCCCCTCCTCTCCCCCTTCCCTCAAACTCAGGCTGGCAACGCACTTTCGACTCTCCTGGTATTGTTAGTGTCTATCGACGGTGGTGATAACTTAACATCAGGTGGCCCACCTGTTCGTTTGCCTGCTATGACATAAAAAAAAAATTTGTTTACTTTTTAATGTTCTCAAATGTCTGGTTTTAACTTTTATTTTATTGATCATAAAATATTTAAAATAAACTTTGTGTGCGTTACTAAATATAATTTATAAACATTGAATGAATGAAGAGAAAAATGGAAATTTTCTTCTGTGGGTGGCGTGAGGATGAATACAAGAATTTGTGTGTAAAAAGAAATGCGTTTAGGAGAGAAAATATATTATTTAGATCTATCAGTTACAATCTGTTAGAGTACGTCGATGTAATTATAATAATAATTTATCCAAAAATTAGCTGTACCCGCGACTTCGTCCACGTGGAACCTTATTAAAAAAATAGTTATTAATAATATCATCTGAATGTATTAAATCCATTTACTTATCTACTTCGCTCTGGTACTTAAGTCATTAAATTTACAATAACTTTTGATAGAGTGAACCAATTTTAATTAAATAAAAAATAAATGTTACTCGAGGATATGCTTTATGTCTCTATTGGCGAGCTTTTATCGTAAACAGTCTTTTAGCAGTGACGCATGATCAAACAAACAGACAGATAGACATTTCTAAAAATGATTGAAATGTACCTTATTACTTATTCCTAGTCACCTGCAACAATTTTTTTTTACAAAAATCTAAAAAGTACAGATACGTTAGATTTACATTGTTATTATATGTGTAGATAGATAGATTATTTTAAGTTATTCGAAAATTGTGTCTTTGAGGATTTAATTTTTTTTTAAACAGTTGCTAATTATATCTACTACGTACATGATGGTAAAAAAGTTACAATTTTAGTTCAACTGAAGCTAGCAAAAGGTTTTTCGAGGCTCATCGTTGTTTTACCAGCATATTTTTACACAAAAAGCCTCTTGGTAACCGGATACATGCGGGTTGATTCTATAAGGAGACACTAGTAAGTCGATAATAGTACGGCTTTCTTTACCATAAATAAAGTGGTCACGATTCATTCGGGCACAAATGAATCGTGATTTATTTCTTTACTACGCTCTCTTTTTATTTATGCTTTAAGAGGATCAACATAACTCAGTAAAATAAATATAACGCTCATGATGGTCCTTATACTGTCAAAATATCTTTTCTATTCTTTGTAAATGTTTTTTTATTGCTCAACTTCTACTAACCGTTGTTTATGAACTAGTTCTTACTGTTATATATAGAATAATGTTGTCAGAATGTTGTAAATATTATTACCATATTTTAATACTGACTATAAAATCAGAAATTTAAGAGCAAGGGCTTAGTTTTCTTCTTCTAAATGGGATATGTCATTAGTAATGTCTTAGGGTTCAAAAGATAAATTACCATTAATTCTTTTTTATTCCTCACCTACGTAAATAAGAAATTCATACGCAAATTTTTGAAGCTCTTAAGTTTACTGGTTTCAGCAGTTCATTGATTGTCAAATAATCTTATTTTTTAACTATTGCTGTTACCAGCAGTTTCAGTCTCGTTCAATTTTGTCCTCCTCGTCTCCAGAAGGCGGCATTTTATTAAGTAGTTCTAGCTTAGCGTACTGTCTGATCTTCATTTATGTAGTAACTGCTCCCTTCCTAAGGATTAAAGCATGATGTTAGATTGACTGTAACTATTTTGTTCAAACTGGATCGACAGCTCAAGAGATTGGTGCGTTTGAACAAATAAAGAAAATATCTCTTGAGGTCTATAATATTAGTATAGACGAGTTAGCATAAATTATTTACGATTATATATTTTTATTTAGTTACGCAAACAAAACCCGCTAAAAGATCATATTTTTGTTGTATAAATCATCTCATTGGTGGAGTTAAACCGCAAAGTTTGTTAGAAAGCGGAATTAAGCTAATATTAATTTTGTTTCGAGTGATTCATGTGAAGGTAAACATTGGAAACGGCCAGGTTTATAAATTGTTTACTGAATAAGCTTTTATTGACCGACTTTATGTTTTATACACGTTCCAATATAATAAGCAGGCTATTCGACATAAATTTACAGAACATTGAGCAGAGCTTCTGAGATTTGTCAATGTTAGGAAATTTTAACATAATAATTTGCTTTTATATTTTCAGTGTTAAAAATAATTTAATTTATTTCATCGTTGTTATAGTAACAGCTAAGAATAAACCTGAGCTTTATCAGTTCAAACTCATTCTTATGTTTTATCACAGTATAACGACACTGTTCCAAATATTTGTATATCATACAATTCAATTATATTATAAGTAAAAAGGTGATAATATCTTTGATACAATCGAAGTCTGCCATCGAAGCAGTGATGGCTCAGTAGTTAGCGTGTTTGGACACAAATTACCTGGAGCTTTCACTGAAGGTAAACATCGTGATGAAATCATAGCATGGTGGGTTAAGCCCATCTGGCTAGCTGCCATACCATCCTCAAGTTTAAAATCTGGTGTATTTGGCACCTACACTTAAGAGACGATCACTCTTGGTTTCGCGTGTTTATCATCTTAGACCACATTAACATTTAACATCAGGCGAGATTGTGGTCAAACGCTATAAACTATAAAATATTATATATGATGATAATACATTTCTAATATCTCGATTCGACTATAACGGTCCTTTGCTTATCCCTAATATACGTATATCAGTTGTAGCAACCATAAAATTAGAACTCGTTTACGTGCGCCTAAAGGGTTTAGGGTCATTCACATCCTAGCAAACAAAATGTTGAAAAATGGAAAAGATGTCCTTACTACCATTGAATCGCTTCCTAAAGACTTAGCAGCTAGTGCCAGAACTATACAAATTAGAAGCTTTCTAAAATTACTAATTGCATACGTTAAGAGTCTTTTAAAATCTATTCAGTTTCAAAGGATGAAACGGAGGAATACGAAATTATGGTTTCGTTTATTCTACATAAGCTCACTTCACTCACTCAGCTCGGTCACTCGGGTAGGGTGCGATAGTGATATTTCTGTTAAAATCATGTCTTACCAACCGCAGAATATGACCATATTTCTGGTTTTCGCTATAATACAGAATGAGTTTTGTCTGTACACAGAAATTAATGCGACCGTACTAATAATATATATATATATATATATTCTTCACTCTGCTCCAGTGATTTAACAACTAGGTATATTTTTTATTGAAATGTATCTGATAGAAATATTTTTACCGGTTCGATAATTGAATAAACCTTTGTTCAATTCGTCAACATTTCCGGGCTGACGTTTCTCGGCAGTAAAAAATTGAATTTTCCTTTGAATTATATTTTGCAATTTATAGCTCAAAAATATCAACTGTATTTTAAGAGTTACTTTTATATTTATAAAAATAATAAGAAGAGGTGTTTTCAAATCTGTATCTACATTAGTGTGTACATTATTATTATAAATAAATTATTTAATGTTCTACGTGCCTGGACTGTATTTAAATGCTACTCAATCATTAAAGCTGATTACTGTAAAAAGTACATTAAGAAGGATTAAGATATTTCAGACCTTTAGAGTAACTCATTTCTTAGTGTTCACGGTACATCATTTCAATCATTACATAGTATAAAACAAAGTCCCCTACCGCATCTGTCTGTCTGTCTGTTCGTGATAAACTCAAAAACTACTGAACGGATTTTCAAGCAGTTTTCTCCAGTAGATAAAGTGATTCATGAGGAACGTTTTGGTATATAATTTGTCAATGGTTCTTTTATAATCAGGACGGGACAACGTCTGCCGGGCACGCTAGTATATCTATATAAATAAAATAATAGAGGTTTGTCTTAATTAATTTTTGTTTTACTTCATCTTCTAAAATGATTTATCACTATAGCACGGAAGATTGGTGTTACCAGCGACTATTTCATCTATGTAGTTTATGATATATTATTGCTAATAAGTACATTTCTGCGGGACTTTATAAAAAAGTTGTCACACTGTTCCGTGAAACGTTTTGATTTTGCCTACTAAATTGTGTAAGGAGAACATTTCTCAGACGCTCAACGCCAAAGTATTTTTCTTCACTAATAATGAATGTTCCATAATATTCCTAATTATATCCAAATTATAATTCTTGGTATTTGAAATCTGAATACATCATAATATATTTCCAAACTTAATGGGAATCTTGTGGTACCGTTACTATAGTAATACACAACTTACCGCAAGCTTTGGGTAGGAATCAAAACTTCATAAACGATCTATCAGACCTCAACAGTTTACAAACGCTACCTTTATACTTCAAAGGGAATCATGTATTAATATTTCCAAGTAAAATAAATCATTTGTTTCCAATTGCAATATCGTTTACATACAATGAATGAATACTACATACTGTAGCGAATTGAACAAAAATCTTACAAAATTGATCCTTCTTTATTCAATTAATATTGTATGAAAGTGTATCTCCTCGGTATTTATTTTCAATTAATTTCTAATACTATACCAATGGTAAGGATTTTTTGGGAGCATCTTGATTTAAATGGAGGGCATTTTTTTTCGAACTTTCTACGCTATTGACCTAGCAAAGTCGTAACAGCTTCACCGGACTACAACAATTAAATGGGGGGCTTTACGTCTTATTTACACATTTAATTTATTATTAAAAGTTGTTTTATATTTTACTATTTTTATGTACTAATATTTATTTTATTATTTATTTATTTTATTTATGTATATATTTGACCTCTGTATGTGCACTACCTACAAAACTATTTGATTGACAACAATACCGCTGGTTAGCTGGAAGAAAATGCTTTATAGCATTAAGCTCGCCAGTGTACAAACAAAAAGTGCAATAAAGTATTCATTCATTCATTTTACAGATTGTAGGCGTTTGAACACAATTTCAACGGATGTTAAATGATTATTTGGTATAAGATGTTAAACATGTTAAACCTAGAAGAACTGGCTCTTAAAAATAGTTTCCGGATCGCGTCCATAGGTTTATGGGTACATATTTTCTACATGAGGATGGTATCTAGCTAGGCGAGCTTAGAAAAAGCCCTATCACGATTCTATGGTTTCATTTCGATGTATTTCTTTACTGGAAGCTCAGGTTCATTCGTGTAGATTCAAAACTACGTCGATTGACACAATGTCCGAACACGCTGTGAATTTGTTAATACGGTGCCTTTGAAAACACATGCAGAGCAAAATATAAGACAAGACGCTGTAGCACCGAGTGATCGACTTATGCGGTGCCATATGAAAAAAAGAATGCTCAAAACATTTTTAACTAACTTCAAAAAAGGAGTGTTCTCCGTTTCCATACTATGTTTATATGTAGGCGATTTTATCAGAAACTACACTACCCAATTTGATTATTCTTTTATTTGGGTAATCTGTATACCTTTATGAAGTCTCGATATGTAAAATATTAAGGTACAATTCCTTATTTGCACACTTATGTGTGAATAATATAATTGTCTTTATTGTTAGTTTTAAAGGACACTAAGTAGTGCTACGTTAAACATAATAATGGTTGAACAAACTATCTGGGGGCATAGCAGTGCTCCCGTCAAATCGATCAAAAAAGCGACACGGCCGTACGTACTATCCTTTTCTCGAAGCAATTCAGGCCATGTTCAACTCCCTATAACTTCGTTGTGGATAAAACTAGAAGCCTTTTTAGTAACCAAGCAGGCATTGTATAAATATTTGAAATTTTATTCAGTTTGAACTAGTAGTTTACGAATTATAGCTAGTCAAAATCTCTTAATTTTGTCACTCACTGACTGACCGATTATCAAAACTCTAAGGCACTTCTAGCAAACATAGAAGCTTCAAATTTACAATACAATTAGTGTTTAGTGTATAAATCAAGGGAAAACTAAAATATTTTGTAACTTCGGTTTTGCCGTGTAACTGCAATTATGTAGGAACTTAATAAAGTAACCGACTTGGTATTACATGGATCTCACAACTTTTTACGGCAGAAGAACTGAGTTGCGAGACTCGTTATTTATTCACAAGTTTCGTTTTTGATGGCATAAAGTCTTTTACCTAATAAAATATTCTGAGAGGCTTTACAATTGATGACAGATTATATTTCGATAGTTCCGAGATATTTTGTCTATTTTTCTTTCACTTTGTTTATACGCGAACCACGCATAAACGAGGCTACCTATTTAAGATGTTTTGTATTATAATTAGGTATCTCATACACAACATATGGCACATTCTTACATCTACACACAAGATTAAACTAGAATTGCTTCTTCATACAAAAACCCTGCGTGTTGTGGTATAATATTATGTATCAGGTGTGAAATATATGTATTACTTCCTGTTAATAGCGGTCTATATACCATATAGCGGATTAGAAAAAACTGGGACCTGATGTCACATCTAGTAATTTTACATACTAACTTCGTTTACAATCGTTCGAAGAATACTGACATCATCTACATTCAAAAGGCTATTGTAGAATGGATCAATATGTGAACTATGGTGATGCCTAGAAATATGCCTAGAAATCTAAAAGCGTGATCAAAAGTAAAATAATAACACGAAAACAATAAATGGGTGCGAAGTCGTAATCATCAAATTCGTCATAAGCCTCGATCGATACCTCCTGTAATACTAATGAAGAGATAACTGAATATGTAAGCCATCGATATCAGCGCCAGATGTTTCAAACGGAAAAGCATCCTAAGCTATATGGATTCTGAATAGCGCTATGAAACCGGGAATATCTAGACTCGGACGGAATATTTATTAGCCTTATTAAAGAGAAAACTGCTTTGTGAGTTGCAAACGTGTCGAATTTTATGGATACCACTTGATTATAACTACAAAGAGATTTGGAGATTAGAAGGAAATTGCTGAATGTTGTTAATGGATACCTAACTAAAACAGTGTCTTGTGTAAAATTGTATGTTCCATAAAAATGCGAGTAATTTCATTTTATAAGCAAACGTATAATACTTGTGAACTTCATTATTCCATGGGAAGCAAACACTGTTAAATATCGCACAGTAAAAATATGCAAATATTACGACCTTAGTAATAAGTTAATCAGCACTGGTGTTGAGATTTATTTATATTCAATCTAATCACGAACGAGAGTATTCTAGTAAAATTCTAAGCTATTGGATACAATATCGAACGATGTTAAATGCTATGCGGCCTAAGATGCTAAAGACGCTAAACCTTGAGAAAATGACTCTCAGGTGTAGCTACTGTAACATATACGTGTACGGTGATAGGTTTGCAACTTAAGATTGGTAGCTAGTCAGACTGAATTAGAAAACTTTGCCATCATGCAAAAATTACTAAATAGATTGGTGCCTTTCTCGTGAAACCACACGCACTTTATTGGAAAGAATGTCCAAGGTGGCTTTCGAATAATCTTAAGAAATTTGGCAATATAATCAGTAGTGTGCAAATATTGAAGTCAAGTATCTAATAGGCACCGTTAAGGACTTACATGAATTTCAAGTTCCAGGCACTAGTTTTTATCGCTACTTTCAAAAACTGAATTATGTACGTATCCATTTAATTGATATAAAATACTGCGAGTAAATAGTCGCGGTGGCCGAATGATTTGACTGCTGGAATGTTAATTCTCCACAGATTTAAGCCCCGGCATATACCAACGAATTTTTCTTTATCAGCGTTTATTGAATTGGTATCATTTATGACTGACGGTGAACGAAAAGAATATAGAAATGTGAATTTCTGGGAGTTGGAAATCACCAAGACGTCGTGTAGTGGTGTAACGATAATGTCTATACCTTCCTTCAGGAAGAGGCTTATGGCCTTGCATTGGATCTCTTACAGGGCGATGTAATGATGAAGATAAGCACTGTTGATTTGCGCCAAAAGTAAAATGACATTGATATTCTACCGCAGTTAATCTACCACGAGATGTAACATTGTTATTAATTAATATGATATAATGATAATAGAAAACGTGTGTATCAGGTTTGTTTGATAGTTTTCTTTAATTAATATTGTAATTGTCGATACACCATGCATTAGTTACGGAATTGGAGAAAGATATCTAGAACCTTTTTTTAATTAATATTAATTAAAAATAAATTAGATTGAATTTTCTTTATCAAAGTATTCTTTTAATACATTGTTCATGTTCTTGTTTTTAAATGTCAGAATTCAGGAGACAAATATAATACACTTTATTTCGTAACAGCCCATTCTATTTTCTATTTATTTACTTGAATGACAATACAATAAAGGGTATTCACAAGATTTTCTGAAGCTTAAGAGACAGACAGGGTTCTGTTTACAAATCCTTAGGTTATTGAACTTTATTTACAACATCGTGTTGAGAAGATAATATAATATATAAGATATGATTTCTATTTTATTTTCATGAATTGCAACAAACTGCTACGATAAATAGAAGTGAATAACTTTCCAACGTTTCCAATTACTGAAAGTTGGCAGACAAGTTTGTATGTTTTGTTTAGTTCTTGACAAGGTTAAATAGTTTTGCAAAATTCGGATTTTTTTACCGCCTCTCTCAGCATTATTAATTACCAGAGCTTAGCGTAAACACATGCCTTAAGCATGCAACTTTACGTTGTTTGATAGTGTATAATTTTTACGTTTTTTATAAACTCCTTCTAGAATTTCCTAATTAATCGTTTTCTTAGTGCAAAATAGAGAAACTGTGTATTTGTAGGTTATATTTTGAATACTCTCGTTTTATAGGATTTCATTGACCGTTCAAATGTAGGTGTAGCTCAGTTATAACGTACTGTACATTATACCCGGTAGTATCGGAATCCAACGATCATTTTTTAGTCCGGTGAAGCTGTTAAGACCTTGCTAAGTCAATAGCGTAATCAGTTCAAGAAAAATTAACCGTTCAAGGTTTACATACGTATAAAAACGTGGGCCATATGTGTTTCTAAGTAAGAAAAGTCTGAATTGGAATTTTAACACTGCAGTTGATAAATTCTTATGTATTATATGAATTCTATAAGAGATTAGTTTTCATTGTAAATCGGTATATTCTTAACTGAAAAGCCAAACGTCTCAAAATACAAATTTAGCATTATTCACAATATAAATAAATAATCTTGAAGCACTTCCTTGTATTGTTGACGATCCCGAATTAACTCGCGGACTAGAGACTTTAGAACTTCGTAGAGACATTGGCTGTCTATGTGTGGTTTACCGCATGTATAATGGACTGTGTTCTGAGGAATTATTTAATATGGTACCCTCTTCACCATTTCAAACACGCACCACCAGCCGCGGGCTGGAGGCTCACCCACATCTTAAAAGGCTCTTAAAAGCTAGCAAAATGGCGACCGCCGTGGGGTTCTCTCGACCCTTCTTTGTGCGTATGCTAGCCTTGTGGAATGGATTACACAGCACGGTTTTCTTAGAGCTAAGATACGGGGCTCTTCAAGAAAGGACTGAAACGCGCTATTCAAGGACGGCAACACAACAGTGATCTTGGTATTGCAGTCGACCATAGGCGACGGTAACGATTTACTATCAGGTGAACCGTCTGCCTTTGGGCATAAAAATCACGAGATTATGCAATAGATAACTGAAAGATTATTTAGTCAAACAGTGTAATAATAAGAAATTTTATAAAAAAATATCTGTGTTACCCAAACTGAGTAGAAACTAATAATATCAACATAATGTGTTAGAAATTAGAAATTGATATAGCCAAAACGAAACCTAAAATTTATTTGGATATAATCTTTTCTATAGTTTCTATACGTGTTATATTTACTAGATATACAATTAAAAAGTATTGTAACTAGTAGGTAACTTTTTAGCTCAATTGTTTATGCATTCAATACGCTTAATGTTCTGTACTCTTTTGATATACTATTATTATATGCTAGTAATATTCATTATTGTTATACCTCATACCTAATTTAATGCTTTTTTTTAAATAAAATAAAAAGTCGAAACAGAAATGGAACAACAGTGCTCCTTTTTTAATTTTGAAACCGATTATCGCCTGAATGATTGAAATTTGATAATTTGTAAATTAAAATTATTAACCTTAATTTAGTTTATATATCTATTGGCTCTCTGAGCAATAATTATATACATTATTATATAGTTTATTAATTAATAGGACTGCACAAGCTCAATACAAAATATCAAGACACTAGCGCAGTACGTTATGAGACTTACGAGTATGTCGAGGTCATCACTGACGTTAACCCATAAGTTTTCTTCTACCAAAAATCGTTCAACGCGGCTAAAGACTTTTTCACTTCAATTAGGAGTGATTATAATTAAAACAGATCCTAAATTTACGGACCGCATATATACAGAGAAGTTATCAAATCTTAAACTATCAAACCGATTGGATTACAAACAAACTAGCTATTGCCTGCGGCTTCGCACGCATTTTCTATACAATAATTGTTTTCGACTCTTTATTTTAACATCTATACTAGCGAGCCCGGCGGACGTTGTCCCACTCTGATAGAAAAAAAACCTACCGGGTTCAATCATGGATCTACATCAATGTCGAATCGAACGGAACATACAAAAAAAACATCAAAATCTATCTAACCATGTAGGAAGAGTTAAGTCACATACACACCGACAAAAGAATTATGTATAAAGATGAATGTGTGTGCATGAATTGCTTAATTTACTCGTAACTAACGTATTTAAGTTAACAATTATTAATACCGTATTCGTCTAAATTGGTTTCGAATTGTACGTCTCGTTTTTTTAACATATGACAAGTATAGTGGGTTATCCTTAAAAGATAGATAGGTATATGCCTCATGGACTTCTTTGTAGATCAATATATGGAGAATAATCCGACATATATTGTTTTGTTATATCAAAAGGATTAGGAAGCGTTTTCGATGAAAACCCCCAAGCGGCTTGACTTTTTCGGACATTTCCAACAATTATCTTTGTATTTCAACTAATTTACACTAAACCTTGACGAATTATATACCAAAACCTTCCTCGTGAATCATTTTATCGCACCAGTATAAAAATCCGTTCAGTAGTTTTTGAGTTAATCGCGAATGTTGTTTTATACTCAGTAATGATATAAAGAAATGACTGACTGGCTGACCGCCGGAGAAATGGCAAATTTTAGAGTTAAATTTCCAAAAAGCCTTAGTCATCCTTAGCTAAAACCAGTATAAAAGAGAACCGTATGCAAATTTTCGTGTCTCTAGCCCTGAGGCTACTAAGTACAAGTAGCTTGGGCTGTGTTGTTATGTCGATGTCAGTCAGTTATTATTTTATATTAAAAATAAATTTTCGTATTGCATGTACATTTAATTTCTAATAATCATCAGGAATAAGTAAACTATTGGTAATTGTTTTTTTAACAGATATGCATAAATTCTACTATCATTTCGTTAAATGATTTTCACATTACTAATCTCTACATACTAATATCTTCAATGAAAATAATAATTAATCTGAGCCTAATATTAATCTCGATAAAACCGGTATGGGTCGACAATAACTAGACAAAATATGGGACGAGTGAAGAGGCAACAACTATAGGGGTGTCACACTCACAAACAAATGCGACGGAATCCAATAAAGGACGGTTTGAGATAAATTACATACTGGCTCCGGGAATATAGTGAACGATCAAGTACGTTGTATCCGGGGCGGGTCGATGGGATGAACAAAAGTAATTTAATTAGCCTTTGATTAATTTTAAGGCTTTGTATTGAACCTATTAAGCTGCTGTCAGTAAATACGTTCTGTCCGTATTAAACTACGTCCTCTGTTATATTATACGTATATATCATTACTAGTTCTTATTATTATCATATCTTTTGCTCACGGCTTCGCTCGCGTTTTTGTAGCTTTTATACAATTATTGGGATGAGTTTGTTTGTAGCGCATCACGAATTGACTTCTCAATCGATCGTCATGAAATTTTGCATACAGAGAATGTCATATGATATTTATCACTCAGGAGAAAGATTCGTTCGTATATTAGAAGTAGTAACAAAATCGTAGGTTCTTAATATTGTAATAACGTTATCTTAAATGAAGCGATCGTGATGTTTTTCTAGATAAGGGCCAAGAGTGCTTACTAAGGAGTAAAACAAAAAAACAATGATCAAATTCTATAGAGTAGTTATTGAGTAATGTCCGCAGAAAGGCAGACATGTTGTTTTATCATTACGTAGTTTAAAACAAAGTCCACTAAGTCTGTCTGACTGTTTGTTCGCGATAAACTCAAAAACTGTTGAACGGATTTTCTTGCGGTTTTCACCAGGAGATACAGTGATTCGTGAGGAAGGTTCAAATATAGGTTATAAGTTGTCAAGGTTTTTTATTATCAGAGCGAGACAACGTCCACCGGACCCGCTAGTTTCTACATATAAAAAAGTGTGTGTGTACTTATGTACACGCGTTAAAAGTTATACTTCTTTGGCGTAACAAGATAAAAATCTTTTCAAAAATTTTATCTTTCGCCTTATTCTACGTTTATAGAAAAAACGACACTAACAATAGAAAAAAGGTATTAAATACATTGAAAGTTTTAATACAAAGAAATACAAACAACAAATACAAAGAAACAAAATGTTGACTATAGCTAACTTCAGGGTGTCGGTTTTTCGCGACGGTGTGTGCGCGTATCGTAAACATTTACTCTCATCATTTTTCCCTAACGCGCCAAAAGAAGTATAACTTCAATAAAGACGACACAGTACGCACCAAGCCTTTTGACCTGCGTAGATCACAAATGTAGGTATAAATACGTATTACATTATATGTATAAAATCGAAATAAGGATAAACAGATGCCAATTTTATATTACTACAATTATATTTTAACTTTTTTTTTTTGTATAGCACTTCTGACGAGGAGTGTACGTATTATTGAAAAGTTATAAATACTTTTCAACTTCAATACTTCACCGTAAGAACGTACATATTTGATAAATATTTATTTGTAATGCCCCGGAATATGTTCCTGATAACACTGATGGGAAAAGTTTGATCGCGACGCGACGCGGATATAAAGGATCCGATATATGGACATGACGCTCGCAGGAATAACTTTCATCGATTATTGATAAGAGTACTTATTGGTTGCCATTTAATATTACAAAGTAATCAGTGATACTGAATAGTATACAGATTACAGAGCTACCAAAATTTAATGAAAAACGATGCCTTAAACCCCTTGCAAAAATTGTGCAAAAATCTTGTTAAAACAAATATTCTATATAGTTTGTGATTCGAGCGATGAAGAGGACTTATTACGTCTTCATTGCCATAAATGTTGGAGATATAACAAGATAATTTGAATACACCCCTATATCTACACTTCTATACTAACGTTATACAGAGCTAAAGTTTGTGAATCTGTGAAGTTATAAGGGTAATCTCAGGAACTACTAGTCCAATTTGAAAAAATCTTTCAGTGTTATATAGCTCATTTAGTGAGGAAGGTTATAGGCTATATATCATCACGCTAAGATAAATAGGACCGGAGCAACAATGAAGAATGTTTCAAAATCGGTTTTTTTCCTCTTGAGAGCTTCCGTTGCTTGTTAGCGTTAGAGCAAAGTAACTATTCACGCGGACATAGTCGTGGGCAGAGGCTAGTCTATAGTATAAATAAAAAGATTGCAATCATTTTTTTAGTTTCAATTCTTAGATATTTAATCCTTATTTAAAATATAAAATTATCACGATATCTTTTTTTAATATTGGGCTATTAAAGTTTCAAGAAACTACGATTTTTGTAAGCACTATGCTTTCTGCGATGTGTAAAGTGGGGCAAACGGTGTGGTGCTCATGCGTAGGTGAGGGGAAATGAACGGACAAAATTGTTTATGAAAAAAATTTGTAGACAAAACATAGTCTTGTTTTATGTGTTTTCCTCTCAGCATATAATATATTGTTAGGATAACAAACAAGGCAAATACGAAGTCACAAGTCAACTAGTCGGTAATAAAACCAACTGCAGACTATCAAATAGCAAGCAAGCAAGATAGCAAATGTATGCAGTTCTATAGAATGCCTAAGAATTCTTACCTTAATCTATTATAATAATATCCCACGCCATTCACAAGAAAAATACTATAATCCGAAAGTGGGTCTATATCAAGGAGATAATTAAATTGAATTGAAATAAGAGAGTATTTTATTAAATCTTGTGCATCATTAAACGTAGCACAGTGTCTAAAATCGCCACTTTTACGTTTCGTCACGTGTAGTAACTGATTGATCGTCCATCTCTACTGATTTCTTTGAGTAGCGTCGTGAACGACGGGTCTTAATTGATCATGCTAATAACATTTGCGTCTATCTTTAAGCGTAATGGGAACCTAATAATTTATGTAGTAATTGAAGTATTCTAGTAAGGATATAAAATCTATAATATGTCGGAAAAGAACTGCGGATTCCTTAGTGTTTGAAATCGCCAATATGTCATGAGCTGGTATGGTGATTATGTCCATACTATTCTTTAGAAAGACGCCTATGGACCTGCGGTGGGATTGATAAAAAATAAAAGTTTTATTCGTAGCTATAATAAGATGTGTATGTATATTATGTATTCCTCAATCGTATTGATTATATATAATAAGAAATCAATTCTATAAGAATATTTATGGACCAATGAAATATTTTTACAACTCTTAAGGAGCAAGGTCAAGGATTTTACGTTTTATTACTAAACATTTTTAGAAAAATAAACACGGTTATAAAAATCAAACATCTGCCGTTGGAGCAAAACATGTTTTTATTTGACATACGAATGATGCTTAAGGGTTAAGATGAGTGGATTTCTATATTTGACTTGATACTACCGTATATTTTAGTAGAAATTGTAAAGATTTGGTGTATACTCTCGGTCGATGCCGATTGTCGAAAAAATTTGTCTAAGAGAATTTTATTAATAGTATAGATTTTTAACAAAACCTCACAGTGAGAGTAATTATGATTTCGCTAACTACCTGGACGAACTAAGCTAAGAATCATCCAGGTGTTACCAAATGTACAAAAAGATATGTTTTAAAAATTGGTCAAACGTTTTAGGAACGGAAGTGTTACAAATACACGTAACCTAAATTATACCTATATGATCGTTTAGTCGTTCATTCTTTCATATTAATTTATTCCAAAAGAAGTTAAACGATCTCTGGTGCCGAGTTATGAGTAAAAATCTGAATTTAAAAAAAATACGAGAGGAAGCTATGTGACATGGCATAATCGGTTAAAAAAATCCGTTGTCTGTAAAATCGGTTTACGGACGACAATATTACGTGATAACGTCATAAGAAAACATTGATGAAAAATTGCATTATTAATTGAAATAAATTATTCTATATATAGATAGACTAGCGGCCCGCTCCGGCTTCGCACGGGTATAAAATATATAGCCTATGTCATTCACTGAAAAAATGATTAAAATCGATCCAGTAGTTTTGATTTATACATTACTGCCCGTGGCCCGCCTGCGTTTGTTGCAATGTAAGCGGAAAAAATGTAATTATTTACAACATCACATTAGAAACCTCAAAAATAACAGTATGTCTTCACTATTTAATGGATGTTATTATAAATATACACCTTCCTCTTCAATCACTCTATCTATTAAAAAAACCGCATCAAAATCCGTTGCGTAGTTTTAAAGATTTAAGCATACATAGGGATATAGGGACAGAGAAAGCGACTTTGTTTTATACTATGTAGTGATGCGTAACAAGCCACTTAGGCCGATCGCACCTCTGTATCGCCTGTTCAGCGCTTTCGCTTGCACGCTTGGCTCAGACGGAACATGACAACGAGTCATGCTTTTTCGTGCGTGTAGCCGGCAATCATCGATTTATTATTATTACGATATATTATCACGTTGATAATATATTAGTTTGTACATAATAAATTCAAGAATTTGAAATGTCAATTGAATATTTATAGAATTTTCTTGCAAGTTATAATAAGAATACTTTTTGAATAATATCATGAAAATACAATCATAAGTTGCGCAGATTTATGCGGGAAGAATATTCAATTATTTTGCAAATGACGATTCATTTTGAAGAAAATGACGTTTGAAATTACAATTCACGCCGGCCGGCCATCACACACAATGGGGAGGAAAAAAATAATATTTTTCCTTTTTCATATTATATAAGACAAGGTTTCCTTCATTCATTCTTCCAATTAATCTTAACTGTGCGGCTTTTATGAGGGTTGTCGCTATATAAGCGACGGCCGCTTATAAATGTTAAATTTTGGTAAACAAAAATTCAACCAGCGTGCTCCGTCTGGCGAAAACATATCTCGAGTGAATTGCTCCACGGTAAATGTTAGAAAAAAATTATTTCGTGTTCTCTTTTATCTAACAACTACTTATGATCGCGGCTCCACACGGGTTTTGTTGTTATCACTACATATTATAAAACAAAGTCCTCTTTTTTTTTTTTTTTTTTTTTTTTAACGTGGGGAAATCCCTTATGGATACCCACCCTCCCGGGGGAGAGAGTGGGTTATGTCCGACTCGCACGGACTAAAACCCCACGGTGTACCGACAGACAGTTGTGTGGGGGCGGCAAGGGATCGTTCAAGCTAATCAACCTTGTAGAGCCGCCCCCACGGTCCGCCCGGCGGAAGGTGACCGCCGGGCTCCTACCTATAGAGGGACAGACCGGGTACACGCCGGCTGCCCCCCCTCGTCCGCCGGACCTGTGCAATGAGGAGATGGGCCCCCCGGCCCATCCCCTCAGGTCCGGCTACGGTGGCAGGAGGAGTTGGGCAAAGCGCCGCCTCCTCCTGCCAATCCTCCGTTGGCGGAGACGGCCACTTAGCGGGTCTGCCTCGCGGGCCCTCTCCGCCGCCTCCTTCTGCGAGATGACGTCCTCGCAGAAGGAGGACATCGCTCGCCACGCCTGTTCGCTGCCGAGTATGGCCGAGACCACGCTCGGCAGCGATAAGTCCGTTCCCACCGCCGCCGCCAGAATGCGGCGCTGCTCCCCCCACGCAGCACACTCAGACAGAGTGTGCTGCGCGGTATCTACGACAGCGCCGCACTCGTGACAGGTGGCGGTCGGCTCCCTGCGTGCGATCCGGTGCAGGTACCACCCGAAACAACCGTGTCCGGTGAGTACCTGCACCATTCGGAACGTCAGGGAGCCCCACTCCCTTGTCATCCACTCCCGCAGGACCGGGCGGACGGCGTCTACAGTGTATCGCCCGAACCGCTCGTCCGCCAGGTCCAAAACAAAGTCCTCTGCCACGTCTGTCTGTCTATCTGTCTGTTCGCGATAAACTCAAAACATACTGACCGGATTTTCATGCGGTAGACAAAGTTTTCACCTGTAGATAAAGACAGATATAGATAGATAAAGTGATTTATGAGGAAGTTTTATATATATATCATTACATAGTATAAAACAAAGTCCCCTACCGCGTCTGTCTGTCTGTCTGTTCGCGATAAACTCAAAAACTACTGAACGGATTTTCAAGCGGTTTTCACCAGTGGATAAAGTGATTCATGAGGAACGCTTTGGTATATAATTTGTCAAGGATTTTTTTGTATAATCAGGGTGGGACAACGTCTGCCGGGCCCGCTAGTATATATATATTATAGTTTATATAATTTGTCAAGATTTTTTATTATTTGGGCGGGATAACGTCTTTCGGTCCCGCTAGTTATTATTAAACTGTAGAGTTATCCTAAAACGAATATTCCATTCTCTTCGATTGGTAGAAGGGTAGGATAATATGCTACAGCGCACTCTAGTAGTGACTTGTATAGTAAATCTAGCTTTAACTCGCGACTTCACTGGCGTTAATGTATCTTTAATGTATTTTATAATACAAGACATTTTTCTGCATCAAATGTAGGTAGCTTATGTCCTTTTCTGTAATCCCGAAGGCGTGAATGAGTAACAAAAAACAAAGGAATAAACAAACTCGCATTCGTATTTATAATTTTAGTAAAGATGAACAGCATAAAAAAATCTATACTAAAACTCTAAGGCGTGGAAACTTACATGGTAATCTTTCAAACGGTGAAAGTATGGAAAAACGTAACTATAACATTACAAATAGAAAAATGTCTGTCAATATATGGTTATATATATACACATTTTTATATAAGTATAGTTACATTTCAATATTAAATATTGCAGCAATTTAGTGGTAGTGTTATGTAAATAAATTAAGTGAATGCAAAATAATCGTAATATTGTCTAGATATTTTTTTTCTCTCTTTATTAAGGGCAACAAACAATCGTAATCAAACAAATAGTTCTTAGAGAACAATTCGCTCCGCCGCCTACGGATTAAGTATACAAGATATTGCAATATTAAATTAAAATAAATAACACATATGCATTATGCATATATATCCCATTTTAATGCACTGTATTGTGAAAAGTAAAATTGCAAGCCTATAAAATGCCGCATCGCATGATCAAAACTTCGTACCGAGTCTTCCCGAGGGAAGGAACAGGCTGAAACATTTTACAGGAGCCACTTTTACTTACGACTTTTTTTTACGACTTTATTTTTTTTTAATAATATAAAAAGACTAACACGTTCTAGTTTGTTCTATTTTCCTAAAGAGCCCCGGCATCGATAGCCGGGGGTATCTTTACTCTGGAATTATACCGTGCTTTCGACGATGTGTGAACTGTGTTATTAAGACTTAGGGGTACTCATTATTTTCATTATTAGTTCTTTATGGGTCCTTTGTTATTAACAATTTCAGGTTGTAGCTTACATTTAACGATTTTTTCCTTGCACTTTTCGAGGGCGCTGTATCTTGAGGACTCTATCATGTATAAAAGTGATATTGCGATATTTACGCTTTTAGTTGGGTAAATTGCATTACAGGTTTCAGTACAGTATTAGTTTCAAATTACATTAACAATATCATATTAATCTGGTACAGTATAATTAATTTATTAGTAAAATTAATATAAATTTAAATCTTATACTAATGTTTGCTCAATGCAAGTTCATTAAAATCTTCTTGTGATGAGAAAAAACACATCATGACACAATGATTCATTACACAGCATTAATGTTTATATCAATAATTAATATGTTTCCTGAACATTGAACATAATGAATATTGCATAATACGAGTGGTGAGTAATTTTTGAGTCCACATAATGTGTACTTGTTATTTTCAATGTTTAATGATCGTAATTGGTCACAAAAGGTCCTTTTAATGTCAATTTCATTTTACAAGTAAAACTTTTTTATAAACAACTAAGGAGTGGTAGCGTTTGGACGTGAATGTGATGAAATAAAGACTTAAATCTTTTACACACTTTAATGTGTTATGTGTAATGTGTCATCATGCGGAACAGCAAGTCTCACGGCGTTCAGAAGTACTCCTGTTCATCCCAAACTGAAACAACCCAAAAGAGAGTTAGTAAATTAAATTATAGATATATACTAATTCAAAGAAGTTTCAAAATTTACATGTCATAAAAGTTAAGTAAATAATTTTTGGCTGTGATTAGATTGGATGTCGTAATATGAGATTATCTTAAGTTACATAGTCTATTGCATTTGGGTTCAAAATTAAAAATACATCATTCAACTAAAACCCAACTAGAAGGCACATATGAATGTCAAAGCTACCACCGATTCGGATAAATAACGAAGTCATCGAGAAGAATCGGCAAGAAACTTGATCTGGTTTAATTATCATGGTACATATTTTAACAAACCTAAATAGTTCATTCATTTTTGGTGGATGCTACCGAGGTCCAGAGTAGGCTGGTAAAATGGCGAGAAAAACTGGAGAATATTGGTTGGAAAATCAGTAGACTAAAAACTGAACATTTGTTTTGCGACTTCGGTGGTCTATCCAGTTTTACTCCTATAGCTTTAAATGGTATATCCTTACCAACCTGTTCTGATTTCCGGTATCTCGGTTCTCTGATCCAAAACGATGGTTGCATAGACAACGACGTGAGGAATAGGATAAATGCAGGGTGGATGAAATGGCAAAAGGTGTTTGGTGTAGCTTGTGACCCACAAATGCCTTTGAAACTCAAAGGGAAGGTGTATAAAACTATTATAAGACCAGTAATATTGTACGCATCTGAGTACTGAGCGACGAGAGAGATGGATGAGAGAAAACTACATGTGGCAGAGATGCGAATGTTAAGGTGGATATGTGGTGTAACTAAAATGGATAAGATTAGGAATGAATATATCAGATGCAGTTTCAATATAGCACCAATAACAGAGAAGTTAAGGAATAATATGTTAGCCTGGGAAGGGCATGTCATGAGGAGAGATGAAAACCATGTAACTAGAAAAGCTTTGAGTGTGATGGTCGATGGATATAAGAGTAGAGGAAGACCGAAAAAGGTATGGATGGATTGTGTGAAAAATGGTATGTGTGTAAAAAGTGTCAATACTGAGATGACATATAATAAGCGAGCGTGGAAAAGGAAAACATGTTGTGCCGACCCTACTTAGGCGGGATAAGGGTAAGAAGATGATGATGATGATGCACAGAGAGGGGCGTCATTACCAGACATCACCATCGCTCACATATTGATCCACCCTATAATAGCCTTCAGACATTAAAACCAGCTTGGCATGGTGCTTGAACTCACTATCTGGCAAATAGGTAATGTGCTTTGGAATTTTGTTATAAAACCTAACACTACCTAAAAAATGTTAATGCTCCTAATTTGCTTGAAATATGGAATAACCAATTTATTATTATTTCTAGTATTTAAATTATCAACAATGCAACTGAGTAAACGTTTACAACCTTAATTTCTTGTTTTTATATTTTAATAAACTTTACCTTAGTCACTAAGCTCTTCCGATAATATGGTTTCTTTTCTTTTCTCCTTTAACTACAAATACGTATCTGGACAAACACGTTCACGGTTAGTTCATTTCCTAATTAAAACTAGTCTCTTTTCTAGGCTTAGCGTGTAACAATGTTCACCCGGATCGGGTTAATTAGATCTGATTACGGTACAAAGTAGATAAAAATTGTAATTGTAGCGTATTTAGGTACGAAAATAGTCTTTGATCATGTCATTGTTTTTGAATCTATGTAAGGGAAGTAGTAATGGGTATAGACTCAGCATCATCTACCAAATGGTCTTCTTCAAGTTTCGCGTATGGTGCAACACTTATTAAGTTTAATTTATATACATCCACACTATAACAAAAGAGTTGATCTGTGTACTAGTTAGGAGGACTAACACTCTGCATACGCGTTTACCTGACCTGACCTAGAGTTAACTTAGTAATTGCTCTTCTTCTTAGCGTCGTACCATTATGTTAGATAGTTTATAATCTTCCTTAATCAATAAGATTATAAAATATATGTCACAAATCTGAGTCATAATTCCAGAAATTAATGTTTTCAAACAAACAAAAACTATCTATCAAGTGTCATAATTTTATGGTATTGTATATACCTAAATAGATCGAATATGTATGTTAACAAATAGAACAAAAAGATATATCTATTTATAGTCTTGTACTCTTCTTTTGTCAAAAATATTACTCAAATACTTATTAACTCTCCTTTCTTATTTTTCTACTTAACAACCCTAAGTCCATTTCGTTTAAAGTAGTCACTATAATCTAGAACTTTCTTAATAAAAAAGGAAAACGAACCCTGAAGGCCACTTAAAGTACAATTATTTTAAAACTGTAATTATCAAACGAATATTGCAAAGTTGCGGTAGGTAGCAAAGGATGTGTCGTCCGCATCCCTGCAGTTAAAATTCTCACAAACTTTACCAATTTAAACCCATAATGCTTGGGAGAGTAAAAGTTACTAGATATGCTATAAAATTTGTTTATTGGTAATAAGGTTTTTGGTGGTGATAAGGTTTCAATATGTGTTTGTTCCCACGCATTGACATTCACCACCATGCATTATTTGTTACTATGAGTTTACGTAACACGTTTTAGAATAATTCTAAATTTAATCAGATACTAAGATATTTTTCTAATGTTCCGATATAATAATTTTTGAAGTTATACTGCTTTTGGCGCGTTAGAGAAAAATGATGAGAGTAAATTTTTACGATGCGCGTGCACACCATCACGAAAAACCGACACCCTGAAGTTGTTACAATGCGCGCGCACACCGTCACGAAAAACCGACACCCTGAAGTTAGCTATAGTCAACATTTTGTTTCTTTGTATTTGTTGTTTGTATTTCTTTGTATTAAAACTTTCAATGTATTAAATACCTTTTTTCTATTGTTAGTGTCGTTTTTTCTACAAACGTAGAATAAGGCGAAAGACAAAATTTTTGAAAAGTTTTTTATCTTGTTCCGCCAAAGAAATATAACTTCTAACGCATGTATATAAGTACATACACACTTTATTTAAATAAATTTTAATAAATTAGTACAGTGACATTATCGGTAACTTGTTTAACGTACTAATATTAACGCGCTACTAGCGTTGTCAGACGTTTTTTTATTCGCGAATACATCTCGCGAATTAATTAAGAAAGTTTAACGAAGAAGCGCTGTCAAAATGGAGGTATCATTTGGAAAGTGGAAAAGTTTTACTACCCTGTTTAAGTATGTGATTAAGGAAAGGATAGGACGAAAGAAGCTACTGATGATGTTTTTTTTAATAAGCTTATTAAAATGTGGGTTAATTTATGATATCTATATAGTAAATATTTAGATTAGGTATTTTGAAAAGTGTTTAAAATAAGATTTAGATTGTAATTAGCCTTTCTATATGACTAAGATATTATTTTTGAAGTGAAAACTTCTTTAGGCGCGTTGAGCGGTAATTTTTTTTTGTTAGGATATAAACTTATGATCTCGCATCATGACATGTTAGTATGCATGACCGATAGTAATGCGCTTGCGTGACTTGCAACAGACTAGCTACGCATAGTATAGCATATACATGCAAAATTGATATTTTACGGCTCATCATACGTTTGATTGATTTATAAACTCTATAAGAATGTACATAATTATTGGTCCGTGTGTAAAAAAATTCAAAAATTCAAAAGAGAACACAGTTATTCTATTGTTTTGAGTTTTCACTTCTGTCGTCAGTCCTTTTGACTGCCTCGACTTTTTTGAAGATATCTTTATGCGCATTGAGCGGTATTCTTTTTATATCGAAGATTTTTGTACGTATCCATTTTAATCTAATTCACCACTGGATGGTGCTGCAGATAATGGATGACTTTGTGGTAGCGTTTTCGAACACTGTGTCGAGCTACGTAGGTTCTGATCTTTGCAATGAGTGAATTTTGGGTGACGGAAAGCATCATTATGTAATCATAAAATGATGGTAGAATTTTTCTAAGCTCGCTTAGCTAGTTAGCACTCTCAAGTTACAGATCTGTGGCCAAGTATCCTATATGTGTGTTCAGGCAACTATACTTGAGAGATACTCTTCTAGATTCAGTGTGTTATAGACCAGAATATCTTTTAATCAAGAAATAAAAAAAACCAACTTATTTACTCGTCAAGCATTTGTTAGGTTAAGTAAATTCGAGCACATTTCGATGTCTAGAATACATAACATAGATACATACAATAACTCATATAAGTATCAATGTGTAGCTTAGCGTAGGTTAGCTAAAAAAAGGTTAGCTCAGACAGGTCGCGAATTGCATGAATCAGGCAACAACCCAAGCCGAGGTGTGCCGTGTACCCTTGAGCTAGTTGTCAAAATAATCGGCTGAGTACCTTAAGCGCTCGCCTTAGTAGTCCGGTGAAGCTGTTAAGACCTTGCTATGTCAATAGCGTAGTCAGCTCGAAAAGAAGAAAAAAAGATGTCTAGAGACTAAAATTATAGGTTGAATCAATATGCGAAACGATGGCGATGTCTGGATAAAACACCTCTCTCTGTGCATTGACCAAAAACGAATTGACTTTTAAGAAAATTGAAAATGGACTTTTAAGAAATATGTACAATGAAAAGATAAATCAAATCGAGTTTCTTGTCGGTCCTTTTTGATGACTGGGGTGTTTTACGAACCGATGGTAGTTTCTCCGTACATAAGCGCTTTCTCAGGGTCTAAATTGAATAAAGCATGTTTGATTTACTTTGACTTGAAGTTGTTACGCATAGGAATTTGAATACATACAATATTTATACAATATTCATTTTGTTAAAGTTTACTATTTATTATCTATACATATACTAAGAATGTATATCTAACGTGTCTGTACTTTTTCGATTTTCGTGAGAAAAATTGTTGCAGGTGTCTAGGAATAAGTAATAATTTTTGAAGTGAAACTTCTTTATCGGCGTTGGAAAAAATTTACCGTCACATTTTTCCGTTACGCGCCATCTTGTTTGTATTCATGTCTATGATAATAAAATCCCTTTGTTTAAACTTTATCTAATTTAACTTTATTTTTTAATATATTAATGAAATTGTTTGCCATAAAGAAAGAAAGGGTTTTTTTTTTGTTTTTTTTTTTTTTAACCAATTTCTGGAAAGTTGCATATAGATCATTTTGCGAAAAATAAGGCCTTAAACAAGTTTCACTTCTTACGTGTGTACACTAGTACACGCACACATTTTTTTTATTTAACATTTCAATCATTTTTAGAAATATCTGTCTGTCTATCTATCTGTCTGTCTATCTATCTGTCTGTCTATCTATCTGTCTGTCTATCTATCTGTCTGTCTGTCTATCTGTATGAAAACGCATCACTGCTAAAGTACTGGGTTCACAATAAACCCTCAGCAAGAAAACCGTAAAGCATATCTTCGCGAATAACTTATCCGTTGTTTCATTAAAATCGGTCCACTCTATCAAAAGTTATTGTAATTTTAATGACGACGCGGCGTAGGTACGAGAGAAAAGTAAATAGTTTTTTACATAAGGTTCCACGCGGTCGGAATAGCGGGCACAGCTAGTAACAAATAAAATGATAACATCTAAAAAACAAAAGCAGGCGGAGCCATGGTCCATAAAGAAAAGATTGTTAAAATCAGCAATTTTTAAATAACTATACCACGTTTCAAGCAACATTAATTTTTATAAAATAGCAGCCAAATTGTTCTACATTAATCTTGATAGTAAAATGAGTTCAAAACAACTAGTCTGTGTCGTACAAAGATAGCATCTAAAAGAGAGTTTTATTAAAGTAGCCCGTAGATCGTTACGCGATAAAATCTTTTTAAGTCGTTTCGTATAAGTCGAGTAACCAAATCAAAAAGTAGATAGTTTTAGAAATTTTCTGTTCTAAATAAAGGTAGTGAGTGTGTTGACTTTTTGTCATTACTATTTGTCAAATATCAATAATTCTATACACAGTTCCAAACTGTTCCAAACATTTTCTTTCTTGTGAGTTCCAACTAATGACAAATAAAAAACTTTCTAAAGAATATGCGGTCATTGATTGATAAATTTTCTAATGTACTCCAGATTATATTTAAAACAAATTTACAAATAAGTAATCGTAATTTTTATTGAAGTTATACTTCTTTTGGCGCGTCAGGGAAAAATAATAAGAGTAAATTTTTACGATGCGCGCGCACAAGTTCACGAAAAACCGATACCCTGAAGTTATTACGATGCGCGCGCACACCGTCACAAAAAACCGACACCCTGCAGTTAGCTATAGTCAACATTTTATTTCTTTGTATTTGTTGTTTCTATTTCTTTGTATTAAAACTTTCAATGTATTAAATACCTTTTTTGTTACATTGTTAGTGTCGTTTTTTCTACAAACGTAGAATAAGGCGAAAGATAAAATTTTTGAAAAGATTTTTATCTTATTACGCCAAAGAAGTATAACTTCTAACACGTGTACATAAGTACACACATACTTTTTTTTTATTTCATGCTCCACAGATTGATCAATGTATTTAGGTATATTTTAAACATCCTTTTCATAATTTGATATAGTTCATGGAATCCAAAGCGTGTTACAAGTATCAAAACTTCGATATCTAAATCGATAATTGTAAGTAGGTATTTATTACCAATGATATTTGAATAGAACATTTTGAAGTAAGACTTCTTTAGGCGCGACTAGGAGGTAACTCGACGACAATGCAACGGAAGTCCGTTACGGCAATATGGCGCCACGTTTCTGTACCATCCGGTTTTTAAATATGTTTGATTTTGTCAATAAATAGTTTATAAACAAGTAAATCAAAAATTGTTGAAAAAAAATTGATTAATAATAAAAATCATACAATAGAATTAATTATGTATATATGGGCGCGCGACCGTGCTGCCATCTGGTTTCAATGTAAATAAGTAATAAATTAAATCAACGCTTCATTATCTGTAGTGCCATCTATCAGCTACTCTTATAACGCCAAATAAGTTTTACTTCAATCGCGTATGACGGTTACGCACTCTTTTTTTTAAATAACCGCTTATATATCCACATTTGAATATGCTGTCTGTTAGCTATCACCATAATCACGCATTAATAGAATCAATCAGCGGTTCCTAAACTTTTGAATTTACGAAGCACTTAACAAAACTGTTTTATTTTGGGAACGGTTCCATTAAATTATGTCAAATATATGTTCGAAAAAATTCAAAAATATAATTTGCAATTATGAAATTATGTAATAACCAACAAATTCGAGAGTGAAAGGATTAGTGTAACTGTTTTGTAGAACCCTGGTGACTTTTTCTCAGAACTCCGAGAATCGCTGTCTCAAATAATATTTTTTAGTAACTTTTTTTTAATTTTATATTTTGCAACCAATCTTGCAGATTATTACAGCAATCGTCGAGTAAGTAATAATATTACAAGTGCCTTCCGATAATGTCAATGTTCTAACAATATGGTGGCCGTCTTCTTAGGACTTTCCAGAGAGTTTTTGTGGCATCTCAGAATTCATGCTTCGGGGTATTATTTTGCATCCACTTCACTTATGCACAATAACCGCATATTACCTAAAAGGCCACGAGTATTACAAAATATGGAGTCAAATAACACAAGATTATGAATGACATATAAAACCACTACATGGCATATTAAGATCCCGCCAAAAACTTTATTGTTAATTTGTCTATAGTTTATATTGCGATGTAGTGTATTCTATTCATATTATAAACTAGTCTCTGCCCGCGACTTCGTTCACGTGGAATAGTTACTTTGGGTTAACGCTAACTATAACGGTAGCTTTCAAGAGAAAAAAAAAACGATTTTGAAATATTCTTCATTGGTGCTCCGCTCTGATTGGTCTTAGCATGATGATATGTAGCCTATAACCTTCCTCGATAAATGAGGTATATAACACTGAAAGAATTTTACAAATCGGACACAGTAGCTCCTGAGATTACCCCCTACAACGTTATAAACTCACAAAATTTACCTCTTTATAATATTAGTATAGATAAGAAGTTACTGAAGTGACGGATTGATGTTCGTTAATATTTTACACGAAAACTACTGAACGGATTCTAATGAAACTTTGCAGTAATATAGTTTATACCTTAGAATAACACAAATATATTGTTGTAACTGGTCAAAATATAACGTCAATAAAATATAAGTGTCAAGAAAGTATGAAAAATCTGATCATTTGAATACTACCTCAAAGGGAATTACATAAGCTGTTCGAGCTATACGAAGAAAAATTATGTCATCAAACCCAGACAAAGTTAAGGGCAGCTGCTACTCTTTGCTAATATTTATATTATTTGCTTTGTTTATTTATTCCAACATAACCGGAACATTTTTATCCAGAAACTGAATTCCAAAACAAAATAATAATAATATTAGTAGAATAATTATCGAACAGGAACATATCAGATACACTTACACATAAATTCACAGATACACAAGAACACTTAACATCCCAGTTACAGTCACACATAGAACGCATTAACTTAAATATACAGGACTATTAATTGAATATAGTTACTACATAAAATATAATAATTATTACTTTGTAATTGGCACTACATGTTATCAAAATTAATTATGTTTTAAATGTGTTGTAAATGATTATGTCATTATATAGTATAAAACAAAGTCCCCTACCGCGTCTGTCTGTCTGTCTGTTCGCGATAAACTCAGAAACTACTGAACGGATCTTTATGCGGTTTTCACCAGTGGATAAAGTGATTCACGAGGAACGTTTTTGTATATAATTTGTCCAGGATTTTTTTATAATCAGGGCGGGACAACGGCTGCCGGGCCCGCTAGTAACAAATAAATATAAATATAATATTATAAATGCGAATATGAGTTTGTTTGTTTGTTATGATATCACGCGTTAATATTCATAAAATTTTGCAAATTCTTTGTAACATTTCATCCAGAAAGAAGTACTGATCCCTAGGGATATCGAATCGACATTGATGCGAGCAAATCAGCGAGCAATAACTTGTTTTACATAAATACTATTTTAAAGTTGGGCTCCATCTTAATTTTTTTTTGACTTTGTAAAGTCGCACAATTATGAGCTTTAACCTGTCTAAAATACTTCAAAGTACACTTTAATTGGTGTCAACGGGATTCAAACCTATGTCTTAAGTCTATCACTTACATAGTACTGAAAATACTGTGTCCCAGGGTAATTAACTTTAATCGCAACCGATCCCATGAGGATAGCGGTCTGGCAAGTTAATTTAAAATAATGTTGTGAAGATGACTCCAGTACAGTTTTATTAATTAAAATGTTGCGGTGAGTCGGACCTCGCCGTGTATTATGAATGTGGTCATGTAGAAATCTCGACACTGACAGACGATTGCATCTATGTAACGTTTTCATTTGTTTTTATTTTGTTAATATTTAAGTTAACCTCATCCCAAAATTATAAAGATTCGGCATGGAATTGTAAATTATTATGTATCCGAGGTATTATAAATTATTTTGCATATTTTTGTTTGCGAATTGATTGATTGATTGATTATTTATATATTATTTATATATTATATAAATATATATATTGATTATTCGACCAAATATTAGGATGTTCTATAAATCTGTAATTCTATGTTATGTTCCATCATATTTAGAATTTTTGTACGGAAAAATTTCAAGTATATTTTCAAGACAATTCAAGTTACATTATATTATTTAAAATGTAAGCCATTAACATAATAGCATTATGCAATGCTATTATAAGTAAACACCTTTTTACGTATAATATCATAGGCATTTAACCAAGCTGAGGCGTGCCGTGCACCCTTGAGCTAGTTGTCAAATAAGATCGGCTGAGTGCCTTAAGCGCTCGCCTTAGTAGTCCGGTGAAGCTGTTAATACCTTGCTAGGCCAATAGCGAAGTCAGTTCGAAAAAAAAAATCATTGGCATTATATGTGTTTATTGTTGGCAATTAATTTAATCTCTTTAAAGTAGTATCAATATTTGAAGCATTACCGAAAGATGTTTGCGAAGTATCTAAAAGCGTGAGATATGAAGACAGGATAGCAGGAGTAATGCTTCACTTTTTCTGTTAACTCCAAAAGAAACATAGCTTGATGATGGTTATACAAAAAAACTATGAAAGTAAAAAAATAGCGCTTTTAAAGTTATCTATAAATTGTTATAATTATTTAGACTAATTAATGCCCTCGACTTTATCCACGTGGACTCTGTTTTTAATGTTTCAGATGAACTACGTGTATTATTTTATTAAAAGTGAGCGTTTTATTGTAATTTTTTCCAATATTGCTTAGTCCCTATGAGAAAGCGTAATCATAGGTAACTTCATGTATATGTGTATGTTACTTGGTACAGTAGTATATTAATCTGAAGCCTACATTTTTTCAAATGATGCACATTCCAATACTTTTTTTTTATGTTAAGGTGGCAAACGAACAGGCCGGTCACTTGATGGTAAGTGATCACCGCCACCCATAGACGCTAGCAACTCCAGGAGAGTCCCAAGTGCGTTGCCAGCCTGTGTTTGGGGAGGGGGAGGAGGAGTTGGGAGGGGTGGGAGGGGGGAGAGGGGAGGGAGGGGGGAGAGGAGAGGTGGGTCCAACGAAACGCAACAATGCAAGCACTGTTACTTCACGTCGATTTTCTGTGAGAGGGTGGTACTGCCCCGAGCGAGTCGACCCATTCATGCAGAAACCAGTAATAGGCTTCAGCGTGGCTCTATCACCTATAAAAACACCTACTGATAGTTATCGATGTTCATATACTCGTATGTCTTTTCACTATCGTCTTAAAATATCTTAGGATATGTCCGACCAAAAATCCTGTCGAAATTGTAGCCAATAATTTCGACTATCAAGAAATTTTAATTTGTTTCATTGTATTAACACTGAAAAGAGAATTGTTTGTACGTTCTTTAAGTAATGGAGATTGTTTCCATTAAATTACTGAACAAATCTTATACAATAAGGACCTTTGGACAAAGGGTTTGAATTTTAATTTCCGGCTCTAAAAATTTTAAGGTTTATAATAATGTATTTATGTTACTTATTAATACATGAATACGACAGTGAAGTTTCGGTTTTAATCTCTAATATTGTAAATATAAAATTGAGTTTGTTTATTGCTGTTGTTATATGTACATATGCCGGCATTAACATATACCGCGCGATTGGTTAGTCGCTCGCCATGTTTTTACAGAACACTCTGGTGGTATAATCCGGCTCGACTGGACCAAAATAAAATGGTGACGCCGCGGCGATGTCGACGTCACCGGGGGGCGTGCGGTGCAGGATTATCTATGTTCAATTTAAGTGGACTGTATTTGCGGGGGTGCTATATTGATAATCAACTATTGCGATCAGTTACGATTAAGGAGAGAAGGGCAGGATGGAAACCTGGCACATACCTCGCGGTGATGCAGTCTCTACGTGGCTAGCCGGCTAGGTGTTTCTCGTTTCTTTCCACCGAGTCTTCTCTCACACAACACTTATTGTTCATAATAAATGTCGGCACGTATGTAGCGATGCGTTTATTTCTCACTCGAGCTTGCAAAAACTCAAAATGTAAGCATACGGCGCGGCTCGGCACGGACACTGTGCAAGCCGCGTAAACTACTCGACGATAGCGGACGAAGTCACACAACACAATGGCCGCCCCGCGTCCGACGCGCGCGGCGCGGCCCACCACAATCGAAACTAGCGGCACGGCTCGACGCGCTACCGAACTAGCATGTGCCATAGTTAAAGGGAACTGTGATTGGGCAAGATAGATGGCGTGACCTGATCGCAATTAATTGGTCGGGCTTCAAAGTGACATAATTTAATCCATAATGCGGGAATTTTCAAACATACATAAAGCGGCGCAACCACACTCATTAGTTGTTTCTGGTTCTAAATCAATAAAAAATAGGTGCTTAATATTTGCACTAATTATCTCGAGAAAAATAAAATTGGTGAACACTCCTAACGCTTAGTTTACGTAGAGACGAGCGGATGTAATAAATAATAACGCAGTGAGGTCGCGCGCCTGTGCACGTTCAGTGTGCGTACTACCACGCCTCTCCATTGAAAGAGATAGTTTACGCGTTACGTAATGTTAAGGTTATTAACCCCGGACGCACCCTCGCGATTCACCTTCACTTTCGTTCATTGAGCGTTTTACTTTTGTTTCCATACTTTTAAAAGTCTTAGAACAAACTTTAAGTAAGGTTCTCTTTGTTATTTATTAGTATTTGTTTTGATATTATTATTGCATATGTTAAATGTGACCATGAACTATCAATTCCTTGAATATTGCTACTCTTTAAACTTTCATTCAGTATAATGTTGGCATCACTTTTGATTACCAATATTTGTTACGTTTTCGCGCCTTAACTGCTCAACTGGTCACTATGAATCAAATGCAACACATTGTCAAAGATACAGAAAAAATCATATTTCTGAGAGATAGATGAAATGTGTATTAACGCGAGCGAAGGTTAACAATTCATATAACCGAATATCAAAATATAAACAAGAACTTTTCATTTTTCATCAGGTTATGGAACCGGACATCATGATGGAGGAGTTTGTTGAACAGACGACTCCTCACGTGGGACATTCCGTCACCAGTTATACGACCCTCGACCACCACGATGGTAACTGGAATAATGTCACCAACACGACATCAGTAGAGCAGAGTGTCAACGTCTATTACTTCTATGATGTGAGTAAATATCAATGAGAAATTAGTCTGCCATTCTTTTAGGGTCCTAAGGTCATTGACCTAATGTCATGCCGGCTAGTGAATATGCACTGGTTGATTCTGAATAATCAATATACTAAAGAGAGCTACTGTGGTGGATTTATCACCACATGTACGGTAGTCGCAACTCGGCCGGGTATAAATCTAAACCGTCACTTGTTTTCTGGATACATCCCTGCTGATCCCCAAACGTGACAAGTCTAAGCATACCACTTTACTGGAAATTACATGCTACACGTAACCCAGTCGGAGACGATTGTCGTATCCTACGGTACAACTTACCGCTACTATATGTGCAGCTTGTTATAAGAAAACACCATAATATATTCTTTAGCAGTTGGCTTCATAAAATTATGTGATCTAATTTCTTCATAACTATATGAACTTATTAAAATCTAAATGGATATTTGTCGAATATAAGGATAATTTATCAGCAATAGGTATATATTAAATTGTTTAGCCATAGCTAGGAAACTGACCTAATTTCTCTCAGAGAAAATTTACTGTTCCCGTAACAGAAGCTAGTTTATATACATATATGACTCTACTCACGGCACCGAATGCGTTTTGAAGGAAGCAATAATAATTATTGAATTTTCATTTTACTTCCTGTTAATAAAATATGAGCTTAATGATTTCTAAAACGTTTACTGATTTTTATAGGTAATGTAATGTCGTGTAAATCTGTTGAGAATAATAATGTTTTAAGAATATTACAAACATTCCCCCTAATTACCGGGTACAAAGAGACATAATATATGCTTTCAATATACAAAATGATATGAAAATTATTTTTTTTATACAATATCAATACATATTTTTGGTAATTCTAGTACTTTCAATTAAGGAACGATATAAGCTTATCATCTCCAAAGTTTCATATAAATCGGTTAAGCCATTTAAATCTGAATATATAAAAAAAAATTACGACACTTGTGACATAATAGGTATGTATCCCAAATTTTCGAAAAAAAAACTGCACAGATAGAATTATACATTTATTAAATGTGGAAGATAAATATATATAATTTTTTACCAACTCCTTGTAATGTTAATCACATACCTGCGTGACGAAGCTTCGGCTACCTGACGCGCTAAAAACTAACCTCAAAATTGATTCCGACAATGTCGTAGAAAGGCGTTTACACACCTTTGTCTATCTAATAATAGATTGAAATTTGCGTTATAAAGTTCCTTTCATGTGTATTAAAACCACATATCCAGTTCTCGTGCTGTGTCTATCATCACGCGGTCTGATAGCTCCTAATGCATGATGATAATTTGTTCCCACGCCTGCATTTATTACAAACATAGATAAAACTTCCTGACGCTACACGCAATTGTGGAAGTAACATTACAAAAACGTATTTGCGTACACAGATAATAATCAGTTACTACTTCTTTTTATTCAGTCAATTTATCAAATATATGATCTGCAAAACCTCTTTAGGAATTCAAATGAACAGTCGACAGTAAGAAGGTATCCCATTTCAATTAAAAACTAAATACAAACATCATTAATTTAGGGTTTCACAGACTTTAAGTACATCGTAAACTATTAATGGTAATTAAAATAAATAACAGCTTTCTATATGTTATATAAAGTTTCCCGTTTGTTAATAAATGTTTGATGAATGATTCATTTTAATATTACAAATCCAACATATTGGATTTATTTATTCAAATAATGTGTGCTACTAACATTTTCATAAATTCAGCGACTTTTTCGTCCCGGGGGTGTAACTCAGTGGTAGAGTGTCTGCTTCGCATGCTGAAAGTCCTGGGTTCAAATCCCAGCACCTCCAAATGTATTTTTGAGTTTTGTGTTTTTTAACAAATTACATTCTTTTTTTATGCTAAGTATGGTTGATTCGTATAGAAAACTAGCTATATTCGCGCCTCCGTAGATGTTTGTTTTTATTTGTTGATATATCTCGTTAAATAAACTGTTAAAAAATAATTAGACAAAGTGGATATTATAGCAATTTTTATATATATAATTCTTCTGTCCGTGTGTATGTGACTAAACTCCTTCTAAACGGAAAAATTATGAAAATTTTTGTGAGGGGTCAGATGAATTCAACAATGGTTTAGATTCACAATTGGACCCGGTAGGTTGCATTGTAGTTGAATTTTAGGATTTTTTCTATTATCAAGCCAGGAAGGACAACGTGCGCTGAGCACACTAATATTCCATAAAACTTTTTGAATTTTGTGTTTTTTAACTCATTACATTCTTTGTATGGGCTAAATATGTTGGATTCATATAGAAAATTAGTTATATTCGCGCCTCCGCATACGGCTGTTATTATATCTCGTAATAAATTGTTGATAAATAATTAAAGAAAATGGATATTATATAGAAATTCAATCTTCGAATACATACATATGTCTCGGCAGTTGTAGTTGACAGACCTTTACTAGATTTAGCATGTTTATCATCTTAGCCCATACCGTCATTTAAAATCAGATAAGATGATGGTGAAACGCTAAATCCTGTAAAGTACGAACAGAGTACTAATTTTCAAAAAATACTATCGAATGATATAACTAACATTTCAAAATGAGTTAAATCCAATTTTAATCATTCATCATAAACATCTTATGTTTATTTTTTATGGTTTCCAATTTTTACACACGGAAAACGAAGTTCAAATTTTGCCGTTCATAAGGTTTTCAGTTTTTTAGTTCTGTGAACTTCATATTTTACATGTTATTGAAGATTTTGAAAAATAACATAAAGTATTAGGCACGGCTAACATTCAGTTTAGCTTATTATGAAATGTACACATATATAAGTTTGTCTAATGTAAATCCACGTAATATCGAGTTATAATAAAACAGACAAGAGAAAAACCATTCCCCGTAAAAAGAACACTAAGTCCCAATTTCGAATGTGACCGACAAACGGTATTCAAGATTATCTATCTCATATATGCCAATAGAAATAGGAATGTATATATTTAAATAGAAAAAAGTCATATAAGTATTATAATAATATTTAAAATTTAGTTAATTATCTCATAAATTGTAAACAAGCGACCGTAACGATAAATAGGACAAGAACACCGCGTCTATTAGCTAGTTCCTTTTCAAGGTTTAATCTAGTACGTACTAAATTCGACTACCAAAGAGTTTTTTCGGAATTCAAGTACTAAATACGCGTAACATTATCGGCTGAGAGTGAAGGAAAACATCGTGAGGAAATTTGAACCTCAGAAACGTTCTTCGACAAGAACTACTAGGTACGACTACCACCGTGTGTCGGAAAATATTGAATTTTGGATTTCTTAGTTTGAAATTGCCAATATGTCTTGGGCTGGCGTGATGATTATTCCCAAAAGTTCCTTTGGGAAGAAGGTTATGGCCCTGCAGTGGGTATCTTATAAGATAATGTGATAATAATATAAATGGATGCTAGTACATTATATTATGAGATCGATAAACTCCAATACCGTTTGGCCAATGACCATGAAAACTGTCACACCTATAACAATAATACTAATAATTTTTCGTGTTATATTTTACTCGGCACTAGGTGGCGTTAGAATAAGTTTTATAGTCGTTAGGTTTTATATTATAATTTAACACGGATGAAGACGCGAGTGGTTTCTAGTAATACAATACAAAATTATAGATTTCAAAGAAACATACGGGTCACCTGATGGTAAGTGATCACCGCCGCCCATAGACACTTGTGACATGATGGGAATCGCAGATGCGTTGCCGGCCCTTGAGAAAAGAATAGGCTCGTCACTTGAAAGTTTTCAAATTATTATTGGTCCGGAAACACCGCCGCTGGTAGTTCATTCCAGAGAACCGACGTACACGGAAAAAACAGTAAAACAGACTTCAAAAAAATCTATTCTAAAAAAAGTACCACAACGTTCTTAACTATAGTTAGGTGCCTACCTAGTCTAGGATTGTCGTAGACCTACAAATAACTTAATTATTATACATTTAATATTTGATTTTGAGTTCTCTGAAAATGAATGTTTAAGATAAAATGGGACCTTCTTGAAAACATACATAACTTTTTTAACGAAAGTTTTGAGGTAACATTTAGAAAGAATACAAATGAATTCGAAAACCTCATGCTTTTTGGATTTCATGTCGGTTAAAAAAGTAAATAACGTTCCTCAAATATTTATGTACGAAATTCCGTGGAATCGTTTTGTTACCTTTTTTTAATGTACAGTTTTATTTTCACACGTTATGAAGAAAATTACGATGATGATACTCGCCCCACAAAAGTAAATATAAATTCAATGGATAAACTCTTGGAGTATTCTTGTTGTTGAAATGTTTATTCAAATTGTTTGTACAATAATACTCCATTCTTTCAAACAAGGACGACGAAAATATTTTTTGAAAGTTTGGCTGTGAATTTGTGTTGCGTAATTTTACGTCTAATAATTGTAATGTTCGTATTCAGCGATTATTTTTGATTCTACTCGTACCATCGTTAATTACACCGTTTTTTTAGGACATTAACGACTTATGCCGTTTCTTTCCTGTTTCTTATAAGTACACATAGATAGATAGTTATAAGTGTGTAAGAATAATCCCTCCATTAGCTGTGTTTCATCTCGCCAAAGTATAATTATTTACCGTGGTACTATACCTGTAAAATTATAACTTTAAATAATTTTGGATGTCTACTTAACAAATTTGTAATGTTAAAATAACAACTTATTAGAAAATTAATTTGATCGTTGATAGATTGATAGGGAACGAAAAACCTGTTTTTAAAATTTTCGTCTATCTGTTTACTTCGGTTAATCCACGATATAGTTTGAGTGATATATATTTGATATTATTAAGGGAAACTTAGGCTTTTATTTTATAATAAAAAATATATTATTATTGTTATCACCTTATATAATAATTAAAATACTGACGAGCACTTTTACAACGGACAATTTAATTTTTTTGCTAAATTCCACCCGAATAAAGTTGCGGGTAACAGTTAGTTCCAAATATATATCTTGGTACTCGTTTTCACTTATATATTTATAGTTGGCAGGACACGATAATCGCTTCCTCAACGACCATCGTATAAATATATGTGTAAATATAACGTAAGTGTAAATGTAATAAATATAAGTGCAGTGCGCTGTAAATACTTGTTATATTCGTGTCGCGTTCCGGGATCACCAGGTTTATATTACAACCGACTGGATAGCTACCTCCGTATAAACAAAGATAAACAGGTCACAGTGACTCTTTTAGTTTGCCACGTATTGGTATCACTCAGTGCTTATTCAAATGCCGAGACATAAGCGTACATGACATCGACAATTGTCAGGTATCTCGGTGATCGGCATTCTGCTTGAATTGCACTATGCTATTATCCGACACAATGCAGTCACTTTGTCGTATTCGAATACTGACATATAAATCCCACGACGCACAGTCTCAAACAAAAGAAGCGCTCAAAACCAACCGCAAAAATTCCCTAATATACATACGTGGTTATAGCTATGCGATAAACGTATGATTTTGCAAATTCAACATTACCTGAATGATTTAAAATTGTTTTTACAAGGACGCAAGCGATACTAGATTATTTGAATTGACTGCATAATCTAAAATTATGCAGACGTTGTCATGGGTTTTTGTATATCAATGTATTCTAGTTAAAAATATAGATTTTGTTAAACTGCATTTTACTGGACTGCCCTAGACTACTAGTTTCTAGTCGCTACTCTTCAGTCGTTCTATATCATACTCGCATATAATTTTCCATCCAACTTTTCTTTAAAACTGTTTCTCTCTCTAGTCATGACATCCAGAATATCTTAGCTGTGATTTATGACAACTGGCATAGAAAACAAATCATATAAACATTAATTCATATGAATGTTTTATATGTCATTAGCGTGCCCGGCGCACGTTGTCCTACCCTAATAAATAAAAAATATAGACATGTTATATACCTAAATCTACCTCATGAATCTCTCTATCTAAGGGTGGAAACCGTAGGAAAATCCGTTCAGTAGTTTTTGAGTTTATCGCGAACAGACAGACGCGGCAGAGGACTTTGTTTTATACTATGTAATGATGATTATAAGTTGTAATAATTAAAATGTAAGAGTGTGTATTTAATTTCTCATCTTATACGAGACCATGCCTTACTCCACACATTACTTACTCGACAAGTATCTAATCGACTCGCTATTATATAGTTACACTATGGTAACAAAAAATCACTTTATGCGAGGCACGGCGTATTATTAGGTTGCCTTAATATGTTACAGGCCGTAAAATGTGTATTAAAAACATGATTTGGGTTAAATCACTTACAGGATATTAGCTGTCTGTAAACGACATATATTTATTTTCTCTACTAGTTTTAGGAACATTTGTTGCGGTGAGCTATAACTATGACTAATATCTAGTGTACTTTTAATGTACCAACAACAATACCAATTGTAGATTTTAACTTGTTTTTTTTTTAATTAATATAGTAATAATGAATATTGGAAATATAACTATTATTAATTAAATTAACCTAAAAAATGACAATCCGAAGTTTTTGATATTTTGTCTAAAAAAATCTTGTAAATTTTTGTAACCTTTTTACTATTTTTTATTTGTATATGTTATTGAAATGATATAGAATTTGTATAAAAACCTCTCAATAAAATAAAAAAATATGTTATAACTTGTTAAGAGCTCATTTTATGGTTGTTTATGCTTGAACCAAATAATATTGAAGGAAAAAAGAATAAAAAAACACCTTTTATTAACACGTGATGAAATATGGCTGATGTTTTAAACTATATGATTCATGATAAAATTCCATTACGGTTTTAAACAAAACGTTTTTTTTTTATATCATAGGAGGCAAACGAACAGGCGGGTCACCTGATGTTAAGTGATCACCGTCGTCCATAGACACTAGCAACACCAGAGGAGTCGCAAGTGCGTTGCCAGCCTTTGTTGGGGGAGAGGGGGAGGAGTGGGGAGGAGTGGGGAGGGGAGGGAGGGGAGGGAGGGGAGAGGAGAAGTGGGCCCCCGGCGCTCTCACTGACCGAACGAAACGCAACAATGCAAGCACTATTACTTCACGTCAGTTTTCTGAGAGAAGGTGGTACTTACTACCCCGAGCGAGCCGGCCCATTCATGCTGAAACCAGTAATAACTTCAGCGAGGCTCTGCCCCCTATGACGAACTAGTTGCCCCCACGAACTTCGTTTCGCCTTAATATGACTTTTTTTCTTAGCCTACCTTTTTGGTAGATACATACCAACATATGAAACATCTACTATGCTACCCCGTAGAGACTGTTCGCTTTTAAGTTTTGCGCTTAGCAACATATTTTGCCATTCATTTTTATTTATATAGAAGATATAACGTTTAACGTTTAACGCTAAACCAAATTGGAATTATATGACCAGCACAACGTTGACAAAATATAACATTAAGATTATTTTTATATGAGTTAGATTATTATTTTATTATTACTGTCGCTTTAAATATTTCATTTACCATAAATTTCACAAAAATAGCATTGTTTTGTAAAAAAACATTAATAAATCATTTTAAAAAAGCATGACTAAATGAAAGTGATATGTAATTTTCTTTTTTTATTAACTTAATGAAAGCGTTATGTCCATATACGTATTATGTTCTTACAAGGTTAACGTAAATAGGCTTAGAAATGTAATAACCAAATTATCCATACTATGTATATTATACAATTAAAAATATGATCAAACTTTGGAGGGCATTTTGCAAAATTACAAAATTGAGACATATTACCTTCGTCCACTCATGTCTTCAAATGACAAACCGAAGATATTTTATAACTTACAGAGTTTACACCCAAACTCACATGTATAATAAACTAGCTTCTGCCCGCGACTTCGTTCGCGTGGATACTTACTTTGGGCTATTTGGGCCAACGCTAACGAAAGCTCTTAAAAGCAAAAAAACGATTTTGAAACATTCTTCACTGATGCTCTGCTCCTATTGGCCTTAGCGTGATGATATATAGCCTATAGCCTTCCTCGATAAATGAGCTATCTAACACTGAAAGAATTTTGCAAATCGGACAAGTAGTTCCTGAAATTAGCGCATTCAACCAAACAGACACTCCAGTTTTATAATATTAGTATAGACAAGGAACGTCTAATAGAATTGAGTTCATTGACTTATGTCATTAAAGTTAGCACACGATACTGATATTAGAGAGCTGAAACAAAGAATTTCCACGACCGTGTATCATCATCACATTTATCAGCGTAAACACAAACCATCGAGGTAAATGTACGAATCGGATAAAAGCCAACTCGGTTACGCCCACAGCATTTTCAGGTGGATTAGGCGTAATAAAAGTTGAAAGGTTTCACTTGTTTAATGGATATTTTGATAACGCGAGCCTCCACCATTGATAGTGCTATCGTAGGTTTTCGAGAGCTTTTAACAGTAGCGCTGTATATAGGTTGCTAATCATTTCGTGAAACTTATATAATGTTTTGCATAACGGATAATTGAATATCTGGTATCGATATTAGACTTTATTATACAACGCAAAAGGGTTAGTATTTTAACAAACGAGGTTAGTTAGATTCGTCTTTTTTTTAAAACATTTTGTAAGTTTCAGAGTTTCACCAGATTCTCATCTGATGATAAACAACAATGTGGTCGACATATTACAAAAAAGTCAAATATATATAAAAAGTCATATTACAAAAAAGTTAAATACGTATTGAATACTTGCTTTAAAAAGGTTTCATATTAAATGCAACGCGCTCGCCCGTGGCAAGTTAGAGTTATCCTTTTTCGCAAGTCTAACCTAACGTAACCAAAGCGAGACAAAAGAGCAAGATGGCGGACATTTAATACGAAACCTTTTTAAACCAAGTATTCTACACGTAATTCAATTTTTTGTAATAACACCGGCTTGGTTTATGAGGAATGGCTCTCAAGTGCAGCTATCGGAACATACTGTCAGGTACTTGGTGTTATATTTACAACATGAGGGTGATAGTTATCCAGGCGAGCATTAAAATACCGCTGATGTTTTTCTTCACGGAAGGGTCTTTTATTCGCAAGGTTTATAATTTTATAATCTACGTCGATCCATCGTTTCACTTCGTTTTAATTATGCGAGTGACTATAAATATTTAAGTGTGACCTTTGTCGATGAAGAAATAAATTTGCGATTTGGTTTGTGTTTTATATACATACTAGCGGACCGGGCGGACGTTGTCCTGCCTTGAAAACAAAAAAAATCCTAAAAGTCGATCGCAGCGCCACCTGCCGGGTCCAATTGTGAATCTAAACCATTCTCGAATCTCCACGAACACACACAAAAAATTTCATCAAAATCGGTCCAGTCGTTTAGGAGGAGTTCAGTCACATACACACGCACACAAGAAATATATATATTAAGATAAATAGACTCAGATAAATCGGTATAGTAACTTTTTATCCTCTGTTTCTTAACCATTTTTATACTACTTAGTAGCCTTTGATGATGTGAAAAAAAAAATTGAAATCATTCGTTTTTTTTTTCACACCATCGACGAGTCGCTACTTCGTGCTCTTTACGTCTAAGTACATTTTTACAATTTAGATAGTAAGTAATATTTATTTAATAGCTGACCCGCGCAACTTCGCCTGCGTGAAATCGGCTGCAATTGTATTTCCAAACTCGAAAAATTTAAAAAACCTAGAACCGGATTACATCTACTTCTACCGATTCCAATTGTGAAGGCAAACAATTCAGGACTCACTCAAACACATACTATTTACTCGATTTAGTGAATAACTTACACATGTGTGGAAGAAATCTCGATGAGGGTACCGTAGCCCCATTATTCATTCGACAACATCAATAATTTCGTTTTGTTTCAAATACGAACGACCGTTAAATCATTTGGATATTGTTCATACAAAGATATTAAAATCGCCAATAAAAAATTAGAGGGTGGGATTAGAAACGTGACAATTTGGAGTAGCTTTTTATAGCAAATTAAAAAAATACAAAAAACAAATATTGTTAAAAATAATTCAAAAACAAAAATTCAGGATACGGACACTCTAATCATCTACAGGTATAAAATATACTTTACGACCTATTTTCATGCCTACCAAAAGCACATTTAAAATTTCATAAAAATCGGTCCAGCCGTTTTGGAGGAGTTCGAACACAAAAACCGTGACACGAGATTTTTATATATTAGATTAATATGTGAGGAAAAAAGTTTGTACCTCTTATTATAGTTGAATTTCTATCGCTGGGCTACCCCTAGTACTAATATGTCTAATTGTATGCGTTACTGAATGTTTTGTTTTTCATTACTAACTAGAAACTAACATTACTAACGAGGAAAATAATTTATTGTTTGTCGATTTACGGAAGTTATACATAAAAATACCATAAAATATTAGTTTTCTTTAGAAAAAATATTAAGGCTACTATCAAAATTACATATAATTGCGCTTTTGTATTCCTAAGAGAAGGGAAATTTAAAATAAAAAAACAATTAATCCGAATAAAAACTTTTGCTTCTATGAAATAAAATAAATAATTGATTCAAACGAAGTGGGAAGTATCAGGTGGTAACATAATACACATCTCTCCACCTTCTGGTACCACCACACCGTGGTAGTGTATCTGTTACCATTTGGATCACAACTTTTGTGTTGTCGAGTTTTGGGATCAGCTACGATTTAAATTTGTTTCGGTTGTCGCTTGCATAGGGTAAAGTGACGTCAATTTGTCGTACTACATTTAAATAATATAAACTGTTTCATATCATTTAATGTTCGTTTAATTTTGCTTTTGTGTGTATTTTTTATTTCTTACAAATAACTATTACATAAATTTCGATGTCTCACTTTTAAACCGACGAGACTCGTAAACAATATTTCATCACCCGTTTCAAATTTTCAAAAAATCTACTTCAGATTTCAAAAGTGGCTTTAGTAGTTTTACTTGAGCTGTGATGATAGTTTTATTAACAGGAAAAAACGTTCCTAGCCCATATAACGAATATGAAATCGCGAAGGATTCGTTTCTGCGGTTCACTTCGTACACGCAAACACTCCAATTATATTTATATAGAAGATGGATTAATATTTGTTCAATCTGTTTGGAGGTTCCGAGGCCGCGTTGCCTTCGATCTCGAGTTTGTCAAATGTGTTTTCGAATTTTTCTGATACATGGTGACCGTGAATTTGTCCAAATGTACATCGCGATAGCCAAAAAAATAAATAACGTATTTATTTACTCACTATTTACTACTCATTGTTAACTTTATCTTCATTGCGCGTAATTTTAAATCGGTGACATTTTCTAAGGTGCTCCTTGAAATAATTCAGGCTGAAAGTTTAGACAGTAGCAATATTTATGGAGGAAGCTCTGTACTCTATTCTCGTGCTAAATCAATTTAAAAAATTGATGCTTAATATTTGACCTAATTATCTAAAAAAATACAAAAATTATACGCAATCCTCTACGCGTCTATGTTAAAGGACAGTGTCAATGACCGTCGGTTTGAAGTGAAAGTCAACGTAGGAATGGCATGAATAAAACAAAAGGGTTTATTCTCCGTTTTATTATCGAAGGTTATTAAATCCAGGTCGCCCCTTACAGCTTTCGGCACCGGTCATCGCGCCTAGGCTTATTAAGTTTGTCTTTATACTTTTGAAAATATTAGAACAAACTTTAACTTAGGGTTTCCTTGTTGTTTATTAATATTTGTTTTGACATAATTTTTTTATATGTTAAATGTGACCATGGACTATCATTCCTTGGAATATTGTAAGCGTCTAACCTAACACCTGGTATACGGTATAAGGCAGTTTTGTACTACAATGCAATGCAAAATACACAATGTAATTATAGTATTTAATTGAAATAAAGATTAATGCTATGTTCATCAAAATAGCGTTGCAAATAATTGTAAGGGGTGTCTGGGGTGTAAGGGGTGTCGAATAACATCATGAGACTTGAGATACTCAAGCCAACCTCACCTGCACGTGGTGCACCCTGCTGAACAACGAACGAGGCAATGGCGAAAGCGGGGTGGTAGGGTTTTACAGCCCGACTGGGTCGCAACCACCATGTATATGGCGAAAAAGCCCGTAATAGTGATACGCTTCTGCGGGTCGCGTTTCGGGATCAGCCTGTGCATATCCAGCTACCGGGCGACTTTCGTCTTGGCACAGGTACCAGTGTGACTCTCCAATGGCTCACCGCCTAAGAGAGCTGCATTGACCCGGCGGACAGGGAGACCTGTAGAAACGGTTGTTCCGCTGGCCGCCCGCGGTACAGTACAGGGGCCCAATTATGAATAACCACCATGAGAGGCTGCCCCACCATGCCGCGCATAATCTTGGGTAGGTTCGTCGTGCCGGTTGGTGACCGGATTTGGGGTTCCGGCGACCTATTCCGGGGGGGGTACGGGGGCCCTTCCGTTCGCCGGGTCAGTGCAAATCTTGCAGGTATTACAGTGAGTCGGCGATTAACATTGAATACTTCTGCGCTTGTATGAATGTTGCTCGCTCTTCACGTTTCCTTCTTTCTTAAATCATGACAGCGCAAATAACAAATCTAGGTTCCACAGCGGTGCACAACCCCTACGCCGCTTTTACGATGGAGTTCATCAACATCCGTGGACTTCATTCTAACTTAAATGCCGTTCATCAACACCTTGAGACGGTTCAGCCTGAAATACTCTTCTTGACCGAAACACAGATACGTCGTCCGGCCGATACATCTTATCTGCACTATCCCGGCTACCAGCTTGAGGCCAACTTTCAAGCTAAAGCCGGTGTATGTGTGTATGTACGGTCGGAGGTGTGCTGTCGTCGTTTGCGCTGCATGGAGGATCCTTCCTTTTCCATCTTTTGGCTACACGTGGACCTGGGCATTCAAAGCCGTATCTACGTGTGCCTTTACAGATCCCATGATGGGGATGATGAGACTACTCGGCTCTTTGAATACATAAGTAAGGCAATAGATGACGCACAAGAGCAGTTCCCTACTGCGGAATTGGTGGTCTTAGGGGACTTTAATGCACACCATGAAATGTAGTTGGGTTCCTCTAGGACGGACCATGCAGGACGAACAGCCCATGCATTCGCCTTAACACATGACCTGACTCAACTAGTAATCCAGCATACCCGGATTCCTGATATCACAGGTCATGCGCCCTCTTTACTGGACCTTCTGTTGACGAGTCATCCAACTGGGTATGATGTGTCGGTCAGTGCTCCTTTGGGCACATCGGATCACTGCCTTGTTGTATCGTCTGTGCCACGCGCTCAACCTCCACCCAGTACAAGAATTAAGCGTAAAGTCTGGCACTACTCGTCAGCAGATTGGGACGGGATGCGGGATTATTTCGCTTCCATTCCTTGGCAGCGACGCTGTTTCGATGGGAAAGATCCTTCAGCGATTGCCGATGCGATTGCTGACGAGATTGGAATGGCAATGGAGTATTATATTCCTTCCTCCAAGATCGTCAGTAATCGCAGGGGACGCCCTTGGTTCAATCGTGAATGTGCTGATGCTGTCAGTAAGAAGCAAGCCACGTATCGTGATTGGATCAAGGGTCGCGCTAACAAGGATCCTAATATTAATATCCTTAAAACAGCCTATAATTCTGCTACCAAAGCTTGTAAGAGGGCCTATACTAGAGCGGATGCCCAACGCATTGCACGCTTAGGTCATGAACTCGTAAGTCATCCGACTAACAGTCGAGTCTACTGGAGTTTGGCCAAAGCTGGGCAAGCCAATTTTTGCCGTCCAACGTTACCGCCACTGAGGTACTTTGATGGGACACTGGCCTATGATCCACAGGAGAAAGCGACATTATTAGGCAATCTCTTTGCGGCGAATTCCTGGCTCGATGATCGAAACGCGCAACCACCTACTATTCCATGCTGCGGTGTCACTATGCCGGAATTACGATTCAGGCAACGTAACGTATTAAAACAACTACGATCACTCGATGTTCGGAAGGCCAGTGGTCCGGATGGTATCCCAGCGGTAGTTATTAAAAAATGTGCAGCCGAGTTGGCTCCAACACTTACGCGCTTATACCGCCTGTCCTACGTCTCTGGTGTCGTGCCCCGGGCTTGGAAAGAGGCCAATGTTCAACCGATTCCCAAGAAGGGAGATCGATCAGATCCTAACAACTACCGTCCAATTGCCGTAACCTCAGTGCTGTGCAAGATCATGGAGCGGATCATCAACACCCAGCTTGTCCGCTATCTGGAGGATCACTCGCTAATTAACGATCGGCAATATGGTTTTCGCCAAAACCGATCAACGGGTGATCTTCTAGCTTACGTACTGCACCGCTGGGGGGAAGCAATTGACAAGCACGGCGAAGCCTTGGCGATCAGTCTTGACATTGCCAAGGCCTTTGATAGGGTTTGGCACCGTGGTCTTCTTTCGAAGCTTCCGGCGTACGAACTCCCTGACAATCTATGCAAATGGATTTCTGGTTTTCTACATGAGCGCAGAATTCGTGTCCTTGTCGAAGGATGTGATTCGCAGCTCATGTCAGTAAATGCTGGAGTTCCTCAAGGCTCTGTACTCTCGCCAACTCTGTTTCTTCTGCATATCAATGATATGTTGCCTTTAGGCCATATTCATTGCTATGCAGACGATAGCACCATCCATGAGTCCTATTACAGCAAGCCTTCTTGCGGTCAGGGAGACACAGAAAAGAGACGGCAGGAACTAGTCATTAAGCTCGACCAATCTTTGCTTCGCATATCAACATGGGGAGCAAGTAATTTGGTTGAGTTTAATGCCAACAAAACACAGGTATGCGCGTTTACCTGCAAGAGATCCCCATTTACCCCCCTTCCAGCTCTTCAGAATGTCTCGCTCGCAATGCGAGACAGTCTTAATATCTTAGGCATAGATATTCGCAGCGACCTCAATCCCAGGGATTATATACAGAGCGTGATCTCCACAGCATCTCGGAGACTCGGAATCCTGAATAGGGTGCGACGGTTTTTCACGCCTGAACAGCTATATCTCCTTTATAAGGCACAAGTTCGGCCCTGCGTGGAATACTGCTCGCACCTTTGGGACGGTTCGGCAAAGTACCTCTTGGATACCCTGGACAGGTTGCAAAGACGGGCTGTCCGCATGGTTAATGATGCAGACATTACAGAGTTCATAGAGCCGCTTCAGTTGCGCAGAGACATTGCCTCACTGAGCGTGTTCTACCGTCTGTATCATGGCGAGTGTTCTGAAGAGTTATTCAACTTGATCCCTTCCTCTCCTTTTCATAACCGCACCACGCGCGCTGGTCTTCGGAGCCACAGTTTTACGGTAAATCCTATCTGGACACGAACTAAAAAGTTCGCAACATCTTATCTTTGCCGTGCCGTGAAGCTGTGGAACAATCTCCCGGCCAGTGTGTTTCCTCCTTCCTATGACATGGGGTCCTTCAAGCGCAACGTGAAGAGATACTTACGCAGGCCGGCATGACAGCGGCGACCGGCGAGGGATAGTATGTCTCTCGGTAGTCGCCATTGTTTTTGGATTGTACTGTGCTTACCATCAGGCACAGTACAGTCATTTTGCCGAGCTACGATAAAAAAAAAAAAAATAAAAAAAAAAAAATATTTTTTAATAATATATAAAAGCAAAACTTGATTACTTTATATACTGAACTTTAATGGGTGGTTACTACCACTTACTTTCTGGTTTCTGTTAGTTTACGGTAGGTATTTTTATGGTGTACAATTCTGTATTACATTATTGTGATATATGTCATAAGGACCTAAGGCCAGCGTTACCAATGTAAGCGCCCGACAACTCCTCCTTACGAGTTTGTTAGAACACATTGTTTTTTCTATTGTATATAAATATAATATACATGTATTATATATGTGTATTATATTCACTAGAAAACTGTATCGAAAAATCGTAGTTTAGAACAACTAAGAGAACACACAAACAAACACGAAAACTGAATTTATTTTATAAACGTTATCTTTACATGCAAATAATTCGTCATATAAAAAGATTGTTTAATTTTAAAACCAAATTTACATAGAATTGCGGATAGAATATACAATAGAATTAAGATATACTTCATGTTGGCCATCAGAGTTCAGTTTAAAATAATTAAATTATCGATTCATGGATACGGTACCATCTCATTGGTTTTTGTTACTCGTCCCCATTTCTTGTAGTAGTCACATTTGTCAGAGCTACAACTGATAAATAGATACTAATACCTAGTTTAAATAACCTTGACATTTCCATCAAAATTGGGATTTAGAAAGAAACTCCACGTTTTACATGCTTGTTATAATGTTTACTACTAATACTTCTAATACTGTAGAAGGATTATTGAGGATGGATGAATGCTTATTACTCTTTCACGCAAAAACTACTGAAGGAATTTCGCTGAAACTTTCAACGACTTGTCTCAACAGGATGAATAACTCTACGACAGATGTATTATATGTATACATATAATACTATTAATACTATATTTTAAATATATCTTTTAAACTAGCCAAATGTTAAGCAAATTTGAAAGTAATTTAAGGTCAATACGCTTTATAGTTGCAAAGAGAAAGAAAAAGAAGAAAAAGAGAGCCTGAATTTCAAGTTGTTTATCGAACTATAGTATAAAAGCTATACAAAAATATTTGCCATAGTAATAATACATACTGTTAATTGTTTTATTATTAGGTCTTTACCTATGAAATTGCCGTTTTGTATGAAAAAAATTAAACGAAAATTTTTCATGTATTTTTTATTTATATTAATCGAAGTAATCACCCATGCAATCAATGCATCTTTGCCAACGCAGCGGCAGTTTATTGATGCCCTTCTTAAAAAAATCAGCTGGACGGGAGGCAACAAATTCTTCAAAGGCATTTTGTACTGCCTCTCGGGTATTGAATTTTTTTCCCGCCAAGGAGTTATCCAAATTCTGGAAAAAGTAGTAGTCTGTAGGCGCAAGGTCTGGTGAGTAGGGCGAATGACGGAGAACTTCCAACCCCAGTTCTTGCAACTTGGAGACCGTCTGCTGTGCAGTATGAGGTCGCGCGTTGTCGTGCAGGAGCAGCGGAGACGAGCGATTGACCAATGCTAGTTGGAGATGTGCCAGCTTCTCCATCATTGTGTTCAGTTCTTCACAGTACACATGTGCAGTAATGCTCACCCCGTTTGGTAAGAAGCTGTGATGAATTACACCGGCGCTAGACCACCAAACAGTGACCATCACTTTTCTAGGGGTAAGTTTTCGTTTAGGGCATTGTTTAGGTGCTGAACCAGGATCCAACCACTTGCTGAGCACTTGCGGTTATCAAACGGAATCCATTTTTCATCGCAGGTAACAATGCGGTTCAAAATTTCTTCATTTGCGTGTCTGTTGAGCAGTGCAAGGCACGTCTCGACGCGTACTTCGCGCTGGCGATCATTGAGTTCGTGGGGCACCCATTTGTCAAGCTTTTTTACCTTGCCAATTTGACGCAAATGGACCAATATTGTTTTGACGCTAACGTCGAAAGCTGCTGCTAATTCAGCCGTAGATTATGTATCATCAGCTTCCACAATCACCTTTAATTCGTCATTGTCGACCAAAGTCTTCGGACGACCGCGAGGTTCATTTTTCAGGCCGAAATTCCCAGAACTGAAGCGAGCAAACCAATGCGAGGTGATGCGTTGGTTTGTAGTGTTAGCTCTATAAACGTCGTTGATGTTGCGTGCCGCTTGTGCCGCGTTGCTGCCACGACGGTACTCATATTTCATAATTACTCGAATTTTTAACGTATCCATGATGACAAAAAATATTGATATGCGATGGAAATGTAACACTAATCAATAAACAAATGACTACTTTTGGAAAAAGAATTCCATGTTTTTAAAATAAAATTAATTTGAAATTAGAATTCTTAGCCAAACAAAAATTATTTAGATTTGACATGGCTAGTACTGCAGAACGGCAATTTCATAGGTAAAGACCTATTATATTATATAAACGCATTTGTAAAAAATATACTAGTTGTTAGTATAATGTAAAAACAATTGTCATACCTAATTTCATTACGATCGGTCGAGCAATTTGTGTGATATATATACGCATGAACTGATAGACAGCCGGACAAAAATTCCGCCAAATCATACGAAATGTGTTATTTAACTGATTGTAAAACTTCCGGAGTATCTTTTTAATAATTACTGCTTTATTATAAGTATAGATGTTGCTTAGTTCAAATAAATGATAATTAAAACAAATATTGTTATGTATCGATATACCTTACAATGTCAAATTAGTGTCTCTAATATCAGGATTAAGTATCAACAAAAGGGGATTATAAAAAATACAGTTACAACAATATTTTATATACAATTTTAACAGAAACATGTTACAAGAAATCGGCTTTTATTGTATACTAGTTTTTGTCTGTGATTTCGCTCGTGTTAATGTAGATTTGACCTATCTCTCTGAAAAACTACCGTTTTGCAGATAAAATGTACCCTATGTTCCTTTCTGAATCCCTAAGAATGTGTGAGCAAAATTTCATATTTATCGGTTGAGTAGTTTGTGAAAGCGTAACAAATAAACAAACCAACGCATATTCGTCTTTATAATGTTAGTTGGGATGCAAACAATAAAAATCATTACATAGTATAAAACAAAGTCCCCTACCGCGTCTGTCTGTCTGTTCGCGATAAACTCAAAAACTACTGGACGGATTTTCAAACGGTTCACCAGTGGATAAAGTGATTCATGAGGAACGTTTTAGTATAAAATTTATCAAGCATTTTTTTTATAATCAGGGCGGGACAACGTCTGCCGGGCCCGCTAGTAAATATTAAGACACGAATTAATAACAGAAAGAAACAACCTGTATACGTGTATAAATCGACATCATTAAAAGTTATCGATTGAATCAAAGAAAATCAACATTTCAATATTTTTGTTTCGTTAGTACTTAACGGCAAACAATACTAGAAAATTTTTACACGACGTAAAAAGAGTAACACGTATCTTGTTAATTATATAAAGGTAATTCCCAAAACCTGAAAAGTCGTTACAGCGTTTTAATTAAGCTCGGGGCTTGGTGACATATACCGGCAATAGAAATCCATTTACGTGTTCTACCCAAGGGTCAAAGTGAATGAAAATATCACTAAAATATTTATTTGCGGCAACAATGTACCCGTATTAACGGAAGTCAATGTACATAACACCAAAGTTTATATATCATTTCAGAACGAAAAGTAATCATGGCTGTTCCTCGCTTTTCAATTTAAACTTTTCGCAGTCATCCCATCATAGTTTGTAAATAAAAGTTAACATAACACCCGTGTAGATCCTGAAAGTTGTTAGGAAGGTGTTAAAACAATCATTGAGACATTTTCTACGTCATTGTTTGCCTTCACTATTGTTAAGAGTTGAAGATAATTGAAAAGATTTGCAAGTTGTGTTCGCTTTCTTACATACATTTATTTTGAATGTTTAAAAATGTTAGATACCTTGTTCGAGGTGTGATACCTGGTTTGTAAATCAAATAAAAAAAATAAGTAGAATAGTTCTTTTTAGACTCCATCAGTATTCATGTATTTAGCCTGTTCTTTTTCCATTGTTACTGATTCCAATATCTAACTAGTCTGGCCATAAATACTGTTACATAAAACTTTTAATTTTTTCAAATTTTTAATTATTTTGAATTTGGAACACGTATATTATTTTAAAAACTTCTTTAAATTTTGCGCCTTTTCATATAATTTTTCATGTTCATTATCAAATTACAATATGGAATAGGGTGTTAAAGAAAACAGGATTGCTGTGATCGCCTTGCACAAAGTGGGTATAGAGCCGTCGGTCATATTCCAGCCACTTCAAAAGCTTAGTATCAGCCGTATGTTCGTATATAGTACTATCAACAGATACAACAACACTTCCTCTGTTGAAGACCAGAAAAGATCGGAGCGGCCGTGTGCTGTTAGAACTACAAAGGCTGTTAATGCTGTTAAAGCCAGAATTCGTCGAAACCCCATTAGGAAGCAAAAAATCTTATCGCGAGAAATGAAGATTCCCGCTAGGACTCTGTCGCGTATTATAAAACAAGACCTGAACCTCGGTGCGTATCGTCGATATACAGAACATGCCCTAAAACAATCTTAATAACTAAAGAGAGTGGATCGATCAAAACGCCTTCTGTCGCCATACGCAGGTGAAAGGCACAGAAATATCCTCTTTACCGATGAGAATTTTTCACGATTGAAGAACACTACAATAAGCAAAATGAGAAAGTGTACGCTCACAGTTCTAAAGAAGCTGCTCAAGTAGTCGAAAAGGTACAACGTGGTCATCATCCTGCGTCAGTGATGTTTTGGTGAGGCGTGTCTTATCAAAGAGTCACAAAACTACATTTTTGTGAAAAAGGAGTGAAAACTTCAACCAAAGTGTATCAAGATACAATCTTGGATCATGTTCCGAAACCACTCAGCAATACTCTTAAAAATATACCGTGGACTTTCCAGCAGGAATGTGCAGCTGGTCACAAGGTACGAACTACTCAAGCCAGGCTTGAAACCAACGTTCCGGACTTTATAAGAGTTGAAGACTGGCCCTATCTAGCCTAGACCACAACCCTTTAGACTTAAAATTATGGTCAGTTTTAGAGGACATGGCCTGCTCTAAATGACACGGCGACATTGAGTCTCTTAAAAAATCTTTGGCGCAAGCAGTGGCGAAATTTCCTTTGGAAACAGTGCGTAAATCCATAGATTCATGGCCAAACAGATTAAAGGCCTGTATAAAAGCCAAAGGTGGCTATTTCGAATCGAATATTTTTTAATTTTTTGCTGAGACTAATAAATATGTAGGTATAAATTTTAATAATATTACACAACTTCATTAAAAAAAATGAATTTTCATTTGTAACAGAACTTATGGTCAGGTATGAGTAAGCAATTGTGTACTGCACGTTCATTGAATAGAAACACAACGGCTTCAAAAATGTTTTCTATATAAATAGAGTGTATAACCGTCGGAATTGAATATGACATATCTCATTACACAATAAAACGTTTTAAAAATTATCTTAAGTGTGAATCTTAATGGCAAAAATCGATATAACATTTTCTTTGCGTTTTTTCTTATAAATTATTGTAAAGCAAGATATAATTCGAAATTGAATATGTGAAAGTAATTTGGATAGTAAGTAGCCTTACGGATACTGTAGTATTTAAGTATTTAAGGTTTGACTTTTGACGCGTTGTCTAATTTATATTCATATCCCACAGAAAGCAGTTATTTGTGTGCCCCACAAATTATTAACGTGAATCTATGTGTATTTTGTGCCCATTAATTGTACGTTGCTCGTATGTTTGTAAAGTTCCTCGTGATATAGGGCTTGATCCATAGATTGGGATTTATTTTTTAATAGCAGTCTAATCATGTATATGCCTTTGTTATGCCACTATATGTCAGTTTATGATGATAATGCTGCTTCAGTGGTAGCGTTTGCGGACATTGCTTCAATTAACGTTGCTTCAAATCCGGTAATGAGCGAGAACTTTTGGTGAAAGAAAACATCGTGATGAGATGTTTCGACTAAGCTTTTCTAATGCCTCTCAGATTACATTTTTTATTGTAGCACGGCATAATGACAGCACTATGCTTGATGATAAGCATAATATAATACAAAAAAAACGTCTGTCGCCGCTGTCGTGCCGGTCTGCGTAAATGTCTCTTCACATTAAGACCCCATGTTATAGTATAGAAGAAACACACTGGCCGGGAGATTGTTCTACAGCTTCACGGTACGACAAAGATAAGACGTTACCAACTTTTTAATTCGTATTCAGGTATAATTTACCGTAAAACTATGACTACGTAGTCCAGCGCGCGTGGTTCGGTTATGGAAAGGAGAGGAAGGAATTAAATTGAATAGCTCTTTACCACAACCAAATCTGTCCCCAGCGAGTGTATTCCGGCAGTTACACTTATGAGCTGATACTGTTATTGATTTAGCATTTTTATTATCCTAGGTGGTATCGTCATTTAAACATATGGTGAGATTACGGTGAAATCTACAACTAAAGCTTAGAGAGAATAAAAGACATGACTAAAGTAGACTTTGTTTTGTTTCCAGGCAGTCCAGTTTACGGTGATGTGGGTTCTCTTCGTTTCAATAGTTGTGCTAAATGCGTCGGTGATCGCCGCTCTGCTCTGCACGAACGCACGGAAGAGTCGCATGAACTTCTTCATTATGCAGTTGGCTATCGCTGGTATGTTATTCGTTTCTTATTTTTATTTAAATTCAACTGTTTCAATATTACACCATGACCAGATGAGAGGAGCAGTTTCACTCCTTTGTAATTTTTAAAATTCGAAATTATTGATTTATATATTAAGCTGCGCGGATATGTACCTATCTTACATATATACATAATTAGGTCCTTCTTGGTGTTGCTCGATTTTCTTTGGATAGCCTATCCGTCTTCGGTCTCCAATACTTGCATTTCACCCATATTACTTCGTTCTTGATTAGTGTAATTTTTGGTTGTAATCATTTTGTATGGTAATTACTCCGCTCCTAATAGTCGTAGTATAATATTAGGTAGCATATAATTTTTCTCAATAAATAGACTATAAAATGAATCGTCATTTTTTTAAAGCTTTGACGGTACTTCTAGGTATTACCGTGTTGAAACAAAAATATTAATATTTTCTTGAGCCCTATAATATTAAATTACGCAGGAAATAAAGCATTGAAGGAAAATATTTTTAATTCACTATATTGCTTATTTTTATTGTATCATTTTTGCCGTTCAAATAATTATTTTTATATTAGGAATTACATGTATAAATAAGTTTATTTATTTTTGTATTTCGGTTAGTGACTTAACACAGCTGAATCTCTGCAAGAATGAGTTAAATGAATTGTGGGCTGTCTTTAATGTTTGCGATAGTTATTTTACCATTACTATTCAACTTTCATAACCCTTACCACTTACTTCCGATGGAATTGGACAATGATATGTACACAATAATCTAACAATCATCTATTTCGCAGTATAAGTTCTGTCAAAATGAAATGGGTTCAGTAGTTATTGAGATTGCCTCAAACGAAAAACAGTCAATTCGATTTATATAAGAAGTATAACTCAACGAAGTACAAATAAATCACGCGGATCAAATAAAAACACTATACTTTTCTATATTTAATATAAGAGAAAATGTTTTTGCAACGTTTACGTTCTTATCGAGGATAAGTTGAGTGCTTTAAGTATATTTGTTAGCAAACTCATACTTTTCGATGATTTATTACACGCGTTTGTTTGTAAACGACATGGTTCTTTTAAGAGGTAAGTGTTACGCGAAATGCAAACATTAGAAATGAAATGAAAGCAATAAAGAATGTAGAGCTGTTATTTTCCAGTTTTACTAGGGTTTTGAATTGTAGTCACAAAATATGTACATACAGAAGGTCTGTTCATAACCACGCGATATTTCAGTGAACAATCTATGAAGAAGTAATATGATTTTGTTTTAATATCTGCAATTCGTTTTTTTTTTACTTTTATAGGTTGTTTTTTTATAGGTTTTGCGACTGACTACGATTTGATGTTAAATGTTAAATGACGACGTGGTTTAGGATTGTTAATACTTTAATGCTAGTGGGACTCTCAAGTGTAAAGGCTGGAACACACCAACAGATTCTTGGTTGAAGCTGGAAGCTTGCCAGGCTTCAATTTGATTTCAGTAAAACCAGTAACAGTTTTTTTTAGGTATGATAAAGTATGTTTATGTTATGTTTTGTTGTTTTTTTTTTATGTTTGATTGTATGATAAAGTCCCAAAGCATATTACTTATTGATTTGCTGGGCTGTAAGTTTAAACGCCATATCAAGCGGATTTTGGTGTCAAAAGGCTATTATAGAGAGGATCAATATGAGAACGATGGTGATGTCTGGAACTGACTTCTCTCTGTACATCCGCTAAAATCGATTGTAACATAATTGTATATATATATTGTATACATGTATTGTATATATATCTAATGTATGATAAATGTATATAAAGTAATGTATATAAAGAGATGTTTAATTGAGTTTCTTGCCGGTTCTTCCCGATGACTGGGTAGCCAGGTGATTTTAGAAAAAGTTCTTCCACCATGCTATGGTTTCGTATGTTTCCCTTTACTGGTAGCTCCGATTCAGTCGCAAGGATTTGAACTTACGTCTATTGACGCGTTGTCGGAACACGCTATTAAGTGACCCATCATGGCTTAAAAGCAATCGTTGGAAGTAATGTAGTGAAAATCGTATTGTTCGATGAAGATTCGAAACAGTAATAGCCACTCTTAAGTTGAAATCGGTTGCTAATAACATTTAGGTGTATTCCGGAAATTTTACTTGACAGCTAATGTATTAACACGTATAGCGTTTTACACCTCTTGGAATACTTCGTTACTTAATAATATTAACAATGTTGAGATTATGGTCAAACAGTGAAAGCTATAAAAACAAAATATAAAAACCCGAAGCAGTCGTAAGGACTGCCGATAGAAGTGAAAACTCAAAACAATGCAATAACTGTCTTCTTTTTAATTTTTACATCACTTGGTACTCTTAATTATTGAAATTTCATAAATTGAAATTATTTACATTAGTTTAGTTTTCGTATCTATTGCTGCTCCGAGCAATAGTTGTATATATCTTATCAAATAATCAAATGGACTGCATAAGCTTAATATAAAATATCAATGTTACATGTACACAGGCCGTCATACTACGTGTCGCTAGTCTGACACAAGCGTAATACGTCACGAGCATTTCGAGGTCATCGGTGACGCGAATCCATTAATTTTTCCCTACGAAAAAATCGCTCAACGCAGCTAAAAAAGTTTTCAATTTGAAAACAACTCCATTGTTATTATAATAGTAGGTGGTATTTATGAAATAATTCTAACATAAACGATCTTAGATAATACAAACTTAACGCGACTTTAGTGTTGGTTACTGAAGGTGATTTATCTATTCTATACGCCCCACCTCGGTTTCGCAAAGGTGCAAAGTACTAATGCGGTGTCATAAGTGTGAGACTATTTAGATCCATTTTTTGGCACTTTAATATTAATGGTTCATAAAAGTCATATAATGTATGTAAAATCTCCACACAAATAACTTTTATTCGTTGCGCGTAAATTTAAAACTGTGATATCTTTTAAAATATTTATTGAAACGATATGCTGTTAAAGACAATCTTGATCTAACTTATTCTCAACATAACTAACGTAATTTATAGGATAAGAATCAATTCTGCATTTGTCAAAATAGTCTCGAAATAACTGATTATTTTTCAATCACAATAAATTATAAAACAAAGTCCTCTGCTACGTCTGCCTGTTCACGATAAACTTAAAATACTATTGTACGGATTTTCATGCGGTTTTCACTCACTACATATTATAAAACAAAGTCCTCTGCCACGTTTGTCTGTCTATCTGTTCATGATAACCTCAAAAACTACTGAACGGATTTCCTTGCGGTTTTCACCAGCAGATAAAGTGATTCACGAGGAAAGTTTAGATATATATTTTGTCAAGTTTTTTTGTTACCAGGGCGGGACATCGATGCCGGGCCCGCTATAGTCGACGCATTATGAACTGAGGCTTCGTGTTATAAATTATATTTATCTGTCTGCCTCGCTCACACTTACATATCTTATGGAGAGGCGTAGTGATGTGCGTAAGAATTGTAGAGGTGCATATCGATAACGGGATAGGTACGATCGATAAGCTAAATTATGTTAAGTATTAATAGGAATAATTTTTCGTTATTTGAAAATAAAAGTTTTTAATTTGTAAGATAAAATGTTTGTCTCGACATAATCATAGACCCCCCATAACCCTTACACGTAACGACCAATCAGGAGTCAGAGTGCTAATGAAGGTCACGATGACGCATCGACACCGCGTGCGCATGTAGCTAAGTATCGATAGCGGGTTGCATTGCATGCACATTCCTACTGTCAGTGACATTTATTGCCCGACGACTCAGTTCAAAATTCATCGACTATAGTTATATTTAAAATATAAAAACGATCTCTCTGGTCATCATTATGACCTAGATACATATTATATTGGATCTTTAACGAAGAATTTGAAATTGTTTAGTTCAGCAGTATTTATTTTAGCTTTATATATTAAGCTTAGCAAGCGTTATCAATATAAGCGGATGAAAACTAGGTCTTGTGACTTCGTTAGAAGACAAAAAAATTATCTACTTAATATAAATATAATAATAATACTTAATATAAACTATATATATAAAAGATTCCGGATAAAGATTTCTAAACGATATCGAAAACCGTGTCAAGATCAGTTGCGTAGTTTAAGTAATTTAATCATTACCCCGGTAAAAAAATAGATAACTCAATTTATTCTAAGCCAAGTTACTTTGACCGAAGTTTAATAATGGATGAAAAAGCACTCCATCAACCGAGGTTAAAGGTACAGAGGCCGTGCAATCTTAGTCTGCTTTGAAAGTGACATACACAAATTACTCTGTTGTCGATTAAATTTTGTTGCCCCGCTGAAAGTGGACATCATATCTCAGATTTTTCTGAGCTAAAAATATACAAGAGACAAAATGTTGAATAAGCTTCATTAACTCCATAACTTTCGTCTACTTCCCTCGTATACTTTCTTGTTAAATCCGGTAGTAAAAAGTTTACAGAGATTTTATTTGCCTTACGGGGATAATTATATTAATTTATTTTACAATATAATGTAAAAACTTTGAGGTAAACAAATGAAGTTTAAATATTTGAACTATCTACATTTTTGCATAAATAGGCGCAAATAAATCAGTTGTGAACCTTTTTCTCCTGCGGTTTTGAACCAACTTATTTCATTTTATGTTTTATATAGAAGGTATTGAGGTGGCTTAGTAAAAAAAAACAGTGTGTGTCATAAGGAAACACGATAGAAATGAAACCTTTGGTTTATGTAGAAACATTTTAATTTAAGAAATACAACATAAAGTCAACATCACCGTCGGTGATCGGACGAGAAACGGTGTTTTCAACACTCTACCAGACACGGTGTTTACCCTCACCACTTGTCGCCACACAAGAGGTTGCCGATCACTATTTCAAAGGGGGGGGGGGGGGGGGTTTATAAGAAGTTTCACTTCAAAAATTTGAAATAGTTTCAAACATTTCCGATATTCATACTTTACGTTCTTTGCTTCTACAAATTATAATATTTATACAATGCTTAATAACAGTTATTATCATTAAGCAACAAAGAAACATTTAATATTAGAAATGCGAATTTAGGCTTGTTTGTTATGCTTTCACGCGTCAACTACTCAACCACGTGCATACGTGTTGTCAGAAGTGCCGAAAAAGACAGAGTACCTTTCATCTAAGAAAGAAGTACTGTACCTGAGGGATAGGTTAGATAATAGGTAAACATTCACGCGAGCAAAAATAGCAAGTGGAGTTATTACAGTTATTACAGTTTACAGTCAATTGCGAAGACTATATAACTTGTTTATATAAATGGTTGTGGTATAAGTGAGATCAAAAACCCCGGACACCACTTGACAGCTCACTATGTTATTTGCCCCACATGAAGGAGGTTTTTATGATATAGATATTACTCTAACTCGCCAGTAGGTTGCGCTGCATCACATTCATTTACCGTTCAACCTATTGTCTTTAAAATTTGTTTGTATAGGAATTTATCAATTTTGCTATAACTAAACTTTTTACTACAAAAATAATTAAGAACAACGCATGCATAGTCGCGTGCACAGCTAGTTTATTTTACTTATCATACGTGGTAATATCTTTATATAGAGTAAAGTAGCATTATGTCTACATTTAATTTTTTTACTTTACACCAGATTTTGTTCGCATCTTCGCGTGTTAGATAATATATGTAGATTTTGAAAATAAAATACAGCCCATGTTACTCTCTGATAAAGTGACTTTCTATAGGTGATTTTTTTTTAATCAGTAAAATTTTATTTTTTAGCCGCTCCATTACAAAATTTCATTTTATAATAGTACTATAGGGTATAAAAGTGAAGACTATAAAGTATACACATCGTATTAAATGCTATCTCAATGTTAAATCCATTTATCATTACATAGTATAAAACAAAGTCCCCCACTGCATCTGTCTATCTGTCTGTTCGCGATAAACTCAAAAACTACTGAACGGATCTTTATGCGGTTTTCACCACTGGATAAAGTGATTCACGAGGAACGTTTTGGTATATAATTTGTCCAGGATTTTTTTATAATCAGGGCGAGACAACGTCTGCCGGGCCCGCTAGTACAGATATAAAGTAGAAACGTTTTATTTTAAAATTTCTAGCATACTATAAAAAATGTACTTCCAAAACATATCAACGATTTTATTGTATCTCTGTCAAATTATACTTTTAAATCGTGTAACTTTTTCAAGGGTTTTTTTAATTGATAAAAAAGGCACTTCTACGTTTTTTTTAATTTTTAATTTTTTTACCGCAATCCCACCAGATAATCAATGACGATATGGTCTAAGGTGGTAAACACGCTAAACCTAAAGAGGCTGGCTCTGAAGTGCAGCTACTGAAACAAACCTATAGAGAAGGAGAAATTTTCAACTAGAGAGTGTTAGCTAGTCAGGCAGACGTAGCCCTACCACCATGCTATGGTTTCCGGCTTGTAGGGATTCGAACCTATACCCATTGATACGAAGTACGAAGACGCTAACGATTGAGCGAACATCGCTTGTTAATCGCGGTTAATGGATTCCAAGTTTATACATATTCGTATTCAAGTGTGTATTTGTTTTGGCACACTAAACGGTTTGATGAATTTTAAAATAACAAAAACGCCCCAAATCAATGCGTATTTGGCATGATCACCAACAGCTTTCGTACATGAAGTCCAAAATTAAAAATGCTTAAAATGGACATTAATATCATTACGTAGTGTAAATTATGTGGCAGTTATATATACTGATCGCGGTATAAAGCAGCAAATAAAAACGACATTACCTTTGATGTACTAAAGTCAAAACAATACTTGCTATTCATATCGAATTCTTACAGATCTCTTCGTGGGCCTTATTTATGTGTTTCCTGACATCATACAGAAGATCACTATAGCCTGGCTCGCTGGAGAATTTATGTGCAAGACTGTGAAATTTTTACAGGTGAGTGCAAATAAATCTTGTCACAAATTGGTATACATCATTCGGTAATGGAATATGAAATGAGTAGCATATTTTTCTCCGTGACAGTGAAATATTTGGTACAAAGTTTCGTAGTTTAATCAGCTGATACATGGAATACTGAAACTATTACTAATATAAAACTTTATATGATTAATTTATCCTCTGTTTATTTATAGAGAGTCACGACATTTTTTGAATACTCGTACGTCTACAATGTTTATTAAAAAAACGAAATATTTCAACACTATATTTTCAGAGGGTATTTCTGTAAGGTTGCTTAGTTATCCAGGATTTAGTAAACTCTCGTTAAAAGAGTTACAAAGTATTTCAATCTATATAGAAATAAAAGAACTTAGAGGTCATGAGAATGTAATAAAACTAATTAATTTAATCGGCATAATTTAAGCTGATCGTGGTAATGCGTTTACTGGACTCGCTCACTCGCAGTTTGAAAGTTTAGCTGCAGTAAAACTTAGTAATTTATGAACTTAGTAAATAGTCAAGAAACTCACTCACCTAGTTCTAATTAGTTACTTTAGTCCTTGACCAACTACAACTAACTCAAAAACGACACAGGTATTATTCGTGAGCAGTTACAGTTAAATCGCTATTGTTTAAAACTAAGTCAACGCTACATGTACCAGCATAAATTTATATCGTTCAGACTGGAATCTACTTTATGTGATAGCTATTGCTTTGCGACGGAAAAATATGTGCGTTCTTCGGCATTTACGATTTGCACAGATTCTTCAAAAGTTACTCAGTTCTTTTTAATTTGCGTATACTCGTGCATCTTTATACATTTATTATACATCCGATCACAATCTCACCTGATATTACGATCTGACCTAAGAATGTTAACACCATAAACTTAAAGAAGAACTGGCTCTAAAGAGCAGTTTCCAAAAGACATCTGTATGGTGCTTGCCGTCGGATTTTCAACTCAAGGGTAGTAGCTATCTAAATAGTCATTAGTAAAAGCCCCATCACTGTTTTATAGTTTCCTCGCGATATTTGCATTCATTGCATGCTCCAAATCATTACAAATATTAGTAGCTTCGTCTATCGATGGGGTATCAAAATACACTAACAGTGAACAATCATCACTTCAGTATTCATCATGTACTCTAAATATAATTCCCATAATATACACATTTAAAACTACAATCATACATAAATTCCAATAATATGTATACAGAAACCTGGTCTAACACAAATAGAAAATTGCGCCAAATCAAACGTGTGGCTAGCGGATATAAAAGTTTAGACGTATGGCCAGTAAACAACCTAACAAACGGACATCTGTTTTCATTTTTACGTATTCATGAGAATGATGAATCACTTATAATGGACAGTCCAGATTTTAAACTTCACCGCAAAAATTGTAAAACGGGAACTTTTGCGTCAAAGCATAAGATATTTGTTTACGGCAAAGATAATAATTGCTTCCTTTATATTAATTTTAAATATGACGTCTTTTGAATATGATTTGTCAGAATTGTATAAAATTGTTTATATTTTATTACTAGCCACTTCCAGAAAATCGCACTTGCCGCCAAATTTCAATAATTTATCATACTGATACTGATAGAGTGATTGATTCCTATAATTTCCTCGATGAATTCCAAGTTATACGTTAGGAATTTGTACCATAATTATTGCAATAATTAAAATACTCACGAAAGTTTTTGGCGGGATCTTGGAGTGTCACGTAGTGGTCTTTATATTTTATTCATAAACTTGTGTTATTTGGCTCTATATTGTGTAATATTGGTGGTGTTCTACGCAATCTAGTTTGGTTATTGTGCACAAGTGAAGTGGATCGGAAATAATACCACGGAGAATGGATTCTGACTTGCCACAAAAAGTGGAAAGTTCTAACAAGATGGCCACCATTTTGTTAATTCAATGAAATAATCGCAAGAAACTTGTAATATCATTACCTACTCGACAATGGCATTAATAATCTACTAGAAGATTAGTTGACAAAACTAGCTGGTAGCTGGTAGAAATTAAAGAAAAGGTGGGTTCAATCCAGTAAATTACAATTATTCGATCATCTCCTAAAGCCTATTGACACAAAATTATTATTAAACATTTCAAAAGAATATCATTCTTTAAACTTTATTTCAGGCTGTTGTCATGTATGCGTCAACCTACGTGCTAGTCGCTCTGAGTATAGATCGATGTGATGCCATCACAAATCCAATGAACTTCTCAGGAAGCTGTAAGTATTAGTTGCGTAAGCAACTCCCGTAGTTTGTAAATAAGAATAACACCTTTTCACCTTTAAGTATTTACTGGTAAAATGAGGGCAATTTATCGGGTATAGGATAAGCGTAAAGATGTGACTGGTCGTTCACATTTTTTGATTTCATTTTTGCATCACTAACCCTCTACAGAAAATACTTGAGACACAGCTGTGGAGGCAGTCTTTCAGTGACTCGTTAAACTGATACGGGACTGGAGTAATAAAAACAAAAACATCTAATAAAATCATATGTCGATCCAGAACATTATCTTTTAAAAGTTTAATCGCTATAACATACTGAATAGTTTTTGGCAACAGATTTTTAAGCTCGAAGTAGCAGTTGCCAGCGTAAGTATTGTAAAATGGACTATCAACATACTTAATTTTATCACATTGTTTCATTTTACTGAAAGATCAGAATACGATTAAAGACTATTTGGTATGTCTTAGTCTCTGAACATGTTATCGATGAGTAACCTTATTATTAAATATCATTTAATGATATTTGTTTTTTAACTACTACAAAGTTAATCTATTTTAATACAGCAATTACTTCAAAACAGAGGTTTAGGGATAAGGGAAGGTGGGACCCTAAAAAATCCAAAATGTTCTTATGGACTTTTTTTATAGAAGATGTATTCGAAGTCGGTTTTAGTCTTTGGTAAATTTTTTAACGGATTGTACAGCGGATGGTGGAAGCATTTATTCATTTTTAATAGACGCCTAGAATCCGGAGTAAACGTGTGTTAAAATATATCTACGTTTGATAATATAAATAGAATAATACGTAAACAGAAAATTGGGACAAATCTGAAGGACATTGAAATAGTACAGTAAATTCCTAATTATGTTGACTAACGTTGAAAAACTGAATTGGCCGATATATTTGATTTACGAGTATGTTATGACGGTAAAATTTCTCAATTGATGTTACATGTTAGATAAAATAATTGAGTATTAAAAAATAAAACTTTATTATATAAATACACTAGCTTCTGCTTGCGACTTCGTCGGCGTGGAATAGTTACTTTGGGCTAACGCAGCGGAAGTTCTCAAAAGGAAAAAACGATTTTGAAACATTCTTCGTTGGTGTTCCGCTTTTATTGATCTTAACGTAATAATATAGCCTAATAGCCTTCCTCGATAAATGAACTATCTAACACCGAAAGAGTTTTTCAAATCGGATCAGTAGTTCCTGAGATCAGCGCGTTCAACCAAATAAACAAACCCTCCAGCTTTATAATATTAGCATAGATAATTAATATGTCTTTAAGTCTTAGAGGTTGTATAGTGCCAGGTGTTATACAGACCGCGTTAAATTCATTATTATTAGCGTTCGAAAATGCTATAATGATTGTCCAGGTGAAAAACCTTACTACCATTAAATTTAAATAGATAAAATTTAATTCTCAAATCACGCAAGTTAAGATTTGCACCTGATTTCGGGATAAAATTAAAATGTCAATAATCCTAATAGTTTTACTACTCTATTCAGTTTGAGTTGGAAGTTTTTTCACATACTGTTTCTACTGTATCTATTCAATCATTTCAAATAACGAGAAAAGAATATATGTGTAGAATTAAAAAAAATGGTTTTTGGCAACTACATCTCGATAAAAAACAGAAAATATTGCAAACGATATATTATTTTTATATAGATATACTAAAAATATCTGACATACGTGCGTGATGAAAACTATAAATTACTGTCGAGTAATATTTAATAAACTGCAATAATTTTGTGTGTTATATATGTCGATAAGATTATTTAAGCCGTGCTGTGAATAGTGTTTGTATTGCTGACTTAGTGTTCGTACTAATAGTCTGATGTTTGTACGTCTACAAGCTTACTTAATTCGTCGTGGTCGCTGTATCAGGAATATATAATTTGTTAGGCTGTCATAAATGTATTTTATACATTTTTTGCCTTTGTCCATTTTTATTCTATTTCATAAGTCAGTTAGCTTTAAGTAATTGCGTACGGCAGGAGCGCGGAAAATCCCAGAAAGTCGCACTGTGGAATTGTAAAAGAATATCAAAAGCTGTTATTTAGAAAAGTAAACGTCTCTTATCCGTACTATTGACTGGGATCAGATCACAGAACATATTTACGCGGATCTTCGACCGTTCACATGTTTGCAGATATTCCGTTAACATCGTCTAAAGTTATAATTCTGTATTTTCTTTTTAAGCATTCAAAGTCATAACTAACTTTCGATAGGTTTGGTCAACTTGACGATTAAGTGATAAAGATGACTGTCGTTATATATTCATTATCCCATTATGACGTTTACATTATATCTTTTACGTAAATAGTAACTGTAATAACAATGACTACAATAATTCAGACATCATGGATCCGTTCATGTCGTGTAGATAATTTATTATGCCATCAAATTTCAATTTACAATAGGACGTTATATATTATTCCACTTCCGAGAACAATTTCGAAGAAAAAATGTCCACGGGCATAGACTATAAAATTTATGGACAGTTAAAACTTTTTATTTTTCTATTTACCGAAAGACTGAGTTAGCATTACTTTTATAACCCAATTAGATTGTAAAGAATATTGTTTTTTTTTAGGTTTTATACTGCTTAAAGGGCATGAGGGCGAATGTGTTGTATATATAATGTTGAAATAAGTGTTATTTGTGATCAAGAATTATACTAGTTTTATGGCCTGTCTATTACTATGGTTTTTAATTCAAAACTACTAAACGTATGAGCATAGGACTATGACCTTTCGATCTAGAAAATTTCGTAGACCCTTCTACGCTGCTTAATCGTTCGGTTTTATTAACCCCTCCTTTTTTAATTACATTTATTTAATTCACACCAAAGCGGGCGAGTCTTAGCTAGTTTCTTTATAACTTCGATCAACAATCTTGTTATTGTTGCTTTATGCTTTATGACTAACGATTCAGGAAAAATGAAACGACAACTATTTATAAGGAATGTGTATAAACTACTGCAAGTTATAAAATACCTAATCAATTATCCTCAAAGCGAGCGTCACTATTTCAAATATATGGAACTGCCTTGTTTTTCAGAGATTTATAAACTAAATATTTTCACGAAACAGATGAATCACGTGTTATCTGGAGTTTGTGATCTATTTTTTTAACTTTTCCTCGACTCTGCCATGACCGTGAAGTTAAAAAGGTTTTTGTTTATGAAAGAGTTTTGCTTTTTCTACGTACTAGATACTAGAAAGATAGGAAACCGTTGGGTGAGAAACTGATATAAAATTGTATGATTAAATTGTGAAAAAGATACGTAGACTAGACAATTGACACAAACCTTTATTAATTATTATCAAATAACGTAAAATTTGATTTCAGGGAATCGTGCACGAGCACTCATCGGATCAGCCTGGATTATCAGTATTATATTCTCAATACCGCTTCTAATTCTCTACGAAGTGAAGGAAGTTCAAGGTGAAGTAGTAAAAATAAAAATAAACCCGACAATTTTACGCGTAAATTATTTTTGAACGCTGTAAAGGAAAACTTTAGCTTATTCCCATATACTTTAATAAAGTTTGACAGCTAATTAATCCTGTTGTTGTATTCTGTTAATAAGTTCATGTATTTTACTGTACTGTTTAAGATTATATTGAGAACTAATTACTCGACTTAATTAATTTTATCTCAAACATTTGCTTATAGTATACAAATTTTAAACAATTCTTATAAAGTTTTAGCAGAAATTTCAGTTTTATATATTGAATTATGGTTTAATATTCGAAACATGTATGGATAAATATTTTTTTTATATACTTAATTATTATAATACATTTTACAGTTAATTTATTTATCCTATTTCAGGTCAATTGCAATGCTGGATAGACCTAGGAACACCGAGCAGATGGCAGATATGGATGACGATGGTGTCGGCCATGATATTTGTCCTGCCCGCTCTAACTATTGCAGCATGCTACGCGGTGATAGTTCTTACTATTTGGACTAAAAGCAAAGCTGTTGTCATGAGTCCGCCAATAAATTCGAGACGTACAAAAACAATGAGGAATGGT